>CM077935.1:44892062-46226501 GCA_039797435.1 Crotalus adamanteus | reverse complement strand
CAAAAATCAGGATGTTATGGATTTCTACCAAACATGGAATAAATTTTATAAATGGTGGGGGGGGGGGGGAATTTGGAGGTCACTGTGATGAGATAAGTTAAGATAGAGTTTAGAGGGATGTTATTGTATAGAGTTTAATTAATTATGAATAGGAATGAACTGAGATGTTGGTCAAGTCTGATTTACCATGTTCAATGTTTTTAAACTTTTTCTTTTTTTGTTATTTAATAAAATAAAATAAAAAAAGACGCCCAGGAAATTTACCCCTAAACAAGCACGGTGGTCACAACATTTCCACTGGTTCAATTTCACACTGAAACATCTGCCGGGGGGGGGGCACTTCCTGGCAGATGCATTATCTAGAATGCCACAGTATAATAGCACTTGGACTAGTGTAACAAAACTGCTCATGCCAGAAACGCAACTGGCAGCATGAGTAACTACCCAAGCACAAGCCAAACTACAAAAACCTCTAGCGAGCCAGGCAGGAATTGAATTCAGAAAAGCACTGGAAACCAATGAGTGGTTCCTAAGCCACAAAAACCTGTGCACTATCACAGATGGTCTACCCTGGGTGGGAGAAAAACTATACATACCCAAAAGTCAGAGAGTGACATTCATGCAACTTTGCCACGATTCAAAATCAGCAGGCCATTTTCAGTTTGTGAAGACACTACACCTAGTTAAAAGACAATTTTGGTGGCCATCAATAAAACAGGACATTGAAAGCTACATAGCCAGCTGCCCAATTTGCTCATCAGCAAAAAGATTACAAGGAAAATCACCTGGGCTGCTACAGCCGGTAGCAACCCCTTTGGCACCTTGGAGGGAGATCTCTATGTACTTTATATTGGAGATGCCAGACAGCAACGGAAACACAGTCATCTGGGTCATAATGGACCTGTTTTCCAAAGAAGTGCATTTATCCCCTGCTCAAAAATCCCTACAGGAAAAACTCTGGCAAAACTATTTGTTCAGCACATCTATCACTTGCACGGAGCCACACAACACATCATATCAGATAGAGGAGTGCAATTCACGCTGGAGTTTTGGAAGGAGTTTTTGACTCTGTTATGGACCACTCAGGGAATGTCATCTAGTCATCATCCGCAAATGAATGGTGGGACTGAACGGTCGAACTTAGTACTAGAACAATATCTTGGATGCTTTATTAATTACCAGCAGACCAACTGGACCGACCTACTCTCATTCACTGAGGTTGCTTACAATGCCATTCACTCTAGCACGGGCTACACTCCATTCCAAGTAGCCACAGGGCAAAGTTTTAACCCAATGCCAGAACTTTCCCCTGTAGAACCTGCCACCCCTTCGTTAAAGGAGTGGATTGCACAACTAAAGAACACCTGGTCAGTGGTTAGAAAAGCATTAGATGAGGCTAGAGAAGCATATAAAACTCAAGCAGATAAAAAGAGAGTCAAGCCAAAACCTTTTACCATAGGGGAAATGGTTTACCTATCCACTAAGTACCTAAAATCCCTACAATCATCTAAAAAACTCAGACCCAAATATATAGGACCATTCCCCATTGTTAGAATTATAAACTCAGTAACAGTGGAATTGGAACTGCTAAAATCCCTCAGGCAAATCCACCCAATCTTCCACTGCAGCCTTTTAAAGCTCAAGCAACAGTCACCAGTAAGGCCAGCTGTCGCTCCCCCCCTTCTCTCACTATGGTAGAAGGGGAACAACATTTTGAAATTAAAGAAATATTAGCCTCCAGGAAATACCATGGTTCCACTCAATACTTAGTGGCATGGAAACACCTCCCATCCTCTCAAAATGAGTGGGCCCACAAAGGCCATATTAAAGCTCCTAAATTGCTTTAAAAATTCCACACCGAATACCCGGACAAGCCTGATTAACCTATGCATATATTTGTCTATATGTCTCCAAAGGTGGATCTCTCTTTTTTTTAAGGGAGGTAGGATGTCAGAAACCATATCCTAAGGGGACTCTTTTCTATCTTTAACTCAAACTCTACTCTCTATATATTTCTGGGTTCTGCCATGCCCCTGGAGGGGAGGGGGGAAAAGCACTGTGGGTTATTGCTCTGTTTTCCTCTATCGCTACACTGTAACACTTTGCATCTCTGCATACTTCCTCTGTGAACTATATTTCCCCTTGATGTCAGCTAGAAAGGGGGGGAGAAGAAAGGAATGCGCCTTATGGCGCAACTGGTTTATCTCCGTTTCGGATGGGAAGGTGTGAAGAGCTGACAAAACATCGCTGCAACCCTGAGACAGCCTGGCGTTATCTGCTCTTTCCCACAATGGACTTAACACCTGGGGATTGGCCCATTTGAACTGGCCAGATGGACCTTGGGGTGGAGTTTGCTTGGGACACTTTTAACCTATCGATCTGATTGGGAAACCCTCAGATCCTGTCTATTATGCCTGCTGTCAGCTTCTCCTAATAAAAGTTCCTTTTGGAAGAAACTGCTTCCACGAGTTCTGCTTTCTTAGGATGAGGTTTTGAAGTGGGCCCTGACACAGGGTTTCATTGGGTTGTCTCCATGTCAGAAAAGCCCATCAGACTGCGTAAGCCTCCTTTTCTGAGCTAGCTCATAGCCTTTCAGTGTCGGACAACTTGCGACTGCCCCCACTGCTACATTGCTGGCATCTGCCTGTATTACAAATGGCTCCTCTTGGTTAGAGTGTTTCAGGACCAGCTCTGCAGCAAACAGGTGCTTCAACTTTTCAAAAGTGGCTTGGCAGTCAAGGGACCAATCCAGGGGCTGGCTGGGTTTTGGTTTCGCCCCTCCCCCTGTTTTTAGCAAATTGGTGATTGGTAGGGCTATCTGGGCAAAGGTGGGGGTGAATTGGCGGTAAAGCCCAGGAAACTCTATGGTTGCCTCCTGGCCTGAGTGGGCTCCCACTACAGTATTGCCTTCACCATACTGGGATCCATCTCCACTCCCTCATTGGAGATCCATTATCCTAGGTAGTCTAAGCGGGTCTTGTGGAATTCACACTTAGATAGCTTTTTGTAGAGGTGGGCTTCCTGCAGTTTCCAGAGTATGGCTCTGACCAGCTTCACATGTTCTTCAGGGGTCTCAGTGTATATTAATATAACTCCCCATGCAGGATCAGCATGAACACATTTAGGTCACCCAGCTCCTGAGCCCCAGCATCATGCAGGGACACCAGTCATCCAGCTGTGCTGCCCTCCAGGTTGGATGTCACTGCGTGAACCCGGGCTGCATCATTTGGGTGCATTCTCCCATAGTGCTCCATGTGGTACCACTTCTGGGCTAAGAAGTGAGCCAGTTTACCCTGGTCCCCATCGAACCAAACTGTAAGGGGGGGGCGGTGTTTGCTCATCTCTCACCATGATGTACCTGGGTGGTAGGACCACTGCTGAACCCAGGAGGAGAGGCGAAGGGGCCTCGACCCCAACTAGAGCCACCGGGGCATCTCGCTGCCATGCAGGGTGAAGGATGATGAAAACCTTTTCACCGATTGTACCACTTTTAGGATATGGCAATATTTGAGTACCACCTAGCAAGGTGTCAAAAACTTGATAACCAAAAAAACAAAACCCTGTTGGTGGGAGTTTTTCTCCCACCCAGGGTAGACCATCTGTGATAGTGCACAGGTTTTTGTGGCTTAGGAACCACTCATTGGTTTCCAGTGCTTTTCTGAATTCAATTCCTGCCTGGCTCGCTAGAGGTTTTTGTAGTTTGGCTTGTGCTTGGGTAGTTACTCATGCTGCCAGTTGCGTTTCTGGCATGAGCAGTTTTGTTACACTAGTCCAAGTGCTATTATACTGTGGCATTCTAGATAATGCATCTGCCAGGAAGTGCCCCCCCCCCGGCAGATGTTTCAGTGTGAAATTGAACCAGTGGAAATGTTGTGACCACCGTGCTTGTTTAGGGGTAAATTTCCTGGGCGTCTTTTTTTATTTTATTTTATTAAATAACAAAAAAAGAAAAAGTTTAAAAACATTGAACATGGTAAATCAGACTTGACCAACATCTCAGTTCATTCCTATTCATAATTAATTAAACTCTATACAATAACATCCCTCTAAACTCTATCTTAACTTATCTCATCACAGTGACCTCCAAATTCCCCCCCCCCCCCACCATTTATAAAATTTATTCCATGTTTGGTAGAAATCCATAACATCCTGATTTTTGAATCTTTTAGTTAACCTATCTAATTCTGCACAATGCATAATTTTATAAATTAAAATTTCCTCACTAGGTACAGCTGTATTTTTCCAATTCTGAGCGAATACTATTCTTGCCGCTGGAACCACATGAATAAATAAATACATATCCTCTTTACTAACATTTTCTTCAACAATTCCTAACAAAAATGTCTCAGGCTTATACTGAATATTTTGTATGCTCATTTCTGTTACCCATTTCCAAACCATATGCCAATACCCCTGTGTTTCCTTACATGACCACCACACATGAAAAGAAGTGCCCCTTTCTTTTTTACATTTCCAACATAAAGCTGAGTATCCTTTATACATTTTGGCTAGTCTTGCTGGAGGGAGATGCCATCTATAAATCATCTTATACGAATTTTCTTTATAGGATGACGCCAGTGTGATTTTATTGTTTCGCATCCATACCTGTTGCCATTGATCCAAATTAATATTATGTCCTAAATCTATCGCCCATGTCACCATTGTTTCTTTAACTTGTTCTTCAAATAACCTATGTTCCAATAAATGTTTATAAATGTTCTTTATTTGTTTTTTCTTTGGACCAAGCAAAATTTTATCTAGTCCCGTATCTTGTCTATAAATACCCCAATCATGTTTATCTTTCGAATATCTTGCTTGGATCTGGAGATAAGACCACCACTCTATCTCTATTCCTTGTTGTCTTAACTCTTGTCTAGATTTTAGAAGACTCTCTTCCGTCAAAATATCTTTGTATCTAATAACCTTATCTTTCCTAAGCAAGTTGGGGTGTATAACTGCCTCCGATGGAGAAAACCAAATCGGGATCTTTGTATAGTATTGTGATTTAACTGTATTCCAGCTTTTAATTAACCCTTGCCGCACTTTGTGCTTTAAAAAATATTGATAGTTTCTGCTTTGCTCCTTCCACATATGAGCATGCCATCCCTGTTGAAGATCAAAACCCTCTAACTGTATACATCTATGATTCTCTAAAGTTATCCAATCGCTAGTCCAAGATAAGGCCGCAGCTAGGTAATATAACTCCCAGTCAGGGAAGCCTAGACCTCCCCTTTCCTTAGCGTCTTGTAGTGCCTTCAATTTTATTCTAGCCTTCTGACCAGACCATACAAATTCTAAAGTTATTTTATTTAGCTCTTTAAAAAATTTCTTATCCAAATAAATTGGAATATTCTGGAACAGAAATATCAATTTAGGTAGAATATTCATTTTTATAGCAGCAATTCTCCCCAGTAATGAAAGATGTAAATTTCTCCAACACTATAAATCAACTTTAATTTTTTGTATTAATTTAACATAATTATCTTCTTTGATTGAAGAGCAATGTGCAGAAATAACTATCCCTAAATATTTAAATTTAGAAACTATTTGTATACCTAATTTATTCTCGAGAGATCCTTTTTGTATATTAGTCATATTTTTAGTAATAATCTTTGTTTTATTTTTATTTATTTTTAAACCTGCATATTCTCCATAAACTTCCAAAATTTCAAATAATTTCTGCCCGGAATGTTCTGGGTCTTCCATAATAAATACTAGATCATCTGCATAAGCCTGAAGTTTATATGTTTCTCTCTTAATCTTAAATCCTCTAATCTGTTCTTCTTGCCTTACCGCTCTAGCAAGAATTTCTAGAGTATAAATAAACAGCAATGGCGAGAGGGGACATCCCTGTCTAGTACCTGTCTGTATATTAAATCTATCAGTGGCCACCCCGTTCACTATAATCTGCGCATGTTGTTCAAAATATATTGCATTTATTACATTTAAAAAATTCCCTCCGGCTTCCATTATTTTTAATTGTTGTATCATAAATTGCCAATTAACGTTATCAAAAGCCTTCTGTGCATCAAGGAACAGTAGTGCCACTTGCCGATCATTGTGAAATTCATAAAATTCAAAGATATCTAAGATTGTTCTCATATTCTGTTTAATTTGCCTGTTTGGTAAAAAGCCGTTTTGATCCGGGTGTATAAAATCAATTAAATACTTTTTGAATCTCTCTGCCATTATTGAAGCAAAAATTTTATAATCTGAATTCAATAAAGATATGGGTCTATAATTTTGTATCCATATTTTTTCCGCGTCTGCCTTGGGCATCAATGCTATATTTGCTTCTAACCAAGATTTAGGTATTTTAGCTTCAGTAAGTATTGCATTAAAGATCTCTAACAGGTATTGATTAAACACATTTTGTAACTCTTTTTTTTATTGAAATTTTTATAAAGTTTTTACAATAAAATCCCTCCCCACCACCCTCCCTGCACCCCCCCTTAACCCTCCCCCCCTTCCCAGAGCTGTATACAGAGCTAAAAACAGCAAAAGAAAAAAACATAAAAATTAAATAAACATCAATCAACTATATATAAATCCTAAAGTAATTACCCCCCCTTAACTCCATTACATTAAAATCAACATTAAAATCAACAAATCTAACCATAACAACTTTACTCTATAAATTATTCGAAAGCTAGATAATACTTTCTAATCCCATATTTATTCTGAACAAAGTTTGCCCATCTTTTCCATACAGAATTATATCTCTCTTGTGAATGGTCTTTCAGATAAGCCGAAATTTTAGCCATTTCTGATAAATAAGAAACTTTAAAAAACCATTCCTGTAAGGTGCGCAAGGAATCTTTTTTCCAATATTGCCCAATCAATAACCTTGCTGCCGTAATAAAATTCAACATTAAAGTAATCTCTTTACTATCACAATCTTCAATAATACCTAACAAAAATAATTGGGGTGTAAATTTTATCCTTCTGTTAAAATTTTTTTGAATATTCCACCAAATCTTAATCCAAAAAGCCTTTATATTTCTACATGACCACCAAATATGAAAATAAGTTGCATCCATACAACCACATCTCCAACATTTGGGCTGTAAATTGGGATACATACGAGACATCTTTTGTGGATCAAGGTGCCATCTATAAAACATTTTATAAAAATTTTCTTGTAAGTTTTGAGCTTGGGTAAACTTAACATTCCTCACCCAAATTATCTCCCATGTATCTAATGAAATCGGCTCTTCAAAATTTTGAGCCCACTTAACCATACAATCCTTAACTAATTCCGTTTCTGAATCCAATTCCACCAAAACGTTATAAACTCTTTTTATGTGGGCTCGATTTTGATCTCTGATTTGTTTCACCAAATTCACATCTTCCATTATAAAACCCACTTTTTGATCTATACTCCATCTTTCCAATAATTGCCTGTACTGAAACCAAGAATAAATGATATTTTCTTGCTTTAAGTCCTCCATCAATTTTAGTTGCCACTTATTCCCTACCCACTTAATCAATTGCTTGTAAGAAATCCTATCCATTTTCACTCCTTTCCTTATCCCTTCTATAGCATGCCCAGGAATTCCCCACAATGGTATTCTAGAATTTAATCTATAATACTTCTTCCAGACACGCAATAAAGCAATTCTTAAAACATGGGATTTAAAAACACTATCCACCTTTTTATTATAAATTAAATACGCGTGCCATCCAAATAATAAATCCCATCCTTCTAAATAAAGTATATCTAAGTTTGTTAAGTTAACCCAATCACTAATCAAAGTCAGAACCACCGCATCATAGTACAATTTTAAATTCGGCACCTTGAGTCCACCTCTCTCTCAAACATCTTGAATAATTTTAAGCTTAACTCTTGGTTTTTTCCCAGCCCAGATGAATCTATTAATACCCCTCTGCCATTCTTCTAAATTTGCCTCTTTCTTTAAAATGGGTATCATTTGAAACAAAAAAAGAAATTTTGGTAGAAGATTCATTTTCACCGCAGCAATTCTCCCTAACAAAGATAGTTGCAGTTTCTTCCAATCATTCAAATCCTTCTGCATTTTGAGCCATAACATTTCATAATTATTTTTATAAAGTTTTGCATTAGAAACAGTTATATAAACCCCTAAATATTTCACCTTTTTTACAATTTCGAAACCTGTCAAATTAACTAACATTTCCTTATCCAAATTAGACATATTTTTTGTTAAAATTTTAGTCTTATTATTAACTTTAAAACCAGAAACTTGCCCATACTGATTTATAATCTGCAACAACTCTACTACTGAATCAGTTGGTTGAGACAAAGTGACAACCAAATCATCTGCAAAAGCCCTTAATTTATATTCTCCCTTATTAACCATTATCCCCTTTATTTTAGATGATTCACGAATTTTAATCAACAAAATCTCTAATGTTAAAACAAACAACAACGGAGACAGAGGACACCCCTGCCTTGTACCCTTTTCAATTTGAAAAACCTCAGATAAACCTCCATTAATTATAAGTTGCGCTGATTGTTTTTGATAAATACTTCTAAAAGCTTGCAAAATTTTTTCCCCAAAATTCATTTCTTCAACCAACCTCAACATAAATTGCCAATTTAACTGATCAAAAGCTTTTTCCGCATCTAAAAAGATCAGACCCGCAGAGATCTGATTATTTTTATCCAAGTATTCTATTAAATTAATAATTTGTCTAACATTGTTCTTCATATACCTCCCAGTTATAAAACCAGTCTGATCAGTATCTATAATTTGATTCAATACAATCATAAGTCTATTAGCCAAAATTTTTGTAAAAATTTTATAATCTATATTCAAAAGAGATGTAGGTCTGGAATTTTTAGGTAAAGTAAGATCCTGATCCTCTTTTGGAATTAAAGATATGAAGGCCCTTCTCCAAGATGGAGGTGTCTCTGAACTCAATAAAATTCTATTAAAAAGTTCCTTTAAGGGCTCAATCATCTCCTCACTTAAAGTTTTATAATAAATTGATGTCAATCCATCCATACCAGGTGCTTTACCAACTTTTAATTGTTCAATTGCCTTAATAATTTCCTGCGAAGTAATTAACCCATTAATCTCATCTCTTTGATCATTAGTTAATCTAGGAAAATGAGCGTCTTGTAAATATTTATCTATATCCAAACTCTGAACCTTCTGGCCCATATATAATTTTGTATAAAAATCTAGAAAAGATTTTTTTATCAATTCTTTCTGAAAAACCACCTTGCCATTATAATTTATTTTATCTATAATTCTTGACCTCTGTTTCTTCCTTAATTGATAAGCTAACCACCTGCCAGGTTTATTTGCATTACAAAATGTATTATGTCTCATAAAACGTAAATTAGTTGCAACCTGGTCAGCCATTAACATATTAAATTGTGATTTGAGCAAATTAATAGAAGCCTTTACATTCTTATCCAAAGGATTCATAATTAATGTTTTTTCTTTTATTTTAATCTCCTCCTCCAAATCTTTACGTTTTTGATTTTGTTTTCGCCTATAAGAATTATTCATTTGAATCAAAACCCCCCGCATATAAGCCTTACTTGCATCCCACACCATTGACATTGAAGTTCCCTTAAACATATTTAAAGTAAAAAATTCCTTTAAATGTTCTCTAAGTTTCAAGACATTCGCTTCATATCTAAATAAATTTTCATTCAACCTCCACGATCTTCTTTCCTCCTTTTCAGGAATTAATTCTAACCATACAGGACTATGATCAGTAAGTGTCCTTGGAAAATTTTTTACAGTTTTAACACTAAAATATAAATCCATGATAATAAAAAAAAAATCAATTCTTGAAAACAATTGATGTCTATCAGAAAAAAAGTGAAGTCCCTCTCATCCATATTGCGCTCCCACCATATATCTCTCAATTCCAAATCTTCCTTCAGTTCAAAAAAAGTCTTTGGTAGTTTAGCTTGCTTAAGAAAAGTAGAGGATCCTTTCTTGTCCTTATATGTATCCAAAACACCATTCCAATCTCCCATCAAGATCATTGATTTATAATCCAATGAAATCAATTTTTGATGTAAAAACTTATAAAACAGTTTTTGTTGCTGATTAGGAGCATACAAGCCCACTATAAGCAATTTCTTTCCATATAACACCACTTCAATCATAACATATCTTCCTTGAAAATCTGAATCTATTCATTTAGCTGTCAAATTTTTCTTAACATAAATAACAACACCCCCTTTTTTCTCTGGAGCAGAAGATACAAAATGAGAGCCCAATCGGGCATTTACCAAATATTTTTGATCCTTTGAAATAATATGAGTTTCCTGCAAACAAACAATATCATTATTATATTGTTTCAAATAATGAAATATTTTCTTTCGTTTCTGAGGAGAATTTAAGCCATTAACATTCCAGGTCAGGAGCTTTGCCATCTCCCCCAGCTGCAAGCCTGGAGAAGACTGCTTGAAGATCTGACATTGAGGATCGAATCGAAGATCTCTTAGGTCTTCCTCCTCCCACAGGCTCAGAAACAGATTCTTGAGTGGACTCTTTTATGCCCATGTCATATTGCTCTTTTTCTCTTCATTTATGAGCTACACGAGTCATTATCTGCTCTTTCACCTTGACAGACTGCTGCTCAGCCTGTACTTTTCCTGCTTTCATTGATGCAGCATCTCCAATCAGTTGCTCTCCCTCTTTCACATCAACAGCTTTAGAATGTAAAGGTGGTGGTGAGCGAGCTCCCAGGACAGACATATAAAACTCTTTTGCCTTTGCAACTGTATTAAGTCTGTAACGTGTCCCCGCATGGCTCACCACAATTCCAATTGGAATATCCCATCTGAATGGCATCTGCCGTTTTTTAAGTTCCTCTGATAAAAAAGCGAAATCTTTCCTTCTTCTTAAATTTTTTGATGGAATCTCCTTTAAAATTATCACATCCTGAGAGGCAATCTGAAATCTCTGGTTGTAAAATGCTTGTATTACTTCATTACATAAAGACCTTTTTCCAAAGTAAACCACCACATCTCTTGGTAAATTTCTCTGCTTTGCAATCCACGAGTTGACTCTAAATATTTTCTCTATTTCCCTCAATATCTCTTCTGGTTCCCTCTCAAGTATTACAGCAATATCATTTGCCACCACCTCCCTCAAATTTTCTCGCATATTCTCCCTCAAGCCTCTGATTCTCAAAGCGAACTCCATTTCTCTATACTGAGACATGAGAATTTCATCCTGTGAAGTCTCCACCGTTTTTTCCACATTTTCAACATGCTCTTCTATTAAATCCACTTTATCAACAACATCCTCAATGCGATTATCCAGCTTTTCAACAACAGAGGCAAGTCCTTGCAAAGCCATTACAATGTCCTCCCTCATAACTTTATTTCTCTCTTCCAAAAGTTCCTTCATTTCTTGTCTAATTTGACATACAACATTACCCATAACATCTTGAATATCTTTTACCGTGAGTGATGGTACCGGTGGTGAGGGTGGTGGTGATCTAGCTTTAGGTTGTTGAACTGTAAGTATTGCCGGGGAAGAAGCCACCTTAGGCACAGCAGAAGTTGCTTGACGCTTCGAAGCCATCTTAAGAGAAACTTTCCTCCCCCCAAAAAATCCAAAAGACCAGAAAAAAAGACAAAAAGAAGAGGGAACAAAAACCCTCTTATAATTATATATATAAAAAAGGGAAATAATAATATATTTGCCCTTCTCATGCAACCACTAAAAGTCCCCAAAATTAACAATCAAAAAAAAAAATTGCATGAGAGGAAAAAACACCTCATCGCCATTTTATTTTTCCCTTTTAACAAGAACAAAGGAAACTCTTCTTCCAGGAGTTAAAGTTCAAATTAAGCTTGTAAATCAATTCCCCTGATCAGCTCTGTCCGCATTCCAAATTTGCTCACCAGTTCTCATACGTTGCGGAGGTGGGAGCTGCGTCTTGCTTCGTCCCCCCCCAAAAAAGGGAACAAAGGCGTCTGAGTCGCGGAGTTTGCCTAGGACTCTGTGGGAGCTCACCCTTCGATCCCGAGAAAAAAATCTCGAGATCGTAGTGGCTCTACCACTATCCTCAAGCAAGAAAACTCACCTCTCTCCCTTTGCCCGGGAGAGAAGCATAAGCCGCGGGACAGCTGATCTTCGCTTTCACCGTGGCTTTCACAAGAACTCAGGCGGACGACTACAAAGTAGCCGCCATCGGCACAGAACAACGCCACCGGAAGTCACATTTTGTAACTCTTTATATAATTCTGCAGGTATTCCATCTGGACCTGTCGCCTTATTAATTTTTTGTCTATTTATAGCCTTAGTTAATTCAAGCATGCTTATTTCCTCATTTAGCTTAGATTTTATTTCCTCCGGTATCTTTGGCAACTCTGCCTTTGATAAATATTCTATTATCTGTTCCGTGCTTTTTCCCTCATTACTTTTATATAAATTTTCATAGTATCTTTGAGTGATACCCCTTTTTATGGTCTCCTCCCCCTGAATTTCTCCATTTTCATCTACCAAGTTTGTAATCCATGATTTCTCTTTCTTTTTTCTTAATTTGCATGCTAACCACTGTCCCGATTTGTTTGCATGCTCAAAGTAATTTTGATTTGCTGCTTGTAATTTTTGTGCATATTTCTCCGATTCTTCTAGATGAAGTTTATGTTTAATTAAATCCATTTTTATTTTCAATCCTTTATTTCCAGGGTCTCTCTGAAGCAATCTTTCAGCCTGTTTATAATTTGTCTCGAGTCTCATCTTATATTGCTGTTTCTCTTTATTTCTCTTAGCCGTATACACAATAACAACCCCCCCCCCCTTAGATATGCCTTAGCCGTGTCCCAAAGGTTCTGCAAGGATGTATCCTCATTATCATTCAATTGGAAGAACAAAAACATTTCTTTCTCTATGCTTTCTCTAAATTCTTTATCTTTAAGAATCCCTCTTTGGAAAGTCCATCTTGGCCTATATCTTTGGCCTTTCAAGCTAAAACTTATCCGATTATGATCGGCCCAAAGACTAGGTTCTATATCTATTTTGTGTATTTCTGAGGTTAATTCTTTAGAGCACCAAAGCATATCTATCCTAGTCCATGATCTGTGTCTGCTAGAATAATACATATATTCCCTCTTTTCCAAATTCCTCTCCCTCCAAACATCCTGTAAGCTAAAATCTGTACACATCTCAAAAAAAAAATTTGGAAGTATTTTTTTTATGTACTTTCCTTACCTCTGTACATTTATGGTCCTTAGTTTTATCTACAATCGCATTGAAATCTCCAGTTATACAGAAACCATCTCCCTCCATATCTCTCAGCCTGCTGTATAGGTTTTTAAAAAAGGATACTTGAGCGTCATTTGGAGCATATATTACAACAAAAATGATATTTTTTTTTGTTAAGCTTAACTTCAACAATCAAAACTCTACCCTCTTTATCACCTTTAAAGCCCTTCATGGCATAGGGCCAGGTTACTTACAGGACCACATACTGCCGCACAGTTCCCAGAGACCGGTGAGGTCCCGTCGGCCAGACAATGTTGGCTGGCGGGCCCTCGGGGAAGGGCCTTTTCTGTGGTGGCTCCGACCTGGTGGAATCAACTTCCCCCCGAGGTTCGAACAACTCCCACCCTGCCGGCCTTTAAGAAAGCCGTTAAAACTCTCCTGTTCCGGCAGGCCTGGAGCTGATGTCCCCGGGGGGGGGGGGGGCGGGACATGATCGGACTTGCGGTATGATTGACTTATTTTATTGTCTTATTCTCGATGATTGTTTTAATTTTGTACGCCACCCTGAGTCCTTTGGGATTGGGCGGCATATAAATAAATTAAATAAATAAATAAATAAATTATAAATTTGTTTCGAAACTATCTTCTGGTTAACATACAAAGCCACACCTCTTTTTTTCCCGATCGAGTGAAACATATAGTCGACCTAATTTAGGTCTTTCTAATAGAAATTCCTGGCCAAGTTTTATATGAACTTCCTGTAAAGCTATGATATCCACATTCAATTTAAGAAGATTACTAAAAACCTTCCTACATTTTGCTGGAGCATTCAACCCTCTAATATTTGTTGACCAAATCTTATACTCCTCTCCCATTTATTCAGTTTCTGCCATGCCTTTGTACTTCTGGTAATTCTTATTTCTTTTGCTTCAACTAAACTTCTCCCCAGTTCCAACCTATCTTGACCGTTACCCACGTTTATTTCTTCACTACTCTGTTCTATCCCTCTTTTCTCCAATGTTTGTTCAACATCTCTTCTTTTTACAACCATAACTCTTCCTTCTCCAGAATCTCTCAAGTCTTCCTCTGAGGTACAATATTGCCAATAAAAATCTTCCGCTTTCTCAACTGTATCTAACCTGAACCTCTTCTCTTGCCATGTCACAATAATCCCTTCAGGTGTTAACCACCTAAAATTAACATTGCTTTGGTGCAACCTAGATGTCAAGAAGAGGTAATTTTTCCAGAGGTCTCTCATCCTCTTAGATACCTGCTTTAATACAATAATTTGTTTCCCTCCATATTCTAACTGATCATCATGTGTTCTGTATAATAATTCATCCCTAATCTTCTTTCTTAAAAATTTAACATGGACCTCTCTAGGAAGGTTATGGCATCTTCCATAATTTGTCTGCACTCTGTAAGTTTCATCCATTTCAGCAATCATATCTTCTTTTTCCATCTCTAAAGCTCCTGCTAACAATCCAGCCATCTTATCTGGAAGATCTTCTCCTCTTTCTTCAGTAACATTTTGGAACCTAAGATATTGTGATGCCTTCTCCGCTTCCAATAATATCACCGCTGTCATTAACTCTTTGTCAGCCTCCATTCTAAATAAACTCTCCCACCACCTATTCTTCTTCCAAAATGTCCGCTTTCCGCTTCCTTCTTTTTGTTCTTCCACTTTCCCCCCCTTTACGTTATTCCCTTTCCAGGTATTTAACCATCTATAAAATACTATCAATATAATATTAAACAAATACAAACTCTGGCAAATACATTCAAAGAGTTACCATCAATCAAATCAGCAACATTTCCAAAAGCTAAAAGACTTTGTAGCATTCCTGTTGCATTCTATCATGGAGTTCTATTTCTTTCCGGGGGGGGGGGGAGGAAGCTTCAGACAGGAGATCATCCCTTTTAAATCAACCAAACCACTCAGTGGGTAAATCAAAGCCCAAAGACAAACAGAGTTCTTAATGTAATAAAAGTTAGTTCCAGTTCTTTCTTGTGGTTTAAAGCGCCAAGTCTTTTAATCCACGGCAGCCTGGCTCCTTCACGTCAAGCCCTTCCGGGCGTTCTTCCTGTCACTTTCACTCGCCGCTGTCTTTTCACTCCTTTAGCTTTCTCTCTTTCCAGGCTTCCCCTTTCCTCTGTTCTCTTTTATCGCATCTAACATACACAAATCATCAAATTCTGGGAAATCAATTGAATCAAGTCCGATTTACAGTTGTTCAGCTATTTCCTCGCTTACTTTGTCCAGCTGGCAACTTCAGCGGCCATTAAGGCATCTTCTTCCCGATCCTCTCGGTGCTGGGTTTTTCCGTTGCCTCTTGCCAATCGCCACTGACGAGAGAACAACAGATCGCTCAAACCTTCCATCGCCTCCACAAGGCTTCTTTGGCTCAGACGAGCCCTGCGGACCTAGGACAAGCGTTCGACGGTGCCGGAGAGGCCATTCACACCGCCGTCTGCTCTGACAGCTGGCTCTGCCTCCAGGCTTCCTGGGCGTCTTTAGTGCTTCCAGATTCTTGTGGTCGGTCCACACTTGTAAAGGAATTTTGTTTCCTTCCCAAAAGTGCCGCCATGTGAGAAGAGCCCACCATACTGCATACGCCTCTTTTTCCCAGACTGCCCACCTCTGTTCAGTTTTGGTGAGTTTTCTCGATGTGTATGCACAGGGCTGTAATGCCCCTTTGTCGTTTTCTTGTAACAGTACAGCCCCCACTGCTACGTCGCTGGCGTCTTCCTGAATTACAAAAGGCTTCTTGGTGTCTGGGTGCCTTAGGACTGGTTCTACGGAAAACAGCTTTTTCAGCCTCTTGAATGCGGCTTGGCATTCTACTGTCCATTTCAACAGCTAGCTTGGCTTGGGTTTCCCCTCCCCTCTGGTTTTTAGTAAGTTCATGATTGGTAAGACTATTTGGGCAAAAGAGGGAATAAATTGCCGATAGAAGTTAGAAAATTCCAGGAAGCTCTGCAATTGCTTCCTCGTGCGGGGTGGTGCCCATTCTAGTACTGCCCGGACTTTCTTGGGGTCCATTTCTATGTCCTCTGGGGATATGCGGTATCCCAGACAGTCTATTTTATCCTTATGAAATTCACACTTAGAAAGTTTGGCATAGAGGTGGGCTGCTCGTAGTTTGTTTAGGACTGCCCTGACCAGTTTGACATGTTCATCCATGGTCTCTGTGAATATAAGGATGTCATCCAGGTAAACAAGCATGCCCTTGTATAGGTGCTCCCTTAGTATGTCATTTATCAGCTGCATGAACACGGCAGGAGCTCCCTGTAGCCAAAAAGGTAGAACTCAGAATTGGTAGCACCCTGAGGGGCAATTAAAAGTGGTTTTCCACTCGTCTCCTTCCTTAATCCTGATTCGATAGTATGCTTCCCTTAGCTCTAGCTTGGTGAAAATCTTCCCCTTTGAAAGGTGAGATAGCATGTCCTTCATGAGGGGGAGAGGGTATAGATTGCTTTCGCTTATGGCGTTCAGAGCCCTATAGTCCACGCAGAGGCGGAGAGTTCCAACTTTCTTTTCTCGGAATAATACTGTCAACACTGCTAATATTGGATATTCTTGCTTTGACAAAATATGCAGAACTGCCTGGTATTTTTAGAGTTATCTTAGATGATGCTGGGAGGGGAGGAGAAAGAATGTGTGTAGAGAGTAATTACGCGGGCTTCAGAATGGAAGTGAACCTTTACCCCCCAGGCTGATTGGAGAACGTGATTTATGACAGCAAGATAAGGGAGGGAAAATGCTAGCAAAATAACTGCTCAGGGGAGGAGATTTCAGATCTTGGCATCCCATTCATGGCGTGCCGACATTCTGTTACACAGAGTAAAGACTTTTTAGGATAAACAATGCCTGGAAGTTCTTTGAAGTGTTTCATTAGTTGGAACCTTGACATCATGCCAAGATCTAAATCCTTTTCAAACAACTGGGGGTGCAATACCCCCACCTCTTCCTCCTAGGGTTGAGAGAAGCTGGCAAAGATTCAGGAGGAAAATCTATCATGAGAAAAGGGAGTTTGCTTGAAGATGATAAGCCGGCAGCTGCTGATACCCCAGAGGGGGAAGCAACAGACAGCATGCTGTGGGAAGATGAATTTTGGCAGACAAACGGCTGGCAGGCAAATACAGATCGGTGGAGAGCTACCAGATTGCCTGCCACTGAAGGTTCGGGTGAGTCACTGGAAAGATTTGAAAAGCTAGAGGTGAGAAGCAGAAATCAACTCCTGCAGAGAGAAGCCTACAACCCCTCCATTGTAGATCAGACAGCCTTCCAGACCCTGTCTTCCCCTGCCAGGGACTCCAGCCCTGAAGAGAGAGGGAATCCCAGTCTGAGGCCTCTGCAGCAATGGGGAGTTTGGCATCCCCTGCAGTCAGATGTTCAGCAGCCTCTGAGCTTGCCACAGCTAATAGAGGTCTTGCAACAGCTTTGGGTGGTACAGAAGGCAGGAGATTTGTCACCGCCTCCAAATGTACAGCAACCGCCGAGGGGCCTACAGCAGCAAGGGGTGTGGCCCCAGCCCCTAAACATGCAGCCCCTGAACATGCAACCCCTGGGCATGCAGCAACTGGGGGTGCAACAGCCACAGTGGGGCTCCACCTTTCAGAGCAACCTTTGATGGGGACCCAGAAAAGCTGATTTTCTTCCTCAATCAAGTGCACTCTCATTTGAACCACTGGGCCTATCTCTACCCGAACCCAGGCGCCATGGTCGATGTGATTGCGTCCAGCCTAGAGGGAGAAGCATCCGAATGGCTGAACAATTTATATAATGAGTAAGCCCCTGAATTGGAGGACCCCCACCTCTTCCTCCTAGCACTGAGAGAAAGATTTGAGGACCCATCCATTGGTGTCAAAGCAGGAGAACAAATCCACAAAATAAAACAAGCCGGCAGGCCTGCCCTGGAGTACGTGCAAGAGTTTTGCAAGATAGCAGGTCGAATAGAGGGGTGGCCTGAGCAATCCCTAATCTATCACTTCATTGAGGGATTAGACGACCACCTCTCTCAGGCCTGCATCTATCAAGCAGTACCTGATCAGCTGCAGGAATGCTACCAAGCAGCAGTGAAGCTAGATGTTCAGCTCGCCTGCTTTAAGAAACCTCCCCCACCTGAACCCAAGCTGAAACCGGAGCAACCCGAACGGCAATCACCCCCACAAAAACCTCCAGCTACTGCGATGGCTGAAAGACCCAGGCCACCTGCAGGCCCGCCAATTAAGTGCTTCCAGTGTGGTCAGGAGGGACATCGAGCAGCAAACAGAACCTTGACAAATACAGGGGCGACCGACTTTGGCTTTGCTGGCTGAATGAACCCCCTTTCTAAGTTTTTGTCTATGAATTTCTGCATTTCTTCCAATTCCTGTGGGCTCATAGAGTATAATCTAGGCTTTGGAAGTTTCGCACCTGGCCTGATTTCTATTCCACAGTCCATGGGCCGATGCGGCAGCAATTCATTGGACCTCTCTTCACTGAACACTTCAGCTAGGTCTCTATTCTCCTCTGGGATTTCAGGTATTTCCTTCTCTCCCCCTATTGTGGCTTTCTATGTCGGGATTTCCCCTGATGTTGCCTTGGTTTGGTCCCCTTTTGGGAACCTGAGTTCTGCCATTCTCCAGTCCACCTGTGGGTTCCATTTGGCTAGCCACGCATGCCTAGGATTATGGGACATTCCATGCCAGGGGTTACCATGAATGTTATAGTCTCTATGTGGTCCCCCAGGGTGAGTTGAAGTGGAATCGTTGCTAGGGTGGTGGGCATCCCCCCTGCTATGGACCCATCTAATTGACTGAATGAAATCGGTTTCTTCAGCCTCCTCACCGGTATTCCTAAATTCCCCACTAGTGTTGGGCTGATAAGGCAGCGGGTCCACCCGGAGTCAATTAATGCCCTAACTTCTACTGCTTCGGGCATGGTCAGGGCTACCAAAGTTACTACCCTGGTGAGGGGCACAATGGGTTCACTTACCAAGGGTTCATCCTCGGAGTTGTCATTGGACAAGTTGGACGCTCCCGCTGTGTAGGCCGGAGTTCCCTTTCCTCGCTGAGCTGAAGCGGGGAACTCAATGGTCTCCACGCCTTTCATGGCTGTCTCCTTCGGCTTCACTGATGGTTTCCTGGACTTTCTGGCCAAGGTCTAGTCTGGTTTTCCAGTCGGGATGTGGGAGCGGCATTCGGCGGCACGATGCTCTTCCTTGCCACATTTGAAGCACCCGGTGGTTCTTTTGGAGGTTGACGGTTGCTTTGCTGGTTCTCGGGTCAGCTCCGGTGGCAATTTCCCCACGGTCTTCCTCCTCTGTGTTGCCTCATGGCTACATCGATCTCAGCTTCCTCGGCTAGGACGTACCAATCTTGCAGCTGGTAAGGATCTCCCCGAGGGAGGCAGTCATCATAGAGGTCGTAGTTTAAGCCGTCTTTGAAATGGCTAAGCAG
This sequence comes from Crotalus adamanteus, assembly GCA_039797435.1. NCBI lineage: Eukaryota > Metazoa > Chordata > Lepidosauria > Squamata > Viperidae > Crotalus > Crotalus adamanteus. Next base: position 46,206,888 of record CM077935.1, on the reverse strand, counting down.
GATGTCTTCTGGCCAGTTCAGCTTGCTGGCCAGGGTTCAGAATTCTTGGGTGTATTCTGCCACCGGCCGTCTGTCTTGCTTCACTGTCTTTATCTGCTCTTGGGCTTTCCAGTTGGCCAATGGATCTTCAAACCTGCGCCTGAGGGATACCATGAATTGGTTGAAATTCAGTAGCTTCGGGGCATCTCTCGTGAAGGTCTATGACCCAGTTTGCTGCGATGCCATCCAAGGCGGCTTGCACGATGCGAATCCTGGCACAGTTGGCGGGGATATCCCGGCCGTACTCTTCCATATAGTTTAGTACCTGGGTTATGAAGAATGCCAGGCACCACGGCTCCCCACAGAACTTCACATCGAGTGGAGGGAACTTCTGGATAGAGCATTGCCTCTTTTTCCATTTGTGTCATCTCCCCTCTCTGCAGCTTCTATGCAATGAGGGGTGGCTGCAGCAGCAGCGACCATAGCGGTTTCGGTGGTTCCATTGGATGGGTCTGGAACCTCAGGTTCAGGCTCCTCTTCGTTTCCTCTCCTGCCAGATCCCAGGCATATGGTGCCTTCATTGAGTCAAGGGCTATCTTCATCATGCTGATTGCCTGTTCCAGCAACTGGCTGGAATGCCCCAGGCAATCCTCTTCGTCCTCGCTGAGATGGAGAGACCTTTCCATCTCCTTCTTCCAGCCTAGCTGATGACTACCCCACCTCAGCGTCACCTTTCTGGCCTTCTTCTCCCAGTCATCCTTCTTCCCAATGCCCATCAACCACCTAGGCTTGTGGCGGCATTCTGTCACCACCTCCTCTTCCAAAGAGCTTGAGAATCCATAACTGGAGTGTTTGCAGGGGTCTGCTCTGCAGGAGGGTCCCCCCCCCCATAGCAGGTTTGTCTCTCTCTATTCCATTGTCTGACATGACTTGGCAAGCCCCCCAGTAAGGGCTTTCCTTCTGGGCTGACTATTACTGCAGATCCTGTCTAATGTCAGGGCCCACTTCAAAACCTCATCCTAAGAAAGCAGAACTCATGGAAGCAGTTTCTTCCAAAAGGAACTTTTATTAGGAGAAGCTGACAGCAGGCATAATAGACAGGATCTGAGGGTTTCCCAATCAGATCGATAGGTTAAAAGTGTCCCAAGCAAACCCCACCCCAAGGTCTATCCAGCCAGTTCAAATGGGCCAGTCTCCGGGTGTTAAGTCCATTGTGGGAAAGAGCAGATAATGCCAGGCTGTCTCAGGGTTGCAGCAATGTTTTGTCGGCTCTTCACACCTTCCCATCTGAAACGGAAATAAACCAGTTGCCGGAGGCACATTCCTTTCTTCTGCCCCCTCTTTCTAGCTGACATCAAGGGGAAAGATAGTTCACAGAGGAAGTATGCAGAGACACAAAGTGTTACAGTGTAGCAATATAGGAAAACAGAGCAATAACCTGCAGTGCTTTTCCCCCCTCCCCTCCAGGGGCATGGCAGAACCGAGAAATATATAGAGCAGGGCTTTTCAACCTTTTCACCGATTGTACCACTTTTAGGATATGGCAATATTTGAGTACCACCTAGCAAGGTGTCAAAAACTTGATGACCAAAAAAACAAAACCTGTTCAAAGTTGCAATTGCACTGAAATGACTTATGACCATTTTTCACACTTATGGCCATTGCAGCATGCCCACGGTCATGTGATCTATATTTGGATGCTTGGCAACTGATTCATATTTATGATGGTCACAGTGTTCCAGGGTCATGTGATCCCCTTTTGCAACCTTTTGACAAGCAAAGTCAATGGCATGGCTGCTGGTGGCCAAGTGCTAACGCGGGACTTCCCTCCCTCCTTCCCTGTCTTCCTCTTTCTCATGCCCACCTCCTTCTGAAGGAAGAATTTGAAACCCCCCCCCCATATTTTCTCTCTTCTATATATTCATCAAACAAGGAAAAGCCCCCAGAAACAGAAAAGACAAACTGCTGAGTGAACTAGCATAAAAAGACACATTCCCCTTTAAGAATTAGCTACTGGTGAGAAAGGAAAGTTGAGCACAGCAGGCACTTAAGGAAGAAAAAAAAATGTAGTAAGTTTTGGCTGCCGGCTAAGGCAGCCTCCCCAAATGGCTCCACTCATAAGTAAAGGAATGCTACAGGCAAAATCCATTCAGGAGAAAAATACTTCAAAATCCCTTGCAGCAAAACTTACAGCTAACAATAGCAGAGCAATAGAAGCTAACAGGAGACATCAGCCATCAGCCAAATAGAAATTGCCAAACACTCCTTAAGAACACAAAGCCCACACTGCACAAATACCAGAACTTCAAAGTCACAAAAGCACATAAGAATCCTTCCACTCTCCATCTCCCTCCCTCTCTCCTCCGTGCCTCACCTCCAGCCATTGCTGCCTTTTTTCATTCCTCTTGAAGGGTGACCCCTCCCCCACTGCATTTCTTGCCTGTTTGCTGCTGCCAGCACAGGTGGCTGCCACAGCAGTTGTAGATCGGCTCATGGCTGGCCTGCTTGATGTCCTCTCCCCTCACCCTCCTCCTCCTCCTCCTTCTTCTTTCCCTTTGGTGCAGCTAGAGCTGACTCCGCCTCCTCCCAAGGCTGCTTCTTTTTCTCTCTCTTCCCCCTCTCCTGCCCAAACTGCCTCCTTTTATAGCCTCTACTGTCTCTGCCCCCCTCCTCCTCCTCCTCCTTTCTCATAGGGGAGGGTGAGCCAGAAGTGAGCTTGGGGCCTTTGCCTCAGCCACTCTGCAGTTCCAGAGGACTCTCACAGTAAGTCCTTGCCTGTGCTGGCTCTTTCCCTCCCCCACTACACTTGGCTAGGTAGGGCTGCATACCACCTGCCACTCATTAATGTACCACCTGTTGAAAAGCCCTGTCCTAGTGGACTATCACTTGACTATGAGCCAGCAGTGTGCAGCAGCAGCCAAAAAAGCTAATACAATCCTGGGTTGTATAAACAGAGGCATAGAATCAAGATCGCACAAAGTATTAGTACGCTTTATAAAACCCTAGTAAGACCACAACTGGAATACTGCAACGAATTTTGGTCACCATACTACAAAAAAGATGTTGAGACTGTAAGGTTTCCCACTTAGCCTCACAATTGCCCCAGCGTTACTCAGGAATTTAAAAGAGCCAAGAGAAACTCCTGAGCCGAGGTTTCAGCAAAGAATTACAACTTTATTTTGATCAAAATAGAGTTGGATGGCCTCATCTTTCTTCGTGGCTGGTAGAGGAATGAAAGCAAGCAAGCAGAACAGATGTCTTCCACCTTTTATACCTTTCCAGAAGAAAGAGATCAGGTCTTTGTATCAGGAATGAAAAGGTACAGAAAAATAATTCCGAGATGATGACTCATACACAGCAACCCAGGCTCCATCTGTAACTCCTTTCCCCCCTCCCCTTACCGTGCTCTTTTCTGTAAGCAATCACCTGTACCTAAAGCATGAAACATTTGCTTCTATATAACTAAGTTCCCAATATAAAGCACCTACAAAGCTTCTTGCACATAAACAAAGATATAGATAGATAGATAGATAGATAGATAGATAGATAGATAGATAGATAGATAGATAGATAGATAGATAGATAAAAAAGGGGTTCAGCAGGAGATAAAAACAATACAGTTTTAATAGATAAAACCAAGCTTTCGATGGCTAGGAATCTGCCATCATCGTCAGGGTACAAACCAACCGGTAAGGAAACTTGCTTATGAGTACAGCCGCGCCCGCATTCTGTGCATGGAGCTCGTGACGGGTCCCAGCTGATTGGTTCTAACTTCACTTTCAGTATTTGATGACTCTTTCTTATGATCCCTACTTGCATCTGCATGATCGCCCCTCTCCCCACCCCTTTTAGTTCTTGAGCCAGGAAGGCAACGTGTATTTCCCAAAGTTAAAGTGTCCTCCTCGTTATCGAGCTGGCCCCTCCTCCTGTGTTTTCCGGGGCATTTCTCTCTTCCACTCTTCCGGCACACATCACACTTATTTGTACATTTATTATCACCATTCTTCATACCGAGGGTTTCACTTTGGTCCCCGCACTCCTCCTTCATGTGATCCAGTGCAATTCCCAATCCGGTTGCCTACGTAACCTGAAAGAAGACACCAGCATAATAATCTTATCAGCAGACAAGGGCAATGTCACGGTGGTTATGAACACATCTGACTACCAAACCAAATTAACCAACCTACTCCAAGACTCTACATACAATACAGTTGTATGTATATACAAACCCCTAAACACAGATCCCACCACCTACCTGGAAAAAACCATCAGATCCAAAATAAAAGCCTCCCCCATTAGCGAAGAGATCCAGCAAAGAATCATTCCCAGAGAGAAATCATCCAGATGCCCTAAGCTCTATGGTCTCCCCAAGATACACAAAGAAGGAACCCCACTTAGACCTATAGTCAGCTCCATAGGCTCACCTCTACGAAACCTAGCCAAATTTCTCGCCAAACAACTACAGCCCTATGCAGAATCCATCACCTCACACGTAAAAAATCCTTGTCATTTCTTAGAGATCATAAAGAAACAAAACTTGCAGCCCAGCAACCTACTTGTGAGCTTCGATGTCATATCCCTGTTCACCCAAGTGTCAATCAAAGAAGCCTTGAGAGCTATCCAAAACAAATATAACCCCCCAAAACAGATCCTAGATCTGACCAACCATTGTCTATCCAACACAAACTTCATCTATAGCGGACAAAAATACAAACAAATAGAAGGAGCACCCATGGGATCACCCCTCTCACCAGTCATTGCAAGCCTCTACATGGAACACTTTGAAACCCAAGCTCTAGAAAAATCTGAACACAAACCCAAACTCTGGCTCAGATACGTAGACGACACCTTCATAATCTGGCCACATGGGAAAGAAAAACTGGACAACTTCCTGATACACCTCAACAGCCTACACCCCAAAATACAGTTCACCATGGAAACAGAAGCTAATAACCAACTTCCCTTCCTAGATGTCTTAGTCTACAAGAAATCCAATGGCTCCCTAGGACACACCATCTACCAGAAGAAAACACACACAAACCGCTATCTGCATGCTCTCTCACACCACCACCCAGCACAGATCAACTCCATAGCCAAGACACTCATCTCTAGAACAAAACGCTTAGCTGATGAACAACACCTAAAAACCGAACTACACACTCTCACTAATGTACTTACATCCAATGGATTCCAACGAAATAAGATTACCAAACTAATCCAAAAAGAAACCCTCACTAAAACCCAAGACAGAGAAGAAGAAAATGGCAAAGCCCTCCTCCCATACATAAAAGGCACCACAGACAGAATCAGTAAGATCCTCCACAAACACAACATTAAGACAGCATTCTGCCCAAACAGAAAAATATCCACCATCCTAAGAAACCCCAAAGATAAAATTGAATTAGAAAATCAAGGGGAATACGAAATCCCATGCACCGCTTGTCCCACCACATACATCGGACAAACCAACAGAAGAATAAGTGCACGCATTGAAGAACATAAGAACTCAGTCAAAAAAGAGGAACCAACTTCTTCCCTGGTCCAACACCTTAAAATCACAGCACATGAAATTGACTTTAAAAAGACCAGAACTATCGCCAAAACTGAACATTTTAATAACAGAATAATCAGAGAAGCCATCGAGATAGAAAAATGCCCACACAGCATGAACAAACGAGATGATACCTCCCGCCTACCAGCCATTTGGAAACCCGCCCTTATTGACAAACGACTCCCTAACACAAAAAATGACACCAGACCCACACTCACAAAAACCACACAGGATGTCACCACCACACATCCACGCAAAAAGCAAACCCAAAGCCACACCGATGATGAGGCATGACCACAAACCAGAAGCCAGACCACAGCTGCATCATTAGCCACTTTAAACCCCTCCAATCCATACATGAAGCAAACTGACACCCACCATGAAGATGAGGCACGACCACAAACGCAAAGCCAAAAAATAGCAATGCAGTTCACCATTTTAAACCCCCCTGCAACTCAGACTAACCTGAGCACAACAAAGCCCCCACCCAAACAGAACACTCCCCCAGCCAATCAGAGCACAGCCAACCCCCCAGCCAATCAGAGCACAGCCAAGCTCCTAACCAATCAGAACACATCTCCATCCAATCAGAACACAGCCAAGCTCTCATCCAATCAGTTCATACCCCCACTGGCAGTTAAAAGGAGGAAACAGCTGCAATCACACATTGCTCCTAGAAGCACGAAGCCGAAAGCACCAGCCTGGAGATGACGAATGAGACTTCGTCGAAACGTCGCCAAGACACTTCCAATTTTACGTGGGAGAAAACCCAAATAACCAAAGACCTACATACAAACACCCGCGAAAGCCTCAGAAAATATGTATATATATATATATATATATATATATATATATATATATATATATATATATATATATATATATATATATATATATATATATATATATTAAAATCAATAAATAGTTGAACACCAAGAAAATAAAATTATACAAAAGTTAAAAATGTTAAAACTTTTATTTACTAAACCTAGCTTTTGTCAAGAGCTCTTGACATCATCAGGGTGTAAACGGCAGTCGTTGGGAGGGCTTATATGCAGCCTCCAATCATTTGCGCTCGGCTTTTGGATCGTGTCATAGGTCCCAGCTGTGTGCGTTGTAATCCAAGTGTGTGTCCTGCATTAGGGTGTAGTTGTTTCTCACCCTTTCTACGTATGCTGTTACGTGTGTCTTTCTCGCTAGTTCTAAAATTAGCTGGGGTATTTCCACTTTCCTTGCAGTTAGTGCATGTTTCACTAGTTTCCCGTTTGTGATTCTGTCTGTCACGGGCAGTAGTTGCTGTTTTCTGCTTCCTTCTAGTTCCTCCAACCATCCCCTCCGAGGCACATTCCAATCCTCCTGTTCTCTCAGATCGTAGCCCCCGTGTGCCATCCCGTCCTGCACCACTCTCCCTCCTATTCCTTTCCATCACTCCCTTAGATCTATCATCACTCTCCTCCCTATATTCTTGGGAGGAGTCGTTCTGGAGTGTGTGCATGTCAGTAAGGCATTGCCTAGCTCGTAACCGGTCAATCCGTTGCTCACTCCATTTGGGGCTTCTGTCCTCATCCTTCATTGGAGAATCTCTCAGGCACGCTCCGTTCGTAGTCTTCTGTCCTCCCAATGGAGCGTGCCTGAGAGATTCTCCAATGAAGGATGAGGACAGAAGCATATTTACGGGGGGAGAGGGGATATTTGAGAAGGGAGTAAGAATGGAGGAGAATAGCCAGGAACAGCAGGTAGAGCTGCAAATTAGAGGGGGGGAGGAAACATGAGAGGGTGGGGTTGATAGGAATGGAGAAGGTCAGGCAGGAATAATAGGCAGAACAGCAGTTTTGGGGGAGGGAAAGTTTGGGAAGGAGAGTCCAACAGGAACGCAGGTTGGTAGATGGGAACAGTACGTAGGACAGCAGGTAAGGGGAGGAAGAATGCTGGAAGGAACAGCAAACAGAGCTGTGGATTGGAGAGGGGGGGAGGAAACAGGAGAGGGTGGGACTGACAGGAAAGGAGAAGGGCAGATAAGAATAGCAGGAAGGACGGCAGATTGGGGGGGAGGAAAGCTTGAGAAGGAGGGTTTAATAGGAATGGATGTTGGCATGTGGGAACAGCATGTAGGACAGCAGGTCAGAGGAGGAGGAATGTTAGAAAAGAGAGGATGGACAGAAATGGATGAACAACAGGCAAGTCAGCAGATTATGGGGAGGACATTGGAGAGGGGAAGATGGACAGTGGGGGAGGAGGGTAAACAGGAACAGCAGGTAGAGCAGCGGTGTCAAGCCCCCAGGGGCTTGCCATTCGGTGGGGAGGGGGTGAGCAAACCATCCCACCCCCACCAACTCACTGCACCGCCCGGACCGGAGCCAGCTCGCCACGACCCCCCAGCCGGCTGGAAACGGAGGGACGAACAGCAGCCTCCCACCCCCTCCCGGATGCTGTAGGAGGCGCCGCGGCCGCTGCCGGGCGTCCCGCCAACCAGCTGGGAGGCGGGGCATGGCCAGCAGCGTCGGGTGGCGCTTGGTGCGTTTCTGCAGCCTCGGCTTTCCTCGAGGCTTCGGAGGACGGCCTACGGCTCCCTGGCAACCGGATAGAGGCGACGGAACGGCCGACGGCTGCTGCCAGGCATCCCGCTGACCAGCTGGGGGGCGGGGAACGCCCAGCAGTGTCGAACGGCGTTTGGGCATCCCCCGCAGCCTCGGGGTTCTTCGCAGCTTCGGAGGATGGCCCACAGCTTCCCGGTGACCTGACAGGAGCAACGGACTGGCCAGCGGCTGGACCAATAGACTTACCGTTCCAAATGGAGGCAGCAAACATGGAGCGGCAACAACAGGCGGGCGAACGCTGGACCGCAGGGGGTGGGGCTGCACGGGAAGAGGGGTTGGAGCACAAGGGTGGGGTTATAAGGATAATTAACCGGATGGTGGTTTGTGGGCGGAGGGTGGGGGTGTGGGCGTGGACACACTATAAGGAGCTCTGGGGAGAAGCTATCCCCAGTGCTGACTTTGTCAGTTAGTGAATAAAGAATTGCTAACGTGCACCAAGTTCCTGCGTTCCTGGCCTTCAATCTGGATGATATAGGACTTTGGCTTGTCAGTAAGTCAGCACTGGGGATAGCTTCTCCCCAGAGCTCCTTATAGTGTGTCCACGCCGAGTGTCCAGCTCCCGCTCCATGAGTGGCCGGTACCCCAAGGGCCTCAGCACAAACACCTCAGAAGGGACCTGACGCATCAAAAGCTGCGGCCCACCCGAAGACCCCGTCAACACCACTGGCAGTGCCTGGGAGGGAGGCCATGGCGATGGCGCAGTATCGGCCAGTCGACGAGGAAAGTGACGACGACCCCGTCGACGATCCGATGGTAAGTGAACCTATAGCCCCGTTCGTCCTACCGGTGATTTTGACGAGTCCCCACTCTGGGGAACAGTGGGAATGTAAGGCACTAATAGATACAGGGTGTACCCGTTGCCTAATTAGCAAAAAGTTAGCCCTGGAGCATGGGATCCGGTTGCACAGGTTGGCCCAACCCGTACGGTTCGAACAAGTGGACGGCTCCCTATTGGGTGGGGCTCCCGCAACTCATATTACCGAACCCGTGCAGATGGAGCTGGGAGCCCATTGGGAAATTATCCGATTCGTGGTGGCCCCCTCCATGAGCGAAGCCGTAATTCTCGGCCTGGCGTGGCTAGATAGGTGGGAGCCCACTATTTGGTGGGAAGGGGGGTATCGTAGGGTACGCTTGAGTGTGGGACCCCAGCCCCCTAGACAGTTTCAGGCCCCAGGGATTGACACATCGGCCCCAGTATGCGGAGTGAGTGGAGGAGGGGAGGACCTGTTTCCTCAAGTGTATCAGGACCTGGCCGCAGTGTTTAGTGAAACGGAGTGCAAACAACTACCCCCTCATCGGTCGACTGACTGCGGCATTGAAATTGAACCTGGGGCCAAACTTCCAAAGCCTCGGATGTATGCCATGGCACCCAGGGAATTGGAGGAACTGCGGCGGTTCATTGATGCGAACCTGGCAAGAGGTTTTATTCAACTGGCTCGGTCCCGAGTGGCTGCCCCTGTATTGTTCCGAGAAAAAAAAGATGGATCATTACGTCTCTGTGTTGATTTTCGAGGCTTGAATGCTGTTTGTGTAGAACATCTGTACCCACTTCCCCTTATAAAGGACCTGCTGGCCCAGTTAGGGAAAGGGAGGATATTTACCAAATTAGATTTACGGGAGGCGTACTATCGAGTACGAATACGACGGGGGGACCAGTGGAAGACGGCATTTAATTGTCCGTTAGGGAGTTTTCAGTACCGTGTCATGCCATTCGGGCTGCAGGGGGCCCCCGCCGTCTTTATGCAGTTAATAAACCAGGTATTACACGAACACCTTTATCGGGGGGTCCTCGTCTACCTTGATGACATTCTGATTTATACCACTACAATGGAGGAGCATGTTGCCCTGGTACGACAGGTATTGAAGAAGTTATTAGACGCGAAATTATATGTCAAGTTATCTAAATGCGAGTTTCACCGTGAGCGGTTGGACTATTTGGGCTATCGCATATTGGCATCAGGAGTGGAAATGGATCCAGTCAAGGTTAAAGCGGTCCTTGACTGGCAGGCTCCCACCACCCGAAGGCAGTTGCAAAGTTTCCTCGGGTTTGCCAATTTCTACCGGCAATTCATCCCATCGTTTGCTGGCGTGGCTCACCCTCTAACGGAACTCTTGAAAACAAAACACCTGAAAGGTAAGCCATGACCTGGCCAGCCAGTGGGGTGGACTATGGCCTGCCAAAAAGCATTCGAGGAACTCAAAGCACTTTTTGCGAAGGAGCCAATATTGATCCATCCAAACCCCGATGCTCCATTCATTGTGCAAGCCGACGCAAGCGACGTAGCTGTGGGGGCTGTCCTACTCCAACCAAACCAACAAGGGTTACCGCAGCCGTGCGCATATACGTCTCGTAAATTTACCGTGACGGAACGTGGATGGGCCATTTGGGAGAAGGAGGCATATGCCGTCAAATGGGCCTTGATGACCTGGCGGCACTTGCTGGAAGGCTCCCCTCATCCGTTTGAAGTGTGGACTGATCACCGGAACCTTGAAGCACTACAAAAACCGCGGCGCCTATCACCAAAACACGTCCGGTGGGCTCAGTATTTCACCCGGTTTCGGTTTACTTTGAAATATGTGCCCGGAGGAAAAAACTTTCTCACGGACGCGTTATCCCGCCTCCCTCAATACCATAGTGATCGGGAAGAAGTGGTACAGGCAATAATCCCTACATGTACTCACAAAATAGCGGGCATAAAGACATCCCAAACGACTACTCTTACATTGTCCGAATTGCAAGAGGCTGTAATCCATGATAAGTGGTTACAAGACCATCCAGACATACTAACTCGGAGAGATGGACTAGCATGGAAAGCAGACAAACTCTATGTCCCTGAGAAGTTACGCCCACTTGTCCTTAAAAGATGCCACGATGCCAAGCAAGCGGGACATTTCGGCTTCCTAAAAACCCTCCATCACGTTCGTCGGCAATTTTGGTGGCCCCACTTAAAGCCGGACGTAGAAACGTATGTGAAGACCTGTCACGTCTGTGCTACCGCGAAGCCCCGAGTGGGAAGACCAATGGGCCTACTACAAAAGGTAGCGGATCCACGACAACCCTGGGAAGAGATCGCGATGGACTTTATTGTAGAGCTACCCCCAAGCCGCAACTACACGGTGATATGGACTGTGATCGATCTCTTCTCAAAACAGGCCCATTTCATCCCATGTAAGGGGCTGCCATCGGCGCAACGGCTAGCCAGAATGTTTGTGCAGCATGTCTACCGACTGCATGGCGTGCCACGACGCATCATTTCGGACAGAGGAGTACAGTTCACAGCCCAATTCTGGCGTGCATTCCTGACGTTGGTGGGGTCATCCCAAGGTCTTAGCTCAGCCTATCATCCATCTACTAACGGGGCAGCCGAAAGAGCCAATGCTATGGTTGAGCGGTATTTACGCAGTTACGTCACCTTCCAGCAAACCGACTGGGTGGATTTACTGCCCTTCGCTGAGGTGGCGTACAACAACACTGTACACAGCAGCACCGGGTTCGCTCCATTCCGGGTGGTAAACGGGGTTGAGTTTGTACCCTTTCCGGAGTGGTCCAACGAGACGGGTAATGCGTACACACACCAGGCGTGGATGACGTGGCTCACGGGACTTTGGGGAGTGGTAAAGGAAGCCTTACAAAGGGCCGAGGCAACCACCAAAATCCAGGCTGATAAAAAAAGGGCCGACCACCCACCTTTTAAGATAGGAGACTGGGTTTATCTATCAACAAAGTACCTTAGGTTGCCAGTACCTAATAGGAAGTTGGGGCCCAAATATGTAGGTCCCTTTCAGGTGGTAAAAGTAATCAACCCGGTCACAGTCCGCCTCAGACTACCCCCCCTCCTAGGAAGAGAGCACCCAGTGTTTCACAGTAGTCTGTTGAAACTAGCGCAAGGACCCGGTGTAGGTGCTAAGAGGCCGGGGCCAGTCACTGGGGATGAGTACGAGGTGCAAGAGATAATTGACTCCCGCATAAGACGCGGTCAATTACAATACCTCGTCCAATGGAAGGGATACCCCCTGTCAGATGCCTCCTGGGTGAGGGAGGGGGACGTGCATGCCCCGAGGCTCGTACGGGCATTCCACAAGCGCCGGCCGGAGAAACCGGGCCTGGCACAGCACAATAGAGAGAACTCACTATCTTGTTGTTTCCTTACAGATGAGGACGTGGTAGGGGGAGCCGCATGTCAAGCCCCCAGGGGCTTGCCATGCGGTGGGGGGGGGTGAGCAAACCATCCCACCCCCACCAACTCACTGCACCGCCCGGACCGGAGCCAGCTCACCACGACCCCCCAGCCGGCTGGAAACGGAGGGACGAACAGCAGCCTCCCACCCCCTCCTGGACGCTGTAGGAGGCGCCGCGGCCGCTGCCGGGCGTCCCACCGACCAGCTGGGAGGCGGGGCACGGCCAGCAGCGTCGGGTGGTGCTTGGTGCATTTCTGCAGCCTCGGCTTTCCTCGAGGCTTCGGAGGACGGCCTACGGCTCCCTGGCAACCGGATAGAGGCAACGGAACGGCCGACGGCTGCTGCCAGGCATCCCGCTGACCAGCTGGGGGGCGGGGAACACCCAGCAGTGTCGAACGGCATTTGGGCATCCCCCGCAGCCTCGGGGTTCTTCGCAGCTTCGGAGGATGGCCCACAGCTTCCCGGTGACCTGACAGGAGCAACGGACTGGCCAGCGGCTGGACCAATAGACTTACCGTTCCAAATGGAGGCAGCAAACATGGAGCGGCAACAACAGGCGGGTGAACGCTGGACCGCAGGGGGTGGGGCTGCACGGGAAGAGGGGTTGGAGCACAAGGTTGGGGTTATAAGGATAATTAACCGTATGGTGGTTTGTGGGCGGAGGGTGGGGGTGTGGGCGTGGACACACTATAAGGAGCTCTGGGGAGAAGCTATCCCCAGTGCTGACTTTGTCAGTTAGTGAATAAAGAATTGCTAACGTGCACCAAGTTCCTGCGTTCCTGGCCTTCAATCCGGATGATATAGGACTTTGGCTTGTCAAGCGGATCAGGAAAGAAAAGACATTGAGGAAGAGAACATCAATAGGAATGGTTGATGAAAGGCAGGAGCAATATGTCAATCAACAGGTGGGAGGGTTGAAGGAGGGGGGGAAGGATGACAGGAATGGACAACAAAGGGTGTATGAATCGGCAGGCTAGGGAGTTGGAGGAGGGAGATGAGATAAGAACTGGCAATGGAATGCAAAAACGGCAGGCGGACCAGCAGCCCAACAGGACTCGTGTATTGCCGAATCGGAGGAGGCACCTTGCATTGGGTAGAGAGGAGGGATTGAGGAGTGTGTTAATGATAACAGTGCAGGGAGGGGGAGACAGCACAAGGATGACGGAGCAGAAAAATATAATGTTAGAGTGCAAAAAAGAGAGGGCGGAACAGTTAAGGCAGTCACAGGCAATGAGGAAGAGTGGCCCTGTCACGAGGGCAATGAGTAGGCAATTGGATCAGCAAGGGGATAAAAAGAACTTCCCACCCCCTAAGCCCCACTCTGAGGACGCTGGCAGAGGACCAGCGAAAGCTAAGCTGTTTTAAGCTTGTATATAACTGTTTTTATTGTTTTAAATGTTGTTTTAACAATAAATAACTGGAGTATACTCTTCCCGGAGATCGAAGATTGCATCATTGTGTATATATATATATATTTACCTTGAGTATTTCTTGATGCACCCTGTTGGCCCAAATATGGGAGAAAGAAATCTTCTTTCTTTTTCTTTTTTCTTTTGCCTGTATCAGCTCAATCTAGAGCCATCCACAGGCAGCAGTCGCAACTGCGACATCATTTGTATTATAAAATTTGGATTGCTAACAAAGAATTAAGGGAGAATGGGATAGCTATTTCGAGTTTCTTAACTCTCTTCAGCCACACTTACCCTTCTGAGATTCGAGCCTGGGCTGTGTGCCTAACATGCACCCTCCTTGTGAACCTTGGGCAGCCCATACAGCCCATTGCTCCTAGAAGCACGAAGCCGAAAGCACCAGCCTGAAGATGATGAATGAGACTTCGTCGAAACATTGCCAAGACACCTCCAATTTTACGTGGGAGAAAACCCGAATATATATATATATATATATATATATATATATATATATATATATATATATATATATATATATATATATATATGTAGGTCTTTGGTTGTTCGGGTTTTCTCCCACGTAAAATTGGAAGTGTCTTGGCGACGTTTCGACGAAGTCCCATTCGTCATCTTCAGGCTGGTGCTTTCAGCTTCGTGCCTCGAGCAGCAGTGTGTGGTCTTGGCTGTTTCTTCCTTTTAACTGCCAGTGGAGGTATGAACTGATTGGGTGGGAGCTTGGCTGTGTTCTGATTGGGTGGAGGTGTGTTCTGATTGGTTAGGGGCTTGGCTGTGCTCTGATTGGCTGGGGGGTTGGCTGTGCTCTGATTGGCTGGGGGGTTGGCTGTGCTCTGATTGGCTGGGGGAGTGTTCTGTTTGGTTGTGCTCAGGTTAGTCTGAGTTGCAGAGGGATTCAAGATTTTGGGCTGCCCTGCCATTCCTTGGCTTCGTGTTCGTGGTCGTGCTTCCTCTTCATGGAGGGTGTCAGTTTGCTTCATGTATGGATTGGGGGGGTTTAAAGTGGCTAATGATGCAGCTGTGGTCTGGCTTCTGGTTTGTGGTCGTGCCTCATAGTCAGTGTGGCTTTGGGTTTGTTTTTTGCGTGGATGTTTGGTGGTGACATCCTGTGTGGTTTTTGTGAGTGTGGGTCTGGTATCATTTTTTGTGTTAGGGAGTCGTTTGTCAATGAGGGCGGGTTTCCAAATGGCTGGTAGGCGGGAGGTATCATCTCGCTTGTTCATGCTGTGTGGGCGTTTTTCTATCTCGATGGCTTCTCTGATTATTCTGTTATTAAAATGTTCACTTTTGGCAATGGTTCTGGTATTTTTAAAGTCAATTTCATGTCCCGTAGCTTTAAGGTGTTGGACCAGGGAAGATGTTGGTTCCTCTTTTTTGACTGAGTTCTTATGTTCTTCAATGCGTGCACTTATTCTTCTGTTGGTTTGTCCGATGTATGTGGTGGGACAAGTGGTGCATGGGATTTCGTATACTCCTTGATTTTCTAATTCAATTTTATCTTTGGGGTTTCTAAGGATGGTGGATATTTTTCTGTTTGTGCAGAATGCTGTTTTGATGTTGTGTTTATGGAGGATCTTACTGATTCTGTCTGTGATGCCTTTTATGTATGGGAGGATGGCTTTGCCGTTTTCTTGTTCTTTGTCTTGGATTTTAGTGGGGGTTTCTTTTTGGATTAGGTTTGTAATCTTATTTCTATGGAATCCATTGGATGTTAGTACATTGGTGAGAGTGTGTAGTTCGGGTTTTAGGTGTTGTTCGTCAGCTAAGCGTTTTGTTCTGGAGATGAGTGTCTTGGCTACAGAGTTGATCTGTGCTGGGTGGTGGTGTGAGAGAGCGTGCAGATAGCGGTTTGTGTGTGTTTTCTTCTGGTAGATGGTGTGTCCTAGGGAGCCATTGGATTTCTTGTAGACTAAGACATCCAGGAAGGGAAGTTGGTTGTTAGTTTCTGTTTCCATGGTGAACTGTATTTTGGGGTGTAGGCTGTTGAGGTGTGTGAGGAAGTTGTCCAGTTTTTCTTTCCCATGTGGCCAGATTATGAAGGTGTCGTCTACGTATCTGAGCCAGAGTTTGGGTTTGTGATCAGATTTTTCTAGAGCTTGGGTTTCAAAGTGTTCCATGTAGAGGTTGGCAATGACAGGTGAGAGGGGTGATCCCAGATCCCACCACCTACCTGGAAAAAACCACCAGATCCAAAATAAAAGCCTCCCCCATTAGCGAAGAGATCCAGCAAAGAATCATTCCCAGAGAGAAATCATCCAGATGCCCCAAACTCTATGGTCTCCCCAAGATACACAAGGAAGGAACCCCACTCAGACCTATAGTCAGCTCCATAGGCTCACCTCTACAAAACCTAGCCAAATTTCTCGCCAAACAACTACAGCCCTATGCAGAATCCATCACCTCACACATAAAAAACTCATTCCAGTTTATAGAGATCATAAAGAAACAAAACTTACAGCCCAGCGACCTACTAGTGAGCTTCGATGTCATATCCCTCTTCACCCAAGTGCCTATCAAAGAAGCCTTGACAGCTATCCAAAACAAATATAACCCCCCCAAACACATCTTAGATCTGACCAACCACTGCCTATCCAACACATACTTCATCTATAATGGACAAAAATACAAACAAACAGAAGGAGCACCCATGGGATCACCCCTCTCACCTGTCATTGCCAACCTCTACATGGAACACTTTGAAACCCAAGCTCTAGAAAAATCTGATCACAAACCCAAACTCTGGCTCAGATACGTAGACGACACCTTCATAATCTGGCCACATGGGAAAGAAAAACTGGACAACTTCCTCACACACCTCAACAGCCTACACCCCAAAATACAGTTCACCATGGAAACAGAAACTAACAACCAACTTCCCTTCCTGGATGTCTTAGTCTACAAGAAATCCAATGGCTCCCTAGGACACACCATCTACCAGAAGAAAACACACACAAACCGCTATCTGCACGCTCTCTCACACCACCACCCAGCACAGATCAACTCTGTAGCCAAGACACTCATCTCCAGAACAAAACGCTTAGCTGACGAACAACACCTAAAACCCGAACTACACACTCTCACCAATGTACTAACATCCAATGGATTCCATAGAAATAAGATTACAAACCTAATCCAAAAAGAAACCCCCACTAAAATCCAAGACAAAGAACAAGAAAACGGCAAAGCCATCCTTCCATACATAAAAGGCATCACAGACAGAATCAGTAAGATCCCCCATAAACACAACATCAAAACAGCATTCTGCACAAACAGAAAAATATCCACCATCCTTAGAAACCCCAAAGATAAAATTGAATTAGAAAATCAAGGAGTATACGAAATCCCATGCACCACTTGTCCCACCACATACATCGGACAAACCAACAGAAGAATAAGTGCACGCATTGAAGAACATAAGAACTCAGTCAAAAAAGAGGAACCAACATCTTCCCTGGTCCAACACCTTAAAGCTACGGGACATGAAATTGACTTTAAAAATACCAGAACCATTGCCAAAAGTGAACATTTTAATAACAGAATAATCAGAGAAGCCATCGAGATAGAAAAACGCCCACACAGCATGAACAAGCGAGATGATACCTCCCGCCTACCAGCCATTTGGAAACCCGCCCTCATTGACAAACGACTCCCTAACACAAAAAATGATACCAGACCCACACTCACAAAAACCACACAGGATGTCACCACCAAACATCCACGCAAAAAACAAACCCAAAGCCACACTGACTATGAGGCACGACCACAAACCAGAAGCCAGACCACAGCTGCATCATTAGCCACTTTAAACCCCCCCAATCCATACATGAAGCAAACTGACACCCTCCATGAAGAGGAAGCACGACCACGAACACGAAGCCAAGGAATGGCAGGGCAGCCCAAAATCTTGAATCCCTCTGCAACTCAGACTAACCTGAGCACAACCAAACAGAACACTCCCCCCAGCCAATCAGAGCACAGCCAACCCCCCAGCCAATCAGAGCACAGCCAACCCCCCAGCCAATCAGAGCACAGCCAAGCCCCTAACCAATCAGAACACACCTCCACCCAATCAGAACACAGCCAAGCTCCCACCCAATCAGTTCATACCTCCACTGGCAGTTAAAAGGAAGAAACAGCCAAGACCACACACTGCTGCTCGAGGCACGAAGCTGAAAGCACCAGCCTGAAGATGACGAATGGGACTTCGTCGAAACGTCGCCAAGACACTTCCAATTTTACGTGGGAGAAAACCCGAACAACCAAAGACCTACATACAAATACCCGCGAAAACCTCAGAAAACAAATATATATATATATATATATTTCAGTAAAAAAGGAAGCGATCACCAGGAAATAAAACACCAAGGTTTTAATAAATAAAATCAAGCTTTCGATGGCTAACATCTGCCATCATCGTCAGGATACAAGCCAGCTAGTGAGGAAACCTACTTATAAGTATAGCCACACCTAAACTCTACGCATGGACCTTGTAACAGGTCCAAGCCGACTAATCCTTGCTTCACTTACAGCCTTCAGTGATTCTTTCTTATAACTCTTACTTACATCCACACAACCACCCACTTCCTCCCTCCCTTTAGTTCCTGAGTCATATAGGCAACGTGTGTTTCTCAAAATTAAAGGGTCCTCTGCACTATTGAATTGATTCTTCTTCCTGTGTTCCTTGGGACGTTTCTCTCCTCCACTCCTCCGGCATGCATCACACTCATTTGCATTCTTCAATCCTGTCACTCCTTCAATCCCCCCACAATCCTTGCCACCAATCTCATCCACACTTTTATTTCCCCCCACTGTTCCCAGCATATCACATCCTCCGTGCTCCTCCTTCGTGCCACCCGGTGCAACTCTCAGTCCGGTTGCCTCTCTTTCAGTCTTCCGTAACACTGCTCTCCGGGAGCGCGTGACCACCCCCATAATGGGGCGGCTGTAAGTATTGATCTTCTGTACATCCATTGAAGGCATGTCTCTGTCTCGGTGGCTCTGATCGGTATGGCCGCATAGCAAAGGTGTTATTCTGCCATCGCTCATAGTAGGTGTTGCCTTTTTTGAATTCCTATCCATTTCCAAGGCACCGGCGACCAGGTGCGTTGCAGCGGGGGCACCATTGGGGACAGTGGAGCCGATATAGTCACTGGGGTAGAGAGTTTGTTTTGTGTTGATTGGGACACTTGTTGTTCTTATTCTTGAGTATTGGGTACAATGCAAGGAGGTGTCTGGGGCATCCGAGGATGGGCTACTAATATCAACAAATTTCTTAATTAACAGCGGATGTACACACGAATCGTTAACTAAAGTGGGTCTAGATTGTAGATGTCTCTCTTCTTTGTTGCCAGTTTCATCTAATGGATGCCCAGAGTTTTTGTTACTCAGATGTTTTTTCCCAGGTCGTCTACGCATTTCCCACGCCTTCATGGTCTGATATGCCGGGCGTAGGTCCACATGTCGATTGATTGACATGCTGTCTGAAAACCAGGCTTCTTTGAGTAACCTACCACTCTTGGAGGTGTCACTGGCAACCACCCTTACGTCGTCAAAATTAAATTTATGACCAAACTCCTCCATGTGAGTCAGTATTTGGGAGTACTGCTCACCTCTTCTTATTGCCAGCTTGTGTTCCTGCATTCTTGTTCCGACCCTTTTGGAAGTTTCTCCCACATAATTGCCTGGACAGTCATTACAGTTAATCCTGTAAACGACTCTAGATCTCTCAACTATGGGGAGTGGGTCCTTTGGTCTCATAATGCAGGAACGCAACGTCCGGTCAGGTCTATGTGCAACCCTTACACCATAGGGTGCCAATAGTCTGGTGGTGGCTTCCGAGACGTTGCTAATGTAAGGGAGGGTGATACGAGTCGTCTGTGATGGTACCATCCCACTTGATGGATTTTGGGATGGTTTGGACAGAGTACTGTGGAGTTTTCTGAGGTTTTCGTGGGTGTTTGTATGTAGGTCTTTGGTTATTCGGGTTTTCTCCCGCGTCAAATTGGAAGTGTCTTGGCAACGTTTCTACGAAGTCTCATTCGTCATCTTCAGGCTGGTGCTTTCGGCTTCATGCTCTTGGAGGTCTCACCCACATAACTGCTGGGGCAGTTATTGCAATAAATTTTATATACTACCCCAGACTTCTCCAATGTGGGGAGTGGATCCCCACATGGGATGTTTTAATCCACCACCAACCTGATGGGACCCTGAGGACTAAGGTCTACCATAAACCCACACACACTGACAGGATTTTGCATTATCATAGCAATCATCCAGTGGCCCACAAGGTTAGCTGTATTAGGACACTCTTCAAGAGAGTGGACTCCCACTGCAATACAGCCAAAGCCAGAGCGGAAGAAAGGCAATACCTCTTCCGCATCTGTAGGCAGAACGGATATCCCACCAGTTTTGTTAAGTGCCATGGTGCCCTGTCCAGACCTCCCAACGGTCCACAGACGGAGGTTATACCATCCCAGACGACGCGTGTTACCCTCCCTTATGTTAATAACGTCTCGGAAGCCACTGCTAGGCTGCTGGCACCCTATAATGTTAGGGTAGCACACAAGCCCAACCAGATGTTACGGTCTTGTGTCATGAGACCCAAGGATCCACTCCCCACATTGGAGAAGTCTGCGGTAGTATATAAAATTCATTGCAATAACTGCCCCAGCAGTTATGTGGGTGAGACCTCCAGGAGGGTTAAGACCAGGATCCAAGAGCACAAGCTGGCTATAAGAAGAGGGGAACAGTACTCCCAAATACTTACACACATGATAGAGTCTGGTCATAGCTTTGATTTTGATGGGGTGCAGGTGATAGCTAATGACACCACGAAGAGTGGCAGGCTGTTAAAGGAGGCCTGGCTTTCGTGCGAAGGAGCCATCAACCGTCACATTGACCTACGCCCTGTGCATTTAGCTTTAAGAGCATGGGAAGTTCGCACTCGACCACCATGGAATGGACGACCCAATAATTGCAGCCCCATCCCCTCACCTCAGAGAACTGATACCCGTGAGAATAACAGCCAAAGATCAGAGACCTTCCCGACTTTAAGGATGGAGACGTACTTTCCATGTATGAGGCAACCCAACAACCTTAGAGACCTCACCCCCATTGGCCTGAATACTCCCCCCACTTGTATGGAAGCCCCCATTACTGTAGACTTCCTCACCCACCCACCTGGAAGGCACTCGCACTCGTATGGAGCAGTGGAATTGTTACAAGACAGAAGGACAATGACATCCGGGTCCAACCCGCCTCCCTATTCACTGTGTTCGAGGAAAGCCACGCCCCCTGCGGTTGCACAGGAGGAGAGCGCCCGTGAGCTCCCTGCCTCAGGAACAATCATACATCCTTGGACAGCAGCGTTTCGAGTGATGAAATAAGAGAGGGTGTGGCTTTGGGTTTGCTTTTTGCGTGGATGTGTGGCAAACCCAAAGCAAACCCAAAGCCACACCGATGATGAGGCACGACCACAAACCAGAAGCCAGACCACAGCTGCATCGTTAGCCACTTTAAACCCCTCCAATTCATACATGAAGCAAACTGACACCCACCATGAAGATGAGACACGACCATGAACGCGAAGCCAAAAAATAGCAAGGCAGCCCACCAACTTAACCCCCCCTGCAACTCAGACTAACCTGAGCACAACAAAGCCCCCATCCAAACAGAACACTCCCCCAGCCAATCAGAGCACAGCTAACCCCCCAGCCAATCAGAGCACAGCCAAGCCCCCAGCCAATCAGAGCACAGCCAAGCCCCCAGCCAATCAGAGCACAGCCAAGCCCCTAACCAATCAGAACACACCTCCACCCAATCAGAACACAGCCAAGCTCCCACCCAATCAGTTCATACCCCCACTGGCAGTTAAAAGGAAGAAACAGCTAAGACCACACATTGCTCCTCGAAGCACGAAGCTGAAAACACCAGCCTGAAGATGACGAATGGGACTTCGTCGAAACGTTGCCAAGACTCTTCCAATTTTACGCGGGAGAAAACCCGAACAACCAAAGACCTACATACAAACACCCGCGAAAAACTCAGAAAACAAATATCGAACCTCTACGGGGAGGAAATCCACCATCTGACCAGGACCTATGAAAAACTTGAAGTCCAAAGAGCTTCCATTTTATGCGACCTCGCATTCCTACGCAACTGTCGAGATCAAAATTTAATCCCCACATGTTTCCAACTGAAATTCCACTCCAACTCTGCAGCCACCAAAGGCATCCTGAAAAGAACAGAATTGGCCCTAATCAGAAATGAACTTCACACAAAAAGATTCCTCCTAGACCGAATTAACAAAGATCTCCTCACACTTCACCTCAAACTCAGCAACAAGATCCACCCCGCACTTTGGGACAAATCCAAACAACTCGCCGTCTGGATAGCCAAAACACAGACCACCCTCAAGACAGACACACACACCAACAAACTCCGAAGACTACAAGAATGCCAGAAATAAACCCCTCCTCCCTCACAGCCACACATGAAACAAACAATATATAACATCTCAGATAGGATCCTCACCAAAGCCGAAACCAATGTCCTTTCCAAAGGATTCAACTTTGCAGTCGCTCCCAAACACATCCCCACTGAAACCATTATATGTGGAGTTGAAACCAGCCTGACCAAAATCAACCCCGACGACGCTAACAGAATCAGACTCGAAATCACCAACATCCTCTGCACCAGCAAGCCACCCAAAAGCAACTTACCCAAAGAGGAACAGACAGCACTACGTAACCTGAAAGAAGACACCAGCATAATAATCCTACCAGCAGACAAGGGTAACGCCACGGTGGTTATGAACACATCTGACTACCAAACCAAATTAACCAACCTACTCCAAGACTCCACATACAAACCCCTAAACACAGATCCCACCACCTACCTGGAAAAAACAACCAGATCCAAAATAAAAGCCTCCCCCATTAGTGAAGAGATCCAGCAAAGAATCATTCCCAGAGAGAAATCATCCAGATGCCCCAAACTCTATCGTCTCCCCAAGATACACAAAGAAGGAACCCCACTCAAACCTATAGTCAGCTCCATAGGCTCACCTCTACAAAACCTAGCCAAATTTCTCGCCAAACAACTACAGCCCTATGCAGAATCCATCACCTCACACGTAAAAAACTCATTCCAGTTTATAGAGATCATAAAGAAACAAAACTTACAGCCCAGCAACCTACTTGTGAGCTTTGATGTCATATCCCTCTTCACCCAAGTGCCTATCAAAGAAGCCTTGAGAGCTATCCAAGACAAATATAACCCCCCCAAACACATCTTAGATCTGACCAACCACTGCCTATCCAACACATACTTCATCTATAACGGACAAAAATACAAACAAACAGAAGGAGCACCCATGGGATCACCCCTCTCACCTGTCATTGCTAACCTCTACATGGAACACTTTGAAACCCAAGCTCTAGAAAAATTGGATCACAAACCCAAACTCTGGCTCAGATACGTAGACGACACCTTCATAATCTGGCCACATGGGAAAGAAAAACTGGACAACTTCCTCACACACCTCAACAGCCTACACCCCAAAATACAGTTCACCATGGAAACAGAAGCTAATAACCAACTTCCCTTCCTAGATGTCTTAGTCTACAAGAAATCCAATGGCTCCCTAGGACACACCATCTACCAGAAGAAAACACACACAAACCGCTATCTGCATGCTCTCTCACACCACCACCCAGCACAGATCAACTCCGTAGCCAAGACACTCATCTCTAGAACAAAACGCTTAGCTGACGAACAACACCTAAAAACTGAACTACACACTCTCACCAATGTACTAACATCCAATGGATTCCAAAGAAATAAGATTACAAACCTAATCCAAAAAGAAACCCCCACTAAAATCCAAGACAGAGAACAAGATAATGGCAAAGCCCTCCTCCCATACATAAAAGGCACCACAGACAGAATCAGTAAGATCCTCCATAAACACAACATCAAAACAGCATTCTGCACAAACAGAAAAATATCCACCATCCTAAGAAACCCCAAAGATAAAATTGAGTTAGAAAATCAGGGAGTATATGAAATCCCATGCACTGCTTGTCCCAACACATACATCGGACAAACCAACAGAAGAATAAGTGCACGCATTGAAGAACATAAGAATTCAGTCAAAAAAGAGGAACCAACCTCTTCCCTGGTCCAACACCTTAAAGCCACAGGACATGAAATTGACTTTAAAAATATCAGAACTATCGCCAAAACTGAATATTTTAATAACAGAATAATCAGAGAAGCCATCGAGATAGAAAAACGCCCACACAGCATGAACAAACGAGATGATACGTCCTGCCTATCAGCCATTTGGAAACCCGCCCTTATTGACAAACAACTCCCTAACACAAAAAATGACACCAGACCCATACTCACAAAAACCACACAGGATGTCACCACCACACATCCATGCAAAAAGCAAACCCAAAGCCACACCGATGATGAGGCACGACCACAAACCAGAAGCCAGACCACAGCTGCATCATTAGCCACTTTAAACCCCTCCAATCCATACATGAAGCAAACTGACACCCTCCATGAAGATGAGGCACGACCACGAATGTGAAGCCAAAAAATAGCAATGCAGTTCACCATTTTAAACCCCCTTGCAACTCAGACTAACCTGAGCACAACTAAGCCCCCACCCAAACAGAACACTCCCCAGCCAATCAGAGCACAGCCAAGCCCCCAGCCAATCAGAGCACAGCCAAGCCCCCAGCCAATCAGAGCACAGCCAAGCCCCCAGCCAATCAGAACACACCTCCACCCAATCAGAACACAGCCAAGCTCCCACCCAATCAGTTCATACCCCCACTGGCAGTTAAAAGGAAGAAACAGCTAAGACCACACATTGCTCCTCGAAGCACGAAGCTGAAAACACCAGCCTGAAGATGACGAATGGGACTTCGTCGAAACGTCACCAAGACTCTTCCAATTTTACGCGGGAGAAAACCCGAACAACCAAAGACCTACACACACACACACACACACACACACACACACACACATATATATATATATAATGATTACAACCAAAGACCTACAATGATTACAAAGTATCACTACTAATATGAATATTACTAATATCAACCTTAAGCATAATAAAATCCCTTCAAGACTTTGGAAAAAGTTCAGAGAAGATTAATTAAAATGAACAAAGGCCTGGAGACTAAAACATATGAAGAATGGCTGCAGGACTTGGGTTTGTCTAGTCTAAAGAAAAGAAGAAACAGGGGTGACATCAGTGGTGGGATTCAAATATGTGAACAACCGGTTGTCTGTGTGGATGCCGCTTCTGGAAGTCCATTCTGGGCCTGGGCAACAAAAAATTAGCTACCAGTTCTACTGACGTGGTGCAAACTGGATGAATCCCACCCCTGGGTGACATGATAGCAGTATTCCAGTATTTGAGGGTCTGCCACAAAGAAGAGGGCATCAAACTATTCTCCAAAGCACCAGAGGGAAGGACAAGAAACAATGGTTGGAATTAAGGATAAACTTCCTGACAGTGAGGACAATTAACCAGTGGAACAGCTTTCCTTCAGAAATTGTGGGTGCTCCATCACTGGAGGCTTTTAAGAAGAGACTAGACAGTCACTTGTCTGAAATGGTATAGGTTCTCCTGCTTGAGCAGGGGGTTGGACTAGAAGACCTCCAAGGTCCCTTCTATTCTATTCTATTCTATTCTATTCTATTCTATTCTATTCTATTCTATTCTATTCTATTCTATTCTATTCTATTCTATTCTACGTTTTCCCTACGTGCAATACAATTGTAGTGGAGGAAAAATGTTATCAATCCCAGAGAATTTTTTTATTTTTATTTTATTATTGTTGTTGTTGTTGTTGTTATGTTCTGTCTTTCTACTCAAGCTAATGCTCAAGGCAAAAAAAATGTCTTGGGCTGGTTTTGGCTGGTTGCCAACTTCCATGAAACAGATTTTGAGTAAAAAGTTCTGCCCAAAGTTCTGATGATTAATCCAGAAGTGTAATGAGGAGGAATAACCCAAAATGATTTACAGCTAGTCCTCGACTTACAACAGTTTGTTTAGTGACTGTTCGAAGTTACAACATAACTGAAAAAGTGACTTATGACCATTTTTCACACTTACAACCCTTGCAGCATCCCCATGGTCACATGATCAAAATTCAGATGCTTGGCAACTGGTTCATATATATGACAGTTGCAGTGTCCCGGGATCATGTGATCCCTTTTGCAACCTTCTGACAAGCAAGGTCAATGGGGAATCCAGATTCACTTAACAACTGTGGCAAGAAAAGTTGTAAAATGGGGTAAAACTCACTTAACAAATGTCTCACTTAGCAACATAAATTTGGGCTCAGTTGTGGTTGTAAGTCGAGGACTGCCTGTATTGGGAAGTTTCCTTCTCATCTCAGTGACTCAATGACTCTAAAAAGAGGTAATGCAAGGTATTTTTCTAACAGTCTTGAACCCAGACTAGATTCTTCAGTCCCTGAGCTTTTCTAAGGAGCCTGTTCTAGAATTTTATGCCACTAATAATAAAAAGTCTCACTGACTGCTTTTCTTCACAATAAAATTGGGGAGGGGAAGAAGCCTCATCAAGTCAAAGTGAGTATTAAGAAAGAGGTTTTTATTGGCTGGGCTGTAGGGAATAAGAATAATTAGTGTCACTATTATGTCTCTAAATACACAAGTGAAAATGAAGCAGTAACTATAGTTAAAGGCTAATGTCTAATTAAATATTTCAGGAAGAAAAAAGACTGCTGCTTGATGGAATATTCTATCTCTTTTAATTTCATTATGCTGATGGGATCCATAATTTTGTTTGATGTTTGGAACCTTCAAACACTTCTCGTGTACACTAGGAAAAAGGCAAATAGCTAATTTGAAAGACAGTATAAAATGATGGAGACACCAAGTGTGTTACAAATACCTCGTGCCTATTTTGCTTGCTTTAAATTCCATTTAAATAAGTTGTAGAAGTGCTGAAGGAAGAAAATGAAACCCAAGAAGTATCATCCTATATATGAATTACAGTAATAGAAATGAAAATTTTGATTCTTCATGTTTTCTGGAAGGTGGATCGTAAGAGATAACTTTCTTATTCCACATATTGGAATTACAGATTTTTATCCTACAATTGTTCTGATTGTGGATATATTTTCTAGTCACCAATGTATTAAATAGATTTACAGTAATTGATACTTAGCTGTAAATTGATTTGTTAATTAATCAATTACCTTTAAATATAGTTGCCTGTTAGTCTTGAATCTGCAGGCTTTTTGAGACATTTTGAGCATTACATGGGTAACATTTTAGCTTTTTGGTAACTAGCTTCCTATTTTTCTATGTCTTTTTAAGTTATTTCTTTTTTCTCAGTATTCCTTCAAATGTTGTATTAGGTTTGGGTTATACTGATCTGTTTAATGTATTTTATATTTTATATGTATTTGGGAAGTCACCAGGAGTCAAAGTTTGACTCGACAGAGTTTTTAGCTTTTTCCTAGACCAGTGGTTCTCAACCTTTTTAATGCCACGACCCCCAACCGGTCGTAAGTCGAGGACTAAACCGGTCGTAAGTTGAGGACTAAACTGGTTGTAAGTCGAGGACTACCCAACCGGTCGTAAGTCGAGGACTTTCCCTGCCCGGGAGCACCGCGCATGCGTGGTGCCACCCCCTGCGCCGGCTGAGGCGTAGCTGGCAAGCGGCAGTGACGGAGCAGGCCAACCACCGGCTGGGCCACCAGCTGGCCCAGCCCAAGGGAGGTAAGGCACCCGCCGGAAAAGGGGGAAAAAATGGCGGACAGCCTTGCTTGGCGACCCCCGTGAAATGGTCGATCGACCCCAAATGAGGTCATGACCCATAGGTTGAGAACCGCTGTCCTAGACTAAGAAAAAATGATTTCGCATAATAGAAATAGAAGAATGGGAGATTACAAATAGTGTAACGTGAGTGAGCAGAATTAAAGACATTGCTGGACTGTCCATGGAAGGGATATGAATTCTGACTGAGAACATGTTGGCACAACAAGCATTTGTCCATTCAGTCACTGGGAGTCAAGAGGAACTCTGTGGGACCTAACTAAAAGGTTATCTTTTTAATGATGATTAGTTTGCAAACTTGCTTAAAGTTATCACTCCTAGTTTTAAGATAATACAATGTTCAATGTTTTATTTTTAATTTCCTGTTACAGTTACCGAGTTATACAATATAATCAAAAGCCTTAGAAGTGCTTTTAAGGCCTAACCAATTACAATTTACTGTGTGTGATTGAAATGGGGCTTGTGTTCTTTGATTAACCAATGCTCAAAATGACTACACTTGTTGACTACTTTGCATATTAGTAGTATCTTTTGTTTGCAAGCATATAGATCTTGGTAGCAAGAATTCAACTCCAAGGGTGTTGGAAAACAAAACAAGTTTTATTGAAGTATTTGCAAAGGCTGGTGGATCTGTTGAAAGAAAAGTCTTCATCGTGGTTCAGTCCAACCTGGGAATAAACATGGTGACTGATTTAGAAAGAAGGTTGCAGTTTATTGAAGAGGAGAGCCAGGCAGAAAGATGGCTCTGGCAGGAAAAAGAGAGAGAGCACATGTAGGGAGTGGGTTTTTATACTCTCTGGAGCAGGGCTTTTCAACCTTTTCACCGATTGTACCACTTTTAGGATATGGCAATATTTGAGTACCACCTAGCAAGGTGTCAAAAACTTGATGACCAAAAAAACAAAACCTGTTCAAAGTTGCAATTGCACTGAAATGACTTATGACCATTTTTCACACTTATGGCCATTGCAGCATGCCCAGGGTCATGTGATTTATATTTGGATGCTTGGCAACTGATTCATATTTATGATGGTCACAGTGTCCCAGGTTCATTTGATCCCCTTTTGCAACCTTTTGACAAGCAAAGTCAATGGCAGGGCTGCTGGTGGCCAAGTGCTAAGGTGGGACTTCCCTCCCTCCCTCCCTCCCTCCCTGCCTTCCTCTTTCTCATGCCCACCTGTTGGAGTTGTAGCCCCCTCCTCGCCCCATCCTTGCCCTTTCTTTGCCCTTTCTTGAGGAAACGTCTGCGGCAAAGCTCGCTAGCTCGTAACACAAATGGCAAACCGCATGACAGTTAAACAGGATGTTATGCAAAACTAAGCTCGAGAAGGCACTAATCACATGGTTTTGTTTTGTGTCACCAGGTGGGCAATATAGGTCAAACATGACATGTACTCTTGACATGCTCTGAGACTAAGTAATGGGAGTGGTTTGAAGCTTATGGCGCAGCAAGAAATTATATGTATGGCACAAATGTATCACATGTAATCAATGCTTATTTGCATACTGTAATCAATAAAGTAGCTCCCGGACTTCGGTTTGGGGCAGTCCCACCCCAAGAAAACCTCCGTGTCAGGAGTCTTCTTCAGTGTCCCTTCGTGGGATCTGCCCCACGTATGGGGGGATAGCAAAAGTGGAATCCCCTCAGGTGGTGACCCCGACGTGATTCGACCCGCAAGTCGTGTGCATGTCTTGTTGCAACTCAGGGCCAGTCGTCGCAAAACGAAGCACCCTCCCAGGCATCTCTTGAGTTGAGTCGAGTGCATGTCTTTGTCACATGTTCCGACTAATGAAGCACTTCAAAGAACTTTCAGGCATGTTTCCTAAAGTCTTTATTTGCAGAGCTACAATTTTTGTCGGTCGCCATGTTCGACTGGTTAATGCCAGAATCTGAACTTCCTGCCGCTGGCATCAAGCTTTCCTTGCTCAACCCCTCCCTTCTCATGCAGTCACAGGTCACATTATCCAATTAGTGAGAAGGTCAAACGTTTACTTCCTCTTTCTTTCCCGGGCTTTTTCCCCCGCCCAGTCTAAGCTAAATATTAACCCAATAAATGCCAGACAGTTTTGCATATTGTCAAAGCAAGAATATACAGTATTTGCAGCATTGACATCCGGCCCCCCTTACAAGAAGGACAGATCCTGTAAGGAAACAAAAGCATATGTTAAGGATTATCTTTCGGTTTGCTGGGGTGTTTCACATGAAACTGTTCGATCAATCTGTCAGCGTTCACTTCACTAGATTTCACCCAGGTGGCTTCAGACAATGGGTATCCCTTCCATTGTACCAAGTACTGTAATTTCCCTCTAAAGATTCTGGAGTCAAGAATACGTTTCACTTCATAGTGGGTCTGCCCTGCCACTACGAGGGGTCCAGGTGCCTTCTTTGGAGGAGGTCTCAAAGTGGAGCCCCGATAAGGCTTCAACAAACTACAATGGAAAACTGGGTGAATTTTCCCTAACAGTTTAGGGAGTTTTAGTTGTACTGTGACTGGGTTGATGACCTTTACTATGGGGAAAGGCCCCAAGAATCTTGGTCCCAATTTCTTGCTGGGCAATTTGAGGTGTAGATATTTAGTTGACAGATAGACCTTTTCCCCAACTTGGAATGTTCTTTGGGGAGCCCTCTTTTTATCAGCCTGCTTTTTATAGGTTTCAAAAGTCTTTTTTAAAGCAGTTTTTGTGTTTTTCCAAACTTCTTCCCATCCTCTCACCCATTGATCAAGTGTCTGTGAAGCGGAGGGCAACTGAGGATATTCAGGTATTGGGTTGAATTCTTTCCCTGTGGCTACTTTGAAAGGCGTGTAGCCGGTGCTGCTGTGCACGGAATTATTGTATGCCACCTCCGCGAAAGGGAGGAGGTCAGTCCAGTTCGTCTGTTGGTAAGAAACGTAGCACCTAAGATATTGCTCCACCATTTTGTTAGCGGCTTCAGCGGCCCCATTGGTGGCTGGATGAAAAGCAGATGATAACCCTTGAGATGATCCAATCAATGTAAGGAAATTTCTCCAAAACTTCGCTGTGAATTGCACCCCCCTGTCTGAGATTATTCGCTTAGGGGCACCATGCAGCCGGTAGATATGTTTCAGGAACAATTTGGCCAGGCGTTGGGCGGATGGGAGTCCTTTGCAGGCGATGAAATGAGCTTGTTTCGAGAACAGGTCTATCACAGTCCAAATGACAGTATTTCCCTTACTTTCAGGTAGGTCCACTATAAAGTCCATAGCTACTTCTTCCCAGGGTTGAGAAGGGTCTGCCACGGGTTGCAGTAACCCAGGAGTTTTCCCCGGGATTCTTTTCATTGTAGCACATACTGTACAACTTTTTACATAGTTTTCCACATCCTTTTTCAGCCCCGGCCACCAGAATTGCCGGCGGGTGAGGTGTAGGGTTTTCAAATATCCGAAGTGTCCAGCCTGCTTTACATCGTGGCTGTGGTTGAGAGCATTTAGACGGAGCGCTTCTGGCAAATATAACTTCCCCCCTTTGTAAGCCAAGCCATCCCTGCATGTTAGGGACGCTTGATTATCTTTGAACCATTGGTCAGTGAGGAGCTCTCGTTTTATTTTCTTCACTCCAGGGTCATCCGGATTGGGGACCCTGCGAGGTGTAAGTTGAGTGACAGTTTGTGGATTGGGAATAATTGCCTCGTTAACCTGCTCTCGCTCACTTTTGTACTGGGGTAACCGGGATAGCGCATCAGCTAGAAAGTTCTTTCCTCCTGGTATGTACTTTAGAGTGAAGTTGAAGCGGTTAAAGTACTGTGCCCACCGTACTTGCTTTGGTGACAATTTGCGAGGAGTTTTCAGTGCCTCTAGGTTCTTGTGATCAGTCCATACCTCAAATGGCACCTTGCTCCCTTCTAGATAGTGTCGCCAGTTCAATAGCGCCCACCTAATTGCGAAGGCCTCTTTCTCCCAGATTGCCCATCTTCGCTCGCTCTCCGTGAATTTCTTAGAGGTGTAGGCACAGGGTTGCAGGATCCCATTTTTGTTCTTTTGAAGTAACACTGCTCCAACCGCCACATCGCTGGCGTCGGCTTGAATCACAAAGGGTTCCCCTGGGCAGGGGTGCTTTAGAACCGGTTCAGCGGCAAATAGTCTCTTTAAATTCTCAAAAGCTGTTTGACAGCTCATTGTCCATGCTAGTGGTTGGCCCGGTCGTGGCTTCCCTCCTCCTTTGCCTGTCTTGAGTAGTTCTGTAAGAGGAAGGGCAATCTCGGCAAAAGAAGGGATGAATTGACGATAAAAGTTGGCAAAACCCAGAAAGCTTTGGAGCTGTTTGCGAGTCCTTGGGGGTTGCCATTCGATTATAGTTTTTACCTTGGCCGGATCCATTTCAATACCCTCATTGGAAATTCGGTAGCCAAGATAGTCTAATTGGGTTCGGTGAAATTCACATTTTGACAATTTGACATAAAGCTTGGCATTCAATAGTTTCTTTAACACTTCTCTCACCAGCTTTATGTGATCATTCATGTTTGTGCTGTATATCAGGATATCATCAAGATACACCAAAACCCCTTTGTACAAGTGATCATGTAGAACCTCATTAATCAACTGCATAAATACAGCTGGGGCCCCCTGTAGTCCAAATGGCATGACTTTGAACTGATAGCTCCCCATAGGGCAGTTGAAGGCAGTTTTCCACTCGTCTCCCTCTTTTATTCTCACCCGGTAGTATGCCTCTCTTAGGTCTAACTTAGTGAAGACACTCCCCTTAGCCAGGTGGGTCAATAAATCCTTTAGGAGGGGGAGGGGGTATTTATTTTCCACACTTACAGCATTGAGTCCCTTGTAGTCTACGCAGAGACGAAGAGACCCATCTTTTTTCTCTTTGAACAACACAGGGGCTCCCACGGAAGATTTGGCCCGTTCAATAAACCCCCTCGCTAGGTTCTTGTTCACATATCGCTGCATCTCCTCCATTTCGAGGGGGGACATAGCATACATCCTCGGACGTGGGAGTTTGGCTCCGGGCACCAGTTCGATGGAGCAGTCATTGGGTCTGTGAGGGGGTAGGGCATCACATTCTTTTTCACTGAACACCTCCGCCAGGTCCAAGTATTCTTTGGGGATGACTGGTTCACCTGGGGTCAGTGAGACGGCCATGTGCGCTCGCTCATTGGGTGGTCTAAGATGCCCGGTAACATCTGTTGAATCAATGGGGGGATCAGGCCCTATAGGTAGTCTCACAATTCTCATTCCTTTCTCCCACCAGATAAATGGCTTCCATTTGTCCAACCAGGCTAGTCCCAGGATCACTGCCTCGGTCATCTTTGGAGCCACCAGGAAACGAATAAACTCCCAGTGTGCACCTATTTCTAGGCGTAGGGGCTCCGTTAATTGTGTAATAAGAGTCCCTCCCATCAGGGAGCCATCGGCTTGCTCAAATCTCATCGGTTTGGAATGCTGTTTTGCCCTTATGCCCATTTTCATGGCAAACGCCAGACTAATAATGCAGCGGGTACATCCCGAATCAATTAGTACGTTTAAGTCTATTTGTGCCCCAGACGTAGGGATTACAAGTTTGGCGGGCAGTGAAAAAGGCAGGATTTGTTGACTCACCATTGGGTCGTTTTCTCCTTCATCGTTGCTATCAAAGAAGGGAAGAGCAGGGGCAGGTCCACCTGGAGTCTTGGCATTCTCCTGTGTGTGGGGTGTAACCTGGGCGACTGGTTCTTGCGTGAGTCGATTAGATTTTTCTCTTGGTAGCCGCTGAGCAGGTTTCTTTTGCATCGCCGGTCCTGGCTTGCTCTGCAGTCGAGGGTAGGGGACTGGACAGGTGGCCGCTCGGTGTCCTCCTTGTCCACACCGGAAACACTCGAAGGAAAGGCGTGCAGGTGGCCTGGGTCTCTCAGCCCTTGCAGTGGTTGAAGGCTTTCGTGGGGGTGATTGCTGTTCAGGTAGCTCTGGTTGCTGTTCGGGTTCCTGTGGGGGAGGCTTTTTATAGCGAGAGAGCTTAACATCCAGCTTCACGGCCGTCTGGTACCACTCCTGCAGCCGATCAGGTACTTCTCGATAGATGCAAGCCTGGGAGAGGTGATCATCTAATCCCTCGATGAAGTGATGGATGAGGGACTGCTCAGGCCACCCCTCTATTCGACCTGCCATCTTGCGGAACTCTCGCACGTACTCTAGGGCAGGCCTCCCTGCTTGTTTTATCTTGTGAATTTGTCCTGCTGCTTTGAGGCCGATGGATGGGTCTTCAAATCGTTCTCTCAGTCCTAAGAGAAAGAGATGGGGATCCTCCAATTCGAGGGCTTGCTCGCTATATAGATTGTTCAGCCATTCAGATGCCTCTCCCTCCAGGTTGGCCCCAATAACGTCAACCATGGCCCCTGGTTCCGGATAGAGATAGGCCCAGCGATTTAAATGAGAACGTACTTGGTTGAGGAAAAAAATCAGCTTCTCTGGGTCCCCATCAAACGTTGCATTGAAGGGTGGTGCAAACACAGGCTGCTGTGGCCCCCACTGGGGCTGGTTCCATGGCCGCTGGCCAGCGGGGTTGGATGGTACCCCCTGCTGCTGTAGGCCTCCCAATGGTGGCTGCGCAAGTGGGGGTTGTAGTGGTCTTCTCTGTTGTTGGACTGCAGGGGGTGGTGGTGCCCTCTGCTGCTGCTGATCATTCATCTGCTGGGGAAACCCATCTACCCATTGCTGCAGATGCCTCAGACTGGAACTCACCCTCTCTTCAGGGTTGGGGTCTCTGGCTGGCAAAGGCAGGGTCTGACAGGCTTCCTGCTGGGCTCCCCATCGCTCTTGTGGCCACCCCAGTTGCTGTAGGCCCCAACCTGGCTGCAGATTTATGCCCCGGGGTTGCACGTTTGGGGGCTGTGGCCAACCTCCTTGCTGTGGCTGTTCTCCCCCTAGCTGCTGATTTCCTGGCTTCTGTACCACCCCAAGACATTGCAAGGCCTCTATTGGCTGTGGTAAGTTCAGAGGACATGGATCAGCCACTTGCTGGGGAACCCAATTTCCCCTTTGCTGCAGAGGATTCAAACTGGGATTCTCTCTCTTAGGGATGAAGGTTTCACTTTGTAGGGACTGTTTTCTGTTTCTCATTTCTAAGTTTTGAAATCTTTCCAATGACTCACCCATAACTGTGTTATCTGTCCATGCTGCTTTTGAAGTCTTCGCTCTCAGCTGGGAAATCTGCCAAATTTCTCTCTCCCCCAGCTTGCTGGCTGTCGCTTTTCTCCCCGGGGAAACTGTTGCAGCTACGGGGCTGGTTTCAGGCAATATTTCTTTCTCCATAATGAGATCTCCCCCGAAACTTTGCCAGTTCCTCTCAGGCATACAGGCAACTGTTGATAGATCAGGGCGTAGATCGTTTGAAAAAAGTGTGGATTCTGGCATGATGTCACATGTTCCGACTAATGAAGCACTTCAAAGAACTTTCAGGCATGTTTCCTAAAGTCTTTATTTGCAGAGCTACAATTTTTGTCGGTCGCCATGTTCGACTGGTTAATGCCAGAATCTGAACTTCCTGCCGCTGGCATCAAGCTTTCCTTGCTCAACCCCTCCCTTCTCATGCAGTCACAGGTCACATTATCCAATTAGTGAGAAGGTCAAACGTTTACTTCCTCTTTCTTTCCCGGGCTTTTTCCCCCGCCCAGTCTAAGCTAAATATTAACCCAATAAATGCCAGACAGTTTTGCATATTGTCAAAGCAAGAATATACAGTATTTGCAGCATTGACAGTCTTGTTGCAACTCAGGGCCGGTCGTCGCAGAACGAAGCACCCTCCCAGACATCTCTTGGTACCCTCATATTTCACTCGGCGGGACGCCTACTGCAATTCAGGGTCGGTCGTCGCAGAACGAAGCACCCTCCCAAAACTCGTGAGTATGGGGGCAGAATTCTCTAAGCCTCAGGTCAAGCACCTCCACGAACTTAGGGAATTGACCAAGACCCGACTTAATAATGGAAAAATCTGGCCGTTCCCACCAAGTCAGACCTGGTCAGTCTGCTAAAATATTTTTATGAATGACCAGGATGTGTAAAACTGTGACTGTTAACTGTTTCAAATCTAAAGGAAAAAGAATTTTAAAGTTTGCTAGAAATTTTGCTTAAAATAAGCCACAAAAAGGAAAAACCTCACTCTGTTTGTCTGGCCAACAAACAGAGTGAAGAGAAAAAGAATTTTAAAGTTTGCTAGAAATTTTGCTTAAAATAAGCCACAAAAAGGAAAAACCTCACTCTGTTTGTCTGGCCAACAAACAGAGTGAAGAAAAAGAATTGTGTTTGTTTGTTTGTTTTCCTCTTTTTCTCTGTGTATGCTCAAGAACAGCCTTAAGTTACCAGGAGGGATTGTTTTAAGTTTATCTGTTGGAAAAGTTTCACTTGCATTTACTGTATGTATTTTATCTATCCTTTTTCTGAAAAATGTGTGTCTATCTACAAGAGCCTTTTGAAGCTCAAGTCTGCTTGTGTGGGGAAATAATTTTCCTAAGTTATTTTTCATATCTTAAAACTTATTGGTGAAACTACTATGAAACTTTTCTGAAACAAATAAGCATTTTTTAATTTCTAAAATAATGTGGTCTATTTTAGAATAAATGTTCTCCTACCCTTGACAAGTTGCACACCTTAAAATATTAGGCTTTTAAAACTATTTGGAGTTTTCAGCATTTTCAAACTGCCTGCAACCTACCCCCCTTTCAATTCTTTTCCTGTCCTTTGTTCTCCATACCTTTTCTCTGCCTCTCCTGGTAGAGTCCACCCAGAAAGGGGGGGGGGGAGACCTTGTTCTTGTATCTTTCAGCCCTGAAACCCTCTCCCAAGCCTTTGGAAGCAGAACACACAGACCCAGATGCTGCCTCCATCCATTTGAGCCATGGAATTGAGTTTTGAATCCAGCCATCCACTAAAAAGCCACCATGCAATCTGAGTGGAACATCTTCCCAAGTCCTACCATTTCCCCAGATGCCTGTGAGAGCTGCAGAAGGAAGGTGGTGCCATGTAAAGCCTCAAAAGAGAAAATTAAGACTGTGGGGGGAGGGTGGAAACTCATTGTAAACTTTTCTTTCTTGCCCCATTTGTATTGTAATGGAGAGATGGCATTTAGGAATATGTGGCAGAACAAGTATTGAACACCTTGAACTTCTATCTGGTGGGAGGGAAAATTGATCCAGAATGTTTGTATTGACTATTTTGTAAAAGTAGCTGCACATACATGCACACACACACAGAGACACCATTTAGAATCACACTTGAGTCTATCCCCTCCACCTACCTTTAGTAAAGTTCCTCAGGCTGATTTTTGCTCTATTGCACCAAAGCTTTGTGGGACCAACTTCCAACAGATAACAAGGGGGAGGGAACTAGGCCCCCTCAGGTGATTTGCAATTCATATGCCCTGACTAAGGAAGCAACAGGAAAAATCCCAAACTTATGCCCTGAATATTGTGCACTGTTGAGCTCAGATTGGGATTCCTAGAACTCATTATGGGCAATTTAAAGAAAATTTAATAGACTGGCATATTGGACATTACAAACCTGGATGCACTGAATTAAGAGCTAAGGCAGGAAACAACCCTTGAAATTGGGCAGCCAGTGGTCATGTACTAAGGAAAACCATGGCTGTGAAGAATTTTGGGAGGTATGCAAACCTGACTGGAAGCTAAAGGTGACATCCAACATTTGAAAATGATTGGCACAGAATATTGGATACTATAAATTTCTTTTCCACCTAACAAAATTTTGCCCTGACTTTTAGAACTTTATGGGTGCAAGCTCCCCTTTTGGGAGCCACTAAAGGGATCTTTTTCTGCTGCCTCCATTAATGTTTTAATTTTCTTTTCATTTTTTTGCTTAACAGTTTAAAAGCTTGCCTACCAAGTCTCCCTGACCAGATCAATTTTAATGTCATACATTTACACACTTAAGGCACAAAGTGGGGATATTGATGGAAGTTAGCCCCCCCAGAAGGAAATATTAAAAAGGAGCAGAAAAATATATTTTCCTCAAAAGGACCATACACCTGGTTAGGTACAAGAAACTGCCAACCATGGACATACCGGACCCTTTAGCCATAACCCTTAGCAGTGAAGAAGATGATTTTTCCTTTAATTAGAAAAAGACAGGGGAGATGTTGGAGTTGTAGCCCCCTCCTCGCCCCATCCTTGCCCTTTCTTTGCCCTTTCTTGAGGAAACGTCTGCGGCAAAGCTCGCTAGCTCGTAACACAAATGGCAAACCGCATGACAGTTAAACAGGATGTTATGCAAAACTAAGCTCGAGAAGGCACTAATCACATGGTTTTGTTTTGTGTCGCCAGGTGGGCAATATAGGTCAAACATGACATGTACTCTTGACATGCTCTGAGACTAAGTAATGGGAGTGGTTTGAAGCTTATGGCGCAGCAAGAAATTATATGTATGGCACAAATGTATCACATGTAATCAATGCTTATTTGCATACTGTAATCAATAAAGTAGCTCCCGGACTTCGGTTCGGGGCAGTCCCACCCCAAGAAAACCTCCGTGTCAGGAGTCTTCTTCAGTGTCCCTTCGTGGGATCTGCCCCACGTATGGGGGGATAGCAAAAGTGGAATCCCCTCACCCACCTCCTTCTGAAGGAGGAATTTGAAACCCCCCCCCCCATATTTTCTCTCTTCCATATATTCATCAAACAAGGAAAAGCCTCCAGAGACAGAAAAGACAAACTGCTGAGTGAACTAGCTTAAAAAGGCACATTCCCCTTTAAGATTTAGCTACTGGCTAGAAAGGAAACTTGAGCACAGCCAGCATTTAAGGAAGAAAAAAAAATGTAGTAAGTTTTGGCTGCTGGCTAAGGCAGCCTCCCCAAATGGCTTCATTCATAAGTAAAGGAATGCTACAGGCAAAATCCATTCAGGAGAAAAATACTTCAAAATCCCTTGCAGCAAAACTTACAGCTAACAATAGCAGAGCAATAGAAGCTAACAGGAGACATCAGCCATCAGCCAAATAGAAATTGCCAAACACTCCTTAAGAACACAAAGCCCACACTGCACAAATACCAGAACTTCAAAGTCACAAAAGCACATAAGAATCCTTCCACTCTCCATCTCCCTCCCTCCCTCACTCCTCTGTGCCTCACCTCCAGCCATTGCTGCCTTTTTTCATTCCTCTTGGAGGGTGACCCCTCCCCCACTGCATTTCTTGCCTGTTTGCTGCTGCCAGAACAGGTGGCTGCCACAGCAGTTGTAGATCGGCTCATGGCTGGCCTGCTTGATGTCCTCTCCCCTCACCCTCACCCTCCTCCTCCTCCTTCTTCTTTCCCTTTGGTGCAGCTAGAGCTGACTCCACCTCCTCCCAAGGCTGCTTCTTTTTCTCTCTCTTCCCCCTCTCCTGCCCAAACTGCCTCCTTTTATAGCCTCTCCTGTCTCCACCCCCCCTCCTCCACTTTTCTCATGGGGGAGGGTGAGCCAGAAGTGAGCCTGGGGCCTTTGCCTCGCCTCAGTCACTCTGCAGCTCCAGAGGACTCTCTGACAGTAAGTCCTTGCCTGTGCTGGCTCTTTCCCTCCCCCACTACACTTGGCTAGGCAGGGCTGTGTACCACCTGCCACTCATTAATGCACCACAAGTGATACATGTACCACCAGTTGAAAAGCCCTGCTCTGGAGCCTTTTGTTTGGAGTTGTTTCCTGTTCCTGTTTGAGGCTATTTCCTGTGTCATGTATTCTGACCTGAGTATGGGTGTGCCTTTCTGGTATTCTGATGGTGATGGGTTAATCCTATTATGTCCCAAAGGTCATATCCTGCTTCCTTGGGGCTGGGGCTGATGACTTTTAGAGTTTGGGTGAGGTATGTAGATTTTAGGTGCCTTTGTCTTCTTAATCTTCTAGCTTCAACCTTCCTGGATTTACATCTGCATTTCTACAAAGCTGGTCTCTGCCTGGGGGAGGGAGACCTGGGACCATTAAGAAAACTGGGCATACTTTTCTGCCTCTTTAAGATCCTTTGAGGAAATATATTTTTCTGCCCTTTTAATATTTCCTTCTCTGGGGGGCTGACTTCCCACAATCCCCCCTTTGTGCCATAATAGTGTGGCTGACACACTTTTACTGTCACAAGATTAAAATTGATTTGACCAGGGATACTTGGTAAACAAGCTTTAAACTGTTAAGTCAAAAAAAAAAAAAGAAGAAGAAGAAGAAGACACTAATAGAGGCAAGCAGAAAAAGATCCCTGCAGTGGCTCCCAAAAGGGGAGCTTCCAACCCATAAAGTTCTAAAAGTCAGAGCAAAAATTTTGTTAGGTGGAAAAGAAATTTATAGTGTCCAATATTCTGTGCCAATCATTTTCAAATGTTGGATGTCACTTTGAGCTTCCAGTCAGGTTTGCACATTCCTCCCAAAATTCTTCACAGCTATGGTTTGCCTCAGTAAATAACCACTGGCTGCCCATTTTCAAGGGTTGTTTCCTGCCTTAGCTCTTAGTTCAGTGCATCCAGGTTAGTGATGTCCAATTGAGGTTAGCCAGTATGCAAGCTAGGCTATTATTTTTTTTTCTTAAATTGCACATAGTGAGCCTAGGACTCCCAATCTGAGTCCACCAGTGCAAGATATTCAGGGCTTAGGTTTTGATATCTCTTTCCTGCTACCTCCTCAATCAGGGCATATGAATTGCAAATCACCTGAGGGGGCTGGTTCCCTCCCCCTTGGAATTTGCAGGAAGTTGTACATGCAAAGCTTTGGAGCCACAGAGCAAAACCCAGCCCGGGGAACTTTACTGAAGGTAGGTGGAAGAGACTCAGTGTGATTCTGAATAGTGTGTGTGCATGTGTATGTGCAGCTGCTTCTACAAAACAGGCAATACAACCATGCTGGATACATTTTTCATCCCACCAGACAGAAGTCCAAGGTGTTCAGTACTTGCTGTGCCAACTATTCCCAAATGCCATCACTCCATGAATCCATTCAACTGGCTTATTACAACACAAATGGGGCAAGAAAGAAAACTTTACAATGAGTTTCCACCCTCCTCCCATAGTCTTCCTAATTTTCTTCTGAGGCTTCACATGGGGACCAATGGCTTCAGGATTCCTTCCTTCTTCTGCAGCTTTCACAGGCATCTGGGGGAATGGTAGGACTTAGGAAGATCTGTTCCACTATGGTTGCATGGTGGCTTTTTAGTGGATGGCTGGATTCAAAACCCAATTCCATGGCTCAAATGGATGGAGGCAGCATCTGGGTCAGTGTGCTCTGCTTCCAAAGGTTGGGGGAGTCATCTGTGTAGGGCTGAAAGACATGAGAACAAGATCTCTTTCCCCCCCTTTCTGGGGGGGGGGGACTCTCCCAGGAGAGGCAGACAAAGGCATGGAGAACAGAGATAAGAAAAGGAGAAGTTCATGAGGTGGGGGGGGGGTAGCTTGCAGGCAGAGTTTGAAAAGACATTAATACTGCAGTTGTTAAAGAAACAGATAGGCAGACAAATGAGGACATCCCAGATGAGGAGAAAATAAAGGCTGGATTCTGGTAAGAGAACATACATGAAAAGTTTCACTTCTGAAGTTGAACATTTGCAACATGTTAGAACGTAAGGACTTGCAACTTGAAAAATGCTGGGCAGCTTGAGAATGCTGAAAGCTCCAAATAATTTTAAAAGCCTAATATTTTAAGGTGTGCAATTTGCCAGGGGCAGGAGAATCTACCTTTAACATTTATTCTAAAATAGACCACATTATTTTAGAGATTGAAAAATGCTTATATGTTCCAGGATTAGCTTCATACTCGTTTCACCAATTAGTGATAGGATAAGAAAAGTAACTTAAGAAGATTATTTCCCTACACAAGCAAACTTGAGCTCCAGGAGGCTCTTGTAGCTAGACACACCTCATGTTTCAGGAAAAGGATAGACAGATACAACCCATTTACAACACATACAATAAATACAAGAGTGAAACTTTTCCAGCAGATGAACTTAAAACATTCCCTCCTGGTAACTTTGGGCTGTTCTTATGAGTACAGAGAGAAAGGAAGAAGAAAAACAAACACATTTTTCTTCACTCTGTTGGTCAGACAAACAGAGTGAGGGTGAAGGGATTTTATTGTGCTTATGATTTTAGTATGTTTGATATTAGCATTTATTTTATATATATACTGCTCAAAAAAATAAAGGGAACACA
Organism: Crotalus adamanteus; assembly: GCA_039797435.1. Lineage (NCBI taxonomy): Eukaryota > Metazoa > Chordata > Lepidosauria > Squamata > Viperidae > Crotalus > Crotalus adamanteus. The sequence continues at coordinate 46,165,207 of CM077935.1, read as the reverse complement.
TCCTATAGGATTTCTTATAGGATGTGTTCCCTTTATTTTTTTAAGCAGTATAGTAACCATTTTATATTGATATTTATAGTGTTATCATGTAGTCATTGTTTTGTTATTTTGTAAGCATTATTTTGTAGCTAATTGCTTGATCAGATGCTTTATATATATATATTGGAAAAGTAAGGGCTTCATGCTTTAGGTACAGGTGATTGCTTATATGAAAAGAGCACAGTAAGGAAAGGGGGAAAAGGAGTTACGGATGGAGCCTGGGTTGCTGTGTATGAGTCATCATCTAAGAATTGGTTTTTTTTTTGTGCCATCTTATGCCTGGTACTAAGACCTGATCTTTTTGTTCTCGAAAGGTATAGAGGTGGAAGACATCTTTTCTGTTTGCTTGCTTTCATTCGTCTACCAGCCATGAAAAGGAATCAGGCAGCCCCTCTCTGTTTTGATCAAAATAAAGTTGTAATCTTTGTTGAAACCTTGGCTCAGGACTTTCTTTGGCTCTTTTAAATTCCTGAGTAACGCTGAGGCAATTGTGAGGCTAAGTGGAAAACCTTACATCCTGGCGTCTAACATGGTGGTAGCCACAATGGCTCTCCCCTCACATCTGGAGACCCCTGTTAAGGTCCCAGCGAGCCTTCAATTCTCAGCAGGACGAAACCAACAACGACTGAATTGTGAGTCTTAGAGCGCTCCTGGGTGTTTGACCTGGAAGATTCTATGCTTCATCGTCGCTGGTGAGATCCGTGTCTGAGGAACCTGAATGCCCAAATTCAACGAGGTTTCATGCTTCTCCATTGACGGGAGAAATTGCAACAGGCACCTTGGTGAGTAAAAGAAATAAAAAAGCTTTGGAAATCCTGGAATAAGGCAGGAGGTTGATCTCTCTGACTAGCCCTCTATAGATAAGCATAAAAATAAATGAATAAATGTAAGAAAAGAGGAAGCCAAGCAACTGTCTTCTAATACAGGATAGAGCAGCAGTTCTCAACTTGTGGGTCGCGACCCTTTTGGGGGTCGCATAAGACCATCAGAAAAGACATATTTCCGATGGTCTTAGGAACCAAGACACCACTCTTCTATCCGGCCGCCACCACCCTCCTATTCCTCCGCCGCCAGCTCCTCTGCCTCCAGGGCGCCCTTCTCTTCTGACAGCGCCTGCTCCTGCCACTGCAGCGCCATCCCACAGTGGCCATGCCGACTCCCAGCTGCTGGCCGGGAGCCGGGCCAACTCCCAGCTGATTCCCAGGAGGCGGGCCGACAAGCGGAGGCTGGGCCGACTCCCAGCTGACATGCACATGCTGGGCCGACTCTCAGCTGGCTGTCGAGAGCTGGGCAGTGTGTAGCAGCCCCACCAGTTCCCCACTGATGTTCGGACGCCGACCCGACTCCCAGCTGACTGTTGGGAGTTGGGCGGTGCTCATGGGGGCCATGCGGACATCGGCCGGCTGCTGGCTGCGTTCTCCCCGTCTCCTGGCTCATGGCAAGCCCAGGGGCTTGACACACGCTGACGCCACCCCGGGCCAGCTCAGCTGCGTGGGTGGCCGGTCCGAGCCAAGCCGGGTCTGGGCCGCTGCTGGCGCTGCTGCTGGGCTGCTCCGCCGCTGCCGTCACTGCTGGCTGAGCTGAGCTGCTGCACCAAGCTGGTCCCCACACCTCCTGGTTGCCCGGCTGCCCTCTGTCCTGGCCGCCCTCCGCGCCATGCTGGAGCTTCCCCCACGCCACCCGGCCCGCCTCCCTCACTGTTGGAGGCCGCCTCAGCCCTCTGGTGCCTGGCGGGGCCCTGGGGCTGGTGGGCAGGAGTGACTCCTTCCCGGCTCACTGGGCTCCAGGCCTCAAAAGCGGCCAGGCGGAAAGGGAAGAGAGCAATGCCCGCATGTGTGTCGGAGGCCAGCCGGATGGGCCGGGAGGGGAGAAGCGGCGCCTTCCGAGCGGGACCTGGTGCACCGGCTGTGCCCCTCTCACGTGTGACAAGTCGGGGAAGGGTCGTGGCAGTGAAGGGCTGCACAGTGTGGAAAGGGGCTCCCATGATCCTGCTGCTGTGATGGCACTCAGGAGGCTGGAGGGGCGAGCAGGTCCCGGGGGAGCGGCTGGGAGAGGGCAAGAGGTGCCGGGATTTAGGATGGGGGGCTCCAGACTACCATCCCCAGCCTCCCTAAAAAGCACTGTGGAAGAATGGGGAATGCTGGGAGTTGCAGTTCATCACCATCTGGGAAAACATGACTCTCCAAAGATCAATCCTTCCTTCCTTCCATCCATCCATCTCCTTCCCTTCCCCTTCAATCTCTCCTTCCTTCCTTCCTTCCTTCCTTCCTTCCTTCCTTCCTTCCATCTCCATCCCTTCCCCTTCAGTCTCTCTCTCTCCTTCCTTCCTTCCTTCCTTCCTTCCTTCCTTCCTTCCCCCTTCAATTTCCTTCCTTCTCCATCTCCTTCCTTTCCCCTTCAATCTTCCTTCCTGAAGAAAAATGTAAATAAGAAACAACGGGGCAATAAGGACAAATATTCTAAAGAAGAATAAGGGGGGAAATGTAAATAATAGAAGATTACCGTTACGTAATCGCTGTTAAAAAAAAGGGGGAGGAGTATATACTGTGTGTGTATGTGTGTTATGTTTTGCTTTGTTTTGTTTTGTTGGTTAAAAATAATTTTTTAACCCTTCAATCTCCTTCCTTCTCCATCTCCTTCCTTTCCCCTTCAACGTTCCTTCCTTCCTTCCATCTCCATCTCCATCCCTTCCTCTTCAATCTCTTTCTCCTTCCTTCCTTCCTTCCTTTCCCCTTCAATCTCCTTCCTTCTCCATCTCCTTCCTTTCCCCTTCAATCTTCCTTCCTTCCCTTTCCCTCCCTCCCAACATTTTTGAGCAAGGAAGAGTAAGCTTCTCCAGCGAGCATTGCTATATTGTTTTTGTGATTAATCACTATGCTTTAATTATGTTTGATTCGTAACAATGAAAATACACCCTGCATATCAGATATTTACATTACGATTCAAAACAGTAGCAAAGTTACAGTTATGAAGTAGCAACAAAAATAATTTTATGGTTGGGGGTCACCACAACATGAGGAACTGTATTAAAGGGTCGTGGCAATAGGAAGGTTGAGAACCACTGCTCCAGAGGTCTTGTTTCCTCCCCCGAACCTCTCTTGGAGTTGCAGGTAGGGGGAAGGAACGAAGTTTTTCTTGTAGATACTGGGGCAACTTACAGTGTCTTGCAGCATGCCCCTAAAGACTGTTTGAGTTCTCAGACTACTCCTATTGTTAGTGTCAGTGGGCAAACTGAAATGGCTCCCTGCACCACCCCTTTGTGTGTTACTCCAAGCCAAGGGCCCAAAGTTCAACACTCATTTCTGGTTTTACCCCAGTGCCCTATTAATTTGCTGGGCAGAGATTTGCTGGGGAAATTGGGAGCAACAATCACTTGTCAACCCCAGGGTATTTCTTTGGATTTTCCAGCTTTGCAAGCTTATATTTGTTATCTGGATGCTAGTCCACCTCCTGTTTCTTTTCTGGATTCCATTTCCCCTGAGGTTTGGTCTCATGGAATCCCAGGATTTGCTCATTATGCTGTCCCTCACTGAGCCCATCTTCACCCAGGGGCCCAACCTGTTTCCTTACGGCAGTATGCAATAAAAAGGGAGGCCCGAATTGGCATCCAGGGGTTCATCCAAGCCTTTTTAAAGAATGGGATTTTACGAGCCACCCAGTCTCCCTGGTCCACTCCAATCTTCCCAGTTCCCAAGCCTGATGGGTCCTGGAGAATGGTTCACGATTTGAGAGAAGCCAATTCTCGAATCCAAGCCTTGCATCCTGTCGTGGCAAATCCTTATACTTTACTCACCACTCTCAGCCCAAAACAACGATGGTATACTGTAATTGACTTAAAGGATGCTTTCTTTTGTATTCCTTTGGCCCCTGAGTGTCAAGACTACTTTGCATTTGAGTGGGAGGATCCAGAGATGGGAGTAAAGGGACAATTGACATGGACAAGGCTCCCCCAAGGCTACAAGAACAGTCCTACTGTTTTTGCTTCTGCTTTGGCTTGAAATTTGGAGGCCTTTTCTGCCCCTTGGTGTACGTTGTTACAGTATGTGGATGATTTATTGCTTGCTGCAGCAGATAAGGACCTTTTACTACAAGGGTCAGTTGATTTGTTGAACTTTTTGGCTGAACGAGGATATAAGGTCTCTAAGCAAAAGATCCAGTGGGTCCTTCCCCAGGTTCAATATTTGGGATATGTTTTAAAAGAAGGACACCGTTGCCTTCATGCCAGTAGAATTCAATCCATCTCTGCCCTGCCTTTTCCCACCAATGTTAAACAACTTAGAACCTTTTTAGGGATCACAGGCTATGTGTCAGACCCAGCATGATACCTACCTTCCGATAGCCCCATTTCCAGCTTGGAATGTTGCAGCGGATGTTCCATGCGCTCCCAGCCGAGTCCGGTGACTTCGTGGGCTGCACCGCCATCACAGTTACGAAGTTGGTGCTGGGGTTTCTGGAGTGGCAGCTGAGCAGGTCATGTGACCATCTGACGTTGATAGAAGACGCCCGGACAGCCGCTATGCACCGATAGGGAGCGAGAGGGGCCGAATTGAGGAAGCATAGTTCTGTTACAGTCATGGCTAGGGACGCTGGGTCTGACAGGTTTGGATGCTGGGATAGGAGGAGGGGTGGTGTTATGGACGGAGGTCAACTCTGTTAGGATTGCTGTGACATTTAGGAGGAGAACGGTGTGAACGCAACACTTGGACTCAATGTATTAATGGGGTATGCGTGTTAGCTAGGCTGGGGCGTGGTGCGGGTGGAGTTTTATCACGGGGGGTGATTGGGCGTGGTACGGGTGGAATCTAATTATGACTGTTAATTGGGGTGTGTACTCTGGGCGTGGTGGTGTGATGTATTTAGGGCACTGGGAGGAGGTCCCTTCCAGTGCTAACTTCGTTTTCAACATAGTGGATTAAACTTGTTGGATACTGCAACATTCCTGTTTCTTGGCTTTAGTGAAGCGCGGTTAGGATGTTCTGTCACTATGCCAGATTGTGGATCCCAATGTATTCCCTGATTGCTAAACCGCTTTATGCCCTAACACAACAAGATGTGGCATGGGAATGGACTCGTGAACCTACCCAGGCATGGCGACAATTGAAGGACACCTTAATTAAGTCTACTAGTTTGGTGTTGCCAGATCAGTCTCAAGGTTTTCAACTGTATTGCAAAGAACAGGGTGGATGTGCCTTGGGGGTCCTAATACAACAAGTGGGCCCTGACAAATTACCTGTGGGCTACCTGTCTAAAACCATGGATGCTGTAGTGAAAGGATGGCCTGGTTGTCTCAGAGCAATTGTGGCTGTGGCTGAGCTGGTTACTGAAAGTCAGAAAATCATATTGGGAGCTCCTTTGAAGGTTTACACCCCCCATGCGGTTCAAGTATTATTGGAGCAAAAATTGCCAGCGTGGGCCACCTCTGCCTGAGTTGGAAGGTATGTGAGCCAGATCATAGAACAGGAAAATGTCCAACTTTGCCAATGTGACACCCTCAACCCAGCTACATTATTGCCCGTTCTGGAAGAAAATGCAGAATCCCATGACTGCTTAGAAGTTTTACAATCAATCACAGGTGCTAGAGTTGATTTAAGAATGGAACCCCTTGGAAACCGAGAAGTGTCATATTGGACTTATGGCTCCTCTTTTGTGGAAGATGGGGTCCGATACTCTGGTTATGCTATAGTCACTGATGAGCGACCTGTTGCTCTTGCTGCCATTCCTGCCTCATTTTCAGCTCAAGCTGCTGAATTAAAAGCTTTGATCGCTGCTTGTGTGTTGGGCCATGGCAAGAGAGTGAACATTTATACTGACAGCCGATATGCCTTTTTGGCCGCGCACACCCATGCTGCTTTATGGAAGGAGAGGGGCTATACAGGCGCTGATGGAAAGTCCTTAAAAATGAAGGCTCTTTTGGAGGAGCTCATGGTTGCAATCCAACTGCCAAAGGACCTTGCTATTATCCACTGCAAAGGACATCAGGTAGATGAGGGCTTTGTAACTAAAGGCAACTGAGCTGCCGACTATTGGGCTCGGCAGGCAGCCTATCAGCCAGTTGTAACCACTGCCGAGACTTGTCCCCTGGTACCAGTAGAGGATTGTGACACTTTCCCTCCCATATATGACCAGAGAGATCAACTGAGAGATGGAGGGAAATGGGTTAATGGATGGTGGACAGTTGAGGATAAAATCCAGCTTCCTACTGCCCTTGTGTGGAAAATTGTACAGCAAACTCATGATGCTTTTCATGGCTCCCCAAGGAAGCTTCATTTTTGGCTAAAACAGAGGTATTGCAATCACAACCTGCGAGCTCTGGCTCAGCAAGCTTCTTCCCAATGTGAGATTTGTCAACGAAATAACCCTACAGGAGGGAAACCTCTACCTAAGGGGGCCCTTTGTGTTGCTAAATATCCTGGAGAAGCATGGCAAGTAGATTTTACAGAAATGCCACAGAATGGGGACAAGAGGAATCTTTTAGTTTTTGTGGACATGTTCACCGGATGGCCAGAAGCTATACCTACTACCACCCAAAGAGCTTGTGAAGTATCCTGGACTATTGTTGACCAGATCATCCCACGGTTTGGACTTCCTAAATCCATTGAGTCTGACAATGGCCGCCATTTTGTCTCTCAAGTGGTTCAGGGGGTGTGCAAACTTTTGCACATTGACTGGCACCTTCATTCATCATACAGGCCCCAAGGATTGACTCAAGTGGAACGCATGAATAGGACTTTGAAAGGTCGCATGGCAAAGTTGTGCCAGGAGACTTCCTTAACTTGGCCCAAGATTTTGCCCATTGCTCTGACTCCTATAAGAGCAACTCCTAGGGGGAAGCTCCAATTGTCACCTTTTGAAATGGTGTATGGTAGACCTTTTGTTTCTCATTATGTTATGGGGGCGGATGAAGGAGAGGAGAATGTTTCTTTGTATTTGCAGAAACTGTCGCAGGTGTTGCCTTCTATCTCCCAACAGGTCAAAGCTGCCCTTCCAGTGATCCCTGACTTGCCTCCTATTGTGGAACCTGGAGAGTGGATCCGTGTGAAAGAACTCAACCCCTTGCGTGTTGCTGCCAAGTGGTCAGAACCGGTCCAGGTGCTGCTCAGCACTCCAACAGCTGTGAAGGTTCCTGGCATAAAGGCGTGGATTCACTGTTCCCGTATAAAGAAGGTTCCAGCTCCCAACGTCCAGTGGCAAAGTCAACAGTTGGAGGGTTTGAAACTGTGATTATCTGGACTCCCTTCAGATGTGCCTTCCTGCGATTTTCTACCGACCTAAAATTCCGCTTATTCAAAGAATTGTTCGGTCCACTATATCTGGATTGACTTTTGCTGCTACTCCTGTTTTTAATGATAAACCTGCTAAAGCTATGGTTTTAAGACCTTTATCTTCTGATTATACCCCCTTTTCCAGGTTTCTTAGTGCCTATTCGGCTTTTATATTAAAAAGGGAGGAGTGAAGGGATTTTATTGTGCTTATGATTTTAGTATGTTTAAGTTTGACATTAGCATTTATTTTATATATAGTAACCATTTTATATTGATACTTATAGTGTTATCATGTAATCATTGTTTTGTTATTTTGTAAGCATTATTTTGTACTTTATTGCTTGATCAGATGCTTTTTTGTTGTTGTTAATTGCGAAGTCGTGTCCGACCCATCGCGACCCCATGGACAATGTTCCTCCAGGTCTTCCTGTCCTCTACCATCTTCTGGAGTCCATTTAAGTTCATACCTACTGCTCCAGTGACTCCATCCAGCCATCTCATTCTCTGTCATCCCCTTCTTCTATTGCCCTCAATCTTTCCCAGCATTAGGCCCTTCTCCAGTGAGTTCTTCCTTCTCATCAGGTGGCCAAAGTATTTGAGTTTCAACTTCAGGATCTGGCCTTCTAAAGAGCAGTCAGGGTTGATCTCCTCTAGGACTGACCGGTTTGAACGTCTTGCAGTCCAAGGGACTCGCAGGAGTCTTCTCCAGCACCATAATTCAAAGGCCTCAATTCTTTTGCGCTCAGCCTTTCTTATGGTCCAACTTTCACAGCCATACATTGCAACTGGGAAAACCATGGCCTGGACTATACGCACTTTTGTTGGCAGGGTGATGTCTCTGCTTTTTAGTATACTGTCTAGATTTGCCATAGCTTTCCTCCCCAGGAGCAAGCGTCTTTTAATTTCTTGGCTGCAGTCCCCATCTGAGGTGATCTTTGAGCCCAGAAAAATAAAATCTGTCACTACCTCCATTTCTTCCCCATCTATTTGCCAGGAATTGAGAGGGCCGGATGCCATGATTTTGGTTTTCTTAATGTTGAGTTTTTGCACTCTCCTTCTTCACCCGCATCAAGAGGCTCTTTAGTTCCTCTTCACTTTCTGCCATTAGAGTGGTATCATCTGCATATCTTAGGTTGTTGATATTTCTCCCGGCAATCTTAATTCCAACTTTTGATTCATCTAGCCCTGCCTTTCTCATGATGTGCTCTGCGTATAAGTTAAATAGGCAGGGAGACAGTATACAGCCTTGCCGGACTCCTTTTCCAATTTTGAACCAATCAGTGGTTCCGTGTCCAGTTCTCACTGTTGCTTCTTGACCCACATATAGGTTTCTCAAGAGACAAATGAGATGGTCTGGTACTCCCATCTCTTTAAGAACTTGCCACAATTTGTTGTGATCCACACAATCAAAGGCTTTTGCATAGTCAATGAAGCAGAAGTAGATGTTTTTCTGGAACTCCCTAGCTTTCTCCATGATCCAGCGTATGTTGGCAATTTGATCTCTAGTTCCTCTGCCTCTTCGAAATCCTGCCTGTACTTCTGGTAGTTCTCGATCCACATACTGCTGGAGTCTAGCTTGTAGGATTTTAAGCATAACTTTACTAGCATGTGAAATGAGTGCAATGGTGCGATAGTTTGAACATTCTTTGGCATTGCCTTTCTTTGGAATTGGAATGTAAACTGACCTTTTCCAATCCTGTGGCCACTGTTGAGTTTTCCAAATTTGCTGGCAAATTGAGTGTAGCACTTTTACTGCATTGTCTTTTAAGATTTTGAATAGCTCAGCTGGAATACTGTCACCTCCACTAGCTTTGTTGTTGCTCAGATTTTCTAAGGCCCATTTCATTTCACATTCTAGGATGTCTGGTTCGAGGTCAGTGACCATCTCATTGTGGTTATCTGGGACGTTAAGCTCATTCTTGTATAGTTCTTCTGTGTAGTTTTGCCATCTCTTCTTAATCTCTTCTGCCTCTGTTAGGTCCCTGCCATTTTGGTCCTTTATCATGCCCATCTTTGCATGAAACGTTCCCTTCATATCTCCAATTTTCTTGAAGAGATCTCTGGTCCTCCCTATTCTGTTGTTTTCTTCTATTTCTTTGCACTGTTCATTTAAGAAGGCATTCTTATCTCTTCTAGCTACTCTCTGGAATTCTGCATTCAATTGGGTGTATCTTTCTCTTTCTCCTTTGCCTTTCGCTTCCCTTCTTTCCTCAGCTATTTGCAAAGCTTCCTCAGAAAGCCATTTTGCTTTCTTGCATTTCTTTTTCTTTGGGATGGTTTTAGTTGCTACCTCTTGTACAATGTTGCGAACTTCCATCCATAGTTCTTCAGGCACTCTGTCTATCAGATCTAATTCCTTAAATCTATTTGTCACCTCTACTGTATATTCATTAGGAATATGATTTAGTTCATACCTGAGTGACCTAGTGCTTTTCCCTACTTTTTTCAATTTAAGCCTAAATTTTGCAACAAGAAGTTCATGATCTGAGCCACAGTCAGCTCCTGGTCTTGTTTTTACTGACTGTATAGAGCTTCTCCATCTTTGGCTGCAGAGCACATAGTCAATCTGATTTCTATGTTGACCGTCTGGTGATGTCCATGTGTAGAGCCGTCTCTTGGGTTGTTGGAAAAGAGTGTTTGTTATGACCATCGTATTCTCTTGACAAAATTCTATCAGCCTGTGCCCTGTTTCATTTTGTACTCCAAGGCCAAACTTGCCTGTTATTCCGGTTATCTTTTGGCTTCCTACCTTAGCATTCCAATCCCCCATGATAATAAGGACATCATTTTTTGATGTTAATTCTATAAGGTGCTGTAGGGCTTCATAGAACCGGTCAATTTCATCCTCTTCAGCACCAGTGGTTGGGGCATAGATTTGGATTATTGTGATATTGAATGGTTTGCCTTGGATTCGAATTGAGATCATTCTGTCATTTTGGGGATTGTATCCCAGTATTGCTTTTCCTATTCTTTTATTGACTATGAAGGCTACTCCATTTCTTCTGAGGGATTCTTGCTCACAGTAGTATACCTGATGGTCATCTGAGTTAAATTCACCCATTCCTGTCCATTTTAGTTCGCTGATTCCTAAGATGTCGATGTTCAGTCTTGTCATCTCTTTTTTGACTACGTCTAGCTTGCCTTGATTCATGGATCTTACATTCCAGGTTCCTATGGAGAAAAAATCTTTACAGCATCGGACTTTCCTTTCACCACCAGATATATCCACAGCTGAGCGTCCTTTCGGCTTTGGCCCAGTCGCTTCATTCTTTCTGGCGCTACTAGTGCTAGCCCTCTGCTCTTCCCCAGTAGCATATTGGACACCTTCCGACCTGAGGGGCTCATCTTCCAGCGTCATATCTTTTTGCCTTTTAGTACTGTCCATGGGGTTTTCATGGCAAAGATACTGGAGTGGTTTGCCATTTCCTTCTCCAGTGGATCACATTTTGTCAGAACTCTCTGCTATGACCTGTCCGTCTTGGGTGGCCCTGCACGGCATAGCTTATAGCTTCATTGAGTTACACAAGCCCCTTCGCCACGACAAGGCAGTAATCCATAAAGGGGTCAGATGCTTTATATATATATATTGGAAAAGTAAGGGCTTCATGCTTTAGGTACAGGTGATTGCTTATATGAAAAGAGCACAGTAAGGGGAGGGGGAAAAGGAGTTACGGATGGAGCCTGGGTTGCTGTGTATGAGTCATCATCTAAGAATTGGGTTTTTTTGTGCCATCTTATGCCTGGTACCAAGACCTGATCTTTTTGTTCTCGAAAGGTATAAAAGGTGGAAGACATCTTTTCTGTTTGCTTGCTTTCATTCGTCTACCAGCCATGAAAAGGAATCAGGCAGCCCCTCTCTGTTTTGATCAAAATAAAGTTGTAATCTTTGTTGAAACCTCGGCTCAGGACTTTCTTTGGCTCTTTTAAATTCCTGAGTAACGCTGGGGCAATTGTGAGGCTAAGTGGAAAACTTTACAAGGGTATTTCCTTTTGGTGGCTTATTTTAAGCAGAATTTCTAGCACAATTTTAAAATTCTTTTATCTTTGGATTAGAAACAATAAACAGTCACATTTACCTCACACACAAAGACTTTGACACACATGTGATAGAAGTAAAAGAAAGGTCTTCAAAATTTAATATTGAAAGAAAAATTTAAAATTGAATTTGCTGCAGTGGAAATTTACTGAGTAGAGAAGCTATGGTGGGAAAGAGGAAAGGTTAACATAAAGAAAGGATGTAAAGGAAATATGTAGGCAAAAATAGCTGGGTCTTAAGAGTGGGAAAAGGAAGAAGAAACATCTGTAATAGAAGATAACTAGCAAAACAGGAAAGAGCCTATTTTTCTAAGAAGTCATAAAAAAGGGGGCCAGAACTCAGGCAACTGAGCATGCGCAATTAATTGATTAATATTAACTGACACACCTTGCATAAATTATCTCCTAATTTTAATGTACATGTGATGTATGATTTAGTATGTAGCAGGAAATATGTAGGAGGCGGTCGGAAAGAGTGTAACCTCATAGTACCTCAGCCAATGGGGAAAGAGGAGGGATGTGGCGGCCGGGACAAGGGATGTATAAAGAAGGAAATATTTTGGGTTAAAATTTTGGAGAGAACCAAGCTTTGATAGCTTCTCTCCCTGCTTATTGCAATAAACGAAACAAAAGGCCTTCACTGTGTCTTGGCTGGTTATTGGTCAGGCGAGCTTGCCTCTGGTCATGAAAGAAAGTAGCCAGGAGCACATAACAGCCTTGGGGGCTCCTCCGGGATTTGCATCCGTTCCATCTTTGGCAGCCGGGGATATTCAAAAGGGGAGTGCGCACCTAGGTAAGTTTTTCCCAGCCCTAAAGGTCAGATTGCCCCTGCTCAAACAAGGAGGAATTGGAAATCCCGAGACAAAAAGCTAGGACCCAGTGAAAACCTAAGGGAAAGTCGGCCGACTTAAGGAAGGACTTCAACTCAGCCTGACAGGTAAGTTACCAGAGGGGTATCTATATATCAGAGGGGTATTAATGGGCAATAAGAGTTTGAAGAGGAGGGACGCCTCCCCGGCCAGTGTGCCGGCCAATAAGGAAAAAGAGGAAAGGTATTTACATTCTAGAATGAACCCCCTTAGGGAGATGGGAATCCCTTAGGGAGAATGTTGAAGTATTTTAAGTCAATGCTTTAAACAAGGCATTTGAACAGAGGAAGGATGATACATTACAGTATATATCTGGCCTAAGTACATGTTTGGCCAGCCAATAAATTAAATTGGGCTTCTCAGCTTGGCTTAGAGAGGTGGGGAATGGATAGGCAGTGGTTAAGGTCCCCCATTACATTTCTATCAGAAACGCTCGTTGCATTTCCCACTGCCTGGAGAACAAGCTACAAGTTGCCCCAAAAGAGTAAAAGTAGAAATTTAAAGGGACACAAACCTCCAAAGGTCTGGAAATGATGTTTAAGGGTCTCTGTGTTTGTGTGTTTGTATTGACTCATTTCTAAAGACCTGGGGGAGGGGAGGGAGAGACCCTCTTACAATAATATACAAAACAACAAGGCCTTATTCCAAAAGGAAATTTGGGAAATGGAGCTCATTGGCTTTGAAAAAGCTCCTTGAAAATAAGAATGATTGTTTTGCCTGGGGTGAAGCACTTGGAATTTTTTTGTGTCTGGTGTAAATGCAAGGAAGGGTGAAGAAGGCTATAACATCACTAAGATTTGATGCCATACTAACATTTGGTGCTATCCAGATATTTTGAAATGCTACTTCCATAAACCCTTCTAAAATGGCTAATTAGAGAATATTCAAGTTTTCTTGCTAGCATTTAAACATATAATCTCTTTGTTTGATACTTTACCATACACCATTCCCAATATTGTACTGACTTTTGAAGGCACACATAATAACACTACACTTTGGGAAGAATCCAGAGAAAGAAATATTTTGGGAAATATTAAAAAGACAGAATATATTTCCCCAAAGGATTTTAAAGGCAGAACCCCCCCCCCCCCAAGTCTCTCTGCCCCAAACAGAAACCAGGTCTGCAGAAATGCAGATGTGATAATCTTGTCAGAAAGATTGGAGCCAGGAAGCTGGGATTAGAAAGATAAAGATCCCTAGAATCAACAATCCCTCACACCAGAAAAATCCAACACTCATCAGCCACAGCCCCAGGGAAGCAGGATATGACCTTTGGGACATAATAGGATTAACCCACCACCATCAGAATACCAGAAAGGCACACTCAGACTCAGGTCAAAGTTCATGCCACAGGAACAACTCCAAACAAAAGCCCAATAAGGTATAAAAACCCACTCACTACTACATGTGGTCAGTTTTTCCAGAGCCATCTTTCTGTCTAGTTCTCTTCAATAACCTACAACCTTCTTTCTAAAGCAGTCTCCATTTTGATTATTCCCAGCTTGGACTGGACCCTGATGAAGATTTTTCTTTGAACAACACAATGTAACTTTAAAATTAGTTTAACAACCCTTTTAATTTAATATTTGAAAAGTCTGAAAATTTGTTGAGAAAAAAATTGGGTGTTCTCCCCCCCCCCCCCCCCCAAGCACTGAATTTTGCTAAAAAAAAATTCATGGCTGCCTGTTCTTGCCAGCCTTCAGAATGGACCCTTCTACCCACTTTTGCTTTCTGAAAAGTTCTTATAAAACAGTTTTAGAAGGTGTTGAAAGAAAAATCTTCATCAGGGTCCAGTCCAAGCTGGGAATAAATAAATTGGAGGCTGATTTTGAAAGAAGGTTCTTGTTTATCGAAGAACAGAACCACAACAGTATGTGGCTCTGGGGCAGCTGACCACATGGAGCTGGGAGTGGTGGGTTTTTATACTTTCTTGGGCTTTTGTGTTTGGAGTTGTTCCTATGGCATGAACTTTGACCTGAGGTTCAGTGTGCCCTTTTGGTATTCTAGTGGTGGTGGGTTAATCCTTTTATGTCCTAAACCTAAAGGTCATGTCTTTAGATTTTGGGTGGGGGATGTAGGTTTTTAGGGGTCTTTGTCTTTCTAATCCCATCAGCTCCAAGCTTCCTGGCTCCAGTCTTTCTGAAAGGATTATCAAATCTGCATTTCTTTTTTTTTTGTTTTGTTTTTTTTTAATAATATATTTTATTAATTTTTTAACACGGTTACCTTAATATTCAGTAAACAGTGTGTTGTCTGTGTTTACATTTAAAAAACATTCGCTAACCATTGGTTTCTATGGTCTATAATCCACATAATAGCTTTACTTGATTTCCTCTTCTTCCCATAATGTTCTCTTTTACCAACCTTAAGGTAATACAATTCTTATTGTTTTGATAGATAACAATTGAATATATTTTTTTTCTAATATTTCCGCAAATAATAATCACATCAATATAATATTTCTTTTCTATCTAGTCATTCTGGTTGCCTCATCATAGATCCCATTTACAGTTCTTGTTTACATTTGTTTTTCCCACAATATTCAAGACATTCTTACTGGTTAAGATTTTCTCAAAGTTAATTACATTTAGATATTTGATTCTATTTTTTCTCATGTAAACCATCCCATAACTTTTACCTTACTTAAGGAATAAATAAGACTAAAAAAAGAGGAAAAAAAGAACAAGAGTAAAGAGGGATAAAAAGATAGCATACTACTGAAAGTCCATGTTTCCCCTAAACTAATACATATTTATTTCCAAAACTTGTCCATTCTTTTTTACCATAATTAAGAATATATTTAATCTTTAAATATTCCATTTAATAAATCTAGTCATCCGGTCTTTTAACTCTTATTCAAAACATTTTTTTCAATTCATTGTAATTTTCCTAAAATCAATCACATTTAAATATCTAAAATATGTCCTTATATATAAGCCATTCTAACTCTTTTATGTTACTCATATCAAGAAATAAGATAAGAAAAGAGAAGAAAGAGAGAGTACTATGTTATTTGAGGGACTCCTCCCTCTTAAAGTAAAATTCATATCCAAAGTATTTCTATTATTTTAACCATATTCAAACAGGTGTTTCTTTTTTAAATATTCTCTCTGATAAGTCCCATCATCTATTTTCTTAATTTTCACTTTGGCTTTCTTCTTTTGCCCAATATCTTTAATCAATATATTCTGCTGAATCAAAGAGCCTTTCCATATTCTTGTAGGTGTCACTGTAGATATAAAAAATAAGTCAATTACAATATCTTTGTAAGAGGCATTTGCTCTTTCATGTTTGTTGAAAATCTTTTTCTTTCTTTTTCTCTCTGTATCTCTTATCATTTTTTGTCTCTCCAGTTCTAGTGGTGTTCCTAACATCTCTGCAATCCATTTTGACCAGTCTTTTTTCTTATCCTCAAATTTGTCTTGTGGTCTTAAAGCAGTGGTTCTCAACCTTCCTAATGCTGCGACCCTTTAATACAGTTCCTCATGTTGTGGTGACCCCCAACCATAAAATTATTTCCATTGCTAGTTCATAACTGTAATTTTGCTACTGTTTTGAATCGTAATGTAAATATCTAATATGCAGGGTGTATTTTCATTGTTACGAATCGAACATAATTAAAGTTAGGGTGCAGTACTGCAGGCCACTTTAGCTGACTGTGTTCAGCAGGTCAGCGGTTCAAATCTCACCAGCTCAAGGTTGACTCAGCCTTCCATTCTTCCGGGGTAGGTAAAATGAGGACCCAGATTGTTGGGGGCAATGTAAATATATATATACATTGCTTACTGGTGTACACCGCTTAGAGAGTGCTTGCACTTAAAGCGGTATATAAATCTCATAAATAAAATAAATAAATAAATAAATAAAGCATAGTGATTAATCACAAAAATAATATAGCAATGCTCGCTGGAGAAGCTTACTCTTCCTTGCTCAAAAATGTTGGGAAGGAGGGAAGGGGAAGGAAGGAAGGAAGATTGAACGGGAAACGAAGGAGATGGAGAAGGAAGAAGATTGAAGGGGAAAGGAAGGAAGGAAGGAAGGAAGGAAGGAAGGAAGGAAGGAAGGAAGGAAGGAAGGAAGGAAGGAAGGAAGATTGAAGGGGAAAGGAAGGAGATGGAGAAGGAAGGAGATTGAAGGGGAAAGGAAGGAAGGAAGGAGAGAGAGAGGGATTGAAGGGGAAGGGATGGAGATGGAAGGAAGGAAGGAAGGAAGGAAGGAAGGAAGGAAGGAAGGAAGGAGGGAGAGAGAGAGAGATTGAAGGGGAAGGGATGGAGATGGAGATGGAGATGGAAGGAAGGAAGGAAGGAAGGAAGGAAGGAAGGAAGGAAGGAAGGAAGGAAGGAAGGAAGGAAGGAAGGAAGGAAGATTGAAGGGGAAAGGAAGGAGATGGAGAAGGAAGGAGATTGAAGGGGGAAGGAAGGAAGGAAGGAAGGAAGGAAGGAAGGAAGGAAGGAAGGAAGGAAGGAAGGAAGGAAGGAAGGAAGGAAGGAGAGAGAGATTGAAGGGGAAGGGATGGAGATGGAAATGGAAGGAAGGAAGGAAGGAAGATTGAAGGGGAAAGGAAGGAGATGGAGAAGGAAGGAGATTGAAGGGGAAAGGAAAGAAGGAAGGAAGGAAGGAAGGAAGGAAGGAAGGAAGGAAGGAAGGAAGGAAGGATCTTTGGAGAGTTATGCTTTCCCAGATGGTGATGAACTGCAACTCCCAGCATTCCCCACTCTTCCACAGTGCTTTTTAGGGCTGCTGGGGATGGTAGTCTGGAGCCCCCCATCCTCATCCCGGCACCTCTTGCCCTCTCCCAGCCGCCCCCCCGGGACCTGCCCGCCCCTCCAGCCTCCTGAGAGCCATCGCAGCGGCGGGATCATGGGAGCCCCTTTTCATGCCGTGCAGCCCTTCACTGCCACGACCCTTCCCCGACTCATCACACGCGAGAGGGGTGCAGCCGGTGCGCCAGCTCCCGCTTGGAAGGCGCCACTTCTCCCCTCCCGGCCCGTCCGGCTGGCCTCCGACGCACATGCGGGCATCGCCCTCTTCCCCGCCGCCTGGCCACTTCCAAGCCAGTGTTGGGGGTGTGTGTCAAGCCCCTGGGCTTGCCATGAGCTGGGAGACGGGGAGGACGCAGCCAGCAGCCGGCTGACATCCGTATGGCCCCCATGAGCACCGCCCGACTTCCGACAGTCAGCTGGGAGTTGGGTCAGCGTCCGGACGTTGGTGGGGAACCGGCGGGGCCGCTACACACCGCCCGGCTCCTGACAGCCAGCTGAGAGTCGGCCCGGCGTGTGCATGTCAACTGGGAGTCGGCCCAGCCTCCGCTTGTTGGCCCGGCTCCTGGGAATCAGCTGGGAGTCGGCCCAGCTCCCGGCCAGCAGCTGGGAGTCAGCATGGCTGCCACGGGATGGCGCTGCGGCGGCAGGAACAGGTGCTGTCGAAGGATAAGGGCGCCCTGGAGGCAGAGGAGCTGGAGGAGGAGGGCGGTGGCGGCCGGATAGAAGACCATCGGAAATATGTTTTTTCTGATGGTCTTAGGCGACCCCTGTGAAAGCGTCGTTTGACCCCCAAAAGGGTCGCGACCCACAGGTTGAGAACCGCTGTCTTAAAGTATAAGTTGCCTTTTCCAAAACCAATGTTTCTTGTAAATTTTTTTCCACTTGGGTTAAATCATACTTCTTTGTTGTGTTAAGTTCCATCTTTGAGTCTCTATCCTTGAATTTGTGTTTTCTGTTTTATCTGCTCTTTCTCTATTGTTATTTCCTGGGATTTTTTTGTTGTTGTAAAGTTAAATTGGAGATGAATTGGTTTATGTTTTCAAAGTTATTTTGGATTTCTTTGTGGTTTGAAGTCATTGTTGCTTGAATTAGTTGCAGCATCTCGTATGTCTCCTCTTGAAAGGTATTTATTTTTTCTTGATAAGTTCTTTCTGCAAGTCTCTGATTTTCAATAGTGGTCAAGAATTGAGGTTTTCTTTTCTCTGCAAATAGCTTTAGAGTCACAGTTTAGTAGATATTTATAATCCAAAAAGGTTCAAAAAGGTTTCCTGAAGTTTATAATCCTCTCTTTGTCTGCAACCCAAATTGTTTTCTTTTTTTGTCATAGCTGCTCTCTATTGTTATAGCTTTGAAGGTCACAAGCACAGATTAGTTTTTTCCAGATTTTGCCAAGTCCTGTATAAAAGCCATAGCTATCATAGTCTTTATCCACCACTAGATGTCAGGACCAGTTTATTTTTCAAATTATCAAAATAGAAAATTGCCTTTAAAATGAGAATCTTAACCATTCAACAATTCCAAACTTATCCAAATTTAGGTTTTGTATTCATTTCATTTCATTTCTGTATGCTTTGGTCCTCCATAAAAGGTTTAATTCGCCGCTTCCATTAGTAAAAGGGTGGGGCAAAAATCCCCCTCCTTCACATTCGGAGGTTTTTTGCTTCTTGGGAATTTTTTTTTTTTTTTTTTTTTTTTTGAGGAAAGTTAATAAGTAGGATAAAGAAAATAGATGATCTTACTCAGATTCAAATGCGCTGTTTACAATCAGTTTAAAATAGTGCTTTTTGACTTCGCTTGCTTGTAGCTTGGGCTAGACTCTGAAGTTAGGCTAGCCTTTCTCCTGTTGGTTTCTGGAAGGCTTCTCCTGGACTGAACGGGTCGACCGTTGTCTCTCCGTGATCCGCGGGACTTCCTTCCTTCTTTGCCACCTCTTCGGGGTGGCTTCTGGCCCATTTAGGGTCCCCTAACAGGAAGAAATTCAGCCAAAGGGCACAGAGACCCGAAATCCCTTGGCTGCTGTGCTACTGCATTTCTACAGAGTTGGTTTCTGCTTGGGGCAGAGAGACTTGGGTGGTGGTGGTTTCAGCCTAAGATTTTCTATTATACCTTTGGGAAAATATATTCTGCTTTTTTAAAAAATCCCCCAAACTAGTTCCTTCTCTGGGGGGGGGGGTGCTGTCTTCCCACAAAGGTATTCTCAGCTTATGGCAAAGGTCCAGTTACAAATCTTCCTTAAAGTAGAAATGAGATGTCTCTTACTCACTTGCAAGCACCAGGCGCCTCCCAAGGTTCTTGAGACACAAGATATTTTGCGAGGTGCAAGAGAATGGTGACGAATGCAGGGTGAGAAAATCACCACAGTTCAGGAGCAGATGGTGAGCAGCCATTGAGCTTCAAAGGGAGGCAAAGCAGGCAATCTAGCAGGCAGTTGCTCCTGTGTGAGGCCATAGGAAGAACTTTCTGGATCCATAGATCAGTCAACACTGAGTGGTCTTTCTTGGATTATATTTTGGAAATGAGAATATAATTGCAACATATTTGAGTCTCTCCCCCACCCCCCGCACTTTATATTTAGCACTTTAAAACGGACTAGTGCGAGCTGGTTTCTGTGGCATGAGCTTTATTATTCATAATACTGTGAAACAAAATGATAGCAGCAGGAAGACCATGTCTTCCTTCTTCTCCTTAAACTATACCAAACTGCCGGTATCAGTTGCCGGAGCCAGCACAGCCAAAGAGGAACCTTTGGTGGAGAAGGTTGCAGGATTTAGTAGGAAAAGGAAACCAACAAATAGAAAATCGGCATATCGAGGGAAGGTTTGTTTGTCGGGCAGGGGACAGAATTGCAGGACCTTCTATTCGCTGCAAGATTGAGGCATCTTTCTGTTGAGCCAGAATTAAGACTTCCTTTATACCAGGAAATGGCGCTCAGAATGTTGATTTAATTTTAAACCAAGCACTACCCATTTATGTCCTCCTGCTTTCATTCCGCCCCCCTCATTCCTATTCCGCTTTTCTTGCTACGGTTGAATACTGGGACACAGAGCCCTGCTAGAGTTTCCTTACACCAGGGCTTTTCAACCTTTTCACCGATTGTACCACTTTTAGGATATGGCAATATTTGAGTACCACCTAGCAAGGTGTCAAAAACTTGATGACCAAAAAAACAAAACCTGTTCAAAGTTGCAATTGCACTGAAATGACTTATGACCATTTTTCACACTTATGGCCATTGCAGCATGCCCAGGGTCATGTGATTTATATTTGGATGCTAGGCAACTGATTCATATTTATGATGGTCACAGTGTCCCAGGTTCATTTGATCCCCTTTTGCAACCTTTTGACAAGCAAAGTCAATGGCGGGGCTGCTGGTGGCCAAGTGTTAAGGTGGGACTTCCCTCCCTCCCTCCTTCCCTGCCTTCCTCTTTCTCATGCCCACCTCCTTCTGAAGGAAGAATTTGAACCCCCCCCCCCATATTTTCTCTCTTCCATATATTCATCAAACAAGGAAAAGCCTCCAGAGACAGAAAAGACAAACTGCCGAGTGAACTAGCTTAAAAAGGCACATTCCCCTTTAAGATTTAGCTACTGGCTAGAAAGGAAACTTGAGCACAGCCAGCATTTAAGGAAGAAAAAAAAATGTAGTAAGTTTTGGCTGCTGGCTAAGGCAGCCTCCCAAATGGCTCCATTCATAAGTAAAGGAATGCTACAGGCAAAATCCATTCAGGAGAAAAATACTTCAAAATCCCTTGCAGCAAAACTTACAGCTAGCAATAGCAGAGCAATAGAAGCTAACACCAGACATCAGACAAATAGAAATTGCCAAACACTCCTTAAGAACACAAAGCCCACATTGCACAAATACCAGAACTTCAAAGTCACAAAAGCACATAAGAATCCTTCCACTCTCCATCTCCCTCCCTCCCCCCTCCCTCCCTCCCTCCCCCCTGCCTCACCTCCAGCCATTGCTGCCTTTTTTCATTCCTCTTGGAGGGTGACCCCTCCCCCACTGCATTTCTTGCCTGTTTGCTGCTGCCAGCACAGGTGGCTGCCACAGCAGTTGTAGATCAGCTCATGGCTGGCCTGCTTGATCTCCTCTCCCCCCACCCTCCTCCTTCTCCTCCTTCTTTTTTCCCTTCGGTGCAGCTAAAGCTGACTCCACCTCCTCCTAAGGCTGCTTCTTTTTCTCTCTCTCCCCCTCTCCTGCCCAAACTGCCTCCTTTTATAGCCTCTCCTGTCTCCACCCCCCCTCCTCCTCCTCCTTTCTCATGGGGGAAGGTGAGCCAGAAGTGAGCCTGGGGCCTTTGCCTCGCCTCAGCCACTCTGCAGCTCCAGAGGATTTCTCTGACAGTAAGTCCTTGCCTGTGCTGGCTCTTTCCCTCCCCCACTACACTTGGCTAGGCAGGGCTGTGTACCACCTGCCACTCATTAATGTACCACAAGTGGTATGCATACCACCAGTTGAAAAGCCCTGCCTTACACAATGATTAGCCTTGCGGACTTGCTTCTCCCCAGCCATTGAAGAACCGCCTTCCTCCAGCAGGAGCAGGACTCAAAACAACTTGATTTTTCTGGTGCTTCCGAAAGCCTGAATCAAATAACTCTTTTAAACCTTCCTTCCCCACCACCCCTTCAACTTCGGAAGTGTTGCTTGGACTTAATAAATGGTCCTGATTTTTATTTGGGTTTTATGACTCCTTCTCCCCTGACTGCAATTTACTACCTCTTTTTAACAGGCCAACCTCCTAAAGGGGGCATGGGGGTGCAGGGTGGGTGTGGGAATGACAAAGTGATACCCCGAGTTAGTTTTACATATATTGTAGAGATGGGAGAGGGAGGGAAGGTAGGAAGGAAGGAATTCTCCCCGGACCCTTGCATTCTGCCAATGACAAGGTTATCATCCTGGTAGAGAGCCTTCCCACTGTGGAGCTGCCCAGAAGAACTCCCAAGGCAGCATTCAGATGAAGTTCCTGCCCTAACTCTCCTGCTGGACAGGGCTCTCATCGATGGCATCACAGGTTTGGGAGCAGAAGCCTCCCAAGGTTCTGACTGGGTGCTTAAAGTACAAGGGCGTCAAAAGGCCACTTTGCACCTGATGTTTTTAGTGGTGCTTGGTTAGGAAATAAATGTGGGAGGAAGCAGGGAAACAATATTTCCAACCATAAGCCAACATTTGTACAACATTTGGTCAAGATTTTTAGATAGGACTACAAGGGAAAAGCCGAATCTTATTTTATTTATTAGATTTGTATCCCATCTTTATTTTTTATAAATAACTCAAGGTGGCAAACATGCATAATACTCTTTACCTCTTGTTAGTGAGGGAATGACCCAAAAGAAATTTCTTATAAATATTTTTAGTGCAAATATTTCCTCATGAAATTCATTTTTTAAAAAATGTAAACTACAGTACTTTTATCATCCCAGTCCCACTTTTAATTTCATTTTTTCTCATTCAGTGAGTCTTTCTTGGTTTTCTCTCCTCGGCCCTCTCATTTACAGTATACAGTGCATTCTATGA
Source organism: Crotalus adamanteus (assembly GCA_039797435.1). NCBI lineage: Eukaryota > Metazoa > Chordata > Lepidosauria > Squamata > Viperidae > Crotalus > Crotalus adamanteus. The sequence continues at coordinate 46,142,718 of CM077935.1, read as the reverse complement.
AGATAGCAAATCTCTCAGAGAGGTCTGTCTCCTCATCCTTCGCCTCCTGAAAAAACTGCAAAAATAAATGTGAGTCCTGATGCTCCCTCCAATCACACATGATATTGATTCTCCATTTCTAAAGCCTTTGGGAGGACTCTCAATGATTTTCTGCTGCCCAGTCCCCTTCTCTTCCCTTTCTTCAGTTCTGCTTGAGGTGTGTGGGCATCCTTCATTTCTAGAGTCCATAAATGGGTAATTATGGACTTTCTTTTCCAGGGAAATCTCCTTCTCTGGCCCATGTGTATTGGCAAAGAGGAAGAGGCTCAACCACTCTGGGAAGCTGAATATAATGGAAGATCAAGCCAGCAACATTTATTTACTTGTTAGCACACAGTAGACAAGAGTAACATGCAGGCTGATGCCTACATTCATTTGTTACTTGTCAGGATATTTACTGGCTGTGCAGCCCAGGGTGAAAGCACCAGAGGTTGAAATAGGCCAAAAGTTCATTTAAGAGCCAGCTTTTCAACTTGAAGTGTTTGGACCTGACCACCATTTATCCGGAAGGTAAATGAGAAGGTGAAGTTTCTCCCTTCTCAAAGAAATGAAAACAACTCGTTTTCCTTTGCTCTGTAAAGCAATGAACCAAATGCCTATTTTATACACTTGCCACCAAAAATGAAGGGACTCTTTGCTATTCCTGTGTAAATCAGGATTAAGAACCGATGACTCAGAAAGTGGCCTTTGGGAGTTCTTTGCTTGTCTTTATTTAAGTGTGAAGAATGATTTGCAACAATTAAAATACCCCCCTCTAATAACAGACAAATCAAATTCCAGCGACTATAAGTTTTTATGGAAGAAGAAAATGGAGGGGGTTGGAGATAATATTAGGAGGTAGAGATGGAAAATGGATGGCTAGTCAGATCAAATAAATAATTAATAAATGGATAGGGCAGATAGAATTTCATTTGCCTTCCTTTCCCTTCCCCTTTCAACAAAACACAATTGTATTTCTAACTTCATTTCACAACTCATTAGAATATTGATTGAATTAAATTGCTGTTAAGAACTTTGCTTCTAGACACAAAGGCAGTGTGCAAAGCAAAGTTATTTGATTTTTTTTAAGGGAAAGCAAATGACATTTTAAGCAAACCCCATAAATGTTTAAGTATCTCTTCAGTGATCATATTTTAATGAGGAAAAGGAACATTTTCTATCATAAACAAGTCTTCAATACCTCTTACTCTCTCTCATACACATACATTTCTTTCTCTGTTAGGTGAGTCCCTTACAGCGGAAATGGGGTGAAAGCTCTTTTTGTTTCAGCCAAGGAGAAAAATTCTGATGATTTTTGTCAGTCTTTTCTAACACAGAAAACAGACTTTGAATAGTTTTAACTTTCCCCCTTCTTTCTTCCTCCCCCAACCTCTTTTCTATCACTTCCTTTTTCCACCCCTCTTCTGAAGTCTTTGAGGGAAAAACCTTTTGACTATCCATGTTGTTAATCAGACGGATGGGGAAAAGTTTGATTGAAGTTTCTTTGTCATGCAAATGCCAAGGACTTGATGGATGATGGCAGATATCTGACAAAGTTTGGGAGGCATTTGCTCATTGGGCTTGAAGGGAACCTCATGGTCCAGATCCCCTTCCACCCCACCACCAGCTTCTCCCATCCCCCATTCTGAAAGCTTTGGGAAGGGGGGAGGGCTTTAAGCCTAGAGATCCATAGATGGGAAGGGTGGCTCTCCTCTTCATCTCTCTTGCTCTCTCCCTCTTTTTCCCTTGGTTAACTTTGACATACCATCTAAAGGTTGTAGGGCAGAAGGAATCCCCATAAAACAGGGCAACCGTCTTCCATCATTGGCAAAGGAACAATACCTAGAACAGTGGTTCTCAACCTTTCTAATGATGCGACCCTTTAATACAGTTCCTCATGTTGTGGTGACCCCCAACCATAAAATTGTTTCCGTTGCTACTTCATAACTGTAATTTTGCTACTGTTTTGAATCGTAATGTAAATATCTGATATGCAGGGTGTATTTTCATTGTTATGAATCGAACATAATTAAAGCATAGTGATTAATCACAAAAACAATATGTAATTATATATTGTGAAATATTTATTTCTAATTACAAATAAATGAAATTTTGTCTTGAAGCATGGGTGCTCCACCTATGGCTCTGAAGGGAGACCTGACCTTTTCTCTTCTTTAAATGAGCCCTTGAAGTTGCCTGATTAGGTTAAGCATGACCTGTGAAAAATTAATATGATTGTGTATGGGGGGGAGTGCTTATGGGGTGGGAGAAAATAAGGATTAGTTGAGGTGATACTCAAGGGGAGCTATACTTGTAGACATTTGTTGTCCATGTGTGTGATGTGGCCCACACAATTTGCCTCTTCAGCGTGAGCCACTGCCCGTTTTAATAACTCCAGCTGAAATTCACTGAGGGTGTGGAAGAGCACCCCTCTCCTTCCAGGACAATTGATCCTAATGACCTTCAGAGCTTCTCTCTCTGAAGAAGGCAGAAGGGAAACCTTGGCTCTTTTATGACTCATGGACTTCAACTCCCAGAATTCCTGAGCCAGCATAGCTCAATTCTGGAGCTGTGCCTGCCAGAATCTTAGAGATTTTTGCAAGGAGGTCTTGTCCACTGAGGCAGAGGCAGCAGAAGGGAAATCCATTCCTTCCTCCCACCCCACTGCTGGTTCCACTGAGCAATAATCAACTGCTTTTGGTGCAGCAGCCAGGGCAGGAAGAATGGGGGGCATTACTGCAGCAACTGCAAGAAAAGGCCCCTTGGGGCATCTTGATTCCACACTAGGAGCAGATTCATTTTGCCCCCCCCCCTTCCCGGCTTTCCAGAGGCACACTAGGAAACAGAGAAAAGGCAGGCAGGAGGGGAAAGGGAAACACATGCTGCAGACCAAAACATCCACCCAAAGCAGCTTTTATCTCCAAAGCCCCCCCCCCTTTGATCTCTTCCCTTTTCACTGCCTCGACCAGTTTTCCTTCTCCCACCTGTAATGAAATGGCGCTCCCTTCCCCTGCATCCCACAAGTAGGAAGCCATCAAGGGGGAGGGAGGGAGGAGGAGGGATCGAGCAGCAGGAATCAAAAAGTATGTGCTGTCTTATGGAGGGCTGCAGGGATCTCAGAGGAGGAGAGGACAAGGGGGGGGGGGAATCAGCTGCCAGGGGAAGAGAGGAAAAAGCTACTATACTTTTATGCCCACCACATGTAGGAACAGAGCTCCCACATTTATCATTAGTGTGATCTATCACTGGGAATTTAGGGGATCTAATGCAAACTTCCAATTGTGTGAGGATGGGTTATCTGGGAGCTCAGTTAACTCCTGTGCAGCAACTGCCACCAACTTACTTCAGAGTTGTGATAAGAGTAATAAAAACAGCTACGCTCTTCATTAGGTTTTGCATTATCACAAGTGGACTGTTTTTGCATGGGGATTGTGTTTTGTTTTTTCGTAGGACACCTTCGACATCATAGGAAAGCAAGGGCATTATCTTTTAGCAATGAAGATGTCCCAAGCAGCTTTTTCTGGGAAGCGAACAAAGATACCACCATCCCTCCCCCACTCCAGGCATGAGGAGACTGCTCCTTCCTTTTATAAACCGCCCGCCTCAACGTAAAGCTTTCTGGGCTTCTTGCAAGCTCAGTCGCATCTGCACGCCTGCTCGCGAGATCTCAAAGCTTGGTTTTCTTCCTCCACAGCAGAAGAGGCGGGGAACTTTCCTAGCCATCCAGCTATCCGTCCACCCACAGAGGAGCAGTGGCTTCGTAGGCCCGCCCATCCCCCCCTTTGAGCCGAGCGTCAGTTTTATAACCTGCCATCTGCCTCAAAACACTTCTCCGTCGCGAGGAGGCAGAGGTAGCAGCCTGCCGGGCGGATGCCTTCTTCTTCCTCTCCCTCCTCCCTGAAATGACGAGAGTGGGACGCTGCTGGCTGGGTCACCCTGCAGGGGAAAGCAGGGCTCTTTCTCTGAAAGGCGCTTTAGCCAGCTGAGGCTCCTGGCGGCAACAAAGCAGACAACCTCTACCCCGAAGCACGCCAGATCCGGGCCAGCATCTGTGAGCTCCAGAAGCAGCGCCCAAATGCGGCTCCACCCTTGCCAGGCCAGATCCTTTCCTGCTTGGGCTTTCCTCTGCCTCCTGCTCCCCTTGCCTGGAGATGGATAGAGGAGTGGTGTCTCGGTTCCTAAGACCATCAGAAATATGTGTTTTCCGATGGTCTTAGGCGACCCCTGTGAAAGCATCGTTCGACCCCCAAAAGGGTTGCAACCCACAGGTTGAGAACCACTGACCTAGAAGGAACTTCTTTTTAGACTATGCAATTTGTAACCATGGAATGAGCACCTACCCACCCAAGGAGTACCAGCACCTCAGCCAAAGAACAACTTCCTTCCCAGCTTGCTCAGGTACCACTCCAGCTTGTGAAAGCTATCACTCAGATGAGCGCTTTGGGGTTGGTGGGGATGGGCACTACTGGGCCCAATACCTACTACCAACAGGGCCCTAGCTACCCTCCTCCTCTTTCTTGCAGCCCAGCTGGCCTTGGCATCCCCTTCACCAGCCCCTGCCACCAAGGTGGGAAAGGGGTATACTCAGCCTTGGGTTCTAGCCCCAGCTTCACCAACTCCCAGTTCTACCACAGTCCCCCAGAGATGGAGACAGATGGAGCCTATTTCTAGACCTCAGCCTACCTTGGCAGCTTGGCTGCAGCTTCCTCCTTTTCCTCTTCCCACCTAGTGGGAAGTATACCTGAAGCTTTTTGTGCAGTTACCCTGGGGCAATTCCAACTACATCACTATGGCTCTGATCAGGGGGGCTACTTGCAAGGGGCTTTGGGTAACCTTTCCTTACCTGAGAAGGCAAATCCTAAGAGGGAGGGTGGGGTGGTAGGAAGAAAGGAAAGGAGGAAAGAAGGAAGTAAGGCTAGTTTGAGTGTAGATGAGATGGGAAAGACTTCTCTGTTTCCAGAGTTGACAGATGGAAATGAGGTTGTCTAATCTTGACTTAGAAAGTGAGAATTTAGAAAGTGGGAAAATGAGAGTTTGTCAACACACAGGAACAAGAATAGCCCATAGCTTTGCTGTCATTTGATGCTGCTTCCATATTTTGATCCATGATTCCTGAAAAGGGCACCAGTGAGCTTTATTAAACTTGAAGTTTGAACTGAGCTGATCATATGGGTAGGACTACTTCCCTATCTGAACTGTTCTGCTTCCGAAATTTGGCTTATACTTCCTAGTGAAAATCAGGGGTGCCTTTTTATTTACAAGAACAGAATCCTTAAGTCATGGATAGACCTGGCCTGGATGAAGGAAACCTTTCTACTATTGCTACCCAGGAATTAAAAGCCAGGAAAAACCACTCCCATTAAACAAATGAACACACATGCAGAAGAAATGCTTGTTCATGCAGGATCAACCCAGTGCAGGATTGTACTAAGTGCCTATTCTTTGAACAGGATCCTCTAATGGGATTTGGCTAAGATTAATTTTTATGCAACTGCCTTCACCATTTGGGATGCTCTTTGAATCCTTCAAAAGCCATAAGCTAACCAGTGATTTCTTACCTTTGAAATGAATGGGGCTCATTGTACACCGTAGTCTTGCCTAGAGTCAGTCCAGATTGTTGTTTTTCATCTTACTCAACTTTGATCAGATCCAGAGACAAATCAGAGATAGAACTAATGTCCCTCAATTCAGTATTGTAGCAAAGTAGAGTATAAAAGTTGGTACTGAGTGGGGTTTTAAGGGGATGCATAATGTTGGGGTTGCATGAGTCAGCAAAATCACAATTGTCCCAATATTTGCCAGTGCAAGAGAGCCCAAAATGTAGACAAAAACCAGAGTGTCTAAGCAATTCCTTGTGTGCAAATCCAGTCCCCAGCCCCCCAAGGTTGTGTACAGGAAATACTGTATTTGGTATAGTTCTGACAACTGATACAATTCCCCCCTGAGATCCACTTATAAATTTGTACCCACTGTCCCTCTTGGCACAAGTTGAAGTTGCACTAGAGGCGCAAGTCCAGATATTGAAGTGATCAAGCAGGAAGAGCAGTTGGTCAAGGCAGGTCCAGATATGTGAGTACAACTCTCTCCTTTTGGTTCTCCCTGTAAGGTCCTGCCTCGCCTAGTACTCCCAAGAAAGCAGAACTCTTGAAACAGGCATTGTTTCAATCAGGAACTGTTATTGAGAGTCAGTGAAAGCAGAAAGGCAAAGCAAGATCTGAGGAATTCCCATGTAAATTGTTACATTAAAGTTTCCCTTTACAAACCCCTCCCCATTGTCCAACTGTCCAGTGCGTCTACAGCCAATCCACAGGTGTGAAGTTGTTATGGGAACCGGAATGATAAGGGATGGTTCCCAGGCACTGTGTCTTCCTTTTACAATGGCTCGGAGATAAGGCAGATGGCTCCTGGCACATTCCTCCCCCTCTTCACACCCAAAGCAATACATCAAAGGTAGAGAGAACAAAGTAAAGGAAATACATCTGTGAGCCCCCCTCCCAATAGAATGAAACCTCCCCCCTCCCGTCAGAATGCCACAGCCCAGAAAATATGATTTTGAAGGGGTCCTGACATGCTGCCCCTCTTAAAAGACTGAGAAGTCCACCTGGAGAAAATATAAAACAAAACATAGAAGAAGAAAAGAAAATATACATGTTAGTCAGGCTTGCCTGGGTAGTGATCATGAAAACGTTTGAGTAATTTGGGGGGTCTAACATGTTTTTTGTGAACCTATTTGTTTTGCGAGGTTGAGAGCTCTTTCCAGGCCACCAGGTACTGTGTGGCTCCATGGTGTTTATGTGAATCTAAGATCTCCTTAATTTCTTTCTTTCTTTTCTTTTCTTTTTTTTTGTAAAATTTTTATTAATTTTTTCCATACTTATTTATTTATTTATGAGACTTATATACCGCTTTAAGTGCAAGCACTCTCTAAGCGGTGTACACCAGTAAGCAATGTATATATATATTTAAATTGCCCCAACAATCTGGGTCCTCATTTTACCTACCTCGGAAGGATGGAAGGCTGAGTCAACCTTGAGCCGGTGAGATCTGAACTGCTGACCTGCTGAACACAGTCAGCTAAAGTGGCCTGCAGTACTGCACTCTAACTGCTGCGCCACCTCGGCTCATACAATTCAATAGTGTTTATTCAACAATGTGTTCTCTGAGTTTATCATTCACTAATACAAATTTAATTCCTAATCCTTTATTCTTTTCTCCAGCCATTGATAAAACAAGTCCCAAGTCTGATAGTATTCTGTTTGTTCTTTTTCTTTCAACCTCATAGTAAGTCTGTCCATTTCCGCACATTCTAATATTTTTTTAATTATTTCTTCTTCTGATGGTAATTCTTCATTTTTCCAATATTGTGTAAATATGATTGTTGCCGCTGTTATCACATGTAAAATCAAATATATACTTTGTTTATCAATCTTTTCTGGCATAATACCTAATAAAAAAAGTTCAGGTTTAAATCTACATGTTTTCCCAACATCTTTTCTAGCCACGTATGTATTTTTTTCAAGTACCTCTTTGCTTCAACACATGTCCACCATACATGATAATAAGTACCTGACTTATGTTTACATTTCCAACATGTATCTGACATATTTTTAAACATTTTTGCCAATCTTGCTGGTGGCAAGTGCCATCTATAAAATATTTTATATAAATTTTCTTTATAAGAAGCTGCCATTGTCAGTTTATAATTTCTTTCCCACAGGTTTTGTCATTTTTCTAATTCTATGTTATATCCAAAGTTCTTTGCCCATGTTATCATTGTTTCTTTAACTTGTTCATCTTCCATTTTCAAATTCAATAAAAATTTATAAATTTTCTTAATTAATTTCTCATCAGAGGTTAATAATGTCTGATCAAACAAGGTCTGCTCTTTATAAAATCCATACAGTCTGACATCTTTATCGTATCTAACTTGTATTAATATGTCCACCATGATAGATCTACACCCTGATTTTCCATCTCTTGCTTAGATTTTAAATTCCCTTCAGAATTTAGAATATCTCTGTATGTCCATATTTTCTCAAAGTTAACTAAATTTGGATGTAGAAATTTTTCCATTGTTGAAAGCCATCCTGGTATTTTCAAATATATTTTACATTTTATTTTTTCCCATGTTAATAGTAATGTGTTTCTTATATAGTGGTTCTGAAAGTACTTATGTATTTTATTTTTCCCATACCATAAAAAGGCATGCCAACCACATTGTAAGTCATGTCCCTCCAAATATAACAACCTTTTGTTTCTGAGAGTTATCCATTCTTTTACCCATGTTAATACAGATGCTTGATAATATAAAACTGTTGGAATATTCATGAGCAGGAAGAGTCATGTGGTAACTCAGTCAGCCAATGTGAAGAAAGTGCTACTGAGTCTGTGAAAAAGAGGATTGAGTTAGGAGCTGGATTTCCAGTCTCTGGTTTTGTCTCTGGTCTGTCTCTGTAAGAAGTCTTCATTAAGCTATGTTGCTGTAAAGAAGAATGGTATTGTAAATATTTTAATATAAATATAAAGTTATTTTGAATCAGCTAAATGCAGTCAACTGTGAGAGATTCTGATTTATTTTTTACCAATAGAGAAATTAAAATTCTCTGAGAGGTTATGGGCCCAGATCTTACTAAGGACTGCATTGTAATTTAAAGCTGGAAGAAATTGCCTGTGTTTAGAAAGTATAAGAACAAGGCAGAATTAGCAGAATGGCTGCAATGGAATTTAAGGAAAGCTGTGTGCCTCGTTTGGGCCAGAAGAATTACATTGTGTGGGCTGCTAAAATGGAATGTTTGCTCAAAGCAAAAGAGCTGTGGTATATTGTAGAAAATCCACCACAAGTGTTTACAGCAGTTGATCAAAAAAGTCATGATCAAGCAATGGCTTATCAAATCTTAAATTTAGATGATGAACAATTTCTAAACGTTGCAAATTTAAAGACTGCAAAGGAGATTTGGTTGAAATTGAGAGCTGTGCACGTGAATGTTTCTGCATGCAATATAGTGCAATTATCAAGAAAACTTTACAGGGCCTGTTTGCAACCAGGTGAATCTGTGGAACAGCATTTAAATAAAATGCAAAGTTTATTTTTGGACTTAGAACAACGTGGGATTAAATTCCCTGAGTCCCAGAAGGTTTTATTGGTGTTGAACAGTTTAGATAAAACCTGGGACACAGTTTCTACGATATTTGAGTGTAAAGAAGAGCAAGACTTAAAGTTTGAGGCTTTAAAGGCATGTTTGCTTAATGAAGAAGAAAAGCAACATTTTAGAAGCAGCCATGAGGAGGAGAAATTCCTGAGGAGGGGGTCCAGACTGCAAGTTTCCAGAGGAGAAAAAACAAGCAGATCAGACCCAGACCAAGTTGTAACAAAGGAGAGATTTTGCAAGCAGAGAGCTGCTTTGCAAGAAAAGAATTGCTACATTTGTGGAGAAAAGACACATTTGCAAAGGAACTGTTTGCAAAGGAACTGTTTGCAGGAAAGAACATTTGTGCATGGAAAAAGGACTGATTTGCAAAAGGAACATTTTGGTGTTGCAAAAGTTTGCAATAGCAACAACAGAGACAAGTGGCTAATAGATAGTGGGGCAAGTCAAACAATTGTTAATGACTCTGAATTATTTTGCAGGTTTGTTCCAGTAGCACAAGAAGATGGCCAGAAAGCAAAAGTCATTGGAAGAGGCGATGTAAAAATTCCATATTTGGAATCAAAGTTTACCAATGTGCTTTGTGTACCTGAGATGGAACATAATTTGTTAGGTGTGTCTAATTTAGACAAACAAGGTTTTGAGGTCATTTTTGTAAATGGAAAGTGTCTCATCAAAAGGAATGGGAATATTTGTGCAGAAGGCATAAAGGAAGATAATCTAGATGTATTGCAGGGACAAAAGGTTCAATGTTCCCATATATTTAAGAATGTTGCAGAGCATGATTCATGTGTTCATCTTCTGCATAGAAGACTTGGCCATGCAAGCTTTAAAGTTTTGCAGCAAATGCAAGATTTTGCAGAAGGGCTAAATTTGAAGGGATGCAAAACATATTTGGACTGTGCAGTATGCAAAGCATCAAAGTCAAAGGCATTCCCAGTTAGTAAATGTAGCACAAGACAAACAAAAGGAGCTTTAGAGCTGGTTCATGCAGATCTGGTGGGACCTATGCAAGCCAGTTTGGGAGGAGCAAAATATGCACTGGTAATTGTTGATGATTATAGCAGGTATTCATTTTGCTATTTGCTTAGAAGTAAGACAGAGGTGCTACAACAATTCAAACAGTGGGTAAGTTTTGTAAAGAGAAGGTACAGACAACAAGTGTGTCAGTTGCAAACTGACAGAGGTACAGAATTTATGTCAACTAAATTCCAACAATGGTTGGGGCAGTTGGGGATAAGACACAGACGTACAAATCCTTACACAGCAGCAGAGAATGGTGTAGTTGAAAGAAGGAATGGTGTTTTGCAAACAATGAAAGATTCATTATTGGAGGATTCTGGTTTGAGCAGGTCATATTGGGGAGAAGCCATATTGACTGCCAATTATATAGTTAACAGGCTGTGGAGTTCCTCCATTAATAATACTCCATATGCCATTCTATATGGGAGAAAGCCATCACTGGCACATTTGAGAATTTTTGGAAGTACTGCATGGGTACATATTCCAAAAGCAATCAGAAGAAAGGGACAGCAAAAGGCAAGAAAGCTCAGGTTTGTGGGCTATGAGCCAGGGTCAAAAGGATATCGCTTTAGCAATGGAAGTAAAAGAATTATAATTTCAAGGTCTGCTAATTTTGCAGAACAAAATTGGGACAGCATTAATGCAAATTCTGGGTATGTCTCACTTAATGACGGTGATCTATTTAATGACAATAACTCATCTGATGATAAAAAAGTGATTATTGAAGATGTCAATGTTCAGGGAGGAGAGGCTGAACAAGACATGAAGCCAGAAGGACTTGAGACGCAGGAGCAGTTAATACCACGTAGGTCAGAGCAATGTAACAAAGGAATTCTGCCTGACAGGTATTCTGCCAGCAAGGTAAAGGTTTGCAATGTGTGGTATGAGCCAAGAAGTTATAAAGAGGTGTTGGCATTACCAAAAGCTGAACAAGAAAGATGGAAGGAGGCCATGGATAAAGAGATTAAATCCATGGGAGACCATGAAGTATTTAAATCAGTGACTTTGCCACAGGGAACCAAAGCTGTGGGTTGTAAGTGGGTATATAAGAAAAAGGTATTACCAAATAATGATGTACAGTATAAGGCCAGGTTAGTGGCACAAGGTTTTTCGCGATTAAAGAATGTATTAAGTCAATAGGCCTGATGTCTCTTCCTGTCATGAAGGGATGAGTGTTGGAATATTCATGAGCAGGAAGAGTCATATGGTAACTCAGTCAGCCAATGGGAAGAAAGTGCTACTGAGTCTGTGAAAAAGAGGATTGAGTTAGGAGCTGGATTTCCATTCTCTGGTTTTGTCTCTGGTCTGTCTCTGTAAGAAGTCTTCATTAAGCTATGTTGCTGTAAAGAAGAATGGTATTGTAAATATTTTAATATAAATATAAAGTTATTTTGAATCAGCTAAATGCAGTCAACTGTGAGAGCTTCTGATTTATTTTTTACCAATAGAGAAATTAAAATTCTCTAACAAAAACCCACTCTGGCAAGCCAAAACCTCCATTTTCCTTAGCTTCTTGTAGCATTTTCAATTTAATTCTAGCTTTCTTTCCTTGCCAAATAAATTTCAAAATTAATGAATTTAAGTCTTCAAAAAAATTTGTCTCTAGTTTTATAAGTATTGTTTGAAATAGAAACAGTATTTTTGGTAGTATATTCATTTTCACTGTAGCAATTCTTCCTAACATCGACAATTGCAAGTTTTTCCATTTTTCCAGGTCCAATCTTATTTGGTTCAATAATTTTATACAGTTATCTTCCTTTATTGTTGAACATCTTGCTGTTAAATATATTCCTAAGTATTTAACCTTTTTAACTATTTGTAGTTCTATTTTTTCCTGACATTTATTTTTTTTTCTTTTAAAATGGATTGATTCAATGTCCATCTTAATTTTTTGGTATTCCTTTCCATGTCATTTTTTTTTTTTGTAAAAATTTTTATTTTCAACTTTACAATACATAACAATCTTACAAATACTTCAGATAAAAAATAAAACAAATTGATACACACCACATTCGGTCTTGCCCGCCCATTCCCCCCAAACCGCATCCCACCTCAAACCAACTTACTTCTTTCCCTCTTTTTCTTCACTCACCCCCTCTCCTCCTTCACCTCCACCTTCCTACTTACTTCTCACCTTCTTCTTCTCCCTCTTGATGCGGTCCAGGGGAAATGCCCGAGCAGTTCCTCTCTCAAAATTAAAACATTAATATTATATACAATAAGACTATTTCTACTTTATCTGAACTACTTAAACTTCAACCCATCCATCCCCCACCCCCCTCCCCCCACCCCCCTCTCCCCCCGACTTCCCAGAGCAAAATACAGGATTATGCAAACATATTAAACATAATCTATTTAAGTTTACTAATTATACAACAAACAAAATCATAAAAACCCTTAACTCTCTTCAAACTTTAACATCATAAGTTTATAAACAAAATCATTACTCATAGAATAAGTGAAACTTTGTAATTCCATATTTCTTCTGAACATATTCTATCCATCTTCTCCATACGTTAAGATATCTCTCTTGTGAATGGTCCTTTAAATAAGCAGAAATTTTAGCCATTTCTGCTAAATTAGAAACCTTAAATACCCATTCTTCTAAAGAAGGCAGAGTATCCTTCTTCCAATATTGACCCACCAGTAATCTTGCTGCTGTTATTAAATTCAACATTAAGATAGTTTCTTTAACATTAAAGTCCACGAAAATTCCCAAAAGAAACAGTTGCGGAGTAAACTTAATCTTCCTTTTAAAAACCTTTTGAATGTTCCACCAAATCATAATCCAGAAGGCTTTAATAACTTTACAAGTCCACCAAACATGGAAATAGGTTGCATCCAAGCAACCACATCTCCAACATTTAGGTTGCAGGTTCGGGTACATACAAGACAACTTTTTAGGATCCAAATGCCATCTATAAAACATTTTGTAAAAATTTTCCCTCAAATTCTGGGCCTGCATAAATTTAACATTTCTAGTCCAAATTTCCTCCCATAAGTCCAACGCGATCGGTTCTTGAATATTCTGGGCCCATTTAATCATACAATCTTTAACTAACTCTGTTTCTGAATCCAATTTTATTAACTCATTATAAATTCTTTTAATATGGGCACATTTCTGATCCTTGATCTGAATTACCAAATTTTCATCTACTAGAGTAATTCCCACTTTCTTATCCAAAGTCCATCTCTGCACAATTTGCAAATATTGAAACCACGATTGTAAAATGTTTTCTTGCCTTAACACATCAGAAGACTTTAATTGCCAATCAGTACCCAACCAAGTAAGTAACTCTTTATATGAAATGTTGTCAAAATTCACCCCCTTGGAAACCCCCTGGATTGCTTGTCCAGGGATCCCCCAAATAGGTATTTTATAATTTAACTTATAATAATATTTTTTCCAAACTCGAAGTAAAGCATATCTTAAAATATGTGACTTAAAGACCAAATCTACTTTCTTATCAAAAATTAAATATGCATGCCAACCATATAGTAAATCCCACCCTTCAAGAACAAGAATATCTCTATTTGTTAAATTGAGCCAGTCACTTACTAAAGTTAAAGTGGCCACATCATAATATAATTTCAAATTTGGTGCTTTAAGTCCACCTCTTTCTCGAGCATCTCGTAAAATCTTAAACTTTACCCTTGATTTCTTCCCGCCCCAAATAAATTTATTAATACCCTTCTGCCACTCATCCAAATTAGCATCCTTCTTTAAAATGGGTATCATCTGAAACAAAAAAAGAAACTTTGGTAGAACATTCATCTTCACTACTGAAATTCTCCCCAATAACGATAGTTGTAGCTTTTGCCAATCATTTAAATCTTTTTGAACTTTAACCCATAAGCGCTCATAATTATTCTTATACAATTTTCCATTAGATGTTGTAATATAAACTCCTAAATACTTAACCTTATTAACTATTTCATAACCGGTTGTTTCAGCTACAAAATCTTTTCCCTTCCTAGACATATTTTTCAATAATATTTTAGTTTTATTCTTATTTACCTTAAAACCAGAGACCTGTCCATACTGTGCTAAAATTTCAACCAAATCTTTGACCAAATCTGTTGGATAGGATAATGTCACAACCAAATCATCAGTAAAAATTCTCAGCCTATAATCATTTTTACTTATTTTTATTCCTTTTAATCTAGATGAATGTCGAATTTTAATAAGTAAAATCTCCATTGTTAATAGAAATAACAAGGGGGATAAAGGACAACCCTGTCTTGTACCTTTTCCTATTTTAAATACGTCTGTTAATCCCCCATTAATTATAATTTCCATGTCATTTTTAAAGGATTATGATCTGCCCATGTACCTGGTTCTATCTCAATCTCCTGCATACTTGTCCTCAATTCAGATGTCATCCAAATCATGTCAATTCTGGACCAAGATTTATGACTATTTGAATAGAATGTATATTGTAGTTTTTTCGGATTAGTTTCCCTCCCAATATCTTGTACTCCAATTTCTTCTGTCATATTAAAAAAAGTCTTAGGTAGTCTTTTTCTTCCATTTTTTCCTATTTTACTGCTTTTATAGTCCAATGTCCCATCTACTATTGCGTTAAAGTCTCCTATTAAAGAAATATTTTGGTATTCCATTTCTGTTATTTTTCTACGGAGATTTTGATAGAATTCTTCTTGTTTATTATTTGGTGCATATATTGCTACCAAAAGTATTTGATTTTGATGTAAAAATATTTCTACCATCACAATTCTTCCTTCTTCATCTGAATAAATCATTTTAGAATCTATTGTCTCTTTAACATATACAGCTACTCCTCTTTTTTTCTGTTGTGCTAATACATAATAGAGTTTCCCAATTTTTGGGTATTCCAAGAGTTTATAATATTGTTTTTTTATATGTGTCTCTTGCAAACAAATTATATCAATATTTAATTTCTGTAATTTTTTGAAGATTTTATTTCTTTTTGATGGAGAATTCAGTCCATTTATGTTTACTGAAAAAAAAAATCCATTTTCTTTCTCCATTTTGTTTACTTATATTTAGGTTTTGTTGATCTCATAGTCCTCTGTTCTCTTGCCATTCCCTCACCCTCTTGGTCAGGTTTCTCTTTCTGTTCTTCTGTTCATATAGTTGTTTCCTCTGTCTGTTTCTGACCTTTTCTCTCCTCATGTTGATGTTGTACTCTTTCATTTAGGAATGCTTGGTTTCTTTCATCAAAGTCTTGTGCCTTCCAAACTGAGTCCAGTCAATATCTTGTATTGTTCCAGTTGATTAAGATCCCTTCTGGCATCAACCATCTGAAGTTTACACCTTTTGCAATTAGCTTTGTAGTCAAGAAGTGATATGGTCTTTGGGTGTCTCTTATTCTCTTAGGGATCTGCTTTAACACCACAATTTCTTTATTTTTATATTGTAATGGTTCATCTCTAACTCTTCTCAGTATCTCATCTCTTATTGTTTTCTTTATAAATCTTACATGGACTTCTCTGGGTAATTTGTATTTCCTTGCATAGCCTGAATTCATTCAAAATATTTCATCTATTTCCATTTGTATCTCTGCTCTATCTGTTTTTAAGGCCTCCCCCAGTAAATTAATTTCCATTTCTAAGGCTGCAACTGTTCCTTCTAGGCTTTGATTTGCTTGTTCTAATTTTTCATTTTCTTACATTAATGCCTCTATTTTTTTATTCAATATCTTCCAATTTATTTTCCATTTTATTGATTCTTTGTTCATTTTTATTCATCATTTGTTGATGGGCATCAAATTGTGTCTTTATATCCAACATTTGTTCATCTAACTTATCAAGTTTGCTTTTTGTCTCTTCATGATTTTTCTGTATTGATTCTTGAATTAACCGTAATGTGGTTTGCATCTCTGTTTGAGCAGTATTTATTTTTTCTCACTGCAACCTTGTCTCAATATATCCCTGACTTGCTGAACTAGGTGTTCCAACAGAGGGTGCAGAAGAGGGTTTTTCATAATTTTAGTAAGATTTGGTGCACTCATTTTTCAATTGAGTGAGTTTTGTATATCCACAAGAAAAAAAAAACAAGATAAAAAAGGCAACTGCCTTAGGCTATAATCCAACCATAAAATGAGCCAACTACTTTAGGATAATTCAAATGTTCCAGTTAGTTTAAAGATGTAAAAAGCCCTCTGTTTCCAAATAGTTATGTTCAGGGTCAAAAAATATGATTGTAGAGAGTCTTTTCTAAGATAGAGTCATGTAGACTTGAGCTTTTGTTTACACCAGGTGTTGTTTCAAGGTCATAGGCTTCTCAAGTTCTTTTAATGTTTTGGTATTGTTGTAATATCTCCTTTCACCACTAGATGTCCTTATTTACTATATTGTCTATATCCAGGTTTAGAAGATTTTTTAAAAAGTTTTCTTTTAAATTTCTTTTTAAATTATTTCTCATAGAAATTGAACAAAAAAGATTTTCCACATCATAGAGGTTAACTAATTTTTCTTTAAATCAGTCCGAATTCCATTTGTATATATTCTTTTGTATTCCTTAATTTCCTTCCCCTATTTATAATTTCTTGCCACTTTTAACTCCCTTCTTCCCTGATCTTTCTGGGGTCTTTGCTTCGGAATTTTTTTCCAGTCAGGGGATCTCTATTTCCAAGTCCATAAGGAAGAGGAATAAAACAATCTCACCCAGATTTCAGCACATTGTTGACAGTCAGCTGTTCGGCGGTGTGCTGTGGCTCCTAGCTTTTTTCCCAGCTGACAATAACTTGGACTGCCTGTGTTTACAGGCAGCCTTTCTTCCATCCATTTGAAGAGGTTCCTCTGTTCGTTTTGACCGACCGGCATCTGGTCCAGACTCCCAAAGCTTCCCTTCTTCATTGCCTCTCCAGGGCAACTTTCTGATCCCTTGGGGTTGCTGGAAAGAATGAAATCGGGCTAAGAAGCCAGAGTCCTGGTTTCTTCCACCCGTCTTGTCATAGCATCAGACCGGAAGTCTCCTAGAATGGATCTCCTTAATTTCAAAGTGTTGTTCTCTCTCTACCATGATGGGCAGTGGAGCAGGGGGAGCTTCTGGTCTTAAAGGTGAGGTTATTTCAGGTTTTAACAGGCTGCAGTGGAACACAGGGTGGATTTGCCTTAAGGCTTTAGGGAGATTCAGTTCTACTGTAACTGGGTTTATTATGCATTTAATCAGAAACGGGCCCACAAATTTTGGTCCTGTGGCCACTTGGAAAGGGGTGAACCCTGTGCTATAGTGCAGGGCTTTTCAACCGGTGGTATGCATACCACTTTTGCTACATTAACAAGTGGCAGGTGGTACACAGCCCTGCCTAGCCAAGTGTAGTTGGGGAGGGAAAGAGCCAGTGCAGGCAAGGACTTACTGTGAGAGAGTCCTCTGGAGCTGCAGAGTGGCTGAGGCGAGGCAAAGGCCCCAGGCTCACTTCTGGCTCACCCTCCCCCATGAGAAAGGAGGAGGAGGGGGCAGAGACAGGAGAGGCTGTAAAAGGAGGCAGCTTGGGCGGGAGAGGGAGAGAGAGAAAAAGCAGCAGCCTTGGGAGGAGGGGGAGTCAGCTCTAGCTGCACCGAAGGGAAAGAAGGAGGAGGAGGAGGAGGAGGAGGAGAGTGGGGGGAGAGGAGAGGAGAGCAAGCAGGCCAGCCATGAGCCGATCTACAACTGCTGTGGCAGCCACCTGCACTCAACTTTCCTTTCTAACCAGTAGCTAATTCTTAAAGGGGAATGTGCCTTTTTAAGCTAGTTCACTCAGCAGTTTGTCTTTTCTGTCTCTGGGGGCTTTTCCTTGTTTGATGAATATATGGAAGAGAGAAAATATGGGGGGGGGGTTCAAATTCTTCCTTCAGAAGGAGGTGGGCATGAGAAAGAGGAAGGCAGGGAAGGAGGGAGGGAAGTTCCGCCTTAGCACTTAGCCACCAGCAGCCCTGCCATTGACTTTGCTTGTCAAAAGGTTGCAAAAGGGGATCAAATGACCCTGGGACATGTGACCATCATAAATATGAATCAGTTGCCAAGCATCTAAATATAAATCACATGACTCTGGGCATGCTGCAATGATCATAAGTGTGAAAAATTGTCATAAGTCATTTCAGTGCAATTGCAACTTTGAACAGGTTTTTTTTTTTTTTTGGTCATCAAGTTTTTGACACCTTGCTAGGTGGTACTTGAATATTGCCATATCCTAAAAGTAGTAAAATCGGTGAAAAGGTTGAAAAGCCCTGCTATAGTGGACAGCATTATTGTATGCTACTTCAGCAGTTCTATGATAAAGTCCATAGAGATCTCTCTCCAGGGTGCTGAAGGGTTTGCGAGTGGCTGCAGGAGGCCGGGCATTTTTCCTTGCCTCTGTTTCACTGCTGCGCAGGTGGGGCAGCTGGCCACATAACTCTCCACGTCCTTCTTGATAGAGGGCCACCAAAACTGTCTTTTTAGAAGGTGTAGGGTCTTTACAAATCCAAAGTGCCCAGCTGCCTTGGAATCATGGCATGTTTGCATAGTCTTTAGTCTCTGGCTAGCTGGGCATATAATTTCCCTCCTACCCATGCGAGCCCCTCTCGCATAGAGCAGAGGTTTTTGTGGTTGAGGAACCAGTAGCCTTTCTCTAAGGCTTGTTTAAATTCCGAAGTGATAGTGGTGTTTAGCAGTGGGCTGCCTTTTGACTGTGCTCTTGTGGTCACTGGTGCTGCTAGCTGTTGTGCCGGGAGCATCAGTTTAACTATTTCTGTTTTTACACTATTATATTGTGGCAGCCTCAATAAAGAGTCTGCTAGAAAGTTCTTTCCCCCCAGCAGATAGCGCAGAGTAAAGTTAAGGTGCTGGAAGTGTTGAGCCCACCGCGTCTGTTTGGGGGATAACTTCCTTGGGGTTTTCAGTGCTTCCAGGTTTTTGTGGTCAGTCCAAACCTGGAAAGGGATTTCACTTCCTTCTAGAAAATGTCTCCACATAAGAAGGGCCTACTTCACCTTGTACACCTCTTTGTCCCACATGGCCCAGCGTTGCTCTATCTCAGTTAATTTTTTTGAGGTGTAGGCACAGGGCTATAATTGTCCTGTGTCGTTTTCTTGGAGCAATACTACACCCACTGCTACATCACTAGCGTCAGCCTGCATGACAAATGGTCTCTCTGGGTTTGGGTTCCTCAGAACTGGTTCTGTGGAAAAAAGTCTTTAATTTTTCAAATGTGGCTTGGCATTCCATAGTCCACTTTAATGGCTGACTGGATCTTGGCTTATCCCCCCACCCCTTCATTCTCAGCAAGTTCATGATGGGAAGGGCGATTTGTGTGAAGAAGGGAATGAATTGCCTATATAAATTAGCAAAGCCCAGGAAACTCTGCAATTGTTCCCTGGTGCGAGGGGCCTCCCATTTCAAAACAGCATGCACCTTTTCTGGGTCCATTTCCACCCCCTCAAGTGAGATTCAGTAGCCCAAGTAATCAATCTTCTCTTTGTGGAATTCACACTTCGAAAGCTTAGCATATAGCTTAGCTGCATGGAGTTTGTTTAAGACCACTCTGACCAATTTAACGTGTTCAGCCTTGGTTTCGGTTTAAATTAATATATTGTCCAGGTACACCAAAACTCCCTTATATAGGTGCTCATGTAGCACCTCATTTATCAACTGCATGAACACTGCAGGGGCTCCTTGTAATCCAAAGGGGAGCACCTTAAATTGGAAACAGCCAAGGGGGCAGTTAAACATGGTTTTCCACTCATCTCCTTCGTTAATTCTGACTTGGTAATAAGCCTCCTGTAAGTCCAGCTTAGAAAACACTTTTCCCTTGGACAAGTGGGCCAGCATGTCCTTCATGAGGGGCAAGGGGTACACATTTTCCATGCATACTGCATTAAGGCCTCTATAGTCCATGCAGAGATAAAGAGACCCATCTTTTGTCTCCCGGAATAGTACCGGGGCTGCCACTCACAGTCTTGCCGGCTGGATGAAACCTTGAGCCAGATTTTTATCTATAAACTGCTGCAGTTTCTCTAGTTCATGGAATCATTTTTGGGTTTTGGGAGCTTGGCTCTGGGGACAATTTCAATAGTGCAGTCTGTGGCCCGGTGAGGGGGAAGTTCGTCTGAGCCCCTTTTGCTGAAGACTTCAGCCAGATCGTGGTACTCCCTGGGTGTGCCTTTCAACCCCTTGCTTCTTGCCACTGCCACTGCTTCTCTATCCAGGCTTTCCCTTTCTCCCTGGAGCTTCTTAAGGGTTTTTTTTTCAGTTCCTTTGGGAACTTCAAGCTCCCTTCCCACCACTCTGTCCTTGGGTTCCATTTTATCAACCACGTCAATCCTAGGACAAGGGGCCATTCCATTCCAGGTGCCACTATGAATGTTAGAGGTTTGGAGTGGCTCCCTAAGGTTAAGCCCAGGGGTTCAGTGGTGAAGCTGGCCAGGACGCCCCCTGTGATGGACCCATTGAGTTGACAAAATGTGATGGGGTTTTTTATCTCCTTAATTGGAACCCCAGTCTCCCTACCAAGGTTGGGCTGATCAGGCACCTAGTGCAGCCTGAGTCTATTAGGGCATTTAGGGCCACCCTTTCTTCCTTGCCCAAAATGAACAGTCTTATGGGCAATGTGATTGGCGCAATCAGCCCACTTACCAAGGGGTCATTGTCATAGTTGCTTTCAGGTGTCCCCGTCTCGTCCTCCTGTGGAGTTGGATTTCTCCCTCCTGGTTCCAGGGTTGGGTGGAACTCCACAACCTCCATGCTTTTCAGGGCTGAGTCCTTTGAGTTTTGAGTAGGTCTCATTGGCTTCCCTCTGGACAGTTGGTCTCCCTTCTTGGCTGGGGTTTTTGTGCAGCACTTCAGAGCATGATGGCCCTCTTTGCCACATTTGAAGCAGGCTGTTGAGTGTGGTTGAGCTGCCATGGGTTTGGTTGCTTCTCCTTTCCTGGGGGAGACCTCTTCCAAGTTTTTCCCAACTGGTATGGGTTGTGGTTCTGGTCGATCTCTGCTTCTTCAGCCAGGATGCACCATTTGTGTAGGCGGACCAGGGCTCCACGGGCGATGCAGGCATTGTATATGTCATCATTGAGCCCATCCTGGAAACAGTTTACCAGGATGTCATTGGGCCAGTTGAGGCAGGACGCCAGGTCCCGGAACTCCTCTGTGTATTCAGCTATGGGGCGGCATCCTTGCCTGACTGCTTTTATGCAGTCTCACACTTTTCGATCAGCTAGGTCAGGGGTCGGCAGCCTTAAGCATTCAAAGAGCCCCTTGGACCCGTTTCTCACACACACAAAAAAACACATTGGGAGCCACAAAACCCTTTTGACATCTAAAATGAAGATAACACTACATATATCCTTTTTTACCTTTATGCTATGTGTTATGTATTGATGTAAATTGCTTACAAACTGTTGAAAATGCTTAAACAGCTGCGACCATTTAAACTCCAGACTGACTGTCTACATACTTGTTAGCTTGTGTTTGAGTGGGAAAGACTGCTTTAATTCTATTGGCCGCTGTCTAGCGGTGAGCCATATAAATAGTTTACCGGCAGTTGCTGCTGCTTCTGTTGTTAACTTAATAAATGAGTTCTTGTTGGACTAATCGCCTCATCAATGCCTCACCGAACCTGAAACATTACAGTGGCAACGAAGGTGGGATGTGCTGCTAAACAAGAAAGAGCCAGAAGTCACTAGGGGGTGAGACCAGGCCTCCGCACCCTGGTAGGAACCATGTTCCCCCCCCCCTCTTCCTGCCAGCAAGTGACGCTGGAGGCCCACGCCTGAGGGACCCATCCCTAGGACCAACGCAGAAGCCTTAGCAGCACAAGGCATTGAGAGGTCGGAGACAACTCACCATGGCCAAGCCCAGAAAACTGACACAGTTCGACATGTCTCATCCCGAGAGGTGGAGCTCATACATTTCATGAGTTGAGAACTACCTGAGAGCTAACCAAGTTAGCGAAGATGGCTTAAAGGCTGCAATGCTGCTGTGTGTGTGCAGCCAGGCAACGTTCGATATAGCCGAAAACGTAGTTGCTCCAGCTACGCTTGAGTCGGTCACCTACTCCGAGCTCAAGAAAATGCTCAAGGAACATTTCAAGCCAAAACTCTCTGTCATAGCCTGGAGACACGCCTTCGAACAAAGGGAGCAACAACCAGGCGAGTCTGCCGCCGAGTTCATAGCTGCCCTACGACAGGCGTCCCGGCTCTGCAATTTCACAGACCTTGAAGAGAGACTGAGAGACCATCTAGTTTGCAGGTTGAGGAACAGGGATCTCCAGCAGAAGTTGTTCACGAAGGAGACCTTGTCGTTCCAAGATGCCCTAAAGGAAATTATGGCTGAAGAAGCCGCCGGGGGAGCGGTAAAAGCCTTACGGCCCTCCAAGAACACTCCCAGCCCAGAAACCGTCCACCATGAGGACGTAGAAAGAGGCGAGGTCCCCGACATGGACCATGAAATTGATCTGCTACAGAAGCCACTAGCAAGAGTTCAGCAGCCACTTGACAAGGAAGCTCCCTTCACTCGATGTATGGGCTGCAGAAGCCGACATAGATGCTCAGAGTGCAGGTTCCGCACAGCAACGTGCCGGGTGTGTGGCAAACAAGGCCACATCGCCGCCGTCTGTAAAGGTCACCAGAGGGACATTCCACAAGAAGAATTTTCCAGGAAAGGTACCGGGGCCCCGGGGCAACACAGAGTTGGCTTTTGTGCCAGCAGAAGGAGCATGCTTAGAACAGGTGCCCATCGCCCCATTAAGGAAAAGCTGAGACTCAAAGTCAAGCTTCAAGGAGTTCCATGCCACATGGAATTAGACATGGGGTCAGCCCTATCTATAATTTCCCAAGGAACATTTAAACACATTTGCAGTCGCAGCGGCAAACTAGTTAAACTCAAGCCGTCGAATCTCCTGTTAACGGATTTCCAAAACTCCCGCGTAGTGGTTAAAGGAGAAGCTACACTCAAAGTACAGTTCAAAGAGTTTGAGGGTCCCCTGGACGTCGTAGTAGTTGAGGGTCACTGCACAAGTCTCATCAGGTTAGACTGGTTTGATGCCTTGGGCATCCATGTGACTGGCATACACAGAATGCAAGCAGCGGACCTGTCGGTAGTTTGCCAAGAGTTTGCTGATGTTTTCAGCCCTAACTTAGGAAAGTACAAGGGACCTCCCATTACCCTCCACCTTGATCCTACCGTGACTCCAATAAGGATCAAGCCTCGTAGAGTGCCTTTTGCCCTCAGGCCCAAAATCGATGCAGAGCTGGACAAGCTGGTGCAACAAGGTGTGTTGCAGCCAGTAGACAGCAGTCGGTGGGAAACCCCCATAGTTACACCACTTAAGGCCAATGGTGAGGTGCGCATATGCGCGGATTATAAGTGCACTATTAATAGAGCGCTTCAACAACATTCATATCCGGTGCCTGTAGTCAGCCACATTTTGGCGTCACTACAGGGAGGTCGCATATTCACCAAATTGGATTTGGCTCAAGCCTACCAGCAACTGCCTGTGGACGATGCCACGGCAGAAGCTCAAACTATAGTTATCCACAGGGGAGCGTTCAGGGTAAAGCACCTACAATTTGGGGTCAGTGTCACCCCAGAGCTTTTCCAGGGTGTGATGGAACGCGCACTCAAGGGTATTCCAGGCGTGTGTCCGTATTTCGATGATGTCCTCATAGCTGGGGAGTCAGTAGAGAAATTGGTAGAATGGTTCAAGGCCGTCCTTCAGCGTTTCCATGAAGCGGGGCTGAAACTGAAAAAGGAAAAATGCAAAATTGGAGTAGATTCAACCGAATTCCTCAGTTTCTGCATAGATGCCACAGGCATTCACCTGGCTGAATCCAAGCTTCAAGCAATTCAGCAGGCTCCCCGCCCTAAGACAAAGGCATTCTTAGGCCTACTCAATTTTTATCATGCCTTCCTTCTGAACAAGGCCGCAGTGGCAGATTCATTACACCGGCTCTTGGACAAAAAAGCACAATGGCAGTGGACCAGTGTCCACGAGAAAAGTTTTTCAGCAGTCAAATCACTGCTGTCTTCACACTCGGTACTGGTGCATTTCAATGAACAGCTGCCCATTAGCATTGCCTGTGACACGTCTCCGTATAGGGTAGGGGCTTTGTTGAGCCATTTAATGGCTGACAGGAGCCAAGCTCCCATAGCTTATTATTCAAGGATTCTGTCCTCGGCAGAATGCAACTATGCCCAAATAGATAAAGAGGCATTGGCCATCATGGCTGGTGTCAAGAAATTTCATGACTATTTGTATGGTCGTCCATTCACAGTCTTTATGGACCACAAGCCACTTCTGGGTCTGTTCACGACGGACAAACAAACACCTCAGATTCTATCTCTAATGATGCTGAGGTGGTCCATTTTTCTCTCAGCTTATAATTACGGGCTGATTCACAAACCGGGCAGGGAAATGGGTCACACAGATGGCCTTAGCAGGCTGCCCCTGCCAAATTTAGAGCCAGACCCTGCTCCAGCTGCTCGCATCCTGGCTATCCAGGATTTGCCGGAGTCTCCCCTTAACACGGGGGATGTGGCTACTGAGACAGCTTCGGACAAAACGCTGAGTCAAGTGTTGAACTGGGTGCTCACAGGATGGCCGGAAAATAGTCCGGGGCCTAACTTTCAGAGCTTCAGTAGGAGGAAGGACGAGCTGTGGTGGCCAGAGTTAGATAAAGATATTGAGGCCCAAGTACACAGCTGCTACATTTGCCAGCAATCCCAGCCAGAAATGCCACAAGCCCCCATCCATCGATAGGAAACCACACAAGCCCTGTGGTCAAGAATCCACATTGATTTTGTGGGACCCTTTCAGCGACAGCTGTTCCTCATTGTGGTGGACAGTCACTCTAAGTGGTTAGAGGTCGCACCTGTCCCAGCTATGACTACTGCCAGGACCATCCAGGAACTGCGCAGGATCTTTGCCACACACAGGTTACCCAACATGATAGTCTCAGACAATGGGGCTCAATTTACAGCTGCAGAATTCCAGTCCTTTTTGAGGGCTAATATGATCAGGCATGCCACTTCAGCCCCTTTTCACCCGGCCTCAAACGGCCAAGCGGAACGCATGGTCCGAACAACCAAAGAATCCTTAAAAAGGATTGTAACTGGCAACTGGCAGCATAGACTAGCAGACTTCTTACTCTGCCAACGCATGACTCCCTGCACTTCCACAGGCAGAAGCCCAGCTGAATTGAGATGGGGCCATTGCTTAATCACTAAGCTGGATTGGCTGCATCCAGATGGAGTTGCCTCGGAATCAGCACAGCCAAAGTCACCGCACAGCTTGCAAGTTGGCAACCCAGTTTGGGCACGAAACTACAGTCAAGGGGCACTGTGGGTGGTAGCTGTGGTTGGTAAGGTGTCAGGGCTGCTTTCTTACAAAGTGGTCCTGGAAGACGATCGCGTGCTACATCGGCACATTGACCAACTGCGAAGAAGGCTAGCGAACCAGCCGCTGGCTCATGACTCTCGCGAAAGCCAAATTCAGGGGGAGCACAACAGCAGCCGGGCATCAGAATCTTTGAGCACTAGTGAGAATCCCAGCAGAGGGGATGGGGCACTAGCGGAGAGCGAGTCGGCCCCGAACGCAAAGACTGCAACCACTGAGTGAATCCAGCACACGGCTCCGATTTCCAGCCCAGTAGAAACTGTTCCACCAATGGACAGTGGCTCGGGTCTACCCGGACAGACCAGCCACAGAGACTCAGGTCTACCCGGGTCCCAAAGTCCCAGTCTACCCAGCCTGGCAGGCGAGCTAGTAGACCGGGGGCCTCCAGCACTGCCAAGACATTCGGAGCGGGTGAGAAGGCCACCAAAGTACTTACAAGACTATGTTCAATAATTGTCATTATGAACTATACAGGGGGAAGGGGTGTTATGTATTGGTGTAAATTGCTTAGAAACTGTTGAAAATGCTTAACGGCTGCGACCGTTTAAACTCCAGTCTGACTGTCTACATACTTGTTAGCTTGTGTTTGAGCAGGAAAGACTGCTTTAATTCTATTGGCCACCACCTAGCGGTGATCCGTATAAAGGTTTACCGGCAGTTGCTGCTGCTTCTGTTGTTAACTTAATAAATGAGTTCTTGTTGCACCAATCACCTCATCAATGCTTCACTGAACCTAAAACATAACACTATGTATAAAAAAACTATAGTGTGTTGTATTTATGAAATCAATGAACTGCTACAAAGAAAACTAATTTTTATGCCGGAGAAAGAGGGGAAAAAAAACCTTTCTCCTTCATCCCAACAGGTGAAAACAATTTTAGTAGCTTATCTACCATCTTTAAATACAGCATAATTATCCCCATACCTCATCTCTTAATTTAAAAAAATCAAAATATTTCATTAAACGTTCTTTACTAAAAGTCCAGTATAATACTAAACAATTATAAAGATAAAGTTAACTATAATCATATAACTAAAATTAGATAAGTAAGTAAAATTCCTCTAAGTAAATATTCATACTTAATAAAATATCAACTAATTCTACTCATCACCATTAGTATTTAAAATCACTAATAATAAAACTATTATTAATCTAAGAGATAACACTTAGTTAAGCGTCAATCATTTATTCTATTCAATTTTAAAATTCAATTCAATTTTAAATTATGATCGTATTCTAGCGTATTTCTAACCATCGATAACATTTTTCCCAAGTTTTGAAATAAATTGAATCTTCTTTCTCCTTCATCTCCAAAGTTAATCTATCCATTTCTGCACAGTCCAAAATTTTCAAAATTATAGCCTGGTCAGATGGTAGATTTTCATTTTTCCAAAATTGGGCAAATACTATTCTTGCAGCTGTTAATACATGTAGTATTGGACTTCCGGTGGATCTGCGCAGGCAATGGCGGCTACTTTGTAGCCGTCCTCCTGGGTAAGTGTAATGAATCGCTATGAACAGCGGACATCAGCTGTTCAGCGGTTCAAAATCCCCCTCCCGGGCAAAGGGGGGGGGGAAGAGGGTTGTCTGAATAGTGGTAGAGCCACTTACGCACCCCCAATATTTTTCTGGGGGGTGTGAAAGGAGTGCTCCCACGGAGTTCAGACTGTCTCCGCTTCCCAGCTGCTTTTGTCCCTAGGGACAAAACAAGCCGTTGCAACCACCTCCGCGTTTAAAGAGATCTGGTGAGTTTTTTTAGAAGCGGACAGAGTTGACTATAGGATTTAACTTTTGCTTTTTTTGACTTTATATGGATTTTGTTTAAAGATTTATTTTTACGTTTATATTCCCTCTTTTTATTTTTTACTTTTTGCTGAAAGGGAAAGTAAAATGGCGATCGGCAGACTTTCCGGCGTTTTTTCTATTTTTTTAAGCATTTTTGGTGTTTCTTTTTTTCCCTTTCCTTTTTTCTTTTTTGTTTTTTTTTATGATAGGAATGGAGTGTTAGTATTATTATTTTTGTTTAATTTTTGTGTTTTATATTTTGTACTTTTTGGTACTTTTAAAAAATGGAATGGATTTTTTCTATTTAATTATTATTTTTTTTTCTTCTCCTTTTTCTTTTTTGAACTCCTTTTTTTAATTTTTATTTTATCATAACGATCCCCTCTTGAAGGATTTTTTTTTTTTTAATTTATGGAGCTAATTTCTTATTTTTCTTGCTTAATTCTTGCAATTTTTAAGAAGGAGTAAAGTTTTTTTTTAAGATGGCTCCAAAGCGTCCAGTAATCTCTACAGCTTCCAAGGTGACTTCTTCTTCGGTGTTATCATCAGGGCAACAATCTAAATTAATAGTTTCACCTTCTTCCTTGCCACAGTCAACAATGGTGAAGGACTTGCAAGATATGATGGGAGATGTTATACTTCAAATTAGGGGAGAAATGAAAGAGATTTTAGAGGAAAATAATAAGACTTTGAAGCAAGAGATAGTTTTGACTTTAAAAGGAGTTGCCTCTGTTCTTGAAAAGTTGAATTCTCGCGTAGAAGAGGTAGTCAAAAAAGTGGAATTGATGGAGGAAAAATTTGAAAGTATGGAAAAAGAGATGAAAAACTTTCAAGATGAGATTCTTAAGCTTCAATATAAACAAATGGAATATGCCTTAAGAATCAGAGGTTTACATGAGTCTGTGCAAGGAGATTTGAGAGAGATGGTGGCAAAGGACTTTGCTGTGATTCTGAATAGAGAAGAAGAGGAAATACTTAGTGGAATTGATCAGACATTTAGAGTTAACTCTGTGGTGCCAGAGCAAAAGAATTTGCCAAGAGATGTGGTAATTTACTTTGGGAAAAGATCCCTGCGCAATGAAATTATACAAGCCTTTTATAAGAAGAGGTTTCAAATTGCTTCACAAGATGTTATAATTTTAAAGGAGATCCCACCAAAAATTTTAAGAAGAAGAAAGGAGTTTGCTTTTTTAGCAGACGAACTTAAAAAGAGACAAATTTTGTTTAGATGGGATGTTCCGACTGGAATGGTGGTGAGCTACCTGGGGATACGTTATAGTCTTAATACTGTTTCTAAAGCAAAAGATTTTTATACTTTGGTCCTGGGGGTATGCTCATCGTCACCTACTACGCTTAAAGCTTTGGAAGAAAAAAAGGCAGAATTGCAGTTTGAGGGGCCCCAACAAGTAGAGATGGAGGAGCAGAAGACAACTTGTGCAACATATAATTGTAAAGAAAAGGATCAACAGAAGAAGTTTAAGGAAGTTCCACAAGTATTGGTTTCTGAATCTGAGGGAGAAGTAGGATTTATAAATTCTTTGGAGCAACCTTTAATGCCAGAATTGCAGTCTGAAGAGTCTATATTAATTAAAAATGGGAGGCCTCAACAAGTAGAGATGGACGAGCAGAAGATAACCTATGAAATATATAACTGTAAAGAAAAGGATCAACAGAAGAAGCTCAAGGAAGTTCCACAAGAGATGAAAGACCAGAAGACAACTTGTCCAACATATAAACGTAAAGAAAAGGAGGTTGAGGAAGCTTCACAGGTATTGGTTCCTGAGACTTGTGTAACGTATAAATGTAAAGAAAAAGTAACATATAAACGTAAAGAGAAAGACCAACAGAAGAAGGAGGTTGAGGAAGCTTCACAGGTATTGGTTCCTGAGTTTGTGGGAGAACCAGGACTTACAAATTTTTGGGAGCGATCTTCAAGGGCAGATTTTAACGCATTTTTTTCGATGCTTATGGGCAAGAGAGACTGATAAGGATTGTGTTTATAGTGGACGTAACCGGTTATTGGACAGAAGATTATGGAGACTGAATGAAAATTTTAGATAAGAAGTTTAAGTTTAAGTAATAGGTTTGGAGTATATTATAATGTCTTCAATGTTTGGGTTTTTTTTTAATTATTATTATTATTATTATTTTTAAGATGCAATTTGTTATTGGTAAAGATGTATATTACATTGTGTTTAAGATAGTATTTGTTATTGGTAAAGATTTAAATACGTATAAGGGGATCTTAATGTTTTAAGTTTTAAGTAATGCTCAAATTTGTGTCTTGGAGGGAGTTTATAAAGAATGATGGAATATAAGCATGAGATGAAAAGGTTTAGAGTATATTATAACGTGCTTAATGATTGGATTTTTTTAATTATTATTGTTATTATTATTATTTTTAAGAGAAGATAATTTGTTTAAAGTTTAAGTTTAAGTATTTAGCTTAAGTATTCAAAGAGTGTTTTGTTTCAATGGTATAATGAAGGTTTATATGTTTATTTTTTTGTTTTATGATAAAGAAAGAGGGAGAGATTAGATTTATATAGATGTATAGATGTTCAAAGAAAGTAATGTTTAAATTTGTGTCTTGGAGGGAGTTTATACAGAATGATGAATAATATTATAAGTATGATGTTAGAAAATGTTTAGAGTATATTATAATGTGTTTAAGGACTGTAATTATTATTTTTTTAGAGAAGATAACCTATTTAATTTAAGGTATTTAGATTTGTTTAGGATTTATATGTGTTTTAAGTTTTTCTTTTCTTTTTTTTGAAAAATTTTAACTAAGCCTGTACTCAACTCTGGGAAGGTTGGGGGAGGGTTTGGGAGGTTTGGGGAGGGGGGGAGGGTATGGGAGGGTGGGGGGGTTTCGGGGAGGGGATTTGTTTTGTAAAATTTAAAAATTTTCAATAAAAAAAAAAATACATGTAGTATTAAATAGTCATTTGCTTTACCATAATTAGATCCTACTATTCCTAGCAAAAACAATTCTGGTTTAAATTCTATCTGTATTTTCGTCATCTTTTCCAGCCATCTATGAATCTTAAGCCAATATTTCTTTGCATTGGGGCATATCTACCAGGCATGGTAGTAAGTGCCTCGTTTTTGTTTACATTTCCAGCAAGTATTCGATACATTTTTAAACATTTTCGCTAATCGAACTGGTGTCATATGCCATCTATAAAACATCTTATATAAATTTTCTTTATATGTTACTGCTTTAGTAAGTTTAATATTTTTATCCCAAAGTTTTTGCCAGTCTTCTAAGTCTATAGAATGTCCAAAATTCTTTGCCCATACTATCATTGTTTCTTTTACTTGTTCTTCTTCCATCTTCCATCTTAATAAAAATTTATAAAGTTTCTTAATCAAGTTCTCATCTGTTTTTAAAAGTATTTTGTCAAGTGGAGTCTGCTCTTTATAAAATCCTGTTGATTTTATATCTTTTTCATATCTTGTTTGGATTTGCAAATAAGACCACCATGTTAAATCAATACCTTGTTGTTGAAGAACTTGCCTGTCTTTAAGTTTTCCATCTTTATCCAAGATATCTTTATAGCTAACAAGTTTGTCATAGTTAATCAAGTTTGGATAAGCAAATGCTTCCATTGTTGAAAGCCACTCAGGTATTTTCATATACATTTTGTGTCTGATTCTCTCCCATTCTAAAATCAATACATTTCTTATTGCATGTTTTTGGAAGTATTTATGTGCTTTAGTTTTCTCATACCATAAGAAGGCATGCCAACCTAGTTGGAGGTCATGTCCCTCTAAGTAAAGAAGTCGTTTATTTCTCAATGTAATCCATTCTTTAAGCCAAAGCAAAATAGCTGCTTGATAATAAAGTCTCCAGTCCGGGAGTCCAAAGCCCCCTCTGTCTTTAGAATCTTGTAAAAGTTTACATTTGATTCTTGCTTTCTTTCTTTGCCATATAAATCTTAAAAATATTGTATTTAGGTCATCAAAAATTTTATTGTTCAATTTAACAGGAACTGTTTGAAATAGAAAAATCAGCTTTGGTAAAATATTCATCTTGACAGTCGCTAGTCTTCCTAGCAGTGATAGTTGAAGATTTTCCCACTTTTCCAAATCTAATTTTATTTGTTTTATTAATCTCTCATAGTTGTCCTCTTTTAGTGTTGTATATTTTGCTGTTAGGTAGATACCTAGGTATTTAACTTTTTTAACTATTTGAAGATTTGTCTTTTTGGCAAGTTGGGTTTTCTGTTTATCAGTTAAGTTTTTTGTTAAAACTTTAGTCCTTTCCCTGTTTATTTTCAGTCCATCCACTTCTCCAAATTTCTCAATTTTCTGTAAAAGTTTAGGAGCTGTTTCCAATGGCTCCTCTAAAATAAAAACCAAATCATCCGCAAAAGCCTGTAATTTATATTTCTGGTCTTTAATCTCTAAACCTTTAATTTCCCTGTCTTGTCTAATAATTCTAGTCAATACCTCCAATGTAAGAATAAATAACAAGGGAGAGAGTGGACATCCTTGTCTCGTGCCTTTTTTAATATCAAATCCATCTGTATAATCTCAATTTAAAAGTATTCTTGCTGTTTGTTTCTTATAAATTGCTTGAATTGCTTTAATAAAGTTTTCACCAAAATCCATTTCCTGTAGCTGTTGAAACATAAATTGCCAATTTAAATTATCAAAAGCTTTTTGTGCATCAAGAAATATAAATGCCATCTGTTTCCCTGGATGATTTTCATAATATTCCAAAGCATTTAAAATAATCCTTAAATTGTTCTTTATCTGTCTTTTTGGGAGGAAGCCATTTTGATCTGAGTGAATAAATTCATTTAGAAAATTTTTCATTCTTTCTGCCATTATTGCAGCAAAAAATTTATAGTCCACATTTAATAAAGATATTGGTCTATAATTTTTAATTTGTGTAAGATCAGCGTCTTCTTTGGGTATCAAAGTGATATTAGCTTCAGTCCATGAATTCAGTATTTTTGTCTGTGTAAAGATTTCATTACACAAGTCTTTCAAAATTGGGGTTACAGTATCTTGTAGGGCTACATAAAATTCTGCAGGTAGTCCATCAGGCCCCGGTGTTTTGTCTTTCTTTTGTCTTTTTATTGCCTCTGTAATCTCCATCATTGATATCTTCTCATTTAACCTCTGTCGCATGTTCTCAGGAACCTTTGGAAGCTTTGCTTCTTTTAAATAATCCTGAATTACCTCTTTAGAAGTCACCTCTGCCTTATAAAGTGACTCAAAGTACACCTTAGTAATTTTTTTCGTTACATCACTATGACAATGTAACTCTCCCTTTGAGTCCTGTAGTTTACTTATTAATCTTTTTTTTTTTTCTTTTCTCAATCTATATGCAATCCATCTTCCCGGTTTATTAGCGTTTTCAAAAAAGTTCTGTTTAGCTCGTTTAATCTGTTGTGCCATTATATCCATCTCCAGTAAATTTAATTTGTGTTTTATTAATTCCATTTGTGTCTTCAAATTTTTCTTTTGTGGTTCAATTTGTAGCTCAGATTCCAAAATGCTAAGCTGTTCTTTCAATCTGCACTGTATTTGTCTCTTTTCTTTGTTCTTTTTGACAACATAAGTGATAGCCAAACCTCTAAAGTATGCTTTTGCCATATCCCATACATTTTGAATAGAGGTTTCTTCTTTTTTATTAATTTTAAAGAAAAAGTCCATTTCTTTTGTTGCTAATTGTAAGAATTCTTTTTCCTTCAATATTGATTTATTCAAGAACCATCTTAATCTTTTCCTAGCTCCTTTCCAGGTCATTTTAATTGAATTGCGATCTGCCCAAATGTTTGGTTCTATTTCAACTTCTTGTATCATAGTCTTCAGATCATAAGAAGTCCATATCATATCAATTCTTGACCATGATTTATGTCTATTGGAGTAAAAGGTATATTGTGCTTTTTCTGGATTCATCTCTCTCCATATATCCTGTAGACAAAATTCGTCTTTCATTTTTAAAAAAGGTTTAGGTAAGATATTACTTCCTTTTTTCCCTTGTTTATGACTTTTGTAGTCTTGTACTGCATCAGCAATTGCATTAAAGTCTCCAAGTATACAAAGGTTATGATCATTTAAGTCCACAAGTTTATCGTATAATTGCTGAAAAAATTGATCTTGTTTCTCATTGGGAGCATATATTGCAACCATCAATATTTGTTTTTGATTCCATGTAATTTCCACCATTAATATTCTTCCCTCTTCATCGACATAGATTCATTTTGGGTTCATCTTTTCTTTTATGTATAGAGCTATCCCTCTTTTCTTTTGTAGTGCCAAAGAAGAATAGAGTTTACCTAATTTTGGTTGTTCTAAAGTTCTAGAGTGTTGTCTCTTAATATGTGTCTCTTGGAGACAAATTATGTCCATTTTTAACTTTTGTAACCTATGAAATGTTTTGCTCCTTTTTGATGGGAGAGTTAAGACCATTTATATTTATTGAAAGTATTCCAATTTCCTCCATGATTTCAATTATATCGGGACCTCAGTCTTCTGGGAGAACTTGTCTGTCTCTGATCTTTGGGTCTAACATCTTCCTCTGATTGGATCTTTTTAGGTACTTCCTCCTCCGTTTGCTTTGATGTTTCTGAAGCAGTCATTCCCTCTGATTTCTTAGGCTCCGCATTGCCTTTTTCCAGGAAGGCTCTATGGTTGTTGAAAAATTCCTCTGCTTGACATGGAGTATCCAATCTATATCTTTTCGAGTCCCAAAAGATTAATAACCCTTCTGGGATCAGCCATCTAAAATTCACTCTTCTGTTGACCAATTTCCTTGTTAGAAATTGATATTCTCTTCGTGCTTCTCTTATTCTTCTAGGAATCTGTTTAAGAACTACAAGTTCTTTGTCTTTATATTTCAGTGGTTGATCCCTTACTGCTCTCAGGATCTCATCTCGTATGGCTCTTTTGAGAAATCTAACGTGAACCTCCCTGGGCACTCTATTTCTTCTTGCATAGTTTGAATTGACTCTAAAAACCTGATACAATTCTCTTTTCATTTGGTCCATTTCCATTCCAAGTAGATCCGCCAATAGTCCACTCATCAATTCTAATAAGTTCTAATCCTTCTCTTCTGACATATTTTGAAATCTTAGGAAGTATGATGCCCTTTCCATCTCCATAATGGCCATATTTTCCTTCAGTTCTGCATTGGTTTGTGCCAGTCTCTGATTTTCATCTTGCAAAGCCTCTAATTTCTGATCCACCACAACTGATTTGTCTTCTATTTTTTTTGCATTCTTTTTTGGGTATCTGTCATTGCCTGTTGAAAAGCTTCCATTCTTTGGTCCATCTTGAGCAAATCATTTTTCAAGTCTTCATAATTTTTCTCCAAATCTTTTTTCATTTCCATTTTAGAATGTGCAATTGCCTGGAGTATAGCTTGCGTATCTTTTTGTTGGGCCTCCTGCTGTGGCTGTAAGAATGTTGTAGTAGATTTATTTGTAATCCAATTTAAAAAAAAAAGCCCGATGGCCAATTGTAATCCACCAAGTAGCTCAAGAAAAAAGAAAAATAGATTATAATCCAGTGCCCTCCTATTATCAGGAGAAAAGGCTGAACGTAATTTTAAAAAAACAGAGAGGAACAACAACAAAAAATAAAAATAAATAAATAATAATAATAATACAGATAAAGGTATCCAATCAAAAGGTTGTCAAAAAACCAAAGGAGAAAATGTAAAAAAAGGCAAGAACTCTAAAAAAATGAGGAAAAATAAAGTACAATAAGGCAGAAGAAAAAATGGTAAAGATATATTTATATCAAAGAAGCAAAGCCGACTCAAAAAAATAAAAATAAAAAAGTGAAAATGAATAAAAGCGTACAATGTCCAATTTATAATCCAGTTACAGACTTGCAGGCTTACAAATCTTCTTTTGTAATTTTCCTTGTTATTGAAATTATGCAGCAAATGAAAAAAATAAAGCCAGTCACAAAGAGAGAAAAAAAACCAAGGTCTCTCTTAGAGGCCTCTAAGAGAGATAAGAATGTCTGGGCACACAGCCAAATGTCTGGGCATTGAGCCAAACTCTGCAGCTGAATACACAGAGTTACAAAAAAAAGAGGAAAGTTAAAATGTAGCCACCAGGGGACGCTACCTCTTTCCCCCACTGTCTGAATAGGGAGAAGAGAAGAGAAAAAAAAATCAAAAAGCAAATACACAAGACTAAAGTACTAAAAAAAAACAACAATTAAGGTGGCTTTTCCCAATTAAAATATTAAAAATATCTTGCTTTTCCTTTTATAATGGAACAGGATAATTCCTTCAATTTGGCTTCAATTGGAAAATTTCAAAAGTTTTAAAATAGTGCTTAAACCTCTGCTTTAGGGGAGGGGGGAAAACAAAAATCCCTCCTCCTCCCTTTCTCAAACTTCCAGCTTCAGCTCAAAGGCAGGCAATTTATCAAAAGAGGTCAAGCTGACACACATTCTTATTGGGCTGGCTGTCTCCTGCCCTTGGTCTGCCAGTCCCCTTCCCCCACTGAGTAA
The DNA here is from genome assembly GCA_039797435.1 of Crotalus adamanteus. NCBI lineage: Eukaryota > Metazoa > Chordata > Lepidosauria > Squamata > Viperidae > Crotalus > Crotalus adamanteus. Next base: position 46,106,920 of record CM077935.1, on the reverse strand, counting down.
AAGTGTGTGTTTGTGTGTGTGTGTGTGTGTGTGTGAGAGAGAGAGAGAGAGAGAGAGCTGCTGCTTTCTGCTTTCTGCTGCTTGCTGCTTCCTGCGGAGACGCAGCAAGGGCAGGGAACCTGCCCAATAAGCTTGTCAGCTTGTCGGAGAACAGTGTGAGGCCAGCTGGCCAGGTGAGCAGAAGATCAGAGAGAGGGAGAGAGAGAGAGAAGGGAAGCGCAAGTGCCTCTCTCTGTCTCTGTCTCTCTGCAAATGGTGGAGGAGGACTGGGAGTCACAGTAGAAGGCTGAAAGAGCCACATGCGTCTCCAGGGCCACAGGTTGCCAATCCGTGGGCTAGGTGGTCTTTGAAATGCCACCTCAGGGCTGACATGAAGTGATTGAAGTTCCAGAGTTCAGGGGCATTGGAATTGTGCAGGGTCACCATCCAACAGGCTGTGGAGCCTTCCAGGACCAGGGTGATGACACTGACTCTAGCTTCCTCACTGGGGTGGGTCCTCCCCTATACATGCATGTAGGTGAGAATGTGAGCGAGGAAGAATCCCAATTGCTGGGGATCCCCGTCAAATTTTACTCCAAGGGGGACCACCTTCGGTTCAGATTTGGGTGGCAGGGCTCTTCCCCTGGCTGCTTGGGGAGCATTCAGTCCTAGGCGTCCAGCCTGTTGAGGGGTGGCTGGGGTGGCCATGGCCGTCTTGGTAGACCCAGCTGTTCCTGCCATGGTTTCAGTAGTCACTGACCTGCTGTCGTGACTCCGAGCCAGCCTGTGCTCTCAACAGCAGAGTCCGGGGAATCTGAGGAGGAGGAGGAGGAGGGAGGCTCTGAGGAGTTACAAGACTCGCATTCCAGTGAGGAGCCAGGCCGCTCCAATCGTGTGCAGGATGAGATGCAGCTGGGTGGGAAGGAAGAGTCAGACTTGGATGTCTCACAGCTGTCGGAAATGAGAGACGCCCGAAAAAGGAGACAAGCTAGGAGAGTAGACCAGAGAAAGGCTATGGGACGACTCAGGAGAAGGCATTGAGAAGCCACGCCTTGAGGACTGACTTACAAAAGGGGAATATGTGGGTGGTGCTGGTTGCTGAAGGCAACCATTGCAAATTACTGCGTGGAAATCTTGTTCTGTTAGTATTGTCAGTGATTACTTTTCTGTTTTGCCTTGTATTTCGTGTGGACAATTTCCTCCCTTTGGTTTGTGTTTTGCTGTTTCGGTTTCTGGACTATTTGACAGGTTTGTCACCCATATTAAAAGGGATTTGTTTTCTTTTGGAGTCTCCAGCCTATTTTTCTCAACAGGGGTTTTGTCCTTGTGACTTTAACAAGGACGGCTATAGGCTGGAACATAACAGTTTTCCTTCAGCCTCACCACCTACTAATATGGAGCAGCTATGTGCTGAGAATGCCCAGCTCACTCAGCAGTTGGCTTTGTTATCAGCCCAAGTTGCTCAGCTGGCAGCCCAGGTTCCTGCTGCTCCACCACCACCCAGGAGGAAATGCCAAGTTGCGATGCCGGACAAATTTGATGGCAATCTGGACATGTTTCCTATTTTCATGGGACAATGCCAGCTGTATATCAGTGTGAGAGCGGTTGATTTCCCCACTGACCGGGATAAAGTGGGGTTTATGATAAGCCTGCTCTCTGGTGCTGCAGCTCGTTGGGGCACACCCCTGCTAGCCCAACCTAGTCCATTGATGGAAAACTTTGTGGGGTTTTGTGATTACATGCGGATGATGTACGAGGACCCCATCAAGACCCAGACAGCCACCTGATGTTTGAAAGCTCTGAGGCAGGGCTGATGCCCCCTGCAGGGTTATATCAGCAAATTTCGATTGCTTAGCCAGGATTCAGCCTGGAATGATGCTGCGCTCGTGGACGCTTTCCAGGATGGATTGTCAGAGGAGATGTTGGATGAGCTGGCCCATGTTGATGTTCCCCCAGACCTCAATGGGCTCATTCATCTCTGTCTGCAGATTGACGCTCGGCTGCAGCAGCGAAAAAGTCATCGTGCCACCTCAGGGATCCGTGCTGCCCCCATTGTGCATGAGACCCCGGTCCAGAGGGAGGAGCCAATGCAGTTAGGTGCTGCCAGACCTTGCCTATTGGTGGCAGAGATGAACAGGCGATGCTCGGGGGGGGGGTTGTGTTTTTATTGTGGGGACCCTGGGCATTTGGCCGCTTTCTGTCCCAAGAAGCGACATCGGGCGTCTGTGACCGAGCCTCCACCGAGACTGCCACCCACTCCTCAGTCAGGAAATGGCCCATGCCCGACTTGAAAGGCGTTTTGGGTCAGGCATCCCGCAAAACCGAGCAACGCCCTTCAGATGCTGCCCACGGACGCCCACGGCATCTGATATTGGAGGCGCGCCTGATTCTCCCCGGGTTGCCCAAGGAGATTCCCATCCATTCATTGATTGACTCTGGGGCAACTACGAACTTTATGGATGCAGCATTTGTGGCCAAATGGGCGATTCACCAATGCCCGGTGGATCCACCGATGTTAGTGGAGACCATTGATGGTCGAGTGCTCCTGTCTGGACCTATTAAGGCTGCCATGCAACCATTATGTATGACCATCAGTTCACATGAGGAGGCCATCCAGTTCTATATCACATCAGACCTGCATTTCCCCGTGGTCTTGGGACTGGCGTGGCTCCGGTCGCATGACCCACAGATTTATTGGTCACAGAATTTGGTCACCTTCCCAAGTTTACAGTGCATGGACCACACCCACCACATCTGTGCCGGCCAGGTAGAGGGGCCCACAAGGGTCTCCTTACCCTCAGAACTGGCAGATTATGCTGACGTTTTCAGCAAGACTGAGGCGGATCAATTACCCCCGCACAGGCCCTATGACTGTCCCATTGACTTAGTCCCTGATGCGCCTCTCCCAGTGGGGCGTTTGTATTCCATGTTGGACCCTGAGTTGGCTGCCTTGCGGGACTTTTTGGACAAGAATTTGGCTCGGAGTTTTATTCAGCCCTCGTCCTCGCCAGTATCTGCACCTGTACTCTTTGTCAAGAAGAAGTCCAGTGAATTGCGGCTTTGCTGTGATTACAGGAAATTAAATGACATCACGGTGCACAACCGATATCCGCTGCCCCTCATCCCCGAACTCTTGGACCAGCTCTGTGAGGCAAAGATCTTCACGAAACTGGATTTGCATGGAGCTTACAACCTTGTCAGAGTTCGGCCGGGTGATGAGTGGAAGACGGCGTTTGGTATTCGGTACAGGCACTTCGAGTACACGGTGATGCCATTTGGCCTGACCAACACCCCTGCCGTGTTCCAGCATTTTATGAATGACATCTTCCGGGATTTGTTAGATCAGTTTGTCGTGATCTACTTGGACAACATCCTGATCTATTCCTCATCGCAAGAGGTGCACCATCAGCATCTTTGTCAGGTCCTGCAGCAGCTCCGAGAACATCAGCTATATGCCAAACTAGAGAAGTGCCAGTTTTACCAGACGACTATCGAGTTCCTGGGTCACCGCATATCTCCTGAGGGCATCGCCATGGAGCCAAGTAAGGTCAAGTCTCTGCAGAGTTGGCAACCCCCATGTTTTGTGAAGGATGTCCAGCGACTTCTTGGGTTCGCCAACTATTATCGGACTTTCATCCCTGGGTTTGCTACCATGACAGCACCCCTTACTCGGCTCCTGCAGAAAAAGACTCGGTTTCAGTGGAATGCTCCAGAACAACAGGCTTTCCAGGCATTGAAGGAAGTCTTCATGAAGGAGCCCATCCTGAAGCATCCTGACCCGCAACGGCCATTTGTTGTGGAGGCGGATGCCTCCGACATTGCCATTGGCGCGGTGTTACTCCAGATGACGATGCCCGGCGGTGCCCTCTTCCCTTGCACATACTATTCACGGAAATTGAATCTGGCAGAGCACAACTATATCATCTGGGAGAAGGAGCTATTGGCCATTAAATCGGCGTTTGAGGCCTGGAGGCATCATCTGGAAGGGATGTGACATCAAATCGAGGTCTGGACAGACCATAAGAATTTAGAAAGCCTGCAGACCACTCGGAAATTGAACCAACGGCAGATCAAATGGTCTTTCTTCTTTGCGAGGTTCAATTTCTGTGTAAAGTACATACCCAGTGGTCACAACCCAAGAGCGGATGCTCTGTCCAGGAAGCCCGAATATTCCCGAGCAGAAGACAAGCTTCTGCCCAGGACAGTGCTCCCCATCGAGTCTTTTGCTGCAGTACGGGAGCAGATAGATGTATGGGCTCAGATTCGGGAGGCACAGCAGCAGGATGGGTGGGTGGCTCAGCAAAAGGAGGAGGTGGGGCCCAATTCCCCATGGACAGTCACGGATGGACTCCTCCACTATCGTGACCAGCTCTATGTTCCGGGAGGGCCACTCAGGGGACTCATCCTCAGCCAGTGTCACGACAATCTGACAGCGGGGTATTTTGGCCTGTTCAAGACCATGCACTTGGTCTCCCGTACCTTCTGGTGGCCCCAAGTCAGACACGACGTCCAGGCCTATGTCACATCCTGCATCCCATGTAGGCAGGCCAAGTCAGTGACAGGGGCCCCGCCCGGGCTACTACAGCCCCTTCTGACACCTAAAAGACCCTGGGGGGCTGTGTCCATGGACTTCCTGACAGACTTAGCCCCGTCTTCTGGATTCACGACGGTGTTTGTGGTGGTGGATATGCTGACCAAGATGGTGCACTTCATCACATGCCGTGGCTTGCCGTCTGCCCGTGCCACCACTCGTATGTTCATCCAGCAGGTGTTCTGGCTGCATGGCCTCCTTGATAGAGTCATTTTTGATAGAGGGGCCCAATTCACAGCCCATTTCTGGCAAGGGTTGATGCAGGCGTTGGATGTCAAGATCTGCCTCTCATCCGCACATCATCCCCAAACTGATGGAGGGACCAAGAAGGTCATTGGGATCCTCGAGCAATATCTGTGTTGCTATGTCAATCAGCAACAGAACAATTGGGCAGACTACCTGGCGGTGGCTGAGTTTGCGTTCAATAACTCGCAGCACACCTCCACACGGATGACACTGTTCTTGGCCAATGTGGGGTATCACCCCTGGTTTTTCCCTCTTTCCCCACTATGAGGTAGATGGGAAATATCATAAGAAATATATTTTAATTAACATGAGTGCTGTGATGTAAGCTTTAAATACTATTAAGCTTTAAGTAATATTAGGGCCTGGCTAAATGAAATAACTTGTGTGCTAATTCTATGAAGAAAACATTTTACAAGAAGTGTCAACTGAAAGTCACAGATGGTGTAAGATATTACCCGTGTAGGGCGGTGTGGTAAGATAGTCATTTGTGTGAACTTCTCCTTTTCAGTGTGTGACCTCAAGATATAAACTTCTCTGTTTTAGTGTGTCAAAGGTAGATAAGAGTCATCCTGAGTGCAAAGCGTGGGTGACCAGCTGTATAAGAATAACACCTTGGGAGTAGCCCGGGGTTCAGAATTTGTCATGTGAATACTCTGAACCATTGTGCACAAATAAAACTGTCTTCTCCAACCCTTCGTGGTTGTCTTCTGATGTAAGTATCATGGTTTTTCCACAACAATTATCTGGCGACCACGGCAGGACGGCAAGGAGTCTTGGGGCTCTCTGGAGGGCCCACCCTGGTGCCAGGGGCCTGTAGTGTGGGGGGAACATCCCAGGCGCCATCGGACCTTTTATTCCGAGGGACTTCCCTGTGGCACAGGGATCCAGCATCGGCGGTTGGCCACTCCAAGAACCACAGGTGAAGGGTAAGGAGACCAGGCATCTTTCCAGCCAGCTAGAGGACAAAGGATTTGCCTGCAAGCAAGTATTGGATGGGAGAAAAATCCCTCCCTGTAAACAGGGACGGAGGAGAGAACTGATTACCCTCTCTTTGGAATAAGGTGGGAGGACTGTTGTGTGTTTGCGGTGAAAGGCTACTGAGGTTCCCAAAGGTGACCGTGAGTGTCCAGCACCCTGGGCCAGTAGTGAGTGAGTGGCGTTCACAATTCCCATCGGAGACCGTCATCGTCCGGCTCCCTGGGTCGAGCGTGCATAAGTGTAACCCCCAGTGTGATCCCGAGTGGAAGGACCCCTTACCTTCCTCTCATCCCCTTTCCTCATTTGTCTTGTCTGGTGCCCTGGGAGGGTCATGGGGATGGTGAAAATGTGCCCCTTACTCCATTGGGGTGTATGTTAAAGCATTTTAGTTCTGCCTATGGGACCCAGGATTATGGTATTAAGTGGAGCAGGCATAAGTTGAGGACCTTCTGTGAGGTAGACTGGCCAAGCTTTAATGTAGGCTGACCAGGCACAGGGATGTTAGATCCATCTGTTGCCTTAAAAGTACATCAGCTAGTGTTCCATCCCACGTTAGGGCACCCAGACCAGGCACCCTACATTGATGTGTGGCTCAGCTTGTTGCAAAGACCTCCACCATGGATCCAGAAGTGTAACACGGAACAGTGTAGATTTCTAGTATCACGTACCTTGCCACCCCAAAAGGCTAAGAAGTCCATCCAGGTTCTACTGAGTTGCCCAGAAGAGCTGCCACATCCACCGCCGTATATATCTCCGCATGGATTAAGGGGGACCCCAGGGTCTTCATCGTCCTCAGGGTCCATGTGGTGGTTGGACCAGCTGTCCCCTATGCTAAAAAGTTTTGAGGATAGGAAGAGCCAGGGACAAGCCATAATCCAACTAGATGTCCAGGATCAAGGGACCCAAGCTGGACCTTCACCTAAAGGAGCTGAAGGGAGCTCCAGGGCCGAGAAGAAGGAAGAACAGGAGAAACCCCAAACAGGGGACAGGGAGATGGAGGAACCAATAGCTGAAAGGACCAGGGCAAAGACGGCGCAAGCTTCTTTGAATGCCCCCCTCAGACAGGTTGATCAATTGGTTGTCAGTAAGGACAACCCGGCAAACACCACCACTGCTCCTCTATTCCAACATGTGCCTTTTACTACATCAGACCTCCTTAACTGGAAATTCCATTACGGCCCCTTTAGTGAGAAACCACACGAAGTGGCAGATTTGGTGAAGACTATTGTGGACACCCACAACCCTACCTGGATGGACCTACAGCAGCTCATGGGAACTTTGTTTAATCCTAAGGAAAAGGAAAAGATTAGGATGGCAGTGATAAAAATAGTAAAGCCCTGTCTCCCACTGCTTCGTTCCCTTGATGAACACGTTGAAAGAATGTTCCCTTCCACCGATCCCTCATGGGATCCATATCATGACCTTAAGGATCTGCAGGTTTATCAACAGTTAGTGGTGCAGGAAGTTCGTGCAGCAGGAAAACCATCTGTTAATATGTCTAAACCATCCTTAGTAGTGCAGGAAGCCACAGAGAGTCCGGAAGCATTTTATGCTCAATTGCTTGAAGCCTACCAAATGTATACACCTATTGATCCAACAGAGCCTGACAATGCTCAAATGCTTGCCATGGCTTTTATCTCACAAAGTGCCCCTGATATCCAAAGAAAGCTGCAAAGGCTGGAAGGAGCCCTGGGGAAGCCTATGAGTGAACTGATGGAAGTGGCCCGAAAGACTTTTGTGAATAGAGAAAAGGAGGAGGAGAAGAAAAAGGATCAGAAAATGCAAAGGAAGGCTGAATTGCTGGCTGTCGCTATGATGGGGGTGTCAAGGGGAGGTGGCAGAGGTAGAGGATGGGGAATGGGGTTAGGACGAAACCAGTGTGCCATATGTAAGAAGGAAGGACACTGGAAAGGTGAATGTCCAGAAAGAGAAAAGGAAGAAGAACAAGGAGGGGGAAGAGGCAGGTTTGCAAGGAGCTACAGAGGTGGCCCAGGGAGAAGCCAGGGAGGGAGAGGAAGAAGAGGAGGACTTTCAAGAACTCCCCTCATAGGCCTGGCAGAAGTGGAGGACTGGGACTGAGACCGACTGGGTTTGGCCCGCCACCCAGAACCTGTGGTCAGTTTAACAGTAGGAGGCAAACCTATCCCCTTCTTTGTGGATACTGGAGCTACCCAATCAGTCCTAACCCAACCCCTAAGCCAAGCCTCCCCCCACTCTATCAATATACAAGGAGCAACAGGAAAAATATTGCAGCAACCATTTTTGGAACCCTTAAGTTGCACTATGGGGGGAAGAACAATAACTCATCAGTTTGTATATATGCCAGACTGTCCAATCCCTTTACTAGGAAGGGATCTGCTATGTAAACTAAGGGTGCAGATCTCCTTTGAAGAGGATGGTACAATGGCAATAAAATATGGAAAAGTAATGATGGAAGTACCCCGTGAAGAGGAATGGAGAATGGTGATGCTGGCACAAACAATAGAGACAAATACTAGGTGGGAGGAATTTGATGTACCATACCTGTGGGCAGAAGACAACCCCCCTGGCTTTGCAAGACATCATCCTCCAATCATAGTAGAAGAAATACCAACAAAAGTACCCATCAGAATTAGGCAATGCACATATCCTAGACTCGTAGCACAGGCTACCCAGGATGTGATAAACTTATATTTAGCCCATCACATTCTAGTCCTTATAGAATCAAAATGGAACACCACCATTCTGTCAATACCTAAGGGAGAAGGTAAATATCGCCCGGTACAAGATTTATGTGTTGTGAATGAGGCCACAGTCACTATTCATCCAGTGGTCCTGAACCCCTATGTCATTTTGGGGTTAATTCCCCAAACGGCTAAATGGTTCTCAGTAATCGATCTGAAAGATGCTTTCTTCACAATACCTATACATAAGAAGAGCCAGCACTTGTTTGCTTTTGAGTGGGAGAACCCTGTGTCTGGAAGAAAACACCAATATGCCTGGACAAGATTGCCCCAGGGATTTAAGAACTCCCCAACTCTTTTTGGAGCTGCATTGGGAAAGGATTTAGAGGACCTAGACATCCCTCACCCAGCTGTTGTGTTGCAGTATGTTGATGATTTATTAGTCACAGGCCAGACGGAAGATGACTGCTGGCAGAATACTTATGAGTTGCTTCATCTTCTGCAGGATCGGGGCTACAAGTTGTGACTCCGAGCCAGGGTGAGTCTTGGTGGCACAGTCTTCCAAGTACTCAGATTCATCCTGCTCGCTGCCATGGAGCGACATGGTGTGCACAATCCCCATGGTAGGGTGGATGCCTCTCCGGGTTGACCACTTTGCATATCTTGCTTAATGTAAGGTCCTGCCTCAGCTAGTACTCCTAAGAAAGCAGAACTCTTGAAACAGGCATTGTTTCAAACAGGAACTTTTATTGAGAGTCAGTGAAAGCAGAAAGGCAAAGCAAGATCTGAGGAATTTTGATTTTGGAAGTATCTATAATTTTATTTTTCCCATACCATAAAAAAGCATGCCATCCAAGTTGTGGGTCATGCCCTTCTAAGTATAATAATCTTTTATGCATTCTTTTATCCATTCTTTTAGCCATGTTAAAGCACATATTTGGTAATATAAAACCCAGTCCAGTAGTCCAAATCCTCCATTTTCTTTAGATTCTTGTAACATTTTCACTCTGATTCTAGCTTTTTCCCCTGGCCAAATAAATTTCAAAATCAATGTACTTAACTCATCAAAAAAATTTTTCTCTATTTTTATAGGTACTGTTTGAAATAGGAAAAGTAGTTTTGGTAAAATATTCATTTTCACAGTAGCTATTCTTCCTAGCATTGATAACTGTAAGTTTTTCCATTTTTCCAAACCCAGTTTTATTTGCTTTAATAATTTTGTATAGTTGTCTTCTTTTATTGTTGTGCATCTTGCTGTTAGATATATTCCCAAGTATTTAACTTTCTTAACTATCTGGAGACCTATTTTTTCTGACAGTTGATTTTTTTGTTTATCTGTTTATTTGTAAGATTCTTCACTATAACTTTAGTTTTTTCTCTATCTTCAATCCTGCTACTTCTCCAAATTCTTCTATCCTTTTCAGTAGTTTGGGATTTGTCTCCAATGGTTCCTCTAGTATAAATACCAAATTGTCTGCAAATGCTTGCAGTTTATATTTTTCATCGTTTATCTCCATTCCTTTTATTTCTGGATCCTGTCTAATGTTTCTGTTCAGCACTTCCAAGGTTATTATTTTTACTAGGTATAATATCAGGAAAATATGATAAAGAAAATATATATTTGATGTTGCATGTATTAACAGCAGCAAGAATTGTATTTGCCCAGAACTGGAAAAATGAAGAAATACCATCTGAAGAAGAGATAATCAAGAAAATACTGGACTGTGCAGAAATGGACAGAAATGAACATTAAAGAAATTAAAGAAAAAATTAAAGAAAAAGAAGACTCAGAATATTTTTAAATATGGGATGTATTTTATCAATGGCTGGAAAAACAGGGTAGAGACTAGGAACTTAATGTGTATTATTAAGCAAATTGGACCCAGACAACACGTTATTTACTAAGCACTTATGAATTGTAAATACAGAAAATTAATAAAAAATATTATACAAAAAAAATAATATAAAGCTACAAACTCTTCTCCAAACTCCTCCCACCTTTTTCTTTGCCTCTCCTTTCTACCCCCTAGTTGCAAACACCCCATTTCCATCTGCTGTCTCTGCCCCCCCCCTTGCATATGTAAACTAGACTAGTCCCATTTCTATCTATCCCCTCTGATCTAAAATCAACTCTCACCTTTCCCGGGATTCTGCCATACTTCCAAGTGGGAGGGGGGATATGCATGCGGGTTTATTGCTTTCACTTCCTCTATTTGCTACAAGGTAACCTTTTGGTTACTGACTCTGTGTCTGCTATCCATTACAATGTAACAAATTGCCTCCTGCACTATGCATTTCTCTGAACCTTCTTCTCCCTAACTGGGCAGCTAGGAAAAAGGGGGGGGGGGGAGAGAAGTACAAACCTCCAGAAAAGGAGGAAATACTTTACCTAAAGCGTTTTTAAAAATGAAAGAAGAATTGTGTATCCAAGATATATGGAGAGAGAGAAACCCAGAAAAATCACAACATACATTCTATTCAAATAGACATAAATCATGGTCTAGAATTGATATGATATGGACATTGTTTGACTTGAAAATTATAATACAAGAGGTAGAGATAGAAACTAATGTTTGGGCAGATCACAACCCAATAAAATGATTTGGAAAGGAACCAAGAAAAAACTATGATGGTCTTTGAATAAATCCATATTGAAAGAAAAAGAATTCTTACAACTAGCAACAAAGGAAATGGATTTTTTTAAAAAAATAAATAGGAAAGAAGAAACATCCCTTCAAAACGTATGGGACATGGCTAAAGCATATTTTAGAGGGCTGGCCATAACTTATACTACTAAAAAGAACAAAGAAAAGAAACAACTACAATTAAAGCTGAGAGAAGAACTTAAAAAACTGGAATTAGAGTTACAAATGGACCCACAAAAGAAAGTCCTTAAGAAACAAATGGAGATAATAAAACATAAAATAAACCTGGCTGAGATGGATATAATGGCACAATAGATTAAACGGACTAAACAGAACTTCTTTGAAAATGCTAACAAGCCGGGGAGATGGCTAGCATATAGATTGAAGAAAGAAAAAGAAAAAAGAACGATAAATAAGCTGCAAGATTCAAAAGGAGAACTATAGTTCCACAATGATGCAATGAAAAAAATCATTAAAGATTACTATGAGACACTTTACAAGGCAGAGGTAGTTTCCAAAGAGGAAATATAGTTGTATCTAAAAGAAACAGACTTGCCAAAAATCCTGGAGAATATCCGAAATATATTAAATGGAAAAATATCAATGATGGAGATTATACAAGCTATAAAAAGACAAAAAAAGACAAAACTCCGGGTCCAGATGGTTTTCCTGCAGAATTCTATGTAGCATTACAAGATATAGTAAGTCCGATGTTGAAAGAATTGTGTAATGAAATCTTTTCAGAGACTAAAATACCAAACTCGTGGAATGAAGCTAATATTACTTTGATACTCAAAGAAGATACTGACCCCACACAAATAAAAAACTATGGACCAATATCATTACTAAATGTGGATTACAAAATCTTTGCCTCGATAACGACAGAAAGAATCAATAAATTCTTGACTGAATTTATACATACAGACCAAAATGGCTTTCTACCTAAAAGACAGATAAAAAATAATCTAAGGATTATTTTGGATGTTTTGGCATATTATGAAAATCACCCAGGGAAACAGATGGCATTAATATTTCTCAACGCCCAAAAAGCTTTTGATAATTTAAATTGGCAATTTATGTTCCAGCAGTTGATGGAAATGGACTTTGGGAAAAACTTTCTTTTGACTAAAGCAGCTTCATATAAAGAAAACTTGTATAAAATGTTTGAGCATTTAATATTGCATATATTGACAGCAGCAAGAATAGCATTTGCCCAATACTGGAAAAATGAAAATTTACCAACTGAAGAGATCCTAATTAAAAAAAAATTAGAATGTGCAGAAATGGATAGATTAACATTAGAGATTAAAGAGAAAGAAGATTCAGTTTATTTCGAAACATGGGATAATTTTTACCAATGGTTAGAAAAATGAACTAGTTGTCGAGCCCTGTGAGGTCGACTTGTCCGGGTAGAAGGGGAGCCGGGTGCTGCTCCACCGCCACTCAGCAGCCCCTCGCCTGCTCCTGCCGCCGCTCAGCAGCCCCTCGCCATTGCTGTCGCCAAGCGCCTTGCCAGGTCGACACTTACCAGCAGGGAGGAGTCCGCCATTGCTCTCCATGGACGAAAGCAGGCCAAGACGCTGTGCGACCGACATGCCGAGATTGGGCAACGTGCTGTTGGCTGTTCCGTGTGAGGAACGGGATGTCTGAGAAGCTGGGCTGAAGTCTTACAGCTGTTTCCGTGTGAGGAACGGGACACCTGAGAAGCCAGGCTGACGTCTTCCCGGGCCAGTGAGAGGAACTGGCCGGAACTAGGATGGGTGGACGTTCATGCTGTTTGGCTTTTCTTCCTACGGACTGGATGGTGGCTTGAGGGGTGCGGGTAGGGCTTGTGAGGGTGGGGTGGGCGCGCGTAGCCTATGTAAGGCACTGGGAGCAATTCACTCCTAGTGCTGACTTTATCGCTGTACGGAGTGATTAAAACTACCGTTTGTCTCTCATTCCTGCTTGCTGGCTATTCTTTGAAGCATGAAAGAGGATGACCTGACAGTAAGTCAGCACTCTCCATTTTCTATTGTTCACCTCCTCTGGTTCCTGGTGGAGAAAGGAATGGCGGAGGGAACTCAAGAGGCCGCACCAGTGGAGGAGATCACTGAGCCAGTAGTGGTAACCGAGCCAGTCCCTGTAGCAGAGGCAGGGGATGCCCAGCCATTGGTGAGGCCCAAGGAGAAGACCCAGCGGCCCGTAGAAGCAGTGGGTGAGTCCCAGTAGACGGGCCCTACAGCATCTTCAGGGGACTGGTGGCTTAGTCCTGCTCTGCACCACCCGGAGGCTGGCCGGCTGTGTGCATCAGGAGCAGGGGAGGCCTTATCTGGATGGAGGGAGAGACGCGTGACCGGAGATGAGGAGGAGGAGTGGAGCTATTCCACAGCGCCAGGTCAACAAACAATGGACATTCTTAGGGAGAAGTTTGGGGAGGCGGGTTATCTGGAGCTGCCACCACGACCCAGGGGTACCCCTAGGTCCAGGGTCCCAGCTGAGTTGTCACAGTTTCATCTAGCCAGCCCAAAATTCCATATGCCTCCCAGGAGCGGTCCTTTCCAGGCAGGGGCTGCTGAGGTGGGCGTTTCAGCTACACAGTCTCGGCCCAGAAAGGAGGACTGGGAGGCTGCAGTTTCAGTGGCAGTGCCCACCAGGCAGCCTGTGATGTTGTCCGGGTCCCCAGGGTCCTGGGGGATAGACCCTAGCGGCCGTCATTCTTCCCCTACGGATGATGGTCAGCATGGAGCAAAGGCCATGGGTCCTTGAGCCTCGGGGTTCATATGGGGCCCGCCGCCTATTGCGGTGTCAATCCAGACCATCTAGCGATGTTTATGAGCCATGTCATAAGCCACCTGGACCAGTTTGCCCCTCTTTATCCATCCAATTGGGCAATGGTGGTGGCGGTGACAGTGTTGTGATTTCATGCCAGCCTGTGCTCCCAACAGCTGAGTCTGAAGAATCTGAGGAGGAGGTGGAGGAGGCATTTGAAGGGCCATCAGGGGCAGAGGGAGGCTCTGATGAATTACAGGACTCACGGTTTGATGCAGAGCCTGGGCCCTCCAGTTGTGTTCCTGATGAAGCTCAGCTGTGTGAGGAGAATGAGTCAGACTCGGAGGACTCACACCTGATGAACATGCTAATTGATACACGCACACGTCATCAATTAGTGAGAGTAAATAGGCAGCAGTCAATATGGCAACTCCAGAGTAAAAGGAGAAGGCACTGAGAGGCAATGCCTTGGGACTGCTGTATAAAAAGAGGAGGTGTGGGCAGTGCTGGTTGCTGAAGGCAACCGTTTGCAAAGTACTTCTTTGAATCCTGGTCTGTTCGTCTTGCTTGTGACTACTCTTCTGTTTGCATCATGTTTCCTGTGGACTAGTTTCTTCATTTGGATTGAGTTTTGCTGTTTGTGTTTTGGACTATTTGGCAGGTTTGTCACCCATATTAAAAGGGGTTTGTTTTGTTTTAAAGTCTCCTGCCTATTTTATCAACAGGGGTTTGGTCCTTGTGCCTTTAACAAGGACAGCTATAGGCTGGGACACAACAGACAGCAAGTCTGCAGGATGAGGTTTTGCATGACCACTTGTACCACGGGGTGCTTGTATACCTCAATGACATCCTTATTTACACTAATACCATGGAGGACCACGTTAAACTGGTAAGCGAAGTGTTGCGAAAGCTATTACAGGCCCAGTTATATGTAAAGCTGTCAAAATGTGAGTTTCATCAATCCCGCCTTGACTACTTGGGGTATTGGATTTCTGTGGCGGGGGGGAAATGGACCCCAATAAGGTCAAGAGCGTGCCAGAATGGCAGGCACCAAAGAGGCGCCACCAATTGCAAAGTTTTTTGGGGTTTGCTAATTTTTATAGACATTTCATCCCTTCTTTTGCTACGGTGGCCTTACCCCTGATGTACCTGCTGCGTACCTGGAAAGCCACAATGAAACCACGTCCCAGACAACCATTGGCCTGGACAACGAAGTGCCAGAATGCTTTTGAATCCTTGAAGGCCCTGTTTGCGAGGGAACCCATCTTGCTTCACCCAGATCTGGAAAAGCCATTTGTGGTACAAGCATATGCCAGTGATGTAGCTGTGGGAGCGGTGTTGCTTCAGCAAAACCACCAAGTGATGTTACAGCCCTGCGCTTACACCTCTCGGAAATTGACAGAGACCGAACGAGCATGGGCTATTTGGGAGAAAGAAGCGTTCACAGTGAGGTGGGCGCTCTCAACGTGGCGGTATCTGCTGGAGGGGGCAAAGGAGCCATTTGAGGTCTGGACTGATCACAAAAACCTGGGCTTAACTTACCACAGAAGAGAAAGAAAATCTTTCATTATTTGAAACAACACAGAAATGATATTATTTCTTTACAAGAGACTCATATTATTTCTAAAGATCAAAAATATTTGTTTAATCCCCGGCTGGGGATACATTTTATAGCTCCTGCTTTGCGGAAAAAAGGAGGAGTAGTTATCTATGTGAGAAAGGAGCTGTCACCGAAGTTAATTGATTTTGACTTACAAGGAAGATATGTTATTATTGATTTACTAATAAATGATAAGAGAACTCTTCTTGTTGGTTTATATGCTCCCAATCAACAACAAAAACATTTTTATAAGTTGATTCACCAGAAATTAATTTCTTTGGATTATAAGTCAGTTATTATGATGGGAGATTGGAATGGTGTTTTAGATTCAAGTAAAGATAAGAAGGGTCCCTTTAAAGTTTCTAACCATGCAAGACTTCCTAAAGTTTTTTTTTGACTTAAAGGATGATTTGGAACTTAGAGATATTTGGAGAGAACGGAATACTGAGGAAAAAGACTTTACTTTTTTTTCAGATAGACACCAATCTTATTCTAGAATTGATTTTTTCTTGGTTACTAGTGATTTCCTTTCTAGGGTGAAGAATATCAAGATATTTCCTAGAATAATTTCAGAAGTCCTTAGTCGTCTGGAATGAAAGCCAGGAACGCAGGAACTCAGTGCACGTCAGGAAGTTTATTCACTGCCTAACTAACAAAGTCAGCACTGGGACTGGTTTGTTCCCAGTGCTCTTTATAACACGCCCATGCCCACATCCCCACCCTCCGCCCACAAACCACCATCCACTTGATTATCTCTATAAACCCTCCCTTGTGCTCTAATCCCTCTTCCCGTGAAACCCCGCCCCCCTCAGTCCAGTGCCTGTTTCTCTGCCGCTGCCTCACATCTGTTTCCCTTGGAGTTGGTAAGTGTGGTCGCTCAGCGTCTTCCAGCGGGGTTAGGTTTCCACGGCCTCTCCTGGTAAGTAGGCTCGTCTGCTCGGCCACCGGCCAGTCCCCAATGTTCAGCTGGCTGGCGAGGTGCTCAGCGCCGGCCCCTGCGCCTTCCGCGTCAACTGGTGAGAAGCTGCAGTTCCATAGCGCCGCCGGCCGGCCCCCGATGCTCAGCTGGCCGGCGGAGCGCTCAGCACCGGCCCCTGCAGCATCTGCGGCAACCGGCAAAGAATGGCAATCACGTGGCGCTGCCAGTTGAACTCTGAGGCCCAGCTGGCTGGCGGAGCACTGAGCGCCGACCCCCGCAGCTTCGGCAACACCCGAGGAGATGTCCGGACTGGTGAGCGTGGCGATGGCGTGGACTGGTGGTGGTGGGGTTTTCTGTGCGTTTCCCCCCCACCACCACCAAATGTTGAGCCTCGTGGGGCTTGACACCACAGTCCGGTATGGTTGGAAATTTCATCGGAAGAAAGAACTAGAAGGACTTGGAGGTTGAATGAGAATTTATTTAGATATGAAGAGAATATACAGCGATGTAAAGGTTATTTAAAGGAATTTTTTGCTTGGAATATGAATAAGGGTACTTCGATGCCAATGGTATGGGATTCTTGTAAAGCATATATGAGAGGGGTTTTGATTTCTATGAACAATGCTCACAGATGTAAACAGACCCAGAAACGTAAAGATCTTGAAGATGAGATTTAATGTAAGGAAAAGATTTTAATATCAAATCCAATGGACAATAAGTTAAAAGTTTCTATTACTTTGCTGAAGGAGCAATTTAATATGTTATTAGCAGATCAAATGGCAACTAATTTGAGGTATGTGAGACATAATACATTTTGTAATGCAAATAAACCTGGTAGTTGGTTGGCTTATCAATTACATAAGAAACAGAAATCGAGGATTAAAGATAAAATAATTTATAAAGGTAAAGAAGTCTACCAACAAAATTTGATTAAAAAGTCTTTTTTAGATTTTTATTCTAAATTATATGCTAGTGAAAGTATACAAACTTCAGATATAGAAAAATATTTACAGGGAGCACATTTTCCTAGACTTACGAGTGATCAATGTGATGGGATTAATGTTTTAATTACTTCTGAAGAGATTATTTTTACAATTAAACAACTGAAGGTTGGTAAGACTCCAGGTACTGATGGGTTAACAGTGATTTATTACAAGATGTTATCTGAAGAAATGATAGAACCATTAAAGATACTTTTTAATGATATTTTATCTGGAGGATGACCAGGATCTGTCCCAACCTAGAAATTATAGGCCTATATCTCTTTTAAATACAGATTATAAGATTTTTGCAAAGATACTGGCAAATAGATTAATGCAGGTTTTGAAACAATTGATTCATACTGACCAGTCTGGATTTATAATGGGGAGATATATGAAAAACAATGTAAGACAAATTGTTAATTTAATAGAGTATTTGGATAAGAACAACCAAATCCCTGCTGCTTTAATATTTATAGAAGCTGAGAAAGCTTTTGATCAATTAGATTGGAATTTTCTATTGAAAGTTGTAGAGGAAATGAATCTTGGAGATAAATTCTTGTCTGCTCTCAAGGCCATTTATCAACAACGATCGGCACAAATTATAATTAATGGGGGATTAACAGACGTATTTAAAATAGGAAAAGGTACAAGACAGGGTTGTCCTTTATCCCCCTTGCTATTTGTATTAACAATGGAGATTGTACTTATTAAAATTTGAGATTCATCTAGATTAAAAGGAATAAAAATAAGTAAGATTGATTATAGGCTGAGAGCTTTTGCTGATGATTTGGTTGTGACATTATCCCATCCAACAGATTCGGTCAAAGATTTGGTTGAAATTTTAGCACAGTATGGACAGGTCTCTGGTTTTAAGGTAAATAAGAATAAAACTAAAATATTATTGAAAAATATGTCTAGAAAGGGAAAAGATTTTATAGCTGAAACAACCAGTTATGAAATAGTTAATAAGGTTAAGTATTTAGGAGTTTATATTACAACATCTAATGGAAAATTGTATAAGAATAATTATGAGCGCTTATGGGTTAAAGTTCAAAAAGATTTTTTTTAATTTTTTTATTGAAAATTTTATAAACTTTTTACAATAAAATACCCCCCTCCCACCCCATAACCCTCCCCCCTCCTTCCCAGAGCTGAATACAGGGTTAAAGAAACAAAAAAAAAAAACATACAAATTAAATGAACATCAATCAACTATACATACATCCAAAAAATTTAAAGTACTTTAACTCCAATACATAGAAACAACAAATCCACCATACCCACTGTAAACTATAAATTATTCAAAAGCTAAATAATACTTTCTAATCCCATATTTATTCTGTACAAAATTTACCCATCTTTTCCACACAGAGATATATCTCTCTTGTGAATGGTCTTTCAGATAAGCCGAAACTTTTGCCATTTCTGGTAAATAAGAAACTTTAAGAAACCATTCTTCTATAGTAGGCAAGGAATCCTTCTTCCAATATTGCCCAATCAGCAACCTTGCCGCCGTAATAAAATTTAACATTAAAGTAATCCCTTTACCATCACAATCTACAATAATACCTAACAAAAATAATTGTGGTGTAAATTTTATCCTTCTATTAAAAATCTTCTGAATGTTCCACCAAATCTTAATCCAAAAAGCCTTTACATTTCTACATGACCACCAAATATGATAATACGTTGCATCCAAACAACCACATCTCCAACATTTGGGCTGTACATTCGGATACATACGAGACAACTTTTGTGGATCAAGGTGCCACCTATAAAATATTTTATAAAGATTTTCTCGTAAATTTTGAGCTTGAGTAAATTTAACATTCCTCACCCAAATTATCTCCCATGTATCTAATGAAATCGGCTCTTCAAAATTCTGAGCCCATTTAACCATACAATCTTTAACTAATTCTGTTTCTGAATCCAATTCCACTAAAGCATTATAAACTCTTTTTATATGAGTTCGACTTTGATCTTTAATTTGTTTCATCAAATTCACATCTTCCATAGCAAAACCCACTTTTTGATCTATACTCCATCTTTCTAATAATTGCCTATACTGGAACCAAGAATAAATAATATTTTCTTGCATTAATTCCTCCATAGATTTTAATTGCCAATTATTCCCTTCCCACTTAAGGAATTGTTTGTAAGAAATCCTATCCATTTTCACTCCTTTCCTTATCCCCTCTATTGCGTGTCCAGGAATTCCCCACAACGGTATTCTGAAATTTAATCTATAATATTTCTTCCAAACACGCAATAAAGCAATTCTTAAAACATGGGACTTAAAAATCCTATCCACCTTTTTATTATAAATTAAATAAGCATGCCATCCAAATAATAAATCCCATCCCTCCAAAAAAAAGTATATTTAAATTTGTTAAGTTAACCCAATCACTAATCAACGTTAAAACCACATCGTAATACAATTTCAAATTCGGCACCTTGAGTCCTCCTCTCTCTCAAACATCTTGTATAATTTTAAGCTTCACTCTTGGTTTTTTCCCAGCCCAAATGAATCTATTAATACCCTTCTGCCATTTTTCTAAATTTACCTCTTTCTTTAAAATGGGTATCATTTGAAACAAGAAAAGAAATTTTGGCAGAACATTCATTTTGACTGCAGCAATTCTCCCTAACAAGGATAATTGCAGTTTTTTCCAATCATTCAGATCCTTCTGCATTTTAAGCCATAACATTTCATAATTATTTTTATACAATTTTACATTAGAAGCAGTTATAAAAACTCCCAAATATTTAACCTTTTTTACTATTTCAAAACCTGTCAAATTAACTAAAATCTCTTATCCAAATTAGTCATATTTTTAGATAATATTTTAGTCTTATTATTATTAACTTTAAAACCAGAAACTTGCCCATACTGATTTATAATATGTAACAACTCCAATACTGAATAAGTTGGTTGAGACAAAGTAACAACCAAATCATCAGCAAAAGCTCTTAATTTATAATCTTTCTTATTAATCATTATTCCCTTTATTTTAGATGATTCACAAATTTTAATCAACAAAATTTCTAACGTTAAAACAAACAACAAAGGGGACAATGGACATCCCTGTCTTGTACCCTTTCCAATTTGAAAAACATCAGATAAACCTCCATTAATTATAAGTTGCGCCGATTGTTTTTGATAAATACCTCTGAGAGCTTGCACAATTTTATCCCCAAAATTCATCTCTTCAACCAATCTTAACATAAATTGCCAGTTTAACTAATCAAAAGCTTTCTCAGCATCTAAAAAAATCAAACCTGCAGAAATCTGATTATTTTTATCCAAATATTCTATTAAATTAATAATTTGTCTAACATTATTCTTCATATATCTCCCAGTTATAAACCCTGTTTGATTGGTATGTATCACTTGATTCAATACAATCATAAGTCTATTTGCTAAAATTTTTGAAAAAATTTTGTAATCTATATTCAAAAGAGATATAGGTCTATAATTTTTAGGTAAAGTAAGATCTTGATCTTCTTTTGGAATCAAGGAAATAAAAGCCCTTCTCCAAGATGGAGATGTCTCTAAACCCATTAATATACTATTAAAAAGTTCTTTCAAGGGCTCTATCATCTCCTCACTTAGAGTTTTATAATAAATTGATGTCAATCCATCAGTACCAGGTGCTTTACCAACTTTTAGTTGTTTAATTGCCATAATAATTTCCTGTGAAGTAATCAATCCATTAATCTCATCTCTTTGATCATTTGTTAATTTCGGAAAATGAGCATCTTGTAAATATTTATCTATATCCGAACTCTGTACCTTCTGACCCATATATAATTTTGTATAAAAATCTAGAAAAGATTTTTTAATCAATTCTTTCTGAAAAACCACTTTACCATTATAATTTATTTTATCTATAATTCTCGACCTCTGTTTCTTCCTTAATTGATAAGCCAACCACCTACCCGGCTTATTTGCATTACAAAATGTATTATGTTTCATATAACATAGATTAGTTGCAACCTGATCAGCCATTAACATATTAAATTGTGTTTTAAGCAAATTTATAGAAGCCTTTACATTCTTATCCAAAGGATTCAAAATTAATGCTTTTTCTTTTATTTTAATCTCATCCTCCAATTCCTTATGTTTTTGCATTTGTTTTTGCCTATAAACCTTATTCATTTGAATCAAAACCCCACGCATATAAGCCTTACTGGCATCCCAAACCATAGTCATTGAGGTTCCCTTAGACATATTTAAAATAAAAAATTCCTTTAAATATTCTCTAAGTTTCTGTACATTCACCTCATATCTAAATAAATTTTCATTCAACCTCCACGATCTTCTCTCCTCCTTCTCAGTAATTAATTCCAACCATATAGGACTATGATCAGTCAATGTCCTTGGAAATTTTTTTACATTTTTAACACTAGAATATAAATCCGTAGTAGTCAAAAAAAAATCAATTCTTGAGAACGATTGGTACCTATCAGAAAAAAACGTAAAATCTCTCTCTTCCGTATTACGTTCCCACCAAATATCTCTCAATTCCAAATCATCTTTCAAATCAAAAAAAGCCTTAGGTAGTTTAGCTTGCTTGAAGAAAGTAGAAAGTCCTTTCTTGTCTTTATGTGTATCCAAAACTCCATTCCAATCCCCCATCAAAATAACAGATCTATAATCCAATGAAATCAATTTTTGATGTAAGAACTTATAAAACTGTTTTTGTTGTTGATTAGGAGCATATAAACCCACTATAAGCAATTTCTTACCATACAATCCCACTTCAATCATAACATATCTTCCTTGAGAATCAGAATCTATTAATTTAGTTGACAAACTTTTCTTAACATAAATAACAACACCCCCTTTTTTCCCAGGAGCAGAAGATACAAAATGTGAACCCAATCGAGCATTAATCAAATATTTTTGATCCTTTAAAATAATATGAGTTTCCTGCAAACAAACAATATCATTATTATATTGCTTCAAATAGTGAAATATTTTCTTCCTTTTCTGTGGAGAATTGAGGCCATTAACATTCCAGGTCAGGAGCTTTGCCATCTCCTCCGGCTGCCAGCCTGGAGAAGACTGCTTGAAGATCTGCCATCGAAGATCAGATCATCGAAGATCTCTTAGGTCTTGCTCCTCCCACAGGCTCAGAAACAGATTCTTGTGTAAATTCTTTTATTTCCTTCCTCTGTTGCTCCTTTTCTTTTCGTCTATAAGCTGCTCCAGTCATTCTCTGTTCTTTCATCTCAGCAGACTGCTGTAACAACTCAGCCTGTGCTTTTCCAGCTTTCATTGATACAACATCTTCAACCAACTGCTCTCCCTCTTTATCATCCAGTACTTTAAACCTTAGAGGTGATGATGAGCGTGCTCCCAGGACAGAAATATAAAACTCTCTTGCCTTTGAAACAGTATTAAGTCTATAACATGTCCCCGCATGGCTAACCACAATTCCAGTTGGGATATCCCATCTAAATGGCATCTGTCGCTTTTTAAGTTCATCTGATAGAAAAGCAAAATCCTTTCTTCTTCTTAAAATTTTTGATGGAATCTCCTTTAGAATTATAACATCCTGAGCAGCAATCTGAAATCTCTTATTGTAAAATGCTTGTATAATTTCATTACGTAAAGATCTTTTTTCCAAAGTAAATCACCACATCTCTTGGTAAATTTCTCTACTTTGCAATCCACGAGTTGACTCTGAATATTTTTTCTGTTTCTCTCAATATCTCCTCTGGTTCCCTCTCCAATATCACAGCAATATCATTTGCCACCACCTCCCTCAGATTTTCTTGCATATTTTCCCTCAAGCCTCTGATTCTTAAAGCGAACTCCATTTCTCTATACTGAGACATAACAATTTCATCCTGTGAAATCTCCACCGTTTTTTCCACACTTTCCACACGATCTTCCAATCAATCCACTTTATCTGCAACATCCTCAATACGACAGTCCAGCTTTTCAACAACAGAGGCGAGTCCTTGCAGAGCCTGTACTATATCCTCCCTCATAACTTTATTTCTCTCTTCTAAAAGTTCCTTCACTTCCTCTCTAATTTGACACACAACATTACCCATAACATCTTGAATATCTTTTACCGTAAGTGGTGGTACAGGCGGAGAGGGTGGTGGTGATCTAGATTTAGGTTGTTGAACTGTCAATATTGCCAGAGAAGAAGCCACCTTAGGAACAGCAGAGATCACTTGACGCTTCGAAGCCATTTTAAAAAGTTTTCCTCCTTCTTAAAAAAATCCAAAAGACCAAAAAAAAAAAAAAAAAAAAAGAAGAGGGAAAAAAAACCCTCTTCTATCTATAAAAGGAAAAAAAATATATTTATCCTTCTCTTACAAACACCCAAGGTCCCAAAAATTACTAAAACTTTATAACAAGAAAAAATATTAAAGTAATAAGAATCCTTTCCTCACTTTCCTTTCATGCGCATAAAACAGATAGAGAAACCTCTCATCGCCATTTTACTTTCCCTTAAAGTAAAGAAAGGGAAAAGATCATTCTTCTCCAGAGTTAAAGTCCAAATTTAACATATAAATTCGTTCCGCTGATCAGCTCTGTCCGCTTCAAAATCAACTCACCAGTTCACTTTAATTGCGGATGTGGGAGCGGCGTCTTGCTTTGTCCCAAAAAGCAAAAAGGGACAAAGGCATCTGAGAAGTGGAGAATGCCTCGGACTCCGTGTGAGCTCACCCTTCAACCCCCAAAAAAGAATTTTTGAGATCTCGGGGGCTCTACCACTATCCGAGGAAAAAAACTCACCTCTTTCCTTTTGCCCGGGAAAGAGGTTTCAAACCGCGGGACAGCTGATGTCTGCTGTCATCCACAGTTTTTACACTGTCTCAGACGGACGGCTACAAAGTAGCCGCCGTTGGCACAACGCAGCACCACAACTAGCTACAACTATCGTTATTGGGGAGAATTTCAGTAGTGAAGATGAATGTTCTACCAAAATTTATATTAATAAATTTATTTGGGGCGGGAAGAAATCAAGGGTAAAGTTTAAGATTTTACAAGATGCTCGAGAAAGAGGTGGACTTAAAGCACCAAATTTGAAATTATATTATGATGCGGCCACTTTAACTTTAGTAAGTGACTGGCTCAATTTAACAAATAGAGATATTCTTGTTCTTGAAGGGTGGGATTTACTATATGGTTGGCATGCATATTTAATTTTTGATAAGAAAGTAGATTTGGTCTTTAAGTCACATATTTTAAGATATGCTTTACTTCGAGTTTGGAAAAAATATTATTATAAGTTAAATTATAAAATACCTATTTGGGGGATCCCTGGACAAGCAATCCAGAGGGGTTCCAAGGGGGT
This sequence comes from Crotalus adamanteus, assembly GCA_039797435.1. Taxonomy (NCBI): domain Eukaryota; kingdom Metazoa; phylum Chordata; class Lepidosauria; order Squamata; family Viperidae; genus Crotalus; species Crotalus adamanteus. The sequence continues at coordinate 46,082,243 of CM077935.1, read as the reverse complement.
GAATTTTGACAACATTTCGTATAAAGAGTTACTTACTTGGTCGGGTACTGATTGGCAATTAAAGTCTTCTGATGTGTTAAGGCAAGAAAACATTTTACAATCGTGGTTTCAATATTTGCAAATTGTGCAGAGATGGACTTTAGATAAGAAAGTGGGAATTACTTTAGTAGATGAAAATTTGGTAATTCAGATCAAGGATCAGAAATGTGCCCATATTAAAAGAATTTATAATGAGTTAATAAAATTGGATTCAGAAACAGAGTTAGTTAAAGATTGTATGATTAAATGGGCCCAGAATATTCAAGAACCGATCGCGTTGGACTTATGGGAGGTAATTTGGACTAGAAATGTTAAATTTACGCAGGCCCAGAATTTGAGGGAAAATTTTTACAAAATGTTTTATAGCTGGCATCTGGATCCTAAAAAGCTGTCCTGTATGTACCCGAACCTGCAACCTAAATGTTGGAGATGTGGTTGCTTGGATGCAACCTATTTTCATGTTTGGTGGACTTGTAAAGTTATTAAAGCCTTCTGGATTATGATTTGGTGGAACATTCAAAAGGTTTTTAAAAGGAAGATTAAGTTTACTCCCCAACTGTTTCTTTTGGAAATTTTCGTGGACTTTAATGTTAAAGAAACTATTTTAATGTTGAATTTAATAACAGCAGCAAGATTACTGGTGGGTCAATATTGGAAGAAGGATACTCTGCCTTCTTTAGAAGAATGGGTATTTAAGGTTTCTAATTTAGCAGAAATGGCTAAAATTTCTGCTTATTTAAAGGACCATTCACAAGAGAGATATTTTAACGTATGGAGAAGATGGATAGAATATGTTCAGAAGAAATATGGAACTACAAAGTTTCACTTATTCTATGAGTAATGATTATGTTTATAAACTTATGATGTTAAAGTTTGAAGAGAGTTAAGGGTTTTTATGATTTTGTTCATTGTATAATTAGTAAACTTAAATAGATTATGTTTAATATGTTTGCATAATCCTGTATTTTGCTCTGGGAAGTCGGGGGGGGAGGGGGGAGGGGGTAGGGGGTGGGGGATGGATGGGTTGAAGTTTAAGTAGTTCAGATAAAGTAGAAATAGTCTTATTGTATATAATATTAATGTTTTAATTTTGAGAGAGCAACTGCTCGGGCATTTCCCCTGGACCGCATCAAGAGGGAGGAAAAGAAGGTGAGAAGTAAGTAGGAAGGTGGAGGTGAAGGAGGAGAGGGGGTGAGTGAAGAAAAAGAGGGAAAGAAGTAAGTTGGTTTGAGGTGGGATGCGGTTTGGGGGGAATGGGCGGGCAAGACCGAATGTGGTGTGTATCAATTTGTTTTATTTTTTATCTGAAGTATTTGTAAGATTGTTATGTATTGTAAAGTTGAAAATAAATTTTTTTACAAAAAACAAAAAACAAAACCTGGAGGTACTGCAAACCCCCAGGCGGTTGTCTCCTAAAGACGTCCAGTGGGCGCAGTACTTCCACCAATTTCAGTTCCAGCTCAAGTACGTGCCAGGGGGAAGGAGCTTCCTGGCGGACGCTTTCTCCCAGTTACCACAATACGACAGTAGGCGAGAGGAGGTAGTACAGGCAATCATGCTCCCTTATGGCCAGGATGAGGCAAAGGCGGTCTCCCGTTCAGTGGCAACCAATCTTGAAAATGAACTAAAAGCAGCTCTCCTGGATGATCCATGGTTATTTGATAATCCCAGTTTGCTGACAAAGCAAGATGGGTTGGCTTGGCATGGCAGTAAACTGTACGTTCCACAGACACTGCGGTCCCGAGTATTCCATCGTTGTCAGAATTCGAAACAGGCGGGCCATTATGGATTCCTTAAAACCTTACATTTGGCCAGGCATCAGTTTTGGTGGCCCCAAATGAGGACGGACGTTGAAACATACGTCAGGGGCTGCCCTGTATGTGCCACCTCTAAGCCCCACACAGGGAAGCCCCTGGGGTTGCTGCAATCGGCTGACCCAATCAGACCATGGCAAGATATAGTGATGGATTTTATTGTGGAACTGCCAGAAAGTCGGGGTTATATGGTAATCTGGACTGTGGTGGACCTGTTCTCCAAGCAGGCCCACTTCATCCCTTGTAAGGGGTTGCCGTCGGCTCGGAGATTGGCCCGACTGTTTCTGACACACATCTACCATCTACATAGAGTGTCGCATCACATTATCTCGGACCGGGGGGTTCAGTTCACGGCTCGCTTTTGGCGCGAGTTTGTTCATTTCCTCAGATCTTCCCAAGGAGTCAGTTCAGCATACCACCCCAGTACCAACGGAGCTGCAGAATGGGTGAATGCCACAGTGGAGCAGTATCTAAGGAGCTATGTTTCCCACCAACAAACAATTTGGGTAGATCTGGTGGTATTTGCAGAGGTGGCGTACAACAATGCCGTGCACAGTAGCACCAGTTTCACCCCCTTTCAGGTGGTATATGGCAGGGACTTTGTCCCTATACCGGAGTATAGCTCAGAGAGGTCCTCATCTTGTCAGTCCAGTGAGTGGTTGGCACGAGTGAGCGGGGTGTGGGGAATAGTTAGGAAGACCCTAGCAAAAGCAAGAGACACTGCTAAGGTGCAGGCGGACAAGAAACGAAGGGCCCAGAAACCCTTCCAGGTAGGCGACCTGGTTTATTTATCCACAAAGTACATACAACTACGGGTTCCATGTAAAAAATTGGCGCCAAAATATATTGGCCCTTTCCGGATCGCAAAGGTCATTAACCTGGTGGCCGTGCGCCTACACTTACCTCGGTTTCTGGGCAGGATACACTCAGTGTTCCACAGCAGCCTGTTAAAACCAGTAGAGGAGGTGTCCCATGACCACCTGACCGAAACCCCGGGCCCCGTTGTGCATGACCAATGCATATCTTGTCAAAGCAATAATATCCAATATTAGCAGTGTTGATATCTGGCCCCCCTTACAAAAAGGATAGGTCCTGTATGTGGACAGAAGCATATGTCAGGGATTATCCCTTGGCTTGTTGGGGTGTTTTGCATGAAAACTTTTGACGAGTCTGTCAGCTTTTACCTCACTGGATTTCACCCAGGTGGCTTCAGACAATGGGTATTCCTTCCATTGTACTAGGTACTGCAATTTCCCTTAAAAAATTCTAGAGTCAAGAATACGTTTCACTTCATAGTGGGTCTGTCCCGCAACTATGAGGGGCCCGGGTGCCTCCTTAGGGGGAGGTCTTAAGGTGGAGCCTCGACAAGGTTTTAACAAGCTGCAATGGAAGACAGGATGAATCCTTCCTAAAAGCCTAGGGAGTTTCAACTCTACTGTGACGGGGTTGATGATCCTTACGATGGGGAAAGGTCCCAAGACTTTTGGTCCCAATTTCTTGCTGGGCAATTTGAAGCGTAAATATTTAGTTGACAGATAAACCTTTTCCCCAACTTGAAATGTTCTTTGGGGAGCCCTCTTTTTATCAGCCTGCTTTTTATAGGTTTCAAAAGTCTATTTTTAATTAATGTATTTAGATTTTTAACTAATGTTAGATTTATTTATGGTTTATATCTTTTTTTAAGATTTTTTGATGAAATTTTAATTAAGCCTATATCCAGCTCTGGGAAGGTCGGGGGAGGGAATGGGAGGGTTGGGGAGGTTGGGGGGAAGATTGTTTTGTTTTTGTAAAATGTCAAAAATTTAATAAAAATTATCTTTGAAAAAAAAAAGTCTTTTTTTAAAGCAGTTTTCGTGTTTCTCCAAACTTCTTCCCACCTCCTCATCCATTGGTCAAGCGTCTGGGAAGTGGAGGGCACCTGAGGGTATTCAGGTATTGGGCTGAACTCTTCCTGTGGCCACTCTGAAAGGTGTGTAACCGGTGCTGCTGTGCACAGAATTATTGTAAGCCACTTCAGCAAAAGGCAGGAGGTCAGTCCAGTTTGTCTGTTGGTAGGAGACGTAGCATCTGAGATATTGCTCCACCATTTTGTTAGCGGATTCTGCAGCCCCATTGGTGGCTGGATGAAAAGCAGATGATAAGCCTTGGGATGATCCAATTAATTTAAGAAAACTCCTCCAAAATTTCACTGTGAACTGCACCCCTCTGTCCGAAATTATCAGCTTAGGGGCACCATGCAGCTGATAGATATGTTTCAGGAACAATTTGGTCAGTCGTTGGGCAGATGGGAGTCCTTTGCAGGCAATGAAAGAACAGGTCTATCACAGTCCAGTTGACAGTATTTCCTCTGCTTTCAGGTAGGTCTACTATAAAGTCCATAGCTATTTCTTCCCATGGTTGAGAAGGGTCTGCCACCGGTTGCAGTAACCCAGGGGTTTTCCCTGGGATTCTTTTCATTGTGGCACATACAGTACAACATTTTACATAGTTTTCCACATCCTGTTTCAGCCCCGGCCACCAAAATTGCCAGTGGGTGAGGTGTAGAGTTTTTAAATATCCAAAGTGTCCAGCCTGTTTTACATCTTGGCTGTGTTTGAGAGCATTAAGACGGAGGGCTTCGGGCAAATATAGTTTCCCCCCTTTGTAGGCCAAGCCATCCCTGCATGTTAGGGAGGTTTTATTATCTTTGAACCATTGATCGGCGAGGAGCTTTTGTTTTATTTTCTTTACCCCAGGGTCATCAGGATTAGGGACTCTGCGAGGCGTTAGTTGAGCGGCAGTTTGTGGACTGGAGATAATTGCACGTTTGGGGGCTGTGGCCAATCTCCTTGCTGTAGTCATTCTCCCACCAGCTGCTGATCTCCTGGCTTCTGCACCACCCTTAGCTGTTGCAAGGCCTCTATTAGCTGTGGCAAGCTCAGAGGTTGTTGACCATCTGCCTGCTGGGTTTGCCAATCTCCCCATTGCTGCAGAGGCCTCAGACTGGGATTCCCTCTCTCTTCAGCTCTGGAGTCCCTGGCAGGGGAAGACAGGATCTGAAAGGCTTTCTGTTCTGCAATGGAAGGGCTGTAGGCTCCTCTCTGCAGGAATTGATTTCTGCTTTTCACCTCTGGGTTTTGAAATCTTTCCAGTGACTCACCCAAAACTTGAGTGGCAGGCGATTCATTAGCTCCGCTCGGCTTATCCCAGTCTGACGACCAAATCAGCTCTCCTAATTGCATTAGTCTTGCTCCCAGCTGGGAGATCTGCCAGAGTTCCTTCTCCCCTGGCTTGCTCGCTGTCACTCCCCCCCTTGGGGAAGCTGCTGCTGCCGGGGTGCTGGCCTTAGGAAATCTTTCTTCTTCCATAATGAGATCTTCCCCGAATCTTTGCCAGCTTATCCCTTTAGTTTAGGAACAGTGACTGGGGTTTGGGACCCCTAAATCTTTGAAAAGTTTTGTTGATTTTGGCATGTTGTCATGGTTATGACTAATGAAACACTTCAAAGAACTTACAGGCATTGTTTATCCTAGAAAGCCTTTATTACAGTGTAACAGAGTATCGGCACAACATAGAGGGATGCCAAGATCTGAATTTCCCTTCCTTTGCACATAACATTCCAGGCTATTCCCCCTCCCCTTTTTGCAGTCATCATTCACATTTTCCAATGAACCTGGAGGGCAAAGATTCACTTCCGTTCCCTTCCTGCCCACAGTCCTTATCTTTCTCCTGCCCCCCACCATCTGAATTAACTCTTAAAATACCAGACAGTTCTGCATATCTTGTCAAAGCAATAATATCCAATATTAGCAGCGTTGACACTACTATTATATTAATTAGTGTTACTGAACAGATGTACCCGGACAACAGTCTGTTTGCTAAAGCTTGAAAATGTTAATGGGGGGCAACCCCATTGTTGTTCCCATCCCTGTCCCAATCCTGAGTCCCACCCCGAACCCTAATTCCCATCCCTTCCCCAACCCTATAAAACTTAATAAAACTTTGATAAAAAAAAAGAAGCACAAACCTCCGGGACCTTCCCCCCAACCAGAATCCTGCCAGCTGTCGGGATCCGAAACATCATAATCCTCAGGAGAAGAAGTGGTGGAGATGCGCAATCACAAACCTTGATGGTCGATAGGCGTTGGAAAGAAAGACAAGTGGGAAAAGATATCGAGAAAGGTGACCCTGAGACGGGGCAGCCACCAACCCGAATGGAAGCAAGAGATGGTGTAGTAATCAGTCCTTAGTCATTGAAGGGTGCAAAGAAATGGCCCGCAGCACGCAGCCTTTATTTGTTTATATAGAGTTTTACAAATAGCAAAAGTTACTGCATGGCAATAGCATTTCATTGGCTAAAATCCTTTACCAATACTCAAGAGTAAAAAGCTAGAGGCCATAAACAGGGAAACTTGTTGTTCACCAGCCAGCCTTATCAAACTGGCAAGGTCACACAGACCTGCGTACTTTCACGTCACTATGGTGATGTGAGCTGGGGGGGGAGATACAGAGAAAAGACACAAGCGTTGGGGGGGGCAGTATTCTGCGCACGACCTTTGCCTGTCTCTCACCTCTACATCTCACTCTTTTTTGTTTTGTTAGACGAAATATCGCCGTAAGCGGGGTTAATAAAAGGATTATAATCAGGAGAGGAGCATCCTTGCAGTTGTTAATATAGGGCCAAAACTTGACCCTGAGGCAATGGGAGAGAGGATCTGCTGGGATTTAAAGCTCTAATACATATATTGAAAAATGAAAGAAATACATTACATAAACAGCACCCACAAAGATCCTAAGGTACCAATTTTCAAATCAGAGGCCAAATTGTGTAAAATATAAATCTGGTGCTGGATGGTTCGTGAATTATCAGAAATATTGAAACAATACATTTCCTCAAAACGTTTACAACCCAAATGCTGATGCAGAAGCAAATAATCAATTGCAGCGTGATTTTGCAAAATAGCTTTTCTCAAATTTTGCAGTTCATGGTTGATCACTGAAATAGTTGAAGAAGTAGTATTAATTGTTTTTGCCAAATTTCATGTAATAGCATTAATGTTGAGGTGAGCACAAACAGCAAGTCTTGGCACGCCCACTAGAGATATAGCCAATGCTACAAAGTAAGGTTTCTCAGAGTCACAAGTGTTGTCTAGCGTGACACCACATGAAGAATGGTTCATGTGAACTTGTTGTTTTGAAAGCAAAACAGGAATCAGCTGGCTGAGGCAACATTGCGCTTCACTAATATTAGCAGGAATATAATTTAAAGTTTCTTGACCACACGTAAAAAACCCTCCTTGCAGTAGCCAAGCATGTCCAAAATGAAAGGAAGTCTCTATTGAAGCTGTGCAATTTAAAGCAGGTGAGCCAATGTGATGACAGTGAGGTTTTTTAAAGCAATAACCTCCCAGAGTCAGTGAAGTTTTGAATTACTGCAGAAGGGGTGCAAACAAAGACTAAACATGTAGAAAGCAAATTTTCCATGTCATACATTTCAGATAAACAAAAGAAGTCATTTTGTGTGATGTTAGATTTTGCTTCATTCGTTGTTCGAATGATTGTTTGAGTGGGATGACAGTTGCAGTTGTCAAAGGGCAGATGTTAACAATCAGATATAAACAAATGATGGATAAGAAATTTGCAGTTAAAACCACAAAAATGGCAGCGCACAGGTTCTCGGGGATCAAGTTGTTTACATCTCCCCACGTCACTGGCTGCCTGGCATGTCAGGATTGGATTACTTGCTGTGCCATCTGTAGAGTCACCCTTGCCATTTCTGGGACTGGGTCCAGGGACTGGTGCCACGACATCCCTGGCTGGGTGATCACAATGCGCTGGAATCCGCAAAGGTCCTGTTGGAGCAAGCACAGCAGCGTAGCCCCGCCCCCAAGTGATCAGAGGGACTGGTCCCAACCATGCTTTGTCTGGTAATGCCCGATAATATACCAGAGGTGGAGGCAAGCTTGTTTTCTGTTGAGAGTGTCTCTGATAATCAGTCAAATTTGGAATGGAAATATTCAATTGGTGTAATGTAAATAATACTTTTTGAACCTGTTGTATTACCCACGACAAATTGGGTACCCTAGATAATCCATCCTTTTTTATTTGTTTGTGAAGGCAGTCCTTGAAAGACCAATTAGCACGTTCCACAATAGTTTGACCCGTGGAATTATAGAGAAGACCATGAGTAAAAACAATATTTCAGGTTGTACAAAATTGTAAAAAGGCCACTGAAAAATAGGCTGGCCCATTGTCAGTTTTTAGGGAAGAGGGTTTACCCAAGGCTGTAACGGCCAAAAAAAGATGAAAAATAACATGTGAAGCTGTTTCCCCTCATAGAGGTGGGGGAAATTGTTCCTAAATACCTATTTATGAATATACATTTCTAGGAAGCCAAAAAGAGAGAACATGGATAACGTCCATTTGTCATAGTTGATTAGAGGCAAAACCACATAAAAGACATAAAAAAGACATACAAAAAAATTAGGCCCAGGAAGGGAGGAGTGATTGTGTATATGAGAAACAAAATTATAAATGCTTTCAGTTCTGGAGCAGCTGCTGCAAAGTTAAAAACAAAGTCATAAGATTGGGGTCAATCCTGGGCGTGATGTAAGCACCTGAAGTAAATTGGCACACATAATGAGAGTCAGAGATTAAGTTAAAAGACTGTTGAGAAAAGGTTTTAAAAGCTAAAATAATTCTGAGCATTGTGATAAGGGTTGCATTGTAGTGTAGAACACTTTCCAGGTATCATCCTTGTAAGCAATTGCTCCTCTCATTCACCCTCCATCAGAAAAAGCAATAACTTGTGGCAAGGGAGAAAGAGGAAGAAAGCAGTGGCTGGACTGGAAAGGAAAAAGTCATTAAACAAGCAAGTCAAAGATCATTAGGCAAATGATATGAAATACAGCCTATATAGTCAGTTAAAGCACATTAAAGAGATAAGTTATTTTTGAAAACAATATTAATTAAATCAGTTCCTTTTCGATGGCAAGCTCTTGTGCGTCCTAAGGTTATCATTTTAGCAACCACCTGGATAAAAAATAAACATTTTGGGATGGGATGTGGGATAAGTAAATATTATTCAGTTCAATATACTTTCTGCACTTCTATTACAGTTAATACTCTGTTAGGTAATTTACTAGTAGGAAAAAATCAAAAGTGTGGAATTCTGTCCACAAATTGAGTATTCATGATGTCATCAATTTGTGCAACTATATTTTTTCTGGGACTTATTGCAATCCTAAATCATTTTATATTTTCTGAAAGCCAATTAAATTGTATCTTTGGTGCTTCAATTTAAGCAAAGTCCATTCAGATGGAAACAAATTTTATATAAATAGGTTAAACATTTATAAATCTATAACAAAGTAATTCAGTTAGTTCTTTTGGTTGTTGGATATTAAAAAATATTGTCCAACATTTACTGTTTCTCTTTTGAGTAAAAAATTTATTTGCCGAAACTGCATAGGTGAATGTCAAGTTTCAGATTCATTCCACTCTTCTCAGATTACAATTCCAAGCAGAGGAAAAAAAAATTAAACAAACAGTTCCCCCCCCCCTCCTTCCTGTCTCTGGCTCTTTAAGCAACGCAGCCAGCCGAAAGAGACGGGGGGGGGGGGGGGGAATCTCACCACCAAAAAATAGTTTCATCTCCTTCATATGCATTTTTCAATAAATTCTCTCATACATTCTCCATGAAATTATTCTCATACAAATATTTACTATTATTTTCACAGTTTGGGAGAAAATGGGTGGGTTTTGAAGGCTAACACACACTTCAACAAGTTAACTCATTCAGTTCCATACTGACTGTTTGCATAAAACCATTCCACATACAATTATTTCATTTAATACTTTCTCCAGGCAAACCATATATTCTTAGCAAGGCCTTTTTGTATTGTTGTTATCAGAGAGGGCTTTGAGCCTCTTCTAAGTCTTGGAATAACACAGAACAACACAGACAAACGTATATACACAAATACTGTTACAACAACTTTTATTTAGACATATATCTTGTCCTGCAAGAAGCGAGAAAAATGACAAGGTGATTTCAACCAAAAAGTGGTTTTGAGGGCCCTAATCATCTCCCATTTTTCTCACCATTCCAAGCCCAAGCATAATGTTCTGAGTGGCCACACACACACACATCACACAAAACACAACCAGACATTTGTCTGACAGGGTTAACTTAATATAGATTGCAGAGTTTCAAAGCATTCCGATTGCTCAAAACACTTCACTCTGAGGGAGTACATTTTGAGTTATGTCTCTAACTAATCAGCAAACGAATTAGCCTCCTCAGAAGAAGCTGAAAATCCAATTAAAGATGTTTTTAGGAGGAATAAATTTTACTTAGTTGCAAGCAGAAGGGGGCTGATAGTTAACTGCCACCCTTCTGAAGTATATGGGTCCATTTTTTTCTTCCTTGCCTGACAGGACTGAATACAATAGATGTTATACTGGAGCTCAAGGTTCAAGATGTAATTTATGCTCTATCTTTTAGCCTAAGCATCCGATGCTCAGGATTCGAAGAACACTGTTTTCCTATCTCCCCCATCAGCTTCCTTATGTCCGTTTCAAGCGTTGCCATGCCTGACTTCTGTAGCAGGAGTCTGAGCTCCTGTACGTGCTTTTGCTGAGGGTGAGATAATTTACAGCCCATACTTACTCACTGAGGGGTCTCGTAAGACGAAAGTGCACTTAGGGGTCTGTTCCAGATGATGGTAGGTATGTTGGCAGCTGCTTCTTCCCGTAGGGGTCCCAAAATGAAATGTTCCTGCTGAGGGCGCCAGCTGTAGTAATCAGTCCTTAGTCATTGAAGGGCGCAAAGAAATGGCCCGCAGCACGCAGTCTTTATTTGTTTATATAGAGTTTTACAAATAGCAAAAGTTACTGCATGGCAATAGCATTTCATTGGCTAAAATCCTTTACCAATCCTCAAGAGTAAAAAGCTAGAGGCCATAAACAGGGAAACTTGTTGTTCACCAGCCAGGCTTATCAAACTGGCAAGGTCACACAGACCTGCGTACTTTCACATCACTATGGTGATGTGAGCGGGGGGGGGGGGGGAGATACAGAGAAAAGACACAAGCGTTGGGGGGGCAGTATTCTGCACATGACCTTTGCCTGTCTCTCACCTCTACAAGATGGAGAAATCCCTGCACGTTAGCAAAGAGGAAGGAAGTTGTGCTCAACACTTGAACTGGATCCTAGAGAAAGTTATTGACCTGATGAAAATAACCCTCATCTCTCTAGGGGAGGAGAAACCTGAGCCCTGCGGCCACACCAGCACCTGGAGCTGCATCTGGAGAGGCACTGAAGGGGAATCGGAACCTGTAGTCCCGGGGATGTCCGCTGAACCAGCAGCTACCACTTCAGCAGCCCCCACTCCCTGCCAACCCGCAGATGGCAATCAGGATGGGAGACAATACCGCTGGCAGCGAAGGCACCAATCCTGTCAAAGATTGCTGATGTTTTCAGTGGGGAGAGGACGGATGAGCTTCCCCCTCACCAACCCACAGATTGTGCCATAGAATTCAAGCCCAGGGCAAAACTCCCAAAGCCCAGACTTTACTCTATGAGCCCTAAGAAGAAGGAGGAAATGGAAAGATTCATAAATAAAAACCTAGAAGGGGGGTTTATCGAACCTGCCAAGCCTAACGCAGCCACCCCGGTCCTCTTTAGAGAGAAGAAGGACGGCACTTTACACTTGTGCGTGGATTACTGCACCCTGAATGCAATCAGTGAAAGTAACCTATACCCCCTACCCCTCATGAAGGACATGTTGTCACACCTCTCGAAAGGAAGAATTTTCACTAAACTAGATCAACTAGACATCCTTATCTTCACCAAATCCAAAGAGGAACATGTCAACCTAGTAAGAGTGGTTTTAAAGAAACTGCGAGCTGCCCACCTATATGTCAAATTATCGAAATGCGAATTCCACCAGGAAAGAATAGACTACCTGGGTTATCGCATATCCCCACAGGGCATTGAAATGGACCCCGAGAAGGTCAGAGCAGTACTAGAATGGGCACCACCTCACACAAGGAAGCAGTTGCAAAGTTTCCTGGGCTTCGCAAACTTTTACTGCCAATTCATCCCTTCATTCGCCCAAATAGCCCTACCCCTCACAAACTTACTAAAAATGAAGGGAGAATCCTCAGTGAAACCTAGCCAGCCACTAACATGGACAATGGAATGCCAAGCGGTGTTCGAGAGGTTAAAGAGACTTTTTTCTGCCGCACCCGTACTGAGGCATCCAGACACAGATAAACCTTTCATAATACAGGCGGCCGCAAGTGATGTGGCAGTGGGGGCTGTACTATTACAAGAAAACAACAAAGGGGTATTGCAACCATGCGTGTATACGTCCAAGAAACTCACAGAAACGGAACAGCGCTGCCCCATGTGGGAAAAAGAGGCATACGGGGTGCGTTGGTCATTACTTACATGGTGCCAGTTCCTTGAAGGGAATAAAATCCCTTTTCAGGTCTGGACAGAACACAAAACCCTGGAAGCCTTGAAAACACCCAGGAAGCTCACTCCCAAGCAAGCCTGCTGGTCCCAGCATTTTCACCAATTCTGTTTCACGCTTAATCACTTGCTGGGGGGGGGACTTCCTGGCAGATGCACTGTCTCTCATGCCCCAATATAACAGCACGCGAGCCACCAATTCTAAACCACTTATGCCGGAACCACAACTGGCAGTGCCAGTAACAACCAGAGCCCAAGCTAAATTAAAGCCACAGCTAGGTAGCCAAACTGGAATCGAATTCTGGAAAACTTTGGAAGCAGATGAATGGTTCCAGAAAAATAGACACGTGTGCACAATCAAGGACGGACTGCCATGGGTGGGAGAAAAGTTATATATACCAACCACCCAGAGGGTCACTTTCATGCAGCTATGCCATGACACAAAATCAGCAGGGCATTTTGGATTTGTAAAAACATTACATTTAATTAAAAGGCAATTTTGGTGGCCATCCATGAAAAAGGACATAGAAAGTTATGTGGCCAGCTGCCCAATGTGCGCAACTGCTAAGAGGTTGCAAGGGAAATAGCCCGGACTGTTACAACCAGTGTTGAATCCCTCAGCCCCCTGGAAAGAAATAGCCCTGGATTTTATAGTGGAATTACCAGAAAGCAATGGAAACACTGTCATCTGGATGGTTACGGACTTGTTTTCCAAACAGGTGCACTTTATCCCTTGCCAAAAGATTCCCACCACAAAAACCTTAGCGAACCTATTCGTGCAGCACATCTACAGATTGCATGGGGCACCCCAACACATCATATCTGATAGGAGAGTGCAATTTACGTCAGAATTTTGGAAGGAATTTTTATCCCTCCTAGGAACCACTCAGGGACTGTCATCTAGTCATCATCCGCAATGTAACGGACAATCTGAATGTTCTAACTCAGTACTTGAGCAATACTTAAGATACTTTATTAATTTCCAGCAAATGAATTGGACGGACCTACTCCCCTTCGCAGAGGTGGCCTACAATAATGCAGTCCACTCCAGCACAGGCCACACTCCTTTTCAAATAGCCACCGGTCAAAGTTTCAACCCTATGCCAGAACTAATCCCAAATGAACCAGCAATCCCATCACTGAAAGAATGGATAGCACAATTGCAAAACACCTGGCCAATAGTTAGAAAAGCCTTAGACGAAGCTAGGCAAGCATACAAAGCACAAGCAGATAAAAAGAGAGTCGAACCCACACCATTCACTGTAGGAGAAATGGTATATTTGTCTACAAAATACCTAAAATCCCTACAACCCTGTAAAAAATTTGGAACAAAATATAGAGGACCTTTTCTAATTAAAAGAATCATAAACCCAGTAACAGTAGAATTAGAACTACCCAAAAATCTCAGGCAAATACACCCAATTTTTCACTGCAGCTTGCTGAAAAGAGAACAATCACCTTTACGGCCAAAAATCCCCCCCCCCCACCACCACCTCCAATCATGGTTAAAGGAGAACAACACTTCGAGATAAAGGAAATCCTAGACTCTAGGAAGTATCATGGGGCAACTCAATACCTAGTAGCATGGAAACACCTTCCCTCCTCACAAAATGAGTGGGTCCATAAACGTCACGTCAGAACATTGAAACTGCTAAAGAAGTTTCATACAGAATATCCCAACAAACCAGACTTAACTTTCATACCTGTTTTGTTTTCTCTACAGGTGGATCTCTCTTATTTTGAAGGGGGGCAGGATGTCAGAATCCAGTTATATTTCATTTCTATCTATCTCCTCTGATCTAAAATCAACTCTCACCTTTCCCTGGATTCTGCCATACTTCCAAGGGGGAGGGGGGATATGCATGCGGGTTTATTGCTTTCACTTCCTCTATTCGCTCCAAGGTAACTTTTTGGTTACTGACTCCGTGTCTGCTATCCATTACAATGTAACAAATTTCTTCCTGCACTATGCATCTCTCTGAACCTTCTTCTCCCTAACTGGGCAGCTAGGAAAAGGGGGGGGGGAGAAGTACAAACCTCCGGGACCTGGCTTATCTCTCCGTTCTCAAAAGGAGGTGTGAAGAGCTGTGGAACATCGCACTACAAATGGAGCTGGATTGATGTTACCTCCCCTTTCCCATGATGGACCTAATACCTGGGGATTGGCCAGTCTGAATCATCCGGATGAACTGTGGAGTGGGGTTTGCTTAGGGACACTTTAAAGTAATCGATCTGTAAAGAAATCCCTCAGATCCTGTCTATTATGCCTGCTATCAACTACTCTTAATAAAAGTTCCTGTTGGAAGAAATTGTTTCCAAGAGTTCTGCTTTCTTAAGATGTGGGATTGAAGTGGGTCCTTACAGTAGCCTTTTAATCCTATCACAAAGAAAACAATGAACATTTCTCACCTAAAAAAGGTTCGTCTAGAAAGCAGGAGGTGACAAACCACAGATATCCCATCCTCTTTACAATGGAATCCTTAGCAGCTTTGCTTTACAAATACATTTTCCTTTGTTTAAACACCTATCTCAGTTGCTCAAAATGTGTCCATGAATCAGCTCCTTCAGATTTTCCACCCCTCAGCCAAAAAATGCATAAAGATCTCTGCCTTCTATTGTTCAGGGTCCTTCTTCCTTGCAAACCAGGCACCCAATGATTGTTTGTGTAAAGTTTGGTCATTTCTCCTCAGCGTTGTGCTCCTTTAACAGAATAACAGAGTTGGAAGGGACCTTGGAGGGACCTTGGAGGTCTTCTAGTCCAATCCCCTGCTCAGGCAGAAAACCCTATACCATTTCAGACAAATGGTTGTCCAATCTCTTCTTAAAGACTTCCAGTGTTGGAGCATCCACAACTTCTAGAGGCAAGTTGTTCCACTGATTAACTGTTCTAACTGTCAGGAAATTTCTCCTTAGTTCTAGGTTGCTTCTCTCCTTGATTAGTTTCCATCCATTGCTTTTTGTCCTGCCTTCAGGTGCTTTGGAGAATAGCTTGACTCCCTCTTCTTTGTGGCAACCCCTGAGATATTGGAACACTACTATCATGTCACCCCTAGTCCTTCTTTTCATTAAACTAGACATACAGTACCCAATTCCAGCAATTGTTCTTTATATGTTTTAGCCTCCAGTCCCCTAATCATCTTTGTTGGTCATCTCTGTACTCTTTCTAGAGTCTCAACATCTTTTTTACATCATGGCAACCAATACTGGATGCAGTATTCCAATTGTGGTCTTACTAAGGCTTTATAAAGTGGTACTAATACCTCACGTGATCTTGATTCTATCCCTCTGTTAATGCAGCCAAGGACTGTGTTGGCATTTCTGGCAGCTGCAGCACACTGCTGGCTCATATTTAATCCACTGGGAGTCCATGATCCCTCTCACAAATACTACTATTGAGCCAGGTACCACCAATTACTACCATTGAACAAAGTACCACCTATACTATGCTGTACCTGTGCATTTGGTTTTTCTTGCCTAAATGATGAACCCTACTTTTTCACCATTGAATTGCATTTTGTTAGATAGTGCCCAATGTTCAAGTCTGTCAAGACCCTTCTGTATCTTAAGCCTATCTTCTGGAGTGTTGTCTATTCCTGCCAGCTTGGTGTCGTCTGCAAATTTGATGAGTTCCCCATTTATCCCCTCATCTAAACTATTGATGAAGACATTGAAGAGTACTGGGCCTAAGACAGCACTTTGGGGTACCCCACTGCATACTTCCCTCCCTGTAGATGCAGTTCCATTGAGGACTTCACGTTGAGTGTGGTTGGCCAGCCAGATATTTTTCAGAGAAAATTCCATGAGCCTTTTGGTGTTAGAAGTGGGATCCAGTGATCTGCTCTGGTGAGGTCTGGCTTCAATTGAGACTGGCTACTCACAGGATCCTTTGTGTTCCTTCCTCCCTTTAGCCAGCACTCCCAAGAGTGATTCCTGTATCAGCCCCTGAAGAGAAAACCAAGAGATTGCCAGGACAGCCAGGACAGGTAGGTAAGAGTTGCAGACCATTTAATTTGCCACTACGGTAGTTTTGTGCACCAGTAGGTTGTGTGCACAGTTTAGGTTTTGGGGGGTGTCTTGTGCATGGTTTAGGTGGCAGTTGCTGGACCTGTCCCTCCCCTTCCAAGTGGGACTCGGTGACCAGAGGATGGTGCCAGGGTTCCAAACCACTCTGCCTGTTCCCCTTACAAGTGGGATATGCAGTGGGAGCAGCACTGTGGTTTCTCTTCTAAGCAGGGTACAACAGGAGCAATAGAGAAGAGTTTGGGAAGAAGCAAAAGCCAAACAGCAATGTGAGGGTAAGTCCAGCCATGGCGTCTCCCTTGGCCTATAAAATGATTGGATCCAGGTTGTCCGTACTTGTCTGTGTATGTGTTATTTGTGGGTCTGTGTGTTAAAGGAAAGGAAAGTCTGTGAAGATTCTTAGTCATACAGTTGCCTTTTGAAAAAGCACCTTTGAGAAAGGAAAGGAAAGGAAAGGAAAAAGGCAGTCCAAGTTTTCCCCAGGTAGCCCTGGAGCCTTTATGCTGCAAAACTATGACAAAAAGTCCATTAGAAACACTCCTTTATAGGGCAGTTGGACAAATAATCTGCTGAGAACCAGTTCCCTGGGGAAGAAATCTTTAAGTTAAGAAAGTTTATTTACTTAAAAAGAGAATGCTTTGCTTTTAAAAAAGAAAATCTAGCAAACAAATGTGGGAAATATATTACTGATGGGAAAGAGAATGTCTTTTTAAAGATTCCCCATGGCAAATAAAAAAAAATCAAATTCACTCCAATTTGCAAGATAGGAATAAAAGTCAAAAGCAGCAAAATGAGAAGTTAAAGGAACAAGTCAGTTTGGCCCCATAGTAAATGTATTCCCAATATATGAAATCATTGCCTTTGATAACTCCTGCATAATCTTTCTCCTCATCTTGGATCAGTGGTCTAAGCTAAAGGGAGAATCTTTTGACATCATTATAGCTCTCTGTATACTATTTACAATCAACACTTGTGAAAGCCAAAAGTTGCCACTAATTTTTAATCAATGTGCGTGATTGTGCACACACATGTGTTTTGTATGTTTCTCTTTGTATACCAAGAGGTACAACCACCCTTAAAAGGAATTCTTTGAAGCCACTTACACAACTTCTTGTGTATGCATTTTTTCTTCTTCAGCCATCTGATATACTTGCAACATTCCACTTCCACCTATTTGCCTTGGTAGGTAGAGTCTGTCAATGTCACTGCAAGGATGAAGGGCATGATTGTCATTATTTTTCTGGTCTTCCTATCCATGGCTTTTAGTTCTGCTTGAGTCCAGTCCATGATTCCAGCTGTGTATCTAATGACTGGAATTGCCCAGGAGTTGATTGCCTTGATGGTATTTCCTCCATTGAGTTTGGACTTTAAGATCTTCTTCACTCGCTTGATGTATTCACTTCTAACCTTTTTCTTGACTTCAGTGTGGTTGATGCTGTCAGCTTGAAGGATACCCATGTATTTGTAGTAATCATCTTCATCCAGACTCTTAATGTTATTTTCATGGGGCATCTTTATTCCTTTCAGTTTTCAGTTTCCACGGACGCCTTGGCCAATGTGGAGCAACTAAAATTATCTCAGCCCGTTCCTGAATCAATTTGCGAATGGTTGCCTGTATCAAAGGAAGGGGAGGGAAGGCATAAAGCAGATCCCCCGGCCACCGCCACCGGAGAGCGTCCATTCCCTCTGCCCCCCGAGTTGGAAACCTGGTGAAGAACCTGGGGAGCTGAGAGTTTCTTGGAGAGGCAAAGAGATCCAGTTGTGGATGACCAAACCTGATCGAGATCTCCCTGAACAGTTCCGGATCCAGACTCCACTCTGAGTGGTCGACCGTGACCCTGCTCAGGGAATCTGCTTGTTGATTTGCCTCCCCTGATATGTGTTCTGCCTTGATAGAACCCAGGTTGGACTCTGCCCACAGACCCAGGGCCAAAGCCTCCAGCATGAGGGACCAAGACCAGGTCCCTCCCTGCTTCTTGACGTGAGCCTTGGCAGCCACATTGTCAGAATGAGGATGTGTTGTCCCCTCACTACAGAGGAAAACTGACGGAGTGCCAAGTGTATGGCCCTGAGCTCGAGCCAATTTATGTTGTGAGCTAGCTCCGACCGGGACCACTGACCCTGCGCCAGATGAGTCTGTAGATTGGTGCCCCAACCGAACAGACTGGCGTCTGTGGTCAAGATGAGTCTGGGGGGCTCCTTGAAGATGGTCCCCTTGGTCATTGCGGATGAGGCCCACCATAGGAGAGAGGATAGAGTGTGGTGAGGAACCCTCACCCTTCTCGTGGATGAACTGAGGTTCTGTTTCTGGAAGGGAAGGAGAAACCATTGAAGGCTTCTGGAATGAAGTCTGGCCCACGGAACGATCCCCATGCAAGAGACCATCTTTCCCAGCAGTTGAGACAGCTGGACCAGAGTAACTAACCTCTCTCTCCGAACCTGATGTACGAGCTTCTGGATGCCAATCCGGCGCTCCTGCAAAAGGTAGACCTTGCAAAGGTTTGAATCTATTATCACCCCTAGATGAAGGAGGCGCCTTGTAGGAGTGGTGTGACTCTTCTTGAAATTCATGGAAAACCCATGATCCTGAAGAGTATTGATTGTGATTTCCAGGTCTGACAGACCCGACCTGAAAGAACTGGATTGGACTAGAATGTCATCCAGGTAGAATTGTACGCGCACCGGAATCATCCTGAGGTGGGCTGCCAATACTGCCAAAACTTTTGTGAAGACCCTTGGAGCTGAAGAGAGACCGAAGGGGAGAGCCCTGTACTGGTAATGCTGGTGCGCGTAACAAAACCGAAGGAAACTGCGGTGTTCCAGGAGGATTGGGATGTGCAAGTAAGCCTCTGTCAGGTCTATGGAGGATAGGAAATACCCTTTTCTGATGCTGGCCAGAATGGACCTTAGGGTCTGCATCTTGAACCTTTTGTATTTTAAGAAATAATTTAGACCTTTTAGATCCAGTATCGCCTTCCAACCTCCCGAGGCTTTGGGGACCACAAACAGAATGGAATAAAATCCCTGTCCTTCCTGTTCCTGTGGTACCTGTTCTATTTCCCTGATTTCTAACAGATGGGAGATGGCCGTGGCTACCAATTTTGCCTTGACTGGGTTTCTTGATACGGGACACCGCATGAAGCGGTCCAGAGGATTTGAGATGAATTCTAAAGCGAGACCCCGTTTTATGGTCTCCCTGACCCAAATGTCGTTGAATAGCGCCAACCGACCGCCTATGGGAGAGTCCTCCCTGGCGTCACTTAGACCGTCTGTAGGGACGGCCCCCTGTGCCCCGGAAAGGGCGCTTGGACTGGTATTGGCCCCTGGCTCCAGTGTTCTGGCGGTCCTGTTGGCAATCCTGTCTAGAGGGAAAGGATCGTGAGCCTCTAGGCCTTTCCCAGGACTGTCTGGGCTGAAAGGGCTGCCTCCACTCCCAGGAACCACTGGAGCGGAATGTCTGTTTACAAAAATCCTGCTGAGGTCGTCTATCCGACCTCTTGGAGGGGTGTGCCAGATTTTTGCATTTATCTTTGCCCTCTATTATGTGCAGTTCGAGGATCGGGCCAAATAAATGTGTACCACTGTATGTGGCCGTCGACAGATGCCACTTAGACTTTAAGTCAGTCCGCCACTGTTTTAGCCACAGCAATCTTCGAGAGGCAACTGTGGCTGCAATGGATTTAGCGGAGTACCTGGCTGAATGAAGTGAGGCATCTGCCATGTATTCTGATGCTGCCACTAGCTTTCCCAGTGTCTGATGTATGTGTACCTGGTCAGGGGGAATGAGTGCCTGAAGTTCGCGGAGCCACATGATTGAAGCCCTTGCAAAGAAGGAAGATGAAGTCGCAGCCTTAATCGCCCATGCCGAGGCCTGATGAGCTCGACAAAGGGAGAACTCGAACTTCTTGTCCTCCACCTTCATGGCCTCTGCCATATCCCCTGGAATAGCCGATGTGGAAAATAAAGAGGTTAGTGGAGTGTCCACAGATGGCACCTCTAAGAGGGAAGCAAAAGAAGAAGACACATTGAACAGCTTCCTTTCTGTGCTATTGGGGGCGGGAAAAGTGGCCAGGGATGACCACTGTTTCTCCACAGTAGCCCGAAATACATGCAGACAAGGAATTTGTGTCTCCTCCACAACCTGTTCCGTGAGCAGTGGATTAGACTCCTGGTTGGTGGAGGTGGAAGGTTTGTCATCCTGTGATGAGGAGAGGTTAGCCGTAGTACAGGCTTTCAGAAGTAAAGACCTGAAAAGGGAAGGATCCAAAAGACCCAAGGTTTGCGCTTGTTCGGGAGCTGCCTCCTCATCCTCTGACATGGGCATGTCGGCTACCTCTAGGTCCACTGACCCTTCCTCGCCTAATTGTGAAGAGGTCTCAGAGACACCAGAACCGGGAACCATGGCACGTCCCGTTTGAGAAGGAGACATGGATGGAGGAGGTGGTGGTTGTAAGAGCCTTTGACTCCTAGAAGAAGACATAAATTGTGTAAATGCACGCTGCATGAATGCATTAAATTGATCTGACCACAGAGCCTGTTGGTCCTCTGAACTAACTCCAGCCTCAGTTGTGACCTGCGTGCCTTCATGAGCCTGTTGTGTGAAGGAAGAAGAGGAGGAAGAGCTGTGGGGACCAACCTATTCAGTTTCCCCCTGAGGAGACCATGCCCTAGGGGCATCATGTGAAGGCACATATGGAGGCTCAAATGGAGGACGGTCCAGAGAAATGGGGGGAACCACTTCAGCCTCGGTGGACATGAGCCTTTGAGCTTTGGAGAATTCCCTCTCCAGCGCCTGATGTCTCCTCGAGGCCTCTCACTCGGCTGCTTTAGAAGTCTCCTTAGGTGCCAAATGCTTTGTCTTGGCCTTTTTCTTTCCCCCCACTTCCAAATCAGTTGATATGCATTTTGCTTGTGTGGGGGGGAACACCAGTGTCTTGTGATGCCTGGGGCAAGGAACTGTCTGCCATTGCAATCAGGATATTCCAAAGGATATACCCATAAATGGGGGGAACCCAAACTTGCAGATCTGGTTGTCAGAGAGGGAAAACAACCCACAGTCTGAACAACAACAATGGCAAACAGCCAGACAGTTCACTAGAACTGCCTGTCTAGGCCTGTGGCACTGCACCACAAACTAAATGGAAACAGGTGGATTCTAGATAAAATTCTCCCCCGCTCAGTATACAAAGCTAGCAAATGGAATAAAACCTGATCCTCAGAGAGTAGAGATGGACTAATAAACAATGCAATAAGGAGTCACCACATGACTATTTGATCGTACTGATAGTATCCTGGAAATGCATTAATATGCTTCCCCCTGGTAAAGGCCTGACACAGCAGACCCAGAGAACAGTAAAGCAGGCCCCAATGGACTGCTAGGAACACGAGGTCCTTACAAGATGGCATCAACACCTGAAAGCATTCAGTCAAAATGACGGCCGTGCCCTGAGCACACGGTCAAAATGGCGGCCGTGCCTTGCAGTCTCCTCTAATAATTGCAATAGCACCAAAAAGGTCTATTAGACTGCCTGGAAGTGAAAGGCTCTAAGGGTTTCTTCCTAAAATCCCCCCCCCTTTCGTCACAAATAACTTGTTGTTAGTTGCGCAGCCTCCGCTGCGATCCAGAAAAACGCCTGCTTCCAAA
Source organism: Crotalus adamanteus (assembly GCA_039797435.1). NCBI lineage: Eukaryota > Metazoa > Chordata > Lepidosauria > Squamata > Viperidae > Crotalus > Crotalus adamanteus. Next base: position 46,060,268 of record CM077935.1, on the reverse strand, counting down.
AGAACCTTGTGGCGTCTAAAGCAACTGAGAATGACTCGCTGTTAAGTAGAAGGGAGTCCCTCCGGTTACCCAAGCTCCGCGGAATCCTTGTTCTCCGCAATTCAGCTGTTCGGCTGATCAGCGCTCCCGCTGATCAGCTAGATTGGAGCCAGAAGCCCCGGTTGCGATCGGCCTGAAAACAGCTCACACAGGAGCCTAGTAGGCTCGTAGAGCCTAGAGGCCAGATCAACCCACAAATAACTTTAGCAATTTGGATCCAAATTAGAAAACAAACACCAAAATTTAGAGATTGTGGATTCCAATGAATCCAATTAGTGAATCAATCGAATTAATTAAACAAATTACTTAATCAACCTAATCTAACTGAGGAGCCTGAAATTTTGCATCCTGCTGAGCTAGACTAAGTCAAAAAACTGAAAAGACACACCCAGAGGGAAGCGTGGCTAAAATTTGACTTAGTCTCTTCTGAGCAGGAAGGCTGAAATTACCCACCAGTGGATTCTACAGGCATCATGCTGGAGAATGCTACCATACCAGTTAGTAATTTGAAAGTTGTTGGTGAGCAGTTCTGAGGTTTTCCTGCAAAAACCGTCATAGGTAAAAACCCCTTTTCTTCCCTGGGCCACCCACAGTTCATTGTCCACCAATTACATGCAGTGCTTTTGTTTTGGGAAAACAGTTTGCACCGTTTCAACAGTTCTTGGAACATGAACCTGGTGGGTATCTCTTCTCATGCAACAGAAGGCTCTCATGCATTCCTTTTTTTAAAAAAGATTTTTATTGATTTTTTTTCATACATTCAATAGTGTTTGTTCAACAACGTGCTATATGAGTTTACATTCGCTAATACATATTTAATTCCTAATCCTTTATTCTTTCCTCTAGCCATCGATAAAATAAGTCCCAAGTTTGATAATATTTAGTTTCTTCTTTTTCTTTCAGCCTCAGAGTCAGTCTATCCATCTCCACACATTCTAGTATTTTTTTAATTATTTCTTCATCTGATGGTATTTCTTCATTTTTCCAATACCGCGCGAATATAATTCTTGCTGCTGTTGTAACATGTAGAATCAAATATCTGCTTTGTTTATCAGTCTTTTCTGCCATTATACCTAATAAAAAAAGTTCAGGTTTAAAATCTACATATTCTGCCAACATCTTTTCTAGCCAGGCATGTATTTTTTTCCAACAACTCTTTGCTATGACACATGTCCACCAAACATGGTAATAAGTACCTGACTTATATTTGCATTTCCAACATCAATCTGACATGTTTTTAAACATTTTTGCTAGCCTTGCTGGTGGCAAGTGCCATCTACAAAACATTTTATATAAGTTTTCTTTATAAGAAGTTGACATTGTCAATTTATAATTTCTTTCTCATAAATTTTGCCATTTTTCTAATTCTATATTGTACCCCAAAAAATTTGCCCATCTTATCATTGTTTCTTTAACTTGTTCATTGTGGGGAAAAAAGCACTCGCAGCAAACTGCCATGCTTTCCCCCCCACAAACCTCATAACCTTTTGATACCCTTTGTCCTAATGAAGCAGCCAGAAGGTCATCCCCTTTTGACTTAATATCTCACCTACCTAAATAAATAATATGCTTAAATTCCTTCCTATCTCTTCCTGCCTTTGTTCGTTCTTTCTCCTTCTGATCTATCTGTATTTGTTTTTACCTGGTCTTTGAACAATTAATATGTTACTAGAAAATAGTTGCTTATATGAAGGAATTTTCCAATGAAGAAACTTTATGTCAGCATCTCATGGTTAAACTTATGAATGTAAAATGTCAGCATTTAATGGTAAAGCCTATGTATGTAAAAAGTATATAAAAACCAATAAACACACAGAGACTCTCAAGCTGTCTCAAGCTGTGACAAGCAGCTCTGCAGCAGCTTCAAATCTCTGCTCAAGACATGCCTGAGTCTTTTTCTTAGCGTCTTTACAACTGGCGCCTTGAACTGGGACATCCCCTTCCGAGGGAAAGCAGCAACCAACATACTTACAGTCGTCTGGAACAGACCCCTTGGTGCACCTTCTCGTCTTCTCGTCCTGCAAGATTTCTCAAACTGTAAGTATGGGCTGCGATATATCTCACCATCAGCAAAAGCATGTAAGAGAGTTAAAGTTTCTCTTACACAAATCAGGCATGACAATGCCTGAAAGGGAGCTTAGGAAGCTAGTGAGTGACTTTTTAGTCTCATATTTATTCTGGATATAATCTATCCATCTTCTCCAAACCAAAATATATCTTTCTTGTGAATAATCCTTCAAATAAGCAGAATTTTTTGCCATTTCTGCTAAATTAGACACCTTGAGTATCCATTCTTCCATAGTAGGCACTGAATCTTTCTTCCAACATTGCCCCACCAGTAATCTTGCAGCTGTTATAAGATTCAACATCAAACTAATTTCTTTAACATCAAAGTCTACAATAACACCTAATAAAAATAATTGTGGCGTAAACTTTATCTTTCTCTTAAAAATCTTTTGAATGTTCCACCAAATCTTAATCCAAAAAGCTTTCATATTTCTACAAGTCCACCAAATATGAAAATAAGTTGCATCTAAGCTTCCACATCTCCAACATTTGGGCTGTAAATTAGGATACATACAAGACAGCTTTTGAGGATCCAAATGCCACCTATAAAACATTTTATAAAAAGCTTGAGTAAATTTTACATTTCTAACCCAAATTGTCTCCCATGTATCCAATAGAATCGGCTCTTGAATATTTTGTGCCCATTTTACCATACAATCTTTAACTAACTCCGTTTCAGAATCCAATTCTATTAAAACATTATAAATTCTGTTTATATGGGCTCGAGGTTGATCTTTAATCTGTTTTACCAAATTCACGTCCTCTAAAGTAATACCAACCTCTTGATCTAAACTCCACCTAACTAACAATTGATTATACTGAAACCAAGAGTGTACAATATTTTCTTGCTTCAACTCAGCTAAAGATTTTAATTGCCATTCCTTCCCTACCAAACTAAGTAATTCCTTATAAGAAATCCTATCCAAATTCACTCACCTAGATACCCCCTCTATCACGTGTCCAGGAATCCCCCAAATTGGAATTTTATAATTTAACCTATAATAATACTTCTTCCAGACACGTAATAAAGAGTTTCTTAAAATATGAAATTTAAAAACCTGATCTACTTTTTTATTATAAATTAAATATGCATGCCATCCATATAATAAATCCCACCCCTCAAGAAGAAGTATATTTTTATTTGTTAAGTTAAGCCAATCACTAATCAGAGTTAAAGCCACTGCATCATAATACAATTTTAAATTAGGCGCCTTAAGTCCTTCTCTTTCCCGTGTATCTTGTATAATCTTAAACTTAACTCTTGGTTTTTTCCCTGCCCAAATAAACTAATTAATACCCTTCTGCCATTCCTCCAAGTTGGCATCTTTTTTCAAAATAGGTATCATTTGGAACAAAAAAAGAAACTTTGGAAGAACATTCATTTTAACTGCTGAGATTCTCCCCAGCAAAGATAACTGTAGTTTTTTTCCAATCATTTAAGTCCTTTTGCACTTTTACCCATAATGTCTCATAATTATTTTTGTACAACTTAACATTAGAAGCTGTAATGTAAACTCCTAAATATTTAACCTTTTTCATTATTTCAAAACCTGTTAATTTAGGTAACATATCCTTTCCCTTCATAGACATATTCTTCGAAAGTATTTTAGTCTTATTGTTATTTACCTTAAAACCAGAAACTTTCCCATACTGGGTTATGATTTCCACCAAATCCCTTACCGAATCTGTCGGTTGAGATAATGTCACAACCAAATCATCGGCAAAAGCTCTCAACCTATAATCATTCTGTTTTATTTTTATTCCCTTTATTGTAGTTGATTCATGAATTTTAATTAATAAAATCTCCATTGTTAAAACAAATAACAATGGGGATAGTGGACATCCTTGTCTAGTACCCTTTTCAATTTTAAATGCTTCTGTTAATCCTCCATTAATTATAATTTGTGCTGATTGCTGTTGGTATATAGCCTTAAGAGCATACAAAAATTTATCCCCAAAATTCATTTTCTCTACAACTCTCAATAAAAATTGCCAATTTAACTGATCAAAAGCTTTTTCAGCATCCAAAAATATCAAAGCCGCAGGGATTTGATTATTCTTATCCAAATACTCAATTAGGTTAACAATTTGTCTTACATTATATTTCATATATCTTCCAGTTATAAATCCAGATTGATCACTATGGATCAATTGCTTCAAAACTTGCATTAATCTATTTGCCAATATTTTTGAGAAAATCTTGTAATCTGTATTCAAAAGGGATATAGGTCTATAATTAGGCTGGGTCAAATCTTGATCCTCCTTTGGGATCAACGATATGAAAGCTCTTCTCCAAGATGGAGGTACCTCTGCTCCCAACAAAATACTATTAAAAAGTTCCTTCAGTGGTTCTATCATTTCTTCAGATAACATTTTGTAATAAATTGCTATTAATCCATCTGTACCAGGAGCCTTACCAACCGTTAATTGTTTAATTGCCCAAATGATTTCATCAGAAGTAATTAAACAATTCATCTCATCTCCTAGAAAGTCTAGGAAAGTGTGCTGCCTGTAAGTACTTTTCTATATCTGAAACTTGTATACTTTCACTAGCATATAACTTTGAATAAAAATCTAAAAAGCTCCTTTTAATCAAATTCTGTTGATATACCTCTTTACCTTTATAATCTATTTTCTCTATAATCCTTGACTTCTGTTTCTTTCATAATTGGTAAGCCAACCACCTACCAGGTTTATTTGCATTACAAAACGTATTATGTTTCATATACCGCAAATTAATTGCAATCTGGTCAGCCATTAACATATTAAATTGCTCCCTAAGCATAGTTATAGAAACCTTTAAACTATTATCCAGTGGATTTAAAATAAGAGCCTTCTCTTTGAGTTTAATCTCTTCTTCCAACTCTTTATGTTTTTGCATCTGTTTACGCCTATGCTCATTATTCATATGAATCAAACCCCCTCTCATATACGCTTTACTAGCATCCCAAACCATTGACATCGAAGTACCCTTATACATATTCAAAAGAAAAAATTCCCTCAAATATTCTCTACATTTCTGTGAATTCCCCTCATACCTAAATAAATTTTCATTCAATCTCCAAGTCCTTCTATTCCCATCTTCAACAGATAACTCCAACCATACAGGACTATGGTCAGACAATATTCTAGGGAAAATCTTAGCATTCTTAACCCTAGAAAAAAAAATCATTAGTAATTAAGAAAAAATCAATTCTGGAATACGATTGATGCCTGTCCGAAAAAAAAGTGAAGTCTCTTTCTTCAATATTCCGTTCTCGCCAAATGTCTGTAAGTTCCAAATCATCCTTCAAGTCAAAAAAAGCTTTGATTTTCCATTTCTTGTTTAGATTTTAAGTGTCCTTCAGAGTTTAGAATATCTCTATATGTCCAGATGTTTTCAAAGTCCACTAAATTTGGGTGTACAAATGCTTCCATTGTTGATAACCACCCTGGAATTTTCAAATATATTTTGCTTTTTATTTTTTCCCATGTTGTTAACAATACATTTCTTCTATAGTGGTTTTGGAAATATTTATGAACTTTATTTTTCCCATACCATAAAAAGCATGCCACCCCAATTGTAAGTCATGTCCCTCCAGATATAACAACCTTTTATTTTTAAGAATTATCCATTCTTTTACCCATGTTAATACGGATGCTTGATAATATAGAACCCACTCTGGTAGGCCAAATCCCCCCTTTCCTTTAGCATCTTGTAACATTTTCATCTTAATTCTGGCTTTCTTTCCTTGCCAAATAAATTTCAAAATTAGTGAATTCAAATCTTCAAAAAAAATATTTCTCCAATTTTATAGGTATTGTTTGAAATAAAAATAAGATTTTTGGTAGTAAATTCATTTTCACTGTAGTAATTCTTCCTAGTATTGAAAATTGCAAATTTTTCCATTTTTCCAAGTCCCATTTTATTTAATTTAATAATTTTATATAACTGTCTTCTTTTATCATTGAACATCTTGCTGTCAATTGTATTCCCAAATATTTAACCTTTTAAGCTATCTGTAATTCTGTTTTTTCTGATATTTGTTTTTTTTTGTTTATCTGTAAGATTTTTAACTATTACTTTAGTTTTTTCTTTGTTTATTTTCAGTCCTGCCATTTCTCCATACTGTTCTATCTTTCCCAATAGTTTAGAAATCAGCTCCAAAGGTTCTTCTAAAATGAACACCAAGTCATCAGCAAATACTTACAATTTATATGTTTCACCTTTTATTTCTAATCCTTTGAATTCTATATCTTGTCTAATATTTCTGTTTAAGACTACCAAAGTAAAAATAAATAACAATGGAGATAATGGACATCCTTGCCTTGTTCCTTTCCTTATCTCAAAGTTCTCAGTGTAATCTCCATTCACAATCACTTTCGCTGTTTGTTTATTATATATCATTTTTATCATATTTATAAAATTCTGTCCAAAGTCCATTATTTGTAATTGCTGAATCATAAATTGCCAGGAAACATTATCAAATGCCTTTTGAGCATCTAGAAATATTATCACCATTTGTTTCCCTGGATGTAATTCATAGTATTCTAATACATCATCACTCTTAGATTACTTATAATTTGTCTCTTTGGTAAGAAACCATTCTGGTCTGAATGTATAAATTCAGTTAAGTATCTTTTCAGTCTCTCAGCCATTATTGAGGTAAAAATTTTATAGTCCACATTCAATAATGATATAGGTATATAGTTTTTTATCTGAGTCAAATCTGAGTCTTCTTTTGGTATTAAAGTAATTTTTGCTTCTATCCATGTCTTTGGAAGTTTAGCCTCCAAGAAAAGTTCATTGCAAACGTCTTTCAACGGTTCACTTAATATATCTTGTAAAGTTTTATACAACTCCACCAGTAATCCATCTGGACCCAGTGTTTTTTCATTTTTTTGTCCCCTTATGGCCTCTGTTATTTCCATCATTGTTATTTTTTCCTCTAGCATGGTTTTAAAGGTTGCTGAAATTTTTGGAAGATTATTTTCTTCTAGATATTGAATTATTTTCTCCTGTGGAATTTCTTCTACATCATACAGTTTCTTATAGTATTCTTTAATTATCTTTTTTATTTCTTCATTTTTAAATTGTAAGCAACCCTTTTCATCTACTAAGTTATTTATCAGTTTCTTCTCCTTCTGTTTTTTTAAGTTTATAAGCTAACCATCTTCTTGGTTTGTTTGCATTTTCAAAAAAGTTTTGTTTTGCTCTTTTGATTTCCTGTGCCAATTTTTCTGAATCCAACAGATTTAATTTATGTTTTATTGTTTCCATTTCTCTTTTCAGTATTTTCTTTTGCGGATTCATTTGCAGTTCTGATTCTAATTTTCCAAATTCTTCCCTTAATAATATGTATTGTTGTCTTTTTTGTTTATTTTTTTTTGCCATGTATGTTATAGCTATACCTCTAAAATATGCTTTGGCTGTTATGTTGTAGAAGTGAGATACTTGAGTCAGCTCTTTTGAGAAAGGGAAGGTTTATTGCGCAGGTTCAGAGAGCTAATCACAGCAAAAAGGGTCTGAACCCCGTACCGGGGCATGGGTGATCATATTTATAACCCTCAATATGTAAGTATTTCCTGATCAGGACATATTCCATACATGGTTACATTCTATAGTTCCTTATTCTAACATAGGAATGCTTTTAGCAGTTTGCAATATATCATGTGCAAAGTTAAAAACAGGATATCAGGCTGGTCTGGCACTTCTAAATTTAAGTGTCATCTGGGGAACAGGAAAACCTCCCTTTCACCCACAATTTCTGTCAGACAATCAGTATTTTTCCAGCCTCCCACTTTACTCCCCCCTGTTGAGACTTATCTCAAACTTGCAGATAAGTTTCAACCTGTAATACTTGGGTCTGATGTATGTACGTTATTATATTCCTGGTTCCTGAATTCCCACATAGCCATAACTTGAGCAGTTGCTTTTCTTTCTGCAAGTAGTGACATACGTTTTGGCAGTGTTATGTTATTCATTAATGAAAAGGCACATTGCATGAGACAACAACTACTAATCATAATAGCAATAAAAATGACTACTGCTCTTATGACAGTACCAATAAGACCCATTGGGAGCCAAGACCATAAGTTATTCCACCAACTTCCCAGGGAATCTATTTGCAAATCCAATGCCATTTTATGGAGCACTTTAATCTGCTTGTTTATAATTGGGGATTGGTCTGATAGATTAAAACAGCACATCCCCTCAAAGGCCTCACATCCCATATGTTGGCGGAGCAGGAGATAGTCTATGGCTGCCCTATTTTGTAAAATTGCCTTGCGTAGTTCTACCATTTCCTGACTGATAGCAGACAAGGCTATTGAAGTGGCATTTATAGTTTTAGCCAAGTTACAGGCCACAGAGTTTATATTGACATGAGCTCTTACAGCCAGTGCAGGAACTCCCACTAATGAGATAGCCAAGGCATTATATTCAGCAGCATTCAGAAGAGTACGAGAGGAGTCACAGTCCTCATCCAAAACCTCTGCCCTTTGTAACGTGTGACATTGAAGGAGGTAAAAAGTGACCTATCTGGTAGAAAGGTAGTCAGTCTGCTTAGACAGCAATATGTTGTGCTTAGATTGGCAGGGATATAATTAAAAGTGTCTTTTCCTGTAAAGAACCATCCCCTGGGCAATCATATGTTGGCATAACCAAAGGACACTGATTGGAAAGATGTGCAATTCAGCTTTTCTTGGCTCACTTTCAGGCAATGAGGTAGGGGTGTACTTTGCTCACAACCTGTAATATGTGCACATTGTAAGTCTTCTGGAATGGCTACGTTAGGAGTATGTAAGGCTAGAGCATCGGGTGGCAAAAACTTAGAAATGTGACCCCAACTGTATAGTGTTTCATACCCTATATGTCCTTTAAACACATAGTGACCAAACTCCTTGGCCACTGTGACTGGAACGCACACTGGTATTAAGCATGTGGACAGTAAATTCTCCATGTCATATGCTTCAGAAAGGCAAAAATCTGTTGTGTTGGCTATTTTAGCCAACTGGACCCACAAATTATATTGCATCCTTGACTCCAATGGATGGGGCACATCCTTATTTTGGTTGGACCTTTTACTTCTTTTTGTCTCTGTCCGCTTCCTTTGTGGTTTCTGAATAGTAACTCCAAACTCCACTGGAATTACATGTACAATAAAAGTCCCCTTCCATCCCGTTTTTAACTGCGAGACTAGGGTAACTTGTTCCCAATCCCAAAATAAAGGAGGCCCACATTCCAACATTACAGGAGGAGGAAGCTTCTTATAAGGGGCCCTGACACATATGCCTTTCCTAAGAATATATCCAGCATATTGACAGGCTTCTGGGTTGACAGGTTGTCTGGTGATGCAAGTTTCTTTAACTATTCTGTCAAACACTAGTGGAAATTGACAAGGATGAGGCAAGATACCATTCCAGCATTCTGGTGAAAAACCAATAGGGGGGTAACCATCACAATTACCAGTTCCTATAACATAAGACTGAACAATACCGGGAGCCTCTTCTGGCTTGCTCCATTGGCCTAGATTAAAGAGACAAACATTATTACATGCAACAATAGTACTATATAAAAGCAATAATAATCCTTCCATCCTTTCTTCTCCCGTGCGTAGAAAGCCAGCTTCCGGAGTGGTTTAGCAAGGGTGTTGAATCCAACCGAACAGCCGTAGATATATATGCAGGATACACTTATACTACTATAATATCTGTTATACAAATAATAGAACATTCATTAAACATGTTTAAGAGTAAGCTTGGTAGAGACCTTTGGGTCCCTGGTCACTGTCCACAGGGGATCTGCTGCCGCCTTGACTCTGGTCCAGTGGATCCAGGACTTAGATTCTGCAATCTTTATAGCTAAAGGAGAGGCCATTATTACCTCATAAGGCCCTCTCCATCTCCCTTCCAGTTGCTCACGCTTCCAATGTTTCACCCACACTTTATCTCCAGGTTTAAAAGGATGACATCTAGTTATCAACTTAGGTGGTGTTTGTTCAATAATGTAGTTTCTGAGATTTTCCACCTGCTTATTCAGTTCCTGCACCATTTCCAGAGTCTACACTCCCCCCTGATGGCCCAAATCAGGCCATCGGCTTTCCGATTTCCCTAGGCCACCTTATCCACACACACCCCGCTGATGCCCTTTACAATGCATAACTGAAACCTTTGCTGGCTTTTGTACTGCATCGAGAAGACGCTTTATCAAGTGTCCATGTAACATATATTTGCCCGCAGAATCCCTAAATCCTCTCTCTTTGTACACAGCACCATGAGCATGTAAAGTCAAAAAAGCATATTTACTATCTGTCCAAAATAGAATGGACTGCATGAGGAGTGTGGACACTTATGGGACATGAGAAGGTCAATTTATTGCAATCCTGTAAAAGGACTGCTATAGCAGCAAGAACCTTCGAACAATGTGGCCACCCCATCCAACTGCTTAGATAAGAATGCCACCGAGCCCTGCCACTGCCCCAATTGTTGTGTCAACACCCCCAATGCAATATTCTTTTTAGTGTCTACATATAGGTTGAAAGGCTTTTCTAAGTTAGGCAAAGCCAAGGCTGGTGCCGATGTGAGGGCTTGCTTCACTTCCCTAAAAACTCTCCTTTGTTCTCCCTCCCAATTGAAGGGCTCTGTATCACCCCCTTTTGCAGCCAAATAAAGAGGTGCTGCTAATAAGGCATAATTTGGTATCCATATTCGACAAAATCCTGCCAAACCTAAAAAATCCCTTAACTGTCGCCTATTTAGGGGTTCGGCAATAGCTAACACTGCTTGCTTCCTTTCCCAGCCTAAAGCCCTATGTCCTTGTTCAATCCATCCATCCAGTCCCTGCCAATCCAATCCCTTCAACTTCCCTCTCTCTATCCCAATCTCCTTTATACCCTCAGGTTCCTCTCTGTCCCCTTCCCCTAAAGGGAAGCCTAGTGGTGGGTCCACCTTCAACACCCCCACGTCTTCTACCTATTCTTCCTCTCCAACCTCTTCCTCTCATCTGCCATCTAGGACATTCCCTTTGCCAATGACCTTCCTCTCTGCAATTAGCACACTGATTAGGTCCCAGCACGGTCCCTCCTTGCAACGCCATGGCCAACAACTCTGTCTTTTTATGCATCCTCGCCTCTCTCTCCTTCTTTTCCACCTTATCCCTATTAACAAACACTTTCCTTGCTACTTCCAACAACTCTGTAGCATTCTTCCCTAATGCTCCCTCCAACCTCTGCAACTTCTTCCTTATGTCATCATAGCTCTGTGCTATGAACCTCTCATTCAACATCCTCACGTTATCAGCACTCCTTGGATCACCTTGAGTATAGAGCTTATAAGCCTCAATCAATCTCTGCAGGAAACTCTCCGGACTTTCATCTGCTTCCTGCATCACAAAAGACGGCTTTGACATATTCACCGGAGGCTTTCCAGCCTTGCGAAGAGCCTCTACTACTAAATTCTGATATTCCTTCAGCAATCTTATCTGTGGTGGATCCTGTGCATTCCATTCTGGATCCTTCTCTGGTGCCCTTGTATCCAACTCTGGCTGTATATCCTGTACAGCTGGCAATCTATCTCTCAAGCACTGCCTAACAGCAGCTTTCCACTTTTCCCTTTCCTCGGGAGTCAACAAAGTATTCAACAATTGCTGTGCATCCTGCCACGTCCTCTTCACTTACTTCTCCCCTAACATTTACAGAGAGACCTTCCAAATCCCCTTCCTCCTTAGGAGCCGACAGCCTCCCCCTTTGTTTCTGTCTCACAGCTGGTTGCATGTCCCCGGGCACAGCAGAGGCAGCTGACAGCATATCTCCAGGCACAGTAGCTGCCGCTGCCGGCACTTGGGGCATGGGAGAAAGGCGCGGCACATAGGGAGGGGGTCTAAGGATTACTTCCTCTACTTCCACCTTTATCTCTTTCTTTACATCTGATACCTTAGTCTCTAAAATCTTCACATCCTTGAACCTCTTTGACTCGACCTGCAGCTTTTTTCCCTTTAGGTCTAGCCACACACAAGCAAACCATTTCAGCCTGACATTGCAATAACTCATCTGCTTGCTGTGCTACTGCATCCCCCCACTGATCTATATATTGAAATTGGTTAGGGTAATTTTCCTCAGTGGCTGCTATCAGGGAAGTGAGATCATCAGTGATTTGATTCTTGAAAACATCCATGTGAGGCCATTGGTGCTCACATAAAAACTGCAACCTATCCCTAGTTACCTTAGGGTAGGGGACCCTATACTGGGTATGATTAAAGTACTTATCAAATCCTTTTATTTATTTATTTATGAGACTTATATACCGCTTTAAGTGCAAGCACTCTCTAAGCGGTGTACACCAGTAAGCAATGTATATATATATTTACATTGCCCCCAACAATCTGGCTCCTCATTTTACCTACCCCGGAAGGATGGAAGGCTGAGTCAACCTTGAGCCGGTGAGATTTGAACCGCTGACCTGCTGAACACAATCAGCTAAAGTGGCCTGCAGTACTGCACTCTAACTGCTGCGCCACCTCGGCTCTTATGAATAATGAATAGAATAGAATAGAATAGAATAGAATAGAATAGAATAGAATAGAATAGAATAGAATAGAATAGAATAGAATAGAATCTGGAAGGGACCTTGGAGGTCTTCTAGTCCAGCCCCCTGGATGATTTTCCTGGATTAATTTCCCTCCAGACATCTTGTACCCCAATTTCCTCTATCAGATTAAAAAAAAAGTCTTAGGTAATCTTTTCCTTCCACTTTTTCCTGTTTTGCTACTTTTATAATCTAATGTCCCATCCACTATTGCGCTGAAATCTCCTACTAAGCAAATATTTTGATACTCCATTTCTGTTATTTTTCTATGGAGATTTTGATAGAATTCTTCCTGTTTATTATTTGGTGCATATATTACTACCAACAATATTTGTTTTTGATGTAGAAATATTTCTACCATCACAATTCTTCCTTCTTTATATGAATAAATCATTTTAGAGTCTATTGTCTCTTTACTATATAAAGCTACACCTCTTTTTTTCTGCTGTGCTGATGCATGATAAAGTTTCCCAATTTTTGGGTATTCCAACAGTTTGTAGTATTGTCTTTTTATGTTTGTCTCCTGCAAACAAATTATATCTATATTTAATTTCTGTAGTTTTCTAAAAAAATTATTTCTTTTTGATGGGGAATTCAGTCCACTTATATTCACTGAAAAAATTCTGTTTTCTTTCTCCTTTTCAATTACTTGTATTTAGGTCTTGTCGATCTTGTAGTCCTCTGTTCTCTTGCTATTCCCTCACTCTCTTGATCAAGCTTCTCTTTCTGTTCTTCTGTTTGTATAGAAACAGAAGAAGAGAAAGAGGGGGAGCTCCTGCTACACACCTAACCGAGCTGGTGCATTTAGTAATGGGAGTGTCAATGCTGCAAATATTGTATATTCTTGCTTTTGACAATATGCAGAATTATCTGGTAATTATGGGGTTAATACAGAGCAGAAGGGGGGTTGGGGGTAAAGCCCAGGAAAGAAAGAGGAAGAAAACATTTGACCTTCACACTAATTGGATAATGTGAGATATGATGGCTAATTTAGGGAGGGAACATGCTGATAATTTAACTGCTCAGAGGAAGAGAACTTAGATCCTAGCATGTTGTTATGGTTCCGGCTAATGAAACACTTCAAAGAACTTCCAGGCATTATTTTCCTAAAAGTCTTTTATTGAATCAAAATGCCGGCACAGGCACAACGGAGGGATGCTAGGATCTAAGTTCTCTTCCTCTGAGCAGTTAAATTATCAGCATGTTCCCTCCCTAAATTAGCCGTCATATCTCACATTATCCAATTAGTGTGAAGGTCAAATGTTTTCTTCCTCTTTCTTTCCCGGGCTTTACCCCCAACCCTTCTGCTCTGTATTAACCCCATAATTACCAGACAATTCTGCATATTGTCAAAAGCAAGAATATACAATATTTGCAGCGTTGACAGGGAGAACACTGGGAAATCATTCACTTTGTTGTGGTCCCAAAAATGACTGAGGCCATCATTCTCAAACTAGCTTGGCTCAATAAATGGTGCCCCTTGATTTGGTGGGAGGATGGAGTGAGGACATTAAGGTTAGCGACAGGGCCCCTCCCTCCTACCGCACCCAGCAAAGGGCAGGAAGCTGTTGCTATTGAAGACCAAGGACAGTCCCTTGAACTATTAAGAGTGGCCATAGAACCTATTCCAGGGACCCAACTGATATCCAGTGAATACCAAGATTTAGCTGAAGCTTTCAGTGAAAAGGAATGTGACAACCTTCCCCCCCACTGGGCGACTGACTGTGCGATTGAAATCCTACCAGGAACCAAACTCCCTAAGCAAAAAATGTATTCAATGACACCCAGAGAGTTAAAAGAATTGAGGGGATACATCAACAAGAATTTAGCCAGAGGTTTCATCCAACCTGCAAAGTCATGCGTGGCTACCCCTGTTCTGTTTAAAGAGAAAAAGGATGGATCGCTGAGATTGTGCATTGATTTTAAAGGGTTAAATGCAGTCAGTGTGGAAAATATGTACCCCCTCCCCTTGATGAAGGACATGCTGGCCCATTTGGCTAGGGGAAAGTTTTTCACAAAATTGGGCTTATTACCAGGTGCATATCAAAGAGGGGGATGAATGGAAATCGTTTTTAACAGTCCTCTGGGGAACTTTCAGTTCAAAGTTATGCCTTTTGGCCTTCAAGGAACCCCTGCTGTGTTCATGCAGTTAATCAATCAAGTGCTGCATGATCACCTGTATAAAGGGGTCCTAGTCTATCTTGATGACATCCTTATTTACACAGAAACTATGGCAGAGCATGTAATATTAGTGCATGAAGTGCTCAAAAAGTTGCTGAGAGCCAAGCTTTATGCTAAACTCTCTAAATGCGAATTCCATCAAACATGCCTCGACTACCTTGGGTACAGGATCTCCAGTGAGGGGGTGGAAATGGACCCAGCCAAGGTCAAAGCGGTGCTTGAATGGCAGCCTCCATGAACCCATAAGCAACTTAAAATCTTCCTGGGGTTTGCAAACTTTTATCGGCAATTCATTCCTTCTCTTGCCAAGATAGCTCTGCCAATTACTGAACTGTTGAAAACCAGAAAAGCAGGGGGGAAGCCTCGACCCTGTCAACCCCTACCATGGTCTATGGAATGCCAAGCAGCATTTGAAAACTTAAAGAGACTATTTGCTGCTGAACCTGTTCTCAAACACCCCGATCCTGATGAGCAGTTCATAATCCAAGCCGATGCGAGTGATGTTGCAGTGGGAGCAGTCCTTCTGCAGAGAAATCAAAAAGGGGACCTACGACCCTGCGCCTACACCTCCAGGAAATTAACTGATACTGAAAGGCGCTGGGCAATATGGTAAAAGGAGGTTTTCACAGTGAGTTGGGCCTTATTAATGTGGTGGCATTTCCTTGAGGGAAGCAAAGTGCCCTTTGAAGTGTGGACCGATCATAAAAATCTATAGGCACTAAGAACCCCTCAAAAGTTGTCCTCTAAACAGGTCCGTTGGGTGCAGTACTTTAATCGTTTCAATTTCACTCTGAAATACCTCCCTGGGGGAAAAAAAATCCTTAGCTGATGCTTTGTCAAGGATGCCTCAGTACAAAAGCCGCCGAGAGGACATTGTAAATCCTATTATTCCCCTACCACAATCAGCATCACAAATAACCACTTGCAGCCAAACACACACAGTCTGCCAAACCAGAGAGCCCTTTGAGGAATAAACTTAGGGAAGAGTTAAAGATTGATGCCTGGTTTCAGGCAAATAAGACCCTACTGACCCAATGGGATGGTTTAGCCTGGAAAGGCTCCAAATTGTACCTGCCTGAGACCCTCAGAATCCAGGCACTTCAACGCAGTCACAACACCAGGTTAATTGGTGTTAACACCAGCCACTTTGGATTCTTAAAGGCATTGCATTTGGTCCAGAGGCAGTTTTGGTGGCCAGGGATGAAAAAGGACATTGAAAGGTACGTAAAAAGCTGTGCCATTTGTGCCACCATGAAAAAATGACGAAGAAACCCCCCTGGATTTTTGCAGCAGGTAGCGGATCCCTCTCTACCCTGGGAGGAGATAGCTATGGACTTCATTGTTGAGCTGCCAGAAAGTAGAGGAAATATGGTAATATGGACTGTCATTGATCTCTTTTCCAAGCAGGCTCATTTCACAGTCTGCTCAGGACTCCCTTCTGCAAAGAAGCTAGCTAAGATCTGTAAGATCAGCTGCTGCTAGATCTGTAAGTTTTGGGAGAATCCACCAGGAAAGTAGCGAGGCCTGGATTGGATCTCCATTATATTTATAGTGTATTATACTCTATTTAAACCCCATTTCAACTCCTGCCAGGCTGCTGGAACGTGCTATATTGCATCAGCTGCTGCTAGATCTGTAAGTTTTGGGAGAATCCACCAGGAAAGTAGCGAGGCCCTGATTGGATCTCCATTATATTTATAGTGTATGATACGCTATTTAAACCCCATTTCAACTCCTGTTGGGCTGCTGGAACGTGCTATATTGCATCAGCTGCTGCTAGATCTGTAAGTTTTGGGAGAATCCACCAGGAAAGTAGCGGCCCACGCGCCTAACGGCGCACGAATTATATAACTAAAAATCACAAACAGCAGCAGTACATTCAGGGCAAGTGTGTCTGAGATCCCCTGTATCTAAGAATGTCTGGCTTAGTTCAGTGCAACACTTGCTTTGCAGCTGTCTTTCGCAGTACCCTTTTCAAACTTGGAAACTGTCCTATCTGTAAACAAATCACTAGCCTACAAGGACAGATCATTTACTTAGGGTCTGTAATCCGTGCTCTTCGGGCAGAAATTAGGTGTCCAGTTCAGCCCCTCTACTCTAGTAAGCCTCCATGCTATCAGCCCCCTCTACCACAAAGATCCTGCAGGAGAAAGGCAGTGTGGACAACCATGGGTTCTGGTAGGGTGAGAGCTGTGAACCATAAACGCCAAGCTTTCGCTATGTCCCTGCACAACAGTTACAGTGCCCTTGCTGACCTTAATAGGGACATTAAGGAGACAGGTAAAGGTATTTGTGAAGATAACTCAAATAAGCAGGGGATTGTGGTCCGAGATGAAGAACTAGATTTCGACAGGGAGAAGTGTGAATCAGGTATTGCACATCAGTCATGCAAGAATAGAAAGGCACCCAAAAAGAGAAGCTACCTTCTGGTAGGTGATTCAATTATAAGGGATGTAAATTTAGGAAAGGACACAGAGGCTTCGAAAGAGGTCAGGTGTCTTCCAGGTGCTACTGCCAGTAGGGACAAGAAGCGTATTTCTAAAATAATCAAGAATGGCAGCAAGGACTGTGATGTGGAGACTATTGTACATCTTGGCACTAACGATCTGTCCCAAAAAGATGTACTCTCTGTGCAGAACGATTTCCAGAGCTTGGGGAAGGAACTTAGCAGAATAGGCTATAGGCTTACTTTCTCAGAGGTTTTACCAGTGTATAAGGAGCAAAACGGAAAAGGCCAGCGCATAGCACAATTCAATATGTGGCTAAAGGAGTGGTGTAAAGGGGAAGGCTTTGGATATATTAGTCACAATGTCAGTAGCTGGTCCAATCAAAAGATGTACAAAAGAGATGGTTTGCATCCATCAAAAAAAGGGACTGAGTTACTCGGCTATAAATTCACAGATTTTCTGGAGGGAAATTTAAACTAAACAGCGGGGACAGGGAGTTAATTGATACGGAACAACCCTGTCCCCGGCAATTTAAAAATTATAGGGCTATCAGTGCATGTAGCATAGATGTGTGTGTGGACAAGAATACCAACCTTGCTATCAAGCAAAATGAAGCCTCTAATAGCGAGTGCCACATAAAGTGCACTAACCAAATAGGTGGTAAGACAATAGGGGAACTCAGGCACCACACAGGTTATGTAGAAAGGAAACACAGGGCCACTCACAAAGGACTCAAATGTTTATACACCAATGCACAGAGTATGAACAGCAAACAGGGTGAACTAGAAATTCAGGTTAATGAGGGCAGATACGATATTGTTGCCATTACGGAAACATGGTGGGATGAAACCCACACATGGAACACACAGCTAGAGGGATTTAAATTATTTAAAAGAAACAGACCAAATAAAAGAGGAGGTGGAGTTGCTCTCTATATAAGAAATAACTACATCTCTACAGAAATAGAGCACAACAATGATAAAAACTGTCTTGAATGCATGTGGGTCAATATAAAAGGGGGGGGGAATGACATTGCCATAGGTGTATACTACAGACCACCCAACCAAACAGAGGAAATAGATGAACTTTTTGCTAGTCAGCTAACTAAGGTATGTAGGAAGCACATCGTAATAGTAATGGGGGACTTTAACTACCCTGACATCAACTGGGAGACAAACTCTGCACCAAGTGGAAGATCAAACAGGTTCCTGGCAAACCTAGCAGACAACTTTGTCTCCCCAAAAGTGGAGAAGGGAACTAGGGGATTAGCCATTTTGGATCTAATTCTCACTAACAGAGATGAAATGATAGAAGGTGTTGAAGCCATAGGAACCCTGGGAGGAAGTGATCATGCAATATTAGAATTCAACATTATAGAAGCACAAGCAATAGAACTAGAGTCTTGGACTTCAAGAGAGCTAATTTCAATAAACTTAGAGAGGGCTTGGGAAGGATTCCATGGATGAGAATCCTCAAGGGGAAAACAACTCAAGAAGCTTGGGAAATTTTGAAAAATGAGATAATAAAAGCACAGTCTAGCACAATACCAACAAAGAGGAAAAACAACAGCTCTCAAAAGAAACCAGCATAGCTGCATAAAGAACTCTCTGACAAATTGAAAGATAAAAAGGACAAGTATAGAAAGTGGAAAGAGGGGAACATAACTAAGTCAGAATATCAGCAAATAGCCCGAGCCTGCAAAGATGAAGTGAAGAAAGCCAAGGCTCAAAATGAACTAAGGCTTGCGACCAAAGTCAAAAATAACAAAAAAAAGCTTCTTTCAACATGTAAAAAACAAGAAAAAAGTGAAGGAAATGATTGGTCCTTTAGTGGGTGGAAGTGGCAAGAAGGTGACAAGCAACAGGGAGAAATCAGAACTATTTAACTCATTTTTTGCATCTGTCTTTACACAAAGGGAAAAAACAGACCAACCTATCAAAAATAGTGCCATAAAAAACAGAATAGAAATACAAGTTAAGATAGGCAAGAAAATGGTGAGTACCTGTCCAGCCTAGACGAGTTCAAATCACCAGGACCAGATGGATTACACCCCATCATTCTCAAGGAACTGTCAGATGTGATCTCAGAACCACTGAACTATATTTTTCAAAGATCCTGGAACACAGGGGAACTACCAGAGGACTGGAAAAGAGCTGATGTAGTTCCCATCCTCAAAAAAGGAAAAGAAAATGGATCCAGGAAATTACAGACCTATCAGCCTGACCTCAATACCTGGGAAGATCCTGGAAAAGATAATCAAACAACGAATCAACGAACACCTAGAGGCAAACAAAGTCATTACTAAAAGCCAACATGGGTTTGTCAAAAATAGATCATGCCAGACAAATCTTATTGCATTCTTTGACCAAGTGACAAAATTAGTGGATCAGAGGAATGCTGTGGACATAATTTACTTGGACTTCAGTAAGGCATTTGATAAAGTAGATCACAACCTACTACTTGATAAGATAGAAAAATGTGGGGTAGACAGAATCACCACCAGATGGATCCGTAGCTGGCTGACCGGCTGTACTCAGCGAGTGGTCCTCAATGGAACTGCATCTATATGGAGGGAAGTGTGTAGTGGGGTGCCCCAGGGCTCTGTTCTGGGCCCAGTACTCTTCAACATCTTCATCAACGATTTGGATGAAGGGATAGATGGGGAACTCATCAAATTTGCAGACGACACCAAGCTGGCAGGAATAGCCAACACTCCAGAAGACAGGCTTAAGATATAGAAGGATCTGGACAGACTTGAACACTGGGCACTAACTAACAAAATGAAATTCAATGGTGAAAAAAGCAAGGTTCTACATTTAGGCAAGAAAAAACAAATGCACAAGTACAGCATAGGTGGCACCATGCTCAACAGTAGTAACTGTGAGAGGGACCTCGGAGTCCTAGTAGACAATCACCTAAATATGAGCCAGCAGTGTGCTGCAGCTGCCAAAAAGGCCAACACAGTGCTAGGCTGCATTAACAGAGGGATAGAATCAAGATCACGTGAAGTATTAATACCACTCTTCAATGCCTTGGTAAGGCCACACTTGGAATACTGCATCCAGTTTTGGTCACCACGATGTAAAAAAGATGTTGAGACTCTAGAAAGAGTACAGAGAAGAGCAACAAAGATGATTAGGGGACTGGAGGCTAAAACATATAAGGAACGGTTGCTAGAATTGGGTATGTCTAGTTTAACGAAGAGAAGGACAAGGGGGGACATGATAGCAGTATTCCAATATCTCAGGGGCTGCCATAAAGAAGAGGGAATTAAGCTATTTTCCAAAGCACCTGAAGGCAGGACAAGAAGCAACGGGTGGAAACTAATCAAGGAGAGAAGCAACCTAGAACTAAGGAGAAACTTCCTGACAGTGAGAACAATTAATCAGTGGAACAGCCTGCCTCCAGAAGCAGTAAATGCTCCAACACTGGAAGTTTTTAAGAAGAGACTGGACAGCCATTTGTCCGAAATGGTGTAGGGTTTCCTGCCTGAGCAGGGGGTTGGACTAGATGACCTCAAAGGTCCCTTCCAACTTTACTACTATTACATTACCTATTACAAGATGTTTCTGAAGCATATATACCACCTCCATGGTGCCCCAAAGAGGATCATATCTGATAGAGGAGTTCAATTTACAGCGAAGTTTTGGAGAGACTTTCTCAAGCTAATTGGATCCACTCAAGGACTTTTGTCGGCTTTTCATCCGAGCATGAATGGATCAGCTGAAAGAGCTAATGCAATGGTGGAACAATACATCAGATACCACGTTAATGACCAACAAACTAACTGGGCTGACCTCCTACCTTTTGCTGAAGTGGCTTACAATAATACTGCATGCAGCAGTACTGGACTTACTCCATTTAAAATAGTAACCGTCCGAGAGTTCGTTCCTATGCCTGAATACCCCCAGGAACCACCTGCCTCACTAACATTAGACCAGTGGGTGACATTGTGGCAAACTGTTTGGACTAATGTAAAAAAACCTCTAACACAAGCTGCAAAAACTTACAAGGAACAAGCCAATAAGAAGTGGTCCCCTCAGAGACTGTTTCGGGTGGGGAAAAAGGTCTATCTTTCAACCAAATATTTAAGGCTTAAATTGCCCAGTAAGAAATTGGGACCAAAATTCTTTGGCCTTTTCTCTATAGTTAGAATTATCAATCCTGTAACATTTGAGTTGAAACTTGCTTGCTTACTTGGAAAAATTCACCCTGTTTTCCATTGCAGTTTGCTAAACCTCTTAGAGAATCGTCATTGAGACCAGTTCCTAAGAAAGCACCTGGTCCTCTTTTAGTTCAAGGGGAAACTCATTATGAAATTAAGTGAATCCTTGACTCTAGGTTATACAAGGGGAAATTACAGTGCCTAGTGCAGTAGAAGGGATGTCCTTTATCAGAGGCTACTTGGGTGAAAGGTACAGACATCAAGGCAGACCGATTGGTAAAGAAATTTTATGATAAGCATCCTCAAATACCTTGGGGAGATTCCTAATTGCACCTTTTATTTTCTGCAAGATTTGTTTTCTCTTTAGGAGATCTGACTGTCAAACCTGCAATGAACCTGACTAAAGCTATCTTGCTCATTTTCGTTTGCCACAAGATTGTGGGGGAGGAGGAATGAGATGTTTTATGCTAGCCTAAACAATTCTCTGTCCCGTGGGAACCAAGATCACAGTTGATTGCATAGGTTTTGGGGTGGGAATTTTAACTTTATATTACTTTTACTTTTGGAGGAACTTTAGTCTTGGTTTCACTTTTGACAGTGCCGATACTTTGTAACCAATAAACATGTTCTTAGAGGAAAACTCAAGCCTCGGAGTTCTGCTTTAATTGATCTCATCTATCGGAATCATGACACATCCCTTGCCAAGAGTCCTTCAGGTAGGAAATGCAGTCCATGGTCCAGGAAACCAAAGTTTTCTTGGCGACACCAACCCTTTAGCCAGTGGTTTATTTCTAGAATTCTTTTTCCCCTCAATGGGGGTTGGCCTTTCGTTGGGAGTACTGATGAGAACACTACTTGTGCTCCTAGCTCCTTAACTTTATTGACTAGTTGCTTATAATCTCTCAATATTGTACTCAGGTTCTTTGTTGTGTCATTTGTCCCAAGTCTCTGAACAGTCTGGCAATTGATAATAATGATAATAATTTTGAATTTATTAGACTTGAATATCCTGACTTTGTAAAAAACCACCCTACTTGGAACTGCCTATATACTCAGACACTACCTTAACAGCTCTTAGGTCCTTGGTTAGGACTTGAACTGTTAAGTTTTTACCAGTCCCAGACTGTGAATTGAATGGAAGATTAACCAGAAGAAGAAGAAGAAGAAGAAGAAGAAGAAGAAGAAGAAGAAGAAGAAGAAGAAGAAGA
Organism: Crotalus adamanteus; assembly: GCA_039797435.1. Lineage (NCBI taxonomy): Eukaryota > Metazoa > Chordata > Lepidosauria > Squamata > Viperidae > Crotalus > Crotalus adamanteus. Next base: position 46,037,598 of record CM077935.1, on the reverse strand, counting down.
AGAAGAAGAAGAAGAAGAAGAAGAAGAAGAAGAAGAAGAAGAAGAAGAAGAAGAAGAAGAAGAAGAAGAAGAAGAAGAAGAAGAAGAAGAAGAAGAAGAAGAAGAAGAAGAAGAAGAACAACAACAACAACAACTCAGGCCATGGCTATCAAACATCAAAAACATCTGCCAGACTATCCCACCTCCTTTATATGGATGATCTGAAGCTATATGGAAACACACCATCTGAAATAGAATCACTGCTCAGCACTGTCTGTATATATAGCCAAGATATTGCAATGGAGTTTGGACTGGACAAATATGCCACACTCTCCATCAAACAGGGAAAAATAGTGAAAACTGAAGGAATCAAGATGCCCTACAAAAATACCATCAAGAGTTTGGATGAAGATGATTACTACAAATACCTGGATATCCTTCATGCTGACAACTTCAAGCACACTGAGGTCAAGAAAAAGATTAGAGATAAATAGCAATAGCAATAGTACTTAGACTTATATACCACTTCACAATGCTTTACAACCTCCTCTAAGCAGTTTACAGAGTCAGCATATTGCCCCCAACAATCTGGCTCCTCATTTTACCAACCTCAGAAGGATGGAAGGGTGAGTCAACCTTGAGCTGGTGAGATTCAAACTGCCAAACTGCGGGCATTCTAACCACTGTGCCACCATGGCTCAATACATCAAGAGAGTGAAGAAGATCTTAAAGTCCTAACTCAATGGAAGAAATACCATCAAGGCAATCTAATGACTGGAATTGCCCATGAGTTGATTGCCTTGATGGCATTTCCTCCATTGAGATACACAGCTGGAATAGTGGACTGGACTCGACAGAACTAAAAGCCATGGATAGGAAGACCAGAAAAATGACAATGAATCATGCCCTTTGTCCTTGCAACGACATCGACAGACTCTACCTACAAAGGCAAATATGTGGGTGTGGAATGTTGCAAGTAAATCAGATGGTTGAAAAAGAAAAAATGGCTTTGGAAGAATATCTGAAAGACAATGAAGAAGATGCAATGAACTTAGTTCTTAGAACAGGAAGGCTTACTGACTACTGGAGAGACCAAACTGGCCTACAAGAAAGACCAAACGAAGAACAGAATGGAGGCATAGGAAGACAAAGCACTACATGGCTAATACATTAAAAAATAGCAGGGAAAGCAGTTAATAACAAGACCTGGCAATGGCTAAGAGCAGGAAAGCTGAAGAAAGAGACTGAGGAACAAATGTATATAAAGCCAGAATTGAGAAGACAACAACAGACAGTAAGTGCCGCCTATGCAAAGAAGCTGAAGAAACAGTGGACCACCTGGTAAGCTGCTGGAAGAAGATCGCACAGACTGACTACAAGCAACGGCATGAAAAAGTAGCAACAATGGTGCACTGGAAAATCTGCAAGAAATATCATTTGCCTGCAAGTAAGAACTGGTGGGACCATAAAACAGAGAAAGTCATAGAAAATGAAGAAGTTAATTTGCTCTGAGACTTTAGAATTCAAACAGACAGGAACTTGCCATGTAACATCCCAGACTTAACAATTGTCGATAAGAAAGACAAAAAAGTCTGGATAGTGGATGTGACAGTACCTGGAGACAGCAGAATAGAAGAGAAAGAACTGGAGAAGATTACAAAATACAATCACCTACAAATAGAAATAGAATGACTGTGGCAAAAGCAATCAAAGGTAGTACCAATAGTAATAGGCGCCTTGGGTGCAATCCCAAAACAATTGGAGCACCACTTGAACACCATTGGCATTAACAAATTCACCCTCAGCCAATTGAAAAAGGCAGCCTTACATGGAACAGCTTCCATCCTGTGACAATATCTGTAACACCATCAAACATCCAGATCTGCCTATCCCAGGTCCTTAGAAAGGACTCAATAAGTAGACAAAAGTGCCAAACCCAGGCTGACTGTGCGACGAACAACAACTACAACAACAACAATAATAATAATATAACTTAACTCTTTGCTTGTGTAAAATGCATTTTTTTTTTAATATTTTATTTATTTTCCAATTTTACATTTAGGTATTTAAAAAGCAATGTGGTGACTGGGTTAATCAATAGTTCGATAACAAAATCTTTAGTACAAATATCAAGTTGCAACATCAAATATTTCTTCTCTTTTTCCCTTAACATTTACTGTCTCGTATTCAAGCTAGTACAGTTCTTATTATATCAACTCAATAAAAACATCATTATTACATTTATCAATAAATTTTTAGCTTATACATATCTTAATTACATTCAATCTTCATAGATAATCCATATCCTGTTATTAATTTTATCCAATTTTTAGTTTCTCATCAATATTCCAATTTAACCTTTGATATTTATAATTTTCAAGCCTTAGGTAACCAAAATTTCCCTTATCTCAATTCATAACAAAATCTAATATCCAAAATACACATTTTATCTATTTGAATATAATCTTGTTCTATTTCCTAAAAGTTATCTATTTCCCACCATATTAAATCATCTACTTAATAATACAATATCCCCTTTAATAAATCAAAACCATTATGTATATCACCTGGGTTAATCAATAAATCAAACATATTCATAATAATTAATTTTCTTTTTCCTTTTAGGTCTAATTTTTAAATATTAAACAGATAAAGTCCTTATTTTCAACTAATTTCCAAGTATTTTAAATCTAATGACCAGAATTCTCCTTATCTCAACTTCTCCCTTTAACCCTCTAATTAATAATGTGAAATCCCCTCTAATAAGTCAAAACCCCAATTTTCTTCAACCTTATTCTGGCTTTCTTCCTTTGCCAACTAGGCTTCCATATCAGTGCTTTTAGATTGTCAAATAGATCTCCCTCTATTATTATATATGTTATTTGAAATAAAGGAGACAATTTAATTGCCATTTTTTGGAAGGACTAGCCCATTTGTAGTCGTTAGCAGTGCTTTAAAAAAAAAAAAGGTGCCAGAACTCACACACATCATACAACCTGCCTTGCCTACCCTACAAGGTTCCATCCAAAAAAGGTGCCGGAACTCCGTTCTGGGTGTTCTATGAGAAAAAAAGCCCTGGTCATTAGGTTGTTTCTCCTGTTATTCCAATTCCCCATGCTTGGCCTGATATGTTTGTCTTCCATTCAATCTGTTCTTCTTTTTCAAATTTCTTCTGGTTTATATAGAAAGTCATTTCCATTTTCAGTGTTGTCACTTTCTTTTCTGGATTTTCCTTCAGCTGTATTTGTTGGTCAATTGAGTCCTCTGTCTTAATATTTGATTGTCCCACTTCTTCTGTTATCTTCTGCATTGTAGGTTCTTTGGTTGTAGTCAAAGTTTGGGTTTGTGTATCTATGCTGGCATCTTGATCTTTTATGTTAAGTCTTATTTTATCACAAGCTAAAAGAATGGTTTCATGTATTGCTTTCAACATGGAAAGTACCTTTTCCTGGTCTTCATCCATCTCTTTCATGTGTTTATGAATAGTCTTTCTAGTAAAAGTTGTTTATCAAGCAAGATTTTATAATCCAAGGTATTTCAACATCTCATATAGTGACCAATATTCCTCAAATAAAGAGATAGGAAAGCAATTTCCCACATATAACTCTGAGAGTCAGTAAAGGTTTACATTCACAGTTCAAGTAGGCCAGTTATGCCACCCAGTTGTTCTCCTACAGCTAAGTCTCTCACAGGTGGTGCCAAGGTCAGAAAAGTCTTATTTAAGGTCTGGGCTTCGAGCCAAGTCTCTTTTAGGAAATAACAAGTTGTAGTACCAAACTTCGCCACAAGATGTCACCGATGCCATTTAAGGTTTTTTGAGTCCAACATTTTTATAGTCCTTTTTCCAATTTTATTTCTTTTTTTGGAGATAAAAACAAGACTCTCCAATAAAAATAGGAAAAATGTTGGTCCCCAAGTTTCAGGAACATATAAATCCAATTAGATTAAAGTTGTTCTTTTAATGCTTTAATTCCCCTGGGTAGTCAGACACTGCTATTCTTAGAGGGTGGGCTAGAAATTCCCTTCCCTCTCTCCTCACAGGGGGAAAAATACTTCAGGCAGCTTTTACAGGAAGAGAAAGTACTTAGGGTAAAGAGAAGATCAGATCTCACCCAGTTTTATCCTCATTGCTTTCGAAGTGCTTGGTAGTAAGTTTGACTTTGGCTGTCTGCAGCCTAGTGATGGGCCATATTGCTATGGCTGGTCTTTCCTCCGCCAGTTTGAAGGGCTGCCCCGGATTGAGCGGAAGGGCTGCTGCCCTCCCGTGATCAAGTGGGGGTTCCCTCCTTGCTCATTGCCCCTACAGGGCGACTTTTGACCCTTTGCAGGGTCCCCCAGCGGGGTGAAAATGGACGTAGAAGACGGAGCTCATCTTCCAAATGTCCACGGCGGCCGCAGTGGCAAACCGGAAGTCGTAAAATGTATTTTGTTAAATAATAGTTATGCCTTGCTCACTTTTATTCATTACTTCCTTGACTATTTCTTGGTCAAAGCCATCTTATTTCTTGTGTTTTATATTAGTTTTATGGTTAGTTGAGCTAAGGTGCCAGATCTTTGCTGCAAAAATCTAGATGACCACTAGATGGCAGCAAGCAGAACATTCACACTTTGCTACTGTCCAGACATTTGCTGCTTGGACCTGGTAGTCTTCCTTGAAGGAATTTCAGAATAGAGTTGTTTTGATATCTTCTGAGAATGGTATAAGGGGCTAAAAAAAGCTGGCACTCGCCTATCATTAGAAAAGAGAGATGGCTGCCTTAGCCAGCATGTTGGGGTTCAGGAGGATGTAGTAAGATTTTGAAAGACAGGTTTGTATGTGAGAAGGGGCTGCTATGCATGTTCTAAGCAGGAGCCTATTCCATCTCTGTTATTGTAGTCAAATTTATCTGTAAGCCCTGATGATTCTGTCCCTGGAATAGGAAATGATGAGGTGACATTTTCTCCTGAGTCAGGTCTGACAGAAACATGTTTTGGTAATGCTTACCATTCTTCATTAATTTCCAAACTGAAATGTTAAAAAAAAGTTAAAACACAAGTCTTCAGAATTGAATTCAGAAATGCCAATAAATGTAGAGATTCTCATTCAGTGGCATGCTTATAACATACAATATAATTATGCACACCTGCCAAATTTCTACCAAGAGATTTACCAGAATAAATTTATATGTTCCCACAAGGCAACTTGGAAGAAGGTGAAACAAGGTACCCTAGAATGTCCTTGTTAAGAGTGGAACCTAACTTGGGAACTGGAGCTCAGATGATTTGGCTGCAACGCTTCCCAGAGAACTGTTATCCTCACTGTTTCTATACACGTCTAATCCTTGGAGCTCATTCAGATGGCATGTCATTCAGAATAAATATACACATGTTACTCATTTATTAGACTCCAAATATCTTTCATCAAGACTGTATTGAATTATCAAGGATGATGATTTTTTCCCACCATTCAGGCAACATTTTTTCCACTAGAAAATGTCACTTTTCACTTCCATTATGATCATGAGAATAGGCTATGGATGCCCTTCTCAATTGAATATGCCAGGGCTACAAATCCCATCATGCACAAAGCTAGGCATTGTGGAAGTTGCAGTCCTAATGCATCTGGAGAGAAATATATTACAGAAAGCTGGTATGAACTTTATTTGTGTGAATGTCTCAGAAAATTCAAGTAAAAATGAAGAAAATGTATGCATTTATGTGGAAAAATATATTAAAATATACAGTAAATGAAGTGATGCTTCCCATTTTTGAACACAAATTGCAATTCCCTGAAATTTCTCCTGTGCTGATCCCTGATTTTTTTTTTAAGCAGTAAATGTGTGTCCACAAGAAAACAATCCTTTCTGAAACCCCTGGTTCTATTTGATTAAGATAACATGATGATGATAATTCTGTGTGTGTTACTTTGTAAAATTTAGTAAACAGGCTGACCAGTTCTGGCCCTTTCAACTGCAGAAAAGCATCAAAAGACAATGTGCATTTATTCAAGGTTATTTTCTTGTTTGTTGCTCCCGCAGGTATTTTCTAACTGAACCCAAATTAAATCCCATGTTGAAAGAAAAATCTTCATCAGGGTCCAGTCCAAGCCGAGAATAAACAACATGGAGACTGCTTTAGAAAGAAGGTTACAGTTTATTGAAGAGGAAAGTCAGACAGAAAGATGGCTGACATTGTGAGTTTGACACCCCTGGTATATACAGTACTTGAATGAAAGCTCTAATGTAGTATTGTGTTTTGGGTTCTGGGTTTAAAATGAAGGGGTTACTTGAATATTTCTTAAAGTTAGTAAAATATCAAAATTAGAATAATTGTTTTCTCCCTTTAGGGTTAAAATAAAATAAAATAATATAGAGGGTTTTCTTAATATGAATTAAGATAAAGGTTAATGAGTTAACAGAAGCATATACTATTCCCCACAGCAAAGAAAAGCAGAGATGATTAAATTGATTCCTTTATCCAAAGAAGAGAATATATCTAACCTTGTTTCTATTTTGAAATTGCTTCCGGATTTTGTGCTTGCAATGAAAAAAGAAATGAAACTTTGATTTTGTTTTTGCTAATTTTCCTCTTTCTTTCCCGGGCTTTTTCCCCCGCCCAGTCTAAGCTAACTATTAACCCAATAAATGCCAGACAATGGGTTTATCATTATAGAAGTGGCTTGCACATTCTGCTGTGTAAAAGTAAAAAGTTGCGGTTCTAATGTTGTTACCTTCCACTGTGCTAAAAAGAGTGAGACATAGGTGCCTTTTTGTTTCCTTTTCCCTCTTTACACTATATCTTTTTTTCTTTCCCTCCCCCTCCTCCTACTTTTCTATTAGTTTTTTTTAATTTCTCTTTGTATTTTATATTTTGATAAACCAATAAAATTTTGAAATGGAACAAGCTTCCACCCATTACTTCTTGTCCTGCCCTCTGGTACTTTCAAGCATAAGTCAATCCCCTCTTCTCTGTGACAACCCCTCAAGTACTGGAAGACAGTTATCATGTCCCCCCTAATCCTTCTCTTTGGTAGGCTAGACATACTTAGCTCCCTCAACATTACAATTTAGCCTCCAGACCCTTTATTATCTTTGTTGCTCTTCTCTGCACACTTTCTAGGGTCTGAGCATCTTTTTTGTATTGTGGTGACCAGAACTGGACACAGTATTCCAAGTGTGGCCTCACTAGTGCAATATAGAGAGGCACTATCACTTCCTGTGATCTTGATGCTATCCCTCTGTTGATGCAGCCTAGGACTGCATTGGCTTTTTTTGGCTGCTGAAACACACTGATGGCTCATACTTAAATGGTGGTCCACCAGGACACCTAGATCTCGCTCACAGGTACTACTGTTGAGCCAGCTACTGCCTATTCTGTACCTATATATTTGTTTTTTCCTGCCTAAGTGCAGGACCTTACTAGAGGGCTCCCATTATGATGGTTTTCGCTAATAGAATCATAGAATCATAGGGCTGGAAGGGACCTTGGAAGTCTTCTAGTTCAACTCCCTGCCCTAGGCAAGAGACCTTAACCAAAACAAATGGTTGTCCAGTCTATTCTTGAAAACCTTCAGTGATGGAGCATCCACAAATCTGGGAGGCAAGCTTTGATTAATTAATCATTAATTGTTTGAAAGACTACACAGAATTTTCACCACCTATTTCCATTCAGCATTCTTCCAACTAAATAGTTATCTCTTTTCTTTTTCTTTCTCTTAAGTAAATCACATGCTTTTTTCCTTTCTTCCTTTCATGAGCTCCTCTCCCACAGAATTTTTCCACGAAACCTTCTTCATTTCTTTTTCTCATTTCCTTGCAAACACATACTACTGCCTTCCCACTTACTTCATAACAATCTACAACTTACTGTTTCTTTCATAGCCTGGGGTTACATAACATTTACCCCAAAAACTGGGGAACTGGGTGGTGCATAAAAGATAAAACTGAAAAAAAAAACCAAAAGGCAAAATATAAAAAGACAACACTTGTGAATACGTGAATTTATTTATTTATTTATTTTTAAAATTTATAAGCTGCCCCACTCCCGAAGGACTCTGGGCGGCTAACAATAAAAAACACATAAAACATAACAAAACAACAATACAAAAACAATCATCCAGGGGTAAGGTTTTATAAACCCCAGGCCTGCTGGAAAAGCCAGGTCTTAAGTAGCTTACGGAAGACCAACAGGGTGGGAGCGGTCCTAATCTCCGGGGGGAGCTGATTCCAAAGCATGGGCGCCATCACAGAGAAGGCCCTCCTCCGTGGCCCCGCCAAATGGCACTGCTTGGCTGACGGGGCCTGAAGGAGGCCCAGCCTGTGGGATCTAACCGGACGTAGGGAACTATGAGGTAGTAGGCGGTCTTGCAAATAGCCTGGCCCTGAGCCATATAGGGCTTTAAAGGTAATGACCAACACCTTGAATTGGACCCGGAGACCAATAGGCAACCAGTGCAGCTCACGGAGGATAGGTGTAACGTGGGTGTATCAAGGAGCACCCACTATCACTCGCGCGGCTGCATTCTGGACCAACTGTAGTCTCCGAATACTTTTCAAGGGTAGCCCCATGTAGAGCACATTGCAGTAGTCCAAACGTGAGGTGACAAGCGCGTGAGTGACTGTAAGGAGAGCCTCCCGGTCCAGGTAGGGTCGCAACTGGTGCAACAGGCGAACTTGTGCAAAGGTCCTCCCAGCCACAGCCGTCAATTGATGTTCCAAATTCAGCTGTGGATCAAGGAGGACACCCAAGTTGCGAACGAGCAAGGAATAATGACCTGTTCAGTCAGGCTAACCTGCTTGTGGTTACATTTTTATTTTTTTTCTCTCAACCATGCATTCATCTATCAATTTGATTACTTTATCCGTTATACGTCTCTCCACATGCACTCTAATCATGGTCGAGGGCAGGATCTCATGTTTGTTTCTTTGTTCCTTTTTTCCTTTCTCTGTTCTTTTCTTTTACTTACTTCCCCCCCCCCCCCAATCTCTATTTGTTCTCTCCTCTAAGACAGTCTGGGAACCCAACCATTCAGGGGTAATAGAAGGGAGTTGAACCCTGCCAACACAGACAGTCCTTATGTATGGAAGAGGTCCATCCCCTCTTCATCAGTAAAACTGACAGCAGCAATAGAGAAATAACATGCTACCTCAGCAAAAAAAGCCCAACCCTTATCTATGGGAAAGGTAGTAGGCACAAAAATTGATGGCAATCAATAATGGAACATATCATCCCAGCAAACAAGCTGACCCTTTATCTACAGGGAAGGTAGCACCAATGTTAATGTCAACGCTGCAAATATTGTATATTCTTGCTTTTGACAATATGCAGAATTGTCTGGTAAATATGGGGTTAATAAAGAGCAGAAGGGGGGTTGGGGGTAAAGCCCAGGAAAGAAAGAGGAAGAAAACATTTGAGAAGGAGGAGGGAAGCCACGACCGGGCCAACCACTAGCATGGACAATGAGCTGTCAAACAGCTTTTGAGAATTTAAAGAGACTATTTGCTGCTGAACTGGTTCTAAAGCAGCCCTGCCCAGGGGAACCCTTTGTGATTCAAGCTGATGCCAGCAATGTGGCAGTTGGAGCTGTGTTACTGCAAAAGAATAAAAATGGGATCCTGCAACCCTGCGTCTACACCTCTAAGAAATTTACTGAGAGCGAGTGGAGATGGGCAATCTGGGAGAAAGAGGCCTTCGCGATTAGGTGGGCGCTATTGAACTGGCGACACTATCTGGAAGGGAGCAAAGTGCCATTTGAGGTATGGACAGATCACAAAAACCTAGAAGCACTGAAAACTCCACGCAAATTATCACCAAAGCAAGTAAGGTGGGCACAGTACTTTAACCGCTTCAACTTTACTCTAAAGTACATACCAGGAGCAAAAGAACTTCCCAGCTGATGCGCTATCCCGGTTACCCCAGTACAAAAGCGAACGAGAACAGGTTAACAAGGCGATTATTCCCAATCCACAAACTGTCGCTCAACTTACACCTCGCAGGGTCCCCAATCCTGATGACCCTGGAGAGAAGAAAATAAAACGAGAGCTCCTCACCGACCAATGGTTCAAAGATAATCAAGCGTCTGTAGCATGCATGGATGGCTTGGCTTACGAAGGGGGGGGGAAGCTATATTTGCCAGAAGCGCTCCGTCTTAATGCTCTCAAACACAGCCATGATGTAAAGCAGGCTGGACACTTTGGATATTTGAAAACCCTACACCTCACCCGCCGGCAATTCTGGTGGCCGGGGCTGAAAAAGGATGTGGAAAACTATGTAAAAAGTTGTATTGTATGTGCCACAATGAAAAGAATCCCGGGGAAAACTCCTGGGTTACTGCAACCCATGGCAGACCCTTCTCAACCCTGGGAAGAAATAGCTATGGACTTTATAGTAGACCTACCTGAAAGTAAGGGAAATACTGTCATCTGGACTGTAATAGACCTGTTCTCGAAACAGGCTCATTTCATCGCCTGCAAAGGACTCCCATCTGCCCAACGACTGGCCAAATTGTTCCTGAAACATATCTACCGGCTGCATGGCGCCCCTAAGCGAATAATTTCAGACAGGGGGGTACATTGATTGGATCATCTCAAGGGTTATCATCTGTTTTTCATCCGGCCACCAATGGGGCCGCAGAAGCTGCTAACAAAATGGTGGAGCAATATCTTAGATGCTACGTTTCTTACCAACAGACGAACTGGACTGATCTCCTCCCTTTTGCGGAGGTGGCGTACAATAATTCTGTGCACAGCAGCACCGGCTACACGCCTTTCAAAGTAGCCACAGGGAAAGAATTTAACCCAATACCTGAATATCCTCAGTTGCCCTCTGCTTCACAGACACTTGATCAGTGGGTGAGAGGGTGGGAAGAAGTTTGGAAAAACACAAAAACTGCTTTAAAAAAGACTTTTGAAACCTATAAAAAGCAGGCTGATAAAAAGAGGGCTCCCCAAAGAACATTCCAAGTTGGGGAAAAGGTCTATCTGTCAACTAAATATCTACGCTTCAAATTGCCCAGCAAGAAATTGGGACCAAAATTCTTGGGGCCTTTCCCCATAGTAAAGATCATCAACCTGGTCACAGTAAAACTAAAACTCCCTAGACTTTTAGGGAAAATTCACCCAGTTTTCCATTGTAGCTTGTTGAAGCCTTATCGGGGCTCCACTTTAAGAGCTCCCCCAAAGAAAGCACCTGGGCCCCTCATAGTTGCAGGGCAGACCCACTATGAAGTAAAACGTATTCTTGATTCTAGAATTTTTAAAGGGAAATTGCAGTACCTAATCCAATGGAAGGGATACCCGTTGTCTGAAGCCACCTGGGTGAAATCCAGTGAAGTGAAAGCTGACAGATTGGTCAAAAGGTTTCATATGAAACACCCCAACAAACCGAAAGATAACCCTTAACATATGCTTTTGTTTACTTTACAGGATCCGTCCTTCTTGTAAGGGGGGGCCGGATGTCAACGCTGCAAATATTGTATATTCTTGCTTTTGACAATATGCAGAATTGTCTGGTAAATATGGGGTTAATAAAGAGCAGAAGGGGGGTTGGGGGTAAAGCCCGGGAAAGAAAGAGGAAGAAAACATTTGACCTTCACACTAATTGGATAGTGTGAGATATGACGGCTAATTTAGGGAGGGAACATGCTGATAATTTAACTGCTCAGAGGAAGAGAACTTAGATCCTAGCATCCCTCCATTGTGCCTGTGCCGACATTTTGTAACAATAAAAGACTTTTAGGAAAATAAATGCCTGGAAGTTCTTTGGAATGTTTCATTAGCCGGAACCACAACAGTTAGTTACTAACAAACAACACTGTCCCAACAAAGAAGCTGGCTCTTGTCTACGAAAAAGACAGTGTTCACCATAAACTAAAGGGCAGACACAACTACAAAAACACAACAAATGCTTAAAGAATGTACACGTACAATAGAAAAAATAAAAAACTTTAAGCAACAGTGAGTGTCGCTATGCCCCAAGGCATAAAAAAATCAGGAAGCAAATTTAATACAGGAGAAAATTCAATGACAGGTGCAAGATAAGGAAAGAAACCACAAACCACCGGAATACAATTCTAAAAAACAGTTTCATAACTTCCAAAAATACCCATAATAATGCACCAAACCAAAACTTTTATTCAAGTGCGCACAACAACTCTGTCATAATTTCTAGAATAAAATAACACAACTGCCAAATTTAACAAACAATTAAAACACTATCTCTTTTTTCATACACACAAAAAAAACCCAATGCACAATAACAGCTAGGAGTGAAAATAAAAACAACATACTTTCATCTTCACACAGCTTAAATAAAAACCCAAAGTACAAACTTCAAAATGACAATCTCAGAGCTCAATCTGCAAATCACCAGCAACCGGAAAAATGACATAACCATATTTCCTGCCAAGCGTCGTTGATGAAGGAGCAAAAAAAAAAAACCCCTCATAAATGAGGCTGCAAGAGATAACACATGAGAGCACGACTCTCACCCAGAGGCATGACCTCTAATCAATACAAGGAGTAGGCTAGACTCCAGGACTTTGTCAGCTCCTCACCGGGTCCCAGCCACGAGACCTGCTCCGACTGTTTTGCCGATGTGGGATGACGCTTCCACACAATCAGTCTGTCCTCAAAGCAAGTCCAGTTGTGACCCTTCCCTTGCTGCCAGATTAGGAGGACAGGCTTAACTAACTAACTAAATCACAACAACTTCCCTATCTATCTACCCTACGGTCCCAAGGAAAGGGGCCTTTTTCTTACCTCTGATCCAAAGTAGATTGTGAGTGCTCGGAGAGAGCAGGCTGGTTACCTGTGGCCCAAAGCCAGGAAGCGGTCAGAAATCCTAGCTGGACAGCAGGTCTCTTCCAGCAACCATCTCTTCCTGGCCAACGCACCAAAACTGTCGTGGAAAACCCCAATGAAAAAGACAAGAGACAGCAACACAAAACAATATTTCTTACTTTAAGATTTATTTAAGGTTTATTTTGCTAATAATTTGGAACATAGCAAGCATAATAACACAACCATTGGCATCCTTCAGTCTCGAGAGACTATGGTATCGTGCTCTGGAAAGAGGTCCTAAGGCAGCATCTGGTGTGGCTAAAAAGGCCAATTCGAGAATGGCAGTCCCTTCCACACTGAGGGCAAATACAATCTGTCCCCTGTCCAGCCCCCAGATTTCGCTGGTTCCGGGACTGCCTCTTTGCCTCAGCCTGCTGCACAAGTGTCTCTTCAAATTGGAGAAGGCCATGCTGCGTCTTTAGCCTCCAGGCTGAACGATCAGAGGTCAAGGATTCCCAGCTGTTAATGTCCATTCCCAAGGCCTTTAGGTCCCTTTTGCAGATATCCTTATATCGCAGCTCAGGTCTCCCTCTGGGGCGCTTTCCCTGCACTAGTTCTCCATACAGGAGATCTTTCGGAATTCGACCATCAGCCATTCTCACAACATGCCCAAGCCAGCGTAGACATCACTGTTTCAATAGTGTATACACGCTAGAGATTCCAGCACATTCCACGACTGTGCTATTTGGGACTTTGTCATGCCAGGTGATGCCGAGAATATGTCGGAGACAGCGCATATGAAAAGTGTTCAGCTTTCTCTCCTGCCGTACGTGAAGAGTCCAAGACTCACTGCAGTACAAGAGTGTGCTCAAGACGCAGGCTCTATAGACCTGGATCTTTGTATGTTCTGTCAACTTCTTATTAAGCCATACTCTCTTTGTAAGTCTGGAAAATGTGGTGGCCGCTTTACCAATACATTTATTCAGCTCAGTATCTAAAGAGAGAGTGTCAGAGATAGTTGAGCTGAGGTACACAAAGTCATGGACAACCTCCAGTTCCTGTGCAGAGATTGTAATACAGGGAGGTGAATCCACATCCTGACCCATGACTTGTGTTTTTTCAGGCTGATTGTTAGACCAAAGTCTTGGCAGGCCTTACTGAAACAGTCCATAAGTTGTTGAAGATGTTCGGCAGAGTGAGCAGTAACGGCAGCATCGTCAGCGAAGAGGAAATCCCATAGGCATTTCAGCTGGACTTTAGACTTTGCTCTCAATCTAGAGAGATTAAAGAGTTTTCCATCTGATCTGGTCCGGAGATAGATACCCTCTGTTGCAGTTCCAAAAGCGTGTTTCAGCATGACAGCAAAAAAGATCCCAAATAAAGTTGGCGCGAGGACGCAGCCCTGCTTCACTCCACTTCGAATGTCAAAGGAATCTGATGTTAGGCCATCAAAAACAACAGTGCCCTTCATATCCTCATGAAAGGACCTGATGATGTTGAGGAGCTGAGGTGCACATCCAATCTTGAAGAGAATTCTATATAAGCCGTCCAGACTAACCAAGTCAAAAGCCTTCGTAAGATCTATGAAGGCTACGAAAAGTGGCTGTCTTTGTTCCCTGCATTTCTCCTGCAATTGTCTAAGGTAAAATACCATGTCAATGGTGGATCTGTTGGCTCAGAATCCACACTGTGATTCTGGATAGACTCTCTCTGCAAGCACCTGGAGCCTCTTCAGTACGACACGGGCAAGCAGCTTCCCTACAACACTAAGAAGAGAGATGCCGCGATAGTTGTTACAATCACCCCTGTCACCTTTGTTCTTATACAGTGTGACGATATTTGCATCCTTCATGTCCTGTGGTACTCCACCTTCCCTCCAACAAAGGCAGAAAATTTTGTGCAATTCAGTGGGGATGCTCTCTTTGCAGCACTTCAGGATTTCGGCAGGGATGTTATCTTTCCCGGGTGCCTTGCCAGAGGCAAGGGAGTCCAGGGCCACATTTAATTCTTCTAGAGTTGGTTCACTGTCGAGCTCCTCCAAAACAGGCAGGCACTCAATATTATTTAATGTTTCTTCAGTTATCTCATTTTCTCTGGAATATAGCTCAGAGTAGTGCTGCACCCATCGTGCCATCTGCTGTGCTCGGTCCCGGATAACCTTGCCTGTAGCAGACGTCAGAGGGGCAGATTTCTTCTGTATTGGACCTAAGGCCTGCTTAATTTCATCATACATCCCCTTGATGTTGCCTGTGTCAGCTGCTATCTGGATCCGAGAGCAAAGCTGCAGCCAATCGTCATTAGCACATCTCCTGGCAGTCTGTTGGACTTTGCTACGTGCAGCTCGCAGAACCCATAGGTTGCACTCGCTGGAACAGGCTTTATATGCAATTAAAGCTCTCCTTTTTTCCTCAGTGGCTGGTGTCAGGTCCTCCGAATGGGCTTCAAACCAATCTGCTGTCTTTCTGGTCTCTTTATCAAATATTGACAAGGCAGTGTTATAAACAGCGTTCTTGAAATATACCCAACGTTCAGATGCATTTGCTTCAGCCGGGCCTGAGACAGTCTCCTTTAGCGCTTGTGCAAAAACCTCCACTTTGCCCTGATTGTGAGTCTTGCTAGTATCAATACGTGGTCTTCCTTCCTTCCTCAAGTGATGCAATCTCTTTATTTTCAGTTTTATTTTGCGTTGGTGCCTATGTCGGTGCGTATGCGCTAATAAGAGTAACCAATCCTGCTGGTAAGTATAGCTGCAAGGACAGAATTCTTTCACTTCCAGCAGCAGGTGGAGTAATGAATCCTAGTAGGGTGCTTCTGACCTCAAAGCCAACCCCGTATTCCCTAGTCCAGGGCTTTTCAACTGGTGGTACATGTACCACTTGAGGTACATTAATGAGTGGCAGGTGGTACACAGCCCTGCCTAGCCAAGTGTAGTGGGGGAGGGAAAGAGCCAGCACAGGCAAGGACTTACAGTGAGAGAGTCCTCTGGAGCTGTAGAGTGGCTGAGGCGAGGCAAAGGCCCCAGGCTCACTTCTGGCTCACCCTCCCCCATGAGAAAGGAGGAGGAGGAGGGGGGCAGAGACAGGAGAGGCTATAAAAGGAGGCAGTTTGGGCAGGAGAGGGGGAGAGAGAGAGAGAGAGAGAGAGAAGCAGCCTTGGGAGGAGGGGGAGTCAGCTCTAGCTGCACCAAAGGGAAAGAAGGAGGAGGAGGAGGAGGAGGAGGAGGAGGAGGAGGAGGAGGGTGGGGGGAGAGGAGATCAAGCAGGCCGGCCATGAGCCATCTACAACTGCTGTGGCAGCCACCTGTGCTGGCAGCAGCAAACAGGCAAGAAATGCAGCAGGGGAGGGGTTGCCCTTTAGGAGGAATGAAGAAAGGTAGCATCAGCTGGAGGTGAGGCAGGAGGGAGGGAGGGAGATGGAGAGTGGAATGATTCTTATGTGCTTTTGTGACTTTGAAGTTCTGGGATTTGTGCAATGTGGGCTTTGTGTTCTTAAGGAGAGTTTGGCAATTTCTATTTGGCTGATGTCTGGTGTTAGCTTCTATTGCTCTGCTATTGTTAGCTGTAAGTTTTGCTGCAAGGGATTTTGAAGTATTTTTCTCCTGAATGGATTTTGCCTGTAGCATTCCTTTACTTATGAGTGGAGCCATTTGGGGAGGCTGCCTTAGCCAGCAGCCAAAACTTACTACATTTTTTTTTCTTCCAAAAGTGCCGGCTGCGCTCAACTTTCCTTTCTAGCCAGTAGCTAATTCTTAAAGGGGAAAGTGCCTTTTTAAGCTAGTTCCCTCAGCAGCTTGTCTTTTCTGTCTCTGGAGGCTTTTCCTTGTTTGATGAATATATGGAAGAGAGAAAATGGGGGGGGGGTCAAATTCTTCCTTCAGAAGGAGGTGGGCATGAGAAAGAGGAAGGCAGGGAAGGAGGGAGGAAAGGAAGTCCCGCCTTAGCACTTGGCCACCAGCAGCTCTGCCATTGACTTTGCTTGTCAAAAGGTTGCAAAAGGGGATCACATGACCCTGGGACACTGTGACCATCATAAATATGAATCAGTTGCCAAGCATCCAAATATAAATCACATGACCCTGGGCATGCTGCAATGGTCATAAGTGTGAAAAATAGTCATAAGTCATTTCAGTGCAATTGCAACTTTGAACAGGTTTTGTTTTTTTGGTCATCAAGTTTTTGACACCTTGCTAGGTGGTACTCAAATATTGCCATATCCTAAAAGTGGTACAATCGGTGAAAAGGTTGAAAAGCCCTGTTCTAGCCTGTCTCTTTAACTTACCTTACATGAAAATATTTTAATACGTCTTCCAGTTGCTCTAGCCATCTGAGCTGAAGGGGGTGGTAGCCTGGCTGCCAAATGCTTTCCTCAAAGAGATTTTTCTTGGTACTTCATTCCTTCTATTTTCAGCACTTTTACTTTCCCAGTCTTTTTAATGAACTCAAAGAGTCATGCTATTTTAATGCTGTTTTTATTTATTGCCAAATTTACAAGTGCAAATAAGTGATATTTTATTGATAGGTATAAAGTGCCATGGGAAAAGGCATTTTGTACAGTATTGTAAATGTGAAAAATCAAATATAAGTATAAATATAAATATATTACAGAAGGATCTTGACAGACTTGAACATTGGGCGCTATATAACAAAATGAAATTCAATGGTGAAAAAAGTAACATTCTACATTTAGGCAAGAAATGGGTACAGGTATAGTATAGGTCAGTGATGGTGAACCTTTTAGAGTGCCCAAACTGCAACCCAAACCCACTTATTTATTGTCGGGTGCCGGATGGGCGTGGCCCACTGGGTGGGCATGGCTGGCATGGGCATGGCCTACTGGGTGGGCATGGCCAGCTTGATGTCACTTGCATCAGGGGCACTTCTGTGGAGCTGGGCAGGACTGGGGCGGATCTGAGGGTCTCTGGCGGAGGGGGGATCAGACCAGGGCAAGCACCGGGTCATGGTCCACTGGAGGAGCCTCACTGATATTAAAGGGGGTGGGGGAAGAGATGATATTAAAGAGGGTAGGGGAAGGCAAGATATGAAAGGGGTGGGGGAAGAGATATTAAAGGAGGTGGGGGAAGACATGATATTAAAGGGGGTGGGGGAAGACATGATATTAAAGGGGGTGGGGGAAGACATGATATTAAAGGGGGTGGGGGAAGATATGATATTAAAGGGGATGGGGGAAGAGATATTAAAGGGGGTGGGGGAAGTGTGTGTGTGAGAGAGACAGAGAGAGAGATCCCCTTTTTGTAAGTTTGCTTACTCTGCAATGCTTTCCTTTCCCCATACTTTTGTTTCCTTGCTGGTTCAAAGCCTCTTGAGCTCGCAACCATGGCCGTGGGGCAATTTTACGACACTCCAGTGGCCCGATCCAGGCATCGGAGGCCTGGAAAATGCTTCTGCCGCCCAGATCTAGGGCTGCAGAGCAATTTCGCTCCCTCCCCATGGCCAATCTGTGCAGCAGAAGCGTTTTCCAGGCCTCCAACACCTGGATTGGGCCGCTGGAACACCGTAAAATCACCCCAAGGCCATGGATGCGTGCTCCAGAGGCTTCTAAAAAGCTTCTGCCACCCAGATCAGTTGGGGGGGGGGAGCAAAATCACTCTGCAGCCCTAGATCTGAGTGGCAGAAGCATTTTCCAGGCCTCTGACACCTGATTGGGCTGCTAGAGCACCATAAAATCTAGGGCTGCAGAGCAATTTTGCTCCCCCCCCCCACGGCCGATCTGGGCGGCAGAAGCGTTTTCGAAGCCTTTGGAGCTCGCATCCATGGCCGTGGGGTGATTTTATGGTGCTCCAGCGACCGGATCCGAGCATTGGAGGCCTGGAAAATGCAGCGGGTGGGTGGGGGGAATGGCGGCAGTGCGATCTGCACGGCGGGTGGGGGGAACAGCAGCGGCAGTGCAATTCGCACAGCAGGGGGGGCAGCGGCACGCGATCCATGTGGTGGGGGAACGGCAGCAGCAGCGTGATCCATGTGGCTGTTGGGAGGGAAAGGCAGCAGCAGCAGGGCAATCCACGTGGCAGGTGGAGGATTTCGCACCACCCCCACGGCCGATCCAGGTGACAGACGCGTTTTCCAGGCCTCCGGATCCCAGATCGGGCCGCTGGGGCACCGCAAAAATCTCTCTGGAGGCTTACCTGGACTCATGCTGGCAGCTGCCTCCACCATCCAGCTCGGATCCACCCAGCTCTTGCAGTTGCTCCCTGGCTCTCAGTGCAGAGAGAAAGAGAGCCGAGAGCATAGGCGCACGTGGAGAGGTGGAAGGTGGAAGGGAGCAGTCTGGCCCCGCCTCCCTCCAGGGTGATGGCACGCATGCCCACAGGGATGGCTCTGCATGCCGCCTGTGGCACATGTGCCATAGGTTTGCCACCACGGGTATAGGTGGTACCTTGCTTTGTAACTGTGAGAGGGATCTTGGAGTCCTAGTGGACAATCACTTAAATATGAGTCAGCAGTGTGCTGCAGCGGCCAAAAAAGCCAACACAGTGCTAGGCTACATTAACAGAGGGATAGAATCAAGATCACGTGAAGTATTAATACCACTTTACAATGCCTTGGTAAGGCCACACTTGGAATACTGCATCCAGTTTTGGTCACCATGATGTAAAAAAGATGTTGAGACTCTAGAAAGAGTACAGAGAAGAGCAAGAAAGATGATTAGGGCAGGGCTTTTCAACCGGTGGTACACGTACCACTTGTGGTACATTAATGAGTGGCAGGTGGTACGCAGCCCTGCCTAGCCAAGTGTAGTGGGGGAGGGAAAGAGCCAGCACAGGCAAGGACTTACAGTGAGAGAGTCCTCTGGAGCTACAAAGGCCCCAGGCTCACTTCTGGCTCACCCTCCGCCCTGAGAAAGGAGGAGTGGGGCGGAGACAGGAGAGCCTGTAAAAGGAGGCAGTTTGGGCAGGAGAGGGAGAGAGAAAAAAAGCAGCAGCCTTGGGAGGTGGTGGAGCCAGCTGCACCAAAGGGGGGGAAGAAGAAGAAGGAGGAGGGGGAGGGGGGAGGGGGAGGGGGGAGGGGAATCAAGCAGGCTGGCCATGAGCAGGTCTACAACTGCTGTGGCAGCCACCTGTGCTGGCAGCAGCAAACAGGCAAGAAATGCAGTGAGGGAGGGGTCGCCCTCCAAGAGGAGTGAAAAAAGGCAGCAATGGCTGGAGGTGAGGCACAGAGGAGGGAAGGAGATGGAGAGTGGAAGGATTCTTATGTGCTTTTGTGACTTTGAAGTTCTGGGATTTGTGCAATGAGGGCTTTGTGTTCTTTTTTTTTTTTTTTTTTTTTTTTTTTTTTTTTTTTATTAGAAGTTTTATAAATTTTACAAAAAAACAAGAACAATACGAAACAAAAAACAACA
The DNA here is from genome assembly GCA_039797435.1 of Crotalus adamanteus. Taxonomy (NCBI): domain Eukaryota; kingdom Metazoa; phylum Chordata; class Lepidosauria; order Squamata; family Viperidae; genus Crotalus; species Crotalus adamanteus. The sequence continues at coordinate 46,017,505 of CM077935.1, read as the reverse complement.
TATACAAAAAGGAAACTAAACATTACATATAAAAAAACCCCCCCATCCCCCACCCCACACAAAAAACCCTCCCTTCCCCCCCCTGAGCTTCCCAGAGCAGAATATAGGCTTAATTAAAAATTAAAAAATTAAATTAAAAATTTTATATTTATATATAAAAAAGAAAAGAAAAAAAAATACCTATAAATATATATAGAATAAAACTTATAAAAAAGCTATATGATATTTTTGTATACCCAATCTAAATTGTGTAAATTTTATCCATTTATCCCAAACAGCAATAAACTTCTCTTGGGTTTGTTGCTTTAAGAAAGCCGAAATCTTTGCCATTTCCGCCAAATAAGCTACTTTAAAAAACCATTCCTGCAATGTAGGCAAAGATTCCTTCTTCCAATATTGTCCAACTAACAGCCTAGCGGCTGTAATCAAATTTAACATCAATACAACCTCCTTTGCATCACAATCTGTAACAATACCTAACAAAAATAATTGCGGAGTAAATTTTACCCTCCTTCTAAAAATTCTCTGGATATTCCACCATATTTTGATCCAAAATACTTTTATCTCTCTACATGACCACCAAATATGATAATAGGAAGCATCCTTATAACCACATCTCCAACATTTAGGTTGCACGTCAGGGTACATAAGAGACATTTTTTGTGGATCAAGGTGCCATCTATAAAACATCTTATAAAAATTCTCCCTAAGGTTCTGTGCTTGTGTAAATTTGACATTTCTCACCCATATAGTTTCCCAGATGTCCAATGGAACTGGCTCGCCAAAATTCTGCGCCCATCTAATCATACAATCTTTAATTAATTCCGTTTCTGAGTCCATTTCAACTAATACCCCATAAATTCTCTTAATATGGGTTTGTCTTTGGTCCTTAACTTGTTTAATAAAATTTCCATCTTCTCTAAGAAAACCCAATTTACAATCCACCTTCCATTTATCTCCTAGTTGCCTATATTGGAACCAAGAATAAATAATATTTTCTTGCGCTAAATCTTCCCGTGATCTCAATTGCCATTTTTGCCCATCCCATCTGAGTAATTGACTATAAGACACCATATCCATTTTTACTCCTCTTTTTATTCCTTCTATCGCATGCCAAGGTATAGCCCATAATGGAACTTTAAAATCACTTTTGTAATATTTTCTCCAAATCCTAAGTAGAGAAATTCTTAAAATATGAGATTTAAAGACCCAATCCATTTTTTTATTAAATATTAGGTAGGCATGCCACCCATAAAGTAAATCCCATCCCTCTAAATGAAGTATCTCAAGATTTGTCAAATTTACCCAATCACTAATTAGTGTTAAAACCACCGCATCATAATATAATTTCAAATTTGGTACCTTAAGTCCACCCCTCTCACGGAAGTCTTGCATAATTTTAAGCTTAACCCTTGGCTTTTTCCCTGCCCAAATAAATTTATTAAGACCCTTTTGCCACTCACTTAAATTAATCTCATTTTTCAAAATCGGTAGCATTTGAAACAAAAAAAGAAACTTGGGTAGAATATTCATTTTTATCACTGCAATTCTTCCCATGAGGGATAATTGCAACTTCTCCCAATTCTTCAAGTCCTTCTGTACCCTGACCCACAACCTTTCATAGTTATTTTTAAATAATTTTACATTAGAAACAGACAACATCACCCCCAAATATTTTACCTTATTAACAATCTCAAAACCTGTCAAGTTAGCCAAAATCTGCTTCTCCTGACTAGACATATTTTTAGATAAAATTTTAGTCTTATTTACATTAATCTTAAAACCCGAAACCAAACCATAATGATGAATCAACTGTAATAAGTTTACTACAGAATGCTCAGGTTGCGACAAAGTAACAACCAAGTCGTCCGCAAAAGCTCTCAACTTGTATTCTTTTTTGTTAACTTCTATTCCTTTAATTTCCTGAGACTCTCGAATTTTGATCAATAATATTTCCAGTGTTAAAACAAACAACAGTGGCGACAAAGGACACCCCTGTCTAGTACCTTTCTCTATTGTAAAAACCTCCGACAAACCTCCATTAACAATAAGTTGAGCCGTTTGTTTTTGATATATTACCGTAAAGGCTTGTAATATCTTTTCGCCAAAATTCATTTCTTCCATTACTCTTAACATAAAGTGCCAATTCAATTGATCAAATGCTTTTTCAGCGTCTAAAAATATGAGCCCTGCAGGAACTTGGTTGTTCTTGTCTAAATATTCTAATAAATTAATAATTTGTCTAACATTATTTTTCATATACCTTCCTGTTATAAACCCTGATTGATCTTTATGCACAAGATGATGCACCACCCTCATAAGCCTATTTACCAAAATTTTAACAAATATCTTATAATCCACATTTAAAAGAGATATAGGCCTATAATTTTTTGGTAAAGTAAGATCTTGATCCTCCTTTGGAATCAATGATATAAACGCACTACGCCATGAAGGAGGAATCTCTAAACCCTGTAATATACCATTAAAAAGATCATTTAATGGTTGGATCATCTCCTCCATTAAAACTTTATAATAAACCGCTGTTAACCCATCCGTACCCGGTGCTTTCCCTAGTTTCAATTGTTGAATTGCTGAGGCAATTTCCTCCTTAGTAATTAAACCATTAATTTCATGTTTCTGATCCTCAGTCAGTTTAGGAAAACTTGCCTCAGCTAGATATTTATTTATATCTAGCAATTGCACATTAGTAGATTTGTATAACTTTTGGTAATAATCCAAAAAAGATTTTTTGATCAATTCCTTCTGAAAAACTAGTTTACCCTTATAATTTATTTTCTCTATTATTCTTTGTCTCTGTTTCTTTCTTAATTGATAAGCCAACCATCTCCCAGGCTTATTAGCATTACAAAATGTATTTTGTTTCATAAACAGTACATTGGTTGCAACTTGATCTGCTATCAACATATTAAATTGTGACTTTAATAACTTTAAAGATTCTTTAATACTTTCATCAGAAGGATTTAAAATCAAAGCCGTTTCTTTTAATTTAATTTCATCTTCAAGATCTCTACGTTTCTGAATCTGCTTCCGCTTATGACAATTGTTCATTTTTATCAAAACACCACGCATAAATGCTTTACCTGCATCCCATACCATTGACATTGAAGTCCCCTTATACATATTCAAAGCAAAATAGTCCTTTAAACACTCTTTTAACTTTTGAACATTCTTCTCTTGTCTAAACAAATTTTCATTAACTCTCCAGGATCTCCTTTCCTCTTTCTCTTGGGTCAGCTCCATCCAAACTGGGCTATGATCCGTCAGTGATCTAGGAAAAATCTTTACATTCTTTACTTTATTATACAAATCAGTAGTAATCAAAAAAAAGTCAATTCTTGAAAAAGATTGGTGTCTATCAGAAAAAAAAGTAAAGTCTCTCTCCTCTTGATTACATTCCCGCCAATAATCCCTTAATTCCCAGTCTTCCTTCATATCAAAAAAGGCTTTAGGTAACCTTGCTTGTTTAAGAAAAGGAGAGGAACCTTTCTTGTCCCTTTGTATATCTAAGACACCATTCCAATCACCCATTAATACCACTGATCTATAGTCAAGCAATGTTATTTTTTGATGTAACTGCTTATAAAATTGTTCCTGTTGTTGATTTGGAGCATAAAGTCCCACTATAAGTACTTTCTTACCATATATACCAAGTTCAATCATCACATATCTCCCCTGGGGATCTGATTCTACCAGACAAGCTGGTAGATTTTGTTTAACATATATAACAACTCCCCCTTTCTTCCCAGGAGCAGAAGATATAAAATGAGATCCCAAACGAGCATTGACTAAATATTTCTGATCTTTAAGTAAAATATGAGTTTCCTGTAAACAAATAACATCATTGGTATGTTGCTTCAAATAATAAAAGATTTTTTTCCGTTTCTGAGGAGAATTCAATCCATTAACATTCCAGGTCAAAAACTTTGCCATCTCCCTTGGCACGCAGCCTGGAGAAGAAACCATCAAAATCTGAAAGAGCTGCGTGTGTTGCATAACTCTTGGGTCTTGCTCCTCCCACCGGCGATGATGCACTTCCAGAAGAACTCTCTTTAGGCTCTTTTTTACGTTGCTCCTTCTCTTTACGCTTATAAGCTGCACGAGTCATCCTCTGCTCTTTAACCTCCGTCTGGCGTTGCCTTACATCTTCTTTCATCCCGGCGGAAACCAAATCTAATGCCTCAGATTGCTGCTCAACTTCCTTGCCACTCATCTGCTTCTGACCAGATGAAGTTGAGCCTGCACCCAGGACCGAAGTATAAAAGTCTCTAGCTTTGTCAACTGTATTCAATCTGTAACGTGTCCCAGCATGGCTCAAAACAATACCCATCGGAATTTCCCATCTAAATGGCATCGATCTAGCTTTAAGCTCGTTAGTTAAGAAAGCAAAGTCTTTCCTACTTCTTAAAATTTTGGATGGGATTTCCTTTAGAATGATGACATCTTGGGCAGCAATCTGAAATCTTTTGTTGTAAAAAGCTTGTATAATCTCATTCCGCAGGGACTTCTTTGTAAAATAAATCACCACATCTCTAGGCAAATTCTTCTGCTTAGCAATCCAGGAGTTGAGTCTATAAATTTTTTCCATTTCTCTATGTAATTCTCCTTTATCCATATCCAAGGCCAACGCCAGATCAGTAAGGACCACCTCCACCAAATCTTGATTCATATCTTCCTTGAGGCCTCTGATCCTCAGGGCATACTCCATCTGTCTGTACTGAAACATCAAAATATCTTCTTGTGAGGAGTCCACCTTCCTTTCCACATCTTGAATTTTGTCATCCAAGGAATCAACTTTGTCTTCCACTTCCTCAAGCCTTGCATCGAGCTTAACCACCACAGTAGCCAAACCTGAAACAGCTGCAAGTATATCTTGTCGCAAATCATTATTATTTTCTTGCAGTTTAGTCTTTATCCCCGTTATCTCTTCTTTAAGATCAGATTTAATTTCTGATTTAATCTGTGAGACAAATTGATTCATTTCCTCTCTCATTTGAACTACAATCTCTCCCATTATGCCTCTAACCTCTTGTGCTGAAAGTCCAGGTAGAGGAGGGGAGGGTGGTGGCTGAGCCGGTGGTACATGTTTAGGTTGTTGTTGTAATTGTGCAGTGGAAGTTATAGGAGAAGAAATAACCTTAGGTATTGAGGAAGGCTGCTGCCTCTTTGAAGCCATTTTAAAAAGCACAGTTCACACTTCCCTTTCCCCTCCACACAAGAAAGGAGGAGGGAAAAAAAAAAATTTTTTTAAAAAGAGACAAACTATAGTCCTTGAAAGTCCAGAGTAAATCCAAAGAATAAAAAATAAAAAAGCAAACAATTCAAAAGAAAAAATTCTAAACCAAAAGCAAAAGCAAAAGCAAAAACCAGTCCTTAAAAAGGGAAAGTAAAACAAAAGAGAAAGGAAAAAAAAACTCCGACACTTTCAAAACGCCATCTTAAATCCTTTCACTAATATAACAAAGAAAAGGAGGAAAAATAATAAAAATCAAATAATAAAAAAAATAAACACCTAAATTATATAACAAAAATCCTTTAAACTGCTCCGTCCGTTTAAAAATTACTCACCAAAATACTATAAACACGGAGATAGAAGCGGCGGTTTCTTTTGCTTCCTAGGAAGCAAAAACAGCTGGGAGACGGAGATCAACAGGGGCTCCGAGGGAACACTCCTTTCACCCCCTCTAGAAATAAATCCAGAGGGGGTTCGGGGGTTCTACCTCTATCCCTGTACTCTCTGTCCCTTCCCTTTGCCCGGGAAGGGAATTCCGAGCCGCGGGCCAGCTGATGCACGCTGCGCTCCGCGGCTCTAACACTTCCCCAGCTGGACGGCTAAAAGATAGCCGCCATCGCCGTCGCCTCGTACCGGAAGCTCCCGGCTTTGTGTTCTTAAGGAGTGTTTGGCAACTTATACTTGGCCGATGGCTGATGTCTCGTGTTAGCTTCTATTGCTCTGCTGTTGTTAGCTGTAAGTTTTGCTGCAAGGGATTTTGAAGTATTTTTCTCCTGAATGGATTTTGCCTGTAGCATTCCTTTACTTATGAATGGAGCCAACTTCCGTTTCCGGTTCGCAGCGACTCCGGTCGTGTGGAAGAGACTTGTCTCCCCACCAGCTGTTTCCTTTGCCGGTAGACCCCGAAGCGGGTTGAAAGTCGCCCTGGAGGGGCGACCACAGAGGAGGGGGCTTGCTGGTGACTGCAAGAAAGTGGCAGCTTTTCCCGCGGCCCCAGCTGACTCCTTAGGGCCGACGGAGTAAAGATCGGCCACTAAAATGGCCAACCACTCAACTGCACCAGCCAAAGTCAAAAAAACAGCTAACCGTGAAGAAACCACCGTGGAGAAATCTGGGTGAGACTTTTCCCTCCCCCACCTATCCCCAACTATTTTTCCTGCAAAGAGCTTGCTTTTTGGATGACTTCCCTGTTCTAAGAAAGCGGCGTCTGTCTGTTTGGGGGGGAAAATATACTTTAAACAAAACTACAGAATAGCACTTATTATATTTTGAACTTTTTGGATATTGGGCATCCCTGGAAAGATTTGTAATATAGAGCATTATTCTACTTACTATACTGAAGATATTTGCTTTTTTCTGTCTCTTTCCTCATCATTCTTAACAAGATAAAGGCTTTTAACGTGCAAAGAAAAAAACTTTCTATAGCTCACTCATTTTTGTGGCAAAAATATTTACTGCAATTTTAATGTCTTTGCTTTGGTGTTTGAAGATGGTTTTGACCTTCAGAAATTAACAAGAAGAAAAGATAAAGGCTTGGAAACAGCTGTGGGTTGTGTTTGTGATTTAAAAATTGTGGAGACAGATGTATATGGACTCTTAATAAATATAGTTTCCACAAAAAGATTAAAAGACTTCTTTTACTATGGAAATAGAAGACTTTTACCCACAGCTTGACTATGAGCTGATATTGGAAAAAATATTGGAAATGACAGAGGAGATGAAGCTATGGAGAAAAACTAAAGATTATTTTGCAGAACCACAAGCTGAGCCTCAAACTTTAAAAGATCAACCTATAGGCCAAGAAGAAGCCTATATGCAACAGTGTACACAATCTGAGATGGAAGAAGAATTTACTGATCAATTGAATTCTGGACTGGATTATGAGCCGATATTGGAAAAAATATTGGAAATGACAGAGGAGATGAAGTCATGGAGAAAAACTAAAGACCATCTTGTAGAATCACAAGCTGAGCCCCAAATTTTAAAAGACCAATCTACAGGCCAAGAAGAAGCTTATATGCAACAGTGTACACAATTTGAGATGGAAGAACTCACTGATTAATTGAACTGTAGAAAAATTTTGGACCCAAAATCCCAGGTTGAGACTTTAAATGACTATTCTACAAATCAACTAACTACTACACAGGAGGATATTTCACAAGTCTATGTACAAACGATGGAGAACTTTGAAGATCAAAAAATGATTATAAGTGAAGTACTCCCATTGCTAAAATCAACAGGAATTGACAGCCAGATGCGATCAATTGAAAGTTACGACAACTTGGATAATCAAGCTGAAATTATAATATGGAATAAAATGGACTATATTGCTTACATGATATTGGAAGAAGGGGAAGAGAATTTTGATCAGATCGATTTGTTGATAAACATTAGTACTCAAATACTGAGATTTGATGACATAGATGTGACATTACGGAAACCAGCTTGGTATAGAAAAAAAGCCAGAGTTAGATTTAAAAATGTGATTTAAAATTTTAATTATTGGGTCAAAAAGGCTTTAGAGATTTGGACTGATTTGACAATCTAATTGAGTAAATGAAAGCAGTAAGATAATAATTGGTGGAATAATATGTTTGTCTTAGATATGATAGTTAATTTGGTTGAGATTTAAATTTTACTTAACAGGTTGAAATGATTCTTTTTTGTTTGTTTGTTTTTTCACTCTGTTTATATAGAAAACTATTTTGTAATAGCAGCAGAATTAGAGAGATCTATGATAACAGAAGAAAGGGTATTAATTAATGATGTATTAAATTAAGAGATGGAATATATGTGAAAATATTAGAATGTTATTCTCGGAATATTATGTGCATTGTAGAAGGGATACCCAAAGTTTATTAATATGTTTGTTTAAGATTAATTGGAATATGTTAATTGAAATTAGTGGAGCTTAAAAGCAGGAGTGATTTATATAGATGTAATAGTAGGGATGATTCTGTGGATTGATTGACTTTTAAGAAGAAATAGATTAAACTAAATTTGTTATATCATGTGAGGGAAATAGAGGGGGGAATTTTTAAGGTATTAATTTTAGTTATATATATATGACTTGTTTTGCTATGATTGATTACCCTTTCACCACGGTGTTTTCCTGAGCACTTTGATGTAAAAATTAAAAAAAAACAATAAAATGTGTATAACCATGAATGGAGCCATTTGGGGAAGTTGCCTTAGCCGGCAGCCAGTACTTACATTTTTTCCCCTTTTTGTTTTCTTCCTTGCTGTGCTCCTTGCTTCCCTTTCTAGTCAGTAGCTAATTCTTAAAGGGGAATGTTCTTTTTAAAGCTAGTTCACTCAGCAGCTTGTCTTTGCTGTCTCTGGAGGCCTTTCCTTGTTTGATCAATATATGGAAGAGGGAAAATATGGGGGGGGGGGGGGTTCAAATTCTTCCTTCAGAAGGAGATGGGAATGAGAAAAAGGGAGGCAGGGAAGGGAAGGGAGAGAGGAAAGGAAGTCCCGCCTTAGCACTTGGCCACCAGCAGCTCTGCCATTGACTTTGCTTGTCAAAAGGCTGCAGAAGGGGATCACATGACCCTGGAACACTGTGACCATTATAAACATGAATCAGTTGCCAAGCATCCAAATATAAATCACATGACCCTTGGCATGCTGCAATGGTCATAAGTGTGAAAAATAGTCATAAGTCATTTCAGTGAAATTGCAACTTTGAACAGGGTTTTTTTTTTTTTTTGGGTCATCAAGTTTTTGACACCTTGCTAGGTGGTACTCAAATATTGCCATATCCTAAAAGTGGTACAATCAGTAAAAAGGTTGAAAAGCCCTGGATTAGGGGACTGGAGGCTAAAACATGTAAATAACGGTTGCTGGAATTGGGTATGTCTAGTTTAATGAAGTGAAGGATGAGGGGTGACATTATAGCAGTGTTCCAATATCTCAGGGGTTGCCACAAAGAAGAGGGAGTCAAGCTATTCTCCAAAGCACCTGAAGGCAGGACAAGAAGCAATGGATGGAAACTAACTAAAGAGAGAAGCAACCTAGAACTAAGGAGAAATTTCCTGACAGTTAGAACAATTAATCAGTGGAACAACCTGCCTCCAGAAGTGGTGAATGCTCCAACACTGGAAGTTTTTAAGAAGAGACTGGACAGCCATTTGTCTGAAATGGTATAGGGTTTCCTGCCTGAGCAGGGGGTTGGACTAGATGACCTCCATGATCCCTTCCAACTTTTATTTATTTTTATTTTTATGTGATTACAGATAGTACTCGACTTACAACCATTTGTTTAGTGACCATTCAAAGTTACAACAGCACTGAAAAAAGTGACATTACTGTTTTTCACACTTATAACTGTTGCATCATCCCCACAGTCACATGATCAAAATTCAAACGCTTGGCAACTGGCATGTTTTTATGATGGTTGCAGTGTCCTGGGGTCATGTGATCACCTTTTGTGACGTTCTGACAAGTAAAGTCAATGTGGAAGGCAGATTCACTTAACTCTGTTACTAATGTAACAACTGCAGTGATTCACTTAACTGTCTTGCTTAACAACAGAAATTTTGGGCTCAATTGTGGTTTTAAGTTGAGGGCTACCTATAATTTTGAAATTAGAGATGCCAGGACTCAAGTTTATCGGAGTCATTCTCTGCTTAATTTCATATGCTCAGAGTATATTTTTAATAATATTGGAAATTCCTATGATCAAGATTAGAGGCATGCATATATTATTACCGATGTTACAATGAGTATTATTCATGCTGAAAAATTTCACCAACTCTTTTCAATCATATATTGCCTGGTTGGGTGGGAGTGAACCAGCATCCATGCTGCAATGTGCATTTACATGTACGTTTGTGTGTGTACAGAGAAGTTGCTCTGAATTTTTAGGATGGGTCCTGTCACTTCTTAATGCTATGATGTGGCTGGTGGTTTTCTCCTTCATTTGTTAGCTGGAATCAAAATGTCATACTACACTCTTGGCAGTACAAATATCTCTCCACCATTCATGTTGTCTGACTTTTCTGTATTGTGAGTGACCTCTCTCCCTAATATAGATAAATTTTCTTTTTTCTGATTCAAAGCAGCTGGATATCACACCTTGCTTGGTAATAAACAGGAGGAGAGAGAGAACGTAAAACCTTTGGGCACTCCACAGGTAAGGGGCCATGGGTACAATGTCTCCTTTTCCACCAACTCTGACAGAGATTGGTCATGAAGGAAGGAGGTGAGCCACTGCAATACAATGCCTCCCACTCCCAACCCCTGTAGCTGATCCAGAAGGATACCACTGACAATATTGAAAAATGCTGAAAGATCAAGGACCACAAAAATGGATGCACAACCCTGTCTCAGCTCCAACAAAGGTCATCAAGAAACATTATCAGTGCTACCTCTATGCTGTATCCTGGTCCGACTAAAATGGGTCTAGATCAGGGGTGTCGAACTCAATTTCATTGAGGGCCACATCAGCATTGTAGTTGCCCTTGGGGGGGCAGGTGGGTGTGGCTGGGGTGGGTGCAGCCTACTAGGTGGGCGTAGCTGGCATGGGTGTGGCCTACTGGGTGGGCGTGGCCAGCTCAACATCACTCATGTCATGGGTGCCTGTGCGGGCCTGGGGCGGATCCAAGGGTCTCCGGTGGAGAGGGGGTGGGACCAGGGTGAGCGCCGGGGCATGGTCCACTGGAGGAGCCTCACCGAGCCTCAGGCCATGCAGGGGGCCCCTGGACGGTGGCACAGACTGCCCGGAGCCCTGGGCAGCAGAGGTCAAGCGCCCAGCCCGGCCCTTGAGCTCCCACGGCACCGGGACCCCACAGCCCTGTCACCACCCCTAGTCCTTTTCACTAAGCTAGACATACCCAATTCCCACAAACATTTGTCATATGTTTTAGCCTCCAGCCACCTAATCATCTTTGTTTACCATCCATTTAGACCAGATGGTCCCCCTGGTTTGGTTTATAGAACAGTGACCACGTGCAGAGCCTTCTCAGAGACAGCACCCCAATTATAGAACTTTATCCCAAGGAAAATATGAACAGTGCATCCCTCACCCGTTTAGAGGCAACTCCAAACAAACTGTTCAGCCAGGCATATGTAGAACAACACCACATTTTATGGTCAAACAGCACTAAGTAAATTACTACTAATATTTCTCTTTTGTAAAATACACACTTTTAATATTGTTTTAAGCAGTGCTGGTGATGCTTTACAATAGCTGTCTTTGAGAGTTTTCTTGTAAACCACCCTGGATTTCTCAGAAACATTTAATTTTGAATTAGATGTTGATTTAATAAATTAGGCAGAAGAATCAAATGTTTAAATACATCTAAATCCCACAGACCTACTGCCTCCTAGGTGCATACTGCAGAGAAAATAAGGTATTGCATTTCTAGCCAGCATAGCCACAGGATGATGGGAACTGTGGTCCATGACACCCAAAAGACATTAGTTTGGGTAAGGCTGGATTAAACTGTAAAAGAGCAGATGAGAGGAAGTAGAAGCAAGAAACGCCTTCCACGTCTCTGACAAAATAATTAGGGGGGGGGAGTTGACTCAGTCTTTTAATTTCAACTCACGCCAATTCCTCTTAACTTCCCATTCAATCCAAAGAGTTCTATTATTGCCTGGATTTTAGGGAGGGGAGGCGGCAAGAATAGACCACAAAACCAATCTGTGAATTTGCTCTCTCGCCTGCCTGCACACCACCTCCCCAACGCAGCACGTGTGTGTGTGTGTGTGTGAGAGAGAGAGATCCCCTTTTTGTAAGTTTGCTTACTCTGCAATGCTCCCCATTCCTCACAATTTTGCTTCCCTGCTGGCTCAATATCTCTCTCTCACACACACACACACACACACTCACACACAAAAACTCTCCCTGCTTTCTCCCTCTTCTCGCCCTTTTCCTCCAGCTGCACCTGAATGGAGTGGAAGGAGGTTAAAAAAGAGAGAAAGGGGGAGAAAGGGGGAAGCTCCCCTTTTTTGTAATACCTTGGCCTCCTCCTTCTCCTCTTCCCCTCCTGGCTCTCTCTGTCTCTCTCTCTGTCTCTGTCTCTCTCTGTCTCTCTCTCTCTCTCACACACACACACACAGGAACACTTCCTGCTTTCTCCCCCTTCTCCCCCTTTCTCTCCAACCGCCACAGAGATTCACACGTTGCTGACTGCCAGCAGTTCCAGGCTGAGGCTCTGCATGAGTGCTGCGTTCCCCTCTCTGGCCCTAGCACGTGGCAGAGAGGGCGACTGGGAGCTGGCCAATGCTCGGCTTGTGCCACCATGTGCTCCCATCTCCACGCCTTTCATCCCACAGGCCGGGCATGCCCTGGGGCACTAGGCTTACAGAATGCCATGGCCCAAGCGAGGAAAGGTGCAGTGCAGCAAAGCAGAGCCAGATGAAGAGAGGCCTGGCAAAGTGTGGCGTGGCTGGGCATGACAGTGTTAGGCTCGGAGGGGCGGGGTGGGATGAGGCAAATGAGCTGCAGCTGCTGCTGCACACCACCAGCCCCTGAGCACTCACTGTTTCCTGTGTGTGCGCCAGGAGGGCGCCCAGACGGATTGGGGTGGGCCAGGGCTGGGGCAGCAGGGGCCAGTCCCTTGCCATTTCTGGGACAGCCCAGGGGGGCAAATCTGGGCCCTCCCTGGGCTGGACCCAGCCCGTGGGCCTTGTGTTTGACATGTCTGGTCTAGATAATCTGTTTCCTTCAAGATCCTCTGTAACTGCTGTCTGGCAACCTTTTCCACAACTTTTCCCCCAAAAGGAAGATTGGAAACCAGACAATAGTTATCCAGAATAGAGGGATTCAGTAATGGCCTCTTGAGAAAGGCTGGTGGTACCATCCTATCCCTCAAAGAGGCTGATACCATTGCATAGACCAATCCCATGGTCACCTCCCAGTCTGCTTTAACAACCCAGGAGGGGCCAGGATCTAACAGACAGGTGACAAGACCAGCAGACTGGAGGACCTTGTCCACATCCTCAGGAGTTACAGTGTCAAACTCAGTTCAGATAACTTCACAAAACTGTACCCTGGGCAACTCTTCTGGATCTATCCAGCTGGCTTACTGCCTAAGGCAGGATTAAAACTCATGGTTTCCTGGGTTTCTAACCTAGTGCCTTTAATCACTAGACCAAACTTGTACACATGTCTGCACACCCGTGCGCACACACACATATTGTGAGCAAAAAGGAAATTAATATTTAGAAGCGTATGGAAGGAATGAAAATATTTATTGGGAAAGCATTAAAAAGAGCAGGGATGGCCAAGAAATGTTGTTGCCTGAGACTCTTCCCATTTCATTTATAGAATGAAACTGTCAGAAGTAAGTTTAATCTTACATCATTATTAGTAATAGGACAATATCCTCTACAGAATCTGGAAAAAGTGGCATGTACCCATAAATCTATTTGCTATTTGAAAGTTGTTGAGTCCTCGAGTCAACGGCGAAAGAAGAGCACACATTCTGGTGGTTATAACAGCTTTTATTCTCTTCAGCTCTCTCTGACACAACTCAGAGGCTCGCAGGCCTCTCTGCCTCTAAATAGAATCCCCGAGCAAAAAGGTAACAAAGAATGGTGCGCTTTCGCGCCTTGCGCATGCGCGCAGGCTGGCACCACTCAGTCTGGTCCCGGGCAGCTTGCAACAGCCCGGGACCATTGCAACGTCCCGAGCCTGCTTTTGCAGGCTCAGGACACAACACCCCTTCCCCCCCGGATGAAATTTAATGAACCTATATAGATAGGTATACACGACCTTCAAATGGACGTGGTGTGCTATCCCTTATGGAACCGCACAACTGTTGCAGCTACTTACTAGCCACTCTATAACATGGTACCATGCTATTATTTTGGAATTATTTATTTATTTATTTATGAGACTTATATACCGCTTTAAGTGCAAGCACTCTCTAAGCGGTGTACACCAGTAAGCAATGTATATATATATTTACATTGCCCCCAGCAATCTGGGTCCTCATTTTACCTACCTCGGAAGGATGGAAGGCTGAGTCAACCTTGAGCCGGTGAGATTTGAACCGCTGACCTGCTTAACACAGTCAGCTAAAGTGGCCTGCAGTACTGCACTCTAACTGCTGCGCCACCTCGGCTCTTAAGTGCCCAAAGACTCACAATTCCAAGTTCACCCAACAGCAGGCACCCTCTTCACCTCCCTTGCTTTGACAGCAATGTCACAAAATCTTCCAGGTATTTGGGAGATCTTTTAACCCTCTGTGACCTCCTCAGATTTTGAGAACTCCCTTGACCATCCTGTGCAGTGATTATAGTGGAGTTGCCCCCTCTTTTAAGCCCTGGTGGTCCCCGTGACCTGGGTTCTGTTGCCTGGTCTGCTTGCTTGCCCACCGGGCTCGTCAGACCAGGACTTTGCTCCCTACTGTACCTGGTTGATCTGCCTAATTGTAGGCTATTGGGCCCCTCTATGTTCCCACCAGTATTTGGCGATTTTGTGGTACTCTCCAAGTCCACAATGGACCTATCAAGGGAATGCATCCCTTCACTCTCAAGCCCCGTAACTGGGTTGTCTGGAGTTTCTGCAGTGCCCCAGTACTCTGTTGCCCCCCATTCCATGCTGGAGGTACCAGAATCAGGATTTGCCTCTCTGACTACCTCCCTGTATGCAGACTTCCTTTTGGGAGCAGTAGCAGCATTGGGCCAGCTTGTTTGTTTGGATGCCAGTTCTCTTGCGTTATTTGGGTTGTTTGGATGCTCCCGGTTATTCTCCCTGCTTGGAGTGCTGTAGTGGGGTTGTGAATAATGAGTATACCCCCTGGGTGACTCCCTGGCTGGAGTAAGTACTGGTGCCTGTATTGTTCCTTGTTCCCCTGAATTCCTGTTAGGGACACTTGCGGAACCTTGGGAAAGGCCTTCCTCCATCTCTCCGTTTGCCCCTGATTGCTGCCAACACCCTTCCCTTTGCCCACAGTGGTCCCCCTCCCCCCCCTGGAGAAAACCCAGGAGTTGAAGAGGAAGAGTCCAGTCTCGTACGCAGCTGGTCGATATGCCGCCAAAGGACACGACCGTCATCCAGGGAAACCTCGTAGGACAATGGACCAGTGACCTTGCATACTACCGCCGGAACCCACAGGTGACCGGGCCCATAGTTCCGGGTCCATACCGGGGCACCCACTTGCAGACACCTTGGTGCCCTTGGTTGGGAGACCTGAGAAGCCACCCTGTCCGGATGCAGCCTGTCAAGTTTGGTGATTAGTCTGCACCCCCAGCGAAGTTCTGCCGGGCTCTTCCCAGTGGAAGTAGAAGGTGTGGTGTGGTAAGCAAGAAGAAAATCTGCCAACCTGTGATGCCAGTCCCCGTAAGTCAGTTTCTTGAGAGCATCCTTGGTGATGCGAACCATCCGTTCAGCCATACCGTTGGTGGAAGGGTGGAAGGGCGCCAAAGTCGCATGACGAATCATGTTGTGAATGAGAGTAGGTTGGTCCAGTTGGTCTGCTGGTAATTAATAAAGCATCTAATATATTGTTCTAGTACTGAGTTTGATCATTCAGTCCCACCATTCGTTTGCGGATGATGACTAGATGACAGTCCCTGAGTGGTCCCTAACAGAGTCAAAAACTCCTTCCAAAACTCCGACGTGAATTGTACTCCTCTATCTGATATGATGCATTGTGGGGCTCCATGCAACCAATAGATTTGCTGAACAAATAGTTTTGCCAGGGTTTTTGCTGTAGGGATTTTTGAGCAGGGGATAAAATGCACTTGTTTGGAAAACAAGTCCGTTACGACCCAGATGACTGTGTTTCCATTGCTGTCTGGCAGCTCCACTATAAAGTCCATAGAGATCTCCCTCCAAGGTGCCAAAGGGGTTGCTACCGGCTGTAGCAGCCCAGGTGATTTTCCTTGTAATCTTTTTGCTGATGCGCAAATTGGGCAGCTGGCTACGTAGCTTTCAATGTCCTGTTTTATTGATGGCCACCAAAATTGTCTTTTAACTAAGTGTAGTATCTTCACAAACTGAAAATGGCCTGCTGATTTTGAATCGTGGCAAAGTTGCATGAATGTCACTCTCTGACTTTTGGGTATGTATAGTTTTTCTCCCACCCAGGGTAGACCGTCTGTGATAGTACACAGGTTTTTGTGGCTTAGGAACCACTCATTGGTTTCCAGTGCATTTCTGAATTCAATTCCTGCCTGGCTCACTAGAGGTTTTTGTAGTTTGGCTTGTGCTTGGGTAGTTACTCATGCTGCCAGTTGCGTTTCTGGCATGAGCGGTTTTGTTACACTAGCCCAAGTGCTATTATACTGTGGCATTCTAGATCAGGGCTTTTCAACCTTTTCACCGATTGTACCACTTTTAGGATATGGCAATATTTGAGTACCACCTAGCAAGGTGTCAAAAACTTGATGACCAAAAAAACAAAACCTGTTCAAAGTTCAAAGATAATAAAACCTCCCTAACATGCAGGGGTGGCTTGGCCTACAAAGGGGGGAAACTATATTTGCCCAAAGCCCTCCGTCTTAATGCTCTCAAACATAGCCATGATGTAAAACAGGCTGGACACTTTGGATATTTAAAAACTCTACACCTCACCTGCCAGCAATTTTGGTGGCCAGGGATGAAACAGGATGTGGAAAACTATGTAAAAAGTTGTACTGTATGTGCCACAATGAAAAGAATCCCAGGGAAAACCCCTGGGTTACTGCAACCGGTGGCAGACCCTTCTCAACCATGGGAAGAAATAGCTATGGACTTTATAGTAGACCTACCTGAAAGTAGAGGAAATACTGTCATCTGGACTGTGATAGACCTGTTCTCAAAGCAGGCTCATTTCATTGCCTGCAAAGGACTCCCATCTGCCCAATGACTGACCAAATTGTTCCTGAAACATATCTATCAGCTGCATGGCGCCCCTAAGCAGATAATTTCGGACAGAGGGGTGCAGTTCACAGTGAAATTTTGGAGGAGTTTTTTTAAATTAATTGGATCATCCCAAGGCTTATCATCTGCTTTTCATCCAGCCACCAATGGGGCTGCAGAATCCGCTAACAAAATGGTGGAGCAATATCTCAGATGCTACGTCTCCTACCAACAGACAAACTGGACTGACCTCCTGCCTTTTGCTGAAGTGACTTACAATAATTCTGTGCACAGCAGCACCAGTTACACACCTTTCAGAGTGGCCACACGAAAAGAGTTCAGCCCAATACCTGAATACCCTCAGGTGCCCTCCACTTCCCAGACACTTGACCAATGGATGAGGGGGTGGGAAGAAGTTTGGAGAAACACGAAAACTGCTTTAAAATTGACTTTTGAAACCTATAAAAAGCAGGCTGATAAAAAGAGGGCTCCCAAAAGAACATTCCAAGTTGGGGAAAAGGTTTATCTGTCAACTAAATATTTATGCCTCAAATTGCCCAGCAAGAAATTGGGACCAAAATTCTTGGGACCTTTCCCCACCATAAGGATCATCAACCCCATCACAGTAGAATTGAAACTCCCTAGGCTTTTAGGGAGGATTCACCCTGTCTTCCATTGCAGCTTGTTAAAACCTTGTCGAGGCTCCACCTTAAGACCTCCCCCTAAGGAGGCACCCGGGCCCCTTGTAGTTGCAGGACAGACCCACTATGAAGTGAAAAGTATTCTTGACACTAGAATTTTTAAAGGGAAATTGCAGCACCTAGTACAATGGAAGGGATACCCGTTGTCTGAAACCACCTGGGTGAAATCCAGTGAGGTGAAAGCTGACAGACTCGTCAAAAGGTTTCATGCGAAACACCCCAACAAACCAAAGGATAATCCCTGACATATGCTTTTGTCCACATACAGGACCTATCCTTTTTGTAAGGGGGGCCGGATGTCAACGCTGCTAATATTGGATATTCTTGCTTTGACAAAATATGCAGAACTGTCTGGTATTTTTAGAGTTAACTTAGATGATGCTGGGAGGGGAGGAGAAAGAATGTGTGTAGAGAGTAATTACGCGGGCTTCAGAACGGAAGTGAACCTTTGCCCACCAGGCTGATTGGAGAACATGATTTATGACAGCAAAATAAGGGAGGGAAAATGCTAGCAAAATCACTGCTCAGGGGAGAAGATTTCAGATCTTGGCATCCCATTCATGGCGTGCCGACATTCTGTTACACAGAGTAAAGACTTTTTAGGATAAACAATGCCTGGAAGTTCTTTGAAGTGTTTCATTAGTCGGAACTTTGACAAATACAGGGGCAACCGTCTTTGGCTTTGCTGGCTGAATGAACCCCCTTTCTAAGTTTTTGTCTATGAATTTCTGCATTTCTTCCAATTCCTGTGGGCTCATAGAGTATAATCTAGGCTTTGGAAGTTTCGCACCTGGCCTGATTTCTATTCCACAGTCCATGGGCCCATGCGGCGGCAATTCATTGGACCTCTCTTCACTGAACACTTCAGCTAGGTCTCTATTCTCCTCTGGGATTTCAGGTATTTCCTTCTCTCCCCCTATTGTGGCTTTCTCTGTCGGGATTTCCCCTGATGTTGCCTTCGTTCTGTCCCCTTTTGGGAACCTGAGTTCAGCTGTTCTCCAGTCCACCCGTGGGTTCCATTTGGCTAGCCACGCATGCCTAGGATTATGGGACATTCCATGCCAGGGGTTACCATGAACGTTATAGTCTCTATGTGGTCTCCCAGGGTGAGTTGAAGTGGTAGCGTTGCTAGGGTGGCGGGCATCCCCCCTGCTATGGACCCATCTAATTCACTGAACGAAATCGGTTTCTTCAGCCTCCTCACTGGTATTCCTAAATTCCCCACTAGCGTTGGGCTGATAAGGCAGCGGGTGCACCCAGAGTCAATTAATGCCCTAACTTCTACCGCTTTGGGCATGGTCGGGGCTACCAAAGTTACTACCCTGGTGCAAAGTTACTACCAGCGCAATGGGTCCACTTACCAGGAGTTCATCCTCGGAGTTGTCATCGGACGAGTTGGACGCTCCCACTGTGTAGGCCGGAGTTCCCTTTCCTCGCTGAGCTGAGGTAGGGAACTCAACAGTCTCTGTGCCTTTCATGGCTGTCTAGTTCGGCTTCACTGATGGTTTCCCGGACTTCCTGGCCGAGGTCTGGTCTGGTTTTCCAGTCGGGGTGCGGGAGCGGCATTCAGCAGTGTTATGCTCTACCTTGCCACATTTGAAGCACCCGGTGGTTCTTTTGGAGGTTGACGGTTGCTTCGCTGGTTCGCGGGTCGGCTCCGGCGGCAATTTCCCCCACCGTCTTCCTCCTCTGTGTTGTCTCTTGGCTAACTCGATCTTGGCTTCCTCGGCTAGGATGTACCAATCTTGCAGCTGGTAAGGATCTCCCCAAGGGAGGCAGGCATCATAGAGGTCGTAGTTTAAGCCGTCTTTGAAATGGCTAAGCAGGATGTCTTCTGGCCAGTTCAGCTTGCTGGCCAGGGTTCAGAATTCTTGGGTGTATTCTGCCACCGGCCGTCTGTCTTGCTTCACTGTCTTTATCTGCTCTCGGGCTTTCCAGTTGGCCAATGGATCTTCAAACCTGTGCCTGAGGGATACCATGAATTAGTTGAAATTCAGTAGCTCCGGGGCATCTGTGTCGTGGAGGTCTACGACCCAGTTTGCTGCGATGCCATCCAAGGCGGCTTGCATGATGCGAATCCTGGCACAGTTGGTGAGGATGTCCCGGCTGTACTCCTCCATATAGTTTAGTACCTGGGTTAGGAAGAACGCCAGGCACTGCGGCTCCCCACAGAACTTATGGATAGAGCATTGCCTCTTTTTCCATTTGTGTCATCTCCCCTCTCTGCAGCTTCTATGCGACAAGGGGTGGCTGCAGCAGTAGCGACCACAGCGGTTTTGGAGGTTCCATCAGATGGGTCTGGAACCTCAGGTTCAGGCTCCTCTTCGTTTCCTCTCCTGCCAGATCCCAGGCATATAGTGCCTTGGTAGGATTCGGCTCTCTCCTTCATGGAGTCGAGGACTATCTTCATCATGCTGATTGCCTGTTCCAGCAACTGGCTGGAATACCCCAGGCAATCCTCTTTGTCCTCGCTGAGATGGAGAGACCTTTCCATCTCCTCCTTCCAGCCTAGCTGATGACTACCCCGCCTGAGCGTCACCTTTCTGGCATTCTTCTCCCAGTCATCCTTCTTCCCAACACCCATCAACCACCTAGGCTTGTGGTGGCGTTCTGTCACCACCTCCTCTTCCAAAGAGCTTGAGGATCCAGAACTGGAGTGTTTGCAAGGGTCTGCTCGGCTGGAGGGTTCGCCCCCCCCCCCCCCCCCCCGTAGCAGGTTTGTCTCTCTCTATTCCGTTGTCTGACATGATTTGCCAAGCCCCCCAGTAAGGGCTTTCCTTCCGGGCTGACTATTACTACAGATCCTGTCTAATGTCAGGGCCCACTTCAAAACCTCATCCTAAGAAAGCAAAACTCGTGGAAGCAGTTTCTTCCAAAAGGAACTTTTATTAGGAGAAGCTGATAGCAGGCATAATAGACAGGATCTGAGGGTTTCCCACTCAGATCGATAGGTTAAAAGTGTCCCAAGCAAACCCCACCCAAAGGTCCATCCAGCCAGTTCAAATGGGCCAATCTCCAGGTGTTAAGTCCATTGTGGGAAAGAGCAGATAACACCAGGCTGTCTCAGGGTTGCAGCGATGTTTTGTTGGTTCTTCACACCTTCCCATCCGAAACAGAAATAAACCAGTTGCCGGAGGCACATTCCTTTCTTCTCCCCCCCCCCCTTTCTAGCTGACATCAAGGGGAAAGTCTTCACAGAGGAAGTATGCAGAGACACAAAGTGTTACAGTGTAGCAATAGAGGAAAACAGAGCAATAACCCGCAGTGCTTTTACCCCTCCCTTCCAGGGGCATGGCAGAACCCAGAAATATATAGAGCAGGGCTTTTCAACCTTTTCACCGATTGTACCACTTTTAGGATATGGCAATATTTGAGTACCACCTAGCAAGGTGTCAAAAACTTGATGACCAAAAAAACAAAACCTGTTCAAAGTTGCAATTGCACTGAAATTACTTATGACCATTTGTCACACTTATGACCATTGCAGCATGCCCAGAGTCATGTGATTTATATTTGGATGCTTGGCAACTGAATCATATTTATGATGGTCACAGTGTCCCAGGGTCATGTGATCCCCTTTTGCAACCTTTTGACAAGCAAAGTCAATGGCATGGCTGCTGGTGGACAAGTGCTAAGGCGGGACTTCCCTCCCTCCCTCCCTCCCTCCTTCCCTGCCTTCCTCTTTCTCATGCCCAACTCCTTCTGAAGGAAGAATTTGAACCCCCCCCTACTTTCTCTCTTCCATATATTCATCAAACAAGGAAAAGCCTCCAGAGACAGAAAAGACAAATTGCTGAGTGAACTAGCTTAAAAAGACACATTCCCCTTTAAGAATTAGCTACTGACTAGAAAGGAAAGTTGAGCACAGCCAGCACTTAAGGAAGAAAAAAAAATGTAGTAAGTTTTGGCTGCTGGCTAAGGCAGCTTCCCCAAATGGCTCCATTCATAAGTAAAGGAATGCTACAGGCAAAATCCATTCAGGAGAAAAATACTTCAAAATCCCTTGCAGCAAAACTTACAGCTAGCAATAGCAGAGCAAAAGAAGCTAACAGGAGACATCAGACATCAGCCAAATAGAAATTGCCAAACTCTCCTTACGAACACAAAGCCCACATTGCACAAATCCCAGAACTTCAAAGTCACAAAAGCACATAAGAATCCTTCCACTCTCCATCTCCCTCCCTCCCTCCCTCCCTCCCTCCCTCCCCTGTGCCTCACCTCCAGCCATTGCTGCCTTTTTTCATTCCTCTTGGAGTGTGACCCCTCCCCCACTGCATTTCTTGCCTGTTTGCTGCTGTCAGCACAGGTGGCTGCCACAGCAGTTGTAGATCGGCTCATGGCCGGCCTGCTTGTTCTCCTCTACCCTCACCCTCCTCCTCCTCCTCCTCCTTCTTCTTCTTTCCCTTTGGTGCAGCTAGAGTTGACTCCGTCTCCTTCCAAGGCTGCTTCTTTTTTTCTCTCTCCCCCTCTCCTGCCCAAACTACCTCCTTTTATAGCAGCAGTTCTCAACCTGTGGGTCGTGACCCTTTTGGGGGTCGAACGACACTTTCACAGGGGTCGCCTAAGACCATCGGAAAACACATATTTCTGATGGTCTTAGGAACGGAGACACCGCTCTTCTATCCGACTGCTGCCACTCTCCTCCTCCGCAGGTTCCTCCGCCTCCAGGGCACCCTTCTCCTCCGACAGCACCTGCTCCTGCCATCTGCAGCGCCATCCTGCGGCGGCCATGCTTACTCCCAGCTGCTGGCCCGGAGCCAGGCCGACAAGCGGAGACTGGGCCATCTCCCAGCTACCATGCGCACGCCGGGACAACTCTCAGATGGCTCTTGGGAGCCAGGCGGTGTGTAGTGGTCCCGCCGGTTCCCCACTGATGTCTGGATGCCGACCCGACTCCCAACTGACTGTCGGGAGTCAGGCGGTTCTCATGGGGGTCATGCGGATGTCAGCCGGCTGCTGGCTGCGTCCTCCCCGTCTCCCGGCTCATGGCAAGCCCAGGGGCTTGGAACGTGCCCCCGACGCCGCCCCAGGCTGGCTCAGCTGTGTGGGCGGCCAGTCCAAGCCGAGCCGGGTCTGGGCCGCTGCTGGTGCTGCCGCTGGGTTGCTCCGCTGCTGCTGCCGCTGCTGGCTGAGCTGAGCTGTGGTGCCGAGCCAGTCCCCACGCCTCCTGGTTGCCCAGCCGTGCTCTGCCCCTGGCCGCTCTCCGCACCGCGCCAGAGCTTCCCCCGCACCACCCGGCCCGCCTCCCTCACCGTCGGAGGCCACCTCAGCCGTCTGGTGCCCTGGGGCTGGCAGGCAGAAGTGACTCCTTCCCGGCTCGCCGGACTCTGGGCCTCGGAAGCAGCCAGGCAGCGGGGAAGAGGGCGATGCCCGCATGTGCATCGGAGGCCAGCCGGACGGGCCAGGAGGGGAGAAGTGGCACCTTCCGGGCGGGAGCTGGTGCTCTGGCCACGCCCCTCTCGTGTGTGACAAATCGGGGAAGGGTCGTGGCGGTGAAGGGCTGCGCAGCGTGAAAGGGGCTCCCATGATCCCGCCGCTGCGATGGCGCTCAGGAGGCTGCAGGGGCGGGCAGGTCCCGGGGGGGCAGCTGGGAGAGGGCAAGAGGTGCCGGGATGGCGATGGGGGGCTCCAGACTACCATCCCCAGCAGCCCTAAAAAGCACTGTGGAAGAGTGGGGAATGCTGGGAGTTGCAGTTCAACACCATGTGGGAAAACATGACTCTCCAAAGATCAATCCATCCTCCCTTCCTTCCTTCCTTCCTTCCTTCCTTCCTTCCTTCCTTCCTTCCTTCCTTCCTTCCATCCATCTCCTTCCCTTCCCCTTCAATCTCTCCTTCCTTCCTTCCTTCCTTCCTTCCTTCCTTCCTTCCTTCTTTCCTTTTTTCCTTCCTTCCTTCCTTCCTTCCTTCCTTCCCCCTTCAATCTCCTTCCTTCTCCATCTCCTTCCTTTCCCCTTCAATCTTCATTCCTTCCTTCCATCTCCATCTCCATCCCTTCCCCTTCAATCTCTCCTTCCTTCCTTCCTTCCTTCTCCATCTCCTTCCTTTCCCCTTCAATCTTCCTTCCTTCCTTCCTTCCTTCCATCTCCATCTCCATCCCTTCCCTTTCAATCTCTCCTTCCTTCCTTCCTTCCTTCCTTCCTTCCTTCCTTCCTTCCTTCCTTCCTTCCTTCCTTCCTTCCTTCCTTCCTTCCCCCTTCAATCTCCTTTCTTCTCCATCTCCTTCCTTTCCCCTTCAATCTTCCTTCCTTCCTTCCTTCCTTCCTTCCTTCCTTCCTTCCTTCCTTCCTTCCATCCATCTCCATCCCTTCCCCTTCAATCTCTTTCTCCTTCCTTCCTTCCTTTCCCCTTCAATCTCCTTCCTTCTCCATCTCCTTCCTTTCCCCTTCAATCTTCCTTCCTTCCTTCCCCTTCCCTCCCTCCCAACATTTTTGAGCAAGGAAGAGTAAGCTTCTCCAGCAAGCATTGCTATATTGTTTTTGTGATTAATCACTATGTTTTAATTATGTTCAATTCGTAACAATGAAAATACACCCTGCATATCAGATATTTACATTACGATTCAAAACAGTAGCAAAATTACAGTTATGAAGTAGCAATGAAAATAATTTTATGGTTGGGGGTCACCACAACATGAGGAACTGTATTAAAGGGTCGCAGCATTAGGAAGGTTGAGAACCACTGTTTGTAGCCTCTCCTGTCTCCGCCCCCCTCCTCCTCCTCCTTTATCATGGGGAAGGGTGAGCCAGAAGTGAGCCTGGGGCCTTTGCAGCTCCAGAGGACTCTCTCACAGTAAGTTCTTGCCTGTGCTGGCTCTTTCCCTCCCCCACTACACTTGGCTAGGCAGGGCTGCGTACCACCTGCCACTCATTAATGTACCACAAGTGGTACACGTATCACGGGTTGAAAAGCCCTGACATAGATAACAAGGAATGAAACATACATCCAAAATCTAACAAGTCTGTGGCAATACAAGCTTGCCTGAGCAGTTTCAGAAGAGAAGCCAAAATTCAATCTGAGGTCTTTGAACACCAAATCAAGTTTGTCAGCCAGTACAATGGTCAGAGTTTCAGGGTTTCCAAGCAGAAATCACAACACAGAACAAGAGATCAGAGAGTTGTTTCCAAGATCAGCAAAGGCACACAAAACTCCAAGAAATCAGCATTTATTCCCAACAAATGCCTCTCCCCACAGCATCTCCTTAAGTCTCAGTCTCCAGGTGTGCCTTGTGGAGAGGGGCGGGGCACTGTCCTCCCAAGTAGTTGAGCCTGCCTGCATTGTTCCCTCCTTCTCTCCACTCTCTGTGCTCTAGGATCAGGAGGGGGTGGCCCTTGCTCATC
This sequence comes from Crotalus adamanteus, assembly GCA_039797435.1. Classification (NCBI taxonomy): domain Eukaryota; kingdom Metazoa; phylum Chordata; class Lepidosauria; order Squamata; family Viperidae; genus Crotalus; species Crotalus adamanteus. The sequence goes on along the minus strand of CM077935.1, from coordinate 45,992,414 downwards.
GCCTGAGCTCTGTCTCTCATGTTCATCCTGTCCCAATCCTGAAAGGCCCTGGCCTGCCTCGGCCTGCTCTTCCCCATATTCCAATGAAGCCACAGACACCTCTCCCTCAACCTCCATAGGGTTCAGTTCCAGCTCATTTTCCTCAGCAGATTCAGGCTCCGATGGAGGCATGACACACTTGGTAATACACCTCTCTTAAATCCAGCTTGGTGAACACCTTTCCCTTGGCTAGGTGACCCAGCATACCCTTCACCAAAGGTAGGGGGTACATATTTTCCATGCACACCCCATTAATCCTGTGAAAAACAATGCACAATCTCAGTGACCCATCTTTCTTTTCTTTAAATAGAACCGGGGCAGCAACTCTTAATTTTGTGGCTCGGATGAAACCCCTTGCCAAATTTTTATCAATATAGGCCAGTGATTGTGAACCTTTTAGAGACCAAGTGCCCAAACTGCAACCCAAACCCCACTTATTTATCGTTGGGTGGGCATGGCCATTGGGTGGGTGTGGCCACTGGGTGGGCATGGCTGCAATGGTCATGGCAGACTGGGTGGGCGTGGCTGGGGTGGGTGTAGCCACCTTGATGTTGCTTGTGTGGAGGGACGCCTGTGGGGGCCGGGCAGGGTTGGGGGAGATCCAGGGGGTCTCTGGCAGGTGGGACGGTGGGCAGGAGGCTCATCCTGTGGGGTGAGGCAAGGCGAGGCAGGGGGCAGGGCAGGGGTGCCATTGTCACAGGGCAGGGCAAGGCGAGGCAGGGGCCGGGGCAGCTGCTGCCTGACACCATTGGCCCCCGCGGACATTGAGCTCATGGGGGCCAACTGTGTCCATCAGCAGCCACAGCCTGCTGGCCCCTTAACCGGCACACTCTAGGGCTCCGCAGCCCACTGCAAATACCGGGCCAGCCCTCCAGCAGCAGGCGGAGTAGGGGAGGGGGGATCCGGTATACCCGTTCCTTACCTCCATCCGTCTTGTTCCACAGCCTCATGGCAGCAGCATTGGGCACAATGCACGAGGCAGCAAATGGCCGGTTTTGGCGTGATGTGGCTGTTTGCTGCCAGCCGCGGCCATTTGCCACCTTGCGCGTTACACCCAATGCTGCTGCCATGAGGCTACAGAACAAGCCGGGCGGAGGTAAGGAACCAGTATACTGGTTTCTTACCACTGTCCGGCTTGTTCCACGAACTCATGGCAGCGGCATTGGGCAGGAGGCAACAAATGGCCAGTTTCGGCATGACGCAGCTGTTTGCTGCCTCGCGTATTGCGCCCAATGCCGCTGCAATGCAGCTTGGCCAAAAGCGGCCATGGAACAAGTGGGGCAGGTTCCCCCCTCACCTGCCCATTCAGCTACAGCTTTGGTGGCTCTATAGGCAGAGCTGCGAAGTTCTCTTCTCTGCCAGAGAAGAGAACTTCACAGCTCTGCCTACAGAGCCACCACAGCAGCAGGTGGAGCACCGGAGGCTTGGGGAGGGAGGGTACTGAAGTGGGCAGTCAGGCCATTGGCAAGTGCAACATGGTTGAGCAGAAAACAGCCTCAGAACAAGTGGGGCAGATAAGGAAAGAAATCCTCGCTTCCCCCAGAAATTGCCTTTCTTTCCATACCTGACTCCCAGCCCCGTGCTGTTTCTCCTTCGTGATCCGCTGCTGCCGTGTGCAAGGAAACACACACTCCATGCAAGGGGTGGGGCGGGGCCTGTGCATGGGGTGGAGAAGCAATGCGGCGGCACTAGCATGGTGGTAGACCAGTTGCTTCCCTCCCCCTGCCAGACACCTGCCGAAGCCACGCAGGGTAAGGTTGCCGTGCCTGCCCCCGCCATCAGACTTTCTAACTTCTTGAGATCTCGTGAGAAGTTAGAAAGTCTGATGAAACTTTTTTTTTTACCGATAGTCCCACAAACATGCGGCGAAGGCTGAGAAGTGAAGGGAGAAACGGAATGCAGCTGAAAGGCAGGTTAGTAAAAAAAAAAACGCTTGGGGGAGGTGAGGGCATCTGGGCGGGGGTGGGCACGACAACCTTACCCTGCGTGGCTTCGGCAGGTGTCTGGCAGGGGGAGGGAAGCAAGTGGTCTACCACCATGCTTGCGCCACCGTGTTGCTTCTCCACCCCATGCACAGGCCCCGCTCCACCCCTTGCACAGAGCGCCCTGCTACCGCCGCTCCCCCCCCCCACCCCCACGTGACACCTTCTTTCCAGCTCTGACGCATCACTTCCTCCACCGCTGTGTGGGACTAAAAATAAAGTTGAATCAATAAATTCCAACTTTTAAGATCTTTTTTTTCCTACGAGAAGTTGAAATTGATTGATTGATTGAACTTTTTTTTTTTTTTGCACATGGTGGTGGAGGCCCAAAGTGAAAAGGTTTTATAAAACCTAGCTTAAAAAGCCACTTGCCCAGGGAGATTTTGATGCAGGTTGCTCATGGACGGGACTGAAGGCCTAGGACTGGGGCGACGGCACACGTGCCCACAGAGAGGGCTCTGCGTGCCACCTGTGGCACATGTGCCATAGGTTCGCCACCACAGATATAGGGTCTTAGCTCCTTCATCTCCTTTGGAGTCATGGAGTACATTTTCGGTCTGGGCAGTTTTACCCCAGGCAAAATTTCAATGGTGCAGTCTGTGGGGTGATGGGGGGGGGGCAGGGTGTCACAGTCCTTCTCACTGAACACCTCCATGAGGTCTTTGTAGTCTCTGGGAACAGTGCGCTCCTCCTTCCCTCTCTCCAATGCTCCCTTGCTGCACTCAGCTGATTTTACTTCCTCGAGTTGCTTTCCTTCCCTGCTGGACTTCCCTTGGATTTGCTTCTCATGACCATTCATTCTACGGATCTCTCCCAATAAATTCTGGGGCCCCATTTTGCTAACCAGGCTAAGCCTAGGATCATATCTTCAGCCATCTTCAGGGGGACCACAAAGCAGATGGTTTCCCTGTGTCTCTCCATCTCTAGCTGTGCTGGTTTGGTTAGGAGAGAGGCAGCCTCTCACCTGATTAGTGAGCCATCTACCTGCTCGAACCTAAAGGGTTTCTTTAACTTCCTTATGCATAACCCCAATTTTTGAACTACAGTCTTGTTTATCAGGCAACGAGAACAGCCTGACTCTATGAGGGCTCTCACTACTCCCTCCGCCCCTGGCCAGGGAGCTTTGATGCTTACTTTGACCTCAAGATGATTTACAGGTCCGCTCACCTTTGGATTGTCTTCTCCCTCACTCTCTGTCGTACAGGACCATTCGAGGCACCTCTTCGATCGGAGTTCAATCCCCTCCACTACCCAGAGGGGAGTCCTCAATGACCCTGATCACTGCACATGATTTCTCCTTCCCCTTTTGGGGTGGCTTTTTCAGTTTCACAGGTGCTGGTGTGGCCTGAGTCATGTGGGGGGCCAGTGCCAGGCACATCACAGCACAATGGCCTTCCTGACCACAACGGAAGCACAGGATAGGTACGTGCTCTGGTTGTCTTGCAGGTGCACCGACAGTGGCCGTTGGTGGCTTCCTCCCCAGGGGTTGTCCCTCTTGGGTCTTCTTGGGATGGGATCTGGTGCTCTCTCCATACTTGCACAGCATCAAATCCACCTCTACCGTGGTGACCAACTGGTACCAGTCATCAAGCCGATTCAGGATGCCCCTGGCCAGGCACAGCTGGAATAGATCATGACTCAGCCCTTCCTGAAAGAATTGAGTCAGGAGCTGCTCTGGTCAGTGTCTCAATCTTGCTGCAACCCTGAGAATGTACTAGATCACTGGTCTGGTTCCTTGCCTGAGTCTTCTGACTTTGATCTCCACCCACTGGTTCTTCCCAGGATCTCCAAAGACTCTCCAGTAATGCATCTGGAGTGCCTAGCTCAGGGGCATCCTCATCGTGGAGGATGGTCATCCACTCTGCTGCTTCGGCTTCAAGGTTAGCCACGATGATTTCTACTCAGGCCGCCACATCCAGGTAATTATTCCCATGGCAATCAAGGTGGGACCAGACCTGGTTCAGGAAAAATGCCAATTTCTCGAAATGTCCTCTAATGTTGTCTTTAATGGGTTGAATCATAGCGGCAAGTTAGAAAGCCAAAGCTGGCTCTAATGAAAAGGTGGAAAGCGGTTAATTAACTGAATTATTCTCCTCCTCTCTCCTCTGACCGGTCAGGTCACAATGTCCAACTGAATCACAACTGTTTGTTGTGACAAGCATTCTCTGTTCGCCAAAACAGATCTTTCACTTCTCTGCTTTCTCACAATGATAAGCCACCTGTGGATTCCACTCCATTTCTCCATCCCCCCTCCCCTCTCTGTAGGCAAGCTAAAGGCATGCAGCAGTCTTAAAGGTAGCCGGGTTCATAGCTTGATATACTATTTTTTCAATATGTTATTATTTATAAACTATATTTTTTAAGAAGCTCCCCACTGAGCTTTAAACTAAAGATACCTGGTTAACACAGTATAAAGTTAATCACAAACTAAAATGATAAACGATAATATATTAGATCAATACTAGAAATCTAATTTTCCATAAAATAGAAGCATTATGGAGCATTGTTTGATTACACCAGTGGCCAATCTCATGTCTAGTTTCTAAAATGAACACATAGGTGACAATGGGGTTCAGGCAGCCAGAAAGTCTCACCTCATGCTCTGTACTGGTAAGTGCACTTGTGTGTCTCTCTCAAATTTGAATATAGCTCCAGGAAAGTGGTCTTCCTCCTAGTAGCTACCAACAGTCATTGCTGAAGCCACTGTTGGAAGAAAAGTCTTCATCATGGTCCAGTTCAAGCTGGGGATAAACAACATGGTGACTGCTTTAGAAAGAAGGTTGCAGTTTATTGAAGAGGAGAGCCAGACAGAAAGATGGCTCTGGCAAGAAAGAGAGCAAACACATGTAGGGAGTGGGTTTTTATACCCTCTGGAGCCTTTTGTTTGTGGAGTTGTTCCTGTGGCATGAACTTTGACCTGAGTCTGAGTGTGCCTTTCTGGTATTCTGATGGTGATGGGTTAATCTTATTATGTCCAAAGGTCATATCCTGCTTCCCTGGGGCTGGGGCTGATGACTCTTAGAGTTTGGATGGGGTATGCAGATTTTAGGTGTCTTTGTCTTCTTAATCTCCTAGCTTCAACCTTCCTGATGGTTTACATCTGCATTTGTACAGAGCTGGCTTCTGCTTGGGGGAGGGAGACCTTGGGGCTATCAAGGAAAACTGGGCATGCTTTTCTGCCTCTTTTAATATTTCCTTCTCTGGGGGGCTTACTTCCCACACCACCAGGGAGAGGAAAAGTGGTAGCCTTTGCATGATTCTTAGCTCCAGTCTCAAGATCTCCTGAATCCTGAGGAACTATTATTATTGACTATGAATCCAGGGGCTAATTCCTACACAATTATCCCTTGTCTTTGCCACTATACAAATCCTGTTTTCTGTATCTAAAATCTAGTCTCATGAGTACAAATTCCCTTATTTCTGATTTGTGTAGGTCACCCTGGTCTGGGTGGCTTCTTTGGCTAAAGAGCCAGGTTAAAATGCTGTAAATAAAAAAGGGGAAATTATGATTATTGGTTGTGCCTAAAGCCTATTTAACCTGGCTACCATGTCTCATTAACTATGACATTTCATCTGTCGGAACCATGACATTATGCTTATATAATGATACAACTTGTTTCAATAGGGTTTCCAGGCAGATAGTTTCATAGAAACTGTACTGTATGAAAATTAGCAGTTTGGATTGGTTTTTTGTAACACATATTTTGGTCCTGAGTGAAAGTTAATAAACATGAGTTAAACATGAACCTAATCCTTTATAGCATTCGGTCCTTCACTTTCCCTGCCAACATCCTTTTTTATTATATCTTTCACCTAATCCCTTCATCCTTGCCCCCAAACAGTAATCAGCTTTGAGCATCTATAACTGCATTTGTAAAGTGGCAGCTTCCATTTTCCTGTCAGGCCTGTGAACAGTGGCGGCAGGGAGCTGTCATTTTTTCTTATGCAGATCTCTAAGTATGTTATAGGTCTGTATGTGCAGTAGAGCTACTGGGTCTGAACCTCAAAGCTGAAACCTAAAGCTCTGCATCTAAGTAGACCCCAAAGAAGACCACCTAGAGCAGAGGTCCCCAACCTTTTGGGCACCAGGGACCAGTTCCATGGAGAGAGGTTTTTCCGTGGACTGGAGGATGCGTGGTTTTGTGTGCTGCCTGCATCCCACGGATGGGGCTTTGCTTATTTGTGCGGACCAGTTGCTGGCATGCCGCGGCCTGGTACTGGTCCACGGACTGGGGGTTGGGGACCCCTGACCTAGAGCATCAAGTGATTAAGGACACAATGAATTGGGCATCTATATCAGGGCTGAGACATTCTTGACAGAGCCTATAGAAAGATTATTTCTCATTTTTTAAAAAAACTAACTCTGTAGGCAGAGTGACTGGGTGTGTACATAGTGACAGCTTGTTATTTTTATTTTAAAGTTGTGTGTCTTTTCTGAAAGAAAATGGTGTTCATTCCCAAGCAGCATTAGCTATTTAATTGGTTTCTCATAAGTATTAGATGTACAGTCTAAAATTACTGCTGAATAAGTAAGTTTTTCTCTTGCTTAGGAACATTTAAGTGTTTAGGATTGTTCAAACAATTTTCTCTCCCCAAAATCTTGTTCTTAGGCACTGTCTCCTAAGAGCCTGTGATATAGTTCTCTTCCTAATTGCTGCAGACTGATCCAGACAGAGAAGGGGTCATTACTAATTTCTTATCTATATTTGTCAGGAATCAGCCTGAGCCAAACTGATCAAAAGATAGGCCTGGACACAATTGTCAATGCCAGGCTCAGTCCTGAATTATCAGCTGCTATTCTATGCATATGAAAGGCAAGATTAAAGTAGATATAATTTTTTGATCCACAACTAGTGTAGAGTGAAAATGAAAATCCATCATTGGATAATGCTTATTAGAGCTAACCTTGTTGCATGGAAGAGTATGTTTTCAAGTTTTCCAAGCAAACAAGCTGGAATATTCACAAACAAGGCCAGGTACAGACATATTTGACCATTTTGAGGTAATCTCAAAGAGGGAGATTGCATAGTGACTAGTAGGTAGTAGTTAAAACTCAGATTAAGTCTGTCTGTAACAAAAAGTAATGGCTTGACATTCTTCTAAGTTATTGTTTCTTATGAGAACTGTACTGGGAATGTTATTTCTACAATAATGGAAAATGCAATCCTGTGAATACAGATTCAGGATTACAATCCATTGAATTTAATGCAGGGGTGTCAAACTCGCAACATCACGTGACGTGTCATAACGTATCATGACTTTTTTTCCATTGCCGGCAATGGGGTAGGTGCAGTTTCACTATGATGCATCCAGCCTGCAGGCCGGCAGTTTGACACCCTTGATTTAGTGCACGGGTCAGCAACCCGCAGCTCCAGAGCCGCATGCGGCTCTTTGAGCCTTCTGCTGTGGCTCCCAGCCTCCTCTGCCATTTGCAGAGAGAGAGAGAGAGAGAGGCACTTGTGCTTCCCTTCTCTCTCTCTCTCTCTCTCTCTCTCTCTCTCTCTCTCTCTCTGTCTCTCTCTGTAAAAAAGAGAGTGGCCTCACCGTATTCTTCGAGCTGACAAGCTTATTGGGCGGTGCTCCTCCCTTTGCTGCATCTCTGCAGGAAGCAGGAAAGGGAGGATAGAGCCATCCCAATAAGAATGCGTGTCAGCTTGTTGGAGAATAGCTTGAAGCCAGCTTGCCAGGTGAGCAGAAGATCAGAGAGAGGGAGGGGGGAGAGAGAGAGAGAAAGAGGGAGAGAGAGGAAGAAAAAGAGAGAGGGAGAGAGAGAAACAGAGGGGGGAGAGAGAGAGGGAGAGGAAAGAGGGAAAGAGAAAAAGAGGGAGAGAAAGAGAGAGAGGGAGGGAGGGAGAGAGAGAAAGAGAGAGAGGGAGAGGAGAGAGAAGGAGAGATAGAAAGAGAGAGGAAAGAGAGAGAGAGAGAGAGAGAGAACTCATGCACAGCAGCCTCTATTTCTTTTTAATTAAACTCTTCAATCAAGCTCTCTCCCCCCTCGCTTGTGCGCATGCAAATTTTGCAGTTCCCAGTGTTTTCTTTTCTCTGGGAAACAGGTCCAAGTGGCTCTTTGGGTGTTTAAGGTTGCAGACCCCTGATTTAGTGGATTTAAAGTGAGATTCTCAAAGGTGCTTTTTTCTTCAAAAGGCAACTGGACTGTTTTTTCCTTTGAGGAAGAAAATATTTCACTTCTCATCCAAGAAGCTTCATCACTTCTGATAGTGGGGGGAATGGAAGGATAGGTACTAACAGTTGAGACTGGATGGGGGGGGGGGGGGATGGAAGGATGGTATTTCTTTGCAGTTATCTGATCATTAGCACTCCCTGAAAGCTGTTGAGGTCACCTGGGGGTTTGTCTCTGTCCTCATGGTCACCTGAATCAGGGTGCAATTGGTTGTGGAATCTTCTTGGAACTGCTGCAAGGGCTATGACGTAAACTGGAGATAGGTGGTGTCTTATTCCTCCCCCTCTGTTGAGGGAGGGGTGTTCAATTCTAACACAGATGGCTTCTTTTACCCCTCTTTCAAACCAAATGGTCCTCTCTATCCAAAATGTGGCCTTTGCTATCTTCAAAAGAGTGACCTTTGTCTTTCAAATGCAGATGGACTGCTGAATGTTGTCCTGATGGGTTTGATCTCCTATGGCAGGGGTCTTCAAACTTGGCCCTTTTATGACTTGTGGTCTTCAACTCCCAGAATTCCTCAGCCAGGCACGCTGGCTGAGGAATTCTGGGAGTTGAAGTCCACAAGTCATAAAAGGGCCAGGTTTGAAGACCGCTGTCCTATGGCATGCATTTACGACAGTTGCACTGTCCTGGGGTCTTGTGATCACCATTTGCAACATTTCAAGCCGGCTTCTGACAAGCAAAGTCAATGTGGGGAGCCAGATTCGCTTGACAACCACATATTCACTTAACAACTACAGTGACTCACTTAACAACTGTGGCAAAAAAGATCCTGAAATGGGGCGCAAGTCACTTAACAACTGCCTTGCTTAGCAATGGAAATTTTGGGCTTAATTCTGGTCGTAAATCAAGGACTATCTGTATTCAAGACTTATTCTGCATGTGATTCTTGTCTCAAAATGGCAACGAACAATGTTACCAATTTTCAAGCAGTAGAGAGGTTTTGGACCACAAAAAAGTGAAGGAATTCCATATACACCTGAGACCTCAAGTTGCTCATCCCTGATTTATTACATGCATATGCTCTCCTCCAGAGGCATCATGGCACCATACGTCCAGGGGGCTGGACTAGAAGACCTCCAAGGTCCTTTCCAGATTCTATTCTATTCTATTCTATTCTATTCTATTCTATTCTATTCTATTCTATTCTATTCTATTCTATTCTATTCTATTCATTATTCATAAGAGCCGAGGTGGCGCAGCAGTTAGAGTGCAGTACTGCAGGCCACTTTAGCTGACTGTGTTCAGCAGGTCAGCGGTTCAAATCTCACCGGCTCAAGGTTGACTCAGCCTTCCATCCTTCCGAGGTAGGTAAAATGAGGACCCAGATTGTTGGGGGCAATGTAAATATATATATACATTGCTTACTGGTGTACACCGCTTAGAGCAGTGGTTCTCAACCTTTCTAATGCTGCGACCCCATAATACAGTTCCCCATGTTGTGGTGACCCCCAACCACTTATACATCACTGGGTGCCAGGGGCATGGCCAAAGAAAAGGGGGAAAAAATGGTGGACAGCCTTGTTTGGCGACCCCCGTGAAATGGTTGTTCGACCCCAAATGGGGTCCCGACCCACAGGTTGAGAACCACTGGCTTAGAGAGTGCTTGCACTTAAAGCGGTATATAAGTCTCATAAATAAATAAATAAATAATTCTATATATTATTCTTTCTCCATCATGTATTTCCACAACCATGCTTTGAGGGAGGTTAGATCAAGAGAGAATGACCAGACCAAGCTGTCCTAATTAGCTTCATGACTGGAGGGGAACTGAACTGGAGGTCCCCTAATCCTAGTTCATGATGATGAACCCATAACATATGTCAAATGTGACATGCCATGATGTTTTGGGTGACATGGCAGCATTTACCAATACCCAACAACTATTCTTGAAAGTACACCCCATTTTCACACAATTTTTGGAGGTTGTAGAGGCTATGCGAGAATAGGGTATGCTCTCACGCAGCCTCCAGACCCTCGGGAAGATGCATGAGAAAGCTTTCATGCTTTGGGGAACAGTGCAAGGCAACCTTGGGTGGCAGTGGTGATGCTAGGGATGAAGTCGAGTGCCATTGTTCAGGGTGGCCTAGATGGCAGGGAGATAGAGAATTGTTTCTCTTTTGTAGGGGGTGAGGGTGACATGCCAGCAGAGTCAAAATTTTCCAAATTTTTAACACACTGAGCCCAAAATGTTTGCCATCACTGTCCTAGATTAACCATTCAGCACTGGCTCTTCACCTTGGCATACAAAGACCATGTAGCTGAATATCTGCAGAGGCCTTTTCTTTAACAACTATACATGCATGTCCATATAGTTAGGCTTTTCTGACTGAGAGGCTGCTGACAAAGCCTGAAGATGAATTTGGGCCTGTCATGATAGCTCTTATTTAACCTACTTCATATAATTGGTGTTAATAGAACATGGGGCGAAATCAACTGAATTCTTTGAATAAATTACATAAATACTGATAAAACTGTTAATTTCCTTTTTTTTAAAAAGTGGTCAAATAGAGAAATAAGATGGAAGCTGCATATATTACTGTGAGATGTAAAAACCCCAAATTTTGATACTCACAATACGAAGACAAGTCTGGTTAACAAAACAAAGGTTTATTGGAGAATAACATAAACAGAATAAAAGAGAAAAGAAAAGAATAGAAGAGAGGAGCGTTTGCAAACGCGGCCCCCTGGATCCTTCCCTATGGATTGGATTCCAGGAGCACACTGGCTTGGTTTCAAGATCTGCATTTTATACCCCTACAATGTATGCCACATCTAAGCAGCTCTTTCATCTTTATAGATGTACTCTGAAGTTGTACTTTGTTAACCTGACCTCTTCCGTCCATCTGCTGTTATCTTGTTTATTTGTAATTCTCACCTTGGGTCTACTCAAAGTGTAAGTTCCTGTGTCCGGAGGATTTTTAGGCAGGAAATAGTAAACATTTGGTCATATATTGGCATTGCATTGTTACATTTGTGTTACAGTGTTACATTTGTACTAAAGAGACAGTTTCATATATTGGCATTACATTTCTACAATTATTTTTCTATAATTTTATAAAAGAATAACTTTTATTTCCTTCAATCCCCCCTTTTTTTCTCCCACCTGAATTTATTCTTTTATACTTTTAACAGTTCATAACTTCCTATATTTTCTTTAGATTCCTGTGCAAGCAAGTTTTCATATTCTGAGTCTTCTTTCCCCAATGTTCCTTAAAGTATTGGGCCCATGGTCCTTCCTTCTACCAAAGAAAGTACTAAGGAAACAACAGTAGCAGAAGAAAAACTTTTCAACACATAGTCCAGGTTCTAGGAACACGTCCAATCCATTGAAGCTTTTCTCCCACTTAGATGGAAACAATTCAACAGGTGAGGCAGGTTGAAATTTCATTTTCAGGCCGTCCAGCTGCAGAGTTTTTCACTGGAGAGGATATGATGGGACTTTCCATGGACTCACGCCTTGATTCCTTAAATCAGGAGGACTTGGCATGGTTGAGACCACTCAGGACTGGTATTTCTGGGTGACAGTTCTTTTCACCTGAATCCACTCTCCAGGAACAATGGCCAGAGACAGGTGGTAAGGCAGCCTGGGCCTGTACTGAGATAGAAGACAAAACCTGCACCACATTATGCAAACGCTGAGTAACTTTCTTCTCTTCTTCATTGACATTTTTGAACCTTCATGTAACAAAAGCCTCCCATTTCAAAGAAACAAAAACAACTTTCCAGTTGAGGCCTATATTGACATGGCCTCACCACTAAATGTTGTAAAGCTTTTTTTTTTTTTAACTTGAATTTTATCACATATTTGTTTAACTAAAATATAAATACAACCATCCTGTTGTAGAAAATATTAATCATCCCTTGTGACCCCCCTTCAGTGGCTGCTTCTGTGTTCTAGCCATTGTTTTGTTGTTGTTTTTTTCTTTTTTCTTTTCAACATCCCTCTCCCATCTTGCAACATCCACCTCCCATCTTTAGTACATTCTTGTTCCTTCAACATTCTAAGGCTTGTGTTAAGGCATACAATTCACACGTTTGGGCTGACCACTTTAATGGCAGTCTCCCTGCTTAATGCATGCAATTCACAAGTCTGTGCAAACCAACTTAAAACAACTTTCCTGTTTCTTTCTTCTATTATCCATTCCTTCCTTCCCTTCTGCCACTCTAGCATAACTTCTTTTTTTCTTCTTCCACCAGTATTCAAAACTCCATAAACATACTTGGAGTCAGTGTATATTTTCTCCTTCTCCCTTTGTCATTTTTACACATTGCTTACATGATTCTAATAGTTGGATAGGTTTTAAGAGTATAATAAGAACCCCCCCCCCAGACATACCACCTTGTAATGTTCCAATACATCTTCTAAGACTTAATATCACATTCTATCTCACACCCTGTGCACTGAACACAATTAATACAGTGAGAGCAGCAACAACACCCACAAAGATACCCACAAAATCAGCACATGTGGGAGGTCTTGGTTTTCCTTTGGTTCTAGATAGAAAAAGAAATATAAAGTTTAGTCCTTTTTTCTCTATTACCCCTCCTTATGTGAGGAAGATTGACTATTAGTCCATTAAGTCCTTCGGAACTTTAGCTTCAGTGGATTTCCTTGGTGAGATTCCACCTTCCACTCCTCTGGGGCGGGCACGGGCCCTTTTATTCAGGAGTAATGGGTCCAACCTTTTTCAGCTGTCCGGATAGCTGTCTCAGTGGTTAACAAGACGATGTAAAGTCCTTCCCAGGTTGGAGTTAGTTTTTCCTCTCTCCAGGCTTTTATCAACACCCACTGTCCTGCTTTGTATTGGTGTACTACAAAGTCCAAGGAGTTTGGGTAAGAATGCCTTTCTGTCACAGGAGAGAAAAACATCTGGACACTTCGAGTACATATTTTCTAATTATTTTATCTTTTAATTCAATTCTTGGTAATCCCTCCTTCCCCATCTACTATCGTATCTTCATTATGTCTCTCTTTTTCTTGTTCTTTTCTTTTCTTTTCCCAACTACTTTGCTATGAACAAGTGTATACCTCCTTTAGGCTTCCTGATTAAAATTGTCCACACTTGATAAGAAATGCTAACCACCAAGATGTCCCCAAATGTCAATTTTAGATAAAAATGCCACTGGCTGCCTTTCTCCCCCCCCCCCCCCCCCCCACTTCTGAGTCAAAACCTCCTCCAACCTTTGTCCTTGTTTATAAATAAATTACCTAAGCGAAGAGCCAACAAAGGAGAGCTCACCAAACCCTGTTTGCATTTGTTAACACAAGCTCTTTTTCTAACAGTTTTGCATACAAATCTTTAATCAAAACAGCATAGCTATTTATAATCCCAAATTTTTTCTCAACTTCTTTGTTTTAACTTCACAAAAAAACCAAGTTTAATAAGATATTTTGAGTTACTGAAATACTAGAGTTTTTTTTCCAAACTCTAGTATTGCTTTTAATATAAAGTTAGTCAAATTCCAATTTAATCAAATTCCATTCAGATGGAAACAAATTTCCATTAAATAGGGAAAACATTTATAAATCTAAGCAAACAATTTAGAATCATTTCTTTTGGTTGATATTTAAACTCAAAAATTTCCCCAAAAAAGTTGTCCAACAATTACTGACCCCTCTTTTGAATAGAAAAAATTGCAAAAGTGGGCATTAAATTTTCACAGCCACCCCACCTTTCTCAAACCTGAATTCTAAGCAGAGAAAAAGTGAAAAAGATCAACCCCCTTTCTCCTTTCTCTCCCTCTCTCCCTCTCAAAGCAACACAGCCAGAAAAAGCAGGGGGGAAGGGGGGTTGTGTCTGCAGATAGAGTTTGAAAAGGCATTTACACACTTAATATTTGCAAAAGGGAGAGAGCAGAATAGGCAAGAAAATGGTATAGGATTTCGTGCCTGAGCAGGTAACTTTGGGCTGTTCTTAAGAGGGAGAGAAAAAACAAACAAACAAACACATCTTTCTTCACTTTGTTTGTTGGCCAGACAAACAGAGTGAGGATGTTTCTTTTGGTATCTTCTTTTCTCTTGAGGTTAGTAACAGTCATATTTACTTCACACACAAAGACTCTGACACACATATACATACCAAGACAAGGAAAAGAGAACAGAAAACTGATTGGGAAAAAGGTCTTCTCACTCACACACAGAGACAAACACACATTTCTCTCATTCCCCTTATTTTCCAAAACTTCCTTTTCTACCCTAGCTCCACATGGGCAGAGCCTGGGAAACCCATTCACAGACACAAGGCATCTGCTGCTAGCAAGATGGGTTTTCCTGTTTGAAGCTACTTAATTTTACAGTTATTTTTTCTTTAGGTTTACAACAACAGCCCATCTTCTTGAGAGTTTCCCTGATTATGGTTTCCTGAGGTTCTCGATTTGACGGCCACTCAAAACTCTTAACACCAGTTTGCTTCCCTTCAGGCTGGCCTTCCCCCTTGCAGGCGTAAGGGACCTCAACCTTTCGGGTCCGCACTCCTCTGGACTTACCAGTGTTCCCAGAACACAGCCCATCACACTTACACAGCCGTTATCACAGAAATCCTCCCACAATCGCTCTCCTGACCACCCAGGTACAATTGCATGTTTTCCTCCTTCGGGGCAAAAGTTCCTTACCTGGGCCAGTGCACTGGGTTACCTGGTCTGGGTTTCAGTTGTTGACTTTCTTCCTATTTCCTGTCCTTTGATTTTTGTAAACCAGAGTTGTCAATTTAGTTTGGTTCGGAGCCTGCAAGGGGAAACTAGATCTCAGATAACTCCAGGCAGTTGAAATCAACAGGCGCGCTCCTGATTTTACTGAGAACAGTGTCCCCTAGAGACTCTGCATGCCCGCATCCTCCACCAAGATTGTGAGATGTAAAAACCCCAAATTTTGATACTCACAATACGAAGACAAGTCTGGTTAACAAAACAAAGGTTTATTGGAGAATAACATAAACAGAATAAAAGAGAAAAGAAAAGAATAGAAGAGAGGAGCGTTTGCAAACGCGGCCCCCTGGATCCTTCCCTATGGATTGGATTCCAGGAGCACACTGGCTTGGTTTCAAGATCTGCATTTTATACCCCTACAATGTATGCCACATCTAAGCAGCTCTTTCATCTTTATAGATGTACTCTGAAGTTGTACTTTGTTAACCTGACCTCTTCCGTCCATCTGCTGTTATCTTGTTTATTTGTAATTCTCACCTTGGGTCTACTCAAAGTGTAAGTTCCTGTGTCCGGAGGATTTTTAGGCAGGAAATAGTAAACATTTGGTCATATATTGGCATTGCATTGTTACATTTGTGTTACAGTGTTACATTTGTACTAAAGAGACAGTTTCATATATTGGCATTACATTTCTACAATTATTTTTCTATAATTTTATAAAAGAATAACTTTTATTTCCTTCATTACTAAGCAATATTTGTGTATCCTTGTATGTTCTCACATAAAGATACCAGTTACACTCATATAGGTTCTTATTTTTATGCTCCATTGGAAACAGTAGCTTATATACTTATGCTTGTCTGTATAAGACAGAAGTATACAATCTTTTTTGAAGTGGGAGCCACACTTAGCCTCTGAGTGACATGTCAGGAGCCATTCTCCAAACAGTGAAAGGAGACATGATGAAAGAAAAAATGATGCCAAGACAAAATTGAATCTAAATTAATTGTTCATATGATTTATCCCTGTGTAATTCACCCTTTCTGCTGCAGCAATACTTTTATAGCAACTTTGGGAGTCCTTGATTGTGCAGTCCCTAAATATGAGACCTATATGCTCTGGCTCCTATTCAGAGTCCAGTGGCAAACAATTGTCTTCACAGAGCTTCTTAACTTCTCCAAACTGAAAAGGGGAGGGGGTAAAGCTGCTTATATCAGGCCATCTCTACCTAGAGGACAAAGAAGATGGTAGGTTAGAAGCTTCCCATGCTGTAGGGAAGCTAAACTTCACAAACACTTGACATGTACAAGGTCTTAAACTGATTCAGACTAGAAATTCTCTCTTTGCCCAAAAGCACCCAGAGGGACTTTTAGTGGCCACTTTCAGTTTCATCTACCTCAAGAATTGTTGCAATCTGCATGTGTTTGGAAAAAGTCAGTTTTGAAGGGAGAAGAGTCAAGACTGTTTGCCATAAGAGGACTGAAACAAAGTTGGAATATAACAAAATAGGACATGGGGAGTTTATCAGGGGTATTTGAATTGAATGTTATGCAAGCTCACAAAATGCATTTGGAAAATCAGTTTGATTTAAATGTTCCAATAGTATTGGGAAAAACTGCTGAATTAAACTGATTCTATTTGAATTGATTCAAATGTTTAAAATACAAGTAACCCTGCATGGAAAATGCCTGAATCATTGGATTCAAATGCATCACTTCATTGGTATGATTTGTGACATGGATTAAAATGTTCACATATTCACATTACTGATGCTTCTAGAATGCTAAAGAATAATGGGATCTGAAAAGAACACCCCATAATCTTTTGTATTGCTGAGAACTAGTGTCGGGGCCAAATCCTGTTAAAGATGTGCCACATTTATCTCCATTGAGTGAGAATCTTGTTTGCTCTTGTACTCAGCTGCTAAGATTTTCCCAGAGCAGGCAAACATCATGGTACTTGTTTCCATGGAAAAGATCATCCCATGCATGAGCAAAAGCACAGTTGTCATACTTAAATCCATACTTAATCCATACTAATGCAAAATAAAATAAAGACAACAACCAGAGCAAGACTCTGTGTATGTCTCTCTATGTGAAAAGGTTGGTTTTAATAAGATGCTGTTTACCTGGGAGAGAGTGAAATAAGACAAGTCTTCCTTTCTCACTGCTTACCTCTGCCTATCTATAGAATATATTTCAATTTTTTCAGAATAGAAAATATGAATTTATCCTTCTACTTACCAATAACCAGTGCAAAAGTACTTTATTGTATTTGCCTGGGGCATCAATTGTGCTTGAAAATAATTTAATTTAAAACTATACCAAAGTACAAGAAAAGGGCTTCAGAGAACGCACATCCAGGGATTTGTTCTTTCCTCCCATAAATGTGGACCCCATTCGATTAGGCTTTCTGGGGGAATTCTTTAAAAAATGCAAGAAAGGAGACGAAATATGTCTACTTCCCGCGAAGGGGAAATGCCTATCCGTCATACTCAAAATACAATTTAAGAAAGAAATGCTTAGATAAAGAGCTCATTGCATAATTATGTGATCTTGCTGAGCTACAATCTGATGGAGAATTTAGGATGTCAGAAGCTCCCAGCTTGGTCAACCACAGCCTGCATTCCTAACTGCCCACGCTACCCCCGCAGTAAGAGAACAATTTCTCTAATTTATAATGGCTGCCTGGATCTGCAGTGTAGCCCCCCCCCCCCTCCGCCCTCCCGCGCGCAGACTGACATCCCTGCGCCATGTTGAGTTTCCATTTTTCTTTCCATCCACCTTCCGGCGTCGGTCCTTCGTCCTCCTCCCCCTATCTCGGGTCTCTGCGCATTACTTTGGCCCTCCGTTGCGACTTGAATGCGTCCCGAAATCCTGCCATGTTAGGGAAAACACCCGTGATTTAACAAAGACGTAATATGGTTTATTTGTGTGTACACGCCCGCCTGTGTGTGAGAGTATAACAATGTTTGTCACGGCGCTTCTGTTTTGTTTCTTTTCTTCCCTAGGGCTTCCGTCACATAATCCAGCAAACTTTCCTAAACGTAAAATATTTTTTGATCACTCTTTTGGCTCTGGTCTCGGAAATTAGGGCTTGTAAATAATAAAGTGAGTCTTGCTGGCGAAGAGGCATATTCAAGCCAGCTCTCCCCAAGGAAGAATATAGTCTTTTGTTTCGATTTGTTTTATCTTGAATTGATCATGAGAGATCTTGATTCTTCACGGAAAGTGTTGAAAATCTTGGTTTTATGCAAATAATATTTCTTCTTTTCTCCCCTCCCTCTTTTGGTTCATTTACAACATCTTTGTCTTCCAGAATGTTTGCACATTTGAAAAGTTGATTTCAGAATTTAACAGTCGACACCATTCTCCTACTAGGATTTCCATTCTTCCGTTTTCCTTTCCTTCCGTTTGTTTTACGAATTGAAAATCCATAGACACAAAGCAAAGTTAGCAAAAATAGAATACAAAGATTCCAAACAACCCGGTGATATTGCTGCTGTTGTTGATTATAATGGTGGTGATAATACACTTCCGTTTTAAGAAGAGTTTTACAAATATTGCCATTTTTCTTTCTACCCTTCCTTTCTGATTTATGCTAGGTGTATTATAGAGGCATCAAACTGGTCTGGCTCCAGATATTTAAATTCTTCCCAAATCTAGAGGGGTGTGTGTGTGATCTCCAACTATTCAGCCTGCTTTTAAAATATTTTCTTTTACTTGTTACAAATATTCTAAAACATCTCTGATGTATTGTAATCTTACAGAATTAACTGATACGAATACAGTCTTTTTTTTACAAAAATTGCAGAAAATAAAATTAATTTTAAATGACAGGACAGTATAATTCTTTAAACCCTGCTAGGAATAAAATCTCAATGAACTGACAGGATAGAAAGCTAAATTAGATTCTTTATTTCGATGCCTATAAAACAAGAATATGCATTTTAGAGACTATAAAGCCATTTATCTATGAAAATAATGTACAAGAAATAATTTGCATTTTATTATTAAAGCATTTTAAACATTTAAAGCATTTAAATAAATAGTCTACTTTTAAATGGAAGGGGCAAAATCTTTTTTATTTTTAAATTAAGACAGCTAAATGTTGTTTTGGTTCCTGAGAATTTCATTAGGACATTTTCTTCTTGTCCTGCATTTGTTAGTGTCTGCTTGGTAGAAATGGGGGCATAGGAGGAGAAAGAAACTGGTTTTTTTAAATGTTTCAAAGTCTAAACGAGATATTTTCTTGAGCTGAAAAATAAAAACTTCCTTACATAATATTCTGTATTTTTAACACCTAGGGCACCAGCTTTACCCCAAACCACGCATTTGCAGTAAAATCCAAATTTTATTGACCTATACCTTCCCCTTTGGAAAAAAATCTGACTGAAATTATTTAACGCGATAATTTCACTGAAGAGATACACCTTTCTCTCCAAGGATACCTTTTTCCCCATGGAGTACTGTGAGAAAATAGGAGGGTGGTGGTTAAAAAGCAGTGGTTTGAAATGACTGGGCTTAACTGGGGGCAGTTTGTGCATACACTTCTCTGTATTATTTTTAGGGGCATATTACCCAAGGCAGATAATAAACGGGGAAAGGGCGGGAGAGGTTACTGGAAATTGAAATGGGGCAGATCGAACGCACACATCGTACTGATAAAAAAGTTCAGGTCTGCGCAGCCCTGGAGGCTAGACGAAAGCTCTCCTGAGGCCTGTGGGCAGGAATTCGCCGAAAAGGTGCTCGGGTCCAGCGGCAACAAAGGGGACCTATCATTTTCCGGGAACGCGTCACCCGGAGAGGAGGCAGAGGAGAAGGAGGACGAGGCGGAGGAGGTGGTGCGAGCGTCGGCGCTCCCTCTGGGCTCCATGGTCGGAGCCATGCCCTAGCTGGGCGTCGGGTAAGGCTCTGGAGCCCTCCGAGCCTCTCTGCTGTGGTTGCTGGCTGGGTAGGGACAAGGCATCTTCCGCGCCCCTCCGCAGGAGGAGAGGCTGTCCTCGGCTTCCCCCACTTCTTGGCTGTTGTCTTGGTCCCCTTCGGTGGGGCCTGTGCTGTGCTGTGTTTGCCTCTTGTAGTTCATCTGACGTTTCTGGAACCAGACTTTCACTTGCCTTTCCGTCAAGTCCAGCAAAGCCGCGATCTCCACCCGGCGGGGTCTGCAGAGGTATTTGTTAAAATAGAACTCCTTCTCCAACTCCAGGAGCTGCGTGTTGGTATAAGCCGTCCTCAGCCGTCGAGAAGCTTTCTCGCTGTGTTTTAAAAAGCCTTGCGCGTCTGGAGGGGGAAGACAGCAGAATTATAAAAAGTAACACCAGCCGGCTAAACGAAGGGTCCCACCATCGTTTTGTCTTGGGGGTGGGTACGGGACTGCGGGACGAGAAAGGGGAGGTGAGAAAGCCATTTTAAATGGCTTGAGCATCTTGCAAGGTTTTGTGGGGCACAGAGTCTTCCCCAACCACCCGGATGCCTCTGCACCCAGGGACACACAGCGCAAAACGGCTCGGTCTTTCCACTTTGTCCAAGAACCAGAGAACAGTATAGAAACAGGACAAGCTTAATGCCAAATGCGTATAGGGACTGGGGGGGGAGTGCATTTTGGAAGAGCTCCCTGGCATTCAGCTATAGAGGAATCCACATTCAAGAGTGAGTGTTGGTTTGTTGTTGCTTACCCTTGCCTTTGTGTTGTGTCTTTCTATGTATGTCCTCTGTAAGAGGAGGATATTCCATAACTAAGTGACCTAAAACCAACTCTGAGCAAGCTAAACAACATAAACCATGAATAACAAAAACAGAGAGAAAAGGGCAAGCTCGCCTTGAAAGTTGTATCTCCCAATCACCAACCTAAGAAATGAAAAGCCCCCAAAGCTAGCCTGTACTGTCCACTAGCCTGAACTAGAGAGGGGAAAGGGGGAAAAAAGATTGGGTTTTCCCTCTGCCTTCTTTCTGTTCCTCACTCCACTACACTGGAAATAGAAGCAGAGTACTGTATAGTTAATACCACTCCCCATGCTTCCCAAAGCACCAGCAACAGTCTAAACACAGTCACAGAGGAAGATGCCATATAACAGAGCTGAAAATGTTGTAGAATAGGGGAGATAGAAGTGGAATTATTCACTTCTGAACATTGGCTGGGGCTGGAGCAGTGAGGAAGGAAGGAAGGAAGGAAGGAAGGAAGGAAGGAAGGAAGGAAGGAAGGAAGGAAGGAAGGAAGGAAGGAAGGGGATTCATCCATTCTAATCTTTCAGTAATTCAGATTAGAAATGGAACATGGGTATTCCTTTTTGCCTTCTTTTCCAAGACTTTCCAAGAGTTTTGAATAGCAGAAAATTTGTCTCTTCCCTCCACCCTGCCAGCCAGCCAAATGTTCACCCTCCCCCCACCCCCTTTACTGTATACAGACCTGCAAGACAAGTGGGGGGTGTGACAGATCCAGGCACAGAACAGGTGGGAGACAAGGAGGCAGGTCCCTGGTGGGCTTTCATAAAAGATTTCTTCTTCATCCAGGGGAATTCTCTACCCAGGGCAGAAGGCTGGAGCATGGCTTTCTGGGCCTGCTTTAGCCTTGCTCTCTTTTGGCTAGGCGTAGGATGGCTGCTGGAACAAGGATTCAAGCCAAGGAGGGTTTGTTCCAAAGGAAGAAGAATTTATGTTGGTGGTTTCTTGATTGATGAAGTTTGAAATGTCTCCTGGACAGTGGGGAGGGACGTCAGACACTCTGCTAGCAATGGCTGGATTTTTATGAAGCCTATTTCCCTCTCAAATTCAAAATTCATGGCTTTTTCCAGAGGCCCAGTGCAAAAGGGAGGGAGCAGGGCATGCAGATGGGTGGGGAAGGAGTGCTGGATCTTTCAAGTCCTTCCAATATTCTATATCCTTTTTAGTATAAGTATTATTTGCAATCTCCTCTCCCTCTTCTACCCACCTTTCTATTTTTTAATATCTTATATTGCTGATAAAACAGGCATATGGGGACCTTGCTCCATTAAATTGCAGCCAATTTCTCATCATGTGACCTGGCTGGCCCACTAGCAGGGCCAACCTAGTTGAAAACAGAGGGTTGGGGTCCCTCCCACCTCACCATCATGGCTAATAATAGCAACCATGATAATAATAGTAATATTCCCACTTGTCAGATTTTTGGAGATTTCTAATGCTGATTACAAAAGCTAAATCCAGAGGAAGGTGCTCCTGAAGGTTTGACTGAAGACACAATAGTGGGGGCTAAGCAGGTGGTGATGGTTACAGTTTACCTTTTAAATTCATCTGGCAAATGGATTGCGTGACAGGCCCAATCCAAAAGAATGAATGAAGGGCTGGCAAGGGGGAACGGGGTTTTGAAAGAGAGGACAGACATCAGGTATACAGATGAAATACCCCAGGGAGAATAAAGACACTTCTCATGTTCAACCAGCCACACTGAAATGGAATGAAACAAACTCATGAGAAACAGCTGTTTTGAAACTTATCTGGATTAAAAATATTCCAAACTGGTCAATTCAAATCAGTATGAAAGGACTTTCAAAAGATAACACATTCTAGAGCAACCGCTTAGAGACCTTGGAATGTTTAAGATGATGGGGAAAGAAGAGTTAACTTACTAAATAAAGATCTGTAAAAAGTTTATTTAAGAATAAAGGGAAAAATTCTAACACTTTCCCCCTCCCCATAATTTATCTCTTCTCCCCTCTCATGTATATTTTCTGGGATCATAGACTTAATTTTTAAAGCCCCTTTTCAAATATAAAAACTGGTTCTTAAGGAAGTATCTTAGAATGTTTCCAGGTATCCATCCCACCCCCCTTTTAAAGTTGCTCACAAACTGAGTGAATAAAGAACAGAGTCTGAAGGGGAGAGGGAGGTGATCAATCTTTTCTCACCAAAGACTTCTGACAGCCCAGGCTTTGCTCACTTCTTAAAGAATTTGGATGTTTATCAGAATATCTGAAAGAAGATTTTTTTCCACAGATTTGGACTTGATTGGTAAAGGTACAAAATAAAATATTTTGAAGGTTAGCAGGTGGGAAATTGAGATGGGGATAAGAGAGATAAAAAACAAAAGAGCATCTGAAAATCTAGAATGCTGTTTACCATTTGTTTGTTCAAGTTGCATTTCTCTCTAGCCTCCACTATACTAGAAAATAGAGCTGGAAATCTTCAGTAGAGGAAACAGGCAAACCTTAAAATCTTTGTCAGTTCAAACATCCATGTGGGTGGCATGAAAACCTTAAATCTGAGAGAAATATATGGCTTGTGAGGAAAAAAGAATTCCAAAAGCCTATGTGGGCAGACCTAACTTGCCTTCTGAAGACTACAGTGCTGTAAATAATTAAAATTGTTGGCAAAAGCAAAAATAATCCAGTATTTGACAGGTGTTTGCTCTGCTATGGCTTGTAGAACAGTTAAGTCTTAAGTATCTCAAAATCTGTGGTGAACATGTTATTTGGAAGCATTATTCCTAGCAATAAAGTTAATATTTCTTG
Organism: Crotalus adamanteus; assembly: GCA_039797435.1. Taxonomy (NCBI): domain Eukaryota; kingdom Metazoa; phylum Chordata; class Lepidosauria; order Squamata; family Viperidae; genus Crotalus; species Crotalus adamanteus. The sequence continues at coordinate 45,969,079 of CM077935.1, read as the reverse complement.
CCCCAAACTCTGGCATATGTGTTATTTTGGGAAATGTTGTTCATGATTCAGTCCTGTCTGATATTTTTTAAAGACCATTGCATTCAAGACCAAACCATTCTGCTGAAATGGATGCAACCTCGACAGAGCAATGGATCTGAGAAGCAATGTTGTTATCTCTTCTTTCTGTTCCCCAAGTGACAATTGTCTTTGCAAAACTACTTTATTTAAAATGTGTACAAAGTCAAGCCTATCCTACCATGATCAATTTTAGATCATGTGCAGTTCTGGGGTTATAGGCAATTTATTGTTTTTTTCACAGCTTCTAAAAATACTGCAAAAATAAAGTATGGTACAATTATCATAAACCACAGTTGCCCATAACTGTGGTGACAGCATAGTATAATTTGCATCTGGATAATTTTTAAGTAAGTAACCTCCAACTTTAGATTCTGTTACAGCCCCCCAAATTGGAAAGGTACTATAGTGTAAATAAAGGCAATGAAAGAGAATGAACGTTTCCATTTATATTAGATTGCAAAAGCATTAAGGTATGGTGCAAAAACTGGAAAGAAATTTAAATTAGGGTATTTGTAAGACGGTTACTTTTCAGCTCTTGAGTTTGGTTTGCAGAGAAGTTGTGAGTTGAATTTCACTTTAAATTCCATTTTCATGCTATAAATGAACACCCACTTTCCACATAAAGTTCATTTGACTGTTCATATTTGATCTAGCTGTAGTTACACTGCCAGTATTAGTGCCATTAATTGCTGCTTTCAAGAAAAACCACTGACTTTGTTGGTCCATCTGTGATTTATCTACAGTGACACTGAATAATGTTTTGTAATATTACAGGTGCAAGACTATATGAATTCATGTTTTAGACATAGATACAGAGATGGTTTGATCTAATATAATTAACATAAATTCTACCCCATTCCTGAGATTATCATGAGAGGTCCTGCTCCAGGTACCCTCACATGCTGAAGCCTCAATGGAAGTCCATGCCAGCTATGGGATACTGTTGTTGTTGTTAGTTGTGAAGTCGTGTCCGACCCATCACGACCCCATGGACAATGTTCCTCCAGGCCTTCCTGTCCTCTACCATCTTCTGGAGTCCATTTAAGCTCACGCCTACTGCTTCAGTGACTCCATCCAGCCACCTCATTCTCTGTCGTCCCCTTTTTCTATTGCCCTCAATCTTTCCCAGCATTAGGCTCTTCTCCAGTGAGTCCTTCCTTCTCATTAGGTGACCAAAGTACTTGAGTTTCAACTTCAGGATCTGGCCTTCTAAAGAGCAGTCAGGGTTGATCTCCTCTAGGACTGACCAGTCTGATCACCTTGCAGTCCAGGGGACTCGCAGGAGTCTTCTCCAGCACCATAGTTCAAAGGCCTTAATTCTTTGGCCCTCAGCCTTTCTTATGGTCCAACTTTCACAGCCATACATTGCAACTGGGAAAACCATGGCCTTGACTATATGCACTTTTGTTGGCAGGGTGACATCTCTGCTTTTTAGTATGCTGTCTAGATTTGCCATAACTTTCCTCCCCAGGAGCAAGCGTCTTTTAATTTCTTGGCTGCAGTCCCCATCTGCAATGATCTTGGAGCCCAGGAAGATAAAATCTGTCACTACCTCCATTTCTTCTCCATCTATTTGCCAGGAATTGAGAGGGCCAGATGCCATGATCTTGGCTTTCTTAATATTGAGTTTCAAGCCAACTTTTATACTCTCCTTCTTCACCTGCATCAAGAGGCTCTTTAGTTCCTCTTCACTTTCTGCCATTAGAGTGGTATCATCTGCATATCTTAGGTTGTTGATATTTCTCCTGGCAATCTTAATTGCAACTTTTGATTCATCTAGCCCTGCCTTTCTCATGATGTGCTCTGCATATAAGTTAAATAGGCAGGGCAACAAAATACAGCCTTGCCGGACTCCTTTCCCAATTTTGAACCAATCAGTGGTTCCGTGTCCAGTTCTCACTGTTGCTTCTTGACCCGCATATAGGTTTCTCAAGAGACAAATAAGATGGTCTGGTACTCCCATCTCTTTAAGAACTTGCCACAATTTGTTGTGATCCACACAATCAAAGGCTTTTGCATAGTCAATGAAGCAGAAGTAGATGTTTTTCTGGAACTCCCTAGCTTTCTCCATGATCCAGCGTATGTTGGCAATTTGATCTCTAGTTCCTCTGCCTCTTCAAAATCCTGCCTGTACTTCTGGAAGTTCTCGATCCACATACTGCTGGAGTCTAGCTTGTAGGATTTTAAGCATAACTTTACTTGCATGTGAAATGAGTGCAATGGTGTGATATGGGATACTGTATTCTCCCCAATAAGATCCATCTGATTCTACTCTATTTTTCAGTGCAATTTTTTTTTTTTTTGTATCCTAGGTCTTTTAATTTCTGTTCTGTTGCTTTCAATAGTTTTATTTTGGTTATTTTGAATCTCTGCTGCTTTTATAAACTGTTGCAATGGACTGGTATCATGTACTGTATGTGTATGGATTATACTTTTCTTTAAACTGTATGTTGCTCTGAGACTTGTAACTTTAGGATGACTAGAAAGTTTTAGAAATATCTAAATAAAAATTTTGCCCTGGAAAAAGTCAGTTTTGTGAACGAGAAAAAACTGAACTGAAGAAGCTTCTTGGATGAGAAGCGAAACAATTTCAAAGAAAAAAAAACCAAGAAAAGTTCAGTTGCCTTTGGAAAAAAAAAGTACCTTTGGCACAACCATGACCTGGATGATTGAGAATCTCCATAGACAAATGACAAAAAAGTTTATTTTGTAAATTGGTGTGTATTTTTAAAAATATAAATATTGAAAATTGGAGCTGATGGATGGAACAGTTCAAGTGATTAGGAGAATAAAATTAGTGAATGCAAAAAAGAAAAGTAAATTTGTAAGGCAATTTCTCTGAAATCATTTTTGTTTTTGATTTGCCATTATTTTTTAATATGCTTAGAAGAAAAAGAGTACTCAGACCTTAACCTTAAATTCTGGCTCTCAGTATCTGTACTTGCAGGATTCTGATGTTGTCTTATTCAACCAAACAGAGAAAACAGGTTGGAAAGAATGCAGGGGAGGGAATATTTCAACTGGTGAAGGTATGGCTGAAAGGTGAGCTTTCCTGGGCATTGTCAAAATCTAGAATCTCCTGGTGAATTAACTTTCACTTGACCTGAACATTTTGAAACAGGTTGCAGTCTTATCATCACTACACTTAATAATAATACCCTTTTAACTGAATGGGAATTACAGGTAGTCCTCAACTTATGACCACAATTGAGCCCAAGATTTCTGTTGTTAAGTGAGACATTTGTTAAGTGAGTTTTGCCCCATTTTATGACCTTTCTTGCCACAGTTGTTAAGTGAATCACTGTAGTTGATAATTTAGTCACAAGGTTGTAAAGTGAATCTTAACTTCCCCATTGACTTTGCTTGTCAGAAGGTCGCAAAAGGTGATCACATGACCTTGGGACACAGAAACAGTCATAAATATGAACCAGTTGTCAAACATCTGAATTTTGATCACATGACCATGGGGAATGTGGCAAAGGTCGTAAGTGTGAAAAATGGTCATAAGTCACTTTTTTCAGTGCCATTGTAACTTTGAACGGTCACTAAATGATGTATTGTAACTCAAGGACTACCTGCACTTCTGAATATGGGATTGTACAGCTGCTGAAAGAGCAATATGCAAGTATTAAAAATAGTAAAGAGGTTTCCTTGACACATTTAGTCCAATGTATCTGAGAACATGAGGCACTCTCACATAAAAGAATAATACTCATTTTAAAAATACTTCAGACTTATATCTGATTCTGAATTCTTGATTTTGAAAACCAAGTTACTGAACATAATGGCATTTTCTATCATTGTACATGGTGGTAGCAGTATTCAGATAAAGTATGCGCTATTAGTCCCTAAGATTTATTTCTTGTAGTAGCATGCTAGGAACTAGACATTTTTTTACTAGGATAATTTATTTGAGGAAACTCTTTCACAAAGGTCTGAATAACACAGGCACCTATATTTTAGTTCAATTAAATCATCCATAAAATCACAGTCAGGGAAATTATATTGGAGGAGGGGAGATACTGCATTATTGACTATTGTTGCTTGATCAGATCCCAGTCAAGGCTTCTACACTCTTATGCTTTTAAATTACAGCACCACAGAATATTAAATTATTTCTTGGGTGGATGAGCACAACCCAGCTACAACCATGAATGCAAGAAAGGGTGCTTTGGGTGATTTTAAAAAATGTTACTTATGATTGCATGAAGGCTATAATTATCAGTGGAACTTAATCACTAACAAAACAAAACCAAATATTTCAACATATGTTTCAACATATTTAGCATGAATTGGCTCACATAGCATGTACATGGTTAATGTGATGGGACCTATTTTTTATATCGGCAAGTATTTACCTATGGCCAACATACTATAACAAGTACTTTATCTCTGTGTAAATGTGACCAATATGATTCAGTTCAGCCAACTCCAACCTGTGCACTGCAGTCCAACAAATCAGGTGGATATCAGACTGGAGAGAGCTGTGGCAAATGGATGCTTTTGGTTCCTCCCCATAAAACTTTCAGAAGCAAGTGGTGCTATTGCAGAAAGGAGTCACAACCCTTAGATAGTTCCACCCTATACACATTATTTCTGTAGCATAGGGGAAGAACACATGGTAGCAGGTCCATAAAGCAGTAGTAGTAATATCTTTATCAGGCCTATGACCATGGTTTCAGAAAAGCAGAGAACATACAATTCAGTTTACCATTCATTCCTCACATTGTGAGCTTACACAATCTCAAGTTTGATTTTGGATCAATGCCTCTATCTAAAGCTGATATTAACCAGCTACATCAGAACAAAAGAAAAAAAATGTTGTTACCAGATACTCCCATCCCTCACAAGCAGGACACAAAGGCAGAAGTCTTCTCCTTCTACTGTTTTCCAGCAGCTTATTTACAAAGATATGTTGCTTCCAGTACTGTATATAATTATGACAGATAGTGATGAGCTTAATGGGATGGGAGCAAAGGTCATATGATTGTTAGAGGGAAAAAATAGTATCAGTGCACTAAAACTGATACAAGGATATACAGCCAGTCTTCAATCAACATATCCAAAGTGGTTACTGAATTCACCCATTTTCTAGCTTCATGCAGGACACTGAATTTTAGACTAAGCCAACAGATTTGGCTCTCAAATCTGTTAATAGATAAACACACATACCCTAACCAAGGTTAGCAAGTTATCAACTGATATGGTTGTGTCTTGCCAACACAGCCAGTGAATCTGCAGTATTCCAATTAGACTTTGGGGCCAAGATAAACAGGCATTTTATTCTGCTGGGGAATATTCTTGTATGTGGGGGCCAGATTCCATAGCAGCAATGGATGGGGTTGAATCGAACAGTGGGTGGAGCCATCATTCTCAATGCTTCTGACTCATTTCTTTCATTTTCCTCCTTACACAGTAGGAAAGGATAGATCCCTTTTGTCCAGGGTCTCAGTCTGGTTGCTTGGAAAAGGTTTTTGAAATTAAACTTCGAAGTTAGAACATTCATACAAAGACTATGTAATTCATTATACCATCTTACAACCAGTGGGATGTGCCACGGAAAGACCCCTTTAGTGTCCAAACATCCTTTCTAACAGAAACATTGACTTACAATCATGTTTTTTACTTTAGGAAACATACTATAATTGCAGAGATCTATCAAGAGTTCACACAAATACAGTAACTCTGAACAAGGAGGGTCATAGATGCCACACAAATGAAATCCCCACATTGACTATGCTGAATAAAGAAATGTGTTCAGTCATAAGTTCCCCAAACACAAACTTATTTCCACTTGCTAAATCCAATAAAGAAAAAGATTCAGAAAGAAATGTTCAGCTTCTTCTTCTCTCCCACATGAGATTCCATAAGTACAAGGCAAAAACATGACTTCAGTTACATAGTGTTTGCTATGAATTAAAAATATATTGTAGAACAGTCTCCCTAATAGTGAGAGCAGTAACCTGCCCATTAACACTAGATAGTTATAGAGTCCCTGGGCTTAGACATTTTGGAGGGGAGTCCTGAACTTAATCCTAGCCCACTCCTCTTATTGACTCTAGCATGTGATCAACCAGCCTTGCAGTGTTTGGGGATCCTCTTGCACATTGGGCAGGTTAGGTTGGTCTTCTGTCCCCAAATTCTACTTTGAAGGCCCCATTGCCACAACCTTTCCTAGAAAAGTGGAGTTAACAAAGCATCATCAAAATAAAATAGCTTTTATTTTGATGATGCTTTGTTAACTCCACTTTTCTAGGAAATAGCTCTTGAGACTTCCGGTGGCTGCGTTGGTGTTGATGGCAGCTGTTTTACAGCTGCCTCTCCCGGGAGATCGTAAAAGCCAGTTAAACAGCGATGATCAACTGTTTTATGGCTTGAAACCTTCTTCCCGGGTGAAGGGAAGAAGGTGAGCTTTCTCCTGGATAGGAGTCGAGCCTCACCAATCTCCCAGGGATTTTTTCTCGGGAGGTGAAGTGTGAGAGCTCCTCCAAAGTCCGGGTGTTGCTCCGTTTCCTGGGATGTCTTTGTTCTCCGAAGAGAACGAAGCCAGACGCCGCCTCTACTGCTGCTTTCCTAATGAAAACTGTAAGTTACTTTTAAAGCAGACAGAGCTCTCAGGAGGACAATGACTGGATTTTACTTCTAACTTAACTCAGGGAGAACTAACATCTTCTCCTGTTACTATTTTAACAAACTGCTGGAGTCAAGAAATATGGCGGAGGAATATTGTTTCTTTGTTACTCTCCTTGTTTGAACACTTTCACTTTCTACTTTTTATTGATGGATTTCCTGGTAATAGCTTTAACAACGTAATGGACTTGATTTGTTTAAGAGAATTCCTTTTCTTAAAGAGTAAACTTTTTTTTGCTGTTCTTGTTCTTTCTATTTTTATTAGTTTTTAATTTTTAATTTTTTTTTCTTTTGTTAAAATGGCTTCAAAACGTCCTGGACCTGCTTCTCTTCCTAAAGTTGCAACTCCTTCTTCAGCAACTCAGACTGTACAACAACAACCCAGACCTAAACTTTCTCCACCCTCACCACCACCTCAGTCAATAACACTTAAAGATTTGCAAGATGCTTTGGAGAACATTTATGAGAAAACTATACAAAAGACAGCAGAACTTATAGAGGAAAAAAATGACCAGATGAGGGTAGATATTATTTCTGCACTTAAGGGGCTTGCTGGACTTGTAGAAAAAATTGATGACAGGGTGGATGAAGTGGTGGGGAAAGTTGAAATATAACAAGATAGAGTTGATAAGATAGAAGATAATGCAGACAATGTACAGAATGAGATTTTAATGTCACAATATAGAGAAATGGAGTTTGCTTTGAGAACAAGGGGTTTGAAGGAGAATGTTCAGGAGAATTTGAAAGAAGAAATTGCAATAGAATTGGCTTCTATTTTGGAATGCGATCCTGAAGCAATGTTGAGAGATATAGAAAAGATTTTTAGAGTTAATTCATGGGTCGCAAGACAGAGAAAGTTACCAAGAGATGTGGTGGTTTATTTTGCTAGAAGATCATTGTGGAATGAAATTATTCAGGCTTTTTATAAGCACAGATTTCAGATTGCAACTCAAGATGTGATAATCTTAAAAGAAATACCTTCAAAAATCCTTAGGAGAAGGAGAGATTTTGCTTTTTTGGCTGACAAACTTAAGAAACAACAAATTCAATTCAGATGGGATATACCTGTGGGGATAGTGGTGACCTATCTTGGTTTACGTTATCATCTTAATACAGTGGTTCTCAACCTTTCTAATGCCGTGACCCCATAATACAGTTCTCCATGTTGTGGTGACCCCCAAGTGGGTGTGGCCACCAATAAGAGGGAGTAGGACAGCTAGGGAAAAGGGAAAAAAATGGTGGACAGCGTGGTTTGGCGACCCCCATGAAATGGTAATTCGACCCCAAATGGGGTCCCGACCCACAGGTTGAGAACCACTGTCTTAATACAATTTCTAAAGCAAAAGATTTTTATATGACTGTGTTAAAAGCAGAGGCACCACCATCTCCAAGATCAAAAAAAGATGAGAGCAAGGCAGAAACACAATCAAATCTAGGCTTAAAGCCACTCCCAGGAGAAGAGTTATTGGTTGAATCTATTCAATTAATTGATGACCCAAAACAACAGAGAATTACACGTGCTGCCTATAAACGTAGGGAAAGAGAACAACAACAGCAACAGCAACAAAAGGTTGATGATGGATCACACTTTACTTCGGAGCCAGTGGGAGGAGCAAGGCCAAAGAAATCATTGACTGCAAGTCTAGAGGTTTTGTTCCAAAGGCTTCAACCTGCCAAGAATGGCAAAGCTTCTAACCTGGAATGTTAACGGGCTAAACACTCCACAGAAAAGAAAGAAAGTTTTTTACTATTTGAAACAACATAAAAATGATATTATTTGTTTGCAAGAGACTCATATTATCTCCAAAGATCAAAAATACTTGTTCAACCCCCGGCTGGGGGTACATTTTATAGCTCCTGCATTACAGAAAAAAGGAGGTGTAGTTATATATGTAAGAAAAGAGCTTTCACCAAAATTAATTGACTCGGACTTATAAGGCAGATACGTTATTATTGATCTTTTAATAAATGATAATAGAACTCTTGTTGGATTATATGCTCCCAATCAACAACAAAAATATTTTTACAAGATGATTCATCAGAAACTAATTTCTTTGGATTATAAATCGGTTATTATGATGGGAGATTGGAATGGTGTTTTGGATCCAAGCAAAGACAAGAAGGGTTCTTTTAAAGTGTGCAACCAGGCGAGACTTCCTAAAGCTTTTTTTGATTTAAAGCATGATTTGGAACTCAGAGATATTTGGAGAGAACGTAATCCTCAGGAAAAAGATTTCACCTTTTTTTCAGACAGGCATCAATGTTATTCTAGAATTGATTTTTTTCTAGTTACTAATGACTTTTCTTTTAGAGTGAAGAATACTAAGATATTTCCTAGAATTTTTTCAGATCATAGTCCTGTATGGTTGGAAATTTCTTTGGATAAAGGGTCTAGAAGGTCTTGGAGGTTAAATGAGAATTTATTTAGATATGAAGAGAATATACAGAAATGTAGAGGTTATTTAAAAGAATTTTTCTCTTGGAATATGAATAAGGGCACCTCGATGCCAATGGTTTGGGATTCCAGTAAAGCATACATGCAAGGGATTTTGATCTCTATGAATAATGCTCATAGACGTAAACAAACCGAGAAGCGTAAAGAGCTGGAAGATGAGATTAAATGTAAGGAAAAGATTTTATTATTAAATCCAATGGATAATAATTTGAAAGCTTCCATAACTCTGCTTAAGGAACAATTTAATATGTTAATAGCAGATCAGATGGCAATTAATTTGAGGTATATGAAGTATAATACATTTTGTAATGCAAATAAACCTGGTAGATGGTTGGCTTATCAATTACATAAGAAGCAGAAATCAAGGATTATAAACAAAATAAGTTATAAAGGTAAAGAAGTGTATCAACAAAATTTGATTAAAAAGGCTTTTTTAGATTTTTATTCTAAGTTATATACTAGTGAAGTTATACAAATTTCAGAAATAGAAAACTATTTACAACAAGCCAATTTTCCTAGACTTACGACTGATCAGCATGATGGGATTAATGCTTCAATTGCTGCTGAAGAGATTACCTCTGCAATTAAACAATTAAAGGTTGGTAAGACGCCAGGCACTGATGGATTAACTGCAATTTATTACAAGATGCTGTCGGAAGAAATGAAAGAACCATTGAAGGAACTTTTTAATGACATTTTGTTGGGAGCAGAGTTACCTCCATCTTGGAAAAGGGCCTTCATATCATTGATTCCAAAGGATGACCAGGACTTGTCCCAACCTAGAAATTATAGGCCTATATCTTTGTTAAATACGGACTATAAGATTTTTGCAAAGATATTGGCAAATAGACTAATGCAGGTTTTGAAACAATTGATTCATACTGATCAATCGGGATTTATAACGGGAAGATATATGAAAAATAATGTAAGACAATTGGTTAATATAATAGAATATTTGGATAAGAATAATCAAATTCCTGCTGCTTTAATATTTATAGATGCAGAGAAAGCGTTTGATCAATTAGATTGGAAATTTTTATTGAAAGTGGTAGAGGAAATGAATTTTGGAGATAAATTTTTGTGTGCTCTTAAAGCTGTGTATCAGCAACAATCAGCACAAATTATAATTAATGGGGGATTAACAGAGCAATTTAAAATAGAAAAAGGTACAAGACAGGGTTGTCCTCTATCCCCTTTGTTATTTGTATTAACTATGGAAATCTTACTTATTAAAATTCGAGAATCCCCTAGATTAAAAGGAATAAAAATAAATAAGATTGATTATAGGTTGAAAGCTTTTGCTGATGATTTGGTGGTGACATTATCTTATCCAATAGATTCGGTTAATGAATTGGTTGAAATTTTAGCGCAGTATGGACAGGTCTCTGGTTTTAAGGTGAATAAGGATAAAACTAAAATTTTATTGAAAAATGTGTCTATGAAGGGAAAAGATACTATAGCTGAAGTAACAGGTTATGAAGTAGTTAATAAGGTTAAGTATTTAGGAGTATATATTACAACATCTAATGGGAAATTGTATAAGAATAATTATGAACAATTGTGGATAAAGGTACAAAAAGACTTAAATGACTGGCAAAAATTACAATTATCTTTGTTGGGGAGAATTTCAGTAGTAAAGATGAATGTTCTACCAAAGTTTCTTTTTTTATTTCAGATGTTACCCATTTTGAAAAAGGATGCAAATTTGGAAGAGTGGCAGAAGGGTATCAATAAATTTATATGGGGTGGCAAGAAATCAAGGGTTAAGTTTAAGATTTTACAAGATGCTAGAGAAAGGGGTGGACTTAAAGCACCTAATCTGAAATTATATTATGATGCGGCCACCTTAACTTTAGTAAGTGATTGGCTCAATTTAACAAATAAAAATATTTTGGTTCTTGAAGGCTGGGATTTATTATTTGGTTGGCACGCATATTTAGTTTTTGATAAGAAAGTAGATTGGGTGTTTAAGTCACATATTTTAAGAAATGCCATACTTCGAGTCTGGAAGAAGTATTATTACAAATTAAACTATAAAATACCCATTTGGGGGATTCCTGGACAGGCAATTCAAGGAGTTTCTAAGGGGGTGAATTTTGATAATATTTCGTATAAAGAGTTGCTCATTTGGTCAGGTACAGATTGGCAATTAAAGTCTTTTGATTTGTTAAGGCAAGAAAATATTTTACAATCATGGTTTCAATATTTACAAATAATGGAGAGATGGAGGGTAGATAAGAAGGTGGGAATTACTTTAACAGATGAAAACTTGGTAACTCAGATTAAAGATCAGAAATTTGCTCATATTAAAAGAATTTATAATGAGTTAATAAAATTGGATTCGGAAACAGAGTTAGTAAAAGATTGTATGATCAAATGGGCTCAGAATATACAGGAACCGATCTTAATGGATTCCTGGGAGATAATTTGGGTTAGAAATGTTAAATTTACTCAAGCACAAAATTTGAGGGAAAATTTTTATAAAATGTTTTATAGATGGCATTTGGATCCTAAAAAGTTATCTTGTATGTATCCGAATTTGCAACCCAAATGTTGGAGATGTGGTTCCTTGGATGCAACTTATTTTCATGTTTGGTGGACTTGCAAAAATATTAAAGCTTTTTGGATTATGATTTGGTGGAACATTCAAAAGGTTTTTAAAAGGAAAATTAAATTTACTCCCCAATTATTTCTTTTGGGTATTTTTGTGGATTTTGATGTTAAAGAAACTATTTTAATGCTGAATTTAATAACAGCAGCAAGACTATTGGTGGGTCAGTATTGGAAAAAAGATTCTCTGCCTTCTTTAGAAGAATGGGTATTCAAGGTTTCTAATTTAGCAGAAATGGCTAAAATTTCTGCTTATTTAAAGGACCATTCACAAAAGAGATATGTTTCTGTATGGAGAAGATGGATAGAATATATTCAGAAGAAGTATGGAACAACAAAGTTTCATTTATTTTATGAATAATGGATTTTTATTAAATTATGAATTGAAGTTTGCAGAGAGTTAAGGGTTATTATGATTTTGGTTATTGTATAAGTAGTAAATTTAAGTTGATTATGTTTAGTTTGTTTTTGTTTTTTTGTGTAACCCTGTACTGAGCTCTGGGAAGCCGGGGGGAGAAGGGGGTGGGGGGAGGGGGGAGGGGGGAGGGGAGAGTATGGGTAGTATGTTCAATAGTTCAGATAAGTAGGAATAGTTTTATATTTTTAAGATTTTTTTTTCTTTTTTTGGTGATAGAGGATTGCTCGGGCATTTTCCCCTAGACCACATCCGATTGAGAAGAACAGGAGAGGGATAAGCAAGTAGAAAGATGGAGGAGAGAGGGAGGAGAGGAGGAGAGTGAGGAAGAAGAAGGAAGGGGGAAGTGAAAAGATGAGAGGGGGGTGTGGTTTGGGGGGAAATGGGTGATCAATGCCGGAATTTGTGTGTTGTATTTTAACTTGTTATGTATCTGAATTTTTTTTTTTTATGATTGTAATGAAAATAAAATAATATTTTTTTAAAAAAAAAATAGCTCTTTTCTTCAGTAACATTCAATTTTCAATAGGAATTATTTTACTGCCATATAAACATGACATTCTACTTTGACAGGACATTTACATTAGGTTCCATCCTCATAAGAGTTTTGCAAAGAGAAAATTCTCATCTAGGTTGGGAGCTTAAAAGGCTGATTAGGCAAGACAGATAAATGCCTTTCTCGTTAATGGCTGAAAAATGAAGAAATGTTATTTCCAAAAATAAATAAATAAATAAACAGCTTCATTCTATTTGATACCTCCTTTTTCTTCCACTTTTCAAATCTGACAAGAGTAAATTAAAAACAGAAAGTTTATTCAAGAATTGTTCAACAGATGACCCTTTCAACAAAGAAATAAATTTATCTACTGTAAAGAACAAAGAAAGATGCTTCAAAAAAGAGGAGGAAGTGGTGGTGGAGGAAGAGGAGAATGGGGTGGGGTGTGGATTAGCTAGTTCTTCTAACTGAGGACTATACAATTACAGCCTGATTTCATGCCTTCAGTAGAACTAAACACATTATTTTAAGCACAAAGATAACTACTGGCCTTTCCCCTAAATTACAATAAGTAAAAAAGAATGGGGAGAACAGGAAGAATAGAGAAGAAAATTCAGTTGTATAATGTTGAAGAAAACACACCATAGTCCTTTATAACAAGCCAATATTAAAAAGAAAGGTACAATTTTCTTATAAATACATAAATGTTGGGGATAATGCAACAAAAGGAAAATAGTTTAAAACAGTCTATAACCAAAAATTATATATATATATATATATATATATATATATATATATATATATATATATATATATATATATATATATATATATATGTTTAAAACCAAACAAATAAATGTGAGCACCAGGGAATGCTTAAGAATTTAGTAAAATTTAATAAAATGCCAATAAAATTACAATAAAACCAATAAAACGCCTAGCTTTCGTCTGCAACTGCTGACATCATCAGGGCTCAAAATGCCGGTCAGTGGGAGAGTCCTCTTTATAGATTGGTCAGAGTCTGCACTCGGCTCCTAGACCTTGTCATTGGGCCTGATGCAATAGACTGTTTCTCAGTTGCTGGTTTCTTACTAGCAATAATTGCTTTCCTGCATTTTTTGCTTGTGTAGCTGTCATCGGGTGTTTTCTCTTTCCCAAATTCGGGGTTTAACAGAATATCCTCCCTCTCCTTTTCTGTTTTATTGCTACACCTACTTTGTTTAGTTGCACCCCTCCCTCCTCCCCTTTCCCCACTCTGTTCTGATTGCCCCGTTGCAACGCACTGTCTCTTGTTTTCTTTGTATTTTCCCCAGTCATGGTCTCCGCAGATGTTATTCGAGTTAATTACTGTCACACCCCTTATTTCCTCCTTACTCCTTGCTTGCATGGTGTCACCTTGAGGGCTCTTCCGTGTTGTCTGTTGATACGGATGGATCGGCATTACAAGGTGGGGTGGGCGTGTCGTATTCCCCAAACATGCTAATGAGGTTGTTTCTCCCCTTTTAGAGTATGATCTGGTAGTTGTTGCTCCCAGGCGTCTCCTTTCCTTATCTCCGATCTTTGTGTATTCCATCCTAGTTTTAACCAACTCGCCCTGGATGCTCTCTATACAGCAATCAGGAGTATCAGTCTTCGTTGCCCTCTCCCCTCCACTCTCGGTGTTCCTCCCATATGCATCTTCATCGGGTTCATTCCACATCTCCCGTTGACGCATTTGGGTTGGTGCTGCTTCTTTAAGCAAGCGGCCCCCTTTCGTATTGTCACTATCCAATAAGGATTCTATTAATCGGCATATCGATCTTTGCCCAGCCCACTTAATGCTGAGAGCTTGGAGCATGGGTAATTCCCCACCCCACTGGAGACACCCTAAAGAAATACCTAATATATCAATGGAGAGGATTGTGGAGAAGAATTCCCCCTCTCACCATCCACAGCCCGGGAGTACTCAGACAGAACGCAAACAACGATCGAGACCTCCCCCCACCCCCAGAATGGTTAGACATCTCCGAGCATCTGAAGGAGCGTCAGGAGACATAGGAGCACTAACATGTGGACCAGGAATCTGCACGCACCCCCCAGGATATCCGGAGAGGAGAGCTTCGCCTGATAAGAGGTCCACATCTAAAATACCCTTGGCGGGGACACTGAATTGCCTGCCATGTTTGGGAGAAGAAAGGGTAACTTCTCCAGCCCTACTGCCTGTAACAACTCGATCACTCCATTCAGCAGCACCAACCCAAATGCGTCAACGGCAATGCTGCTCGAAGCACGAAGCTGAAAACACCAGCCTGAAGATGACGAATGGGACTTCGTCGAAACGTCGCCAAGACACTTCCAATTTTACGCGGGAGAAAACCCGAACAACCAAAGACCTACATATATATATATATATATATATATATATATATATATATATATATATATATATATATATATAATAGCGATTCCTGGGTACATACATTTCAGTAAAAAAGGAAAGCGATCACCAGGAAGTAAAACACCAAGGTTTTAATAAATAAAATCAAGCTTTCAATGGCTAACATCTGCCATCATCGTCAGGATACAAGCCAGTTAGTGAGGAAACCTGCTTATAAGCATAGCCACGCCTAAACTCTACGCATGGACCTTGTAACAGGTCCAGGCCGACTAATCCTTGCTTCACTTACAGCCTTCAGTGATTCTTTCTTATAACTCTTACTTACATCCACACAACCACCCACTTCCTCCCTCCCTTTAGTTCCTGAGTCATATAGGCAACGTGTGTTTCTCAAAATTAAAGGGTCCTCTGCACTGTTGAATTGATTCTTCTTTCTGTGTTCCTTGGGACGTTTCTCTCCTCCACTCCTCCGGCACGCATCGCACTCATTTGCATTCTTCAATCCTGTCACTCCTTCAATCCCCCCACAATCCTTGCCACCAATCTCATCCACAATTTTATTTCCCCCCACTGTTCCCAGCATATCGCATCCTCCATGCTCCTCCTTCATGCCACCTGGTGCGACTCTCAATCCGGTTGCCTCTCTTTCAGTCTTCTGTAATGCCGCTCTCCGGGAGCGCGTGACCACCCCCATAATGGAGCGGCTGTAAGTATTGATCTTCTGTACATCCATTGAAGGCATGTCTCTGTCTCGGTGGCTCTGATTAGTGTGGCCGCATAGCAAAGGTGTTATTCTGCCATTGCTCATGGTAGGTGTTGCCTTTTTTGAATTCCTATCCATTTCCAAGGCGCCGGCGACCAGAAGCGTTGTAGCGGGGGCACCATTGGGGACAATGGAGCCGATATAGTCACTGGGGTAGCGAGTTTGTTTTGTGTTAATTGGGACACTTGTTGTTCTTATTCTTGAGTATTGGATACAATGCAAGGAGGTGTCTGGGGCATCCGAGGATGGGCTACTAATATCAACAAATTTCTTAATTAATGGCGGATGTACACACGAATCGTTAACTAAAGGGGGTCTAGATTGTAGATGTCTCTCTTCTTTGTTGCCAGTTTCATCTAATGGACACCCAGAGTTTTTGTTACTCAGATGTTTTTTCCCAGGTCGTCTACGCATTTCCCATGCCTTCATGGTCTGATATGCCGGGCGTAGGTCCACATGTCGATTGATTGACATGCTGTCTGAGAACCAGGCTTCTTTGAGTAACCTACCACTCTTGGAGGTGTCACTGGCAACCACCCTTACGTCGTCAAAATTAAATTTATGACCAAACTCCTCCATGTGAGTCAGTATTTGGGAGTTATTGCTGAGGCTGTATTGCAGCAGTTGGAACACGTAGCGATGACCCAATACTGCCCAAAGTTCTGGGCCCGCTACGTTGACGACACGTTCGTCATAATTAAGAGGAGTCAAAAAGCTGACTTTGTGGACACACTTAATTCGGTGTGCGTGGATCTGCAATTTACGGAGGAGGAGGAGTATCAGGGTAGGCTGGCATTTCTTGATGTCTTAGTCCAACGCCAGCCAGATGGGACCTTAACCACCCAGGTCTATCGCAAACCCACGCACACCGATAGAATTTTGCACTACAACAGCAATCACCCAGTGGCCCACAAAGTCAGCTGCATTAGAACCCTCTTTAAGAGGGTGGACTCCCACTGCAGTACAGCCGAAGCTAGGATGGAGGAAAGAAAACATCTCCTCCGTCTCTGTAGGTACAATGGGTACCCCATGAAATTCATCAGACGCCACAGTACTCTGTCCAAACCATCCCAAAATCCATCAAGTGGGATGGCACCATCACAGACGACTCATATTACCCTCCCTTACATTAGCAACGTCTCGGAAGCCACCACCAGACTATTGGCACCCTATGGTGTAAGGGTTGCACATAGACCTGACCGGACATTGCGTTCCTGCATTATGAGACCAAAGGACCCACTCCCCATAGTTGAGAGATCTAGAGTCGTTTACAGGATTAACTGTAATGACTGTCCAGGCAATTATGTGGGAGAAACTTCCAAAAGGGTCGGAACAAGAATGCAGGAACACAAGCTGGCAATAAGAAGAGGTGAGCAGTACTCCCAAATACTGACTCACATGGAGGAGTTTGGTCATAAATTTAATTTTGACGACGTAAGGGTGGTTGCCAGTGACACCTCCAAGAGTGGTAGGTTACTCAAAGAAGCCTGGTTCTTTTTTACTGACATATATATATATATATATATATATATATATATATATATATATATAGGTCTTTGGTTGTTCGGGTTTTCTCCCACGTAAAATTGGAAGTGTCTTGGCGACGTTTCGACGAAGTCCCATTCGTCATCTTCAGGCTGGTGCTTTCAGCTTCGTGCCTCGAGCAGCAGTGTGTGGTCTTGGCTGTTTCTTCCTTTTAACTGCCAGTGGAGGTATGAACTGATTGGGTGGGAGCTTGGCTGTGTTCTGATTGGGTGGAGGTGTGTTCTGATTGGTTAGGGGCTTGGCTGTGCTCTGATTGGCTGGGGGGTTGGCTGTGCTCTGATTGGCTGGGGGGTTGGCTGTGCTCTGATTGGCTGGGGGAGTGTTCTGTTTGGTTGTGCTCAGGTTAGTCTGAGTTGCAGAGGGATTCAAGATTTTGGGCTGCCCTGCCATTCCTTGGGCAGCCCAAAATCTTGAATCCCTCTGCAACTCAGACTAACCTGAGCACAACCAAACAGAACACTCCCCCAGCCAATCAGAGCACAGCCAACCCCCCAGCCAATCAGAGCACAGCCAACCCCCCAGCCAATCAGAGCACAGCCAAGCCCCTAACCAATCAGAACACACCTCCACCCAATCAGAACACAGCCAAGCTCCCACCCAATCAGTTCATACCTCCACTGGCAGTTAAAAGGAAGAAACAGCCAAGACCACACACTGCTGCTCGAGGCACGAAGCTGAAAGCACCAGCCTGAAGATGACGAATGGGACTTCGTCGAAACGTCGCCAAGACACTTCCAATTTTACGTGGGAGAAAACCCGAACAACCAAAGACCTACATACAAATACCCGCGAAAACCTCAGAAAACATATATATATATATATATATATATATATATATCCTTAATGGTTGTAAAAATACGAATCCCGGGCATATTTATTCAATGATGCAATCTTCGATCTCCGGGAAGAGTATAATCCAGTTATTTATTGTTAAAACAATATTTAAAACAATAAAAACAGTTATATACAAGGTTAAAACAACTTAGCTTTCGCTGGTCCTCTGCCAGCATCCTCAGAGTGGGGCTTAGGGGGTGGGAAAGTTCTTTTTATCCCCTTGCTGATCCAACTGCCTGCTCATTGCCCGCGTGATGGGGCCACTCCTCCTGATTGCCTGTAACTGCCTTAACTGTTCCGCCCTCTTTCCTGCACTCCAACTTTGCATTTTTCTGCTCTGTCATCCTTGTACTGCCTCCTCCTCTCTGCACTGTTATTACCAACACACTCTCCAGTCCCTCCTCTCTACTCAATGCAAGGCGCCCCCTCCGATTCGGCACCACACGAGTCCTGCCACGGAGTTCCTCCTTTTTATTCTCCCTGTTAGACTGCTGGTCTGCCTGCCATTTTTGCGTTCCATTGTCAGTTCCTATCCCATCTCCCTCCTCCAACCCCACTCCTCTCCTGACCTGCCGATCCATGCACCCTTTCTGCCTTCTGTCATCCATTCCTGTCATCCCTCCCTTCTCCAATTTTTCCCCTTCCCTGACCTGCCTACTTGTATACCATTCCTGCCTGCCATCATCCCCTCCTGTCGCTCTTCCCTTCTCCAGATTTTCTCTCCTCCTGTTCTGCCGGTCTACCTGCTGTTCTTGTTTCCCATCGTGCCTTCCTATCAATCCTCCTCTCTCCGGTAGTTTGTTTCCCCCCTCGGTCTGCCGATCTCCCTGCTGTTCATGTCTTACATGGTCCATTCCTGTCCCTCTTTCCTTCCCCAATATTTCTCCCCCCTCCCACCTGCCGATCTGCCTGCCATTCCTGCTTTCCATCGTTCATTCCCATCAATCCTTCTTCCTCCAATTCTCCTCTATCTCTAACCTGCCAGTCCTACCCTACGTCATCCATTCCTGTCAATCCCCCCTTCTCCAACCCTCTAACCTGTTGATTTACATATCGCTCCTGCCTTCCGTCAGCCATTCCTGTCGATGTTCTCCTCCTCAATATCCTTCCCCTCCTAGTCTGCTGCTCTACCTGCTGTTCCTGCTTACCCTCCTCCATTACTACCCATCTTCCCTTCTCCAATATCCCCCCCTAATCTGCTGACCCGCCTGCTGTTCATCCATTTCTGTCCATCTGTAGTTGTTTGGTGAGAAATTTGGCTAGGTTTTTTAGAGGTGAGCCTATGGAGCTGACTATGGGTCTAAGTGGGGTTCCTTCTTTGTGTATCTTGGGGAGACCATAGAGTTTGGGGCATCTGGATGATTTCTCTCTGGGAATGATTCTTTGCTGGATCTCTTCGCTAATGGGGGAGGCTTTTATTTTGGATCTGGTGGTTTTTTCCAGGTAGGTGGTGGGATCTGTGTTTAGGGGTTTGTATGTGGAGTCTTGGAATAAGTTGGTTAATTTGGTTTGGTAGTCAGATGTGTTCATAACCACCGTGGCGTTGCCCTTGTCTGCTGGTAGGATTATTATCCTGGTGTCTTCTTTCAGGTTAAGAAGTGCTATCTATTCCTCTTTGGGTAAGTTGCTTTTGGGTGGCTTGCTGGTGCAGAGGATGTTGGTGATTTCGAGTCTGATTCTGTTTGCATCATCGGGGTTGATTTTGGTCAGGCTGGTTTCAACTCCACATATAATGGTTTCAGTGGGGATGTGTTTGGGAGTGACTGCAAAGTTGAATCCTTTGGAAAGGACATTGGTTTCGGCTTTGGTGAGGATCCTATCTGAGATGTTATGCACTGTTTGTTTCATGTGTGGCTGTGAGGGAGGAGGGGTTTATTTCTGGCGTTCTTGTAGTCTTCGGAGTTTGTTGGTGTGTGTGTCTGTCTTGAGGGTGGTCTGTGTTTCGGCTCTCCAGACGGTGAGTTGTTTGGATTTGTCCCAAAGTGCGGGGTGGATCTTGTTGCTGAGTTTGAGGTGAAGTGTGAGGAGGTCTTTGTTAATTCGGTCTAGGAGGAATCTTTTTGTGTGAAGTTCATTTCTGATTAGGGCCAATTCTGTTCTTTTCAGGATGCGTTTGGTGGCTGCAGAGTTGGAGTGGAATTTCAGTTGGAAACATGTGGGGATTAAATTTTGATCTCGGCAGTTGCGTAGGAATGCGAGGTCGCATAAAATGGAAGCTCTTTGGACTTCAAGTTTTTCATAGGTCCTGGTCAGATGGTGGATTTCCTCCCTGTAGAGGTTTGATATTTGTTTTCTGAGATTTTCGCGGGTGTTTGTATGTAGGTCTTTGGTTATTCGGGTTTTCTCCTGCGTAAAATTGGAAGTGTCTTGGTGACGTTTCGACAAAGTCCCATTCGTCATCTTCAGGCTGGTGTTTTCAGCCCTTATTGACAAATGACTCCCTAACACAAAGAATGACACCAGACCCACACTCACTAAAACCACACAGGAAGTCACCACCACACATCCACGCAAAAAGCAAACCCAAAGCCACACCGATGATGAGGCACGACCACAAACCAGAAGCCAGACCACAGCTGCATCATTAGCCACTTTAAACCCCTCCAATCCATACATGAAGCAACCTGACACCCACCATGAAGATGAGGCATGACCACAAATGCAAAGCTAAAAAATAGCAAGGCAGCCCACCATCTTAAATCCCCCTGCAGCTCAGACTAACCTGAGCACAACAAAGCCCCCACCCAAACAGAACACTCCCCCATCCAATCAGAGCACAGCCAACCCCCCCCATCCAATCAGAGCACAGCCAACCCCCCATCCAATCAGAGCACAGCCAAACCCCTAACCAATCAGAACACACCTCCACCCAATCAGAACACAACCAAGCTCCCACCCAATCAGTTCCTACCCCCACTGGCAGTTAAAAGGAAGAAACAGCTAAGACCACACATTGTTGATGCCGACCATTATTAATCGGGGTGTATCACCATCTTTCTTATTTTCCACTTCGCTAACCTTTTCAATAGTTGCCAGTCCCATATCATTAGAACTATCTTTCTTCCTTCTCATACGGGAAACGGCATAATGTTGTTCCGTGCGTCATGGATCCACCCTCCGTCTATCTCCACTCATTGGGAAAGCCCCCCATTCTAACTGGCTAGCCGTCAATACGATGTTCGTATTTTGTCTGGGGATGTTAGAGTCCATGCTAATGTTGTCATGAGGGGGCGTCTGCACTACACTTCCCCCGCCTCCTCCTCCCCGTCGAGCTCGCAGTCCATGTCTGCTCCGGCATCAACGATGGGGGGGGGAAGGGAGAACCTCCCCCTCAGCCCATATACAGCGGGGCAAGGGAGGAGAGAGACAATCAGCATGTGAGGGGAAGGGAATCCCTCTCAGCCTCAAGACTAATGGGGAAAATACGGTCGAATAAAGGAAATGAGACATGGTGACGTATGTGAAACATCTAACACACAGCACAACCAGCTGGGCCCATTAACACGTTCTAGAAGCCGGATGCAGGCTATTAACATCTTATAAACGCACATCCCCCAGCGCCTACCTTTTAGAACCCTGACGATGTTGGATGAATCCCAACGAAAGCTCAGTTATTAAAAACTCTTTTATCATTTCTCTTGGTGATCGATTTATTTTCGGATTTTATCATGAATGTACCCAAGAGCATCTCCATTGTATTCCAATGTGTGTCCTTTAAAAGTTGGTACTGTATATATAGCCATTAAAATGTAAACTCTAAGTGCAAGAAGGAATGTCAGGCCAAAGAAGAGGTGTCAGTAAAGAAGTCCCCTCTCCAAAGGATCTTTTACTTCATTTTCATTTGGAGGACATAAAAGTTTCTGATCAAATATACCCTGTGTTCATGCTCAAGAAAAGTTATGCAAACAAAAGCAAAGACATATTAGATGTGAGAGTCCCCCAGCCTTTAACCAACCTTAAAACAAAAATAATAAAGACGGGTAAGCAATCATTTTGATAGGTAGGACAAGTAGGAGGTCTCTATTTTTCTCCTTCCAGATGTTAGATTTTTTTTTTTATTTGTATAAGCAATCATAATTTTGCTGTTAAATTTAATTGGCAAAGGAACCACTCCACTGCCCAATTCTGAAAAAAAAAACTGATGGAATTAAAGAGGGAGGGGAATATAGCAGTGAATAATTTGTAAGAATGTATTCTTGCAGATAATGGAGAGTTGGGCTGGTGAAGGAAACTGGCGGGGGAGGGTTGCATATGGGTGAAAATACACTGAGAATGGAAAAAGACAGTTTTCCATTCAATACTTTAGATTTCCCTTTCTCCTTTGTAAAATAAACCTTTAAGAATTGTGATAGATTAGTACTCAGCTAAGGGAGAAGGAAGTAGATATAAGAAATATTGAGGTGCATTTAAGATCCACACCTAGCTTTTTGTGCATGTTGTATTAATTTTTTTAAAAAAGTAACAGAAATAGATTAGAAATCAATGGATTTCTAAGGTTCAGAAAAACCAGGACATTTTTTACATTCAAAACATTTGTGTCAAAACCTCAGGACAAATACATGTGTGAAATGCAAATCTGAAATAGATTCTCCAAAGGAATTTTAAAAAGGGGTGAAATTCACATCTCCCTTTCCCCTTATCAAAATGGGTTTCACCGAATCCCTGTGTGCAAGTGTGTCTTTGTAAATGTATGTTCCTGTGTGGCTGATTGTCTCCAAACAGTTATATACCCCATTTATGATTGTAAACAAAAGTATTTGCATACTTCTAAGAAAAGAAAATACTTGAAATGAATGGAAGTAAATTCTACAGCTAGACAACTTTCAGCAGAGAATTCCCTTGCACAAACTGTATTGAAATAAATGGCAGCTAAAGTTGTTTGTTTGTTTTGGGGGGATTGTGTCCATCAATCAGTGGTTTCAGCAGGTCTTTTTTTTTTTAATTGAAAAGTTTTACAAAAATTACAAAATATACCCCAAACCCACCCACCCTCCCCCACTTCCCAGAGCTGAATACAGGGTAACAAATATAATAATCATAATCTAACTAACATTAACCAACTATGTAAATAAACAAATATAATGCACTTTAACTCTCTTTTAACACAAAGTAAACAATGGTCCGGGAAAAAAACAAATAAGGAATATTTACAAACACCTATTGGAGTACAGGCTATTTGAAGAACAGGTTAAAGAAACAATGGTGACATGGGCGATAGATCTAGGACACAACATCAATTTGGATCAATGGCAGCAGGTGTGGATGCGAAATAATAAATTTATTTTGGCGTCTTCATATAAAGAAAATTCGTATAAGATGATTTACAGATGACATCTCCCTCCAGCAAGATTAGCCAAAATGTACAAAGGATACTCATCATTATGTTGGAAATGTAAAAAAGAAAGGGGCACATATTTTCATGTTTGGTGGTTATGTAAAGAAGCACAGAGTTATTGGCGTATGGTTTGGGAATGGGTAACAGAAATGAGTATGCAAAGCATCCAGTATAAACCTGAGACATTGTTGTTAGGAATTCTTGAAAATAATGTTAGTAAAGAAGATATGTATGTATTTACTCATGTGGCTACAGCGGCAAGAATTGTATTTGCTCAAAATTGGAAAGCTACGGCTATACCTAGTGAGGAAATATTAATTCATAAAATTATGCACTGCACAGAATTAGATAGGTTAACTAAAAGACTCAAAAATCAGGATGAAACGGATTTTTACCAAATTTGGAACAAATTTTATAGATGGTGGGGGAAAAAATATGGAAGTCATTGTAATGAGATAAGTTAAGATTAAGATTAGAGTGAAGTTATTGTAAAGGGTTTTTTTTCTTATATTAGTAATTAATTGTGAATATGAACTGAGATGTATGTCAATTCTGATTTACCATGTTCAATGTTTTTAATTTTTGTTATTCAATAAAAATATTTTTAAAAAAATTAACAAATAAACTTTATCATATAATCAAATTAAAATCCCAATTTATAAACAATACAATATAATAAAAATTCCACTATACTAAACTATTAATAATAATAATAATAACAATAACAATAATAATTGTTATTATTCAATAATTTATTCATAAAATAAATGGAACTTTTTAGTCCCATATTTATTCTGAATATAATCTATACATCTTCTCCAAACCAAAATGTATCTTTCTTGTGAATAATCCTTCAAATAAGCAGAAATCTTAGCCGTTTCTGCTAAATTTGACACTTTAAGCGTCCATTCTTCTACAGTAGGCAAACAATCCTTCTTCCAATATTGCCCTACCAACAACCTTCCTGCTGTTATTAAATTCAACATCAAATTAGTTTCCTTAACATCAAAATCTACAATAATACCCAACAAAAAAAACTGAGGAGTAAACTTTATCTTTCTTTTAAAAATATTCTGAATAATCCACCAAATTTTAATCCAAAAAGCTTTTACATTTCTACAAGTCCACCAGACATGAAAATAAGTTGTATCCAAACTACCACATCTCCAACATTTGGGCTGCAAGTTAGGATACATACGAGACAACTTTTGGGGATCCAAATGCCACCTATAAAACATTTTATAAAAATTTTCTCTCAAATTTTGAGCTTGAGTAAATTTTACATTTCTAACCCAAATTGTCTCCCATGTATCCAATAGAATCGGCTCTTGAATATTTTGTGCCCATTTTACCATACAATCTTTAACTAATTCCGTTTCAGAATCCAATTCTATTAAGACATTATAAATTCTCTTTATATGAGCTAGAGTTTGATCTTTAATCTGTTTTATCAAATTCGCATCCTCTAAAGTAATACCAACCTTTTGATCTAAACTCCACCTAACTAACAATTGATTATATTGAAACCAAGAGTGTACAATATTTTCTTGCTTCAACTCAGCTAAAGATTTTAATTGCCAGTCCTTCCCTACCAAATCAAGTAATTCCTTATAAGAAATCCTATCCAAATTCACTCCTCTAGATACCCCCTCTATCACGTGTCCGGGAATCCCCCAAATTGGAATTTTATAATTTAACCTATAATAATACTTCTTCCAGACACGTAATAAAGCATTTCTTAAAATGTGAGATTTAAAAGCCTGATCTACTTTTTAATTATAAATTAGATATCCGTGCCATCCATATAATAAATCCCATCCTTCAAGAGAAAGAATATTTTTGTTTGTTAAGTTAAGCCAATCACTAATCAATGTTAAAGCCGCCGCATCATAATACAATTTTAGATTAGGCGCCTTGAGTCCTCCTCTTTCCCGTGCATCTTGTATAATCTTAAACTTAACTCTTGGTTTTTTCCCTGCCCAAATAAACTTGTTAATCCCTTTCTGCCATTCCTCCAAGTTAGCATCTTTTTTCAAAATAGGTATCATTTGGAACAAAAAGAGAAACTTTGGAAAAATATTCATTTTAACTGCCGAGATTCTCCCCAGTAAAGATAACTGTAATTTTTTCCAATCATTTAAATCCTTTTGCACTTTTACCCATAATGTCTCATAATTATTTTTATACAATTTAACATTAGAAGTTGTAATATATACCCCCAAATATTTAACCTTTCTCACTATTTCATAACCTGTTAGTTTAACTAAAATCTCCTTTTCCTTCATAGACATATTTTTCGATAATATTTTAGTCTTATTTTTATTTGCCTTAAAACCAGAAAGCTTCCCATACTGGGTTATAATTTCCACCAATTCCCTTACCGACTCTGTCGGTTGAGATAATGTCACAACCAAATCATCTGCAAAAGCTCTCAACCTATAATCATTCTTATTTATTTTTATTCCCTTTATTATAGAGGATTCTCGAATTTTAATAAGTAAAATCTCCATTGTTAAAACAAATAACAATGGAGATAAAGGACATCCCTGTCTTGTTCCCTTTTCAATATTAAATGCTTCTGTTAATCTCC
Source organism: Crotalus adamanteus (assembly GCA_039797435.1). Taxonomy (NCBI): domain Eukaryota; kingdom Metazoa; phylum Chordata; class Lepidosauria; order Squamata; family Viperidae; genus Crotalus; species Crotalus adamanteus. The sequence goes on along the minus strand of CM077935.1, from coordinate 45,942,969 downwards.
CATTGATTATAATTTGTGCCGATTGTTGTTGATATATAGCCTTAAGAGCACACAAATTTTTTTCCTCAAAATTCATTTTCTCTATAACTTTCAATAAAAATTGCCAATCCAACTGATCAAAAGCTTTTTCAGCATCCAAAAATATCAAAGCCGCAGTGTTAGAGAATTTTTAATTTCTCTATTTGGTGAAAAATAAATCAGAAGCTCTTACAGTTGACTGCATTTAGCTGATTCAAATAACTTTATATTTATATAAAAATATTTACAATACCATTCTTCTTTACAGCAACATGACTCAATGAAGTCTTCTTACAGAGACAGACCAGAGACAGACATGAGACTGGAAATCCAGCTCCTAACTCAATACTCTTTTTGCACAGACTCAGTAGCACTTTCCTCACATTGGCTGACTGAGTTACCACATGACTCTTCCTGTTCATGAATATTCCAACACTCCTCCCTTCATGACAGGAAGAGACATCAGACCTATAGATTTAATACACGTTTTTTATCTTGAAAAACCTTGTGCCACTAACCTGGCCTTATACTGTATATCATTATTTGGCAATACCTTTTTCTTATATACCCATTTACAACCCACAGCTTTGGTTCCCTGTGGCAAAGTCACTGATTTAAATACTTCATGGTCTCCCATGGATTTCATCTCTTTATCCATGGCCTCCTTCCATTTTTCTTGTTCAGCTTTTGGTAATGCCAACACCTCTTTATAACTTCTTGGCTCATACCACACATTGCAAACCTTTACCTTGCTAGCAGAATACCTGTCAGGCGGAATTCCTTTATTACATCGCTCTGACCTACGAGGTATTAACTGCTCCTGTGTCTCAAGTCTTTCTGGCTTCACGTCTTGTTCGGCCTCTCCTCCCTGAACATGGACATCTTCAATCATCATTTTTTTATCATTAGATGCGTTATTGTCACTAAACAGATCACCATCATTAAGTGAGACATACCCAGAATTTGCATTAATTCTGTCCCAATTTTGTTCTGCAAAATTAGCAGACCTTGAAATTATAATTCTTTTACTTCCATCGCTAAAGCGATATCCTTTTGACCCTGGCTCATAGCCCACAAACCTGAGCTTTCTTGCCTTTTGCTGTCCCTTTCTTCTGATTGCTTTTGGAATATGTACCCATGCAGTACTTCCAAAAATTCTCAAATGTGCCAGTGATGGCTTTCTCCCATATAGAATGGCATATGGAGTATTATTAATGGAGGAACTCCACAGCCTGTTAACTATATAATTGGCAGTCAATATGGCTTCTCCCCAATATGACCTGCTCATACCAGAATCCTCCAATAATGAATCTTTCATTGTTTGGAAAACACCATTCCTTCTTTCAGCTACACTGTTCTCGGCTGCTGTGTAAGGATTTGTACGTCTGTGTCTTATCCCCAACTGCCCCAACCATTGTTGGAATTTAGTTGACATAAATTCAGTACCTCTGTCAGTTTGCAACTGACACACTTGTTGTCTGTACCTTCGCTCTACAAAACGTACCCACTGTTTGAATTGTTGTAGCACCTCTGTCTTTGCTCTAAGCAAATAGCAAAACGAATACCTGCTAAAATCATCAACAATTACCAGTGCATATTTTGCTCCTCCCAAACTGGCTTGCATAGGTCCCACCAGATCTGCATGAACCAGCTCTAGAACTCTTTTTGTTTGTCTTGTGCTACATTTACTAACTGGGAATGCCTTTGACTTTGATGCTTTGCATACTGCACAGTCCAAATATGTTTTGCATCCCTTCAAATTTAGCCCTTCTGCAAAATCTTGCATTTGCTGCAAAACTTCAAAGCTTGCATGGCCAAGTCTTCTATGCAGAAGATGAACACATGAATCATGCTCTGCAACATTCTTAAATATATGGGAACATTGAACCTTTTGTCCCTGCAATACATATAGATTATCTTCCTTTATGCCTTCTGCACAAATATTCCCATTCCTTTTGATGAGACATTTCCCATTTACAAAAATGACCTCAAAACCTTGTTTGTCTAAATTAGACACACTTAACAAATTATGTTCCATCTCAGGTACACAAAGCACATTGGTAAACTTTGATTCCAAATATGGAATTTTTACATCGCCTCTTCCAATGACTTTTGCTTTCTGGCCATTTGCCAATGCCACAGCTTTTTGTGCTACTGGAACAAACCTGCAAAATAATTCAGAGTTATTAACAATTGTTTGACTTGCTCCACTATCAATTAGCCACTTGTCTCTGTTGTTGCTATTGCAAACTTTTGCAACACCAAAATGTTCCTGTTGCAAAGCAGTCCTTTTTCTTTGCACAAATGTCTTGTTCTGCAAATTGTTCCTTTGCAAACAGTTCCTTTGCAAATGTGTGCTGGCTCCACAAATGTAGTAATTCTTTACTGGTAAAGCTCTCTTGCAAAATCTCTCCGGGTCTGATCTGCTTGTTTCTTCTCCTCTGGAGACTTGCAGTCTGGACCCCCTCCTCAGGAATTTATCCTCCTCGTGGCTGCTTCTAAAATGGCATTTTTCTTCTTCATTAAGCAAACATGCCTTTAAAGCCTCAAAATTTAAGTCTTGCTCTTCTTTGCACTCAAATATTGCAGAAACTGTGTCCCAGGTTTTATCTAAACTGTTCAACACCAATAAAACCTTCTAGGACTCAGGGAATTTAATCCCACGTTGTTCTAAGTCCAAAAATAAATTTTGCATTTTATTTAAATGCTGTTCCACAGATTCACCTGGTTGCAAACAGGCCCTGTAAAGTTTTCTTGACAATTGCACTATGTTGCAAGCAGAAACATTCATGTGCAGGGCTCTCAATTTCAACCAAATCTCCTTTGCAGTCTTTAAATTTGCAACATTTAGAAATTGATCATCATCTAAATTCAAGATAAGATAAGCTAGGGCTCTATCATGGCTTTTCTGATCTGCAGCTGCAAATACTTGTGGTGGATTTTCAACAATATACCACAGCTCTTTTGCTTTCAGCAAACATTCCATTTTTGCAGCCCATATAATGTAATTCTTCTGGCCCAAACGAGGCACACAGCTTTCTTTAAATTCCATTGCAGCCATTCTGCTAATTCTGCCTTGTTCTTATACTTTCTAAACACAGGCAATTTCTTCCAGCTTTAAATTACAATGCAGTCCTTAGTAAGCTCTGGGCCCATAACCTGTTAGAGAATTTTTAATTTCTCTATTTGGTGAAAAATAAATCAGAAGCTCTTACAGTTGACTGCATTTAGCTGATTCAAATAACTTTATATTTATATAAAAATATTTACAATACCATTCTTCTTTACAGCAACATGACTCAATGAAGTCTTCTTACAGAGACAGACCAGAGACAGACATGAGACTGGAAATCCAGCTCCTAACTCAATACTCTTTTTGCACAGACTCAGTAGCACTTTCCTCACATTGGCTGACTGAGTTACCACATGACTCTTCCTGTTCATGAATATTCCAACACGCAGGAATTTGATTGTTCTTGTCTAAGTACTCTACTAAGTTTACAATTTGTCTTACATTATATTTCATATATCTTCCAGTTATAAATCCAGATTGATCACTATGAATCAATTGCTTCAAAACTTGCATTAATCTATTTGCCAATATTTTTGAAAAAATCTTATAATCTGTGTTCAAAAGAGATATTGGTCTATAATTTTTAGGCTGAGTCAAATCTTGATCCTCCTTTGGGATCAGCGATATAAAAGCCCTTCTCCAAGATGGAGGTACCTCTGCTCCCAACAGAATACTATTAAAAAGTTCCTTCAATGGTTCTATCATTTCTTCCAATAACATTTTGTAATAAATTGCTGTTAATCCATCTGTACCCGGAGCCTTACCAACCTTCAATTGCTTAATTGCCCAAATAATCTCCTCAGAAGTAACTAAACAATTCATCTCATCTCGTTGGTCATTTGTGAGTCTAGGAAAATGTGCTGCTTGTAAATACTTTTCTATATCTAAAACTTGTATACTCTCACTAGTATATAACTTTGAATAAAAATCTAAAAAACTCCTTTTAATCAAATTTTGTTGATATACTTCTTTACCTTTATAATTTATTTTCTCTATAATCCTTGACTTCTGTTTCTTTCATAATTGATAAGCCAACCACCTACCAGGTTTATTTGCATTACAAAATGTATTATGTTTCATATACCACAAATTAATTGCAATCTGATCAGCCATTAACATATTAAATTGCTCCCTAAGCATAGTTATAGAAACCTTTAAGTTATTATCCAATGGATTTAAAATAAGAGCCTTCTCTTTAAGTTTAATCTCTTCTTCCAACTCTTTACATTTCTGCATTTGTTTACGCCTATATGCGTTATTCATATGAATCAACCCCCCCCCCTCATATACGCTTTACTCGCACCCCAAACCATGGGCATCGAAGTACCCTTATGCATATTCAAAAGAAAAAATTCCTTCAAATATTCTCTACATTTCTGTGAATTCCCTTCATATCTAAATAGATTTTCATTCAGTCTCCAAGTCCTTCTATTCACATCTTCAATAGATACCTCCATCCATACAGGACTATGGTCTGACAATATTCTAGGGAATATCTTAGCATTCTTCACCCTAGAAAAAAGATCATTAGTAATTAAGAAAAAATCAATTCTAGAATACGATTGATGCCTATTCCAGCAGGTCTTTTTAATGGGGCAATCGTACATACACCCAAACACTTCCTATCAAATTGGAGACTTAATGAATGTATCAATAATCAATCTACAGTGGTACCTTGGTACTCAAATGCTTTGAAACTCATCAGATTTGGTACTCAACACATTTTGATGCAAAAATTTTGTCCCAATACTCAGTACTCATCGTTTATTTGGTACTCAATGCACAAACTAGAAATTGTCAGTGTTGGCTGCCTTGTGACACACTACATTATTCCTTATGGGAAAAATTTGTTTGGTACTCATTGTTTTTGGTACTTGTTGTGTCCTGAGCCTGCAAAGGCAGGCTTGGGACGTTGCAATGGTCCCGGACAGTTGCAAGCTGCCCGGGACCAGACAGGCTGGTGCCGGCTTCATGCACATGCGCAAGGCGCGGAGCGCGCCAAATGTTGCTATTCAGTCCGGGGAAGCGTTCTTAAGAGAGGCAGAGAGGCCTGCGTGCCTCAGAGCTGTAACAGAGCTGAAGAAACAACAATAAAGGCTTCTTGACACTACGAGATGCTCTGTGATTATTCACCGTTAAGCTGAGGACTCAACACTGGCGACGAAGGTGGGATGCCTTACAATCAATTAAAGAGAATTGTAAGCTTACCCCGGAGTCCTGAGAGCAGCTAGGAAGACGACGTTAAATTCAGCACCTGCCTGCCAATACAGCATCGTTGGAGGTAAGCTGGCTGATAGACCCTTTCCTTACAAAAGAGAAGAATGGCGAAGATAGGAAGGCTCTCTGAATTTGATGTCACGCACCCAGAAAGATGGGAGTCATATGTGGCCAGAGTAGAAAACTACTTGAAAGTAAACCAAGTAAGAGAAGATGGCTTAAAGGCCGCTACTTTGCTCTGTGTTTGTGGTCAATATGCATTTGAAATTGCTGAAAATTTAGCAGCCCCTGCGCCTCTTGAATGTGTAACCTACACAGATTTTAAAAAATTACTAAAAGAACATTTTCAGCCCAAGTTGTCTGTTATTGCATGGAGGCATACTTTTGAACAGAGGGATCAACGAGCTGGTGAATCAGCTAAAGAATACATTGCAGCTTTGAGAAGAGCAGCTAAGCCTTGTGAGTTTAAAGACTTAGAAGAAAGGTTGAGAGACAGATTTGTATGTGGGCTTAGAAGCAGAGACTTGCAGCAGAGACTTTTTGCAAAGGAAGACATATCTAGTAATAGTAGTAAAGTTGGAAGGGACCTTGGAGGTCATCTAGTCCAACCCCCTGCTCGGGCAGGAAACCCTACACCATTTCGGACAAATGGCTGTCCAGTCTCTTCTTAAAAACTTCCAGTGTTGGAGCATTTACTGCTTCTGGAGGCAAGCTGTTCCACTGATTAATTGTTCTCACTGTCAGGAAGTTTCTCCTTAGTTCTAGGTTGCTTCTCTCCTTGATTAGTTTCCACCCGTTGCTTCTTGTCCTGCCTTCAGGTGCTTTGGAAAATAGCTTAATTCCCTCTTCTTTATGGCAGCCCCTGAGATATTGGAATACTGCTATCATGTCCCCCCTTGTCCTTCTCTTCGTTAAACTAGACATACCCAATTCTCGTAACCGTTCCTTATATGTTTTAGCCTCCAGTCCCCTAATCATCTTTGTTGCTCTTCTCTGTACTCTTTCTAGAGTCTCAACATCTTTTTTACATCGTGGTGACCAAAACTGGATGCAGTATTCCAAGTGTGGCCTTACCAAGGCATTGAAGAGTGGTATTAATACTTCACGTGATCTTGATTCTATCCCTCTGTTAATGCAGCCTAGCACTGTGTTGGCCTTTTTGGCAGCTGCCGCACACTGCTGGCTCATATTTAAGTGATTGTCTACTAGGACTCCGAGGTCCCTCTCACAGTTACTACTATTGAGCATGGTGCCACCTATGCTGTACTTGTGCATTTGGTTTTTCTTGCCTAAATGTAGAACCTTGCTTTTTTCACCATTGAATTTCATTTTGTTAGTTATCGTTCCAAGATGCCTTGAGAGAGGTTACTGCAGAAGAGGCAGCAGGTGGAGCAATCAAGAATATGAGGCCTATCAGAAGCACTCCAGAAGCTGTTTCCGTGCACCATGAGGGAGTCCAGGAGAGCTCGGAAGAGGATCCTGAAGACGAGGTGGATCATCTCTACCCAGCCAAAGAAGGAAAGCAGAGGGAAGGCAAAGAAAAGTCTTCAGTTGTACCCAAGTGCTTCGGGTGTGGAGGTCGCCACAAGAGGACCGACTGCAGGTTTCGTTCTGCAATCTGTAGAGCGTGTGGAAAGCAAGGCCACATAGCAGCTGTGTGTCTGGGCCGTCAGAAGGTACAACCCCGAGAGGAATTGTGCCTGAAAGGTACCAGGGTCCCCAGCCAAAACAGGGTGGGTTTCTGTGCTTCACGAAGAAGCATTTATAGGACAGGCACACACAAGCCACTCAAAAAGAAACTGTCACTTAAAGTGAAGTTGCAAGGAGTTCCATTGGTTATGGAACTAGACACTGGGTCTGCACTTTCAATTATTTCCATTCACACATTCAGAAAGATTTGCTCTAGCAGTGGGTTCCAGGCCAAGCTTAGGCCATCCAATTTAGTTCTAACAGACTTTCAAAACTCCAAAGTGTGTGTTAAGGGGGAGGCCACCCTTATTGTACAATACAAGGATTTTGAAGGTCCATTAGATGTATTGGTAGTTGGGGGTGAGCGCACGAGTCTCATAGGACTTGATTGGTTTGAGGCCTTGGGAATACAAGTTACAGGGCTTAACAGTTTGCAAACAGTAGGTCTACAAGAAGTCTGCAAAGAATTTGCAGATGTTTTCAGCCCGCAGCTGGGTACATACAAAGGGCCCCCAGTTTCCTTAAAGTTGGACCCCACTGTCACTCCTATCAGAGTAAAAGCAAGGAGAGTACCTTTTGCTTTAAAAGGAAAAATTGATGCTGAATTGGACAAATTGATTCAGCAAGGAGTCTTAGAACCTGTTGACTCCAGTCCTTGGGAAACTCCCATAGTCATGCCTCTTAAGGCTAATGGGGTCATTCGCATCTGTGCAGATTACAAATGCACTCTAAACAAGGCATTGCAACAACATGCATATCCTGTACCTGTAGTCAGCCATATTCTGGCCTCCCTCAAGGGGGGGGCGTGTTTTTGCTAAGCTAGATTTAGCACAGGCTTATCAACAGTTACCTGTTGATGAAGCTGCTGCTGTAGCACAAACCATTGTAACACACGGGGGCATTTAAAGTCAAAAGACTACAATTTGGAGTAAATGTGGCTCCTGGAATTTTCCAAAGCGTAATGGAAAATACCTTGAGGGGTATACCAGGGGTTTGCCCCTACTTTGATGATGTCTTAATTGCTGGAGATTCCACTCAAAACTTAGCTGAGAGGTTGAGGGCTGTCCTGCTGTGGTTCCGGAAAACAGGCCTCAAACTTAAAAAAGACAAATGTAAAATTGGGGTGCCTTCTACAGATTTTCTGGGATTCAAAATTGATGCCACTGGCATTCATCCTGCTGAGTCTAAATTAAAGGCTATTATGCAAGCTCCTAGGCCTAAGTCCAAAGCTGAACTACAAGCTTTTTTGGGCCTCTTGAATTTCTATAATGCTTTCATTCCTAACAAAGCTAATGTAGCTGAACCACTTCATAGGCTTCTGGATAAACAGGCAGCGTGGCGGTGGTCACAAGCACATGAAGCAAGCTTCAATGAGGTTAAGGCCTTACTCACATCCAGTAATGTGCTTGCACATTTTAATGAAACTCTTCCTGTGTGCATCGCTTGTGATGCCTCCCCTTATGGGGTGGGAGCAGTACTTAGCCACCTTAGACCTGATGGAACTCAGGTTCCTGTTGCGTATTACTCCAGAACCTTGTCTTCTGCTGAGCGAAACTACGCCCAGATAGACAGGGAGGCCTTAGCTGTTGTTGCTGGAATTAAAAAATTCCATGATTTTTTATATGGCAGGCATTTCACGGTCTACACTGACCATAAGCCTTTGTTGGGGTTGTTTACCACAAACAAACAACCCCCCCATATCATCTCCCCTAGGATGCTGAGATGGTCCATCTTCCTGTCAGCCTATGACTTTTCCTTAGTTCACAAACCTGGCAAAGAAATGGGCCATGCTGATGGCCTCAGTAGATTACCCTTACAGGTAGTGGAGGCTGATCCTGCCCCTGCCATCAACATCCTTTCCATTCAGGCGTTGCCTGAGTCACCTTTAAATGCCAGGGATGTGGCTGCTGAATCAGCCACAGATCTCACACTCTCTCGTGTCTTATCCTGGGTTTTGTCTGGATGGCCAGAGAGTTGTCCAGGTACTGAGTTTCAGAGCTTCTGGCTTAAGAGACATGAGTTATCCACTTTTCAGGGTTGTCTGCTGTGGGGCAGCAGAGTTGTTATTCCTACCTCAATGAGGTCTAGGGTCTTAGGTTCCCTTCATGAGGGCCATCCTGGCATTGTAAGAATGAAGGCGCTTGCGCGCAGCCATTTGTGGTGGCCTGGGTTAGACAAGGAAATTGAGGCTAAGGTGCACGCATGCCACCTTTGTCAGCGCTCACGCCCAGAAATGCCCCAGGCTCCTGTGCATAGATGGGAGGACACACAGTCACCTTGGTCTAGGGTGCATATCGATTACGCTGGGCCCTTTCAGGGTCAATTCTTCTTGGTCCTGGTTGATAGCTATTCAAAATGGCTTGAGGTTGTACCTGTCTCTTCAACCACCACTGCCAAGACCATTCAAGTACTGAGGGGGATTTTTGCTGCACATGGGCTTCCGGATGTGTTGGTGTCTGACAATGGCCCTCAATTCACCTCTTCCAAATTCCAAGTTTTCTTACAGGCCAACATGATTCGTCATGCCACCTCTGCACCTTTCCACCCTTCCACCAACGGTATGGCTGAACGGATGGTCCGCATCACCAAGGATGCTTTAAAGAAACTGACCTATGGAGACTGGCACCACAGGTTGGCAGACTTTCTTCTTGCGTACCGCACCACACCTTCAACTTCTACTGGGAACAGCCCAGCTGAACTTCGCTGGGGGCGCAAACTGACTACTAAGCTTGACCAGTTGCACCCGGACAGACTGCCTCCTAAGGCTACACAACCCAGGGCACCGAGGTATCTGCAAGTGGGTGCCCCGGTATGGACCCGTAATTACGGGCCAGGCCACTTGTGGGTTCCTGCTGTAGTATGCAAGGTTACTGGTCCCTTGTCATACGAGGTCTCGTTGGATGACGGTCGTGTCCTTCGGCGGCATATCGACCAGCTACGTACAAGACTGGACTTACCCTCAGAAACTCCTGGGCCTTTTCCAGGGGGGGGAGGGGGACCTCCATGGGCAAAGGGATGGGTGTTGGCAGCAGCCGGGCCCCAACAGAGAGGCCACAGATGGCCTATTCCAAGATTCCGCAAGTGTTCCAAACAGGAATCCATGGGAACTAGGAAGCACACAGGCACCAGTGCCTACTCCAGCCAGGGAGTCACCTATGGGGCATACTCATCATTCACCAATACCATTCAGCACTCCCGTCAGGGAGAATAACCAGGAGCATCCTAATAACTCAAACATTGCAAGAGAGCTGGCACAAAACCAGTCTAGTTGGCCCAGTACTGCTACTGTTTCCAGAAGGAGGTATTCACACAGGGAGGTGGCCGGAGAGGCACATCCCAATTCTGACACCTCCGGCACAGATGGGGGGGCAACTGAGTTTTGGGGAAATACTGAAACCCCAGACAGTCCCGTTACGGGACTGGGGAGCGAAGGAATGCAGCCCCTTGATAGGTCCAGTGCGGGCCTGGGAGGCACTACAGAGTTGCCTAACAGTGGCAGTTTTATAGAGGGGCCAGAGAGCCTGCAACTAGGCAGGTCAACCAGGTTATTGGGAGAACAAAGTCCTGGTCTGACGAGCCCGGTGGGCAAGCAAGTAGACCAGGCAACGGGGCACGGCCCATGGGGACCACCAGGTTCTGAAAGAGGGGGCAAATTCATGTCATCCTCTGGGCAAAATGGAATTGGGGATTCTCAGGGTCTAAGGAGGTCACAGAGAGTCAAGAGATCTCCTAAGTACCTTGAGGACTTTGTAACTCTGCTGGCAAAGCAGAAACAGTGAGAGGGTGTCTGCTGTTGGGAGCAATGGAAATATGGGCATTGGGTATTAATGCCCAGAACAATAGCCCAGTACCATTGGAGCATGGGTTGGCACACCACGCTAGTGTTGAGGTCGCGTGTAACTATTCATATAGTTTATTAGTCTTAGCCGGGGGGGAAGGGGTGTTGTGTCCTGAGCCTGCAAAGGCAGGCTCGGGACGTTGCAATGGTCCCGGGCAGTTGCAAGCTGCCCAGGACCAGACAGGCTGGCGCCGGCTTCGCATGCATGCGCGAGGCGTGGAGCGCACCAAATGTTGCTATTCAGTCCGGGGAAGCATTCTTAAGAGAGGCAGAGAGGCCTGCATGCCTCAGAGCTGTAACGGAGCTGAAGAAACAACAATAAAGGCTTCTTGACACTACGAGATACTCTGTGATTATTCGCCGTTAAGCTGAGGACTCAACAGTACTCATCGCACCTCCTGGAACCAATTAATAATGAGTACTGAGGTACCACTGTATGTTGGAATAATTGCATAGAAATGCTTATAGACTTGCTCCTACACAGTCCTTGAATACCAAAACGGACCGTTCTAGCCACGGAACACATCCATCAGCCATTTGGACAGGCTCTGATAAGAACACGGGAAACAGGAAGGATGAATCATCATCCACCTGCACAGCCTTGCATCTGGAAAGTGTCTGCTATGTGATATATTGTAACCGCCCTAGTATACGCCTTTTTATTACGCCATGTGATGTAGAAACTATTGTAGCAATAAAAGAGGGTCTTGGAGTCAGCTCTAGGCTCTCATCCTGAGATACCTACGTCCGTGTCTCATTCTTCATGGGAGACCACCACAACTGTATATTTAAGGAAATCTTCTGTTGCATATAAATAGGCTGCAGTTTTGTGGTCTGTGTAGGACACATAGACATGATTGGAAAATTTGCTCCTAATCTCATTAAGAATGCTTACTGCCTGCATGATTGGGAATGTGACCTGTGAATAGACAGAATGGTGACTCCTTTTGCCATTCAGATTATTTCCATGGAATTCCCCTTGACAAAGATTTACTTGGGAGAAATATGTGCTACAATGAAAGAGTTTACTACAGAACTAAGATCCAGAAATTTCACTTCAAACATTCAAATGGATGTCCAGGCTACATCTGACTATGGTATAAATCAAAACATACTAGAAGAGGAATCAACAGAGATAAAAGGAACTTATTCTATCTTACAAACCTTCCATCTGCAACTTAGAGGAACAGAAGAAGCAAAGACTGAGATTTCAAACTACAAAGCAATGATGCTTCAAGGAGGAGAGAAATAGATGTCTAATGCAGAGAATGGGATTTCTATCCTTTCAAAGGCTACTGCAAGCAACAAAAATAGATCTACTGGCTGAAAGGGAAGTGTCTTTATGGAAACCTGCCTGGCACAGAAAAAAAGCCAAAATTAGACTGAAAAGAGAAATTTAAAAGTGTGTAAAGGATTAAAAGGCAATGTTGGATTTATGGATTGTTTTAAGGATTATGATTTAGAGTTAGAAGCAAGAATATATATATATATATATATATATATATATATATATATATATATATATATATATATATATATATATATATATATATATATATATATATATATATATATATATATATATATGAGGGTGATTTTTAGAACAGATATTTTAAATAGATTAAGAATGTACTTTTTGGAATAATAGATTTATTTTGATGAAAATTATGTATTGGAATTGAAAAAATGTTGATTTTTTAGATTGGGATGGTTTTAATAATTAATGGAGTGTTTTAAATTAGTTAGATGATTTTTTTGTACAATAACATAGATGTGATAAGGTATGATAATCAATTGGATGAAATTTAAAGTTTGTGTAATGAAATGAATTAAGGTTTAACATTATTTTTTAACTAAGATAGCTATTGTGTAGTGGAAGAAGAAATAAATGAGATTGGTGATAAAAGGAGGGATGAGAGAGATTAAGAACTAGAATACATCTGGAAGGGATACCTGAATTGATAACTTGTTGATTTAAAGTTAAATTTGATTATGGTAATTGTAAACTGATAAAGTTTTAAAACAGGTTTAGTAGTAATAGAAATTTAATTTAGAAATGGAATATTTTAAACGTATTATGTTATTTGAGGGAAATAGAGAGGGGACAGTGAATGTATTAAGTTGAGTTGTTTATTTATGTTTTTACTTTTGAATGTCTGATTACCCAAACACCACAGTGTGTCCTGAGTACTTTTTCTTAAGAATTAAAAAACCAATAAAATATATTTAAAAAAAAAAAGATTTACTTGGGAGTAATTAAGATTCTAGCAGTTATGAAAAAGGGGTGGTACAACAGTGGTAGACATCTGTTACTGTCTAGCGAATCCAGACTGCATCTCCCACAAAACTTATCTATTTATTAGCTGACCAGGGCTGATGGGAGTCGAAGTCCAAAACTGTAAAAGGCATGGAGTTACCCTCCTATACTATATATAGTGAGTTGGGACAGTTCTTCAGCTTGTCTTTAGATTGCAACAATGCTTCCATATTTACAATACACCTCCACCCTGCCTGTAGAGAGTTAGTATCTCATGAAAATGGTCTGCTCCATTCAAGAAGTTACCTTGAGCAGTTAAAACATGGCTCCCTTATGTATATTCACAAAACTGGCAAGAGTTGTGGGTCAAAGAAAGCACAAGTTTACTCTGCACCCTAGTCTATTCCCTCTGCCTAAATTGGACTAGAACACAAAAGATGGAGCGTGTTTAAGATGCATTTCTCAAAGTTCTCACACTAAGGAAAATGGAAGTTGATTCCCACAATCATATTGACTTTTTTGCACTTTTGGGTTGCAGAAGACTGGCCATCCCTAGCCTGGGCTTACAACAGAGCCTTCTAGAGCTCAACTAGGGGCTCAGGAGCCCTAGGGTTTGTTTGTTTTAATCCAAGGATTGTTATCTCAACCACACGAAGGGCCCTGGGTTTTCAGCTGCCTTCACCTTTCTTTGAGAGAGGAATATATAGGAATACTTCCTCTCCAAAGAGCATGACCTGGAGATAAGCCTCCTAAGCTCTCTTTCACCCTAGGGAAGCCACCCCAATCAATCTGGCAGGAATGGAAAGACACAGCATGAATGAACTGTGCCCCTTAAACAACAGATTTGGAGTTTCATAAAGGATTTCAACACAAATATTTTTTGACCATTCTCTTTTGCAAAGGAAGAGCCCACAGTTTAAAACAACCAGTCTGTCCACTGACCCACTAATCCCATGTCTGCCTCCCTTCTCTATTAACTCCCCACCAAGTCTGCCCTGCTTCTCATCACAGATGTGTCAGCTTGGGCGCCTCTTGGATTCTACCCTGAGTAGAAGCATGGTGAGAAGAAAGGTCTGTATAGGTTGGATTACCCTTGCAAGGCCCATGGTGCTGGTTGGAGCCCATCTGGAGGGCCCCATTGTACTCCATGCTTGCAGGGTGGTGATGTTGAAGGGGGTTCAGCCCGTAAAATGATGAGGCAGAGTTGGGCATAGAATCCATGTAGTTGCCACCCACATAGACTGGGCTGCCTTGCATATTGGTGGGGGCATAGTTGCCACCCCCATTACCCTGTAAGACATGAGAATCACACTTGGGTGCCATGTAGGTGTACTTCTGTTGGCTGAGGTATCCTTTGATGGGGTTTTGGTAGGCAGTGGGCATGGCATAGGCATTCTGGTGAAATTTGTGGAAGGAGGGCGGAGATGGTGCTTCATAGTTTGAAGTCATGGGGTGCAGGGCGTTGAGGAGGCCTGCAGAGGCCTGCAGGGCTTGGGGCAGGCTCCCTGAGGGGGAAGGCCCCCTGGAGGATGTCCCAATGCCTTTTGACTTCTGATCCTTTTTGTATTTCATCCTCCGATTCTGGAACCAGATCTTGATCTGCCGCTCACTGAGGTTTAACAGGTTGGCCATCTCCACTTGGCGCGGCCTGCAAAGGTAGCGGTTGAAATGGAATTCCTTCTCCAGCTCAACCAGCTGGCCACTGGTGTAAGCTGTGCGGGCCCTCTTAGGAGCTGAGGAGCCCGGAGGGCTTTTCTCACCACTGCAGCTTTCTGGAAAGGAGGTCCGGAAATGAAATCAAAGATAATTACTTACATGCAGAAAATTGAATGCACAGGCTTCTTAATAAATCTTCTGATGGGTGAGAAGACTACACCCTCCCCCAGTTCCCACTACATAATTGTGTCATTTATTAAGAGTTCTATTCTCCAAAGTTGCCCCGTTTTATGAAAATTTGATCATGTCATGAAGAGAAGATATCCAGGGCTATTTATTTGAGAGACCCTTTCAGAGAAAATTAACAAGTTGGCAAGGCAAAATGAATCAAGTACCTAGGTATATAGACCTGCCCTGCCCATGGCCCATCAAGACTGCTAGTCTGAATGAGTCAACAAAAGTGGGTACCTGCCTGCTTTGAGAAGTGTAACTCATAAGTCAACTTCCAGGGTATACACACACACACACACACACACACACACCCTCTGCACTTTTGAAAGGCACATGCCCATTGCAAGCCCCCATTTATTCCAAGGGAGGGCTGCATAGGAGAACTTCTTGTGGGATTGAGTCCAGGTATTTTTATAATAAAAAGTGGAAAAGATGGATTTAGGAAAAGACAGCAAGCTTTCTATACAGATCCAATGCTGGTATTTACTGCATCTTGTGCTTTAAAGTAAATGGAAATAGTCTTCGGGGGGTTTTAAGGAGCTGAGAATTGTTCCCTAACCCTTCAGTCCTGACTTGCAAGAAAGATCAACCGTTAAGCAAACAACTGTACTGCCTCAAACCTCTGTGTTAGAGGTTTGAGGCAATACAACTGGACTAATCATTTCAAACTGCAATTGGGGAAACCATTAGTAATAAATAGCTCCCCCCCTTGTAGAAATCTCCCCACCATAGAAGCAAGTGGAATTTGGAAATGGACTTTTTCCAAATGATTTCTACATCCACAATCTGAAATGAGACTAAACCATTCTATTGCTCAAGAATCTATCACCCACTTCAACCATACATCTATCCTCTGCCTTATTTGGGAGAGTTTTGAATTGTAACAAACTTACACTCAAAGATATGTTTGTACATTAACATTTGTACAGAGATGTGTTACAGCTGGGTGAAACACACATAATTTGAAGTCATAGTTACTATCTATTAAATAAATGTGTAATTTTCCCAGCACTGTTGTGAGGTACAGTAAAATTCTTGTGTTCTTGCAGTGAGAAGAGATGTAAAGAAAATGTAAGAGTTTCAAGAAAATGTTTTAATGTGGGACAAATAGTATTTGAGTGTGCAGTTAATACAGATTTGGTGGACACTGGTAAGAGTTCACATGCCTCTCAGGGCCAGGTGGTTTGCAAACTTGCCTTTACAAAATTCTCTCCTAAAAATTGTACTTTTCAGTGAAGGAGGAGAGCTTTTCCATTTAGTTCTGAATCATAGGCTTGTATGAAACTGAATCTAATTTATAAAGTTGTTATTCTAGGCTATGATTCCATTAGTATTTACTCAATGCAACATGCACAGACTACTCAAGAATCCAAAGAAGCTGTGAATATGCAAGAGGAACTACTAAATGAGAACCAGGATATAATCTGTCCCAGGGGCTCCCAAACCTTTTGTTTTCACTGGCACATTTGAAATTTTAGAACATGATGTGGAATGCTCTCCTAGAATGTCTGCTTGGGAATTTATTCTTTCCCCAAATGACTGCCATGGGGGAAAACAAAACACAGATTTATCAGAATGCTACCCTCCATCCATTGTGGATGTTTCCCTGTAGGGTGCTTCCTATTTACCTTTGTTTGCTGTTGTCCTTACTCTGGGCAAGTGGACATGCATCCAGAAATAGTACTGGGCTGCAGCCACCTATCATTTTT
Organism: Crotalus adamanteus; assembly: GCA_039797435.1. Classification (NCBI taxonomy): domain Eukaryota; kingdom Metazoa; phylum Chordata; class Lepidosauria; order Squamata; family Viperidae; genus Crotalus; species Crotalus adamanteus. The sequence continues at coordinate 45,926,281 of CM077935.1, read as the reverse complement.
ATTTTCTTAAAAAAACAAAAACAAAACAACCTAATGGAGTCCACTGGGGCCCAAAGGCATTGGTGTTAATAAAGGTGATGCTGGAGGATGGTACTTTGCTCATGCAGCATGCCAATTTCCAATTCATTTTTAATTGAAAGGTTTTTTAAATGTAAAAAGTCTATCAGATGTGATGCCTCCAGGCACATAGATGCCACACTGGGATTCTACCTATTGCCTTTTAGTAGGACCATATTAACATGCTCAAACATATTAATCTGGCTACTCTCTTAATTCTAGCATGAATTTAGCTCTGTACCTTTTGCACAATAACACATTCATGCAAATTATTCGTCCAAATTGAACTGTGTCATTGTACTCAACTTTGAATAGTGCTGCTGATTCAAAACCACTTAGTATAGAGAATTGGCTATAAGAAGTTTATTCCTCAAATTAAACTCTTTATATTAAGAAAGGAACCTCACTGACATCAAAGGAATATATACCTAAAAGAGAATTGTAACCTAAGTATATTTAGAAATTAGTTCTAATAATATTACTCTCACTTGCTTCCATTTGAATTTAGGATCTTGACACCAACTTGCTTAGAAATAAATCTGGAGCCATTGACATTTGTGGCTATTATGAACTTTGTCCCCTATAAAACCTGCTATCCCTAATAATTCTGTAGTTTAAATATCAAGCAAAACAAACAAACAAACCTATTTCCCTACCAGACATGACTTGGACTAAATTACTACATTATATACGGACAAAACCCATTTTGCATGGTATTAGAACAGGGGTTCTCAACCTTGGCAACTTTAAGACTTGTGGACTTCAATTCCCAGAATTCCTCAGCCAGCTTTGCAAACCTGGCTGAGGAAAGTTGCCAAGGTTGAGAACCCCTGAATTAGAAGGTGGAGATTGGGAAACAGTAGCCTTCATGCCTGCAACAAATTAAACAATCTCTGCTGGATACTGTATTTGTGAGCATCCATGCTAAACCAATGGCATATAAAATAGAGTATAGCACACAACTCAGGACTTGATGGAAGTACATTTTGCCAGCTGTAAAAAACAGACATTATAAACTGGAGACCATAACTCATGATAAGCCAGCTATGCCCAGACTGTCTGGTTTTAAGAAGGCATGTTCTAGATCCAGCACGCTGAGGAAGGAGATGAAAGGGTTCAATGGTAGAAAGGTGTATAGAAGCAGTTTGGAGAGTCATCAGGAATGCTCCTGCAGCTAAACAAAACCAGCAAGCCTCCTTGTCCTGAGACAAAGAGGACTGCAAATTTTCTGATTCAGTTGTGTTTTACCTTCAGAGAGGTTTATTTTTTTCTTTTAATAGGGAGTACAAGTAGTCTTTGACTTACAGACATTTGTTTATCGACCATTCAAAGTTACAACAGCACTGAAAAAGTGACTTATGACCATTTTTCACACGACCTTTGCAGCATCCCTGTGGCTATGTGATCATAATTTGGATGCTTGACAACTGGCATGTATTTATGACAGTTGCAGTGTCCTGAGGTCATGTGACCACCTTTTGCAACCTTCTGACAAGCAAAGTCAATGGGGAAGCCAGATTCACTTAACTGTGTTACTAACTTAAAAACTGCAGTGATTCGCTTATCAGCTGTGGCAAGAAAGTTTGTAAAATGGGGCAAAATTCATTTTACAATTGCCTTGGTTAGCAACAGAAATTTGGGGCTCAATTGTGGTTGTAAGTGGAGGACTACCTGTATTACAAAATGGTGTTCTCACCTATAGAAACCTACATTGTGCCCAACAGCTAGGACTATTGGAAATTAACTTTATGGACATCAGAAAGGGAAGTGCTTTGAGTCCCAATTTTACTAGTGGCAGAACCTCTGCATAGGTGTAGGTGTGAGAGACAGAACATTACTCCAGTGTAAGTAGCTGATATTGATCATCATGTGTGATTAGTATTAAACAAATGGAGGTAGGAGGGGGGTTGTTAATACAAGGAATTGAAGTGAAGAACCTGTTCCTCCTCCATTGCCAACTTTATTTTATTCATTTTTTTGTTTATTTGTTTATTTAATTTATTGGCCACCCATTTACCATAGGGTAACTCTGGGCAGCTTGCAGTTACATCTAAGTTAAAGTTTAAACTTTTGCCCTTCTGCTTTCATGCACAATTCACAAAACCACTCCTATTCCACCCACACCTTGTTGTATTCTCCTTCTGGCACTCTCAGCTTTTTCTGGGAAAGATTCCCCTCTTTGTTGCAAGCCACCTCTCACTTCTGTAACAAGCTTTTCCATCAAGTTCAAATTTCCAAGCAGGTCCTTTTTCTGAGCTATCTTGATCATCCATTTTCTTCTAATCCAGATATGTGGAACAGGAACACACACACACACACCTCATCACCCTGAGCCAGCATAGCTCTGCTGGCTCCACTGAATGTGGATTGTTGTTCCACCCAGGTTGCTGCCCTAAGTTAAATGATGTTCTTCCAGGGCCAAGTGGGTTGGGTTCCCAGTCTAGAACCTTCAGACAAGGGAGGGGAAAGCATGTCACTGCAAACAGTGCCTGGCACTGCCCACCCTTGAGCAGGAAAATATTGCACTGGCTTGCACTCATCCACATCTTTCCTACACCCCACACCCAGCTGTCTAACCAAACTGAGCCTGCTTGTGTGCATGCAGAGAGCACTGTAGGTGCATGGGGAAGTGTGGGGCTATTTCCAAAAGCAGAAAATACCTGCACAGGGGGAACTGTTTTTCTGCCTGGCGTTTTGCCTCGACTCTTTCATCCAGGGGAAAATCTGCTTGGTGAGGGCTGTGTTACTAGAGGCCAGGCTGGATTTGCTGGGGACACTTTTGACCGCCCCCGATTGGCTATGGTTATTGCTGCCGCCGGTGGTGTTGGATGTGGTACTGCCGCTGCCGGTGGTGATGGGGTTGGTGGGTGGCGAGACGGGCGGGGGCGGGTGATGCTCCTGAGGCAAGCTGGGGCACAGGCAGCTCTCATTCAGGTCCTTCGCCTTGGCCAGCGGGGCCGCGTTGTCCAGAGACTGGAGGGTGCAGGCGGGCCGCTGGTAATCGCTCTCCACGTGAGCCGCGGGCTGGAAGGATTGCAGAGAAGGGCCCTCGCAACCGAAGCCGTTTGCCCCCGGGTAGGAGTAAGTCCCAAAGAGCGGGGAGGTGTCGTAGTAGCTGGCCTTCTGCATGGCTGGGGTTCACCGAGGCGCTCTCTTGCTGCTACCAGGCTCCGGTTAGCCCTCTCGTGGAAGGACATTTGCACTCCCAGGGTCACGTGACGAGGGGCCCTTCCCTTCCCCCGGTGTCTTTTGGAAGCTGACCTGAAAGGTTAGAAGGCACACACAATGATATGGCTCGGCCTCTGAATCCATCTTGGCAGCTGAAAAGCGCGTGACATGAATAGGGCGCGGGCTACGGAGGAAAGCGGGGAGCAGATGCCGCAGCCGCCAACAGCTTTTTGCCGGGTGTTCTGGACACCTCGCCCCTCTCCATTGGGCCAAGATTTCTAGATATATACATATAATACATATACACAGAGCGAGGGGAGGCTGCGTGCCGGCGAACCGTTCACGAAATCAATTCCTCAATAGCGTTTCCCTTTTCTGTTCGAGAGTTCAATTCCTTTTCTCCGTCCGCTTGTTTCTTTTAACTACACCATTACCTATATATAGTTCTTGTAGACAGAGAGATCGCTGCCGCAGGATTCCTTTTAGACCATTCAGCCCAATTCTCCAAGAACTCTGCCGTGAATAATCCAACTACCTCTCTACACACCAGTCTTTTCACATACGCGCGCACAATTGCTCCAGTTATAAGGACGAAGTATTTTATTTCCACGCCCCAAAGAAGTGAATCGATCTCAACCTCGCTACCGCTTATTTAAGGGACTGAATGAAGAGGAAGAAAACGGGGACGGGAGGAGGCTTGAAAGTTAAAATTCTGGAAATCTGTGGAACTGACTTCCAGATAAACTATGTCTGAGATGGAAGGTCACTTGGAAAATCTATTCGGAATGAATTTTAATAGTATTTGCATATTTGTAACAACCACAGTCAGGCACCCGCATGGAAATGCCAAGAGTTTCGCACCCGAATTCCGTGTTGCAAAATCAAAGTATATGTTTCCAATTCAGGATTAAGGAACTTTGGAAAAACAAACCTAAGTATAAATTGGATAAAATTGTATTTAACGGTACCTTTAAATGCTTCTGAGGTTCAACATTTAACATACTGAAAATGTTTTTTACACTTCTGAAATATTTCGAGATTTCATTAATCTGCTTTCAAAAGAGGAAGGAGCTCAAATTCTTTGATGTTGGTTCTTTTGATGCTGTTTTAGCAATTCTGATTGCAGTTTGAAATTGGCTGTGCAAAGGCCCTCTTCCCTGTAGTCGTTAAAATTCTGCCTTGTTGCCACTCAAGGTGTGAGCCTGTCCTATCTCTTTCCTAAAGCCCAGCTACAGGCCAGTTTTCATCTGCTCTTTGAAAAAAACAAATCCTGTTTTTCTCACAAAACCATTTGGTCCCTTGCTTTTCTTTCCCTTTTACTTTTACGTCGAGTTTTTAATTTATTTAAGATGAGAGACTATATCCTTCTCAAAGAAATGGGACTTATTTCACTGCTAGCAAAATTTTTATAAATATAATAAAAGCTCTAATGTATTTCATGGGCCAAACCATGAATCTGGAAAGGAATTATCTTTATCTCTCTTCAGCCCTTCTGTGTTTCATTTCATTCCAGATGGCTACATTCTATTTTCCTTCCTTTCCAGCATAAAAAATAGTATTGAAAGCCACCACTCAGTTCTGCCCATTGTTGGGGGATGGGCAAATATACCAACCTTATGTACACTGATTCAGTTCAAAATCTACAGTATATCTCACCCCTTCCTCTTCACATTTGTGATTCTCTGCCCTGGCCTTGAAACTGTAGCCATTGCTTTCTAGAGGTAGGCAACTAAAATCTTCCATGGCCCAGCATTTCTGGAAAGAATTAGGGCAGCTGCCCTGCCTCAATTCAGCATCCAGGGAATATTTATTAGCAAACACCATAATTTAGTGCTCTCCCCCAAATGGTTTGAAGAGGAAAGAAAAAGGATGTTCCATGAAGGTGGAAGGCTGATCACCCTGAGTCAGCCATTATCTTCTCTCTAGACCCACCCAGTTTTAGACTTTTGGGGAGCACTGAGGGCCAGGGAGAAATAGGCACCAAAGGGTTTTTGCTGTTGCCTTTTGTTGGGTTCAATTAAGCTGCATCTTTAAGATATTAATCTCCTTTCTACCCCAAAAAGAACCCAAAGTAGTCTATACACTCAGTAGCTAACATTTAAGTCCCTTTTTATACCTCAGCTTTCAACACTTTCCAAATGTCAGCCATTTGTCTTAGTTGAAGACAAAGAGGGGTGGAATCATAAATGATTGACTCCAAGCGATTGCTGTGGTAATTAAACACATGCACACATAGACACAGAAGGAAATATCCATTGGAATAATGAATAAGAAATCATCATGTGTTTGCAATTAGTCATTGAAATGTCAACCACAGCCCTGAAGTTGGTTCTTGCCCACTTAGAAGTTTCATTTTTATTCCTAAGGATATTTCAGAATAAATGCCTTTTTTCTTAGAGGCTTTAGTTTTTCTTTTAACATAGTTTACCAAACTGAAGAATCCTAAAGCTTGTGATGAAATTGAAGGAAGGCTGTAAGGTCGAGATGGAAAAAAAAGTCATAACCATTTTTCCATTAACCTCCATAATGGGGTGGGAAAAATCCTAATTATATTGCAGAATAAAACTAAGCAGCTTTTTTGTTGAAAGCTTGTTTCCCCAAAGCAAATGGTAATCCAGGTCCTTGGGCAGGATTCGATAGGTGGACAAAAATGCCAAATCTAGTCTGACTGTGTGATCAATAACAATAACAATAACAACAGTTCTTAGGTCCTTGGTTAGGACCTGAACTGTAAAGTTTTTACCAGTCCCAGACTGTGAATCGAAATGAAGATTAAATAATTATAAGTATATGTATAAGTATAGAACAACATAACAATTCAAAGCAAAATGCTACTATATTCATTAAAGCCAAGATGGATGGATGGATGGAAGGAAGGAAGGAAGGATTCTAGTGAAAAAGGGAAGGATAAAGAGAAGGAAAATAAAGGAATGAGAATAGCAAAAAGAGAGCAAAAGGGGGTAGAAGAAAAAGGGAGGGAAGGGAAGGAGGGGGAAGAAGAGAGAGAGAGTGTGTGTCGCTGCTTGGAAGGAAGCTTACAGCTTGTGAACTCTTCATGAACCTCGCGTTGCGAGTCATACAGCTATAAATCATGGAGACACGGTCTCCGCCATTCACAACTGAATGATACTATTTCGGTCCACCTTACCTTAGCCTCTGACGAGAGCAGCGCAGCGAACAGACATAATATATTTTCGCAGCCAGAAAGCAACGCAATCAATAAACAAGGAGAGCTCCCCCCATTCCTCTCAGTTAAAAAAAAATGTTCAAGGAATATCTAGAGGGAGAAATCCGGTCATAACGCCAGAGAGAGGGGGGATCTCTCTATAGAAGCTCTGGTGGAGGGATGCTCCGGTCCTCCCTCCCCTCCCCCCTGTTTGGAGAGGAGGGGCAAGGTGAGGGAGAATTTACAAGATTCTTGACCGCCTTCCAAAGATGTTGAGGGAATCCTTGGATTCTGACTGCCTTGTACTCTCGGTATGGTACTCCCTGTTCGCTGTTAACAATGGCCTCTGGCTTTACAGCAGAAGGCAACAGGGGAGAGAGAAAAGGGAACACACAGAAAGACTGACAGACAGGGTACCAAGGAGGGGAAAACAGAAAGAATCGCTGACATCAAACCCTCAACTAGGCAATGCCTAGACTGAGGTTTAAACATAATACTAATATTAGCACTAATTCTAATACTAATAACCTGCTTGCCATTTAAAGGGGAGAACTAGAGGGGGGAGGAATAAGGAGATACGTACTGTAAAGAGACTTTGTATCTTGCAAGGGGGGGAGGCGATTCTGTGTGTGTGTGTGTGTTTGTGCGCACGCATGCGTGTGTGCACGCACGCGCCTCTGCTTTGGAGAGCTTGGCCAATGTTGCTTTCTGACAGTGTCAGTTAAGGAAAAAGCAATATGCAAATGGAGATATGGTGGACACAGAGGCCTAGCAAGAGAACTGGAGTTGTATTGATCTACATGCTTCTCAACTACATGTCAAGTTATGCTAATAAATCGTCACAAAGAGAATCAAATGCCACTCCAACACCTCCTTGTCATCCTATTCTCTTTCTTCCTCTTCTTCCTCTTTTTCTCTCCTCCTGAGAATTATTTCAGTACAGCTACAGAAAAGGCCTTTCAAAATTCTGCTACCTCATCTGGTGCAAACTAGACACCATATATAGAGAATATGACATCATTATGGTGGCTACCCTTCAAGAGAAGGTAACAGAAACATGGCAAAATGAAGTTGTGTGTGTTTTAGTGCAAATTTAAACATTCAAGGGGGTAGGAAATAGAAGGAAAGTCAAGCAAAGTTTATATATTAAGCCAGAATTGTTGTAATTGGCTCTTTGTATGCTCTGGCAATGTGTGAACAGGGAAGAGGGTTAGGAAAGAAAATGGTACATTTATGGCAACCAATCACATTACTTTTTGCATATGGAAAGGTACAAAACCATTTGTTTGTTGGGAATTACTTCTAAGTTGTGTAATTGCAATGGGGATGCATGAAACAATTTGACATGGGAAAAGTAAAGGGAAAGATGGAGATGATAGATAGATAGATAGATAGATAGATAGATAGATAGATAGATAGATAGATAGATAGATAGATAGATAATGTCAAAGTAACTCAAGATTTATTACCCAGTTCCTGTCCAAAAGGAGCTTTACTTGCAAAGACAAAAGGTTTGTACCAGTTTCTGCTGCTGTCAGGAAAGGGAGTTGTCATTACAAACTGAAAGTGGGAAGAAGAAGTTGAGGTCTCTGCGCATTTTGGGGCCTGTAAGTCAAAATGAGAGATCTATTGTTACCTCTTCCCCAATCTTTTTCCCAGCCCTACCTTTTGGGATGCTTAATTGCTGAATTGACAACTGGCATTGAGAAAAGGAAGAAGCACTGGAATTGGCTGGTTTATTTCTTCAGACACTCTTGCCATTAAAAAAACATCGTATCTCACTCAGTGCATTTTTATGATACTTTTGCAGGGAGAAACTTTTTCATCTGAGCACTTTGTCAAATCCAACTTTACCTTTGACCTGCACCAAATGGTTCCAGAAATTACAGATGAACTTCTTGGTCTTCCACTTGGATAATAATAGCTATTGGTGGCCAGGCTTTCTTAAAGAGCTAAGAAAAGAAAACATGGGTGTTTCTTGTAATATTAGGCTTTTTTTATTTGGACTACCATCAAAAGACTGGATACCAAACATCTTTTCTTCATCTACAAGATTATTTTTAAACTACCATGAATGGTAAGATAACTTTTACAGGATAAAATCTGCATTTTAGTTTAGTTACTTTGCTTAAGTAACAAAATTGGGGGACAGTTGCAAAACAAAAAACCCAAGTTTTAACATTTGGAATTTGTACTTCTTCCTTTATTTATCTGTAGTTTGGTTTACCAGGTCAGTTGTTATTTTTTTTTTTAAGATTTAAGTACACTTTTCTTGGACTAAACCATACTGAATGCAGTAGGTCATGGTTCTGAATAAATATGCATAGGAATAGCTGTGTGAGTTATTTAGCAATCCTGCAAAAACTTACCTGGGAATCCTAAAAAAGCTCCTTGGCATTTTCTTCTGAGTAGCCTATATAGGATTGCTTTGGAGGGAATAGACTCAAAGCAAGCTAAGGGCAATGAACCAGCCTCTACAAAATGAAAGGTGACACACTTGTGGTGGTGCTGGTAATATAGCTTGGGGTGTGTCAAGTAGGTCACAAATGTACTATTAAAAACTCAGGTGAGTGATCCAGAAGATATAAAGAAAAAGAACAAATTGAAAAAGGAGGGGCCTGTTTAAAGAGAGAGAAAAGGAAAGAGGAAAGGGGCAAATGTGGGTGGGGGAACCTTTACTTTAAAATAGATGCGTTTGTGGTAGGAGTGAAAATATACTCCAAATAGAAACAGAGTCCTCTCTTTTCTCAGCCCCATTACTTGCGATTCATTGTTGTTATATCCATCATTAATGCAATACTGTACAGTACTTGAAGCGGCCAGTTCACTTCGCGAGATTTAGTCCTGGAACCCTCTAACTTTGAAAAAAGCAGCACGTCTCTGAATTAGTTCATCTCCAACCACCCAAATACTGATTTTTGAGAGTTTTTATCCAAACACTTTTTATGTACACTGGACTGCCCATTTCTCAATTGTAATGGTACAGCAGTTACCCAGATCACTTATTTTCGTTGAGGGGAAAAAAACTCCTTAACATATGCTTTCCTGGGCACCAAAGCGCGGCTTCGTCCCGTTTACATTAAGTACAAAAAGACACAAGGCAGGCGCGCGCGCGTGCGTGTGTGTGTGTGCGTGTGTGAGATGTTCTTAACAGTTCGCGTTTGTTGTTGCTTTTCGGCATTGAAGCTGAGAGAACATCTTCGAGCAGAAGAAAGAGAAATTAGGTAAACCCTCACCCGTGAATTAAAGTCCCTACAGGAAGCCTGAAAGATTTTCTAAGGGTAAAGTGGACTGCGCTTCTTGACCCTTCGTGACAGGGAGGGAACCCTTCAGATAAAATATTAGCCGGGGCGCTCGTTCTCTGTTTAAAGTCTGCCTGAGAACAGACCTATAATTTCACTGCGGTATGTCCAGATCTAAAATGACATTTATTTGGTGTGTAAGAGAAAACGACGCCGCCAAATAATGAACCCAGAATTAGTGGGAGGTGAATAACGAGAGTCCTATCTCTGAAACGGAGAGAAGGTTTCGTTTGGGAAAGGAGAGATCGTTTTAAAATATTTTCGTTAGGGGAAACATTCCTTGGTTTTAATAACTTCGTTTCCCGTTCTGAATGTTATTAATCTGTAATAAAAAAATGTCCGCTAACCACCCACCCACAGTCCCTGGTTCGGCATCCCCGTATGTCACACAACCTCAAGAATGTAAATTACGGTCGGGAGGCCTCGTACACCTTCTCGGTTCTGCTGTCTGTGGCAGCAATCTGAGCGTCATTCCGGGCGCTCCTTGTTGTTACTCCGGCCCGTTTGAACTGCCACCGAGTTGGCATCAGTCCACGGATACCAGATCCTCGTGGGTTCTCCGTTTCTGGCTTCCAGTTGAAATAATTCGTTCTATAAATAAGACTATTGGCTATTTATTATTTTTTAAAGTGCTTCTAGAATCTTACAAATTCAACAGGTTACATCTGAATTATTGTAATGCTAATACTGATTCTGTGCTACCAGATCTCATCATTTGCTAAAGCAACTAAAGAAAACTGAAGATTTAAAAACTATTATTCTGTTACTCCAGATCATTTCTTCAGCCTTTGGCAATTTGGTGTCTGATAGAAATGTTGAATACACCTCCCACTCTTGGACATCTTGAATGTGGCTGATTGGATGTGTAGTTCCACATATTTGTAAGGCACCGGTTTGGGGAAAGTTGATCCACACATTCAGCTGCAGAATCAGGCATCCAATTATTGCCTCTATCTTGTAACTAAACCATGAAATATAGATGTTCACCTCAGCCAGATGGCTTCAGGAGTGGTTCAGTGGCCATGGATGGGACCCTTTTCAAAGTAAATTGGGGAATTATTTTCTTTTAACCTTTAAATCACAGCTGCTGGATAAGGAAGCACAGAGGATGAGCTATATTGATCTACCTATATCCTCTTAATGTATACAACACCCATTGACCCAGAGTCTGTGATCAGTGTTTGTTGGAAGTCAGGAATTCTGTAAACCAAGCATCTGGGGAGGGTGCAGGGACAGGCACCAGGTCTGGGAAGGTTGGACAGGCATGCTGCCTGGAGCTTTTTGGAGTAGCAGTAGAATACATTTTAGATGGAACTGTCTTAAGACAGTAAACCTACAGCATTAGCCTCTGGATGGTGGGGAAAAGAAACCCTATGCCTGATACACTAAAGTTTGGGAACTCTTGTGTTGCTCACTCATTCATTGCAAAAGAGTTGCTATTCAGAATCCACCCATTAAATGCCATATAGGTTACTGATGAGGAAACGCAGTAAAAAAAACCAAACAAACTGGTGCTTCCTCATTCAATATTGCAGTGGTTCTTATCTGTGCAGGGATGAGGAATATGTTCCTTCAGAACTTGGACCCTAGTTCTCACCAGTTCCAGCCAGCTGGTGATAAGGCATGCTGGGAGTTGTAGTTCTCCAATATCTAGACTACAAATTCCTTATCTCTGATTTAGGAGTGGCCCTTGTCTTCTTTTCCTCAACATAATTTATTCCCAGTGGCCTGTAAGTGGGGCAGTTTATTGTTTTATTTATTAGTGCAATTAGTGTGGCAATTGCTGTAATGTTATCTATTTGTTGCATCGTATCCCAGCTTTCTTCTATGATATGTTTCATTTGCTGGAAGTAGATTGTGTCTCAGTTAATTATAAATATAGGGCTTACAGTATATTTATAATTAACTTTAGCATTAATCTAGTTGGAGACAACCCTTGAAAATTAATCAGACTTAAACAGTTACTGATTTAAATTCAGAATTACAGACTAACAGAATATCAGAGTTGGAAGGGACCTTGGAGGTCTTCTAGTCCAACCCCCTGCCCAAGCAGGAGACCCTATACCATTTTGGACAAATGACTGTCCACTCTCAAGTGATGGAGCACTCACAACTTCTGAAGGCAAGCAGTTCCCCTTATTAATTGTTCTGACAGCAAATTCAATGAGCATATTGTGAATCTTACTAAATCTCAATCCCATCTATCCATCAACCCTGTATGGAAAGATAATATGTGTCTATATTTCTAATTTTTAAATGTTTCATTACTGAAATAGTGTTTCAAATTTAACTTTTAGGAACATTCCTCACCATGGTATCTTCCATGTTGAACTCTCTTTGCAGGGTGCCAGACTGTGAAGGGTGATTATCAAGGAAGTACATTATGCTGAATCATATCATCCATAAACAAAAATATTTGGGGTCTTACTTGAAGAACAATACTTTAGAACAGTTTGAGATGAATCCTGGAATGACTCACTTAAACTGTGCAAAAACAGTATATATGAACTATACAGAAATCAATACATACAGAAAAGTTTAAGCATACAAGTAAAATACTTTGGCTTCCACTTTTGTTGGCTGCTGTAAAATGCAGCAGCATTTGGGAAAAGAAAAGAGGGAAGAAGAGGAAAATGCCAGAAGCGGATGTCTCATTTTGCAGTGCATCATGCTGGGTTGCCTTGTCAACAAAACCAATTAAAAAAAGGGGGGGAGACACAGCATGGAAAATGGGGCTCTATTCTTGTATCCCAGAGTAGCATTCATTTTTTTCCCCCAGCCTCCCTCTCTTCACCCCCACCCTGGATGCTATTTCTTGTTAGTTGGTGTGAAACATCTCCGCCTTTAGAGGTGCTTTCTACCTTAAGTAAAGTTCTTCTGAAATCTCAGGGAGAAGGTTCTTCTCAACACCCACTCAGAATCTCTTAAGAATGTGGAAAGGACTATAATGGAAGCATTAATGGAAGAGAACATTTACTTTGGAGCTCTTGTAGTGTTTTGAGATCCACCTAAACTTCCTTTCCCTTAAACTTTCTATCAGGTCAAAGAAAAATCTGCTCATTTAACCAACATTGCAATACAGCCTGCTTATGAAAACCCAAAATATCCTTTTGAATTGAATGTGATTTACCTCCAAGTAAATATATTGAGTTATGTGACCTGACACATGTATCTGGTAAGGATTTAATGAAGCTAGAACAGTGAAGTCCACACTCTTGGAGTCTAAAATGTCAGCTAGGTTTGAAGAATAACCCACTGCATTTGTGCAAGGAACTAAGACATTCATTTCTGTGGTATCTCTTTCCAGCTAAGCATTAAGCTTTCTTAACATGATCTCCTCCAGTTGTGTTAGACTATAATTCCCATCAAGCCACAGGAAGTAATGCAGTGCTGTCTGATGATTATAGGAGTTGTAATCCAAGATTTTTGGAGGACTGCAGGGTGGCCAAGGCTGGTATGTAAGAATTTTCACATAGCCAGACAGACCAGTATGTTCAGGGCTGGGTAGCTCAGTAAGCATCAAGCATAGGAGACAGATGATAGCTAGATGATAGCAAGATAGCTAGAGCTAGCTAGCTAGAGATTAGATAGATAGATAGATAGATAGATAGATAGATAGATAGATAGATAGATAGATAGATAGACAGACAGACAGACAGACAGACAGACAGACAGATAGATAGATAGATAGATAGGAGGGAGGGAGGGAGGGGTACACACCATATGAGAGCAGTGGTGAGATTCAGCCGGTTCTCACCACTTCGGCAGAACTGGTAGTGTAGAGGTGAGAGACAGGCAAAGATCGTGTGCAGAACACTGCCCCTCCAAAGCCTGTGTACCCCTCCTCTCTGCATCTATCTTGCTCACATCACCATAGTGATGTGGAAGTACGCAGGTCTGTGTGACCTTGGCCAGTTTGATAAGGCTGGCTGGTGAACAACAAGTTTCCCTGTTTATGGCCTCTAGCTTTTTACTCTTGAGGATTGGTAAAGGATTTTAGCCAATGAAATGCTATTGCCATGCAGTAACTTTTGCTATTTGTAAAACTCTATAAAAACAAATAAAGGCTGCATGCGGCCGGCCATTTCTTTGCACCCTTCAATGACTAAGGACTGATTACTACAGCTGGCGCCCGTTAACAGGGACTTTTGCGACCCCTCCGGGAAGAAGCAGCCACCAACATACTTATCGTCTGGAACAGACCCCTAGGTGCACTTTCGTCTTACGAGACCTCTCAGTGTGAGTATGGGCTGTAAATTATCTCACCCTCAGCAAAAGCACGTACAGGAGCTCAGACTCCTGCTACAGAAGTCAGGCGTGGCAACGCTTGAAACGGACATAAGGAAGCTGATTGGGGAGATAGGAAAACAGTGTTCTTTGAATCCTGAGCATCGGACACTTAGGCTAAAAGATAGAGCATAAATTACATCTTGAACCTTGGGCTCCAGTATAAACATCTATAGTATTCAGTCCTGTCAGGCAAGGAAGAAAAAAATGGACCCAAATACTTCAGAAGGGCAATTAACTATCAGCCCCCTTCTGCTTGCAACTAAGTAAAATTTATTCCTCCTAAAAACATCTTTAATTGGATTTTCAGCTTCTTCTGAAGAGGCTAATTTGTTTGCTGATTAGTTAGAGACATAAATCAAAATGTACCCCCTCAACAAAGTGTTTTGAGCAATCAGAATGCTTTGAAACTCTATAATCTGTTAAGTTAACCCTGTCAGACAAATGTCTGGTTGTGTTTTGTGTTATGTGTGTGTGTGTGTGTGGCCACTGAGAACATTATGCTTGGGCTTGGAATGGTGAGAAAAATGGGAAATGATTAGGGCCCTCAAAACCAGTTTTTGGTTGAAATCACCTTGTCATTTTTCTCGCTTCTTGCAAGACAAGTTATATGTCTAAATAAATGTTGTTGTAACAGTATTTGTGTATATACGTTTGTCTGTGCTGTTCTGTGTTATTACCAAGACTTGGAAGAGGCTCAAAGCCCTCTCTGATAACAACAATACAAGAAGGCCTTGCTAAGAATATATGGTTTGCCTGGAGAAAGTATGAAATGAAATAATTGTATGTGGAATGATTTTATGCAAACAGTCCGTATGGAACTGAATGAGTTAATTTGTTGAAGTGTGTGTTAGCCTTCAAAACCCACCCATTTTTTCCCAAACTGTGAAAATAATAGTAAATATTTGTATGAGAATAATTTCAGGGAGAATGTATGAGAGAATTTATTGAAAAATGCATATGAAGGAGATGAAACTATTTTTTGGTGGTGAGATTTCCCCCCCTGTCTCTTTCGGCTGGCTGCATTGCTTAAAGAGCAAGAGACAGGAAGGAGGAGGGGGAACTGTTCGTTTAATTTTTTTTTTCCTCTGCTTGGAATTGTAATCTGAGAAGAGTGGAGTGAATCTGAAACTTGACATTCACCTATGCAGTTTCGGCAAATAATTTTTTTACTCAAAAGAGAAACAGTAAATGTTGGACAATATTTTTTAATATCCAACAACCAAAAGAACTAACTGAATTACTTTGTTATAGATTTATAAATGTTTAACCTATTTATATAAAATTTGTTTCCATCTGAATGGACTTTGCTTAAATTGAAGCACCAAAGATACAATTTAATTGGCTTTCAGAAAATATAAAATGATTTAGGATTGCAATAAGTCCCAGAAAAAATATAGTTGCACAAATTGATGACATCATGAATACTCAATTTGTGGACAGAATTCCACACTTTTGATTTTTTCCTACTAGTAAATTACCTAACGGAGTATTAACTGTAATAGAAGTGCAGAAAGTATATTGGATTGAATAATATTTACTTATTGCACATCCCATCCCAAAATGTTTTATTTTTTATCCTGGTGGTTGCTAAAATGATAACCTTAGGACGCACAAGAGCTTGCAGTCGAAAAGGAACTGATTTAATTAATATTGTTTTCAAAAATAACTTATCTCTTTAATGTGCTTTAACTGACTATATAGGCTGTATTTCATATCATTTGCCTAATGATCTTTGACTTGCTTGTTTAATGACTTTTTCCTTTCCAGTCCAGCCACTGCTTTCTTCCTCTTTCTCCCTTGCCACAAGTTATTGCTTTTTCTGATGGAGGGTGAATGAGAGGAGCAATTGCTTACAAGGATGATACCTGGGAGTGTTCTACACTACAATGCAACCCTTATCACAATGCTCAGAATTATTTTAGCTTTTAAAACCTTTTCTCAACAGTCTTTTAACTTAATCTCCGACTCTCATTATGTGTGCCAACTTACTTTTACTTCTTCAGGTGCTTACATCACGCCCAGGATTGACCCCAATCTTATGACTTTGTTTTCAACTTTGCAGCAGCTGCTCCAGAACTGAAAGCATTTATAATTTTGTTTCTCATATACACAATCACTCCTCCCTTCCTGGGCCTAATTTTTTTTTTGTATGTCTTTTTTATGTCTTTTATGTGGTTTTGCCTCTAATCAACTATGACAAATGGACGTTATCCATGTTCTCTCTTTTTGGCTTCCTAGAAATGTATAATTCATAAATAGGTATTTAGGAACAATTTCCCCCACCTCTACAAGGGGAAACAGCTTCACATGTTATTTTTCATCTTTTTTTGGCCGTTACAGCCCTGGGTTAACCCTCTTCCCTAAAAACTGACAATGGGCCAGCCTATTTTTCAGTGGCCTTTTTACAATTTTATACAACCTGAAATATTGTTTTTACTCATGGTCTTCTCTATAATTCCACGGGTCAAGCTATCGTGGAACGTGCTAATTGGTCTTTCAAGGACTGCCTTCACAAACAAATAAAAAAGGACGGATTATCTAGGGTACCCAATTTGTCATGGGTAATACAACTGGTTCAAAAAGTATTATTTACATCACACCAATTGAATGCTTCTATTCAAAATTTGACCGCTTATCAGAGACACTTTCAACAGAAAACAAGCTTGCCTCCACCTCTGGTATATTATCGGGCATTACTAGACAAAGCATGGTTGGGACCAGTCCCTCTGATCACTTGGGGGCGGGGCTACGCTGCTGTGCTTGCTCCAACAGGACCTTTGCGGATTCCAGCGCATTGTGATCACCCAGCCAGGGATGTCGCACCAGTCCCTGGACCCAATCCCAGAAATGGCAAGGGTGACTCTACAGATGGCACAGCAAGTAATCCAATCCTGACATGCCAGGCAGCCAGTGACATGGGGAGATGTAAAGAACTTGATCCCTGAGAAACTGTGCGCTGCCATTTTTGCGGTTTTAACTGCAAATTTCTTATCCATCATTTCTTTATGTCTGATCATTAACATCTGCCCTTTGACAACTGCAACTGTCATCCCACTCAAACAATCATTCGAACAACGAATGAAGCAAAATCTAACATCACACAAAATGACTTCTTTTGTTTATCTGAAATGTATGACATGAAAATTTGCTTTCTATGTGTTTAGTCTTTGTTTGCACCCCTTCTGCAGTAATTCAAAACTTCACTGACTCTGAGAGGTTATTGCTTAAAAAACCTCACTGTCACTGCATTGGCTCACCTGCTTTAAATTGCACAGCTTCAATAGAGACTTCCTTTCATTTTGGACATGCTTGGCTACTGCAAGGAGGGTTTTTTACGTGTGGTCAAGAAACTTTAAATTATATTCCTGCTAATATTAGTGAAGCACAATGTTGCCTCCGCCAGCTGATTCCTGTTTTGCTTTCCAAACAACAAGTTCACATGAACCATTCTCCACGTGGTGTTACGCTAGACAACACTTGTGACTCTGAGACAACCTTACTTTGTAGCATTGGCTATATCTCCAGTGGGCATGCCAGGACTTGCTGTTCGTGCTCACCTCAACATTAATGCTATTACATGAAATTTGGCAAAACAATTAATACTAGTTCTTCAACTATTTCAGCGATCAACCATGAACTGCAAAATTTGAGAAAAGCTATTTTGCAAAATCACGCTGCAATTGATTATTTGCTTCTGCACCAGCATTTGGGTTGTGAAAGTTTTGAGGAAATGTATTGTTTCAATATTTCTGATAATTCACGAACCATCCAGCACCAGATTTATATTTTACACAATTTGGCCTCTGATTTCAAAATTGGTACCTTAGGATCTTTGTGGGTGCTGTTTATGTAATGTATTTCTTTCATTTTTCAATATATGTATTAGAGCTTTAAATCCCAGTAGATCCTCTCTCACATTGCCTCAGGGTCAAGTTTTGGCCCTATATTAACAACTGCAAGGATGCTCCTCTCCTGATTATGATCCTTTTATTAACCCTGCTTACGGCGATATTTCGTCTAACAAAACAAAAAAGAGTGAGATGTAGAGGTGAGAGACAGGCAAAGATCGTGTGCAGAACACTGCCCCTCCAAAGCCTGTGTACCCCTCCTTTCTGCATCTATCTTGCTCACATCACCATAGTGATGTGGAAGTACGCAGGTCTGTGTGACCTTGGCCAGTTTGATAAGGCTGGCTGGCGAACAACAAGTTTCCCTGTTTATGGCCTCTAGCTTTTTACTCTTGAGGATTGGTAAAGGATTTTAGCCAATGAAATGCTATTGCCATGCAATAACTTTTGCTATTTGTAAAACTATAAAAACAAATAAAGGCTGCTTGCGGCCGGCCATTTCTTTGCACCCTTCAATGACTAAGGACTGATTACTACATGGTAGTTAATTTTTTGTTGCCCGGGCCCAGAACGGACTTGTGGAAGCAGCATCCACACAGAGAACTGCATCAAATGCCCAGCTGAAAATTGAGACAGGAATGCCTCAAATTCAGGTTAGGGCCTAGGCCCTAGAACAGGGCTTTTCAACCTTTTCACCAATTGTACCACTTTCAGGATATGGCAATATTTGAGTACCACCTAGCAAGGTGTCAAAAACCTGATGACCAAAAGAACAAAACCTGTTCAAAGTTGCAATTGCACTGAAATGACTTATGACCATTTTTCACACTTATGACCATTGCAGCATTCCCAGGGTCATGTGATTTATATTTGGATGCTTGGCAACTGATTCATATTTATGATGGTCACAGTGTCCCAGGGTCATGTGATCCCCTTTTGCAACCTTTTGACAAGCAAAGTCAATGGCAGGGCTGCTGGTGGCCAAGTGCTAAGGCGGGACTTCCCTCCCCCCCTCCTTCCCTGCCTTCTGCTTTCTCATGCCTACCTCCTTCTGAAGGAAGAATTTGAACCCCCCCCCCCATATTTTCCCTCTTCCATATATTCATCAAACAAGGAAAAGCCTCCAGAGACAGAAAAGACAAACTGCTGAGTGAACTAGCTTAAAAAGGCACATTCCCCTTTAAGAATTAGCTACTGTCTAGAAAGGAAAGTTGAGCGCAGAAGGCACTTAAGAAAAAAAAAATGTAGTAAGTTTTGGCTGCCGGCTAAGGCAGCCTCCCAAATGGCTCCATTCATAAGTAAAGGAATGCTACAGGCAGAATCCATTCAGGAGAAAAATACTTCAAAATCCCTTGCAGCAAAACTTACAGCTAACAATAGCAGAGCAATAGAAGCTAACAAGAGACATCAGACATCAGCCAAATAGAAATTGCCAAACACTCCTTAAGAACACAAAGCCCACATTGCACAAATACCAGAACTTCAAAGTCACAAAAGCACATAAGAATCCTTCCACTTTCCATCTCCTTCCCTCCCTCCCCCCCTCCCCTCACCTCCAGCCATTGCTGCCTTTTTTCATTCCTCTTGGAGGGTGACCCCTCCCCCACTGCATTTCTTGCCTGTTTGCTGCTGCCAGCACAGGTGGCTGCCACAGCAGTTGTAGATCGGCTCATAGCCGGCCTGCTTGATCTCCTCTCCACCCACCCTCCACCCTCCCTCCTCCTCCTCCTCCTTTCCCTTCGGTGCAGCTAGAGCTGACTCCGCCTCCTCCCAAGGCTGCTTCTTTTTCTCTCTCTCCCCCTCTCCTGCCCAAACTGCCTCCTTTTATAGCCTCTCCTGTCTCCGCCCCCCTCCTCCTCCTCCTCCTTTCTCATGGGGGAGGGTGAACCAGAAGTGAGCCTGGGGCCTTTGCAACTCCAGAGGACTCTCTCACAGTAAGTCCTTGCCTGTGCTGGCTCTTTCCCTCCCCCACTACACTTGGCTAGGCAGGACTGCGTACCACCTGCCACTCATTAATGTACCACAAGTGGTAGTGTACCACCGTTTGAAAAGCCCTGCCCTAGAACTTACTGGTTGGAAATTCAATTGTTCCCAGAGGACTTGACCCCTTTAGTCCTGATAGATAACTTCTCACCCTGGAAACAGGCAATAGAGCACAAGCTGGCCTTCTATGGGTTTTCCCCACTGTTCTTAATCTCCCTAGGCTATGATCAAGCCAAGCAAGTGGTTACCAATAGAATAAGAGACATGGAGTACTATCTAGAACTTAATAGGATATACAGTATCTCCACAGCAGAAATCAAATTATATGGGGTGTGTGGGAACCAGCAAGGTATCTGAAAGACCTGACCTTTCCTAAAAGTAGAATAGCACTTTTAGAGCCAGATTTAATATCCTCCCCTTAGCACTCCTGCAAGGCAGCTATGATAAAACCCCAATAGCTGAATGTACTGTACATGTGGCAGTGGGGGAGGTTGAAGACATCTCACATGTCTTCAGGGACATCAGATCAACATACTTTCTCCCTCTATTAGAGAGATTTCTAGGGAGAGCAGATAATTTCTATGTGAACCATCTTCTCCGGGACTCAAATCCAGCCACCACTCCTGTAGTAGCCAAATTTTGTGCAGCTGCAGTGATAATAAGACAACACTGGTTAAAGAACTAAAGACCTCTATTTTCATCAACATCTTGCTTAGTTATTTTTAATAATTTTCAGATGACATATTTTAGTGTACAGTTTTATTATATTAGATTTGTTAGTGTTAGGTAAATAAACATGTTTTTATTGTAATAGAGGTGTTCAGAGTATACCATATTTTATAGTTGTCAATATATAATTGCACCCATTTTCCTCTGTCGATCCTGATTGTAATTGTTGTTTTTTATTCCCTTTTCATTATTTTAACTTGCTGGTCATTGACCAAATAAATAAATAAATTGATTACTGTTGTACAGACTTTGTTTTATGCTGTTCCCCGTTCAGTGTCTCTGGTCTGGGAACTGCTTAGAAACAACAGCAAAGAATGTTATGGTTTCTCTACTTCATATAATGTAGAGGGAATGACTGAAAGGATGACGTAGCAGAGAAACACACCTACTGTTCTATGCTTATAACTTACTGGCCTTCAGTTCTTTATTGCTTCATTTCTGATTCCATAACTCAGTTTTCTCCAGAGCAACTCCATTAAATCTGGAAAACCATGTCAGTCTAAGTTTAAAGTTGCTCCAAGTCATTTATTAGGGGTTTTTGACTGTTTTTTTTTTTACCCCAATGTATTTCTACTTTCTTGCACCACTCATTTTTATTTACATTAACTTAAGGAGAAATAAATTGTCCTGAGGTCAATGAAACTTAATTCCAAGCTGTTGTGTTTTAGACTGGGATGTGTTTTCTGCATCCATCTAGGTTTCATGTTAACCGTGTTTTCTGGCTGTTTTTTTCTTACTTTACTGGGAAACTCTTCAAGGCTGTTTGATCTGAGCATTCATCAGCATACCTCATTCATCAGCATACCTAAAGGCTAATTAGAGTCTAGGCATCCATAACAGACTGGAAAAGTGCTGAAACCAAGAGTTAATTTTTAATTGCAAAGGTGAAGTATTGCAAAATGGCCAATGTTTAACAGACTCTCATTGTGAGACATGTTTAGGACAACTCACCATGGGACAAGAGTTACACTAATATTGAAGAAATAGTGGAATAGAATCATTAAAGAAAGGATACCAAAGGAGGGACAAAATGAAATGTGAATGACAAAAAATAAAATAATTGTTTAACTATTTAAAATAATTAAATTGAACTGTTGAATTGTCCTGCAGCGAGTTGTCCTGTGGC
The DNA here is from genome assembly GCA_039797435.1 of Crotalus adamanteus. Lineage (NCBI taxonomy): Eukaryota > Metazoa > Chordata > Lepidosauria > Squamata > Viperidae > Crotalus > Crotalus adamanteus. The sequence continues at coordinate 45,904,612 of CM077935.1, read as the reverse complement.
GAGTTGGCCATGGCAAGTTGACCATGGTGAGTTGGCCCATTCCGTTCTCTCCTGGAATAGTACACTATAACTGATCAGCTTCCTTTTTTTCCCTCAGAAGAAAAGCACTTCAACTTAGATGTCTGGGTTATCCAGATTCAGAATTTGATATTTGGTGCTGCATATATTAAGATCTAATTCAACCCCGGAGATCCTCAGCACTGCAGTGAAGCTGTGCTGAAGTCATTTGACTTATGGCCCTTTGAGGGGTTGCCAGCTAAACCATTCCAATTAAGATTTAAAAAAATAATTAGAAAATACTCTCCCAATCATGCCCCCCAAATTAGTTTTCCAACTGGAGAAAAACAATATGTGAATTAAAGCACCAGCTACTCCATTAATATCCATCTCCATCAATGAAAACTTTGGTTCTTCATCAAGTTGATGATTTATGATTAAAACAATTAAATTAGGGTCACTTAAGGGCTTCCTGGTTTCCTCTTGTATTTCATCACATCTCTTTTCTCCCTCCCTTCTTTGATCAGATTTAACTGGAGGCTAATAAGGAAGAATATTCTGGAGTAGAGGAAATTTAACACAAAGTAATTTTTCAGAGAAGAGATATACTCAATGAGTTGAGTTGCCATTCTATTACAACATGGCCTGATTTTGCCAGTGGAAATATTAAACACTGAGGTAATTTTGGTGGTTTGGTGGTTTTGGCTTTCTTTTTAAGTAATAAGGGATATACTTACAGTTAATATAGCATTTCAAGAACCTCTTTCTTATAACTGCTAGTCTCAACCCCAAATGTAAATGTTCTGTCAGCCTTGGTGACATTATCCATTTAACAATTCTAACTAGATCAGTCATCAGTGATTATTCATTTATTTAGCTCATACTTTTTAATGCAACTCTGCTTTCTAGGATGCTCTGAATTGGCAAAAAGAAAACTGCTTTGAATCCAAATGTAGAACAATTAATCTGCAAGAAGCAATTTGAAGAAAGGAAGAGGGAAAGAGAAGAAACCCCCATGGAACATGAGTGTTTCCTATAGTTGATATGAAAGCATTGCAATGTTTAAAAAATATTGGATTATCCAATTGTAAAGAAAATTATATGGATTTCAGTTGTCAATTTATAGCCCTTAACAAATTCCAGCTCTCAATGGGTTGATCTGCCAATCTTAGTCCTTGTTCCCTTGTAAGAAGATTCGGACTGCAGTTTTATGAGCACTTACCTGGTAGTAAATTTTACAGAATTCAGTGAGACTGCCTTCTCATAGGCATAGGACTTGGGTATCAGTATGTTCCCTAAAGGTTGATCCCAGGTAAGTCTGTATAGTTAATAGGCAGACTGACACCCCCAAATATTCATGGACAAAATTAATGCTTACAAATTATAAAATATAAGAAAAGGAGCAAACATGATGCTGGTAAGGTGTTCCCACAACTGAAAAGTTAAATGGAAACCAACTTTGCCTCCCTTTCTTGTCCCTTCTGGCTCTACAAACTAGTAACACGTCTGCTAAACACAAATAGCAAACACAAACGAGAGTAATATGGGTGGAAGGAAGAGATTTGGATTTGATCTTCTAGGAAACAGACTAGCCGTGACAGCAGCCACCTCAGGCCGACCAATCGACATCTTCCCAAGCTTTGTCCGAGCTATTAAATCTCTGCAGGCTAAGTATCTCTTTGCCAGGCTCAGACGAAGCTGCCTCGCAATTTCGGATTTGAGCTTCCTTATTAAATTCGAGTTTTCTTTTAATTTCTATTAAACTGCCTTACCTGCAATAATGCTCAGCGAAACCATTTCCGCGGAAGAGGGAAAGGCGGCCCAAAGCTTCAGAAAGGGTTCCAAGAAAGCGGAGCAGAAGAAAGCGCGAAGCTGCGCGAATAGAGTTCCACAGATGTTGCGGCTAAGCTCTTACAGTGTAGCTTGTGGCTTGGCGAGTTTTGATTCCCACCGCACGGACGCGCTTTTTTCCATGGTTTTTATTTGGGGGGGGGGGGGGAGGGCAGTCTTTTTTACATTCCAACTGGACTAAAGAAAAAAAATGCAATGATTTCCTAAACCCAGTTTTTACCGGTAGTAGGTCGAAGACACGTAGTACTTCGAAAATCTCCCCACTTCTACCCGGAGAAGAGAGGAAAGCCGTATCGCTCTAGACAGGGCTGGTTCTCTTTGTAAAAACTTTAAAACGTGGCAAGAAGGGATCCTACAAAATGACAAGAGGTGCCAGAAAGGAACCAAATGGGTTATGGTTTAAGAGGCCAGCAAATTGTCTGGTTCTTTCAACCTCAAGATACGAAATTGATTCCATATATCTGTTCTGTTCTCTCTTTCTCATGGTTTCTTTTTACTGATGTCAATGAAAAGCGAAGACTAATCCAGCTTTCATTTTTGTAACTAACATCAATAATAACGGCAACAAAAACAGAGGAAATGAGAGTCAGAAAAAATGGGGTATGCTCATGTTTTAAATAACCGTGATCGTGCAGGTTTTTGTTTAAGCAAGGAAAGCTGAGCAAATGGTTCCCCTGAAGAAGGGAAGCCCCACATGAGCAAACTATCTGCTGAAACATGCATACCTACATGGCGTCCTTTTCTCATGTCTTTATAGTCTGTTAACTATAAAGCTTCCTTTTTTAAATTCCACCCATTTATCCAGCACCCATTATAATGATTTTAATACCTTTTCAGAATTGTTTTTCTACTCTCAGGTGCACAAGATATTACTGTGTGGAATCAGTTAAGCACTTCCTAACCGCCTATCTTGGCATGTATTTTATTTTAGTTAAGAGATGAATATTCCTTCCTTCAGATTAATTTTGAAATTGACCTGGAATTACTGGTTCAAATGGAATTGCTTCAGATGTTAGTCTTTGGGAGGTAATATGCCAGAGACAAAGGAAGAGATTCTCCTGCAGTCTGTGATCTGAAGGCCAACTTCCTATCTTCAACCCCTTCTCTTCACAGCTGCCTGCAGCTGGTGCTGGCTCCTCAAGAGCTCAGAGATGGGGGTCTCCTAACAAAGAGCTCTCCTGCTTTTTGTAGGACTCGGGTGCTTTAGTCTTCCATTTTACCACACTAGGACCCCTCCCTGCAGTGCCCCCAAATTTGGAACCCATCCCATGTTAATCTGGTTAACCCTAGTTCTTTAGATTAGTAAGTGGCTCACTTGTTATTCTCTCAGTTCTCCTAGATCTGATGTCTGGGAATGAAATCCAAATACAGTAGACCTCATTGTTCTGAAGAAAATAAATTTCTTTCAAATATGAACAGGAGAGCAAGTTAATCCTACTTTTTAAAAACACTTTGTGTATTTAAAAATTATGTTATTTGTTCTGCAGACTCTTTTAAGTAAATCCAATTCCTGGATGGGTTTAAACCTGTCTGTTCTAACTTGGGCTCTCAAATTGTGTTCAGTTACAACTCCAATAATTCTTGGTCTGATTAATGAAAGCTAAATTAAATACTAATTTGCAAGTTTCTACTATCAGTTCCAATTCCATGGCAGCTCATGTTCTATACAGCTGATTATGGTCAATCTGTACTTACTATTATTGATGATGCTGTTATTTAATACTGAGTTTGCTCTGGAATATTTAGTATTAGTGCTATAGTTCAGGGCTTTTCAACCTTTTTACCGATTGTACCACTTTTAGGATATGGCAATATTTGAGTACCACCTAGCAAGGTGTCAAAAACTTGACCAAAAAAACAAAACCTGTTCAAAGTTGCAATTGCACTGAAATGACTTATGACCATTTTTCACGCTTATGACCATTGCAGCATGCCCAGGGTCATGTGATTTATATTTGGATGCTTGGCAACTGATTCATATTTATGATGGTCAATGTCCCAGGGTCATGTGATCCCCTTTTGCAACCTTTTGACAAGCAAAGTCAATGGCAGGGCTGCTGGTGGCCAAGTGCTAAGGCAGGACTTCCGTCCCTCCCTCCCTGCCTTCCTCTTTCTCATGCCCACCTCCTTCTGAAGGAAGAATTTGAAAACACCCCCCCCCCCATATTTTCTCTCTTCCATATATTCATCAAACAAGGAAAAGCCTCCAGAGACAGAAAAGACAAACTGCTGAGTGAACTAGCTTTAAAAGGCACATTCCCCTTTAAGAATTAGCTACTGGCTAGAAAGGGAAGTTGAGCGAATATAGTAAGTTTTGGCTGCCGGCTAAGGCAGACTCCCCAAATGGCTCCATTCATAAGTAAAGGAATGCTACAGGCAAAATCCATTCAGGAGAAAAATACTTCAAAATCCCTTGCAGCAAAACTTACAGCTAACAATAGCAGAGCAATAGAAGCTAACAGGAGACATCAGCCATCAGCCAAATAGAAATTGCCAAACACTCCTTAAGAACACAAAGCCCACATTGCACAAATACCAGAACTTCAAAGTCACAAAAGCACATAAGAATCCTTCCACTCTCCATCTCCCTCCCTCCCCCCTCCATCCCCCCCCCACCTCCAGCCATTGCTGCCTTTTTTCATTCCTCTTGGTGACCCCTCCCCCACTGCATTTCTTGCCTGTTTGCTGCTGCCAGCACAGGTGGCTGCCACAGCAGTTGTAGATCAGCTCATGGCCGGCCTGCTTGATCTCCTTTCCCCCCACCCTCCCTCCTCCTTCTCCTCCTCCTTCTTCTTCTTTCCCTTCGGTGCAGCTAGAGCTGACTCCACCTCCTCCCAAGACTGCTTCTTTTTCTCTCTCCCCCTCTCCTGCCCAAACTGCCTCCTTTTATACTATAAAATTTATAGCCTCTCCTGTCTCCACCCCCCCTCCTCCTCCTCCTCCTTTCTCATGGGGGAGGGTGAGCCAGAAGTGAGCCTGGGGCCTTTGCAGCTCCAGAGGACTCTCTCACAGTAAGTCCTTCCCTGTGCTGGCTCTTTCCCTCCCCCACTACACTTGGCTAGGCAGGGCTGCATACCACCTGCCACTCATTAATGTACCACAAGTGGTAAACGTACCACCGGTTGAAAAGCCCTGGCCTAGTCAACTGTAATTCCTCATCCACCTCTACTAATGTATCAGTTACCTCTCATCCTAAAATATTTTGATATGTGGAAGAAAATTCAAAGAGAAATCCAGTTTGGACTTGAGAACTAAACAATTAAAAAAATCACAGTAGGGATGTTAAAAAATTAAATTGACCTCAGAATACAATATTATATTTTCAAGCTGAAGGAAGGAAGGAAGGAATCTATAAGGAATATAAAAAAGAATGGAAAAATCAAGAAAAAATGATCTTTGTACTACAAAGGAAACAAAAATCTATCTGCTTCTTTATTCAGTCTTCATGCAAAAAGAAACTATAGCCCAACCTACCAAAAACATAACTGTAAAAGACAGACTAGAAATAAAAATTAAAATAAGCAAGAAAATGGTAAGAGAATACCTGACTGACCTTGATGAATATAAATCACCAGGACCTGATGGATGACATCCCAGAGTTCTGAAGGAGCTGGCAGATGTTATCTCAGAACCACTGTATTATAACTTTAAAAAATCTTGGAGCACTGGGGAACTACCAGAGGATTGGAAAAGAGCTGATGTGGTTCCCATCTTTAAAAAAGGAAAAAAACCAGACCCAGAAAACTACAGACCAATCAGCCTAACATCAATACCTGGGAAGATACTGGAAAAAATAATCAAAAAACAGATCTGCGAACATCTAGAAACAAATAAAGTTATATCTAGTAGCCAGCATGGGTTTGTTAAAAACAGATCATGCCAAGCCAATTTCATTTCATTCTTTGACAGAGTGACTAAATTAGTAGACCAGCGAAATGCTGTGGACATAGTATATTTAGACTTCAGCAAGGCATTCAACAAAGTAGACCACAACCTACTTCTTAGTAAGCTAGAAAAATGTGGGATAGACAGCATCACTACCAGATGGGTTTGTAACTGGCTGACAAACCATACTCAACGAGTAGTCCTTAATGGTACTACATCTACATGGAGGGAAGTAGGCAGTGGGGTACCAAAAGGTTCTGTCTTAGGCTTAGTACTCTTCAATATCTTCATAAATGACTTAGATGAGGGAATAGAAGGGGAACTCATCTAATTCACAGATGACACTAAGCTGGCGGGAATAGCCAACACCCTGGAAGACAAGCTCAGGATCCAAAAAGATCTTGACAGACTTGAACAATGGGTCCTATCCAACAACATGATATTTAATGTGGAGAAAAGCAAGGTTTTACACCTAGGCAGGAAAAACCAAAGGTAAGAGTACAGATTAGGCAAAACCTGGCTCAAAAACAGTAATGGTGAGAGAGACCTTGGAGTCCTAGTGGATGATCACTTAAACATGAGCCTGCCGTGTGTGGCTGCAGCCATAAAAGCTAATATAATCCTTGGTTGTATAAACAGAGGCATAGAATCAAAATCACATGAAATATTAATACTGCTTTATAAATCCTTAGTAAGACCACACCTGGAATACTGCATCCAGTTTTGGTTACCACATTACTAAAAAGATGTTGGGACTTTGGAAAAAGTGCAAAGAAGAGCAACTAAGATGATTAAGGGCCTGGAGACTAAAACATATGAAGAACAGCTGCAGGATTTGGGTTTGGCTAGACTAGAGAAAAGAAAGACTAGGTTGTAGTAATCAGTCCTTAGTCGTTGAAGGGTGCAAAGAAATGGCCGCCCGCACGGAGCATTTATTTGTTTATATAGAGTTTTACAAATAGCAAAAGTTACTGCATGGCAATAGCATTTCATTGGCTAAAATCCTTTACCAATCCTCAAGAGTAAAAAGCTAGAGGCCATAAACAGGGAAACTTGTTGTTCACCAGCCAGCCTTATCAAACTGGCAAGGTCACACAGACCTGCATACTTTCACATCACTATGGTGATGTGAGCGGGGGGGGGGGGAGATAGATACAGAGAAGAGACACAAGCATTGGGGGGCAGTTTTCTGCACATGACCTTTGCCTGTCTCTCACCTCTACATCTCACTCCTTTTTGTTTTCTTAGACGAAATATCGCCGTAAGCGGGGTTAATAAAAGGATTATAATCAGGAGAGGAGCATCCTTGCAGTTGTTTATATAGGGCCAAAACTTGACCCTGAGGCAATGTGAGAGAGGATCTACTGGGATTTAAAGCTCTAATACATATATTGCAAAATGAAGAAATACATTACATAAACAGCACCCACAAAGATCCTAAGGTACCAATTTTAAAATCGGAGGCCAAATTGTGTAAAATATAAATCTGGTGCTGGATGGTTCGTGAATTATCAGAAATATTGAAACAATACATTTCCTCAAAACTTTCACAACCCAAATGCTGGTGCAGAAGCAAATAATCAATTGCAGTGTGATTTTACAAAATAGCTTTTCTCAAATTTTGCAGTTCATGGTTGATCGCTGAAATAGTTGAAGAACTAGTATTAATTGTTTTTGCCAAATTTCATGTAATAGCATTAATGTTGAGATGAGCACGAACAGCAAGTCCTGGCACGCCCACTAGAGATATAGCCAATGCTACAAAGTAAGGTTGTCTCAGAGTCACAAGTGTTGTCTAGCGTAACACCACGTGGAGAATGGTTCATGTGAACTTGTTGTTTGGAAAGCAAAACAGGAATCAGCTGGCGGAGGCAACATTTGGCTTCACTAATATTAGCAGGAATATAATTTAAAGTTTCTTGACCACACGTAAAAAACCCTCCTTGCAGTAGCCAAGCATGTCCAAAATGAAAGGAAGTCTCTATTGAAGCTGTGCAATTTAAAGCAGGTGAGCCAATGCAATGACAGTGAGGTTTTTTAAGCAATAACCTCTTTACATCTTTCTTTACATCTCCCCACGTCACTGGCTGCCTGGCATGTCAGGATTGGATTACTTGCTATGCCATCTGTAGAGTCACCCTTGCCATTTCTGGGACTGGGTCCAGGGACTGGTGCCACAACATCCCTGGCTGGGTGATCACAATGCGCTGGAATCCGCACAGGTCCTGTTGGAGCAAGCACAGCAGCGTAGCCCCGCCCCCAAGTGATCAGAGGGACTGGTCCCAACCATGCTTTGTCTGGTAATGCCCGATAATATACCAGAGGTGGAGGCAAGCTTGTTTTCTGTTGAAAGTGTCTCTGATAAGCGGTCAAATTTGGAATGGAAATATTCAATTGGTGTAATGTAAATAATACTTTTTGAACCTGTTGTATTACCCATGACAAATTGGGTACCCTAGATAATCCGTCCTTTTTTATTTGTTTGTGAAGGCAGTCCTTGAAAGACCAATTAGCACGTTCCACGATAGCTTGACCCGTGGAATTATAGAGAAGACCATGAGTAAAAACAATATTTCAGGTTGTATAAAATTGTAAAAAGGCCACTGAAAAATAGGCTGGCCCATTGTCAGTTTTTAGGGAAGAGGGTTAACCCAGGGCTGTAACGGCCAAAAAAAGATGAAAAATAACATGTGAAGCTGTTTCCCCTTGTAGAGGTGGGGGAAATTGTTCCTAAATACCTATTTATGAATTATACATTTCTAGGAAGCCAAAAAGAGAGAACATGGATAACGTCCATTTGTCATAGTTGATTAGAGGCAAAACCACATAAAAGACATAAAAAAGACATACAAAAAAAAATTAGGCCCAGGAAGGGAGGAGTGATTGTGTATATGAGAAACAAAATTATAAATGCTTTCAGTTCTGGAGCAGCTGCTGCAAAGTTGAAAACAAAGTCATAAGATTGGGGTCAATCCTGGGCGTGATGTAAGCACCTGAAGAAGTAAAAGTAAGTTGGCACACATAATGAGAGTCGGAGATTAAGTTAAAAGACTGTTGAGAAAAGGTTTTAAAAGCTAAAATAATTCTGAGCATTGTGATAAGGGTTGCATTGTAGTGTAGAACACTCCCAGGTATCATCCTTGTAAGCAATTGCTCCTCTCATTCACCCTCCATCAGAAAAAGCAATAACTTGTGGCAAGGGAGAAAGAGGAAGAAAGCAGTGGCTGGACTGGAAAGGAAAAAGTCATTAAACAAGCAAGTCAAAGATCATTAGGCAAATGATATGAAATACAGCCTATATAGTCAGTTAAAGCACATTAAAGAGATAAGTTATTTTTGAAAACAATATTAATTAAATCAGTTCCTTTTCGACTGCAAGCTCTTGTGCGTCCTAAGGTTATCATTTTAGCAACCACCAGGATAAAAAATAAAACATTTTGGGATGGGATGTGGGATAAGTAAATATTATTCAGTTCAATATACTTTCTGCACTTCTATTACAGTTAATACTCTGTTAGGTAATTTACTAGTAGGAAAAAATCAAAAGTGTGGAATTCTGTCCACAAATTGAGTATTCATGATGTCATCAATTTGTGCAACTATATTTTTTCTGGGACTTATTGCAATCCTAAATCATTTTATATTTTCTGAAAGCCAATTAAATTGTATCTTTGGTGCTTCAATTTAAGCAAAGTCCATTCAGATGGAAACAAATTTTATATAAATAGGTTAAACATTTATAAATCTATAACAAAGTAATTCAGTTAGTTCTTTTGGTTGTTGGATATTAAAAAATATTGTCCAACATTTACTGTTTCTCTTTTGAGTAAAAAATTTATTTGCCGAAACTGCATAGGTGAATGTCAAGTTTCAGATTCACTCCACTCTTCTCAGATTACAATTCCAAGCAGAGGAAAAAATTTTTTTAAACGAACAGTTCCCCCCCCTCCTTCCTGTCTCTTGCTCTTTAAGCAACGCAGACAGCTGAATGAGACGGGGGGGGGGGGGGGGAATCTCACCACCAAAAAATAGTTTCATCTCCTTCATATGCATTTTTCAATAAATTCTCTCATACATTCTCCATGAAATTCTTCTCATACAAATATTTATTATTATTTTCACAGTTTGGGAGAAAATGGGTGGGTTTTGAAGGCTAACACACACTTCAACAAATTAACTCATTCAGTTCCATACTGACTGTTTGCATAAAACCATTCCACATACAATTATTTCATTTCATACTTTCTCCAGGCAAACCATATATTCTTAGCAAGGCCTTTTTGTATTGTTGTTATCAAAGAGGGCTTTGAGCCTCTTCCAAGTCTTGGAATAACACAGAACAACACAGACAAACATATATACACAAATACTGTTACAACAACATTTATTTAGGCATATAACTTGTTTTGCAAGAAGCGAGAAAAATGACAAGGTGATTTCAACCAAAAAGTGGTTTTGAGGGCCCTAATCATCTCCCATTTTTCTCACCATTCCAAGCCCAAGCATAATGTTCTCAGTGGCCACACACACAGATAACACAAAACACAACCAGACATTTGTCTGACAGGGTTAACTTAATATAGATTGCAGAGTTTCAAAGCATTCCGATTGCTCAAAACACTTCACTCTGAGGGAGTACATTTGGATTTATGTCTCTGACTAAACAGCAAATGAATTAGCCTCCTCAGAAGAAGCTGAAAATCCAATTAAAGACGTTTTTAGGAGGAATAAATTTTACTTAGTTGCAAGCAGAAGGGGGCTGATAGTTAATTGCCACCCTTCTGAAGTATATGGGTCCTTTTTTTTTTCCACTTGCCTGACGGGACTGAATACCATAGATGTTTATACTGGAGCCCAAGGTTCAAGATGTAATTTATGCTCTATCTTTTAGCCTAAGCGTCCGATGCTCAGGATTCAAAGAACACTGTTTTCCTATCTCCCCAATCAGCTTCCTTATGTCCGTTTCAAGCGTTGCCACGCCTGACTTCTGTAGCAGGAGTCTGAGCTCCTGTACGTGCTTTTGCTGAGGGTGAGATAATTTACAGCCCATACTTACTCACTGAGGGGTCTCATAAGACGAAAGTGCACCTAGGGGTCTGTTCCAGATGATGATAAGTATGTTGGTGGCTGCTTCTTCCCGGAGGGGTCCCAAATGTCCCTGTTAATGGGCGCCAGCTGTAGTAATCAGTCCTTAGTCATTGAAGGGTGCAAAGAAATGGCCGCCCGCATGGAGCATTTATTTGTTTATATAGAGTTTTACAAATAGCAAAAGTTACTGCATGGCAATAGCATTTCATTGGCTAAAATCCTTTACCAATCCTCAAGAGTAAAAAGCTAGAGGCCATAAACAGGGAAACTTGTTGTTCACCAGCCAGCCTTATCAAACTGGCAAGGTCACACAGACCTGCATATTTTCACATCACTATGGTGATGTGAGCGGGGGGGGGGGGGAGATAGATACAGAGAAGAGACACAAGCGTTGGGGGGCAGTTTTCTGCATACAACCTTTGCCTGTCTCTCACCTCTACACTAGGTGGGACATGATAGCAGTATTCCAGTATTTGAGGGGCTGCCACAAAGAATGGGGGGGGGGGGGGTGTCAACTTGTTTTCCAAAGCACCAGAAGGCAAGACAAGACACAATGGATTGAAACTAATCAAGGAGAGAAGCAACTTGGAATTAAGGAGAAACTTCCTAACAATGAGGACAACTAACCAGTAGAACAGCTTGCCTTCAGAAGTTGTGGGTGTTTCATCACTGGAGGTTTTTAAGAAGAGACTGGATAGCCATTTGTCTGAAATGATATAGGGTCTCCTGCTTGAGCAGGGGGCTGGACTAGATGACCTCCAAGATCCCTTCCAGCTCTATTCTGATTGATTGATAATCTGTCCCTCATGCTTCTGCTGACAAATATTAAAAACCTCTTATAAAACATACCAGACACAAACATTTTAGGAGAAATTCACTAGCTATGCCTTTTTTTCCAGACTGCAATGATAAAATATATTACATTATCTTTATACCATGGAAAAAAGATGTCTAGAAAACATAAAACGCATAGAGAAATAAAGACAGAGTTTTTCTTAATTCCGATCCCTTCTGTCTTATCAGTTCTACCCAAATCATGAAGACTGTAAACTTTGCACAGAAAACTAAATTCTAGAAATCTCACATAATCATGAAACAAATTAATACTACTGCATTTATTTATTGTTCTTTTGGTGAAAATAAAAACTCTGCATTCATCCAGTACTGCAAATTCTATGAAAACACTTGGGGGGAGGGGGTGTAAGACCATAGTACTCAGTGGTCATTGTTTTGGAATAAACAAGGCTGCACAGAATACTGCTTTCCAGGATAGAATTTTAACAGAATATGTTTGATGTTGTCCCTGACCCCTTTCCTCCTTAAAACCCAAGCAATATGACGTTTCAAAAGAGCAAGCCAAGCCTTTAAAATTTTATACATATATACATATAAATATTATTTTACATATATTACCTTTTTAGTTTCACAGGATTTATTTCCAGATGTTTAAAACTGATGGCATTCATATTTGAAGTCAAGTCTTCCATTAAAAATAAAAAGTGTTCAATTTTTAAAGTACGTTTCAATGAATATTATCTCCTGGAAGATACATTAAAAGATTCAAGGCTCCTGGGCACTCTCTTTTTTTCCCAACAGGTCAGTAGAGGCTTGCTGTTGAATAACAATAGGAAAAGGATAAGTATTGGAAGAAATGATTAATGACCCCCCCCCCCCTGCATAATTCTCACATTTTTCTCAGCTCCTGTCTGCTTTCAATGCCTGTGAATGTTTGAAGGCTTTAGAAATCTCCACCCTAAATTCTATTCAGTCTCCAGCTTTAATTTGGTTTTATAGAAGCTACATTCTTACTGGTATGTGCTTTAAAGTTTTGTTTGGGGTATGTAGAAAGGAGAAGGACTTGTGGTAGCCCTGAACAGTCTGAGGAGAAACAATGTAGTCTGGATACCACTAGTCTTTGGGGTGGTGGTGTTGGGGTTGGTAATCAAGCTTACAAAACATTTGCTCCCCTTAAGTATGGCAATAATTAAAGATAGGAATACAGTTATATTCTCCTTATTTTCTTCTGAGCCTTCAATCAGATGTGTTCTGAATATTCAAAAAACAATAAAAATCTACCAAATACTTGAACTAACATTTTCCTCAAGTATTAATCCATAAGAAATAGGGGTGGAGGGAGTTGATCAAAATATATTGTTATAAACAAATTCTGTTTTCTGTGGGTGCAAGTGTTTGTATATCCCTCTGTGCAGGCACTTGAAACTGTCCCAGGACATCCTGCAAACAGCATATTTACTTATTAGTTCCAGAAATGGCCCATCTCACTCACAGAGGGACTATGGGTGGAGTACAATGGTTCACAGCATTATGGCTGTGTTTTGAGTTGTTCAAATAGTTCTATTAAAAAGCAGTGGATTAAGTGGACAGTGCACAGTGCTTAGCGCTCCTAAGTTTCTTGGTAAAGGAATAATTAATAGAGGGTGTGGCTTGACCCAGCCTTAATTGAACTTAAGAGTAGTCTCACTGAAACCAGTGAGACTAAAGTCTGAAATTATTAACTTAGCTGCCATAGAATTAAATGACTTTAAATATAACTAAATGTTCATCCAGTTTATAGGTTACAAGAACAGGAATTTTTGCTTCAACTGTGATATGATATCTATTTATATATCTAACATATGAAAAAGAGGTAATATAATTATAGCAGATCCAATAAAATTAATGGGATCTAGCTTGTAAGTTGTTTAAGTCTCATTGATTACAGTTGGTTTGCTCTAAGCATCACTAACTTTGGATCCAACATTTTAAAATTAAATATGATATAGACATAGTGGATTGAGAATAAATCTTACTGAGATGCATGTTTTGATAATACAATAAAAGCAGTAAAATAGCACACAATTTCAATAATGGCTAGAGAATATAGCCTAAAGGAAGGTTACAGAATTTTTAACTCTCCCATGGAAATTGCTTTCTCTGAGGCACTTCTCAGGGTAGAAAGCAATTGGATTTTCTCTTGCACAAACCACATTAAAATGAATGTGACCTTTATTTTTACAGGTCTTCTGGTGGACAACCTCTGAATGAATTCTGCCTACATGATCAAATTAGGACCTATATTAATGGTATAACTCTCTCTCTCTCTGTGTGTGTGTGTGTGTATGTATTTAAGAAGAATTAAAAAATTTTCTTCACACTAGCTTATATCTACCACTACACACCTACCCACACACTCAGAAAGTTTGTGACTTTGAGGTGGAATGCTGTTTTGTCCTAAACAGTATTTTCAATACTTTATATGGGAAAGAAAATGAAAATTAATACAAGACCTATGGAGCACAAAAGAAGTCATTTGTCTTCTTGATTATCTATTTGCTTGTCAGAGTTTGAGCTATTGCAGTGGCTGGCTCCTTTGTAATATAAAAACACACAAAAAACCCTGCAAACACCAAGAAAAATATGTGCAAAAATTATGATCATAAAATGCAGTAAATACCTTAAAGAAGGTAGCTTTTCTTACAGAAAAAAAGGGGAAGGGAAGGGAAGGGAAGGGAAGGGAGAAATCTCTCCAAGAATGTAAGCCTACCCTCTTAGTATCAATTATCAGGTAGAAATTTAATACTGTACTATTCTTTGTTTTGAACCAGTTTAAAAAGCAAAATATAACCACAGGGGTGCAGACTTACAGAAAATAAATCATTCCTTCTAAGCCTGAGCTTTATTTAAGGAAGATATAGCCTATGGCCAAGCATCTTTCATTTGTTAGAGAAGTTTAGGTTTAGAAATGGACAATTAAAATCTTTGAGCACCTAAAAGTGGTGGGAATTACTGGAGTGGGGTGGGAGGTGAACAATCATAACAAAGGAACCCTGTCAGTATTTTTGCTGCTGTTAACAGATTCTGAAAAACACAGAGGAGTTGTGTTCACAATGTTTTATTTTGGGGTACACTGTGTACATGTGTCAGAGGTTCCAACTAATGAAGCACTTCAAAGAAATTTCAGGCATGTTTCCTAAAGTCTTTATTACAGAGCTACAAATTGCCGGTCACCATCATGGACGTTGTGATGCCAGAATCTGACTTCCTCTCGCTGGCATCAATCTTTTCTTGCTAAACCCCTCCCTTATCTTGCAGTCACAAGTCACATTATCCAATTAGTGTGAAGGTCAAAAGTTTACTTCCTCTTTCTTTCCCGGGCTTTTCCCCCCCCCCATTCTAAGCTATGTATTAACCCAGTAAATACCAGACAGTTTTGCATATTGTCAAAGCAAGAATATACAGTATTTGCAGCATTGACATCCGCCCCCCCTTACAAGAAGGACAGATCCTGTAAAGTAAACAAAAGCATATGTTAACGATTATCTTTCGGTTTGCTGGGGTGTTTCACATGAAACCTTTCGATCAATCTGTCAGCGTTCACTTCACTAGATTTCACCCAGGTGGCTTCAGACAACGGGTATCCCTTCCATTGTACTAAGTACTGTAATTTCCCTCTAAAGATTCTGGAGTCAAGAATACGTTTCACTTCATAGTGGGTCTGCCCTGCCACTACGAGGGGTCCAGGTGCCTTCTTTGGAGGAGGTCTTAAAGTGGAGCCCCGATAAGGCTTCAACAAACTACAATGGAAAACTGGGTGAATTTTCCCTAACAGTTTAGGGAGTTTTAGTTGTACTGTGACCAGGTTGATGACCTTTACTATGGGGAAAGGCCCCAAGAATTTTGGTCCCAATTTCTTGCTGGGCAATTTGAGGCGTAGATATTTAGTTGACAGATAGACCTTTTCCCCAACTTGGAATGTTCTTTGGGGAGCCCTCTTTTTATCAGCCTGCTTTTTATAGGTTTCAAAAGTCTTTTTTAAAGCAGTTTTTGTGTTTTTCCAAACTTCTTCCCACCCTCTCACCCATTGATCAAGTGTCTGTGAAGCGGAGGGCAACTGAGGATATTCAGGTATTGGGTTAAATTCTTTCCCTGTGGCTACTTTGAAAGGCGTGTAGCCGGTGCTGCTGTGCACGGAATTATTGTACGCCACCTCCGCAAAAGGGAGGAGATCAGTCCAGTTCGTCTGTTGGTAAGAAACGTAGCACCTAAGATATTGCTCCACCATTTTGTTAGCGGCTTCAGCAGCTCCATTGGTGGCCGGATGAAAAGCAGATGATAACCCTTGAGATGATCCAATCAATGTAAGGAAATTTCTCCAAAACTTAGCTGTGAATTGCACCCCCCTGTCTGAGATTATTCGCTTAGGGGCACCATGCAGCCAGTAGATATGTTTCAGGAACAATTTGGCCAGTCGTTGGGCAGATGGGAGTCCTTTGCAGGCGATGAAATGAGCCTGTTTCGAGAACAGGTCTATTACAGTCCAGATGACAGTATTTCCCCTACTTTCAAGTAGGTCCACTATAAAGTCCATAGCTATTTCTTCCCAGGGTTGAGAAGGGTCTGCCATGGGTTGCAGTAACCCAGGAGTTTTCCCCGGGATTCTTTTCATTGTGGCACATACAGTACAACTTTTTACATAGTTTTCCACATCCTTTTTCAGCCCCGGCCACCAGAATTGCCGGCGGGTGAGGTGTAGGGTTTTCAAATATCCAAAGTGTCCAGCCTGCTTTACATCGTGGCTGTGTTTGAGAGCATTAAGACAGAGCGCTTCTGGCAAATATAACTTCCCCCCTTTGTAAGCCAAGTCATCCCTGCATGTTAGGGACGCTTGATTATCTTTGGACCATTGGTCAGTGAGGAGCTCTCGTTTTATTTTCTTCACTCCAGGGTCATCAGGATTGGGGACCCTGCGAGGTGTAAGTTGAGCAACAGTTTGTGGATCGGGAATAATTGCCTTGTTAACCTGCTCTCATTCGCTTTTGTACTGGGGTAACCGGGATAGCGCATCAGCTAGAAAGTTCTTTCCTCCTGGTATGTACTTTAGAGTGAAGTTGAAGCGGTTAAAGTACTGTGCCCACCGTACTTGCTTTGGTGACAATTTGCGGGGAGTTTTCAGTGCCTCTAGGTTTTTGTGATCTGTCCATACCTCAAATGGCACCTTGCTCCCTTCTAGATAGTGTCGCCAGTTCAATAGCGCCCACCTAATTGTGAAGGCCTCTTTCTCCCAGATTGCCCATCTCCGCTCGCTCTCAGTGAATTTCTTAGAGGTGTATGCACAGGGTTGCAGGATCCTATTTTTGTTCTTTTGAAGTAACACTGCTCCAACCGCCACATCGCTGGCATCGGCTTGAATCACAAAGGGTTCCCCTGGGCAGGGATGCTTTAGAACCGGTTCAGCAGCAAATAGTCTCTTTAAATTCTCAAAAGCTGTTTGACAGCTCATTGTCCATGCTAGTGGTTGGCCCGGTTGTGGCTTCCCTCCTCCTTTGCCTGTTTTGAATAGTTCTGTAAGAGGTAGGGCAATCTCGGCAAAAGAAGGGATGAATTGACGATAAAAGTTGGCAAAACCCAGAAAGCTCTGGAGCTGTTTGCGAGTCCTTGGGGGCTGCCATTCGATTATAGTTTTCACCTTGGCCGGATCCATTTCAATACCCTCATTGGAAATTCGGTAGCCAAGATAGTCTAATTGGGTTTGGTGAAAATCACATTTTGACAATTTGACATAAAGCTTGGCATTCAATAGTTTCTTTAACACTTCTCTCACTAGCTTTATGTGATCAGTCATATTTGTGCTGTATATCAGGATATCATCAAGATACACCAAAAACCCTTTGTACAAGTGATCATGTAGAACCTCATTAATCAACTGCATAAATACAGCTGGGGCCCCCTGTAGTCCAAATGGCATGACTTTGAACTGATAGCTCCCCATAGGACAGTTGAAGGCAGTTTTCCACTCGTCTCCCTCTTTTATTCTCACCCGGTAGTATGCCTCTCTTAGGTCTAACTTAGTGAAGACACTCCCCTTAGCCAGATGGGTCAATAAATCCTTCAGGAGGGGGAGGGGGTATTTATTTTCCACACTTACAGCGTTGAGTCCCTTGTAGTCTACGCAGAGACGAAGAGACCCATCTTTTTTCTCTTTGAACAACACAGGGGCTCCCACGGAAGATTTGGCCCGTTCAATAAACCCCCTCGCTAGGTTTTTGTTCACATATCGCTGCATCTCCTCCATTTCGAGGGGGGACATAGCATACATCCTCGGATGTGGGAGTTTGGCTCCGGGCACCAGTTCGATGGAGCAGTCATTGGGTCTGTGAGGGGGTAGGGCATCACATCCTTTTTCACTGAACACCTCCGCCAGGTCCAAGTATTCTTTGGGGATGACTGGTTCGCCTGGAGTCAGTGAGGCGGCCATGTGCGCTCGCTCATTGGGTGGCCTAAGATGCCCAGTAACATCTGTTGAATCAATGGGGGGATCAGGCCCTATAGGTAGTCTCACAATTCTCATTCCTTTCTCCCACCAGATAAATGGCTTCCATTTGTCCAACCAGGCTAGTCCTAGGATCACCGCCTCGGTCATTTTTGGAGCCACCAGGAAATGAATAAACTCCCAGTGTGCACCTATTTCTAGGCGTAAAGGCTCCGTTAATTGTGTAATAAGAGTACCTCCCATCAGGGAGCCATCGGCTTGCTCAAATCTCATCGGTTTGGAAAGCTGTTTTGCCCTTATGCCCATTTTCATGGCAAACGCCAGACTAATAATGCAGCGGGTGCATCCTGAATCAATTAGTACGTTTAAGTCTATTTGTGCCCCAGACTTAGGGATTATAAGTTTGGCGGCCACTGAAAAAGGCAGGATTTGTCGACTCACCATTGGGTCGTTTTCTCCTTCATCATCGCTATCAAAGAAGGGTAGAACAGGGGCAGGTCCACCTGGAGTCTTGGCATCCTCCTGTCTGTGGGGTGTAACCTGGGCAACTGGTTCTTGCGTGAGTCGATTGGATTTTTCTCTCGTTAGCCGCTGAGCAGGTTTCTTTTGCATTGCCGGTCCTGGTTTGCTCTGCAGTCGAGGGTAGGGGACTGGACAGGTGGCCGCTCGGTGTCCTCCTTGTCCACACCGGAAACACTCAAAGGAAGGGCGTGCAGGTGGCCTGGGTCTCTCAGCCCTTGCAGTAGTTGAAGGCTTTCGTGGGGGTGATTGCTGCCCAGGTAGCTCTGGTTGCCGTTCGGGTTCCTGTGGGGGAGGCTTTTTATAGCGAGAGAGCTTAACATCTAGCTTCACGGCTGTCTGGTACCACTCCTGCAGCCGATCAGGTATTTCTCGATAGATGCAGGCCTGAGAGAGGTGATCGTCTAATCCCTCAATGAAGTAATGGATGAGGGACTGCTCAGGCCACCCCTCTATTCGACCTGCTATCTTGCGGAATTCTCGCACGTACTCCAGGGCAGGCCTCCCAGCTTGTTTTATTTTGTGAATTTGTCCTGCTGCTTTGAGGCCAATGGATGGGTCCTCAAATCGTTCTCTCAGACTTAAAAGAAAACGGTGGGGATCTTCCAATTCGGGGGCTTGCTCGCTATATAAATGGTTCAGCCATTCAGATGCTTCTCCCTCTAGGTTGGACGCAATAACATCGACCATGGCCCCTGGTTCCGGGTACAGATAGGCCCAGCATTTCAAGTGAAAACGCACTTGGTTGAGAAAAAAAATCAGCTTCTCTGGGTCCCCATCAAAGGTTGAATTGAAGGGTGGTGCGAACACAGGCTGCTGTGGCCCCCACTGGGGCTGGTTCCACGGCTTCTGGGCCCTCTGCTGCTGTAGGCCTCCCAATGGTGGCTGCGCAAGTGGGGGTTGTAGTGGTCTTCTCTGTTGTTGGACTGCAGAGGGTGGTGGTGCCCTCTGCTGCTGCTGATCATTCATCTGCTGGGGAAACCCATCTACCCAATGCTGCAGATGCCTCAGACTGGAACTCACCCTCTCTTCAGGGTTGCGGTCTCTGGCCGGTGAAGGCAGGGTCTGACAGGCTTCCTGCTGGGCTCCCCACTGTTCTTGTGGCCACCCCACTTGCTGTAGGCCCCAACCTGGCTGCAGATTTATGCCCAGGGGTTGCACGTTTGGGGGCTGTAGCCAACCTCCTTGCTGTGGCTGTTCTCCCCACAGTTGCTGATTTCCTGGCTTCTGTACCACCCCAAGAGATTGCAAGGCCTCTATTAGCTGTGGTAAGTTCAGAGGACATGGATCAGCCACCTGCTGGGAAACCCAATTTCCCCCTTGCTGCAGAGGATTCAGAATGGGGTTCTCTCTCTCAGGGCTGGAGTCCATGGCAGGAACATTTGCAATAGAACAGTGTTTCCCAAACTTGACAATTTTAAGGCATGTGGACTTCAACTCCCAGAATTCCACAGCCAGCGTTGCTGGCTGTGGAATTCTGGGAGTTGAAGTCCTCATGCCTTAAAATTGTCAAGTTTGGGAAACACTGCAATAGAAGGACTGTAGGTTTCACTTTGTAGGAACTGATTTCTGGTTTTCGTTTCTAAGTTTTGAAATCTTTCCAATGACTCACCCATAACTGTGTTATCTGTCCATTCTGCTTTTGAAGTCTTCACTCTCAGCTGGGAAATCTGCCAAATTCCTCTCTCCCCCGGCTTGCTGGCTGTCACTTCCCCCCCCCCCAGGGAAACTGTTGCAGCCACGGGGCTGGTCTCAGGCAATCCTTCTTTCTCCATAATGAGATCTTCCCCGAAACTTTGCCAGCTCCTCTCAAGCATAGGGCAGCTGATGGAGTTCGGGACCGCAGGTCGTTTGAAAAGAATGTTGGATTCTGGCATGATGTCAGAGGTTCCGACTAATGAAGCACTTCAAAGAACTTTCAGGCATGTTTCCTAAAGTCTTTATTACAGAGCTACAAATTGCCGGTCACCATCATGGACATATTGATGCCAGAATCTGACTTCCTCTCGCTGGCATCAATCTTTTCTTGCTAAACCCCTCCCTTATCTTGCAGTCACAAGTCACATTATCCAATTAGTGTGAAGGTCAAAAGTTTACTTCCTCTTTCTTTCCCGGGCTTTCCCCCCCCCCCCCACTCTAAGCTATGTATTAACCCAGTAAATACCAGACAGTTTTACATATTGTCAAAGCAAGAATATACAGTATTTGCAGCATTGACAACATGTTTGTATGGATATCACATAAAACAAGAGGTAATTGTACAAAACCAAAATACATATATACATATATCTTCCCCTCACCCCTAATTTCCCAGGGGAATTCCCTGAAGATTCATCTTTATACATAATTTGGTCCAAAATCAGGTGTAAAGCCAACAGAGGGGCACTCTTATTTATAATGCCCCCTTCCATTTTAATGGCTACGAGAATGCAGATGGCCTTATGCTATAATCAACTTTATAGACTGAAATGCATGAACCTCTTTGCTTTCTATGTTTCCCAGGTTATTTAATTAATCTGAAGAGGACCCCATCTTTTTAATAGCTTTACTATTTAAAGTCCCCCTTTTTTGGTTGCCTTCCTCCTTTTGTTTCCTTTCTTCCTCTTGGGCCCTTCCTTGCTACATTCATCAGTCAATTATATCCTTAGAGGGTTTGGGGAAATGTCACTCTCCTGCCCCACCCTCCATCTAATCTAATCATCCCTCCATCCATAACTGCATTAAAACAGATGCAAACAGTTTTGAGTAGTCTTGATCAGCCCCTCTGTCTTTAGAATGGGTTGTGTGGTAGGTGTGGATGATGGGGGGGGGGGGGGAAGAAATAAGGATTGGAAAGAGAAAGAGAGATGGGGGGGGAGCGAAGAGTCCAGTCCTTCTTAGGTGAAACCAGGCCTCATTTATTAAAGAGGATTCTGGCTGTCCAGCTACTGGCTAGCATAAGGTCCTTCATTTGTACTCTAGAGTAAACATGACAAATGGATAAAGAAGGGATCCATCTTATTCAAATCTGGAAACCCCTACCTCCTATATAGTGGAACAGAGAAGCTACCCCCAAACACAACCTGGCTTATTGGCCTATGGGAAAAGCACCTTCTCCTTTGTTCCCTCTTTCTCATATAAATAGTGAACCCACCCACCTCCCTCCCCTTCCCCAACGACCCCTATCTTTCTTCTCAGGGAACAGTAAAGTCACAAAGTAACCTTCCCTTCCAATGAGTTCTTAGCACACACATCCATCCACACCCACACTCAGGTCGAGCTCAAGGACAGTTATAAGTTGTGGGTGGGTTTTGGGAGCGGCCCATTGATTCCGTCCTGGTGGCCTCTTGCCCCGCCTGGCACTTGTAAGCTGGCAGCAGCATTTGGTCAGATCTTAGTATTCGGTAACTTGTGGTCTTTTTTCCACTTCATCCCCTGGTTTTGAAACCATATCTTGATCTGGTGCTGGGACAGGCAGAGGGAATGAGCAATTTCCACCTTTCGCCTCCAGGTGAAGTAGCGATTGTAGTGGAATTCCTTCTCCAATTCCAGCACTTGCTGCCTCATGTAGGCTGTACTGGAGTGCTTGGGCTCTCCTCCGGTGTAGCTGGGGTTGACTAGAAGAAGAGGCACAAAAGAAGCTGGGAGAAAGGAGGAGAAAAGAACAAGGGCGGGGGTGGGGAGTGTGAAGGTTACTCTTCTGCCCCTTTAAAACAAATAAACAACTGCCTTCACTTGAAGAAGCCGCTCATTCATGCAGCCCACAAAAACAAATCGCGAACTGCAGCTCCCCACCCCCAAATCTGCTCAAGTTTGGATCCTTCCTTCTTTCCTTCCTTCCCTAATCTCGGAAACTTCTGAAGAGGCCACTCCATGGCACCCCAGGCTCAAATCTCTATCAACCCACTAAGCACATCCCTCTTCCTCCGGCCTTACACAGCCTTAAAATCTAAACATTCTGCATTAAAAACTCCCACTTCATTCTCAGCCAAAATGTGGGTAGCTGAACTCTTCAAAACATTTAACTTTAAAGTTAATCTAGAGTAACCCCATTTACTTGTCAGTGTTTGGGATGAGTGTCAGTGTTGCTGAGAAAGAGTGACCGTGGACTGGCTTAAGCTATGAATAGCAGGCCAAGTTTAAATCTTATAGGTCAACATCTTTAATAACCGAATCCACCAAGAATAGGAGTGAAATATAAAGTGCAGTTAAACCTCACTTTACTAGACTGATAACCAGCATAAGTATGCCGAAATCACTGGCATTGAACAGGCATTAATAAGCTCAGGGGCAGCAATTTAAGTGTCCTGGAGTAATGTAATATTTATCCACATGTACCTGAGAGTTGAGTGTTCACCCCAAAGTTCTATAAAGTTTCTCCCAGTGTGTAAACACTCTTTCATACTAAATCCACTTTTCTCTAAGTTCACCTTATAGCCACCTCCACTGCTCTCAAAGGAGTTTGTGACAAACCATCAAGAGGCAAAGATGTTTTTTTAAAATTAAAAAAATGTAAAAATTGAATTAAAAAAAAAATCCCATGCCTCCTTAAAACTTTTCCAGAGGAAAGGAAGGGAAAGACATAGATTCTGAAAAAGGATATTAACAGGGACTTCAAAGGCAGTTGGCCTAGAAGAGCAATAAAAATTTATGAAGGATGTAATTACAGCGCTCTGCAAACAGGGAGACAATAAAACTCCAAGGGGAATGGTTCTTTTACAACGGGGGCAATAAGCCTTTATTCCCTTTCCCTAAGTCTTCCCAACCAGACTTAAAGGTGCAGGTTAGTATAATGCGAACAACTCTTTCAGGTTCACTTACCTGCGTTAACATGAACCTTCTTCATCCAAGGATAAACTACCGGCCCTTTTCCAGAGGATGGGCTTTGGTTGCGAGTTTTGGCTACGGGAAGGCTGTGGGGTTGGCGTGATGGATTTGCAAGTACGGTTTGATTCCGACAGATCGTTCTAAAATCCAGCCGGAGCATGCTGGCACCTAGGGGAGAGGACCGGTGGCTGGTGCCCAGAGCCCTGACAAGGAGGTTAGGATGGTTGGTTACAGGCGGACTTCACTGGGTACAACGCCCCGTGTTGGAAAAAGTTCTTCCGTCGCCTCTGGCCGCTGAAATATTCCGTAGTATGACTGGGAAGGTAACCGTGCTGGGAATATTCTTCGCATGGTGGAAATTTGGGTTCCACATAGTTGGAGTTGATCAAGAAAGATCTCATGGCCATTAATTTTGGAATTGCAAGAACGCGCGCGCCGGCACACACACTCTCCCTCACTCTCACACACCCCCAAAATATACTAAAATTTATTCTTATTTCTTTCGCCCCTCTCCCTTCTCACTCGTTTTTCTGTTTCGCAGAGCCCTCCTACTTTTGCCGTCAACTGAACAGTTAGCTGTCCATGTGACCCAATGAACCAATAGAAGAGTAGCCTGGGATTCCCTGATAAGGAAATAAGGAGTAAAGCCTTTCTGTTGCCACCTCTCATTCAACAAACAAGCAAGTAGCGTTGAAGTCAGTTGGTATTATTTTATCTGTAAAATATATTCGGGACCCAAATAGGGTCCTGCACTGCAGTACCAACAATCAGTACTCTGCATTCCCTTTTGATATTTTAAAAATGATATCATAATTTCACTTCCCCCAAAATCGGGTATTCTATAAACTCTCCAAAATCAGGAAGATACAAAATGCTAAACTCCCATCCTTGCCCGGCTTATCCGCGGATGTTTCGTCAAAACTAAACGCTCCCAATGTAGCGAATATTTTAAAAACTTCAAAAATCAAATAACAAAAGTTTGTTGAGAACAAATAAACTGGACGGGAAAGAACGGGGTGTATGGATTTCTAATGAATTTCTTTTCTTGCCTGCTTAAATTTGGAGAGTGAGTCAAGCCAGTGATGAAAATAGAGGTTATTTGGGATCGATAAAAACAGCATTAACCAATTCGAGTCATCCTTTATACGACAGCTAGCTTCTGGTTTAGACTGGTTCTCTTTCCCACGTTTAGGAGAGAAAAATCGTACAAACATTAGCAGAAGACAGAATTGGGACTAAATTCATCAGATTGTGATGGGCATTAATTGAAGAAATCAGATTTTTTAAAAGTGTATTAGGTGGATACAGGGGTTCTATACAACAGGACTGCATGCACATACACATACACACGCAGGCGCACATACACATACACACGCAGGCACACATACATCCTGAGTGTCGCTTTTCAACATGCCTTACAGTGCCATCTTTCTTTTGTAAACTCCATGGGGCTGGAATCTACTTTTACTGTGCTCCCCCCCCCCCCCCCAATAAGATTGCAGTGCAATAGAAAACAATTGAAAATGTTTAAATGATAGTAAACATTGGGGAAAAAACCACCACCTGTGATAGGTATTTTAGAAAACAGTAAGTCAATGTGTGAAATTAGGCATTTTATAGAATGCCTAGGAAAGCTGTAGAATGCCAAAAATGGGACATCAAAGTATGAAATGCTTAATACTTCACACATTTCCTAGGCATTCTATAAAATTCCAAAAGGCAAACCCGTAAACTATAAAATACTCCTGCTGAAATGCCATTCTAGCCTTCCTTGTTGCAACAAGTAGGTCAATACTGGTTTTTTTCTCTTGTTTTTTTCAATAAGAAAGTTCTGTACTTTATTTTGTGTTTCTTCTTTCACTTTCATATACCTCGTTTCAACAAATGGTTAACCCTAACACTTTTCATGACTCTCTTTTCATACTTTACCTAAATAGTTCTTGTCATTCTGTATAATGCATAGGTATTATATACAATGCTTAGGGAAAGTATATAGCATATTAAAATAACAGACATTTCATACTATGCCTAAAAAGTCAAACATTCTATAGATTTCCTAGGCATTCTATACAACACCAACTTTTCACACATTGCCAGTAACATATATATTCCATTAAAGCTTACAGAAGGAGGTGCATCAAGGGCCACACACAAGAAAAAGGAAAAATCTTAAGAAAAAAAATGAGTTCAATTTATTCTCTTTTCTTTTTCTCCTTCTTCCTTTAAGGCTACACTCTGCTCCGTAGGGTTTGTGTCAACTACATATTCCCCTAGAAGCGAATTTGTGAGGCAGCTTCTTTTACACAAATTCGGATCTACAGGGTACATACAGAAGACAGACCTCTTCTTTTGCCAAAAAGGGAGAAAAACATGTTAGTTTTCAGCAAATGTGGTTGGTATTGGGAAAAACAATAGTCCAGTTTCCAGAAGAAACTATATTTGGAACCGTATGCTTTTGCAAATTTGTGCAAAATAACCAGAATCTGTAGTACAATCAATAACTGTCTCATCTTTCGTGCTCGCTTTGGCAGCACATATACTAAAATTGGATACAGAGAAGATTAGCATGGCCCCTGCGCAAGGATGACACGCAAATTTGTGAAGCATTCCATATTTTTTTTAAAATAAATGTCTCATATTTCGCAAAAGGGCATGCAGTTTTGGAAACAATCTGAAAATTAGGGAAAGAAAATGAAGGTGGGAAGGTAAATACTTAAATAGTTTGGTGGATTAGAGGAACTTTAAGTAGGAAGACATTCATTCTGAATCTAGTTCAACAAGATTTATCATTAGACAAGTTTTATCATTTCATTAGAATGAAAATCACTCCTTTGCACTACTTCATTGTACTAACAAATAACTTGTTGCAGACATTGCAAAGATTTTTAGGCAACTCTGGATAATTGCATAAAGTAAGAAGTAGAGAAGGCAGGGAAATCTGGAAACCAATGCAGAGGTAGATGGGGAAATAGGAAGTGGTGCCTTTTTCTTAGCACTTCCTTCAAACCCCAGAAAAATGAAGAACAGAAAAGATCAAAGAAATGCAATCCCCATCCTACCACCAAAATGGGGATATAAAACAATAAAATATGTATCCTGTGTAAACCATTAATCTTCTGTAAGTAGGAAAGGGGGGGGAAAAGCTGTAAGCAGATATTCAAAAGAGGTAGGGTACAACTCCAATATTGTTTTAGGTTGCAGTACTACTTGTCCCCTAAGCCTTACTGAATTTACCATGCTCTACTCCTACCCCAAATTAAGGGATTACAGGGTTGTAAAAAGGTTTTTTTTTACTCCTATGTAGGTCATATGATTTCACTGTTAATGCAGAAAAGAAATCTTTTCATCACCTAGACTTATTTATCAGAAGAACAATTTATTTCTTTTCTTCAGAAGTTAGGATTCAGCTACTGGAGCGTGAGGTGTGCTTCTCTAGAGAAAATTGTATCTGGTAAGTAGATGCATCAGGGTTTATTTGTGAGCCTGGCATGCTTTATCAGCAGAACACATAAGCACACAATTCAATCCTACACAAGTGTGTTTAGAAATAATTTCCACTGAGACCAATAAGAACATGCTCTTACCTAAACTGTGTAGGATGTGTTGCATTTTGAGAAGCACTGTTCACTTCAGGGAATATTAATTTCAGACAGAGCAAAACAAATTTGGAAGGAAATTTGACTAGACAAGAGCTCACTATTTATCACCATTATTTTCAGGTTTTCCCTCCTTCCCAACTTCCTAACAAGCAACATCCCTTGCCCCCCCCAGCCAAAAAACACAACTGAAAAAGACTCTTAAAACATATTTGTTCCTTTTTCCAATAATCAAAATTTCAATAATATTTCAAGTTTGCCTTCAGCAGGACTTTCTTCTAACTATGTCCAGATTGACTATATTCAGCCACAAACGGAGTGTTGACATTTGTGGAGTGTCACTTTGTCTTTATAAGGGGGAATAAACCCCTTTCCAAAGTACACCAAACTTCATAGATTGGCAGAAGAACATTAAAGGGTGTTCAGAACTAAGCTACAGCACTTGGTGAGGAATAGATTTCAATGAGTGCGGCTTACTTCCAAGTAAGCTTCTTTTCCTGATTCTGGTGATCAAAGTTAAAAAGAAATTCCTGCTTTCTTCAAGGAAGTTTACTAAATATGGTAAAATACATCTTTCACACACCAACTCTTGTCTTTCTTTTGATTTGGATCTTTTCAATTTTTTCCTTTCCTTTTTTGGGAGGGGAGTGTTCTATGTACATTTTAAACAACTTAAGGCTAGAATGTACATAGAACACCTTAAGATACAGACTTTCCTTAAGATACAGGCGTTTCCGGGAACGAAAAATTAGGACCATTTTGTCTTTTAAAACAAACAAACCAAAGAACAGAAACAGCGATACCAGTTTTAAAAATACCTTGTACAAATACACAAATGGGGGGATGGGGTTTATCCCAGTATCAACAGCACCCCTAGCGTTTAGCAGAAATGTTCACTTTTTACTCTTTCAAAGCACACATACCCCGAAATCAAAAGATAAAGCACGGTCCCTGTCTCTCCCCCTCCCCCTCCCCTCCCCACTCCCTAAGCTTTTGTGCTTAATTGGGAGGTGGAGAAGAAGCACTTTCGATTGCTCTATTTAAAATGTCTCAACTTTTCAGAAGTTTGGAAAGGCATATTTAGCCAAGACACTTCTGCATTTCAAACAGGAAAGTTAACGGGCTAAAAACAAAAAACAACCCAACCTCCACAAATGTGGCCAAGGATCCTGTTTGCAAAGTGCAATAAAATTAAATAGATAGGTGAGGATGGTTGAGCAAGGATTGCCTACAAAGGGGCCTCACCCTTCGGGGTCCTGTGAGAAAAGGGGATTCCTAGGGGAATCTCTCTCACCAGCATAGCCTATAGAACAAAGCACCTGCCAGGACATTACACCTAAATACCTTGGCACAGACCTCCTGTAACCTCCTGGCATACATTGTGCTGGTTTCCATTTTCGGGAGAGGGGGTGTCTCGCAAGAATCGCCACAATGCTTATGGCCGCCACTCTGTCCTCTTTCGGTCTAGATCGATTCACAGCACCCTTCACCCCCATTCCTGTTTCATGGTCCCGAGTTGGGCAGCTCTCCGTGTTCCCTCCTCCCACAGTTAAAAAGATTCATAAGCTGGCTCACTACCAGTCAGGATACAAAATGCAGCCGCTTACCCAGACTACTTCAGCCGCAACCCCCACCCCCCAATTCAACCTTAATACTAACCAGAAATGTAGATTCTTGGCTTGTACGTTCCCTTCCTCCTTCATGTAAGAGATTATTTTATCCTGTTAGGAAGCCTTTCTCTTTTTCTTCTTTCTTTCTCTGGCTTTATAGCCTATGGTATAATTAGTCATTAGCTTTCAAGCAACTGTAGGCCTAACTGAGCCTTTTCGATTCGGATACCGGCAAGTTTTCGTATTCATCTCCATACTTTGTCAGTCTTTGTTAAACAGCTAGGCGTGTCCCAAGTGCCTCCAATATTTTAATATTTGTTAGACGAGCTGACCTGAGTTTCACCCCATTCCGGGGCTCTCCCCCTTGCATTTATATAATACGCTTGCATAGTTCTCTTGGTGTTATTGAATTTTACTCAGGTAATTACTTTGGACTGGAGAGGAGCAGGGAGAATGCCAGGGCCAGACATATGAGCACAATCCTGCCCTTTATAGGGGCCACAATTACTCTTTACTCCTTTTAATACATATCTCTTTTACTTACACATAGTTATGACAAATATAAGACACTGCATCCTTGTGGATACAAGGCACACATACATGTAATTGTACCTATGTACTCAACACTTACAATGGAATTAGTATGCATGCAATATAATACCATATATGTACAAAGAGTGAGAGAGAGTACAATTATTCAGGTAACTGGTTTTTCTTCCTTTGGTTTGGGAAAGAGAAAGCTTTTCTTTTTTCTTTGTTTGGTCTTGGGGGGGTTATAGTTGAAAGTACACTTGTCACAGGGGAGGAATTTTAAGAAACACTTAGCACAGAGAGGGGGAGAGATACTCTAGCAAATGGAGGGAGGAGTAAAGAGGGGGAAAGAATTGTCTGTACAATTCCTCCCCCCAATAACCTGTTTTTATAGCTAAGTAAAATACCACTAAAGAATAAAAAATATGTCAAATCTCACTTATACCTGATACAGTTGCCCCTTTGAAAGATTTAGCTGCTCCTAGAAAGATACTAATTAAAAGGAAAGAATACTTCTGGAAATACCAAGGCCTAACTCATCCAAGTTAGATTTTTACTATTATTACTCAGCCAGATGTTCAGACTGGATGTGGCATTTTATCCACCTATCCAGTCTTTCCCAAGGACCTGTGATAGGCAGATGTTGATGTTTGATGGTGTTAAAGGTCTCCTCCCAGGATGTAAGCTGTTAGAGTAAAGCTGCCTTTTGCAATTGACCAATGGTGATTTTGTTAATGCCCATGATGTTCAAGTGGTGCTCCAGTTGTTTTGGGACTACTCTTGTTATTATCTTCTTTGCCTGTTTTTTTTTTTTTTTTTAATATACTGGCCATGTAATACTTTGTCTTCCCATGTCTCTTTAAGATTCTTCATTTGGTCTTTCTTGTAGGCCAGTTTGGTCTCTCCAGTACTCAGTCAGCCTTCCTGGTATACTAGCTTCAGTGCATCTTTTTCCCTGTCCTTCAGATATTCTTCCAATGCCTTTTTTCTTCTTCAGCCATCTGATGCACTTGCAACATTCCACATTCAGCCATTTTTCTTGGCACGCAGAGTCTGTCAACAGCACTACAAGGATGAAGGGCTTTCATTATTTTTCTGGTCTTCCTATCCAGGGCTTTTAGTTCTGCTGAGTCCAGTCCACTATTCCAGCTGTGTATCTAATGACTGAAATTGCCCAGGTGTTAATTGCCTTGATGGTATTTCCTCCACTGACTTTATGCTCAGGTATTTATAGTTATCTTCATCCAGACTCTTGATGTGATTTCTATAGGGCATTTTTATTCCTTCAGTTTTCACTATTTTTATAGCAATAGCAATAGCATTTTGACTTATATAGCACCCCAAAGTGCTTTATAGCACTCTCTGGGCGGTTTACATTGTCAGCATATTGCCCCCCAAACTTTGCAGAAAGCTTCTGATGTTTCCATTGACTCCTGTTATTTCTAGGCACTTGATTATCCAATCATGTGGCAGGGAGTCAAATGCCTTCTTGTAATCAATCCATGCTACATTCAGGTTGGTCTTCCTTCTCTTGCAGTTTTCCAAAATCATCTTGTCAATTAGGAGTTGATCTTTTGTTCCTCTGCTATTTGGGCAGTTTCCTTTTTGCTCAGGTGGAAAGAGCTTCTTTTCAACTTGATGCTGTTGGACTGCATCAGCTACCACACCGGTTAGCAATTTGAATGTTTTTTTGTAAGCAGGTAATTGGTCTGTAGTTGCCTGCTACTGCCCCTTTTGCTGGATCTTTCATCATCAGGTAGGTTTTGCCAGATTGGTAGCCACTCTTCAATTTCATCTGCTTGCAGTATGTTGTTAAATTGCTTGGCTTCGAGTGGGTATAGACCAGTCAGATGTTTCAACCAAAAAACATGCAGTTCATCTTCAGCTGGTGCTGACAAATTCTTGATCTTCCTTGCTCTTTTCTCCTCCATTTTTGCTGTTATTACTAGTTCTTTCATTTCTACTTTTTTATTCTTCTCCATCTCCTTTAACCAAGCTGCATCTTTGTTGTATTTCTTTGGGTTATCCCACATCTGCACCCAGAACTGCACTGTTTCTTCCTTGTCAGGTACTGACTGATTCACTGCAGTTTCTCCATTGATGGATTGGTAGAAAAGTTTCTGATTGAATTGAAATTGGAGATTCTGCCTATAATTTGCAATTTGAGCTTCATATCTGCTGATCTTCAAATACAGTAACTGTTATTTGCTGTTTTATTATTTCCAGTCCTTCCTTGATCTTCCTTGTTTCTAGGTGATATTTCTTGATTAGGTATACTTTGGTCTTCTTGTTCTTCAGGTTTTCTTTCATCTGTTCTAGCTTGCTTGCATCTGATTGCAGCTTGCTGATCTTATTTTCCAACCTGATCTTCCATTTTGGTGATGCACTGTTTGGCTTTTTTTCTTCTTTGTTGATTTTGCATCCCAGGTATTCAGTTATAAGTGCAGCTGTGCTGTGCATTAGTTGATTTGTTTCTTGCAGTGAGTGGGTGCTAATATTTGATATTACAGTACTGTCATCTTTTAATACTTGTGATAGCTGTTTCTTTGGAACAAGCTTCAATGCAGGCAACCCTATTCTGTTGGTTTTGAACTGTTCTAGATGCTCAGTTATTCTTTGTTACAATTATTCTCCTTCTTTAGTAGTGGGCTTTGTTCTTCCTGAGAAGGAGACAGTGAAGAGGGTGCTTGGTTTCACAATGAAAATAACTCAATAGCTATGCTGACTTCCTTTACTGCTGACTTCTCCTTTGTCTCTACAGTCTGAGTTACTTCTGACAAGGCTTTGATTTCTTTGTCCTGCATAGACCTTTGCAGTTCTTCCAATTCTGCTTCTCAAGTTGTCCTTGGAAAAATAGGGAAGGGAAAAAGGGAAGGGGAAAGTGTAGAAAAGAAGGGAAAAAGAAAGCAAAGGTTTGACTTCCGACTTCCTTTGTTGCAGTAGAATAAGATAGTAACATCAGACTTCAACTTTTTACTTTTATATAATAGTATAAACTAGCCATTTCTATAACAACAAATCTATCTAATCGCTAAAACCCAAAATCAAAATTTCATTTTTTTCCACCTCAAGCACAAAGTCCAGAAGCGGTTTCCAAGTAGAAACAAAAGTACCAATGAAGGAGAATATTTGTAGCTCAGGGTTGAAATGAGGTGCTCTCCTTGGTGCTCTCTGAGCTTGGTTGTTTTCTTGCAGACCTTTCATTACCCTAACTATGGTAGGTAACATCATCAGTGCTAGTAAGGAGTGCTGTTTGCTGTTTATATTCTGATGTCTTGCCTGCCTGAGCGGGTGGGTGGGTCTTAGGGATTCTTTGGTTGGGTTGCTTACTAATGGCTCTGTGGCAGTTTGATTGGGGTATTGCTTACTTGATTGTTGGTCTGAAAGTGACCTTAGAGTTAATCTGTGCTGATCTGAGTGCTGATTACTAGTGGAGAAGTGCTTTAGTCTTTTTCTGTTTTGGGCTGGTTGATTGTCTCTTGCATAATCTATAGATGTTGTTAATGTCTATGCGCCTATTGATGGCTGATTTGTCAGAGTGCCAGGCTTCTAGAAATTTCCTAGAAATTTTTTGATTTGGCCTGGTCTAGGATTGTCACATTTTCCCAATTGAAATTATGGTTAAATCTGTCTATATGTTGTGAAATTAAATAATTTTCATCATGCCTTTTGACTGCCAGTTGGTGTTCATGGATGTGTTGTGCCAGTCTTCTGCCTGTTTGTCCTACATAGTCCTACATGACAAAAATTCTTTAATTTCACAACATATAGACAGATTTAATTAAATCCAAAAATGCCAGAGAATTTCTAGAAGCCTGGCACTCTGACAAAGCACTCAGATCAGCATAGATTAACTCTAAGGTTACCTTCAGACCAACAATCAAGTAAGCAATACCCCAATCAAGAAACTGCCCACAGAGCCATTAGTAAACAGCCCAACCAAAGAATCTATAAGACCCACCCACCCAGACAAGACACTAGAACAGGGCTTTTCAACCGGTGGTATACGTACCACTTGTGGTACATTAACAAGTGGCAGGTGGTGGGCAGCCCTGCTAGCCAAGTGTAGTGGGGGAGGGAAAGAGCCAGTGCAGGCAAGGACTTACTGTGAGAGAGTCCTCTGGAGCTGCAGAGTGGCTGAGGCTGAGCCTCACCCCAGGCTCACTTCTGGCTCACCCTCCCCCATGAGAAAGGAGGAGGAGGGGGCTGAGACAGGAGAAGCTATAAAAGGAGGCAGTTTGGGCAGGAGAGGGAAAAAAAAGCAGTCTGGGGAGGATGTGGAGTCAGCTCTAGCTGCACCGGAGGAGGAGGGGGGAAGAGGAGAGGAGATCAAGGAGTCCAAGCAGGCCGGCCATGAGCCGATCTACAACTTCTGTGGCAGCCACCTATGCTGGCAGCAACAAACAGGCAAGAAATGCAGCAGGGGAGGGGTTGCCCTTCAGGAGGAATGAAGAAAGGTAGCATCAGCTGGAGGTGAGGCAGGAGGGAGATGGAGAGTGGAAGGATTCTTATGTGCTTTTGTGACTTTGAAGTTCTGGGATTTGTGCAATGTGGGCTTTGTGTTCTTAAGGAGTGTTTGGCAATTTCTATTTGGCTGATGGCTGATGTCTCCTGTTAGCTTCTATTGCTCT
The DNA here is from genome assembly GCA_039797435.1 of Crotalus adamanteus. Taxonomy (NCBI): domain Eukaryota; kingdom Metazoa; phylum Chordata; class Lepidosauria; order Squamata; family Viperidae; genus Crotalus; species Crotalus adamanteus. Next base: position 45,870,828 of record CM077935.1, on the reverse strand, counting down.
GCTATTGTTAGCTGTAAGTTTTGCTGCAAGGGATTTTGAAGTATTTTTCTCCTGAATGGATTTTGCCTGTAGCATTCCTTTACTTATGAGTGGAGCCATTTGGGGAGGTTGCCTTAGCCGGCAGCCAATACTTACATTTTTTTTCTTCCTTAAGTGCCAGCTGCACTCATTAACTTTCCTTTCTAGCCAGTAGCTAATTCTTAAAGGGGAATGTGCCTTTTTAAGCTAGTTCCCTCAGCAGCTTGTCTTTTCTGTCTCTGGAGGCTTTTCCTTGTTTGATGAATATATGGAAGAGGGAAAATATGGGGGGGTGGGTTGTTCAAATTCTTCCTTCAGAAGGAGGTGGGCATGAGAAAGAGGAAGGCAGGGAGGGAGGGAGGGAAGTCCTGCCTTAGCACTTGGCCACCAGCAGCCCTGCCATTGACTTTGCTTGTCAAAAGGTTGCAAAAGGGGATCACATGACCCTGGGACACTGTGACCATCATAAATATGAATCAGTTGCCAAGCATCCAAATATAAATCACATGACCCTGGGCATGCTGCAATGGTCACAAGTGTGAAAAATGGTCGTAAGTCATTTCAGTGCAATTGCAACTTTGAACAGGTTTTTTGTTTTTTTGGGTCATCAAGTTTTTGACACCTTGCTAGGTGGTACTCAAATATTGCCATATCCTAAAAGTGGTACAGTCAGTGAAAAGGTTGAAAAGCCCTGCACTAGAATATAAACAGACAGCAAACAGCACTCCTTACTCAGAGAGCACCAAGGACCCCTCTGTTCTATCCCAGCCTACGTGAATCCTTGTTAACTCACAAGGAGCAACCGCTCTTTTAACAAGTAGGCTGGAAATGCAGGAAAAACAAACCCCTTTTATTAATTAGGTACAGACCTGCAAAATGTCCCAAAAGCAAAGGCAAACAAAACACGATGCAAATGGAGAATTGTTCAAAGGCAAACAGAACACAATTCAGAGTTGTTCATAGGCAAGGCAAACAGAATCTGATTCCATGAAACTTGAGTCCTTTGCAAACGGTTGCCTTCAGCAACCAGTACCACCCACACCTTCCCTTTTTATTATGCAGCCCCAAGGCGTGGTTTCTCAATGCCTTCTCCTCCTCCCTTGGAGTTGCCCCATTGCCTCCTTCTGTCCTGCTCTTGTTGCCTGTCTGTGTTTGTGAGCGGCTGTGATGTCTTCCAGCTGTGAGTCCTCAGAGTATGACTCAGCTTCCCCACACAGCTGGGTCTCAGCCTGAGCACGATTGGAGGGGCCAGGCTCTTTATCAGATTGTAAGTCCTGCAGCTCATCAGAGCCTTCTTCCTACTCTGATGGCTCTCCAGGCCCCTCCTCCTCCTCTGATTCCCCCCCCCCACTCAGCTGGCATGGACTCACAACACCCTCAGAAACAAAAGTAATTGTGTTTTTTTCTTTTATCAAAGCAGTCAATTTAGCCATCTCTGGTAACTCCATCAACTTTTGCAGCCATTCATCCATTGTGGGGATCGAAGTGTCCTTCCATTTTTGTGCATAATCTTGCTGCTGTGAACATATATGACATCAAAGTTCCATTTTTTTCCCAAGTCTTTTTCCATTAAACCCAAAAGAAAAGTTTCTGGTTTTATCTTTATATTCACTTTAAGAATTTATTCCAAACTCTTAGAATGGCACATATAACAAAGTGGTTGTTAAAATCAACATTTACTTTAACCTTGTCATACCATAAATAATTGTGCCATCCAAATCTTAATTTGTGACCTTCTAAACCCCTTTATGGATTACTGCCTTGTCGTGGCGAAGGGGCTTGTGTAACTCAATGAAGCTATAAGCTATGCCGTGCAGGGCCACCCAAGACGGACAGGTCATAGCAGAGAGTTCTGACAAAATGTGATCCACTGGAGAAGGAAATGGCAAACCACTCCAGTATCTTTGCCATGAAAACCCCATGGACAGTACTAAAAGGCAAAAAGATATGACGCTGGAAGATGAGCCCCTCAGGTCGGAAGGTGTCCAATATGCTACTGGGGAAGAGCAGAGGGCTAGCACTAATAGCGCCAGAAAGAATGAAGCAACTGGGCCAAAGCCGAAAGGATGCTCAGCTGTGGATATATCTGGTGGTGAAAGGAAAGTCCGATGCTGTAAAGATTTTTTCTCCATAGGAACCTGGAATGTAAGATCCATGAATCAAGGCAAGCTAGACGTAGTCAAAAAAGAGATGACAAGACTGAACATCAACATCTTAGGAATCAGCGAACTAAAATGGACAGGAATGGGTGAATTTAACTCAGATGACCGTCAGGTATACTACTGTGGGCAAGAATCCCTCAGAAGAAATGGAGTAGCCTTCATAGTCAATAAAAGAATAGGAAAAGCAATACTGGGATACAATCCCCAAAATGACAGAATGATCTCAATTCGAATCCAAGGCAAACCATTCAATATCACAATAATCCAAATCTATGCCCCAACCACTGGTGCTGAAGAGGATGAAATTGACCGGTTCTATGAAGCCCTACAGCACCTTATAGAATTAACACCAAAAAATGATGTCCTTATCATCATGGGGGATTGGAATGCTAAGGTAGGAAGCCAAAAGATAACCGGAATAACAGGCAAGTTTGGCCTTGGAGTACAAAATGAAGCAGGGCACAGGCTGACAGAATTTTGTCAAGAGAATACGATGGTCATAACAAACACTCTTTTCCAACAACCCAAGAGACGGATGTACACATGGACATCACCAGACGGTCAACATAGAAATCAGATTGACTATGTGCTCTGCAGCCAAAGATGGAGAAGCTCTATACAGTCAGTAAAAACAAGACCAGGAGCTGACTGTGGCTCAGATCATGAGCTTCTCGTTGCAAATTTTAGGCTTAAATTGAAAAAAGTAGGGAAAAGCACTAGGCCACTCAGGTATGAACTAAATCATATTCCTAATGAATATACAGTAGAGGTGACAAATAGATTTAAGGAATTAGATCTGATAGACAGAGTGCCTGAAGAACTATGGATGGAAGTTCGCAACATTGTACAAGAGGTAGCAACTAAAACCATCCCAAAGAAAAAGAAATGCAAGAAAGCAAAATGGCTGTCTGAGGAAGCTTTGCAAATAGCTGAGGAAAGAAGGGAAGCGAAAGGCAAGGGAGAAAGAGAAAGATACACCCAATTGAATGCAGAATTCCAGAGAATAGCTAGAAGAGATAAGAATGCCTTCTTAAATGAACAGTGCAAAGAAATAGAAGAAAACAACAGAATAGGGAGGACCAGAGATCTCTTCAAGAAAATTGGAAATATGAAGGGAACGTTTCATGCAAAGATGGGCATGATAAAGGACCAAAATGGCAGGGACCTAACAGAGGCAGAAGAGATTAAGAAGAGATGGCAAAACTACACAGAAGAACTATACAAGAATGAGCTTAACGTCCCAGATAACCACAATGAGATGGTCACTGACCTCGAACCAGACATCCTAGAATATGAAGTGAAATGGGCCTTAGAAAATCTGAGCAACAACAAAGCTAGTGGAGGTGACAGTATTCCAGCTGAGCTATTCAAAATCTTAAAAGACGATGCAGTAAAAGTGCTACACTCAATTTGCCAGCAAATTTGGAAAACTCAACAGTGGCCACAGGATTGGAAAAGGTCAGTTTACATTCCAATTCCAAAGAAAGGCAATGCCAAAGAATGTTCAAACTATCGCACCATTGCACTCATTTCACATGCTAGTAAAGTTATGCTTAAAATCCTACAAGCTAGACTCCAGCAGTATGTGGATCGAGAACTACCAGAAGTACAGGTAGGATTTCGAAGAGGCAGAGGAACTAGAGATCAAATTGCCAACATACGCTGGATCATGGAGAAAGCTAGGGAGTTCCAGAAAAACATCTACTTCTGCTTCATTGACTATGCAAAAGCCTTTGATTGTGTGGATCACAACAAATTGTGGCAAGTTCTTAAAGAGATGGGAATACCAGACCATCTTATTTGTCTCTTGAGAAACCTATATGCGGGTCAAGAAGCAACAGTGAGAACTGGACACGGAACCACTGATTGGTTCAAAATTGGGAAAGGAGTCCGGCAAGGCTGTATACTGTCTCCCTGCCTATTTAACTTATATGCAGAGCACATCATGAGAAAGGCAGGGCTAGATGAAACAAAAGTTGGAATTAAGATTGCCGGGAGAAATATCAACAACCTAAGATATGCAGATGATACCACGCTAATGGCAGAAAGTGAAGAGGAACTAAAGAGCCTCTTGATGCGGGTGAAGAAGGAGAGTGCAAAAGTTGGCTTGAAACTCAACATTAAGAAAACCAAAATCATGGCATCTGGCCCTCTCATTTCCTGGCAAATAGATGGGGAAGAAATGGAGGTAGTGACAGATTTTATTTTTCTGGGCTCCAAGATCACCTCAGGTGGAGACTGCAGCCAAGAAATTAAAAGACGCTTGCTCCTGGGGAGGAAAGCTATGGCAAATCTAGACAGCATACTAAAAAGCAGAGACATCACCCTGCCAACAAAAGTGCTTATAGTCGGACTTCCGGTGGATCTGCGCGGGCGATGGCGGCTACTTTGTAGCCGTCCTCCTGGGTAAGTGTAATGAATCGCTATGAACAGCGGACATCAGCTGTTCAGCGGTTCAAAATCCCCCTCCCGGGCAAAGGGGGGGGGGAAGAGGGTTGTCTGAATAGTGGTAGAGCCACTTACGCACCCCCAATATTTTTTTGGGGGGTGTGAAAGGAGTGCTCCCACAGAGTTCAGACTGTCTCCGCTTCCCAGCTGCTTTTGTCCCTAGGGACAAAACAAGCCGTTGCAACCACCTCCGCGTTTAAAGAGATCTGGTGAGTTTTTTTAGAAGCGGACAGAGTTGACTATAGGATTTAACTTTTGTTTTTTTTGACTTTATATGGATTTTTTTTAAAGATTTATTTTTACGTTTTTTTAAAGATTTATTTTTACATTTATATTCCCTCTTTTTATTTTTTACTTTTTGCTGAAAGGGAAAGTAAAATGGCAATTGGCAGACTTTCCGGCGTTTTTTCTATTTTTTTAAGCATTTTTGGTGTTTTTTTTTTTTCCCTTTCCTTTTTTCTTTTTTGTTTTTTTTATGATAGGAATGGAGTGTTAGTATTATTATTTTTGTTTAATTTTTGTGTTTTATATTTTGTACTTTTTGGTACTTTTAAAAAATGGAATGGATTTTTTCTATTTAATTATTATTATTTTTTTCTTCTCCTTTTTCTTTTTCTTTTTTGAACTCCTTTTTTTTATCTTATCATAATGATCCCCTCTTGAAGGATTTTTTTTTTTTTTTTTTTGAATTTATGGAGCTAATTTCTTATTTTTCTTGCTTAATTCTTGCAATTTTTAAGAAGGAGTAAAGTTTTTTTTTAAGATGGCTCCAAAGCGTCCAGTAATCTCTACAGCTTCCAAGGTGACTTCTTCTTCGGTGTTATCATCAGGGCAACAATCTAAATTAATAGTTTCACCTTCTTCCTTGCCACAGTCAACAATGGTGAAGGACTTGCAAGATATGATGGGAGATGTTATACTTCAAATTAGGGGAGAAATGAAAGAGATTTTAGAGGAAAATAATAAGACTTTGAAGCAAGAGATAGTTTTGACTTTAAAAGGAGTTGCCTCTGTTCTTGAAAAGTTGAATTTTCGTGTAGAAGAGGTAGTCAAAAAAGTGGAATTGATGGAGGAAAAATTTGAAAGTATGGAAAAAGAGATGAAAAACTTTCAAGATGAGATTCTTATGCTTCAATATAAACAAATGGAATATGCCTTAAGAATCAGAGGTTTACATGAGTCTGTGCAAGGAGATTTGAGAGAGATGGTGGCAAAGGACTTTGCTGTGATTCTGAATAGAGAAGAAGAGGAAATACTTAGTGGAATTGATCAGACATTTAGAGTTAACTCTGTGGTGGCAGAGCAAAAGAATTTGCCAAGAGATGTGGTAATTTACTTTGGGAAAAGATCCCTGCGCAATGAAATTATACAAGCCTTTTATAAGAAGAGGTTTCAAATTGCTTCACAAGATGTTATAATTTTAAAGGAGATCCCACCAAAAATTTTAAGAAGAAGAAAGGAGTTTGCTTTTTTAGCAGACGAACTTAAAAAGAGACAAATTTTGTTTAGATGGGATGTTCCGACTGGAATGGTGGTGAGCTACCTGGGGATACGTTATAGTCTTAATACTGTTTCTAAAGCAAAAGATTTTTATACTTCGGTCCTGGGGGTATGCTCATCGTCACCTACCATGCTTAAAGCTTTGGAAGAAAAAAAGGCAGAATTGCAGTTTGAGGGGCCCCAACAAGTAGAGATGGAGGAGCAGAAGACAACTTGTGCAACATATAATTGTAAAGAAAAGGATCAACAGAAGAAGTTTAAGGAAGTTCCACAAGTATTGGTTCCTGAATCTGAGGGAGAAGTAGGATTTATAAATTCTTTGGAGCAACCTTTAATGCCAGAATTGCAGTCTGAAGAGTCTATATTAATTAAAAATGGGAGGCCTCAACAAGTAGAGATGGACGAGCAGAAGATAACCTATGCAATATATAACTGTAAAGAAAAGGATCAACAGAAGAAGCTCAAGGAAGTTCCACAAGAGATGAAAGACCAGAAGACAACTTGTCCAACATATAAACGTAAAGAAAAGGAGGTTGAGGAAGCCTCACAGGTATTGGTTCCTGAGACTTGTGTAACGTATAAATGTAAAGAAAAAGTAACATATAAACGTAAAGAGAAAGACCAACAGAAGAAGGAGGTTGAGGAAGCTTCACAGGTATTGGTTCCTGAGTTTGTGGGAGAACCAGGACTTACAAATTTTTTGGAGCGATCTTCAAGGGCAGATTTTAATGCATTTCTTTCGATGCTTATGGGCAAGAGAGACTGATAAGGATTGTGTTTATAGTGGACGTAACCGGTTATTGGACAGAAGATTATGGAGACTGAATGAAAATTATAGATAAGAAGTTTAAGTTTAAGTAATAGGTTTGGAGTATATTATAATGTCTTCAATGTTTGGGTTTTTTTTAATTATTATTATTATTATTATTTTTAAGATGCAATTTGTTATTGGTAAAGATGTATATTACAATGTGTTTAAGATAATATTTGTTATTGGTAAAGATTTAAATGCGTATAAGGGGATCTTAATGTTTTAAGTTTTAAGTAATGTTCAAATTTGTGTTTTGGAGGGAGTTTATAAAGAATGATGGAATATAAGTATGACATGGAAAGGTTTATTTAGCTTAAGTATTCAAAGAGTGTTTTGTTTCAATGGTATAATGAAGGTTTATATGTTTATTTTTTTGTTTTATGATAAAGAAAGAGGGAGAGATTAGATTTATATTGTACGTATAGATGTTCAAAGAAAGTAATGTTTAAATTTGTGTCTTGGAGGGAGTTTATACAGAATGATGAATAATATTATAAGTATGATGTTAGAAAATGTTTAGAGTATATTATAATGTGTTTAAGGATTGTAATTATTATTTTTTTAGAGAAGATAACCTATTTAATTTAAGGTATTTAGATTTGTTTAGGATTTATATGTTTAAGTTTTTCTTTTCTTTTTTTTGAAAAATTTTAACTAAGCCTGTACTCAACTCTGGGAAGGTTGGGGGAGGGTTTGGGAGGTTTGGGGAGGGGGGGGAGGGTATGGGAGGGTGGGGGGGTTTCGGGGAGGGGATTTGTTTTGTAAAATTTAAAAAATTTTCAATAAAAAAAAAAGTGCTTATAGTCCAGGCCATGGTTTTCCCAGTTGCAATGTATGGCTGTGAAAGTTGGACCATAAGAAAGGCTGAGCGCCAAAGAATTGAGGCCTTTGAACTATGGTGCTGGAGAAGACTCTTGCGAGTCCCTTGGACTGCAAGGCGTTCAAACCGGTCAGTCCTAGAAGAGATCAACCCTGACTGCTCTTTAGAAGGCCAGATCCTGAAGTTGAAACTCAAGTACTTTGGCCACCTAATGAGAAGGAAGGACTCACTGGAGAAGGGCCTAATGCTGGGAAAGATTGAGGGCAATAGAAGAAGGGGACAACAGAGAATGAGATGGCTGGATGGAGTCACTGAAGCAGTAGGTGTGAACTTAAATGGACTCCAGAAGATGGTAGAGGACAAGAAGACCTGGAGGAACATTGTCCATGGGGTCGCGATGGGTCGGACACGACTTTGCAGTTAACAACAACAACAAAACCAAGTAGCTGCTTGATTTCTGCTTCTGTGAATACTTTTATTTTGTGTTATAAATTTATGTTGATCTGGTAGCCTCTGTTCTGTCATTTCTTATTCTGGATGTTGTTCTTTCCAGAAGTGGTGCATTCATTTCAAATATCCTTTTCTTGTTGGGCTTGATCTGTAATAACAGATCATTATTTGTTTTCTATCTCTGTATCTTTGTGACAGGTAAACACTTTTTCTTCCAGTAGTTCTGCAGCTGCTGGCCCTGGTTGCTCAGCCACCAGTCCTGAGTTATGTAGCCCAGTTTTCATCAGATGTCCGGGAACTGCAACACCTACCAGTAGCATGGTCCTTGTTGATTGTTGTTACTTGGTCTGGTATGGGTTTCTGTAATTTACCTCTTACCATATTGTTTATGGGAGAGACATTCTTTGTCTGACTCCTCTTGTGAGACCTGTCCAGTATGGTTGAACCTCTGGCATAGCTCTCATGTTCCTCAGAGCACAGAAGCCCCACAACTATGTCAAGTTAGTGCCTCACTGGGGATTTAATATTATTTTCAGACTGGATTTGGCATTTTTATCCATCTTATTGAGTCCTTCCCAAAGACTTGGGATAGACAGATGTTGATGTTTGATGGTGTTAAAGGCATAGTAGCAGGATGTAAGCTGTTTTGAGTAAAGCTGCCTTTTGCAATTGACTGGTGGTGATTTTGTCAATGCCAATGGTGTTCAAGTGATGCTCCAGTTGTTTTGGGGTAGCTCCCAAGGAGCCTATTACTATTGGCTATTACTATTACCTTTTCTTTCTTTTGCCACAGTCCCAGTCCTTCTATTTCTATTTGCAGGTCTTTGTATTTTGTTATCTTCTCTAATTCTTTCTCTTCTATTCTGCTGTCTCCAGGTACTGCCATGTCCACTATTCAGATTTTATTATTATTTAAGGCAGCGGTTCTCAACCTGTGGGTCGCGACCCCATTTGGGGTCGAACCACCATTTCATGGGGGTCGCCAAACAACGCAGTCTGTCATTTTTTTTCCCCTTAGCTGTGCTACTCCCTTTTATTCTATTGGCTTTTGAAAGCCAATAGAATAGACTCTCTTGAATAAGCCAATAGGAATTGTCCAGGCTGTCTCTGCCCTGCTGAGCCCGCCAAAAGTCCCATTCTGCAAACAGTGCTGCAAGTTGTCTGCAGCGAAGGCAAGCTGTCTGGAAGTTTCCACCCCTCCCTGCTGAGCAACTACTAAAAATGTAAGTAAAAGAGGGCCAGGGGTGGGAGGCCGGCGGGTGCAGGGAGGGTTGCTGGCGCGCGTGGAGCCCGGTGGGTGCCTTACCTCCCTTGGGCTGGGCCAGCTGGTGGCCCAGCCGGTGGTCGCCCTGCGCCGTCACTGCCCCTTGCCAGCTACGCCTCGGCCGGCGCAGGGGGCGGCACCACACATGCGCGGCGCTCCCGGGCAGGGAAAGTCCTCGACTTACGACCGGTTGGGTAGTCCTTGACTTACAACCGGTTGGGTAGTCCTCGACTTACGACCGGTTGGGGTCACGGCATTAAAAAGGTTGAGAACCACTGATTTAAGGCCTTTCTTATTGTTCTATCCTTTTATTCTCTACATGCCACTTATTCTACAGGTATTAAACACAGAGCAATGCTTTGCATAAGTTACTGACAAAGCTGGCAAGTTGCCATTAAGTTATTGCTATGAAGAGGTCATTATGTTGATTTCCTTGTAGAAATAACCATTCTCTTTCATTTTTTCTCTACAGTGGATGGAAGCTTTGTCTACTAGCCAGCAAGCTTCAGTGGTTTCTTCCTTTTTCTTAACTGATGTTAAGGGCTGGTTTATGGGAGGGCATGAAAACTGTAAGTGGTTGGTTGGACAGTTAGTTATTATACTAACTAGAGATGACTGCACTTTAGAGATGAGTGAATTAATTAAAGGTACCAAGGGATCAATCACCCAAGTTCAAACTAAACAGTTGTATTTAAATGCCAGTATGTCCTGAAAGGTATTAGCTGGATAAGGCAACTGCATTCATTTTTAAAAATAAAATTTAGGAATACAGAATATTATGATTAAATGCAGATAAACAGCATAAAGCCACAAACTAAATGCGTAAGTGAAACACACAGTTGATTTAAAATAGCTTCAAAATTAAAAGTTCAATATTTGGTATTGTGGAAAATTCAACTTCAAAAGATTATTTGACAACAGATAAAGAGTAGGGAGGCCTGGCTTTCTTATGGTTTTTAGAAGCAAAGCCATGACAGTAATTTGTTGTTTAAAAGAGAAAACTATTCAAAGTAGCCAGTTGCTATTAATATGACAATATTGCATCATGCTCTAAATCAGGACGTCCCAAACTTTTTCCTTCATTGCCCAAAACTGCTTATCAGAAAGTCCTTTCTACCCAATGTAGGTAAAACACTAAGTAAATTAAATGTCCCTGTTGTGATTGGGTAATGGCTCTGTGTGTGTCACCCAAAGAAAAACCACTTTTACCCAATTCTGGTTAATATTACACAGGTTTGGGAAGCACTGCTCCAAATCCCCGAAAACTGCCTGTAAACTGCTGCTATAAATCTCTAAACATTCAAGATGGATTGGGTTCTAAATCTTTTGGAACCTCATCTTAGAGTAATGTGGGGAAAGGTTTAGAACATTACTGTGAGCATAAATTAAGATTTGTGATTATTACTATTATACACTATTAAAGGTAATTTCTTAATTTCAAATCTTTTTATTTTTGATTAAAAATACTACTTAAGGACACCTGGGCTGCATCCAGGTGTTCAAAGACATTTTTCTTTAGAAAGAGGAGATAATACGGGGAGGGAGGAGATCCTTCAGAGCCCGCCCCAAAGAAAAGCCTTAGTCCCAACTTGCCCTAGGTACGTTTCCTCGTTAACGCCGGGAGTTCTCTTCTCTCGTCCCTAGCCAGAAAGCCTTTTCCTTCTCTCTCCCCCCCCCCCCCCCCCCCCGCCTCCCGCCCTCCTTAGCGGACTTTCGGTCTATCCTCCTCCAACACAAGACCTGATCTCGCACCGCCTAAACTTTTGACCCTCGGCTTTTTGACCCTTGAAGCTATAAATGGCTGCTCTCCGATCCACCTAAGATCAACGTCCCCTCGCCAGACTCCCGAACTTCCATCCGTCGTTCCTTTCCCAATTTCGCAATACGCTCCCTCCCCCGCCCGTCCACAATTTATTTGCCCTCGGGGGGGGGGGAAAGGGGGGAAGGAAGATCGAAAGAATCTTGAAGGGTGGAAACGTAGTAGGCAGAACCTGTCTCGCTTTTCTTCCCTGTTTCATGCCGGGTAGCGGTGGTGGAAAGTGGTCCCCCCCCCCCCCCCCCGCACCGCCGCTTCCCAGGGCAAAGCTTGGGGAAAGGAGGACCCTCTCCAGGCACCGAGCCGGGGAGAGTTGGGCACCTACTGTGAATTGGTCTGAAGCGAGCTCTGCTGGCAATATCACGTTACAAGCGCAGAGTTTCACCCTTCTTCCCTAGCTCCAGATCCTTTTCCCAGCCCCAAACCCGCCAATACGATACTGCTGTAAAGTTCTTTTTACGGGGAGTTTTCAATTTGAGTTTCCTGTGTAAAACAACAAACCTTTTCAGAAAACGTGAAAAATCAATTCCAGAAGTTTAGGCCTGTAAGGCCAGGTCAACAACAGGCCACCCATCGCTCAAACCTGAGGCTGGGGAAGGTGCAGTCCTATGCCTGCAGACGGTTGGGAAATTCCTGCTGATTTTCCCGGGGTTTGCGATCTGTTCAAAACATCGAAAAGGAAAGGAATCTCCGAAGTTCGGTTTTTGAAGGAAGGAAGGAAGGACTTTTTCACTTCTTACAAGACAGAGTCCTGCTTTCTTCATAGGTTAATTTTTATTTGATATGTAAAACGAACGATGGGATCTTGGCATGGCAAGTACAGGTCAATTGCACCCCAAAACAATCAAGTTTCACTTGATCTAATCTCCATCTTCTCAAACACTGGTCCCATCTTTCTCACCTCCAATCCTGCATTATTGGGGAAAAGCTGGCAGCAGCCAGTGAATCTTCCTGAGTAAACAATTCTCTCTTTCTCTCTCTTCCTTCATTCCAACACTTTTATTGTGTTAGCTTTCTGTATTCAGAGTGGTTTGCCCTGCCTAGCAATCTCTGCCAAGCAATCTGTCGCTATAAAAAGGAAAAAGTAAAGAGTAAGGAAGAGGGAATATAAGCACAATTTCAAGCATTGACTGGAAAACTTCCATCCATTTGACAGTCAAATAAGTTTATTACAGTCAAAGACCAGAGACCAGAAAAAGTTAAAAACTCTCAAGGAATATCCAGTTAAAAATTCTAGAATGAAATAATAAATAACAGATAAAATCTATATTAAAATCACAATTTGGCATCCAATCTGTCAGTTACACATGAGCAAAACACAGCATGGCCTAACTATACTATAATATCAATCCTTAAACTGTGAGGCCCATACTCATTAAATACTAAAATGCAAAAGAATAGTAATGCAAAAGGGTTTGCTGCATTAGTTGTGTAAAATAGCTATGGTGATTAATCACAGTGCTGCTGTGCAGAATCTAGCCACCTGCGCTGTAATCACAGTCTGTTCATCCTTAAGAAGCCACTGGAGATAAGCAGTGTCGGAATGGCCAAGATACCTATCGATTATTGGGAGGATATGGGTTTTTTTAAATATCTCTATAAAAAGAGCATCCGAGTATGTGTCCACCTCTTCTGAGCCACAGGAACAGAGTCTTTCAGTCAATGGTATTTTTTAATACTTGCCATGCAGGATGGCCAGGGAAGCGCATGGCACCGTGCAAGCGAAAACAATTTCCGGTGGTTCGCCATCTCCAACTGGCTAAGATAACTGGCAGGAGTAACAACATATCTAATACAGTCTGGAGCCAGAAACAACAGAGCTTTCCCTAAGTCTGTTTGCCTCTGGATGTCCTCTACCCTTTGTCCCTTTGTTGCAAGGTTTGTTTTGCTTGGTCGTAGTCCAACTTAAGTATTGAGGCTGGAGAAAAGCCTAGTTTGGCAAGGTTGGACTCAATGGCCTTGATCCATGAAGAGGAGAATTTGTCTTGGAGGATTAATGGAGCAAGGCCTTGCAGAAAAAAATTAAGCTTTAGTCAAAGATTTAAAGAAGCTATACAGATTCTTGCTTTGACTTTTATCAATCCTGTCTACAGGCGCAGAAGTGTGTTTGAGACACAATGCGGCATCTGGAGAATTGTTCTAATACATTTGGATTGAACTCTTTCCAATGGTATGAAACACAAAGCTGAGGGTCCAAGCAAGGTCCCGTAAAGAAACTGTGCTAGTGACTTAGCCTGAAAGAGCTTAATTGTGGCAGGAACATAGTATCCTCCCTTTGTGTGGAAAAATTTGAAAAGTGTTTGCTGATCTTTGGCCAGAGGCAGCCGCATATTCACCATGTGGTTTTCTTGAGACGGTGGCATGGATGACCACCCCTAGATACTTAAAAGTGGTTACTTGCTCTATATTATGACCATTAAGATACCATGAACAGAGTCTTGGCCTTTTTGCAAAGGCTATAACCTTGGTTTTCTGGTAATTGATAGGATAGGATAGGATAGGATAGGATAGGATAGGATAGGATAGGATAGGATAGGATAGGATAGGATAGGATAGGATAGGATAGGATAGGATAGGATAACCTTTATTGTAATTTTTTACTGTGAGCACACTGACCCACATTAAACATGAAATTCTGTTGTCTGTTCTCAAAAGTATATATCTACCCATACACATAAATAACACACATATACACATGCTATATATACTGTATATGCACCCATACATATATATACATATAAATATTAATCACTGTCCATTTTGAATACATAGCAGAAAGAGGAAATTTGAGAGTTCACAGGGCTGACACTATATGGAACAAAACTGACTGAATCTGGATGTTCTGCTTCGGATACCAGGAAGCCTCCTCCCAGAAGGTAACATGGAAAACAGGTCGTGAAGAGGATGTGTAGTGTCCCAGACAATACTGCAGACCATGCTCAAGCAACACTTACTGTATATGCTATGTTCTGGATAGAAGGAAGTGAACTACCAATAATCTTTTCTGCCATCCTCACCATCCTTATGTCCAGTTTATTGTAATTACAATACTGGATGAGGGCTCTCAAGTCTCTTTTAAGCCCTACAGGTGTCCTGGAGAGGATCACAGCATCATCTCTGTAGAGCAGCAGGGTGATGCTTTGATCACCTATTTTTTGGGGGGTGGTAATTTGGTTTATTTAACCATTTTACCATGTCATCAATATAGAAGTTGAAAAGCAAGGGGGCCAAAATGCACCCCTGTTTAACCCCCTTTTGAGTTTTGACCAACCTCAAGAGGGACCCTTGCATATTGCATCTAACCTTGAGGGATGTTTTAGTAGGTAAGACACATAACAAATGGAGAAGCCTATGATCAGTTGAAGCAGCTTCCAGCTTCTCCCATAGCTTAGTCCTGGTAACCGTATCAAAAACTGCCTTGAGATCTATAAAGTCGGCGTATAATCATACAGGTCTATTTGATGCATATTTTTCAATCAAATGATGGAGGACTAAGCACTGATCTATGGTGTCTTTCCCCTCTCTAAACCCAGCTTGCCAGGATGTCACTTCCCTGGATTGAAAGAAAAGGTCTTTAAAAGGCTGCTGCTATCAACATGAGACAGGGGCCCTTGTTTCATTTTATCTTCAGAGAAAATCATGTTCCCAAACTCCCACAAAATGGTAGTTTTCTATGAAAAGGACTCCTGGGGAAAAAGTACATCTTTCCAAGGGAAAATGTTGCTGGCCACATTCCAAACGCTTCCCAAAACACTACTGTTTTGGACATGGGGAGGGGGGGAGGTGATGCTTAATGATAGGGACTTGCCTAAAGCTGTACAGGAAACGTCTGAAGATGTTATCATACATAAGCCTTGGGGGGGGGGGGACTTTTCAAAGAAAAACATAAACAACCAATGCACTAAGTTACAAATTAGAGACAATTAGAAGGAAGCTTTCAAAGAAGAGTGGAAGAAGGTGGTAAAGTCTAGTGAAATTAGTCAAAAAAACTAATACAATCCTTGGTTGTATAAACAGGCATAGAATCAAAATCACGTGAAGTATTAGTACTGCTTTATAAAGCCTTAGTAAGGCCACACCTGAAATACTCCATCCAGTTTTGGTCACCACATTACAAAAAAGATGTTGAGACTTTGGAAAAAGTGCAAAGAAGAGCAACTAAGATGATTAAAGGCCTGGAAACTAAAACATATGAAGAACGGCTGCAGGATTTGGGTTTGGCTAGTCTAGAGAAAAGAAGGACTAGATGGGACATGATAGCAGTATTCCAGTATTTGAGGGGCTGCCACAAAGAACAGGGGGTCTACTTATTTTTCAAAGCACCAGAAGGCACGACAAGAAACAATGGATGGAAACTAATCAAGGAGAGAAGCAACCTGAAATTAAGGAGAAAGTTCCTAACACTGAGGACAATTAACCAGTGGAACAGCTTGCCTTCAGAAGTTGTAGGTTCTCAAACACTGGAGGTTTTTAAGAAGAGACTGGACAGCCACTTGTCTGAAATGGTACAGGATCTCCTGCTTGAGGAGGAGGCTGGACTAGAAGACCTTCAAGGTCCCTTCTAGCTCTATTCTGATTCAAATGAATAAGACTTAAAATGGGACATTCTGCAGAGCATTTGATGAAAAGTCTCCGACTGCATTGGGGCTGTGGAGTGACGCTCTTTCCCCTTCACAGATACCTGCTCTTATTTATTTTTTTAAATATATTTTATTAATTTTTTACAATAACAATCTTTAATGCTTCGTGAACAGTGTGTTGTCTGGGTTCATATACTCAAAACAATAACAATTTCTCCAATTAATGTTAGTTGGTAATATATTTCTTGATCCTCTCTTCTTCCAATAATAATCTTTTGTCTACATTAAACAAATATAATTCTTAATATTTTCAGTACATACCAAGTTGAATATAAACATTTTTTGTATTTATGCATATGATAACATCAACATATAACATATTTTCTAATCAGCTTGTTAGACACAAAAATAGTCACAAATTGAAATCCACTCTGAGTTACAAATAGAAAGGAAGTTTATTAGACTTCACATCCAAGTCTAAAAAAATAATGGTTTGCAAAGCGTGGTGGATTCAGGAAGGCAATGCAATGTAGCCAAGCACTGAACCACACCCCAAATTCCAAAATCACATATTATTATACATCCTATCGCGACGCCCCATTCCCTCCCCCATGGCCCCATTGGCTTAGGCCAGTGGTTCTCAACCTTTTTAATGCCACGACCCCCAGCCGGTCATAAGTCGAGGACTACTCAACCGGTCATAAGTCAAGGACTACTCAACTGGTGCAGCACCGTTTACAGAATGGGACTTTTGGCGGGCTCAGCAGGGCAGAGACAGCCTGGACAATTCCTATTGGCTTTTGAAAGCCAATAGAATTAGACTCTATTCAAGAGAGTCTATTCTATTGGCTTTCAAAAGCCAATAGAATAAAAGGGAGTAGCACAGCTAAGGAAAAGGGGGAAAAAATGGTGGACTGCATTGTTTGGCGACCCCCGTGAAATGGTCGTTCGACCCCAAATGGGGTCCCGACCCACAGGTTGAGAACCACTGGCTTAGGCTTTGGAGGTTACAATCTATCAGAAGCGCCTAAACAGAATACATTATACTAATAAGATCCCTCCCCTACTATCCTATATCAATTCTAGAGGAGAGATGTCTCCCATCTTCTACACCTGTTAGATCCAGTAGGGGTACCAAGCACCAAAAGGTACTTAAAAACAATTCCTAGATGGTGACTCACACTGGGCCCCATGGTAACTCCTGTTCTCCCCCATTCCTCCACCTGAGGCTTGTATGTTCCCTATATACTCAAAGCATCTACTCAGGCAGTTGATTATACAATGATAATTATAAAATATGATTACATGATAATACTAAAAGCATATATATTTTTATTTTTAAATTTCCCCCACAAATCCACCCTTTTTCTTTTTACCCATTCTTTAAAAATAAAACATTAAAATTTTTCCAGATTTCTTTGTATTTCTAATGTCTTTTCATATTCTGCAAAATTAGTTTCTTCATTGATTTGTGTAAGGTTATACATTTTTCTCCCTAGTGATTCCTTCTGATTACTGTCTATTATTCCTTCTACAGTACTTTGGACAAGATTCTTAATGAGAGGGATGAGACAGGGTAAAAACATTAATCCCATAATGATTATTATAAGCATGAATAAAGCTTGCTTCCAGTTTCTAAAAATTCCCCCTAAAAAGCCCCCTTCATCTAAAAGACCAGTCCAAGTCTGGACTGGAACATGTACAAGTTGTCTCATTTCAGTGGTTAATTGCTTCACCACTGTACCTGTTTCATCTATTTGTAAGCAACAATTAGTTAAATTAAACTTCCCACATACCCCTGCTTCCTTAGCTAATATATAATCTAATGCTAATCTATTTTGATACACAGCCACTCTAAGCTTATCAGTAGTTTTTGCCAAAATATTTAAAGCAGTATCTATTTTTTTTCCAACTAATTCTAATACAGCCTGTAATCTTATTATTCTGTTTAACATATACATGGGTGTTCTATATCCCCAAGATCCATCTTCGGCCCAAGTAGCAGGCCCATAGACACACACGATCTTTTCTGGTGTCCGCTCATTTCCTCTCATTGTTTCAACATTACATGGAATATCTATCCCAAATCCATAACTTACTACTTCAGCATGGTTCTTAGTGATTTCCAACTCCATCGTATTAGTTGTGTATATTCTGTTAAATTTGGTAATACCACTACATCCTGGATAACCCTCTCCAGTGTAATCACACACACAACTCCACCCTGAACATTTAACAGATCCCCCACAAGGTGGCCATTGATTGGGGTTCCCATTTGCAAAGTTCAAATTAGTGGGACATGTATATTTATGATTTTGTTTATATGCTGAGATCCAACTAGAGTCTCCACACTTTGTGGCGAGAGGAGATAAACTTAATATTGTGCAGGCATCAAACCATATTAAAGCCTTTTCTGTCCCTTTTTCTAATATTTTTGTGGAATTAACATATATTAATCTTCCTTCACTTTCAGGTCTCTGTCTTGCTCCTGTTTTAGCTAGACCTACATATATACTAAAATTGAAATATGTTGGCATTGATGGATCATAACATTGTATCTTCTTGTCTTCTCCCTTACAAACTGAATATTGTGTGTTATTTAATTGACACATAGATTGAAATATACATCCCCTAGGTGCTGGGGTATAATATACCAAGGTTTTAATTACTGCGTTTCCTTTGGTGGCATTCGTAATGCAGGCTTCACATCCTTCTGTTTTTGTTGCTCTCCTATATCGTTCTCTAGAAAGGGAGAGATAGATAACCATGGACAAATATGCAACACTAAGGATTTGCATTTTAGTTACTCTCGTTGTTCGTCCTGGACTAGTTATCTTTTAAAGTATATAGTATATTCCTCAAAAGGTTTCAATTTCTTCTCAATGAGTACTATATTATTTGGTCCAAAATGTTCTTCACATCTGGTACATCTTACACAGTCAATACAATGGAAACAGAAACAACAATCAGCATGGCATGGGATTTTGGGCACAAGACAAAGGAAAATAGCAAACCCTAATTCTACCCAGTCATA
This sequence comes from Crotalus adamanteus, assembly GCA_039797435.1. NCBI lineage: Eukaryota > Metazoa > Chordata > Lepidosauria > Squamata > Viperidae > Crotalus > Crotalus adamanteus. The sequence goes on along the minus strand of CM077935.1, from coordinate 45,851,925 downwards.
GATCTGGTTTGGACATTCGATTACTGTCGCTTTAAAGGTTCTGGATTTGGAACACAGGTCCACTGTTCTTTTGGTTCAGCTACTGGTCCCTTCACTCGTGTGTAGTGGGTCCACCCTTTTTCGTTCGTCCAGACTGCGGTTTCAGAGGTCAGCAACACTGGAATGGTCCTTCCCACTTAGGTTGCAGTTTTTCCTCCTTCCACGTTCGGATCAGGATCCACTGTCCCACCTCAAACTTGTGGACAGGAAATTTCAAAGGGGGTGTTTGGATCAGCAAGCCTTGTTTCCTGAGATAAGACAAAGCAGAAAACAGCCCCAGTATCTAATTCTTTATAAACATGTCATTAGTTTTCATATTGTGGAATTTCCTACTTGAGATAATTTAAAATCAACTTGAATGCATTGAAATAACCTCACCATTAGATGTTATAGAGCATTTTATGTATTTGTCTACATATCATATAACCAGCCATATATTAACCATAGAAAAGTATCAATTATCCCTCCCCTAGCCATTCCTTTTGTCCGTATTTACAAACACATTGCTTAGTAAAGAGCCAACAAAGGAGCGCTCACCAACTCTGCTTGAGTTTGTTTGCATACAAATCTTTATTCAAAACAACATAGCTCATTTATAATCCCAAAATTTTCTCAACTCCTTCGTTTTAAACAAGGGTTGAATTACCATTCCTTCAGGTCTCCTAGATATTATGTTTTTATCAGTGTGTCCTGCACACAGACATAAAAACATAAAAATAAAACTACAGTATAGGTGTATTCAAGTTCTTCTCATATTTCATTACTATAAGAATGGGTATTAAATTTCACATCCACCCCACCTTCCTTCCAAAGCAGAATTCCAAGCGGAGAAAAAAAAGTTAAAATGAGCAGCCCCCCCCCCTTTTCTTTCTGTCTCTCACTCTTAAAGCAACACAGCCAGCTGAAAACGAAAGGGGGGGAATAGCTTTCTCTCCTTCACATGAATTTGCCATAAATTCTCTCACACATTCTCCATGGAACTCTTCTCATGCAAACACTTGCTAAAACAATAAAACCTGCAGTTTAGATGGGGGAGAAACTCACACACACACACACACACACACACACACACACACACACAGAGACAGGATCAGCATATCCACACATTCACTTCCATTCAAACTGCTTGTATAAACACTTTCACATAGGGATATTTCATTTCATACTTTCTCTTGACAAATCAATAACTATTATTATAATTTCAAGGAGCTGTTCAAAAGCCAATGAGCTCCTTTCCTTCCCCTAGTAAAAACTATCCTCTTCTTCCCACACTGAGTAAACTTGCTGTTCTCTCGCACGTTTAGGGCAATCTTTTTTTAAAAGTGGCCCTTCATTCCACATCCAAAGCACATTCTCTCCTTATTCTGGTATCCACCTTGAAATCCTCCAAATCCCCTTCCTCTACTCCCATTAACATACTGGTTCCTTTCATCCCTCCTATATCTTGTCTCAAAGGGACTCTTCTTATCCCCAAACTCTCTTCTAGGAGGTTTTTCCTGCTTCATCACTTGCTGTACTGTTGCTACCATCATCTTACTTTCTGTCTTACTTTCTCTGAACATACACTTTCCTCCTTCTCTGGCTGTTGTTGGGGCCAGGTTCCAATTCCTCCCACCAAACAAAGCAACACAAATTCACCACATCTTCTTTAGTCAAATTTAATCTATCAATTATCTTATTATAAGGCGACTTACCCCAATTACTTAGTAGGAGTCCTAAAGGACTCCCTGTATCTATGCTCAACCTAGGATTCTTCCTAGTTTTCTTCACACATTTCCTTCTGGGAACACTCCGAGAATTGCCCATAGAGGTTTACCATACTGTTATCTTATCCTTACCAACCTAATGAGACCAACTTTCGCTTCACCAAGCTCCTGCTTCTCCCTTTTTCTCCACCAATCCTCTCATGAGGGTATGGTAAAAAGGGTCAGCTCCCACACCGTCTTGCTACCCCCTGTGGTACTTGGGACGTCTAATGCACTCCTCTCACAGATCTCAGATTCAAACAGTCCTACCCAGTCCTCCCCCACCGCCTAGGTGGTTTTCATCTGGCCACCCCAGATCTTACTCACCTAGGTCCGTGCACGAAGTTACCTGGTTTTTCCTGAGGCCGGCAATCTCTATTCCTGGTTCCCTCACCCTTCGTTTCTATTTGCAACTTCTATTTAGGTTCGTAGGGCTCTAGGGTTCATTCAGTACCCACCATTCCTGGAGTTCGAAGCTGGACTGTTGAACTCGACAGGGCTTGCCTTCCACATCGTCCTCCAATTTAGGGAGTCCCAAACGAAATCCCATTGAGTCCCGGGTTTTGGCACCAAAATTGTTAGACACAAAAATAGTCGCAAATTGAAATCCACTCTGAGTTACAAATAGAAAGGAAGTTTATTAGACTTCACATCCAAGTCTAAAAAAATAATGGTTTGCAAAGCGTGGTGGATTCAGGAAGGCAATGCAATGTAGTCAAGCACTGAACCACACCCCAAATTCCAAAATCACATATTATTATACATCCTATCGCGACGCCCCATTCCCTCCCCCATGGCCCCATTGGCTTAGGCTTTGGAGGTTACAATCTATCAGAAGCGCCTAAACAGAATACATTATACTAATAAGATCCCTCCCCTACTATCCTATATCAATTCTAGAGGAGAGATGTCTCCCATCTTCTACACCTGTTAGATCCAGTAGGGGTACCAGGCACCAAAAGGTACTTAAAAACAATTCCTAGATGGTGACTCACACTGGGCCCCATGGTAACTCCTGTTCTCCCCCCTTCCTCCACCTGAGGCTTGTATTTTTCTCATATACTTGAAGCATCTACTCAGGCAATTGATTATACAATGATAATTATAAAATATAAAATATGATTACATGATAATACTAAAAGCATATATATTTTTATTTTTAAATTTTCCCCACAAGCTTGTTTCCATTATATTTATAAAAGTCATCTTATTAAGTCATATGTCCTGTTTTCAAACTTTTTATTAAAGCTTAGTTTTCCCTCAGTATTCAGACCACTCTTACCAGTTATACTTTTCTCAAAATTCATTACCTTTAAATATCCAAACTTTTCATTTAAATACACCATCTCAATGTTTTAACATTTCATATATTCTAGAAATATTATACTACTTATATATATTATTTCTCTTACTATAGGGCCCCTTTACAAATTTTATCTATTCTTTTGACCATATTCCAACAATATTTAATCTTATACTACACCATCTAATAATCTTACTCTAGGGACTCTTTTTTTTATTATTAAAAGTTTTAAAGATTTTACAATATATATCCCAAATCCCTCCCACCCCTCCCCCCCTCCCCCACTTCCCAGAGCTGATTACAGGGTTACAAATAAACAATTATAATCTAACTAACATTACCTAACTATACAAACAGTCAAATCCATAACATGCTTTAACTCCTTTTCAAAGTAAATATTAACAAATTAAATACGAAAATAATAATATAATTAAACCATAAAACTAAGAGTAATATAAATTCTACCATATTAAACTATTAGTAATAATCTAAAATTTACTCATAAGCTAGATAATATTTTTAGTCTCATATTGATTCAGAATATAATCTATCCATCTTCTCCAAACCGAAATGTATCTTTCTTGTGAGTAGTCCTTCAAATAAGCGGAAATTTTTGCCATTTCTGCTAAATTAGACACCTTGAGTATCCATTCTTCCATAGTAGGCAAAGAATCTTTTTTCCAATATTGCCCCACCAATAATCTTGCAGCTGTTATAATATTCAACATCAAATTAATCTCTTTAACATCAAAATCTACAATAACACCTAACAAAAATAGTTGTGGCGTAAACTTTATCTTTCTCTTAAAAATCTTTTGAATGTTCTACCAAATCTTAATCCAAAAAGCTTTTATATTTCTACATGTCCACCAAATATGAAAATAAGTTGCATCTAAGCTTCCACATCTCCAACATTTGGGCTGTAAATTAGGATACATTAAGATAGCTTTTGAGGATCCGAATGCCACCTATAAAACATTTTATAAAAATTTTCTCTTAAATTTTGAGCTTGAGTAAATTTTACATTTCTAACCCAAATTCTCTCCCATGTGTCCAATAGAATCGGCTCTTGAATATTTTGTGCCCATTTTACCATACAATCTTTAACTAACTCCGTTTCAGAATCCAATTCTATTAAAACATTATAAATTCTCTTTATATGGGCTCGAGTTTGATCTTTAATCTGTTTTACCAAATTCACATCATCTAAAGTAATACCAACCTTTTGATCTAAACTCCACCTGACTAACAACTGATTATACTGAAACCAAGAGTGTACAATATTTTCTTGCTTCAACTCAGCTGAAGATTTTAATTGCCAATCCTTCCCTACCAAACTGAGTAATTCCTTATAAGAAATCCTATCCAAATTCACACCCCTAGATACCCCTTCTATCACATGTCCAGGAATCCCCCATATTGGAATTTTATAGTTTAACTTATAATAATACTTCTTCCAGACACGTAATAAAGAGTTTCTTAAAATATGAGATTTAAAAACCTGATCTACTTTTTTATTATAAATTAAATGTGCATGCCATCCATATAATAAATCCCATCCTTCAAGAAGGAGTATATTTTTATTTGTTAAGTTAAGCCAATCACTAATCAATGTTAAAGCCACCGCATCATAATACAATTTTAAATTAGGCGCCTTAAGTCCTCCTCTTTCCCGTGCATCTTGTATAATCTTAAACTCAACTCTTGGTTTTTTCCCTGCCCAAATAAACTTGTTAATACCCTTCTGCCATTCCTCCAAGTTAGCATCTTTTTTCAAAATAGGTATCAATTGAAACAAAAAAAGAAACTTTGGAAGAATATTCATTTTAACTGCTGAAATTCTTCCCAACAAAGATAACTGTAGTTTTTTCCAGTCATTTAAATCCTTTTGAACTTTTGCCCATAATGTCTCATAATTATTTTTATACAATTTAACATTAGAAGCTGTAATATATACTCCTAAATATTTAACCTTTCTCACTATTTCAAAACCTGTTAATTTAGCCAAAATATCCTTTTCCTTCATAGACATATTTTTTGATAATATTTTAGTCTTAGTATTATTTACCTTAAAGCCAGAAACCTTGCCATGCTGAGTTAAAATTTCAACCAAATCCCTAACCGACTCTGTCGGTTGAGATAATGTCACAACTAAATCGTCAGCAAAAGCTCTCAACTTATAATCATTCTTATTTATTTTTATTCCCTTAATTCTAGATGATTCTCGAATTTTAATAAGTAAAATCTCCATAGTTAAAACAAATAACAATGGGGATAAAAGACATCCCTGTCTAGTACCCTTTTCAATATTAAATGCATCTGTTAATCCCCCATTAACTATAATTTGTGCAGATTGTTGTTGTTATATAGCCTTAAGAGCACACAAAAATTTATCCCCAAAGTTCATTTTCTCTACCACTCTCAGTAAAAATTGCCAATCTAATTGATCAAACGCTTTTTCAGCATCCAAAAAAATCAAAGCCGCAGGGATTTGTTGTTCTTGTCCAAATACTCAATTAAATTAACAATTTGTCTAACATTATATTTCATGTATCTTCCAGTTATAAATCCAGATTGATCACTATGAATCAAATGCTTCAAAACTTGCATTAATCTATTTGCCAATATTTTTGAAAAAAATTTATAATCTGTATTCAAAAGAGATATAGGTCTATAATTCTTAGGCTGAGTCAAATCCTGATCCTCCTTTGGGATCAATGATATAAATGCCCTTCTCCAAGATGGAGGTACCTCTGCTCCTAACAGAATATTATTAAAAAGTTCCTTCAATGGTTCTATCATTTCTTCAGATAACATTTTATAATAAATTGCTGTTAATCCATCTGTACCTGGAGCCTTACCAACCTTTAATTGCTTAATTGCCCAAATAATCTCATCAGGAGTGATTAAACCATTCATCTCATCTCATTGATCATTTGAAAGTCTAGTAAAATGTGCTTCCTGTAAATACTTTTCTATATCTGAAACTTGTATGCTTTCACTCGCATATAACTTTGAATAAAAATCTAAAAAACTCCTTTTAATTAAATTTTGTTGATAAACCTCTTTACCTTTATAATCTATTTTCTCTATAATCCTTGACTTCTGTTTCTTCCGTAATTGATAAGTCAACCACCTACCAGGCTTATTTGCATTACAGAATGTATTATGTTTCATGTAACTTAAGTTAACTGCAACCTGATCAGCCATTAACATGTTAAATTGCTCCTTAAGCATATTTATAGAAACCTTTAACCTATTATCAAATGGATTCAAAATAAAAGCCTTCTCTTTCACTTTAATCTCTTCTTCCAACTCTTCACGTTTTTTCACCTGTTTGCGCCTATGCGCATTATTCATGTGAATCAAAACCCCTCTCATATAAGCTTTGCTAGCATCCCATACCATAGCCATTGAGGTACCCTTATGCATATTCAAAACAAAAAATGCCTTCAAATATTCTCTACATTTCTGCAAAATCCCCTCATATCTAAATAAGTTCTCATTCAACCTCCAAGATCTTCTATTCCCTTCTTTGGCAAATAATTCCAACCATACAGGACTATGATCCGACAATGTCCTAGGAAAAATCTTGACATTCTTGACCCTAGAAAAGAGATCAGTAGTAATTAAAAAAAAATCAATTCCAGAAAACGATTGATGCCTGTCCGAAAAAAAAGTGAAGTCTGTGTCCTTCATGTTCCGTTCCCTCCAAATATCTCTGAGTTCCAGATCATCCTTCAAATCAAAAAAACCTTTAGGTAATTTAGCATGATTGGAAGATTTAGAAAATCCTTTCTTGTCCTTACTTGCGTCTATAACTCCATTCCAATCACCCATCATAATAACAGATTTATAATCCAATTGAGTTAGTTTCTGATGTATCAACTTGTAAAACTGTTTTTGTTGTTGATTAGGGGCGTATAATCCAATAATAAGAAATCTCTTACCATATAATAATAGATCAATAATAACATATCTTCCTTGTGGATCAGAATCAATTAATTTTGCCGATAAATCTTTCCTCATGTAAATAACTACACCCCCTTTTTTTCCCGGAGCAGAAGCTATAAAATGTAATCCCAACCGGGAGTTAATCAAATACTTTTGGTCCTTTGAAGTAATGTGAGTCTCTTGCAAACATACAACAGGGGTTTTCAACCGGTGGTACACGTACCACTTGTGGTACATTAATGAGTGGCAGGTGGTACGCAGCCCTGCCTAGCCAAGTGTAGTGGGGGAGGGAAAGAGCCAGCACAGGCAAGGACTTGCAGTGAGAGAGTCCTCTGGAGCTGCAAAGGCCCCAGGCTCACTTCTGGCTCACCATCCCCCATGAGAAAGGAGGAGGGGGGCGGAGACAGGAGAGCCTATAAGAGGAGGCAGTTTGGGCAGGAGAGGGAGAGAGAAAAAAAGCAGCAGCCTTGGGAGGAGGTGGAGTCAGATGCACCGAGGGGGAGGGTGGGGAGGAGGGGGAGGGTGTGGGGAGAGGAGATCAAGCATGCTGGCCATGAGCCAATCTACAACTGCTGTGGCAGCCACCTGTGCTGGCAGCAGCAAAGAGGCAAGAAATGCAGCGGGGGAGGGGTTGCCCTCCAAGAGGAATGAAAAAAGGCAGCAATGGCTGGAGGTGAGGCACGGAGGAGGGAAGGAGATGGAGAGTGGAAGGATTCTTATGTGCTTTTGTGACTTTGAAGTTCTGGGATTTGTGCAATGAGGCCTTTGTGTTCTTAAGGAGTGTTTGGCAATTTCTATTTGGCTGATGTCTGGTGTCTCATGTTAGCTTCTATTGCTCTGCTGTTGTTAGCTGTAAGTTTTGCTGCAAGGGATTTTGAAGTATTTTTCTCCTGAATGGATTTTGCCTGTAGCATTCCTTTACTTATGAATGGAGCCATTTGGGGAGGTTGCCTTAGCCTGCAGCCAGTACTTACATTTTTTTTCTTCCTTAAGTGCCGGCTGCGCTCCTTACTTTCCTTTCTAGCCAGTAGCTAATTCTTAAAGGGGAATGTGCCTTTTTAAGCTAGTTCCCTCAGCAGCTTGTCTTTGCTGTCTCTGGAGGCTTTTCCTTGTTTGATCAATATATGGAAGAGGGAAAATATGGGGGGGGGGGTTCAAATTCTTCCTTCAGAAGGCGATGGGAATGAGAAAAAGGGAGGCAGGGAAGGGAGGGAGGAAAGGAAGTCCCGCCTTAGCACTTGGCCACCAGCAGCTCTGCCATTGACTTTGCTTGTCAAAAGGTTGCAGAAGGGGATCACATGACCCTGGAACACTGTGACCATTATAAATATGAATCAGTTGCCAAGCATCCAAATCTAAATCACATCACCCTGGGCATGCTGCAATGGTCATAAGTGTGAAAAGTGGTCATAAGTCATTTCAGTGCAATTGCAACTTTGAACAGGTTTTGTTTTTTTGGTCATCAAGTTTTTGACACCTTGCTAGGTGGTACTCAAATATTGCCATATCCTAAAAGTGGTACAATCGGTAAAAAGGTTGAAAAGCCCTGACATGCAACATCATTCTTATGTTGTTTCAAATAGTGAAATACTTTCTTTCTTTTCTGTGGTGAATTCAGACCATTAACATTCCATGTCAGAAACTTTGCCATCTTTAGTGGCTTGAAGCCTCTGGAACACTGCTTGGAGATCAGCTGTCGATGATCTCTTTGGTCTTGTCCCTCCCACAGGCTGTGAAGCAATAGAGTGTGTTATAAATCTAGCATCCATTTGTTGCTGTTCTTTTTCTTTACATCTATGAGCTGCATGAGTCATTCTCTGTTCCTTTGGATCATCTTTTGTCTCCAAACCCTGTTGCGTAGATTCAGCCTGCAAATTTCCTACCACTAATGACGTTGCACCTTCAACCAGCTGTTCTTCCAGCTTTTCTTCAATTCTCTTAGGTCGTGGAGATGGTGGTGAGCCTGCCTTCAGGACAGAAGTATAAAAATCTCTCGCTTTTAGAATTGTATTAAGTCTGTAATGTATCCCAGCATAGTTCACCACTATTCCAACAGGTAACTCCCATCTGAACTGAACCTGTCGTTTTTTAAGCTCCTCAGACAAAAAAGCAAAATCCTTTCTTTTTCTAAGAATTTTTGGAGGTATTTCTTTTAAAATTATTACATCTTGAGCTGCAATTTGAAATCTCTGCTTATAAAAAGCCTGTATAATTTCATTACGAAGGGATCTTCTGGAAAAATAAATAACCACATCTCTTGGTAGATTTCTCTGCCTTGCAATCCATGAATTAACCCTAAAAATTTTATCTATCTCTCTCAGAATTTCTTCAGGTTCACATCCCAAAATGGGAGCTAAATCTGCTGCTATTTCCTCTCTCAGATTCTCTTGCAAATTCTCCTTCAGCCCTCTTATTCGCAAAGCAAATTCCATGTCTCTATATTGTGACATTGTAATGTCATCCTGTGTTATATCAACCATATTTTCAACTTTACCAACTCTATCTTCTAATCTTTCAGCATTTTCCACCACATCATCCACACGCTCATCTAGATGCTCTATATGAGCTGCTAACCCTTGGAGTGCAAGCAATATGTCCTCCCTCATCTCCCTATTTTTATCTTCAAAAAGCTCTACCATCTCTTCTTTAATCTGTCGTGCTGTTTTTCCCAAAGCATCCTGTATATCTTTAAGTGTAAATGCCGGCGGTGGGGGAGAAGGTGGGGGAGACTTAGGCTTAGTTTGCTGTGCAGTCTGAGTTACCGGAGAGGAAATTGAGCCTTTAGGAAGAGCAGAAATTCCGAGGCGTTTTGAAGCCATTTTCAAACTATTTAGAACCACTTCTTTTTTTTATTAAAAGTTTTACAAATTTATTACAATATAACCCCCCCACCCCTTCCCCCCCTCCCCCGCTTCCCAGAGCTGATTACAGGGTAACAAATAAACAACCATAATCTAACTAACATAAACCAACTATACTATCAATCAAAACCATAACACACTTTAACTCCTTCTCAAAACAAATATTAACAAATTAAAACAAAAATAATAATATAATTAAAACTATTAATAATTATCTAAAATCTACTCAGAAGCAAGGTAATACTTTTCAGTTTCATAGTTCTTTTGAATATAATCAATCCATCTTCTCCAAACCATAATGTATCTTTCTTGTGAATGGTCCTTCAAGTAGGCGGAGATTTTCGCCATTTCTGCTAAATTAGACACCTTAAATATCCATTCTTCCAAAGTAGGCAGTGAGTTTTTCTTCCAATATTGCCTCACCAATAATCTTGCAGCTGTTATAAGATTCAACATCAAATTGATTTCTTTAACATCAAAATCTACAATAATACCCAACAAAAATAATTGCGGAGTAAATTTTATCTTTCTCTTAAAAATCTTTTGAATATTCCACCAAATCTTAATCCAAAAAGCTTTAATATCTCTACAGGTCCACCAGATATGAAAATAAGTTGTATCTAAATTTCCACATCTCCAACATTTGGGCTGTAAATTCGGATACATGCGAGACAACTTTTGGGGATCCAAATGCCATCTATAAAACATTTTATAAAAATTTTCTCTTAAATTTTGCGCTTGGGTAAATTTTACATTTCTAACCCAAATTGTCTCCCATGTATCCAATAAAATCGGATCTTGAATATTTTGAGCCCATTTGACCATACAGTCTTTAACTAACTCTGTTTCAGAGTCCAATTCTATTAAGGCACTATAAATTCTTTTTATATGAGCTCGACTTTGATCTTTAATCTGTTTTACCAAATTCACATCCTCTAAAGTGATACCAACCTTTTGATCTATACTCCACCTCACTAACAATTGATTATAATAAAACCAAGAATATACAATATTTTCTTGCTTCAACTTGGTTAAGGGCTTTAATTGCCAATGCTGCCCAACCAAACTAAGTAATTCCTTGTAAGAAATCTTATCCAATTTTACTCCCCTAGATGCTCCCTCTATCACGTGTCCAGGAATCCCCCAAATTGGGATTTTATAATTTAACCTGTAATAATATTTCTTCCAGACACGCAACAAGGCACTTCTCAAAATATGGGTTTTAAAAACCTGATCAACTTTTTTATCATAAATTAAATACGCGTGCCATCCATATAATAAATCCCATCCTTCAAGAGAAAGAATATTTTTATTTGTTAAGTTGAGCCAATCACTAATCAGCGTTAAAGCCACCGCATCATAGTACAATTTTAAATTAGGCGCCTTTAGTCCTCCTCTTTCCCGTATATCCTGCATAATTTTGAATTTAACTCTCGGCTTTTTCCCTGCCCAAATGAATTTGTTAATCCCCTTCTGCCATTCCTCTAGATTAGCATCTTTTTTCAAAATAGGTATCATCTGAAATAAAAAATGAAACTTTGGAAGTATATTCATTTTAACTGCCGAGATTCTCCCCAACAAAGATAATTGTAATTTTTTCCAATCATTTAAGTCCTTTTGCACTTTTACCCATAATGTCTCATAATTATTTTTATACAATTTAACATTAGAAGCTGTTATATATACTCCTAAATATTTAACCTTTCTCACTATTTCAAAACCTGTTAATTTAACCATAATATCCTTTTCCTTCATAGACATATTTTTCGATAATATTTTAGTCTTATTATTATTTACCTTAAAACCAGAAACCTTCCTTGTGGATCAGAATCAATTAACTTCGGTGATAAGTCTTTCCTCACATAAATGACTACTCCTGCTTTTTTCTGCGGAGCAGAGGCTGTAAAGTGTACTCCCAGCCGGGAATTAATCAAATATTTTTCATCCTTTAAAGCAATATGAGTCTCTTGCAAACATATAACATCATTCTTGTGTTGTTTCAAATAGTAAAATACTTTCTTTCTTTTCTGTGGTGAATTCAAGCCATTAACATTCCATGTCAGAAACTTTGCCATCTCTAATGGCTTGAAGCCTTTGGAACACTGCATCTAAATCTGCAGTTGATGACCTCTTCGGTCTTGTTCCTTCCACTGGCTCAGAGGTAGCTGCCTGTGTTGTAATTCCAGCATCTACCTTTTGTTGTTCTTTTTCCCTGCATTTATGGGCTGCACGAGTCATTCTCTGTTCCCTTGGATCTTCTCTTATCTCCAAACACTGTTGCATAGATTCAACCAACAACTCTTCTCCTGTTGGTGACATTGCTCCTGCAGCCAATTGTCCTTCAAACTTACTTTCATTTCTTCTAGATCTTGGAGATGGTGGTGCACCTGCCTTCAGAACAGAAACATAAAAATCTCTTGCTTTTAAAATTGTATTAAGTCTATAACGTGTTCCAACATAATTCACCACTATGCCAACAGGTACATCCCATCTAAATTGAATCTGTCATTTCTTAAGCTCCACAGCCAAAAAAGCAAAGTCCTTTCTTATTCTAAGAATTTTTGGAGGTATTTCTTTTAAAATTATAACATCTTGAGCTGCAATTTGAAATCTTTGCTTATAAAAAGCCTGTATAATTTCATTACGAAGTGATCTCCTGGAAAAATAAATGACCACATCTCTTGGTAAATTTCTCTGCTTCGCAATCCATGAATTGACTCTAAAAATTTTTTCTATATCTCTCAGCATTTCTTCAAATCCACATCCCAAAATGGATGCTAATTCTGTTGCAATCTCTTCTTTCAAGTTCTCTTGCACCTCCTTCAACCCTCTTATTCTCAAAGCAAACTCCATATCTCTGTATTGTGACATTATAATTTCATTCTGTGCTGCATCCACATTATTTTCAACTCTTTCAACTCTTCCTTCTAATCTTTCAACATTTCCAACCACCTCATCCACCCTATCGTCCAGGCGTTCTACGTGGGCTGCAAGCCCCTGAAGAGCCAGCACAATATCTTCCCTCATCTGATGACTTTTCTGCTCCAAAAGCTCTGCTGTCTCAAACTTAATCTTTTGCACAGTTTTCTCCAAAGCATCCTGTACAACATTCTGTACAACATTCTGTATATCTTTAAGTGTGAGTACTTGAGATGGGGGAGAGAGTGGAAGAGACTTAGGCTTAGGTTGCTGTATAGTCTGTGTTACTGGAAAGGAAATTGAAACTTTAGGAAGAGAAGAAACTCCATGGCATTTTGAAGCCATTAAAAAAAAAAGAGAGAGATGAGAAAAAAAAGGAAAAAAAAGAAAAAAACCACTTCTTATAACAAAATAAAATAAAGGGGTAATAAAAACAACTCCCCCTTACTTCAAAAAAGAGAAAAACTCTTTAAGTAAGCAAAGTCTGTTACATTATTGAAACTTTGTTGCCAAGTAAAAGTGAAAGTCCTCAAACAAAGAAACAGGATTCCTCCGCCATTTTTCCTTTCACTCCAATCGTTAAAGTAATAGCTGGAGAAGACAATATTTCTTTCTTGAGTTAAAGTTAAAATTCAGCACAGTTCTGATCCTCCTGAACAGCTCCGTCTGCTTTAAATTTTACTTATAGTTCTTCTTATGTAGCAGATGTGGAAGCAGCGTCTAGCTTCGTTCTCCGCTGGAGAACAAAGGCGTCTTGAGATGCGGAGTTATTCGGGACTCCGAAGGAGCTCTCACCCTTCGTCTCCCCAAAAATAATCTCTGGGAGACTAGAGGAGCTCGACTTCTATCCGGGAAAAAACTCACCTTCTTCCCTTTGCCCGGGAAGAAAGTTCCGAGCCGCAAAACAGCTGATAGTCGCTGTCTTGCTGGCTCTTACACAGTCCCGAGACGGGCGGCTAAAAAAAAGCTGCCATCGGCGCGGCAAACGCCACCGGAAGCCAACAGAACCACTTCTTATAAGTCTTGTATAATCTTATAAAACCAACAATTACAAGAAAAAAGAAAAAGAAGAGAGGGGATAGTAAAACAATTCCCCTCCAAATTAAAAAAAAAAAGGTTGCTTTTTAAATGAGCAACCAAAATCCATTACATTGTTTAAACTTTGTTGCCAAGTGAAAGTCTTTCTTAACAATGTCCTTTCAGACAAAGAAACAGCATTCCTGCGCCATTTTTCTCTTCTTCCTTTTATTAAAATTAATAGGTGGAGAAGATTCTTTAATTATTTCCTGAGTTAAAGTCCCAAATTCTCACAATTCTGATCCCTCCTGGTCAGCTCCATCTGCTTTTAATTTTACTCACAGATCTCTCTAAAATACAGATGTGGAAGCAGCGTCTAGCTTTGTTCCTAAGAACAAAGGCGTCCTGAGATGCGGAGAAAACCCCGGACTCTGAGGGAGTTCTCACCCTTCGACCTCCAAAAAGAAAATTTATGGAGGTCCTGGGGAACTCGACCTCTATCCGAGAAAGCTCACCTCCTCCCCTTCTCCCAGGGAGAGAGGCTCCAAGCCGCGAAACAGCTGTTGTTCGCCGTCTCTGCAGGCTTTAATACATTCTCAGGGCGGACGGCTAAGAAAAAGCCGCCATCGGTGCGGCGATCGCCACCGGAAGTCCACTCTAGGGACTCTTGATATCCAAACTTTATATATATGTAAGTATGTATGTGTATATATATATATATATATATATATATATATATATATATATATATATATATGTAGGTCTTTGGTTGTTCGGGTTTTCTCCCACGTAAAATTGGAAGTGTCTTGGCGACGTTTCGACGAAGTCCCATTCATCATCTTCAGGCTGGTGCTTTCAGCTTCGTGCCTCGAGCAGCTGCTCGAGGCACGAAGCTGAAAGCACCAGCCTGAAGATGACGAATGGGACTTCGTCGAAACGTCGCCAAGACACTTCCAATTTTACGTGGGAGAAAACCCGAACAACCAAAGACCTACATACAAATACCCGCGAAAACCTCAGAAAACAAATATATATATATATATATATACACACACACACACATACATACATATTATAAAAACAAATAAATAACAATCACCAAGAGAATAAGTAGAAAAATATTTAATAAACCTAGCTTTCGTCGGGTACTCCCGACATCGTCAGGGTTTAAAAGCAGTCATTGGGAGAAGCTTATATACGATCGCTAATTGCCTGCATCCAGCTTCTTGATCGCGTAACCGGTCCCGGCTGTCCGTGCTGTGTTTTGAGTGTATTTCTTACATCAGCGTGCGGTTCTTTCCTATCCCCTCTCTATGCTCTACCATGCATACCTCCATCGTTAACTCTGGGGCTGAGTAGGATCCTTTTGCCTCCCTTTCTGGTGGTAGTTATTTCCATCCCCCCACCTTTATGTGTATCATTCTCTTTACTAGGAGGGGGGTGCGGATCATTCAATTTTCTTCTAGCCCCATTGTGTGTCTCAGCTAAGTTGTGACCAATCTTCCTCACCTTTAGTGGTCGTGACTTAGGTGTCTCACCCCGTTCTGTGTTATCCACCCTCCTATCTCCTTCTATACACACTATCCCAGTTTGTTTATCGTCCGATCCGACATCTCTCTCCCTTCGTTCATGAGGCCTGTTCCTTTCTTCCATGCTGGTGACAGCAGTTTGCCATTCCGTTTGCTGCTGGTCAGTATTTTGTCCGTTCCATTCAAATCCCTTGTCCTTTTCCTCCGCCAGGGGATTCTTCTGCCGCGATAGTGGGTATTCACCGCTCGTAGCCCCCTGTTCCCCAATCAAATCAACCGGTAGAGAACCTCTCCCTCTTCTCTGGCGCGATCTAGTTGCTATCGTACCTCCGCTGATTCCACTCGCCAGGGAACTACCCTGTTGTCGCTGGTCGGGCATTGAATGGATACATGTGGTTCATGGGGAGCTGTTCAAGACCACATCAGTTTGATCGTGTGGAGGAGTATATGCAGCAGTCCTCCCTCGGTCGTGCAACTCACACTTCGATCTTCTCCAGCGATTAGACCAGTTCATATGCCATGTCCTTAGTGTTCGTTGTGCTGGGCACATCTCTATATGCCGGTTGACAGAATCCTTTCCCGAGAACCAGGCTTCCTTCAATAAACGGCCCCCTTTTGTGGCATCGCTAGCTAAAACTTGTGTATGGTCAAAATCAAAGCGATGATCATATTTAGCCATATGTGTCCAGATTTGCGAATACTGTTCGCCCCTCCTAATCGCCAATTTGTGCTCGTGTAGGTGAGTTTTCAGCCTTTTTGATGTTTCACCCACATAGTTGCTCCAGCAATCCATGCAATCAATTTTGTACACCACCGCCAATCTTTCTACAGTGGGGAGTAGGTCTTTGGGGCGCATAACCTTTGACTGCAATGTCTGGTCGGGCTTATGGGCCACCTTTATGTTGTGGGGGGCCAACAGTCTAGCCGTTGCCTCGGAAACATTACTGATGTATGGCAAGGAAATACGTGTTGTCTGTGTCTGAGGCTCTTCTTTCTGTAAATTGCCCCGGGGTTCAGATATCCTACTGTGGCATCTTATAAACCTCAGTGGATATCCATTCAGTCGACAGACGTGGTAAAGGTGTCTCCTTTCTTCCACTTTAGACTCCACCGTGCTGCAGTGTGAATGTATATGCTTAAACAGCATTTTGATGCAGCTAACTTTATGGGATACTGGGTGGTTGCTACTATAGTGGAGGATTCGATCCATGTGAGTGGGCTTGCGATAAACCTTCATGCTTATAGATCCATCTGATGAACGTTGGACCAGCACGTCTAGAAAGGCTATCGAGCCCTGGTTCTCCTCCTCCACTGTAAACCTAATATCCGGATAAACCTAATTCAGTATTCCCATAAAGTTAGCTTTGTGGCATCGCTTAACGATGACAAATGTGTCGTCTACATATCGAGCCCAAAATTTGGGCTGGTATTGGGTCATAGCCTCACATTCCAGTTGTTGGAGAACCGCCTCTGCTATCACACTGGATATAGGGGAGCCCATAGGTGTGCCTTTTACCTGTTCGTATGTAACACCTTGAAAGGTAAAATATGTTGTTAAACATAGTTCTATAAGTTTAACCAAGTCCTCAGCATGCAGGGAGTCTCAGTGTTGGATCCCTTCCCATTTCTTCAACTGATCTCTCAAAACAGCTACCGCAAGGTCCCGAGGGATGGAGGTGAAGAGTGAGGTGACGTCAAACGACACCATCACTTCATTTTCCTCCACCCTAAGGGCCTTGATCCTTTCTAAGAACTCCTCTGCAGGAGGAGTTTTATATATATATATAAAGTTTGGATATCAAGAGTCCCTAGAGTAAGATTATTAGATGGTGTAGTATAAGATTAAATATTGTTGGAATATTATATTTATATATTAACCATATTCAAACAAGTGTTTAGTCATATAATATTCCCTCTGATATGTTGAATCACGTTTCTTAACTCCAGCTCTAGTCTTCTTCATCAAAATCCCACATTTTGATGATTCTTCTGACAGTTCTTTAATCCATTTTATTTGTTTTTCTTTTTTATCCTCAAATTTGTTTTGAAATCCTGGAGGATAAAGCATCTTTTTTGTCTTCTTTATTACAGTGAGGTTTTGCAGATTTTTTTTTGTATTAAATTGTAGTTTTCTTCATTTATAGCTTTTCTATTTAAGTCACTTTCATTTAATTTATGTTCTGTTGTCTGATTTATTTGTTCATTCTTTGTTGTCATTTTTTTGAGTGTTATTCAGTTGTAGATTTAAGTTAGAGATATGTTCATTTATATTGTCAAGCTTATTTCTAATCTCATCATGGTTTGAAACAATTATCATTTGAATCTGTTGCAGCATTGTGCATATTTTCTCCTGGGATGTATTTGTTTTGTCTTGAGTCATTGTTCCTGCAGATCTTTGAAACTCCAAACTGGGGTCTTCAGGAGAAGGTGTTGAGTATAGTTTTCTATCACTTTTAGATAGGTATATAATGTCCATTTTATCCCTCCCCTTTAAGTAATTTTTCATTGGTGTCATAGTTTTTTAATTGGCTTTATCAAGCCAGCCCATTGTTATGTTTCCGACATATGAAACTCTTCAAAGAACTTTGAGGCATTGTTTACCTTAAAGAATCTTTATTCGAGTAGCAACACATCAGCACGTACATAGTCCAAGCCAAAATCTGGCTTCCCCTCCCCTCAGCACATAGTATCAAAGCACAATTCCCTCCTCTAACTAACAGTCATAAATCACATTCTCCAATTAGTTTGAAATGCTGGCTTTCCACCCAGTTCTTCATCCCGCCATGTCTTAAGCCTTGGTTCTCACCATTATACAGTATTGTTTTGTCTAACTAATCTCCCATGCACATTCCTCCTCCTCCCCCCCCCCCCCCAGTATCATCTAATTCTAACTCTAAAAGTAAAACTTAAAGTAAAGGGAAATGGATGCATCTCCATATGTTGTCAAAGCAAGAACATCCGATGTTAGCAGCGTTGACACCCATCTTAAGTTCCAAACAGCCAAGACTTACGTAGTTTTTATCTTTATATAATAGTTTTATAGTGCAATACGTTTCCAATTGTCCAGGCACCACTGAAAACAATATTTTATAACTGTTCTTCTTTTCAGGGGTCTTGTAATTATCAACCAGTCAGGATTCAATCCAAAATATTTAACCATCTAAAAGTTTTCTAGTAATTTCTCCTTTAGAAGATTAGCCAAAGGCCAAGATTCTTTTTTCTCTGCAAACAGTTTTTAAGTTTAAACATGCAGTTGAGTATATTTGTAATCCCAGGTCAGCAGTTTCTAAACAAATGTAGTTTCACTGAGTAAGAGATAACTTGGTGCTTTGTTCCCAGCTGTTTTTTGCTGTTTCTAGGCATCTTGCCAAATTCTGAGTCAATACAATTGTAGTTTCTATGTGAATCCTGGGTAAATCCATATAATAGAAATAAAATAGTCCGAGCACCAGGATAATATTAAAACAAAAACTGTTTAATACAAAAGCTAAAGCTAAGCTTTCGTCGGCCAACACTGCCGACATCATCAGAGCACAATACAAGATTACTGGGAGTCCTTTTTATATTGCCGGACACCTCTGCATCCGGCTTCTCGATCTAGTCATCGGTCCGTCCGTTTTCTCTACTTGGTTTGTTCTTAAAGGGCACACATCTCTGGCTGTGTTGGTATCTTCCGAGGTTACTATTTTCTTTTTCCTGGGCTCAATCACTTTCTTTCTGCTAGCATACGCTGGTTGCTTTTGCTCGCTTACACTTATCCTCTTTTTTGGTTCTATTTCGGGATCCATCTGATCTTCCTTGATGGGGTTGTGCGCATGTGTGCTCGGGGGCATTGGGTTTTTCAGTCCCCCTTCATCATTTGCTAGTTCTTTTGCCCACCCCACAACAAGGAGAAATAATGATGGGTGCGAACGACATGGATGGCTGGATGACAACCCACGGGGCACCCGCACCACGACCCCCGCTAACAAGAGGGGAGGGACAAGACACTCCACCGACGACTACAAAAAAGAGATCCATGAGCAAACAATGGAAAGCCATGCCACGGGACCCTGCACACGCGCAAGAAGGGCAAAAGAACTAGCAAACGATGAAGGGGGATTGAAAAACCCAATTAATGATTGAGCAGTAAAGGACCTTAAGATGGGGGGGGACAACCAGAAGTGGATCAATATACCCATGGTGTCAGAGGTTCCGACTAATGAAGCACTTCAAAGAACTTTCAGGCATGTTTCCTAAAGTCTTTATTACAGAGCTACAAATTGCTGGTCACCATCATGGACGTTGTGATGCCAGAATCTGACTTCCTCTCGCTGGCATCAATCTTTTCTTGCTAAACCCCTCCCTTATCTTGCAGTCACAAGTCACTTTATCCAATTAGTGTGAAGGTCAAAAGTTTACTTCCTCTTTCTTTCCCGGGCTTTCCCCCCCCCCCCCATTCTAAGCTATGTATTAACCCAGTAAATACCAGACAGTTTTGCATATTGTCAAAGCAAGAATATACAGTATTTGCAGCATTGACATCCGCCCCCCCTTACAAGAAGGACAGATCCTGTAAAGTAAACAAAAGCATATGTTAACGATTATCTTTCGGTTTGCTGGGGTGTTTCACATGAAACCTTTCGATCAATCTGTCAGCGTTCACTTCACTAGATTTCACCCAGGTGGCTTCAGACAACGGGTATCCCTTCCATTGTACTAAGTACTGTAATTTCCCTCTAAAGATTCTGGAGTCAAGAATACGTTTCACTTCATAGTGGGTCTGCCCTGCCACTACGAGGGGTCCAGGTGCCTTCTTTGGAGGAGGTCTTAAAGTGGAGCCCCGATAAGGCTTCAACAAACTACAATGGAAAACTGGGTGAATTTTCCCTAACAGTTTAGGGAGTTTTAGTTGTACTGTGACCAGGTTGATGACCTTTACTATGGGGAAAGGCCCCAAGAATTTTGGTCCCAATTTCTTGCTGGGCAATTTGAGGCGTAGATATTTAGTTGACAGATAGACCTTTTCCCCAACTTGGAATGTTCTTTGGGGAGCCCTCTTTTTATCAGCCTGCTTTTTATAGGTTTCAAAAGTCTTTTTTAAAGCAGTTTTTGTGTTTTTCCAAACTTCTTCCCACCCTCTCACCCATTGATCAAGTGTCTGTGAAGCGGAGGGCAACTGAGGATATTCAGGTATTGGGTTAAATTCTTTCCCTGTGGCTACTTTGAAAGGTGTGCTGCTGTGCATGGAATTATTGTACGCCACCTCCGCAAAAGGGAGGAGATCAGTCCAGTTCGTCTGTTGGTAAGAAACGTAGCACCTAAGATATTGCTCCACCATTTTGTTAGCGGCTTCGGCAGCTCCATTGGTGGCCGGATGAAAAGCAGATGATAACCCTTGAGATGATCCAATCAATGTAAGGAAATTTCTCCAAAACTTAGCTGTGAATTGCACCCCCCTGTCTGAGATTATTCGCTTAGGGGCACCATGCAGCCGGTAGATATGTTTCAGGAACAATTTGGCCAGTCGTTGGGCAGAAGGGAGTCCTTTGCAGGCGATGAAATGAGCCTGTTTCGAGAACAGGTCTATTACAGTCCAGATGACAGTATTTCCCCTACTTTCAGGTAGGTCTACTATAAAGTCCATAGCTATTTCTTCCCAGGGTTGAGAAGGGTCTGCCACGGGTTGCAGTAACCCAGGAGTTTTCCCCGGGATTCTTTTCATTGTGGCACATACAGTACAACTTTTTACATAGTTTTTCACATCCTTTTTCAGCCCTGGCCACCAGAATTGCTGGCGGGTGAGGTGTAGGGTTTTCAAATATCCAAAGTGTCCAGCCTGCTTTACATCGTGGCTGTGTTTGAGAGCATTAAGACGGAGCACTTCTGGCAAATATAACTTCCCCCCTTTGTAAGCCAAGCCATCCCTGCATGTTAGGGACGCTTGATTATCTTTGAACCATTGGTCAGTGAGGAGCTCTCGTTTTATTTTCTTCACTCCAGGGTCATCAGGATTGGGGACCGTGTGAGGTGTAAGTTGAGCAACAGTTTGTGGATCGGGAATAATTGCCTCGTTAACCTGCTCTCGTTCGCTTTTGTACTGGGGTAACCGGGATAGCGCATCAGCTATTTATTTAATTAATTTATTTAATTTTATTTATATGCCGCCCAATCCCAAAGGACTCAGGGTGGCGTACAAAATTAAAACAATCATCTAACAATAAAACAATAAAATAATACAATCATACAGCATGTCCGATCATATCCCAGCCCCCCCCCCCCGGAGGACATCAGCCCCAGGCCTGCCGGAACAGGAGAGTTTTAACGGCTTTCTTAAAGGCCAGCAGGGTGGGAGTAGTTCGAACCTCAGGGGGAAGTAGATTCCACCAGGTCAGAGCCACCACAGAAAAGGCCCTTCCCCAAGGGCCCGCCAGCTGACATTGTCTGGCCGACGGGACCTGAAGGAGGCCCAATCTATGGGACCTCACCGGTCTCTGGTAACTGTGCGGCAGTATGCGGTCCTGTAAGTAACCTGGCCCTATGCCATGAAGGGCTTTAAAGGTGATAACCAATACCTTGAATTGCGTTTGGAGACCCACAGGAAGCCAGTGCAGCTTGCGGAGGATAGGTGACACATGGGCGTACCTTGGCGCGCCCACAATCACTCTCGTGGCTGCATTCTGAACCAACTGCAGCCTCCGAACGCTCTTCAAGGGTAGCCCCATGTAGAGCACGTTACAGTAATCCAGTCTTGAGGTGACAAGGGCATGAGTGACCGTGAGTAAAGCCTCCCGGTCCAAATAAGGCCGCAACTGGTGCACCAGGCGAACCTGGGCAAAGGTCCCCCTGGCCACAGCCGATAGATGTTGTTCCAAATTTAGCTGTGAGTCCAGGAGGACACCCAAGTTGCGTACCTGCACTGAGGGAGGTAAATTTGCCCCCCTCCAGGACTAATGATGGACCATCCAGTTGTCCTTTGGGAGGCAAGACCAGAGCCACTTGGTCTTGTCAGGGTTGAGTCTAAGCCTGTTCACCCCCATCCAGACCCTCTCATCTTCCAGGCAGTGGCACATCACGTCGACTGCTTCACTGAAAGGACACGGGGTGGAGATATATAATTGGGTATCATCCGCGTACTGATGATACCTCACCCCGTGTCGCTGAATGATCTCACCCAGCGGTTTCATGTAGATGTTAAAAAGGAGGGGGGACAGGACCGAGCCCTGAGGCACCCCATGATCGAGGCGCCTAGGGGTCGATCTCTGTCCGCCCGCCAACACCGACTGCGACCTGTCAGAGAGGTAGGAGGAGAACCACCGCAATACGGTGCCGCCCACCCCCACCTCTCTGAGACGACGCAGAAGGATACCATGGTCTATGGTATCGAAAGCCTCTGAGAGGTCAAGAAGCACCAGGATAGAGGAATGACCCCTATCCCGGGCTCGCCAGAGGTCATCGGTCAGTGTGACCAAAGCAGTCTCAGTGCTGTAGCCGGGCCTGAAACCAGATTGAAAAGGGTCCAGATAATTAGTTTCATCCAAGGATCGCAAGAGTTGGGACGCCACCACCTTCTCTACAACCTTCCCCACAAAGGGGAGGTTGGAGACGGGACGAAAGTTCTTCAAAACAGCTGGGTCCAGGGAAGGCTTCTTGAGGAGGGGCCTCACCACCGCTTCCTTTAAAGGTTGTGGGAAAGACCCCTCCATCAAGGAGGCGTTGATTATCGCCTGGAGCCAGCCTCGTGTCACCTCCCTACTGGCAGAAACCAGCCAGGAGGGGCACGGGTCCAATAAACAGGTGGCGGCTAGAAAGTTCTTTCCTCCTGGTATGTACTTTAGAGTGAAGTTGAAGCGGTTAAAGTACTGTGCCCACTGTACTTGCTTTGGTGACAATTTTCGGGGAGTTTTCAGTGCCTCTAGGTTTTGGTGATCTGTCCATACCTCAAATGGCACTTTGCTCCCTTCTAGATAGTGTCACCAGTTCAATAGCGCCCACCTAATTGCGAAGGCCTTTTTCTCCCAGATTGCCCATTTTCGCTAGCTCTCAGTGAATTTCTTAGAGGTGTAGGCACAGGGTTGCAGGATCCCATTTTTGTTCATTTGTAGTAACACTGCTCCAACCGCCACATCGCTGGCATCGGCTTGAATCACAAAGGGTTCCCCTGGGCAGGGATGCTTTAGAACTGGTTCAGCGGCAAATAGTCTCTTTAAATTCTCAAAAAGCTGTTTGACAGCTCATTGTCCATGCTAGTGGTTGGCCCGGTCGTGGCTTCCCTCCTCCTTTGCCTGTTTTGAGTAGTTCTGTAAGAGGTAGGGCAATCTCGGCAAAAGAAGGGATGAATTGACGATAAAAGTTGGCAAAACCCAGAAAGCTCTGGAGCTGTTTGCGAGTCCTTGGGGGCTGCCATTCGATTATAGTTTTCACCTTGGCCGGATCCATTTCAATACCCTCATTGGAAATTCGGTAGCCAAGATAGTCTAATTGGGTTTGGTGAAATTCACATTTTGACAATTTGACATAAAGCTTGGCATTCAATAGTTTCTTTAACACTTCTCTCACTAGCTTTATGTGATCAGTCATATTTGTGCTATATATCAGGATATCATCATGATACACCAAATCCCCTTTGTACAAGTGATCATGTAGAACCTCATTAATCAACTGCATAAATACAGCTGGGGCCCCCTGTAGTCCAAATGGCATGACTTTGAACTGATAGCTCCCCATAGGACAGTTGAAGGCAGTTTTCCACTCGTCTCCCTCTTTTATTCTCACCCGGTAGTATGCCTCTCTTAGGTCTAATTTAGTGAAGACACTCCCCTTAGCCAGATGGGTCAATAAATCCTTTAGGAGGGGGAGGGGGTATTTATTTTCCACACTCATGGTGTTGAGTCCCTTGTAGTCTACGCAGAGACGAAGAGACCCATCTTTTTTCTCTTTGAACAACACAGGGGCTCCCACAGAAGATTTGGCCCGTTCAATAAACCCCCTCGCTAGGTTTTTGTTCACATATCGCTGCATCTCCTCCATTTCGTGGGGGGACATAGCATACATCCTTGGACGTGGGAGTTTGGCTCTGGGCACCAGTTCGATGGAGCAGTCATTGGGTCTGTGAGGGGGTAGGGCATCACATTCTTTTTCACTGAACATCTCCGCCAGGTCCAAGTATTCTTTGGGGATGACTGGTTCGCCTGGAGTCAGTGAGGCGGCCATGTGCGCTCGCTCATTGGGTGGCCTGAGATGCCCAGTAACATCTGTTGAATCAATGGGGGGATCAGGCCCTATAGGTAGTCTCACAATTCTCATTCCTTTCTCCCATCAGATAAACGGCTTCCATTTGTCCAACCAGGCTAGTCCTAGGATCACCGCCTCGGTCATTTTTGGAGCCACCAGGAAATGAATAAACTCCCAGTGTGCACCTATTTCTAGGCGTAAAGGCTCCGTTAATTGTGTAATAAGAGTCCCTCCCATCAGGGAGCCATCGGCTTGCTCAAATCTCATTGGTTTGGAAAGCTGTTTTGCCCTTATGCCCATTTTCATGGCAAACGCCAGACTAATAATGCAGCGGGTGCATCCCGAATCAATTAGTACGTTTAAGTGTATTTGTGCCCCAGACTTAGGGATTATAAGTTTGGCGGCCACTGAAAAAGGCAGGATTTGTCGACTCACCATTGGGTCGTTTTCTCCTTCATTGTCGCTATCAAAGAAGGGTAGAACAGGGGCAGGTCCACCTGGAGTCTTGGCATCCTCCTGTGTGTGGGGTGTAAACTGGGCAACTGGTTCTTGCGTGAGTCGATTGGATTTTTCTCTCGTTAGCCGCTGAGCAGGTTTCTTTTGCATTGCTGGTCCTGGCTTGCTCTGCAGTCGAGGGTAGGGGACTGGACAGGTGGCCACTCGGTGTCCTCCTTGTCCACACCGGAAACACTCAAAGGAAGGGCGTGCAGGTGGCCTGGGTCTCTCAGCCCTTGCAGTAGTTGAAGGCTTTCGTGGGGGTGATTGCTGCCCAGGTAGCTCTGGTTGCCATTCGGGTTCCTGTGGGGGAGGCTTTTTATAGCGAGAGAGCTTAACATCTAGCTTCACGGCTGTCTGGTACCACTCCTGCAGCCGATCAGGTATTTCTCGATAGATGCAGGCCTGAGAGAGGTGATCGTCTAATCCCTGAATGAAGTAATGGATGAGGGACTGCTCAGGCCACCCCTCTATTCGACCTGCTATCTTGTGGAATTCTCGCACGTACTCCAGGGCAGGCCTCCCAGCTTGTTTTATTTTGTGAATTTGTCCTGCTGCTTTGAGGCCAATGGATGGGTCCTCAAATCGTTCTCTCAGACTTAAAAGAAAGCGGTGGGGATCTTCCAGTTTGGGGGCTTGCTCGCTATATAAATGGTTCAGCCATTCAGATGCTTCTCCCTCTAGGTTGGATGCAATAACATCAACCATGGCCCCTGGTTCCGGGTACAGATAGGCCCAGCATTTCACTTTGTAGGAACTGATTTCTGGTTTTCATTTCTAAATTTTGAAATCTTTCCAACGACTCACCCATAACTGTGTTATCTGTCCATTCTGCTTTTGAAGTCTTCACTCTCAGCTGGGAAATCTGCCAAATTCCTCTCTCCCCCGGCTTGCTGGCTGTCGCTCCCCCCCCCCCCCGGGAAACTGTTGCAGCCACGGGGCTGGTCTCAGGCAATCTTTCTTTCTCCATAGTGAGATCTTCCCCGAAACTTTGCCAGCTCCTGTCAAGCATAGGGCAGCTGATGGAGTTCGGGACCGCAGGTCGTTTGAAAAGAATGTTGGATTCTGGCATGATGTCAGAGGTTCCGACTAATGAAGCACTTCAAAGAACTTTCAGGCATGTTTCCTAAAGTCTTTATTACAGAGCTACAAATTGCCGGTCACCATCATGGACGTTGTGATGCCAGAATCTGACTTCCTCTCGCTGGCATCAATCTTTTCTTGCTAAACCCCTCCCTTATCTTGCAGTCACAAGTCACATTATCCAATTAGTGTGAAGGTCAAAAGTTTACTTCCTCTTTCTTTCCCGGGCTTTTTTCCCCCCCCATTCTAAGCTATGTATTAACCCAGTAAATACCAGACAGTTTTGCATATTGTCAAAGCAAGAATATACAGTATTTGCAGCATTGACACATTGAGGTTCAAGGAAGAAGGCAGTGCTCCTGAGTGGGAGAACACATGTAGAAGCATATCCATCAGAGACTACGTTGATAGACGCCCATATCCACTCAATATACCCCCTCCCCCGAGCACACATGCACACAACCCCATTAAGGAAGATCAGATGGACCCCGGAATAGAACCAAAAAAGGGGATAAGTGTAAGCAAGCGAAAGCAACCGGCGTATGCTAGCAGAAAGAAAGTGATTGAGCCCAGGAAAAAGAAAATAGTAACCTTGGAAGATACCAACACAGCAAGAGACGCGTGCCCTTTAAGAACAAACCAAGTAGAGAAAACGGACGGACCGATGACTAGATCAAGAAGCCAGGCGCAGAGCCGTCCGGCAATATAAAAAGGACTCCCAGTAATCTTGTATTATGCTGTGATGATGTCGGCAGTGTTGGCCGATGAAAGCTTAGCTTTAGCTTTTGTATTAAACAGTTTTGTTTTAATATTATCCTGGTGCTCAGACTATTTTATTTCTATTATATGGATTTACCCAGGATTCACATTTTTGGTATAATTAGGGAATATATATATACATATACATATACATATACATATACGTATACGTATACGTATACGTATACGTATACGTATACGTATACATATACATATACATATACATATACATATACATATACATATACATATATATATATATATATATATATATATATATATATATATATATATATATATATATATATATATAAAATTTGGATTGCTAGCAAAGAATTAAAGGAGAACTGGAATAGCTATTTCGAACTTTTTAGTTCTTATCAACCAGACATACCTTTTCTGAGATTCGAACCTGGGCTGTCTGCATGTTAAGCAGCTGTGTTTTAACCTCTAGGCCATTATAATTCCATCAGTACTTTTTCAGGTATAAAGTTTTAGCAATTTTCTTAGTTTTCAAATTTATCCAAACTGTGGTATTTTGTATTTTTTCCCCCATCTGAGTTTAATTTGCCGCTTCTCTCTATGGAAGGGGTGTGTGTAGTCCCCTCCCTTCTCACTTTGGGAGGCTTTTTGCTTCTTGGGGATCTTTTCCAGGAAATTAAGTGTAAAATAGGAGAGAGAAGATCAAATTCCTCACCCAGTTTCAAGCACACTTTCACTGTTGTGCTCGTTAGTGCCTTTGGACTTTGGCTGCAAGTAGCTTGGGCTGGTCAGTGAAGTGTGGCCAGCCTTTCTCCTGTCAGGTTAGAAGGCTTTCCCCGAATCGAACAGAATGACTGCTGTCATTCCAGAATCACCAGGGCACCCTTCTTTTCTTTGCCGCCTCTCTGGGGCGACTTAGACCCATTTAGGGTCCCCTGTCAGGGCGAAATTAGCTGCGGGGGTGCAGAGATCTGCAATCCCGTGACAGGGCGCTACCGCACAGTAGTAACTGTGAGAGGGATCTCGGAGTCCTAGTAGACAATCACTTAAATATGAGCCAGCAGTGTGCTGCAGCTGCCAAAAAAGCCAACACAGTGCTGGGCTGCATTAACAGAGGGATAGAATCAAGATCACGTGAAGTATTAATACCACTTTACAATGCCTTGGTAAGGCCACACTTGGAATACTGCATCCAGTTTTGGTCACCACAATGTAAAAAAGATGCTGAGACTCTAGAAAGAGTACAGAGAAGAGCAACAAAGATGATTAGGGGACTGGAGGCTAAAACATATAAGGAACGGTTGCTGGAACTGGGTATGTCTAGTTTAACGAAGAGAAGGACGAGGGGGGACATGATAGCAGTGTTCCAATATCTCAGGGGCTGCCACAAAGAAGAGGGAGTCAAGCTATTCTCCAAGGCGCCTGAAGGCAGGACGAGAAGCAACAGATGGAAACTGATCAAGGAGAGAAGCAACTTAGAACTAAGGAGAAACTTCCTGACAGTTAGAACAATTAACCAATGGAACAACCTGCCTCCAGAAGCGGTAAATGCTCCAACACTGGAAGTTTTTAAGAAGAGACTGGACAGCCATTTGTCTGAAATGGTGTAGGGTTCCTGCCCGAGCAGGGGGTTGGACTTGATGACCTCCAAGGTCCCTTCCAACTTTATTATTATTATTAAAACCAGAAGTCCCAGATCCCTGCTCTTCACCTCTCTGTCTGCTGACCTGGGAATGATCCCCAGTGCCTATGAATTATTGATGAGCTATAAGAACTCTCTCTCCCCCCACCCATAAACTGCCCAGATTGGCCTTGCAGTGAGATGAGTAGCAAACAAATAAAATAAATAAATAAATAAATAAACCCCATTACACTGTTAACATGGTGATTTTATAGTTTGGAATAACTTTGCTTTGCTTCCTCCTGCCCCTCAACACAACTCATTTGTGTCCCCTTTTCATTTAATTTTCTTAACTAAAATCATTTTGCAGATTTTAAATTCTCCTCCTCCTCTTCCTCTCTCTCTTTCTCTTCATCTGTTCCTATAAAGAAGAGGAGGACAAGAGAAAAAAAAGAGGAACTCCACATCTTAAAATTCTATGTTGCATATTAAATATAAATTTTAATTATTGTTTAAATATTATTATTTAAATTTAATTTAAATATTAAATAAATTAATAATTAAAAATACCTAAAAACCTCATATAGGCTCTTTGCCACAGTCTCATTGTATAGCATCCTGTCAACCAATCTGGACCCAGGTAGAAAGCCAAAATCCTGACATGAGATAAATAATGCTCCTTCTGCTGTTATAAGTCAGGTTTTCTGTTTCATTTGCTTCCTCTCACAGATTGAGCACCAGCAGCCTTTCAGAAAATGGGTTGTTTGGTGCCCAATTTTGAATAGGAAATTCCAGCTCAGAAACTAAGGAAATGCAGTCCCTTTGTTATGAGAGCTATATGTCCAGTCTTCATCCCGTAAGTTAGCTATCGCCAAAG
The DNA here is from genome assembly GCA_039797435.1 of Crotalus adamanteus. NCBI lineage: Eukaryota > Metazoa > Chordata > Lepidosauria > Squamata > Viperidae > Crotalus > Crotalus adamanteus. The sequence goes on along the minus strand of CM077935.1, from coordinate 45,822,528 downwards.
AAGCCCAGAAATGTTTGCTGCTTAACTGTATATCAGGTGTAGGTGTACATATACAGCTGTGTGTCTATGTCTCTTTCTATCTCTAAATGACAGGCTGGAAATGGGAATGATAGTCCTACATTTCTGGAGGGCACCCAGTTCAGAAGAGTGTGAGAAGGCATACATGTGTAACATCTCCCACACCAGTATGCAGAGTTGTGCCTGAAGGTGATATTCTACATATTGACTGGAGATGACTAGAGCAAAGCTAAATTCAAGAGAATTGCTTCAAAGAAGGGTATTTGTTGTCTGCAAGTCCCAAATCAAACGTTTTATTGTACCTTTCCATGTTTAGCTAAAGGGCAATGGCTTGTGATTTGCACAGTAAATCTGCATCAATAGCTTTAATTGTATCTATTTAAATGTGTATAAATATTTATATCTTTGTGGATTATACTAAGCCATTGTGAGTTGTGGCTATGGGCTTTCTACTGTGTATCTGTATGTAAGCCAGTGTGAAAGAAGCATTCATACAATAGTTTATACCCACACATGTGCCTGCAATGAATAGGGTAGACTGGTTGTCATGAGGCCAGTGGAGTTCAAGGGGATTTTATGCATTGACTTCAAAAAAGATTGGATCTGACCTTTTGTGGTCAAGAAGTCAGCTATTGTTGCCTGACAAATGTACTACTTAGAGAGGTGTATATTGGCTGGTTTGGAGCAGATTACCTTTTCTTTTTCAACACCCCCTCCCACACCCTTCACAATGTGTATGGGTGGACTGGAAACATTAATTGGAAAAAGATTAAAATGTGATGGCCCATTTTTGCTTTAGGAAAAAGGTCTGTGATAATTCAAAGGTGGAAAGAGGGGAGGGGTGGAGATATACATGTCTGTATGTTTCTATGCATAGTTTATTATTTACAATTGCTAGTTACTGTAGTCCAGTCACTATTACTAATAACAATTTACCATATTAGCAATCTAACAGAGGTTTGCCCCCATATTTCCCCTTGAAATATGGAAAATATTTATTTAATGTTTAGATATAAGACTCAAAATACCTCCACTTTTTTATTGATCAGTTTTAGAAATTCTTCCACTATGTCATAACTTCAAACTTAGACTAGTCATCAGAAGAGCCTCCAAAGGATAAATAAATATGATTGGGATTTTGTATATTCTGTGGTAAAATAATTGTGATAGTGATAATTGTATTGTGCAGAAAAATAGACTGCATGCAAGATTGTTTGCTTCTTGTTTATGTTGTATACTAGAGTAATTCACGATTGAATGTTTTAAAGATATAGCATGGTACAGTTTATAACAAGAAAAGGAATTTTACATAGGAACCATTTGCTATCTAGGTAGAATTGTCTTCCTGTTGATACTGCTCTGCAAATAAGTCTCCATCTTTAAAAAAAAAAAGTTTAGTAAAAATAATCAAAAACAAGAAGAGAAATTCTTGCTTTCCTTTACTACCGGTATGAAGTGGTTGCTGAGTCTCTCTGTGGTCCAGCAGATATTTGTGAAGAATTAAAAGTAACCAAGATAAAAGAGAAGACATTCACTAAATACATGTTAGAAGTAGATCCAGCAAAAAGAAAATGAGGATAGATTCACCACTTATTTACTCAGAGCCCTGAAAGATTCAGATATAGCTTGTCTTGGGGGGGGGGGGGGGGAGTTGGAATGGGATGATGTAAGATTGCAGCACCAGTTTCAAATTTTACTTTCCTTTTCTTTACCTGAGCTAGAAGAAGCAAAAGCACCACTTCCCTTTGTTCACAAATGGCCCCACCTTTGCTGTCTTTCAGCACCAGTTCTCCTTACTTGGCATCAGTTCAAATGCAAAGAGAAGGGCCTCCCTGTAGACAGTGCTCCATATTTACTTCAAAACCTCTGGTTCAGGCCGTGGATTCTTGAGATACTCCAGGTATCCCTAGCTAGAGTAACCCTTTTGAATTAGTGCTATGCATTGGGCCTGCAGTGCAATCTTTTGCCAGTATCCTTGAGATTATTTCATACTGAGTTTATCAAGACTTAATTCCCAGTTCACTGTGCATATGGTCTGTGGCTTGCTATATCTGGAAAGACACAAGTGTATGCATATAAGGGACTAAGCAAAGAGGTGAATAGAGAGGAGGGAAGTACAAAAAAAAAATGACTGGCTGAAGAAAACGAAGTAGAGAAAGGTAGGAGAAAGTAGTTGAGGGTAAGGATAACTAAACCTGTGGACTGATTATTAATATTTCCTCCACAGTCAGGTTATATAGGTTCCTTGCAAGACTTGGACCGTAATGCCAAAGGTGTTGTCAGCTTTTGAAAGGAACCTGCTGAAGCCTTCTTTGTCATTCTCAGTTGCCACACAGGTTGGGAGGAAGGGGGGAAAGAAAGCAAAAGGTTTGCTAGACTAAACACGGAGTGATCCCATGGGAACCAAGGTCATTCCCACAGGTGCTGGAAGGTGGAGAGAAGTGTCATGGAGCCCGCCAATTGCTCTCATTGGGTAGGGTGATCAATGGCGTACAAAAGGGGAGTGAAGTGTTACATTTTGTTACATTGAATTCCTGGGGGGGAACTTTAGAGTTGGTTTCACTTTTGACCATTTGATATTATGTATCCAATAAACATGTTCTTTGAGGAAGCTTCAAGCCTCGGAGTTCTGATTTGTTTGGGGTCCATTAGTCAGAACCTTGACAGGTGTACTTAGTACCCAAGGCCTTCTAGTTAATATCATCTGATTGTTTACTATAAGGTGCTAGTGTTAGTATGAAGAGAAAGAATGCCACATGCATTATCTTCCTTTCTGAGAGGAGCAAGAATTTAGAGGACATCACACTATTTCATACAGAGTTACTTGATTGGTGTATAACCTATAAAGTTTAATCCTAAAATGGACCATTTATTTATTTGGGTGATGCTATATCAGAGTTACTGCAATATGAGTCCAGTCCAAATCACCCAATCCTATTCATAGAAGTTCCACTCAGTTAAATAGGATATATTTCTAAACAGACTTGTATAAAGTTTAATGCAAGCCTGGTTTAATTTAAAGGAGGTGATTTAGACTCCAATGCTATATTCATTAACTTAGAAGTATTTCTAACAAAATTCAGGGGAGCTTCATTCTCTGATTGAAATCAAACTTCAAAGAACCTAACTATGGCTGGATCACTATGTGAGCATACAGACACAAACACACACAATCAAAAGTGTGCTATACACTAGGGCTTTTCAACCGGTGGTACGCATACCACTTGTGGTACATTAATGAGTGGCAGGTGGTACGCAGCCCTGCCTAGCCAAGTGTACTGGGGGAGGGAAAGAGCCAGCACAGGCAAGGACTTACAGTGAGAGAGTCCTCTGGAGCTGCAAAGGTCCCAGGCTCACTTCTGGCTCACCCTCCCCCATGAGAAAGGAGGAGGGGGTGGAGACAGGAGAGGCTATAAAAGGAGGCAGTTTGGGCAGGAGAGGGAGAGAGAAAAAAGCAGCAGCCTTGGGAGGAGGTTGAGTCAGCTGCACAGGAGGAGGAGGAGGAGGAGGAGGAGGAGGAGGCTGGCCATGAGCCGACCTACAACTGCTGTGGCAGCCACCTGTGCTGGCAGCAGCAAACAGGCAAGAAATGCAGTGGGGGAGGGGTTGCCCTCCAAGAGGAATGAAAAAAGGCAGCAATGGCTGGAGGTGAGGTATGAGGGAGGGAGATGGAGAGTGGAAGGATTCTTATGTGCTTTTGTGACTTTGAAGTTCTGGGATTTGTGCAATGAGGGCTTTGTGTTCTTAAGGAGTGTTTGGCTATTTCTATTTGGCTGATGTCTGATGTCTCCTGTTAGCTTCTATTGTTCTGCTATTGTTAGCTGTACGTTTTGCTGCAAGGGATTTTGAAGTATTTTTCTCCTGAATGGATTTTGCCTGTAGCATTCCTTTATATATATATATATATATATTTTTATTCATAATACAATTAAAACAACAATGGACAAACATGACATTCCAGAGTGAATTTTTCTATCAGTTCCTATCATAGTACAAAAAATTTATACATTGTTCTTAACCTCTATATAAACCTCATCTTTTATACAATACAATTATATATACAATTATATGTACAGTTATGTATATCTTTTAATTCTACCATTAGTTTGAAGTCCGAGCAGTTCTTAATTCATACCAGCGGTAAAATTTGCCCCAGATTTCGAAGTATTCGTGTTCCGTTTTGTCTTTCATAATCATTGTAAGCCTGTCCATCTCAGCACATATTAGAATTTTATGCAGGATCTCTTCTTCCGTTGGGGTTTCCTTGTTCCTCCAATTTTGAGCAAAAACCAGCCTGGAGGCCGTTAAAATGTGTAGCATTAAATAAAATACGCCTTTGTCATGTTTTTGCGTAGTTAAACCTAATAGAAAGAGTTCTGGTTTTGGTTCTACCGCTTGCTCTAATATTTCTTCCAACCATGTTTTAATCCTGTTCCAAAAATCACAAGCTCGCGTGCATTCCCACCACATATGATAGTAAGTTCCACTTTTCAAATTACATTTCCAACATTTAGGGGAGACATTGGTATACATTTTAGACAATCTTGTGGGTGGGAGATGCCATCTATAAAACATTTTGTAAAGGTTCTCTTTGTAAGAGGTGGCCAAAGTAAGCTTCTTGTTTCTTGCCCATAGTTCTTGCCATATATGCAGATCAAAATTAAGACCAAAATCCTTACTCCAATTCAACATAGTCACTTTTACTTGTTCCTCGTACGTTGCCTGATCTAGCAAATAGTAGTATAATTTTTTAATCATTTTATCCTCCGACCCCAAAATTATTTTATCCAATTCTATTGGTTCTAATTTAATGCCTAACTCTTTTTTGTCTTTCCGATATCTTGCCTGCAGTTGCAGGTATGCCCACCATTCTAATTCTATCCCTTCATCGTGGATGGTTTTCCTGGATTTCAATTCCCCTCTTTCATCTAAGATATTTTTATATGTTATGATCTTGTCTAATTGAGTAAATTTTGGGTGTACATATATTTCTAACGGTGAGATCCAACTAGGTACTTGGGTATAATTTGGTTGCCAAATTTTTGTCCATACATCAATAAGAGCTTGCCTAATATAGTGACTTCGAAAATATTTATGTACTTTATATTTATGATCCCATAATATGGCATGCCATCCTATTTGTAGGTCATGGCCCTCCAAACACAATAGTCTCCTATTTTTTAGTAATATCCAATCTCTTACCCATACTAATGCTGCGGCCTGGTAATATTTCTCCAAGTCTGGAAGACCAAATCCCCCCCTTTCCTTTGAGTCCTGTAGTAATTTTAATTTAATCCTTGCTCTTTTTCCTTGCCAGATGAATTTACACTGCCAGGAAGAACGGGTGTGTTGGATGATTCTCTGAAACATCTAACCCCGTTCCCGACTGTTTGACAGATCCTTTGGGGTCCCTAGTTCCCTGGAGGGGGACTGGGAACAACAAGGCGCCCTGGGGAGTGGATTCAGGCGGCAGCCAGGAGCCACGAACCCAGGAGAAGCTTTGACAAGTCAAGCGGAGAAGGGGAAACGGCCGACAATGGCGGCAGTGAAGAAATGACAGCAGTCAGCTGGCCGAAGCTTAGCGGTGGAAAAGCTGGACGGTGACATGACAGTTCCAGTCAAATTCATCTGAGCAGAGATTCTGGCTAGAAGGGATCCGGTGTGAGATCGTACTGGAGGATTTCGCTTGAAACTTACTGACTTTAGTAGCCTACAAGAGGGGAGGAGGGATTTCCCTCACTCCTGGAAAAGCGGCGAAAAGGAAGGTTTGGCTAAAAAGGCTTGCCTGCTTACTTGCTACGTTGGCTGGATTTGTGGAGAAGAGAAAGGGGGCGTCCTCCTTCTTCCCTTACTCCAGAGACTGAAATTTAGCCCTGGAAGGCTAGCTACTCTAAGGCACAAGGGAGATCGCTTGGAAGAAAAAAAACGGAGGTAGACATTTTGGAATGAATAGACAAATTTAATACCAGAGACAATATTAGAGTGACACCTGCTGGTTAAATTGAGAATTGCTGTAAGAGTGGGAAGGGAAAAACTACTAGGGAAAGAGACTGTGTAGCAAATTTGCCCTTGCCTTGTAATGTTAAGAACTTCTTTATTCTTAGTAACAACTTTGATACTCTGGAAAACATTTTAACAATTGTAAATAAGTGGGGAGGTTGGTTTGGAAAATTGAAAAAAATGTCTAGTACTCCAAATCTTACAAGGGCTGGAATAGGGAGAAAGCAGACACTTCAAACTACACTGCTGGAACCAGGTTCTGTTAGGCAAAGATCACTAGAAGAAATGGCTCAAAAAGATAGGGCAAACCCACTTAAAGACTTGCAACAAATGCTGCAATCAATGCAAGAGTTAATGTGTAAAAACCATGAAGATCTGAAAAAAGAAATAGGTGAAATAAGGAATGATACAGGTGAACTTAAAGATAAAATTAAATCTATGGATGGGAAATTTGAATCCTTCCACCACCAACTTATGAAAAATGAACAAAAACTAGTAGAAATGGAGGAAAGGATGGATAAAGAAGTGTAGCATTCCTTTACTTATGAATGGAGCCATTTGGGGAGGTTGCCTTAGCAGGCAGCCAAAACTTACATTTTTTTTTCTTCCTTAAGTGCGCTCCTTACTTTCCTTTCTAGCTAGTAGCTAATTCTTAAAGGGGAATGTGCCTTTTTAAGCTAGTTCACTCAGCAGCTTGTCTATTCTGTCTCTGGAGGCTTTTCCTTGTTTGATCAATATATGGAAGAGGGAAAATATGGGGGGGGGGTTCAAATTCTTCCTTCAGAAGGAGATGGGAATGAGAAAAAGGGAGGCAGGGAAGGGAGGGAGGAAATGAAGTCCTGCCTTAGCACTTGGCCACCAGCAGCTCTGCCATTGACTTTGCTTGTCAAAAGGTTGCAGAAGGGGATCACATGACCCTGGAACACTGTGACCATTATAAATATGAATCAGTTGCCAAGCATCCAAATATAAATCACATCACCCTGGGCATGCTGCAATGGTCATAAGTTAGAAAACCGGTCATAAGTCATTTCAGTGCAATTGCAACTTTGAACAGGTTTTGTTTTTTTGGTCATCAAGTTTTTGACACCTTGCTAGGTGGTACTCAAATATTGCCATATCTTAAAAGTGGTACAATTGGTAAAAAGGTTGAAAAGCCCTGCTATACACTGACAAGGGGATCACATTGAAAATATGTTTTAAAGGAAATACTTTCTTCCCAGCTAAATCAACACTTCCTAAAAAGGAGGCTATATTATCTCTTTTTTGTTGTTGTTAATTGCGAAGTCGTGTCCGACCCATCGCGACCCCATGGACAACGTTCCTCCAGGTCTTCCTGTCCTCTACCATCTTCTGGAGTCCATTTAAATTCACACCTACTGCTTCAGTGACTCCATCCAGCCATCTCATTCTCTGTCGTCCCATTCTTCTATTGCCCTCAATCTTTCCCAGCATTAGGCTCTTCTCCAGTGAATCCTTCCTTCTCATTAGGTGGCCAAAGTACTTGAGTTTCAACTTCAGGATCTGGCCTTCTAAAGAGCAGTCAGGGTTGATCTCTTCTAGGACTGACCGGTTTGAACGCCTTGCAGTCCAAGGGACTCGCAGGAGTCTTCTCCAGCACCATAGTTCAAAGGCCTCAATTCTTTTGCGCTCAGCTTTTCTTATGGTCCAACTTTCACAGCCATACATTGCAACTGGGAAAACCATGGCCTGGACTATACGCACTTTTGTTGGCAGGGTGATGTCTCTGCTTTTTAGAATACTGTCTAGATTTGCCATAGCTTTCCTCCCCAGGAGCAAGCATCTTTTAATTTCTTGGCTGCAGTCTCCATCTGAGGTGATCTTGGAGCCCAGAAAAATAAAATCTGTCACTACCTCCATTTCTTCCCCATCTATTTGCCAGGAATTGAGAGGGCCGGATGCCATGATTTTGGTTTTCTTAATGTTGAGTTTCAAGCCAACTTTTGCACTCTCCTTCTTCACCTGCATCAAGAGGCTCTTTAGTTCCTCTTCACTTTCTGCCATTAGAGTGGTATCATCTGCATATCTTAGGTTGTTGATATTTCTCCCGGCAATCTTAATTCCAACTTTTGATTCATCTAGCCCTGCCTTTCTCATGATGTGCTCTGCATATAAGTTAAATAGGCAGGGCGACAGTATACAGCCTTGCCGGACTCCTTTTCCAATTTTGAACCAATCAGTGGTTCCGTGTTCGGTTCTCACTGTTGCTTCTTGACCCGCATATAGGTTTCTCAAGAGACAAATGAGATGGTCTGGTACTCCCATCTCTTTAAGAACTTGCCACAATTTGTTGTGATCCACACAATCAAAGGCTTTTGCATAGTCAATGAAGCAGAAGTAGATGTTTTTCTGGAACTCCCTAGCTTTCTCCATGATCCAGCGTATGTTGGCAATTTGTACTTCTGGTAGTTCTCGATCCACATACTGCTGGAGTCTAGCTTGTAGGATTTTAAGCATAACTTTACTAGCATGTGAAATGAGTGCAATGGTGCGATAGTTTGAACATTCTTTGGCATTGCCTTTCTTTGGAATTGGAATGTAAACTGACCTTTTCCAATCCTGTGGCCACTGTTGAGTTTTCCACGTTTGCTGGCAAATTGAGTGTAGCACTTTTACTACATCGTCTTTTAAGATTTTGAATAGCTCAGCTGGAATACTGTCACCTCCACTAGCTTTGTTGTTGCTCAGATTTTCTAAGGCCCATTTCACTTCACATTCTAGGATGTCTGGTTCAAGGTCAATGACCATCTCATTGTGGTTATCTGGGATGTTAAGCTCATTCTTGTATAGTTCTTCTGTGTAGTTTTGCCATCTCTTCTTAATCTCTTCTGCCTCTGTTAGGTCCCTGCCATTTTGGTCCTTTATCATGCCCATCTTTGCATGAAACATTCTCTTCATATCTCCAATTTTCTTGAAGAGATCTCTGGTCCTCCCTATTCTGTTGTTTTCTTCTATTTCTTTGCACTGTTCATTTAAGAAGGCATTCTTATCTCTTCTAGCTACTCTCTGGAATTCTGCATTCAATTGGGTGTATCTTTCTCTTTCTCCTTTGCCTTTTGCTTCCCTTCTTTCCTCAGCTATTTGCAAAACTTCCTCAGACAGCCATTTTGCTTTCTTGCATTTCTTTTTCTTTGGGATGGTTTTAGTTGCTACCTCTTGTACAATGTTGCGAACTTCCATCCATAGTTCTTCAGGCACTCTGTCTATCAGATCTAATTCCTTAAATCTATTTGTCACCTCTACTGTATATTCATTAGGAATATGATTTAGTTCATACCTGAGTGGCCTAGTGCTTTTCCCTACTTTTTTCAATTTAAGCCTAAATTTTGCAACGAGAAGCTCATGATCTGAGCCACAGTCAGCTCCTGGTCTTGTTTTTACTGACTGTATAGAGCTTCTCCATCTTTGGCTGCAGAGCACATAGTCAATCTGATTTCTATGTTGACCGTCTGGTGATGTCCATGTGTAGAGCCGTCTCTTGGGTTGTTGGAAAAGAGTGTTTGTTATGACCATCGTATTCTCTTGACAAAATTCTATCAGCCTGTGCCCTACTTCATTTTGTACTCCAAGGCCAAACTTGCCTGTTATTCTGGTTATCTTTTGGCTTCCTACCTTAGCATTCCAATCCCCCATGATGATATGGACATCATTTTTTGGTTTTAATTCTATAAGGTGCTGTAGGGCTTCATAGAACTGGTCAATTTCATCCTCTTCAGCACCAGTGGTTGGGGCATAGATTTGGATTATTGTGATATTGAATGGTTTGCCTTGGATTCGAACTGAGATCATTCTGTCATTTTGGGGATTGTATCCCAGTATTGCTTTTCCTATTCTTTTATTGACTATGAAGGCTACTCCATTTCTTCTGAGGGATTCTTGCCCACAGTAGTATACCTGATGGTCATCTGAGTTAAATTCACCCATTCCTGTCCATTTTAGTTCGCTGATTCCTAAGATGTCGATGTTCAGTCTTGTCATCTCTTTTTTGACTACATCCAGCTTGCCTTGATTCATGGATCTTACATTCCAGGTTCCTATGGAGAAAAAATCTTTACAGCATCGGACTTTCCTTTCACCACCAGATATATCCACAGCTGAGCGTCCTTTCGGCTTTGGCCCAGTTGCTTCATTCTTTCTGGCGCTACTAGTACTAGCCCTCTGCTCTTCCTCAGTAGCATATTGGACACCTTCCGACCTGAGGGGCTCATCTTCCAGCGTCATATCTTTTTGCCTTTTAGTACTGTCCATGGGGTTTTCATGGCAAAGATACTGGAGTGGTTTGCCATTTCCTTCTCCAGTGGATCACGTTTTGTCAGACTCTCTGCTATAACCTGTCCATCTTGGGTGGCCCTGCACGGCATAGCTTATAGCTTCATTGAGTTACGCAAGCCCCTTCGCCACGACAAGGCAGTAATCCATAAAGGGGCTCTCTTTTTTAGAATAAGATTAGTAACAAAAATAGCTTTAACCAACAAGAATTGCCTTAACCAACAACATGCTCTATAGTCTAAATGGAGAGAAAAGAAGCAACAGAAATTATCCCTTCTTATACAACACCCAAAACATGTGTCTACCAAATGCCTTGGCCATAAAACCTTAGCTTAAATGATTGAAGGGAGAAGGGGTTGAGTGGAAACAGGAAGAAAATATAAACATCTCAAATTGTTAAGACAAGAGTTCTCTCACCTTTACAGCTAAAAAGCAGCAGGGAATTGGCATGAGATCCTTTGCACCCAAAGACTAGCTTGTTTCAATTCTTAAATCAACCAGAGGGACTGGTTTTTAAAGTTCTATCCTGTGGTGATGGTACTTGGTGCTGTTTTTAAAGGTGTCTTCTACAGTTCTGACCATTATTGGAAGAAAACGTCCAATAAATAGTAAGCATATTCCTGAGATAATTCCACAGCTCAGGTTTGGAAATGGCTTCCACCAACACAATCCTGTTGAGGGGAAAGGTTGATGTAAAGTGTCACAATGGCAAATTAGTAAAAACTTGATGCTTACAGAGAAGTAAGCTTTCCCGCAGTCTATGATTTCCTATAATCTTAATTGAAGTTAGTGGGAGCACAAAAGGAACGTTGAGGTGATTGGGTTATGGGGTTTGGGAGTTAGGACGGAGAATAGATAATTACTGATAGTAGTGTTTACTATCCCAGATCCTGTGCTATTTTACTGGGAAATAAACCCATGGAACTCAATGGAATTTACTCCAAGCAAAGTGTGTGTGTGTGGGGGGGGGGGTAGTTACCAGAGGACTATACAGTGTGTTCTATTGGCATCTTTTCTCAGGTAGAAGCCCTAAAGTCCTGCTTTATCAATATCATGGATCAAAATAGTTACATGCTCTTACTGTGTATGGAAGTTTTTATGAACCAAGAAGGAAAGAGAGAGGGAGAGATGGGAAGAGAGAGAGAGAGAAGGAAAGGAAAGAAAGTTTAATATCCCAATCAGATTTTCCCCAATTTTCATGTTTATATTAGCTTTTCACTGACAAAAAAGAGAACTACACCAATGTGGGACTAATTGCACAAATGTCCATGGGCATCTATCCATGGGCATCTCCCACAAGGGCCTGAGATAACTGTTTCAGACACAGGATACATTCATCAGCCTTTTGGACAGACTCTGATAAGAACACCTGCAGTAGCCTTGTATCTGGAGAGTGTCTGTTATTTGATACATTGTAACCACCCCTATATACGTCTTTTGCTTATGCTGTGTGATGTAAAAACCTTAGTAACAATAAAAGAGGGTGCTAGAGTCAGCTCTGGGCTCTCATCCCGAGATACCTGCCTGCGTGTCTCATTCTCCATGGGAGACCACCACATCTGGTGACCCCGACGTGATCCACTGAAGGATACGTCCCTGCCAACCCTTTACTTATCGCCTGGAATAGGCTTGGTGCACCCGACGAAGTTGCTGGCAACTGACTCCTCTTCGTAAGTATGGGGGGTGGAATGTCTCACGCTCAAAAGCAGCATGTGGAAGAGCTGAGGCTACTTGGCAGGAAAAAATATCTTACTGATCAGGAACAGAAATTAACCCGTCACCTTTCTAAATCTGAGGCTGTTAAATTGCTTGCTTATGTATGGGCTAACTGCTCATCCTATCCGGAGTCTGGATCTTTAAAAGTAGATACATGGAGGAAAATTGGTACTATTCTCCACCAGTCTCCAAGAGCCCCAGCAGAGATTTTGTGCCTTTGGAAAATTGCCTATACTCTGATTCAAACCTATGCTGAATTGCCTCATCAGCCTTTATTAGATCCTCCACCTTATAAAAATCCGTCTGTTATGTTGGCCACTCCCTTGCCCCCTGGAGCAGGTTTTAACCCTCCCTCTGCCACTGCAAATTCTACAGCCTCTCCTGTTCCTGCCACGTTGCCTCCTCTCTCCCAGCCTGGAATCATCCGTGGTGCTTTTCAAAAGGCTTTAAACAATGGTGATTTAAGCGTTTCTGAACTATCCGAGACAGAGTTGTTCCCTGTTACTTACCAACAGACAGCAGCGGGAATAGTGGTTGAATGGGAGACGCTTCCCCTGGCTATGATCAGAGAATTGAAAAAGGCTACAAAAGATTATGGCATAACCAGTCCCTATACTAGAGGACTAATACATTCAATTGCTAGTGCATATAGAATGTTGCCTCAAGATTGGAAAGATCTGTTCCGCATGCTTCTTAACGGAACACAATACGTAGTCTTTGAATCTGAATATAAAAGAGAGGCACAAAAGAGAGCTAATCACCCAGGTTCACAATACACAGCAGAACAACTCTTTGGAGAAGGCAATTTTACTACCCTCAATGCTCAAGCTCTAACTTTTACTCCCTTTGCATTTCCTATCATTAATGCTTGTGTTCTTTCTGCCGTGGCTCGTGTTGATGAGTCTGGCACCCCGATTCAATCTTTTTCTGCCATTCACCAAACTGCAACTGAATCCTATGCAGACTTTGTGAATTGCCTGCAAGTTGCCATTGAGCATCAAATTTCAAACAGAGATGCAGCAAATGAAATCCTCATAAAATTGGCTTATGAATATGCAAATGCAGACTGCCAGTCCATTCTTAAACCAATTGTTTCCACTCCCACGGCCACCTTAGCAGATTTTCTTAAAGCCTGTCGCATTGTGGGAACCAATGCTTTTCAAATGGACACTCTTGCAGCTGCAATCCAAAAGGGGAATCAACCCCAAGGCACTTGCTTCAATTGTACTCTTCAGATGTATGGCAACTTTCTCTTGCTGACTGGGCAGGATCTGTTTCCTGTCATGTTCCCTCTGACCCTCGCTTCCAACTCCTTAATAATGTTTCAATTTCTCTGCATTCTCCCATTTCCTCCTCTCCCATTCCTAACGCTGTCACCCTGTATGTTGATGGCAGCAAGACTTATGGTTCATGTGTATGGAAGGAGGGTGAACAATGGCACACAAAAATTACTCCTCCTCAAACTTCTGCTCAGCGTGCTGAACTTGCTGCTACAATATTGGCCTTACAAACTTTTTCTTCTGAACCTTTTAATCTTATTTTAGATAGTCTTTATGTATATAAAGTTCTCACCTCTTTATCTGATTCATATGTGTCACCCTCACTGGATGACTCTCTCCTCAGTCTATTTCTCACACTCAAATCCCTTCTTCATTCCCGCTCTACTTGTTTTTTTCCTGCTCATATTAGAAGTCACCAACCTTTCCCTGGTATTATCTCCGAAGGCAATGCCAAGGCGGATGCTGCCGCTTCGGCCGCCTCCACTCACCAGGACGTTTCTGTCCTTGTTTTATCTCCCATAACTCCATGGGACAGCCATTCATATTTTCATCAAAATAAGAAGGCTTTAATGAAACAATTTTCTTTAACAGCTACGGAGGCTGCGGCTATCATACAACAATGTCCCACCTGCAGCCTCCAAGCACACTCTGTTCCTCAAGGGGTCAACCCAAGAGGGACGCAGAGCTGTCAACTTTGGCAAATGGATGTTACACAATATTTACCATTTGCCCCTTGGAAATATTTGCATGTTTCCATTGACACCTATTCAGGTTTTATTATGGCCACCCCTCAAAGGGGTGAGTCTGCTAAACATGTTATTAATCATTGTATTCGTACTTTTTCTACCCTGGGCAATCCAAAAGAAATTAAGACTGATAACTCTCCTGCTTATACCAGCACCTCCTTTGCGCAGTTTTGCTCTCGCTGGTCTATTGTTCATAAATTTGGCATTCCATATAACTCCACTGGTCAAGCGATCGTGGAACGAGCCAATCAGACCATAAAAAGGGCTCTAGACATGCATGCAAAAAAGAAAGGGGAAAATACCCCCGGCTTGCCTGGGATACAAAACACTCTTAATCTTGTACTTTTTACCTTAAACTTTTTGAATGTTTCTGGCACCCCTGGCTCAACTGCCGCAAGCAGGCATTTTTCTGCTTCTCCCACAGATTCTTCACGCCCCCAGGTATACTATCGACGTTTGCCTGATCCCACCTGGAAAGGGCCTGCCTCCCTCATTACTTGGGGTCGAGGCTACGCTGCAATAGACGACCATGGCGAGATCGTTTGGACTCCAGCTCGTTGTGTTCGTCCTTATATGGCTCAACGTACACCACCTCAGCCAGGCATATGAGGATCAGGGACTGTGGGCTTTTAATGCTTTTGTACGGGATGCCAGGCGCACTGCTCTTACACTTAATGTCACGAACTGTTGGATCTGCATGCAAATTCCTGGTGACAGTCGTGGTGGCCTTATTTTCCATGCCATCCCGTTCAATGAAACAGGATGGAAGCAGCTGTGGAGCATAACTACAGAGACATTGAATATGACATATGCTGTGGGTGCTCGTATAATGGAACCTGCCAGATTTTGTTTTTATAGCACAGGACTATTCCGTACTGCCATTTATTTGGGAACTTATAGTAATTGTCAACAAGTTATTATATGGAATTCAGCAAAGAAATGTAAATCCATCAAAAGCAACCTTACTAAGGTAAATGACACTTATCAAAGCAATCAATGGACAAACATCAGTACCTACATGGCTTGCCTTGACATGGAATCCATAATAACATTTGCTAATGAGTCTCACCAGGGTTATTATGAGTTACCCGATATGTGGCTACTATGTGGCCGTAGAGCCTATCGCCAGGTGCCTAAGGATTGGAAAGGCACCTGTACACTGGGCCTTTTGACTCCTGCTGTATATGCTTTGCCTCATCTCCCTGATGGACGCCTGCGGAACAAACGTGATACTGGTTCCTCGGATCCACCCCTAACATTGGGTGGTAGTTTAGAGACTCAAATCAGCAGAGGGATTCTACCCAATCTAGGAGTTGCCATGAACTATAGAGACCTTCATTTGCTTAACAATTGGACTGTTTATATGTTTAATGAAACAATTAACAGCATTAAAATGATTAATCAAGAAATGGGGGAAATAAGGGAAGTAGTTTTGCAAAATCGGTATGCTTTAGATATTATTTTAGCAGCAAAAGGCGGTGTGTGTGCTTTAATTCATTCTCATTGTTGTATGTATATACATGATTTTCAACCTAATATTTCTGCTACAGCCAGAAAAATGGAATCTTTGCTCCAAAATAATCCCTTACGCAGCGATGGATCAGGCACCGTGGATATTTGGGGTGCCCTTTGGTCCTGGCTACCGGATGGATCCTGGCTACAATCTTTGATTTCTATTATAGTAACCATTTTGATATTATTTGTATTGCTATGTTGTTGCATTCAATGTATTCCCTCCCTCCTGCAAATGTGCAAAAATGTTACGCCCTCCACTAGGAAGGACGCCTTAATCAGTGAATCAAGATCCCTTCTGGAACTGGAAGTGAGTAACATTGAAAAAACAGAAAAGCAGGAGATGTGGGACTAATTGCACAAATGTCCATGGGCATCTATCCATGGGCATCTCCCACAAGGGCCTGAGATAACTGTTTCAGACACAGGATACATTCATCAGCCTTTTGGACAGACTCTGATAAGAACACCTGCAGTAGCCTTGTATCTGGAGAGTGTCTGTTATTTGATACATTGTAACCACCCCTATATACGTCTTTTGCTTATGCTGTGTGATGTAAAAACCTTAGTAACAATAAAAGAGGGTGCTAGAGTCAGCTCTGGGCTCTCATCCCGAGATACCTGCCTGCGTGTCTCATTCTCCATGGGAGACCACCACACACCAACCAGCTCTTCTAAAGTTAAATCATTAAAGTTCAGTGCCAGTTTCTACTTAAATGATCCTTTACAAGGAAATTTAAAGATTATTGAAGGAAATAAAAGTTATTCTTTTATAAAATGTAAAAATAAAGCCCCAATGTAACAATGTATGAGACTGTATGTTTAGCACAAATGTATTAATGTAGTGTAAATGTAACAATGCAATGCCAATGTATGAGAAAGAATGTTTACTGCTTCCTGCCTATGTAGAGTGACCACAAATGGTAATCAGCAAAGATAATGAATTATGACCCGGATGGACGGAAATGGGAAGGAAATTGTCAGGATGAACTATTAAGTGTAAAAACAACTTCAAAGAATGGCTATGGAGTTGAAAGAGCTTCTTAGATGTGACATACATTGTAAAAAGTATAAAATGCAAAGCTTGGAAACTGTTTGTTGTGCTCCTGGAACCCAATCCATTGGGAAGGATCCAGGAGGCCGCCTTTGCAAACTCCTTTCTTTTCTTCTCTTTTCTTTTTTATTCTTTTTATGTTATTCTCCAATAAAACTTTGTTTTGTTAACCAGATTCGTCTTAGTATTGTGAGTATCAAAATTGGGGTTTTTACATCTCACATTATCAAAACAATCTTTTATTATTAATATATAGATTAGGCCACTTCTTGAAGGTAATCTGCCTCTTTTCCTTTTTCTTCAGCAGATCAAAGAAATAGGAGTCTTTAAAAACATTTTTGGGAAACAGACCTCTGTGGCTTTTTCCCTTTCAGAAAGCTAGTCTTTATCAAGACTGCACAAGTGGTCAAAAATAAAATCTGTCCTATGTATCAAGTATCTGTCAATGCAGATCAACTTATAAGTGAATATAAAATAAGGCATACATACATAAGGTATTTGTATGCATGTCACAGTGTGCGAGAGTTGCACACTCTCAAAAAAGCTTGCATAGCACAAGTAAAGGGTAGGGGAAGTACAGAGACTTTTTTTCTTCTAGAAAGTTCCTAAGTGCTGTACTCTATGGCCACAAACTTTCACAAGATATTTTTCTGGTGGAGTGTGACCATGGGAGCAGCACCAAGTGGGTATTTGAAGCTATGCTGGGAAGGAAGGAAGGAAGGAAGGAAGGAAGGAAGGAAGGAAGGAAGGAAGGAAGGAAGGAATCTAAAGAAAGGGTGTGATGTAATTGTTACAGCAAGAAAAAAATGTCATTAAATCAAATGCTAAAAACCAGGGTGGGGAGTAGAAGCAGGAGGAAATGTGAACATGTGGATTAAATGCAAAGTGTCAAATCACTTTAGGCATGAAAGCTGGATGAGTGACTTTGGGCCAATCCCTCTCTCTCAGCCCAGCCCACCTCACAGGATTGTTGTAGTAGAGAAAAAGAGGAGGAAGGAGTATTATGAATGTTCACCGCCTTGAGTTACTTATAAGGGATAAAAAAAATCTACACACAATACAATCCCAAGAACTGAACACACTCTCAAAGTGCTTTACAAGGTTAATATGTTTAAGTTAGCACATATAAAGTCCTCTGTCCACACCTCACAAAATTATTGGTGTACTTTTCTATGCTACCATCTTTACTAACAGAGTTATCATTTTTTCTTGTTTCCTGCTAGGCATATGCCTTTAAAACCAAACATTCTTTTGGGTCACTCTCAGGTAGTTCAGGGGCCTTGGCCAGTGTTTTCACTGAGATTTTGTGCAGAAAAAAGTTTCCAAGGGAGACAGAACCCCCTTCCTCTAGGCCCCTCTCCCCTGCCCCATCTGAGACAACCTGGTCCTTTAAAACTCATTTAAGCAGATAATATTTCAAGAAAACTTACTTTAAAGTTACCAGCTCCTAAATTCTCTATGGAGTAAACAGTGCACCATCAATGCTTACTATTTCTGCAGTGGAGCTGCCTTTATCTGCCTGGAAGTGTTTTCGCTTTCCTGCCCCCTTCCAGGCCAAAGCAGGCAGTTAAAATGTCACTTAACATTCTGGAGAATGTGAAATATATTTTATATTGTCAACTCCCCCAAACCATAAAACTAATTTTATGGACCTCAGGTGACTTGAGAGCCAGTGAGGGGTATCTAACTTCTAGAAATAACCCTATCCATTTGACATCCTAATGTCACAGCCACTTTTAGTTAACTTACTTTGCTACAGGTAAAATATATACAGGCCTGTGTGTATGCACGCAGGTGCGCAGGGAGAACATTGGTTGTTTGGGAAATGATAACTCAGCCCTCTCAAAATAATTTTAAGAAGTAACCAAAGAGTTTAGGGTAAGTTTGTAAGACCAATTTTACTTCCTGCAAGAGAGAGAGGGGGAGAGAGAGAGGGAGGGAGGGGGGAAGAGACTGTTCTAAGATATAATTTAAGAATATCAAAGACTATTTATTTCCCTGTTGCAGCAAACAGACTTTAAACATAGCACTGTGGTTTAAGGGGAAGAGAGGAAGAAAGATTACTAGATTCATTTTTAAAGGGAAAAAGAAAGCTTGGGTATTCTGCCCCAGACAGAACAGGCGGCCTTAGTCCTATCCCGGACAGACAGATAACTCAGAGGAATAAACAGAAAATATCGCTTTATTCTGGGAATCCTAAACAATAACTCACAGTTATGTAGAGATACGTCCAAAAGTATATTTCAGCAATATTGGTTCATTCCACAGGTAATTTGATAATGGATTTTCCCCTCTTCTTCTGCATAAGCATCACATGTTGGCATAGGACCTCCAAGCCATGTGGCTAGGAGACATGAGGCTGGATGAACAAAGGCATTCCAAACTGGGCATGTAGCCCGTATGTCCTGAGAAGAGCTCAGAGGCTCCTCCTCCTACTGACCTGTTAACATGAAATAGCTAACTAGCTAAAACTATATTTCCCATAAGCCATCTCTTAAGGAGACAGCACTTAACCCAATAAATGCCAGATATTCTAACGTACAGATACATGCTCTAGTCAGGGTTACATAGAGTTACACGAACCAGAACATTGGGTCTTGCACATTGTTTATATTATCTCTGTTGAGACAACTGTGATTTTCCATGCTCTCTCTCTCTCTCTCTCTGTAGTATTTGGAGGGTTATACAAATGCATACAGAACAACTAATAATATATGTACTTAGCTCTGCAATTTCAGTGCCATTTTGTCATTTTAACTTCAGTGACTCCCTAAATGCTTTCTTTATGGACTTTGAAGGTGTAATCTGAAGCACATTCACTTGGAAGTAAAGGCCTTAAAATAAGAAATTTCTTGGTGAAGAAAAGTGGTCAGAGTCTTAGTCTAAGGAAGGAAAGGATGTTTTGAGAACTGAACCACCGGTTTCTCGTCTTTCTTTCTGAGGTCAGTACCTGATACCGCTTACAGGGGATGATTTTGTATCCTTGGCTCAGTAGAGATTTTAGGGAAGTGGGAGAGGGACAAAGACCCCTGAGGAGAACCTGGAAGCTGGCTTGTGCCATGGGGAAGAGAACACACTTTTTCTCTGTCTTTTTAAAATGCAGATTTTTATGTTGAGTAACTTTAATGCTATGACTTGTGAATATGGTGGAATAAAGAAATGCAAAGAAGGGCACTATTTTTCTGGCCAGGAGAAATGTTTATTTGACTTCAAGTTAAGGCTACAAACCAATACAAACAGCGAACAGAACAGTGAACAGTGTCTTGGCAAGGACGGGAACAGGCAGCTAGACATGACAAATGCCAGTTCAGACACACAGAACACTGAATTCACCCTGCCCACTAAAATTTCCTTTTAATCACTGTAGAAATATTTCTAGTATTTACAAACATTTTAAACACACTACTGTTGGTCCAATCAAATATCCTTTTAAAGTGAACTTCACTCACATTTATTTTAAAAAAAGTTTCAGAACTGGCCTAGATAAATACAAAGCCAGGAATCAAAACACAGACTTGACAATTTCAAAGACAGATACATGAGCTTATAGAGAGATATAAAGGGTGTTTTTTTTAAAAAAAAGGTTTGTTGTGGTTGATGGTTTTTAATGTTCTTTCTTTTCTTTTTCCTGCTACTGAACTGCAGAAGCCCCCATACTTGAGTAGAAGGAAAAGAGGTAGGATTCCCCACAAAGTTGTGAACTTTAAGAACCCATCCTTCCTTCCCCATACTAGCTTATAAATAAGCTATAACATTTAAAAAGCACACATTAAAAGACAGAAAGAAAAAAGAAAAAAAGCCTCTGGAATTTATCCTCTGGAATTTATCTTTTAATTTAAAGGGAGTAAGTGCAGCAAAGGACACAATGATTGAATAATAGTACCCACATAAATTTATTATTATTGTTATTATTATTCATCACACAGCCAGCCAGACGTTCAGACTGGATTTGGCATTTTTATCCATCTATCCAATCCTTCCCAAGGACCTGGGATAGGCAAATGTTGATGTTTGATGGTGTTAGAGGTATCTTTGCAGGATGTAAGCTGTTCCCAGAAAAGGTGCCTTTTGCAACTGACTGATGGTGAATTTGTCAATGCCAATGGTGTTCAAGTGATGTTCCAGTTGTTTTGGGACTGCACCTAAGGTGCCTATTACTATTGGTACTACTACTACTATATTATTATTATTATTATTATTATTATTATTATTATTATTATTATTATTATTATTATTATTATTATTATTATTATTATTATTATATTACTATCAGGGCTTTTTTTCTCATAGAACGCCCAGAACGGAGTTCCGGCACCTTTTTTGGATGGATAAAGGAATCAGTGCTCAGTCATTGCAGGGTGCAAATATGGCTGACTGCCTTCGCAGTCTTTATTCTTTTATAGTTTTCCAAGCAGCAAAAGTTTAACATGGCAATAGCGTAGCAACAGCATTTTATTGGTTAAACTCCTTACCAATCCTTAAGAATATACCAGCCAGGAGGCCCCAAACAGGGAGCAGTTTGCTGCAACATCCTGTTGGTGTAACCTAGCTGATATCAGGCAGGTGAGGTCATTGTACCAGCCTGGGGTAGTTTCCCACATTGCCATGGTGATGTGAAGGGATGAGATCATGTAGAGAGAAGAGGCACGTAGGCTTTGGAAGGGCAGTTTGCTGCTCACAACCTCTACCTGGCCCCTATCTCTACAGATGGAACCTTGTAGGGTAGACAAGGTGGGTTGTATGACGTGTGTGAGTTCCAGCACTTTTTTTTTTAGAAAAAAAGCAATTATTATTATTATTATTATTATTATTATTATTATTATTATTATTATTATTATTATTATTATTATTATTATATTATTATTATTATTATTATTATTATTCAATAGGTGGCTATAAATGCCAAAACCAGTCCAAACAACTGCCTGACTGTGCGAGGAACCATAATATCAACAGCATGCTGAATGGAAAGTGCTTCATTTTACAGTACTCCAAACTTAACAAAAACAAAGCTGGCTGTTGCTTTTCGTTTGCTGGCTTGTTTTAAACTTTCTTATTTCCTGCCCCTCCTTCTTATTACTTATATTCTTGGTTGATATAATTTATGGCTGAAAAGTGCTGCCACCAGATGCTAAGCTCATACTTTTGAGTTTGTTATCTTTCTTCCACTTCATTCACCTGTTTTGGAACCAGATTTTTATCTGTCTTTCGGAGTGGCACAAATTGTGGGTTATTTCTATTCGCCTTCTGCGGGTGAGGTAGCGGTTAAAGTGAAACTCCTTCTCCAGCTCCAAGGTCTGGACCTTTAAGTCATTTAGCCATTCGAGCTCATTTGCCATCCGGTCCGGTCATATCTGAATAATAATAACAACAAGACATGGGAAAAACTGCCTTCTGTTGGCCTGGTTTTTCTTTTTAGATCACAGGCACAGAAAGAGAATGCGAGACCGCACATTCAACTGTTCCCTCCTTGGTAGCCTTACAAACACGTACCAGGCGAAGGGCTGGGCGAAGGGAGAGGCAGAGAGTCGTGGTCACGGTCGCATTTCACCCCTGCGGACAGGGAAATGTGGGGCGGAGGAGGCAGAGGCGGTTGACAGACCCATCTGTGCTCCAAGCAGCATTTCTTTTTTAACCCCTCGCCTTTTCTTTCCCATTTCTTGTCTCTTTCCAATTCTTACTACTTTCAAACATGTTTGACCCTTTGCTCTCCTGGTACGAGGCTATTACGAGCACTATTCTTACTATTATTGTTATCTTCAGTATCGTTACTATATATATCTATCTATATCTATATCTATCTATCTCTATCTCTATATCTATATATATCTATATATATATATATCTATATATCTCCCCTTTATGGATTACTGCCTTGTCGTGGCGAAGGGGCTTGCGTAACTCAATGAAGCTATAAGCTATGCCGTGCAGGGCCACCCAAGACGGACAGGTTATAGCAGAGAGTTCTGACAAAATGTGATCCACTGGAGAAGGAAATGGCAAACCACTCCAGTATCTTTGCCATGAAAACCCCATGGACAGTACTAAAAGGCAAAAAGATATGACGCTGGAAGATGAGCCCCTCAGGTCGGAAGGTGTCCAATATGCTACTGGGGAAGAGCAGAGGGCTAGTACTAGTAGCGCCAGAAAGAATGAAGCGACTGGGCCAAAGCCGAAAGGACGCTCAGCTGTGGATATATCTGGTGGTGAAAGGAAAGTCCGATGCTGTAAAGATTTTTTCTCCATAGGAACCTGGAATGTAAGATCCATGAATCAAGGCAAGCTAGACGTAGTCAAAAAAGAGATGACAAGACTGAATATTGACATCTTAGGAATCAGCGAACTAAAATGGACAGGAATGGGTGAATTTAACTCAGATGACCATCAGGTATACTACTGTGGGCAAGAATCCCTCAGAAGAAATGGAGTAGCCTTCATAGTCAATAAAAGAATAGGAAAAGCAATACTGGGATACAATCCCCAAAATGACAGAATGATCTCAATTCGAATCCAAGGCAAACCATTCAATATCACAGTAGTCCAAATCTATGCCCCAACCACTGGTGCTGAAGAGGATGAAATTGACCGGTTCTATGAAGCCCTACAGCACCTTATAGAATTAACACCAAAAAATGATGTCCTTATTATCATGGGGGATTGGAATGCTAAGGTAGGAAGCCAAAAGATAACAGGAATAACAGGCAAGTTTGGCCTTGGAGTACAAAATGAAGCAGGGCACAGGCTAATAGAATTTTGTCAAGAGAATACGATGGTCATAACAAACACTCTTTTCCAACAACCCAAGAGACGGATGTACACATGGACATCACCAGACGGTCAACATAGAAATCAGATTGACTATGTGCTCTGCAGCCAAAGATGGAGAAGCTCTATACAGTCAGTAAAAACAAGACCAGGAGCTGACTGTGGCTCAGATCATGAGCTTCTCGTTGCAAAATTTAAGCTTAAATTGAAAAAAGTAGGGAAAAACACTAGGCCACTCAGGTATGAACTAAATCATATTCCTAATGAATATACAGTAGAGGTGACAAATAGATTTAAGGAACTGGATCTGATAGACAGAGTGCCTGAAGAACTATGGATGGAAGTTCGCAACATTGTACAAGAGGTAGCAACTAAAACCATCCCAAAGAAAAAGAAATGCAAGAAAGCAAAATGGCTGTCTGAGGAAGCTTTGCAAATAGCTGAGGAAAGAAGGGAAGCGAAAGGCAAAGGAGAAAGAGAAAGATACACCCAATTGAATGCAGAATTCCAGAGAGTAGCTAGAAGAGATAAGAATGCCTTCTTAAATGAACAGTGCAAAGAAATAGAAGAAAACAACAGAATAGGGAGGACCAGAGATCTCTTCAAGAAAATTGGAGATATGAAGGGAACGTTTCATGCAAAGATGGGCATGATAAAGGACCAAAATGGCAGAGACCTAACAGAGGCAGAAGAGATTAAGAAGAGATAGCAAAACTACACAGAAGAACTATACAAGAATGAGCTTAACATCCCAGATAACCACAATGAGATGGTCATTGACCTCGAACCAGACATCCTAGAATGTGAAGTGAAATGGGCCTTAGAAAATCTGAGCAACAACAAAGCTAGTGGAGGTGACAGTATTCCAGCTGAGCTATTCAAAATCTTAAAAGACGATGCAGTAAAAGTGCTACACTCAATTTGCCAGCAAATTTGGAAAACTCAACAGTGGCCACAGGATTGGAAAAGGTCAGTTTACATTCCAATTCCAAAGAAAGGCAATGCCAAAGAATGTTCAAACTATCGCACCATTGCACTCATTTCACATGCTAGTGAAGTTATGCTTAAAATCCTACAAGCTAGACTCCAGCAGTATGTGGATCGAGAACTACCAGAAGTACAGGCAGGATTTCGAAGAGGCAGAGGAACTAGAGATCAAATTGCCAACATACGCTGGATCATGGAGAAAGCTAGGGAGTTCCAGAAAAACATCTACTTCTGCTTCATTGACTATGCAAAAGCCTTTGATTGTGTGGATCACAACAAATTGTGGCAAGTTCTTAAAGAGATGGGAGTACCAGACCATCTCATTTGTCTCTTGAGAAACCTATATGCGGGTCAAGAAGCAACAGTGAGAACCGAACACGGAACCACTGATTGGTTCAAAATTGGAAAAGGAGTCCGGCAAGGCTGTATACTGTCGCCCTGCCTATTTAACTTATATGCAGAGCACATCATGAGAAAGGCAGGGCTAGATGAATCAAAAGTCGGAATTAAGATTGCCGGGAGAAATATCAACAACCTAAGATATGCAGATGATACCACTCTAATGGCAGAAAGTGAAGAGGAACTAAAGAGCCTCTTGATGCGGGTGAAGAAGGAGAGTGCAAAAGTTGGCTTGAAACTCAACATTAAGAAAACCAAAATCATGGCATCCGGCCCTCTCAATTCCTGGCAAATAGATGGGGAAGAAATGGAGGTAGTGACAGATTTTATTTTTCTGGGCTCAAAGATCACCTCAGATGGGGACTGCAGCCAAGAAATTAAAAGACGCTTGCTCCTGGGGAGGAAAGCTATGGCAAATCTAGACAGCATTCTAAAAAGCAGAGACATCACCCTGCCAACAAAAGTGCGTATAGTCCAGGCCATGGTTTTCCCAGTTGCAATGTATGGCTGTGAAAGTTGGACCATAAGAAAAGCTGAGCGCAAAAGAATTGAGGCCTTTGAACTATGGTGCTGGAGAAGACTCCTGCGAGTCCCTTGGACTGCAAGGCGTTCAAACCGGTCAGTCCTAGAAGAGATCAACCCTGACTGCTCTTTAGAAGGCCAGATCCTGAAGTTGAAACTCAAGTACTTTGGCCACCTAATGAGAAGGAAGGATTCACTGGAGAAGAGCCTAATGCTGGGAAAGATTGAGGGCAATAGAAGAATGGGACGACAGAGAATGAGATGGCTGGATGGAGTCACTGAAGCAGTAGGTGTGAATTTAAATGGACTCCAGAAGATGGTAGAGGACAGGAAGACCTGGAGGAAAGTTGTCCATGGGGTCGCGATGGGTCGGACACGACTTCGCAATTAACAACAACAACAATCTATATATCTATATATCTATATCTATATATATATTACTTTATGGCATGACTTTTGCCATACCGATCAAAACTCTATTTTTAAAAAACGGAGGGAACCTGGATTTTTTTTTTTTTTTTTTTTTGAAAGAGAAGAAACACTGTCTTTAAGAGTTGAATACTGTAGAGGAAGAAACAGAAACTGAAAGCAAACAGAAAAGGGAATCTAGAGGAGATAGGAAAGTGGTTTCAAGACGCGATTGAATTCCTTCTCTCATCGCCCAAAGCAAATATGCCCTGCCAAAATCCTGCGCCCTATACGTACGCGTGCGCGCACACAGACCCAGAGAGAGACAAACAGATGGACAGGCGCAGGCACGCATCCCATGGATCACCCCCAGCCAAATTAAAAAGAAGCAAGTTTGTACCGTGGCTAATATGAAGCTTTCGCATACAGGGGAATATCTGCGGGCTTTGTCCTTCCGTGGCCGGCGTGAAGTTGGCGATCGGCTCAGTCTGAGCGCGCTGTTGACTTGGGAACCGCCCTCTTCGGTTCCCGAGGACGCGCTGGTTTCGTCTATTTCGGCAAACGCGGTTGCGCTGACTGCACCGACAGAAGCTACCTGGTCGGCTGTCTTGCCTCCTTGGCTTTCGCCACCGTTGCCGCCACTACTGGTGCTGCTGGTGCAAGGGAAGGGTTCGAGAGAGGACAAGGAGCAGCCGAACGCCTGTCTTAACCTGCTTTCGGGCGCTGCCTGGGCAGGGAAGGCGCGAGAGGTCTTCCCAACCGTTCCAATTTGGCTGGAGGAGGAGAAGGCTGATCGGCTGATGCTTAGAACCATTCCATTGTAGTTGTATCCCCCGTAAGAGCCGGCGTGCATGTTGCTTGGATCTCTGTAGGATCCGTCCATGGAACTGTCGGCCCCATAATTTAACAGCTGATAATCTGGGGCATTAGGATAGAGTCCCGAGAAGGAATTTACAAAGTAAGAACTCATTTGGGTTTGTATTTTGGAGGGCTTGATTTGTGGGGTTCGTAGTGGTTATAGCCCCCGTGCTTGAGGATTTATGATGTATTAATGAATTATATCGATGCACTGTACTTCGTTTTTGCTATGTATGAGGCCAAATACGGGGGTAGTGTGTTTAGGAATCACGTGCTTTTGTAGACCAGTCGTAAATTCTCACGGATGACCTTAAGAGGCAATTCATGCTCTATGGTTACAAATAATGGCGATCGAGGAATCGTTAAGCCCATGTCAATGCGCGGCTTCCAAAGAGGAGGGAGGGAGGGAGGAAAGAAGGGGGAGGAAATAGGGAGCACAGATTGCTCCTTTTTGGCCTTGTGCGCCACCTCCTGGGCAAATGAAAAAATAGCCGACAGGGAGGTTACCTCACCTTTTTTTTAAGTAGGGTAGTAAAGCTCAGTTTTTGTGGCCTGACTTTTCTAGAAATAAAGTATCCCGTCTCCCCCCCCCCCCCAAAAAAAAAAAACCCGTGTAGTTTCCATCTTTGCTTCTCTATTTTCTCTCTTTCTTCCTAAGGAGATCATGCTTTTCTAATGCGAAAAAAATTTTTCTTGTCGTATATGCACCATAGAATTATTGCTATTACTATTATGAATAATAGTTGTTTAATAGTAAATAACCATTTAAGTGCTGATTTTGCTTTGATATTAGAAATGGATATGCACAGCAAATTTGGATGAAAATCAAGATGACAGTTCTCCTTTCCTTTCCACATTTTTTTATTTGCATCTCCTGCTTAGGTATCACTATCAGCATCAAAACTACTGCTTGAATGTTTTTGCACTATCATCACAGTATTATTCCTACTATTATTCCGACAGTTCAATACCAGTGCAAATAACAGACAGGGAGATTCAACTTATATTGACGTTATTTGGTTTTTTTCAAATAATTAGCAGCATGGCGAATTGTAGAACTGGCAATCTTTTGAGGCAATTGTTTCAAATAAAGAGGGTCCTCATCTTTCATTTAAATTACTAAAAATGCTTGGTAGTGGTCAATCTTATAATGATGGGCCAGATTGGTTAACACTTGGAATACTTTTTTCCCCAGCCATGTTATTATGTTTTCCATTCTTCTGCCACCCTACAAGAATTTACAAAACCCAGCTTGAAGTTCATTGAAAATTAGGAGCCATATTGAAACTGGCATATAATCGTAATAATCACAGCTACTAAAAAGTGTAGCAATAAGAATATTCTGCAGCTGCAAGATTTCTGAATAGATTATTTCATATTATTTCATCAGATCTGGGCTGATTTGAGGTGGGAAGGAAATAATGCATTTATACTTGTGCATTTGGGATGAGACAAATTCAGAAAATATAAAATAGTAAAAACAAACAAACCAGGAATAATTGTTAACAGTTTGCTAAGGGCAACAGCAAAGAATAGTTAAGCTTCCTTAGGTAAGAAAGGAAAGGAAAGGAAGACAGAAAGACAGAATTATACGAGAAAGCAGATTTAAGGATCTCTTCTTTTTAAAATACCACTTGAATTTTATTTTAAATTTGGTTATTTAACATCTTTCTGATAATTTTGAGCAGAGAACATTCATAGTCCACAGTCTCATATTTTAACTTAATTTTGAGATGTTAAGGCTGGTTATAGGATTTTTGGAAGGGGACTGGGAGGATTTACCTAACAGGAACTTGAGTCAGTGTTTGAGAAAGGCTATGAAAATGTTATGTATGTTTTAGCAGATGTAGAATGGGAAAGAGAATTATGCCTGTTTCTTTTATATGTGCTATGCTCCCCACATAACACTTTTGTGCTGTAAACAATAAAAAATCCATATTAAAATTAAATGTGAGCTCCAATATATTCTTGGTGAAAAGGTCTTTAAGTTTAGGCTGAGGAAGTGGAAGCGTGTGTGTGTGTGAATAAATCTTTCACCCTCTAACTTCTGTAATGTTTAAGGAATTGCTTGCCTGTTCAGATTAAGGAAATGTGGGGTTTTTTTAAAGCAGGATTTTTAAATTCCTTTTTTTTTTACCAAGCACACACCTCATGTGGATATATTCCTCAGAAATGATGTGGGGAGAGGAAAGACATGTCCTAAATTATGAACATAGCAAGTGTTTTTCTCAATGTATTTGTTTTTTTCTTGTTTTTATGGGACTTTTAAAATCTCCATAGCTAATACATACTACAAACACAACACTGTACAAATTGTAATAAAACAGATTTTTTTTCAGCAAAAATCCACCATACTTTTTAGGTTGCAACTGTTCCTTTTTAATATAATTTTGCTTAAAACAAAAACCCTTAAATGACAAAGAACCCAGGGCTTGATTAAATTATTTTTATATAAAAAAGCAAACAAATAAGTAAAATTGTGCATGACACTTCTGTTTTACAAAATAAAGACAATCAGATAATGCCAAACCTGACACATATTGCAGCACCTCTGCTTAAAGCATTAGCAAGAATCCTAAGGAGGACACCCAAAGGTAAATGGGAAAAAAACAACCACAAACCCATCTGTGGCAAAGTGAGGTGGCAATAAAGAAAGTGGGGAAACAGATTAGGAACTTGGTTATGATAGGACAAATTCAATAATCCAATGCAAGTGAGGTTGCAAAAAGGACAAGACTACCATACAATCTCAGATATTTTACAAAAATGTGTGTCTCAGTTGTGCCTTTTGAGGGGGGAGAGGAGGGGTTGCCATTTCTGGAGCTCCCCAACTGCTGGCATTTTGTTTTCTTCCCCATTTATTCATTTGAGCTCTCATTCTCTCCCCCCCCCCCCTTTTCTCCTTCTCTTCCTCCATGCTTAGCTTCGTGGAGTTGAGGAGCTTGTTTTCCTTTTTCCATTTCATCCTTCGGTTCTGGAACCAGATTTTTATCTGGTGCTCTGTCAAACACAGTGAGTGAGTGATTTTGATGCGTTGGCACTTGGTCAGGTAAAGGTTAAAGTGGAATTCTTTCTCCAGCTCCAGAGTCTGGTAGTGGGTATAAGTCTGTCGCCCGCGCCTGCCACTGGGCCCAAAGGAGGAATCTGGTGGGGATGGAGAAGAAGACAAGCATGTGCTACTGAACATTTACTAGAGTTTCACTTATGCATATCAATGGCTATGCTGGTTGCCAGAGTGCAGAGTGTGCTGCTGTTGTGTGTGTGCAGGGGGGGAGACCCATTCCCTGCAGTAATCTCCCCTTGCAATGTGGCCCTCTCTCTTGTAACCAACTCTCAGTGATCAAAACCCTAACCATGTTGTACATAATACAAGGAAAAATCAAACCCACCCCTATCTGGGTAGTTCTTCCCTTTGCATTTGGGAATACCACTTTTTCCAGAATAACCCTGCACCCCCATTTGAACTGAAAAGTTTGGGGATACACTTCCTGGATATTGTTCACCTGCTCTCTGGCTGAGTTTCACTGGGCACCCAGATAGCTCAGTTTGAAAACTTGCCACTGCACCATACAATCTCTGTTTTGTTCCTTTGCATGTTTATATTTTTCAACAAGGGGAAGGAAAAAGTTTGGAAAAAGAGTTGTATGTAACTCAGAAGCTTACTTTTCTGGTTTTGTTGGGGAGTTAAGTGAACTACTTCCTCACCCAAAGACCCCTCCAGCTTTCTCTCCTTGCAAACTCAAAAGTGCCCTCCTGAGCAGTGTTCACATGTACTAAAATTGCTGCCATGGGACACTTGCTTGGGAGTAAATCCCAGGCATTCCTTACCTGCTGCAGTTCAAAGGGCTGTGGGTCTCTCAAAAGCTCATGAATGGGAAGTGACTTAATATGGGGGGGGGGGGGGGAGCTACTTAAAGGAATACTTCCTTCACATAGTTGAGAATCTAGGAGCCACTGCGATGTAATGGTGCAGAGGGTTAATACATTTTTTTAGTATGAGTGCAATGGCAGGCTGCCAAGCTTTGTTTTGAGAGGGTTATCCATTCACTTCTTTCCCACATTTCCATTAGGAAAGAATTAAGGTCCAAAGTCAAGAATTTCTTCTACCCTATCCTCTCTTCATTCTTCTAATGGGCAGCCATCTCTGACCAAGTTTCTTTCCATTATCTGGTGCTTAGTATCTCCTCTCCTCACTTTTATTTCTATATTCTCTTCCCCACCTTCATCCCTAATTACTTTAGATTCCAGAACTTAAGCTAAACATCTTTCTACCTATCTTACCTACCTCTCTATTGATTTCCCTTAATTTCTTCTCCCTTTGGAATGTAAAATCAGCACCCCTGTACCTAGAGATGAGTGGAGGAGCTGTGGGTATCTCTTTATCATTCTTCAAATTTTCATGGAAATTATGGCACCTGGAGGCAGTAGTTGATCACAAAGAGGGTGGGAGAGTGAGTGAAACAAAAACTATCTACAATTCCTCTTCAGGTAGGCATTCAATTAAGCTTGAGTTTCATGAAAAATGTAGCTCTCTCCCTTCAAATATTTAAGCCCTCCTGACATTCAACTGGCTTAGTTTGCAGAATCTTGGTTAAATTGGCATGGGGTATCAGGTGTATGTCATTGTGTGTGGGGGAGAGAGGTGTGCGGGAGAAGTTGAAATTGTGTGTGTGTCAGTTTGAGAGCAATTGCAGTGTGTGTGTGTATGAGCATGCTCACAGATGAGTGTGAGTGCCAAACATTGCCTTCTACAAGACAGAACCGCTCAGTCCATAAATCTTGCACTTTCAGTTCGCAAAAAATTGACAAAGAGAGGAACTAACTGAAGAGAAGTTCCGGCAGATAATATGACAAACAAAGCTAAGCAGTAGTCTCTGTTTGAAGCACTGTGTAAGCAGTGCAAAAAAAAGTTTGAAGGAAGTTTTTGGTTCTACTGCCTGCAGCCTCAGATTACATTTCCTGTTCTATCTGGGTAGCCATCTGTTACTTAATGTGATTGGGAAGAATGAGAAGGGGAAAGCAACTTACTATTGCAGGAATTAATTCTCTGCATCCAAGGGTACACTGGCGTGGAGCACTTTTGATCCTCGTTGTCCCCGAAAACGTGCTTGGTCTGTGAGCAGTCTGACTTCCGAGCTTATTCCTGGCCCAACTGAACAGACTCTAGGCTCGAAAGAGAACAGCCTGTCTCTTTCTCCCAGTAAAAACCAGAAGTCCCGTAATCGCAGGTTGGACTCCGGTTGTAAGCTCCGTTGGTTTGCTGGTAGTAAGGCGCGCCGGGTAACCTTTCTCCTGGACCCCACCGCCCCCAGTTCCATAAGTGTTGGGATAGTACCTTAAAGGATCCGCGTAGCCCGTGGAATATAAGGGGAGCTGTTCCAGGAACGGTTCTTGACCCCAGGCTAAGCTCACCGGAAAAGTAGAGTTAACAAAAAACTCATTGGAAATAATAATAATAACAACAACAACAACAATAATAATATAAAAACCAGAAGAACAGCGTCTCTTCTTTCCCTTGCTCTTTACGATTTGTTGCGTTTTGTAGCCCAAGCGGTTTAGCAGTATATGGGAGATTGGGTTTTAGCTGAAGCGGGGTGGCCGCGTTCCAACCAGGGACATAAGGGAAGACAACCATCTGATCACGCGTTGACCAACAGCAGGAGGCGGGAGGCTGCGAAATAGCACCCTAGAGGGGTTAACTCTGCACAGGGGAACACACCCCCCCCCCCAGAACAAACCAGTGAAAGCACCTTTGCCATCAACACTATCACCTTTAAACAACAGAAATGCCCCCCCACACACACACAGACACCATTCTTCCCTTTCTCCCCTGCCCCCATTTATCACATACTCATTATCTAGGAAAAGATAGTTGGGAGTTTTGTTGGGAGTAATAAACATGAGAAAGGTGAAAGATATGAAGAACGACACCTTATTCTTGCTGCTTCCATGGAGAGGGAGGAGAAAAGCATGGGAAATATATGAAAGCCACCAAACTTTTCAAGTTGAAAATAAGTATTTGGAGGAGGAGGATGGGAAAGTGTATTATCTCCCTCCTCCCCACGCACCTTTGGGCTCAATGGGGAGCCTGTACTGTACATCCAGTTCAAGCACTCAGTCGCTGGACCTGGAGAAGGGAAAAAATTCTAGCGAGCATCCCTTGGCACGCCTTCTGAGCCCGGACATTGCTCCCTAACAAGAACTTTAAATCGCTCGGGAGGTACGACCGGGAATCCATGAGAGCGGGTTACAATTTCTTCTCCCCGCCGCATCTCCAATTCCCCCTACTCCCCCTTTAAATTATTTTCACGGGTACGTGCGTCTACCCTCGCGCGCCTATTTTATCCCTCCGATGTAATCAAGTCCTTCTCGTTTAAGTTTGCGGCGCCGTGTCCGTAGTCCGACAAACACATTGGCGGTGTTCGATCTCCAACGACATCCAGCGTAGCTTCAAAGAACGGTAACCTCTTGCGTTTTTTACGTTTCAGGCCGGATCTTTGTACTGGTTAGAGTTAAAGGCAGCGGCAGGTCTGACGGCCAAGAACCCCCCTTATTGATCACAGAACGTCGGAAATTATTAAAGCAAGCAGGGAATAGTCACAGGGTGAGAGGTGTCAGGATGGTTGATCTGAGCTTTAGAGGGCGGCGGGGAAATCCCGGCTTTCTATTGCGTGTTTGAGTTTGCAGTAAATTCGGGAATAAAATTAAACTTTCTCCTAGTTCGTTGGCCTGTTTTAAAACTTTTTTAAAAAGATAACTGAAGGGGCTGAAAAATCCAAAGGCTGGAGTTTGGCGTTTGACTTCCTCCTCGCCTCGCCAGTTCTCGCACTTGACAGGCGAGCCTCGACCTCCAGCTATAAAATTGCCTTTGGTGCAGTTGTGGCAGATGGTTTAAGGCTGATACATGTGCCCCTTCGCCCTCCCCCCCTTCTACTTCTTTTGTATGCAAATGTGAATTCAAGGGATCTTATAAAGATGCTTTAGTTTCTTCTACAACAATGAAATAGTTCCAAATTGTAAAATGCTACAGTAGTTGCCCTGACTATCAATTTGCCATCATTCTCTCTCTTCCTCCCTCCTTAGGTACCCATTCTTCAATCCATCCATCTCATCTTTCATCTTTGCTCAAGAACAGCCATTACAGTACACTATTTTCCAAAACTTTGAAGCACCTTGATCACCAGTCTGCAAACACACACCTCTTTCCACACTCACACTCACCCCTACCCCTACTTCTCTTTAGGATTTGCCTGCACTTTTGGACAAGAGAAACTGTAACCCAAGCTACCTCTCTATCATCCCTCCATTACAGATGTGCAATCTGCTCCTAAGAATTCACCACCACACCCGCTCAATTGCTCCCAGACCGGATTTACATGGCAATGCCATCCCTGCAAAATGACCAATGTAAATTTTCTCTAAGATTATGGAACCACAAAGCATGCTGGACTGCTATCTGATTTGTTACCAGCCTTGGTTTCAATGACACAAAAGCCCACAGGGTCCCAACACTACTGTGATATAACTTTTAGAATGGAAGGAAATTGCAAAGGGAGTAATTTTTGTTTGTTCCTTTTCTCTTTGTCTCTCTTACACACACACACACACAAACATACAGGCTGCCCTGCTTTTGATTTGTGTTCCTGAGGATTCCTCCCCCCCCTTTCCTTTGTGTGTGGAGTAGATCCTAACTTTAACTTGATGTGTTTTACTGATGTGTAAAAACAGAAAATTGGGAGGAAGAAGAGTAAGAAAAGCAGATCTGAGCAACTCTCCTTCCTACAACTAATTTGAAATTTGGCACAACACTTCAGAAACAGGGAAATCTCACAGATAAGCAAGAATCTCTGAATGGACTATTTGGTGACTTAAGTGAGCAAATGTGCTACTTTCTGAACTTTTAATCTTAAGAACTGATACTGGAAATGCACAAAGTGTGGATGGGTGGATGTGCAGGCATTGGTCTGGGAGAGGGTGGTTTATGGAATGGAAAATGGCTAAAGTGGAAATACATAATAAATACAATAAAATAAAATGGGGAAAGCCCAGACTTTTTCAAACCTGTTCGTGTATTGGAGCAAAGTTCACTCAAATTTGACAATTCAGATGGAACATTTTAAAAATTGCAAAATGTTTGAAACTTTAAATTTGAAAATAGGCAAACTCAAAAATTAAGCCACTGATTGACTTGTGCTGCTCTAGTAGTTATTTGTTGTGCAAATATGGGGAAAATTCTCCCGACATCCCACATTCTGGAAGTAATAATTGCTTTTCAATGTAATAGATGTATTTTCATTTTAGAGCTTGGTAAAAGAATAAATCATTACCTGAAGATGACTTGTATACTGTACTGGTTTCAAGTTATGTGTGTGTGGTGGTAATGGTGAGGTATCAGTTTTCAATAATCAGTTTTGGGGCCAAAATAATCCCTGATCTTATTGCTATATTTTATTTAATATTACCTTGGATATTATATAATACTGTAGGTACTGTAGATGAGAATATTTTAATGCCTAGCCAGCTACCACCTTCTCCTTCTCTTCTAATTATAATTAATTTTCCTCCTCCTTCTGCCTCTGATTACTGTGAAAATATTAGGGACCTTATTTTCAGCCCCCTTGACAAACATTTATACTGAGCCTATACTTATAAATGTTTTTATTAGTTGAAAACTATATATGAGCCAGCTGTAGGGCAAAGAAACTCTTTTCTATGCCCTGTTACTGTTGGAAGATACTGACAGGCTTTCTTTTAGTTCATAAAATTTATATATTATATTATATTATATTATATTATATTATATTATATTATATTATATTATATTATATTATATTATATTATATTATATTATATTATATTATATTATATTATATTATATTATATTATATACTATTTATATGCCTCCCATCTTGTAATCATACAACTCTGGGTGTCTTGATCAGTTTAAGTCATATGTATATGAAGAATTAATGAAGATTAACAGGGTTTATTTACAGAAGTGTGTAGCTGGTGCTCTGTTGCTGAAAAAGTGCTCCAGGTTTCTGCCACCCCCCAGTTTCCTCTTCGTTCTTTTCTGTCTTTTTGCTTTAGCAAAATCCAACTTTAGAAAGCACCAGGAAAAGAGGGTGGGGGGAGAGAAATGAGGGGATTAAAAGCTACACCCAAATATTTCTCTAGGCAGATGCTAGGCCAGGGAATTGCTTAGTGGCAGAAGCAAAGGGAAAAAACTGTTGAAGCAAATCCAAGTAATCAGAAAATTTTCAGTAAGAGATAAAATGGCAAGCAATGAAGGAAATTTTATTTTTACTTTGTGAATGAGAGTGTTGGAATTCAGCAAACAGTATGATCTTTGACAGGAGAATCAAATTAGTACCATTAACTAAAAATTGCCTTTTAAGCAAACCCTACACACAAACATACACACACAGAGTGACAAAGAGGGAGGGAGAGAGAGAATTGAATAGCCTCATAAATTTATTTAGGATCATAATGATGTTCACAGGAGATGAGCTTCTTTTGTCTTACCACAATTCTAACTGATGTTTATATTGTGGGCATTTATAAAACATAGTGAAAGGCATACAACACATAATACAAACATATGGATGCATGCAAACACCCACACAAATGCTTTGTCTTCTCTCAATTTCCTCTTTCCAAGCATATAAACAAATTTAAGTTTCAGTTATTTAATTTACCTGACTTCCCCTGTAATGTATAATAATCTTTTAATGGGATCACAGAGAATTTTAAAAAGAGTATATGGGAAAACTGCCTTTCATTATTTTATCAAAAGGGTTTAGCTAATAATTAACTAGAAGAGGAAAAGAGTGTTTAGCATAAAGGTAAGAAACAAAAACAAAAGAAGCAAGCTGCCACCACATTTTTGGAAATGTTTGATTACAAAAAAAGGAAATGCCAAATATTGAAAAACAATATTTTAACAAAGATTTTTCAGCTCTCTGAAAACAACAAAGGATGAGAGGGGAACTATTGTATTTATCACTTGGCTATCTTGGGTGGTGAGAGTTATTCTAAAACAAAAGTATCTTAGAAATCCTCTATCTCAAAAGCTAATCTCATTATAATAATATCCACACAAAAATCAGTCTATATTATTTTACCATATTTAAGAACCACGCATCACCCTGGAAGATGGAAGAATTATTAAAATTAAAAGAATTATTAAAATATTAATTGGAAGAATGCATATAACTGAGGCATGAAAATAAACTGTTTATACATAGTCTGGTTCTGATAATATTAGGGCCATCTGTCTATGCGTGAGAGTTTTCTACTACACAATAGCCTATGATTAATCAAGTTTGGTTTATACTTAAAGACCTTAGAGCCCCCCCCCCCCCCCCCCCCCCCCCCCCCCGGTAAAATTTTGAACATGCAACAGCAGACTACTTATTTCAGCTGGAAAATGGAACATGTTCATCTTTAATATGAACTCTTAATTTCAGATACATTGGCAAAAATACCTTATCAGTTTACCAGAAACAGTCAAGCAAACTGTCTTACATAATTAAGAAAAGGTATTCATTTTAACTGATACAAACACACCCAAATCCCATCTGAAATCTTCATATACATTTCGAAAGCTGTAAAAATACTTCACACAACTTAAAAAGAATATTCTGTAGCCATGAGCTGAGTGCACTTTAACACAGTAACACAACCTTAACTAAATAGGTAGAAATTCTCTTCAGCACAGTTTACAGATTCTGTAAGGCATGCCTAATCTATTACATGACAAAAATAAATTAACTGTAGAAAATGAAAAACTTGGTCAAGTTAAACTAGTTTTAATGGGAAATTAAACATTTTGTATAGCACGGAAAGCAGTCGAAAGAGTTCTTTAATCGGACGGTAGATGGCAGCAAACAGCATCGAATGAGAAGGCAGAGGAAGAGTAAAGACAAACTCTTAAAATAAAAGAGAATAGGTGCTTAGGTGGGGCGGGGAAAACACACACATATAAACAACTTAGTGTTGTTTAAGCAATAGGAATTCCTTCATGAGTGCCCTTTAAAAGGGTATAATCTATTGACAGGCCATCTTTGAGCTAGTGAGTGATGCTCAGCGGCAGGAGAAAAAAAGGCCATAAGGAACATATGAATAAAGAAAACAAGTGGTTTAGAAGTGGCCCTATTCCGAAAATGGAATAAAATATATTGGATTAATACAACAACCATGATTCAACTCTGAAATGTCCTTGGTGGATATAAAAGGGTACAAAGAATCAGAAAGACCACATTAAATCTACATCCAACAGTCATAATATAAAAATGCAGAAGACAGATTATTTACATTTTCTTAATTTTTTCTCTTATATTCCATGGAATCCATTAAAAATAATAGTATTATTTATAGAGCAACAAAAGGATAAACAGGATTTCTAAATATTGATGGAACTACATGTACAAACATTATCACTATACAGTACCGTTGTACCTTTTACACACATACATGCACATGCATTTTCTATTAAACCGCCCAAATATAGGCAGTGGATTATAAACTGTTACCCTCCCTTGAATTATAATTTTTGGGTCTTTTTTGTCTTTAGTTTAAAAACTCGGTGGGGCTGTGACCATCTCTCTGTTCTCTCCTCACCCTCCCAGCCTTGCACAGAAGGTACAGCTCTACAGCTTGGTGCGGCTGGTTGGAAGAAAAACCACCTATGTCCACAGGGAACTCCTTTAGAACACATCTTAATCAAACTGGCTGCTGTACAGATCTTCTTAAAATGAGTGGATTTGCTCAATGACAAGCAAGTCTCCATGTACGGTTCTTCCTGGGATGGGGAAGAGATTTGAAGGGTAAAGAATGAAAATAAGCCTACAAAAGGGGTTGTATCCCTGTATGTTGAATATATTCTTTATACATATACATATACATATCTCGAATTCTCCAGTGCCTGCCTGCCTGCCTGCCTGCCTGCCTTCCTTCCTTCCTTCCTTCCTTCCCCCTTTTCTTATACAATACAGTTAACAGAGGCTTTCCCTGCTGTGTCTTTTCATGACGTCCTATTTTTATATTTTTTCAGATAAAAGGAAAGCAAATCTATGTCCAGTTCTTTTCCCCCTTCAAATAATATCAGCTTGAATTTTAGAAAATTACGAACTTACCTTTTGATGCCCATCCTTCTCTGGATTGGAAGGAGGAGGAGGAGGAGGAGGAAGGGGGCAGACAGAGTTGCATTTGCTTTTATATGTAAATTGACAAATATTGCCCCAACCTGATAACCGTCCATTGCGACTTCTGAGAGCTTTTTCATTTGCAGTGTCCTTTTGTACAGAAACTGGAGTAACTTCCTTCTTTGAAAAATGACCAAAGCTTCCATCAGGTATCGATTCTCCATTTTCCCCTCCATCATTAGAGAGAGAACCCGAGTCGGTACAGAGAGAATTGGAAAAGGAAGGGATCAATAATATTAGCAATCTAAGCTTAGTCCCAAATATGTGCGTCCATGTATGTGTGTGTTTGTGCTCGCCCGCACTTCCCCTGCTCCTCTATTTTTAGCCCCATTGAGCTTATACAAGAAAGTTAAAAAAAAAAATGTTAAAAGAGACGACAGTCCTACGGAGGACAGTAATCCGACCCACGGTACAGCGGCCAAAAGAATGGCAGAATAACCACATGGGAAATAATAAAAAGTTCATGTTCACGGTTAGCAGTCCACATGACCAGGTCTGGCCAATCGCAGAACCCAGCCACTCATAAAGTTCTATCACAAAGTTGTAAATTTTCATAAAACAACAAGGAATTTATTGCATTTCTTCATTGCTGCTTTAACAGCAGTCTTTTTCTCAGCCGCCATCTTTTCTTTTTTTTAAAAAAGAGGGAGAGTGGGAGAGAGAAGACTATGTGAAGACTGGGGGCCCCGCCACATCTCGCCGGGGGGCCCTTAAACGACCCCTCTTTGGATAAAGGTTAAAAGAAACTCCTCTGCAAAGCCCGCCTCTCTGCACAAGCCCTCTCGAGCTTTCGACACTTCTTTCGCTATAGAGATCCGTCACTGTCTCCATACCTGTAGACTGGAATTGCAGGGAGGGGGCAGAGAGGCATAAAGGCACTTGTTCTGAAATAGTGTTTTGTTTCTTTTAAGGCAAAAGTAGCACTGCTTAGCTTAATCAGACTGCTGGGAGGGAGGACTCTTCTCTCCCGCAGAGATTTTCCTTCCGGAAATTCGCCACGAAATTAAAACGTTAAATGCCCCCGTTTCAAGGCATCGAAAAAAAACAACAACCTACGGTATATAATCAGGGGTCGTAAGAAGCACATTTAACGGAGGCAGACATATAGGTGTTATTGTATTTATGCATCTGTATATGTATGCATGTGGGGCGTGCGCGAAGGAAGGAAGATGAACAGGTGCACTAAGGTTTTTGAAGTTGTGCACACTACTGCAGTGGTACATGCCACAAATGCAATAGTAGTGGTCCAATGCAGCAAAATCGCATAAGGTGGGTGATAAGACCGGTCAGGAATTCTGTTTTCACCCTCAGAACCTATCCACTGAAATTACTTACTTTGTTTGAGAAGGGAACATACATTTCCGCTTATTTGGTCTTTCAGATCTGACCCATTTCAAAGAAGAATTTAGACCCTCTACTTAATTTTTTGTTGCTGGATAGATACCCAGAAAATTCAGGCATGTACCGCTGATAAGTCTTTCTTGTGCAGCCGTCAATTAACGGAGCAAAGCAATTATTTTCTAATATTTTTTGATAATTTTATATGTGAGCATCTATTGCACTTATCTTTCTATTGCACATCCATACACCCAATAATACATATCTCTTCTGTGTTGTTTGTGTGGATAAGTGTAACTGTATGCAATATTACAAAACCTTATCTATGGATATTGTATTTTTCATAATCTAAAGTATTTTTAAAAAAACATTTTCCTTCTCAAAAATAAAGTTAGTGTACATTTGAAGCCAAAGGTATATCTCTGAAAATATTGGAAATAATTTTTAAAAATGAAAATAATGTTTCAGAGAGTGCGAGAGAGTGAAAATATCTATTTCAATTTTATCATTTTATTTTTACTTTAAATTTACTTATGTGATGGATGAAACTTCTTGATTTTCCTATTTATTTCTCATTCTAGTTGTCTTTAAATTCTGACATTTAGCCACCATGTGTACAATGAAAACAAAAGGAAAGCTGTACTTTTCAATAATAAAAAATAAAATACTAAGTATTTAAGCTACCGCTCCTCTCCTTGTTCTGCAATAACGTTCTAGTGTATGAAAGTGCAAAACCTAAACTGAAATGTGTTGAATGTGTATGAATTAGTTAAAAATATTGTCTTGCCTTTCTTCCGAGTTAAATCACTCTCATATTTGTTACTTTCTTTCATTGCTAACTTTTACTTGCCATGGATACTTGTTTCCCTATAAAAAGTGGAAAACAGGATAAAGACACAAATGAAGAGAAAATCCAAGGAATTGAACATGCATGTGCTTTTTTGCTTGGAATTTCATTTTGTTGGTGTTAGTAGTAGTAGTAAGTATCATCATCAGCATACCTTATTTGCTGTTCTTTTGTCTTTTGAAGAAGCTGATTGAGGAAAGGAATAATTATCATGGATGGTATAACATAGTTTTCTTAACTAAGGCTCTTCTAGTCAACCCTTAAGCAGAGTGTCACAGAATGTAACCCAGCATTCTGTTCCTAAGTGACTTTGTAAGCTCCTAAGAGTATATGCAGGCAAGAATAAAATAGCTTGTGGTTTTTAACATGATGTGATCAACAGAGGAGGATGCTGGATTTTTGCAATAGGACTGAATGGAACTTTTAAACATGCATAACAATACATTGAAGAAAATAGGAGTACGATCTGGGAAGGAATATTTGAAATCTGCTCACTCAAACAATAAGGAAGATGGCTGGCACCAGTAAGGGGGGGGGGGGCATAGGAAATCTTCCCTGTTCACACCAAATAAATAAATGACATTCCTCACCCATATAAAGTCATTACTGGACACATTATTCATAATGTTATTTTTAATTCCTTTCCCCCTTTCTATGCATAATAATCACATAATACAAATCAAAAAGGTTGAT
The DNA here is from genome assembly GCA_039797435.1 of Crotalus adamanteus. NCBI lineage: Eukaryota > Metazoa > Chordata > Lepidosauria > Squamata > Viperidae > Crotalus > Crotalus adamanteus. The sequence continues at coordinate 45,780,889 of CM077935.1, read as the reverse complement.
AAACTATTAAAGTATTTGTTACCTATCCTATACATTGGTTTTACTCAGCACAATATTAATTTCAGATTCTCTAGTGACAGTAAAAAGTAGTCCATTGCCAAACTTGTAAAAGCATACACCAACAAACACAGGATAAAATAAAATTAAAAAATACAGCACCAGTAATCAGACATAGAGGCACAAACCTAAGAAGAGGAAGATGGGAATCTTATAGAATTATGTACAACAATTGCCTTCTGCTAAGTTTTGTGTTCCCTTCATACATTAGGAGTTCACAGTTTTTCTAAAAGTGCTAACCATGTCCACATTTTTACTTCATAAACTATTTATTTTAAATTACAAGACGATAAAAAGAGATAAATTTTAAATAGGAAGATTTACAAATACTTGGACTATATGTATACCCACATGAAAACAAAACAATTATCTAGATTGGATTCTAAAGAGACATTTAATAGGTAGATTTCCTTTTTTGTTGTAGAAAAACAAAATAAGATAAGTGTTAATATAGGTAGTTTTCTAAGTATCAAGAAAGAATCCTTTCAGTTTGCTTATATGTTTGTTTTTTGTTTCAATGTACGGTCTTATTATAATAATTTTTACATTTCCCTCTAAATGTCTGGAACAGTGTGGTCAGCTTTCTCTTTACTTCCTTCCTTCCTTCCTTCCTTCCTTCCTTCCTTCCTTCCTTCCTTCCTTTCTTTCTTTCTTTCTTTCTTTCTTTCTTGCTTGCTTGCTTTCTCTCCCCCCCCTTTTTTTTCAGTTCCATTCTCTCTTCCATTTCCACTTTCACCCCTTCTTTTTCGTTCACTCTTCTTCATCTTCTTCAGCCTCTGGATTTTCCTGACTATTTGAGCCTGGCCCTGCAGGTTTGTTTTCTTTTTTCCACTTCATCCGTCTGTTCTGGAACCAGATTTTGATCTGTCTTTCTGTAAGACATAAAGCATGGGCTATCTCAATGCGTCGTCTTCTGGTCAAGTAACGGTTGTAGTGGAATTCCTTCTCCAATTCCAGGGTCTGGTACCTGGTGTAGGTCTGGCGGCCTCTCTTTCTGTCAGTCCCTGCAAAACAATAAAGTAAAATTTTATAAGTTTATTTTGGTTTTCACTTCCTCATGTGTGCCTGTGTGTATTTTAACATGCAAAGGAAAGTACGATATTGCATACTCTTAAATTTTACCAATGAATTTTTTCAGCTTCTTTAGGCAGGAATTTAATGTTCAGTTCTATAGTTTCAAATAAATGTTGTGCGATATCAGGTGCACAACTTAAGCTTACTGATACTTATTTGTTGAATTTAAGGCAAAGATTGCTGATTGAATGAATTTAGGATAAATTACGGGTGATGCAAATTTTGTTCAAGGAGATTCAATGCATTTTTTAAAATGTCCAGTTTCCTGTCCATACCAATAAAGATCAGTAAAAAAAATTCCTGTTGAGGAATGGAAGCATGAATGAAATTTCTGGTAAAAGCTTGCTATTTTCTCATAAGACATGTGATAAGTGTTAAATCATGCAACAAGAATTGAGGTGGATGAAATTACAAGGAAGCTTCTTCCCTGCAGAAATTTCCACATCTGGTAAACCTCTTTAAATCAGAGAAGGTTAATGTGTGGGCAATGTTACTTCCTCCCTTTTTCAGGTTATGTTTTGTTTTATTCCACCCCTTCCCTTGAGGGGGGGGGGAAATGATATTTGGATTTTTTTCATTAGGTAATTCGGAAGCTGCTGAGCTCAGTTAGTCGACATGGGTATTCCTCCCCAAGCCAAGCATCCTTTCTTTGGCCACAAATATTTACTTGGGCATCCAAAGAATCTGGATTCAAACCAGGAATTAATTCTGCAGTCATTTCTTGCTGGCCTGATTCCCCTAACAGGTTCGAGGCTCATGCTTTTGAGTAAAATAGGTTCTTGTAAGAGCTAAAACAGCCCTACTTTAATTCTCTGAAATGTGTTGATTTAGTACATTTACTGTTTAGCAAAAGGGGGAGAGGGGGCATAGGTCTTTGGGTCTTGAAAAAAAGAGCAACAAAGTCAGCTGGATATAAAGAGGGTGAAAATAAGATGTCTGTGGAATGTGGGTTGTAAACTTTGCTGAACAGAAGGCTGCACTGGCCAGTCTTGCTTCATCAGTGGAATCTCCCAATTCCAGGCAAGTTGCAAGGAAATGCAAGGGGTGGGGGGCATGGAGGGGAGGTGATGGGGAGAAATAGAGACCGAGAGGAAATAAGCCCAGTTTTCATTACATTACTCAGAATGGGGAAAGAAGCTGCCAGACCTTCAGTAAGGGGGTCTGCCTGGAGACCTGCTTGCACTCCTTCCTTCAATATTTTGCCTTCTCTTCCAGCAGCAAAGCAAAAAGAATCACTTTGCCCTACTACCAGGAGCTGCTGCTATTGCTATTTTTTAAAAAAGTGAAGGGAAAACAGGATGTCCTTAATTGCCTCTCCTCCACCCCACTCCAAACAACACCAAAGCTGGGCTTTGATATGCAATTTGTAAATCACAGTTTATGGATTACCTAATAAGAAAGAAAAGTTAACCTTTTATGTTAGCTCTTGAAGTTACTGCAGCTACTGTGCCTTCATGTTCACACACACACAGCCTTTGTTTTCCCCTCACCCTCACCCCCCACCCCTGGGTTTCATCTCCTTCCACACCATTTGGATAGAGACCTGGTTGGATAGAGACCTGGTCTGAATTTTTGCCCACACCCACCTCCTTCCATTCGAGAGAGCCTTTCCCATTCCTATACACACCCATTTAGTTACCTCAGACAGAATCCTGTTCCCTCTAACACCGAAATAACTATTTTGACTAACATTGTAGCTGTGGAAGAATATGTGGGGAATTTGTCCCCTTGCAATTTTCTCATCACCTCTAGCCTCAGTACTTTCTGGTCCAACAGAAGTCTAAACAATTTTCTTACATTCAATTACTGAGGGAAAGAGGAATCTCCCAATGTTTGACTTTTGCCTTTCTCAGCCTGTTAGTTCCTAAGAAACTTAACATAAACTTGAAAAGGCAATATTAAGAGACACACCATATTTTATATGGAGTCATATATATGATTACTCAGAAGCAAATACTAGTGAGTTCCCTTCAGATATGTGTGCATAGGTTTGCAGCCTAAATATATTTTTCTTCCACTTCAAGCCTGATGTATTCTGTGCTCTTCAGAAGTCTACATCTGTAGGGTTAGTTGTGGTTGTTTTTAATGCAGCCTGCTTGTTCTGCTGGAATCCTGTAACAGTAATTGGTATAAGGGGGTTTATTTGTGGTAATAAGAATCACCTATCCCACCAAGCATGGAAGAGAAACCTGGCTCTGAGGAGAAGCACAGAGCTGCTATTGAATGTGATAATGGTACTATAATGGGTTAAGGACTGTTGAGTCTAGAGAGCCCAATGATGGAAGCTCCCTTTCTTCCCTGTGCCTTAGGGTGTAACTTACATTGCTTTTTCTAACACCAGGTAGAGGACAGAGAAAAGTAGGCAGTTTAGGCTGTTGGTACTTAATACAGACTACACACAATTGGGAAGGGGGGAGGTTAGGTGTAACAAGTGCAACCAATGCATCTCTTCTACTCTTAGAGTTCTTTGGTACTGCAAGAAGTCTCTTATGTACATTCCTGTTCCAAAACTTGATACACGCACACATTTTAGAGTGGATGGTGGAAAGAACCATATTCTCTGATTCCCTTTCCGATTTCCAGAGTCTGGTGGGTCTGAACTGCGTCTGCAATTGCAAATCCTGAGGAGGAGAAGGACATAGGAGATGGGGGGGGGGATTCTTGTTCCGATGCAATGACCTTTTAAAAAACAAAACAAGCCCCAGCGGTGTTTGGACTCGTGTCTTCTGTGCACAAATCAACCTCTCCTCGTTTGGTTCTCTACAGCTGACTCTTTCCGTCTCTCTCCCCCCCCCCCCCCCACACACACCTGATGTCATTTAAAAAATATTTGTACTGTAAAAAAAGAACGGCTAAGCAATCGCTACGAATCAACCTCCGGAGCAGGATCTGAGCGAAACGTCTAAGTTTTATGTGTTAGCAATCCTCGAGGAATGAAGAAATGGTAATGAAACAAGACTTTGTCTTCTCACTGTCTATCCCTCACTCTTCTCTTCCACCTCGTTTTAATAGTACAGCTTGGTTTTCCTAAGACGTCTTGTCTTCGGTATACAGGAAGCCAGCAACAGAAGCAATAAATATTTAACTGTTTGTTTGTTTAAAGGTTACCTTCTTAGGGGATCTCAGCGAGAGAAGGGGGGGGGGGAAGGATTGCTTTGGAGGCAAATTTCATAAAAGGAGTTCAGGACCATCTTTTCCTCCCCCATCCCCAATATCAACACTCTCCACCCTATACACACAGAGAGAGACCTCTGAGCCTGGTTTCTTCCGCCACCACCGCCATTGTCTCCGCCAAGGATCTCACCTGTGCTTCGCATCCAAGGATATATTCGCAAGTTGTTTTCGTGCCGCAAATCCGTGTCCCTCTTGTCGCTTTTGTTACAGTTGGGCTTGGACACGTCTCTCGGACACATCATGGAGAGGTTTTGCTCAAAGGGGGAACAGTGCATGTTGAAGGAGCTGGTGTCCACACCGTAGCCGCTGGAATACATGCCGGGGGGCTGGGGGTGCATGCGTCCCCCGCTAGTGTAGAGACCAGGCATGGAAGCCGCGAAGGAGGCCGTGGAACTGGAGCCATAGCCGGTGCGCTGGGCATTGGAAGCGAATGAGCAAGAAGTTTGCTCGGAAAACACTCCGGAAGGGAAAACCGAATTTGTAGCCTGATATTTAGAAAATAAAGCATTCGCATAGTACAATGAACTCATAATCTGGCCGGGTGATTTGTAGGCCGGGACGTTTTTGTGTCGGTTTTTACGAGGTACTGTGATATATTACGGAATTAGACTACAGATTTACACCAAAAAGTACCCCCTTTTTCTCCCTTTGCCACGTGACTCTGGTCCACGTGATCCGAACAGCACCAATCCGCTCCGACCTTCCTCCCTACTCTCCAACTCTCCCTTCCCCCCCCCCCTTGTAATAAGGAAAAGGGGGAAAACACTATGTATACAATACGATACATCATTGATGCATCTATTCTATTCTGATGATAGGATAGATAATGAACCTCCCAAGCTAGAAGCGGGAAGGAGCGAAATCATGAGCGCAGAGTCAGTAAGCCGCCGGTTGTACCACACCTCAAGTGAAGCTGGCAGGAAAAAGATGCGGGAGGAGAGCGGCGAGGAAAAGAAAATAAAGATTTGTAGTGGGTGGTTGTACCAATGGCGAGAAAAAGAGAGACAACAGACGCGAATTCAACAGTGAGAAGTGGGTCGAGGTAGAGAAACGGACCTACTTGGTTGATCCAAGCAAAAAGGGCAGCCTTAGGATTACACAGGAAAATGTCTTTCCATTGATTTTATTTTGTTCCTCCCCTCTCTCCTCTCGAGATATGAAGTCGATCTTGACGGCATGTATGTATGTGTTTGTATAGTCTCCTTTCTACCCAGAGTACCCAAGAGCAAAACGCAGGAGTGAGAGCCAGCGAGAGAGATGCCCGCCCTATCCCGCGGCCTTGGGGCGGGTTTTATAAGCCGACATTCCACTGCCATCTGCCGTCGCTCCCCCATCCCCGCGACGATACAGCCTCTGACCCGCCCCAATATTGCCCACCCGAGCACTGGGATAGATACTATTTCAGTTGCTGCCTCTCCACCCCTTCCCGCTCCAGTAGCTTCCCTTCTGAATGCCATTCAATTCTATGTAATTTATTCCACTGCCACAGGCGTTGAGCCTCTGAGCTCGCTTTGCTTTTTCTGGTGGCCGAAGGGGGAGAGAAGGGTGGGGGGAGAAAAGATTACAACAGATCTCTATTTAAGCGTGTCAGTTCTGCTGGACTCAATTACAGGGAGAAGGAAAATATGACCAGGTGCTTACTCTTTTTGCTGGGGAAGCAAGAAAAGCTTCCAAAAAAAGAAGAAAAAAAAAAGGGGAGGGGGGGCGGGAGACGGAGGGAAAGAGAGATGGAAAGGCGCAAGTTTCACTGAAACTTATCAAAGCCCTGTAAGACAAATAAGAATAAAGCTGGCCTTGCAGTTAAGAGATTGGCTGAGGTCCTCTTTTCAAGGTTAAGTTGCAAAAAAAAAAAAAAAAAAAAAAGCGGGGAGGCATATGGAAGGACATGCGTATATCAGCAAGCTCACCGCAGGAGGGGTGGGGAGTACCAAAACTGACAAGCTTCCAGAGCCCGAAGGGGAATGGGGTTAGGTTTCCTGTTAGGAGCAGCAAGGCTGGAATTCAGCAATGGCAAAATAAAGGCATCATTAGCATAACTTGTCTGAACCTAAAAATGTTTATCCAATCTCCTAACTTGAAGCCACGTCAGATAAATCTGAGACACTTTTCAAAGGAAAAGAAATCTTTCCCCTCTCTCTCATTCTCTCTGCTTTCCTTCCATCTTCCCAAGTTTCCACCCAAATTTCAGGTTTATTTTCCCTGAAAGCCATAACTCTCTTCTCTGTCTCTCAAAAGGCTTTCCCCGAATGTTTTGGAAGTGTTTTTTTCCCCCAACCCTTCTCTTCTGGATATCCAGGAGGAAGTGTTAAGCGGAATGAAGAAATAACAATGTCAGGGGAAATTGTGGCTTGCAAACTTTATTTTAACTCCTTTCTTCTGCTGCTTCCAGCTTCAACAATAGAACAAAACGAAGAGTGAACAACAAAATATAGCATTAGTTTCCCCACCTCCAATAAAGTAATTCACGTATACAGTATATTCTTTTTTTTTCACAGTACACCTGGGGAGAGGGGACAAAAAAAAGAAAACAGAAGGGAAAAACACTTTTTACAACTTCTTCCACTGTGCATGCCAACTAAATGGGAAAGGCAAAAGAGAAAGCAAGAAAAAACAAGAAACACACCTTTTTTTTGTTTTCCCCTTTCCTTTTTTAAAAGGTAAAACACTTAAAAGGGCAGATAAGAAAAGCAAAATGGGAACCCAAAAGGAAAGAGGATCTGTGACAAAAAAAAAAAAAAAAAAAAGAAGACAACTACAGCATAAATAGGCAGTTTCACGTTGTTGGGTATATTTTCAGAGCTACCTGCAGAAGAGTTACAACATGAGAAAACCACAAAGAGAGGCAGGGAATCGCGCACACATTATATATGTATGTATATTTCAGAGGATGGAGGAGAAGGAAGAAAGTCTTCAAAAGTGCAATACTGTGTATATTTTGTACATCATTAGCATAGCACTGATCTCAAGAAAAGGAGAAGCAAAAGAGGGAAGGTGGAGAAAAAAGATTAAGGGGGGGGGGGAGAAGGGAGGTTTTTCACAGCCAAGGTTAACAGAAGCTATTGCATTACATTATTACTAATTCTTAACGGGCCAGAAGGTGAAAAATAACAAAGAAAGCTAAAAAGGCCCCATGATGTCTTTCTCTTTTAAAATATATAGTTAATTGTATGTATCAAAGGACAACCAGGAGAAGAAGACGCCCATAGCTACCTTGTTTTACAGCAATAAAAGGCGAGGTCCCCCTCCCCAAGCAGTATTTTATCTCCCCCCCCTTCCAGTCGGAACCACCTCTCCCGTTAACTGGAATGAATGAAAGGACGGGGTGGGGCGGGGTGACGGTTTTCTGAGGCTTGCCTGTCCAGTCTTCTAGCGCCTACTTTTTGTTCCCCGTCTGTGCTTCTCCGTCCTCTTCCACCTCCTGCGCCCTTTCCATTTTCTGTTTCTCCAATTCTTCTTGCTCACATTTGCTGCTGGAGAACTTATCTTTGTTCTCTTTTTTCCACTTCATCCTCCTGTTCTGAAACCAGATTTTCACCTGCCTTTCGGTCAGTCCTAGGGCGTGCGAGACTTCGATTCTCCGCTTGCGGGTCAGGTAAGGATTAAAAAGGAACTCCTTTTCCAGCTCCAAGGTCTGGTAGCGGCTGTAGGTCTGCCGGCCTCTCCTCCGTCCAGCGGCTGCTGGGGGGCGAGGGGGGGGGGAGAAGAGAGAGAGAGAGAAAAGGAGATTGAGAAGACACAGCCACCAGGTAACGGGACAGACGGAAAGCGCGAAAGACGCGCGCGCGCGCGCACACACACACAGGGATCGACGAAACTGCCCTTGTGCGGGAGGTTAATAAAAGGGGAGGTTAATTACACAGTAATGGATGGAGAGAGGCGCAGGCGAAGAGGTCCACAGATGTATTGTCCACCCGAGCTCCAATCTCACCCAGGTTCCTGAGTAGTTGCCTCGCTCTCTTTCCTTCCATCTTTGTCATTTTCTTGGGAAAATTATTCACTCCCCGGCATCGTGGGTTTCTGGCAAGAAAGCCCTCGCCGCTTGCCCCTCTAGCATCTCCAGACATTTAAAAGAGAATAACCAAAGTGGCGGGAGGGAGGATGCCAAGGAGAGGCACAAAAAGGGGGTCTCGGAGGTTGTAAAAGTACCATAAACTTTAGGGGAAGCTTCTACTATTGAAAGAAGGGGGCGGGAGAGAGGTGAAAGAGAAGTCCAGTTCTCTCCATTCAGGATAAAAGGTTTCTTTCGGGGTAATTAAGCGATAAAGCAATTCAGACGTGCAAAAGTTTAGCTCATAAAACAAAACTGATGGTAGTGGAAGGGGTGGGGAAAAAAAGGAAGGCGAAGTTGCTTTATGGGTTCAGGAAGTTCCTCCCCGGTGGCTGGATGTCTAGCCCTTCCTAAGATGCCGCCTCACCTTGCGGTCTCATCCAGGGAAAGAGTTGTGTGGGAGACGGGCTCTGCTCCAAATTGTTCGCGTCCTCTCCCAGGCTGGTGGAGGCTAGCTTGCAATCCGGATACTGCACCAGGTCGGGTTCCTGAGCGCTGAAGAGGCTTTGTCTTTGCAACGGGTCATAGCCGTAGAAGTTGCTGGGATCCCCGTGGCACGCTACGGCGCAGGGATTATGTTGGTAAGGGGAGCTGGAGAGAGAGGACGCCTCGTGGTAGAACTCCTGGATCTGGGTGGGGTGCTGGAAAGTGCCCCCCGTGCTCGGTCCATACAGCACCGTCGGTCTCCCTCCGAGTTCCTGGGCGAACCCACAATCGTAGAAGTTGGGGCGCAGGGAGTCCCCAGTTTTGTACTTGGAGAAGAGGGAGTTGACAAAATAGGAGCTCATTGTCGTATAAATAGCTTATTTTAAATAGATCTAGGTCTAGGTACCAGGGTTAGGGGAGATCAAAAGCCACCGGATGTTAGACGATAGCGAAGAGACGCCAACTCACGAGTCTTTGTGATTTCCGGGAATACGGTATATACGGATATACATAGATTTCTTTTTAAAAAATCCTCGAGGATGGAGTCAAAACTCTTTTCCCGTGAATATGGCTATCGGATTCCTCTTTTTAAAATTGCTGCGGCTGCTGCTGTTTGTAACTGTTATTATTCCTCTCTGTATGTGTATCTCTTTCTCTTCTCCTTTTTCTTTTTTTTTTCCTCCTTCTTTACCCCCCCCCCCCAAATATATATGTATATATCGGCACTTAAAAAGTTCTCGCTTTGCATTTCCAAGGAGAGTTGCGAGTTCATAAACAGTTTTCCGTGATTTACTTCGGAGCAAATGAGTTTTTTCATATTTTTCAGTGTCTTTTCTGGATCATTTGCATCTATTATGGAACCCTCATCCTATTGGTTTCCACATGCTCCACGCGGACTCTGAACAGCCTGCAAACAGGGAGGAGAGTGAGTTGGAGAGAGAAGGAAAGGCGGTGGGGGGAGAGCGCGAGGGGGTGGGCGGGGAAATAGAGAAATTAAATATGCTAAACTATACATTAATGAGCTCCCTCTTGCCTCGCAACAAATCATCTACCTAAGCCAACCCAAAAGACTGATATTTGAAAAATTAAAGAGAGGCTTTGCTCCCATTGTTAATTTTCATTTATTATTTTTAAATTTATTTTGAGGAGGCAGTTTTAGCCCTTTGGAAAACTGTAAAAAGAGGCCTGATTTAATAGCGGTCCGTTTTTTTCTAAAAGCCTCCGATAAATGTAATTAGTATTTTAATGCCAAGTTATGAAATACTACTGTAGCCTGTAGCCTCAATATATGTATTTTAAAACAAACAAGATAGTCAGATTTAACCTTTTAATTATTAATTTCCTTATTATTGATAAAAGCTTAAGCATCAGCTCCATTTGTAATGCCCCCTCCCCTAAAAAAATGGTTGTAAACTGTTTAACAAACTGTACAGCACAAAAAAATAAAGCAAAGTAAAAAGAGGCAGAGGCACACACAGAGAGACATAGACACAGAAAGAGAGCCAAACAAATATTTAAAAAAGCAAAGCAAAACAGAACAAAACCACATACTCTAGTAAGTTCTTGCTATGTTCTTGCTGGTTACATCACCCTACGTTAAAAATTAAAATGATTAGTTTTTCATATATACCATTGACTTTTCAGCTCCCTTATATCATCCCTCCTACCCCACTCTCCTGTTAAGCCTCCCCCCCCCCTCTTTTCTCACAGTGGAGAGGAAGCTATCTCATGCCTCCCCTTAGCTCCCTACCACAATTGTGGGTCTTCCCATGCACCCATCCTTAGAAGTAGCAACATCTCCACCCCCATCCACTCACCCCTGAACCTGCAGAAGCCTACTTCAAACCACAAGGTGCTTTTGCTAACTCACCCTCCCCCATATGACCACATGAAAGTAAATTCTAGGACAGGGCTTTTGAACAGGTGGTACCCGCACCACTTGTGGTACATTAATAAGTGGCAGGTGGTACGCAGCCCTGCCTAGCCAAGTGTACTGGGGGAGGGAAAGAGCCAGCACAGGCAAGGACTTGCAGTGAGAGAGTCCTCTGGAGCTGCAAAGGCCCCAGGCTCACTTCTGGCTCACCCTCCCCCATGAGAAAGGAGGAGGAGGGGGGGGCAGAGACAGGAGAGGCTATAAAAGGAGGCAGTTTGGGCAGGAGAGGGGGGGAGAGAGAGAAAAAGCAGCAGCCTTGGGAGGAGGTGGAGTCAGCTCTAGCTGCACAGAAGGGAAAGAAGGAGGAGGAGAAGGAGGAGGAGGGTGGGGGGAGAGGAGATCAAGCAGGCCAGCCATGAGTCAATCTACAACTGCTGTGGCAGCCACCTGTGCTGGCAGCAGCAAACAGGCAAGAAATGCAGTGGGGGAGGGGTCACCCTCCAAGAGGAATGAAAAAAGGTAGCAATGGCTGGAGGTGAGGGGAGGGGGGGAGGGAGGGAGGGAGATGGAAAGTGGAAGGATTCTTATGTGCTTTTGTGACTTTGAAGTTCTGGTATTTGTGCAATGTGGGCTTTGTGTTCTTAAGGAGTGTTTGGCAATTTCTATTTGGCTGATGGCTGATGTCTCCTGTTAGCTTCTATTGCTCTGCTATTGTTAGCTGTAAGTTTTGCTGCAAGGGATTTTGAAGTATTTTTCTCCTGAATGGATTTTGCCTGTAGCATTCCTTTACTTATGAATGGAGCCATTTGGGGAGGCTGTCTTAGCAGGCAGCCAAAACTTACATTTTTTTTCTTCCTTAAGTGCTGGCTGTGCTCAACTTTCCTTTCTAGTCAGTAGCTAATTCTTAAAGGGGAATGTGCCTTTTTAAGCTAGTTCCCTCAGCAGCTTGTCTTTTCTGTCTCTGGAGCCTTTTCCTTGTTTGATGAACATATGGAAGAGACAAAATATTGGGGGGGGGGTCAAATTCTTCCTTCAGAAGGAGGTGGGCATGAGAAAGAAGAAGGCAGGGAAGGGAGGGAGGAAATGAAGTCCTGCCTTAGCACTTGGCCACCAGCAGCCCTGCCATTGACTTTGCTTGTCAAAAGGTTGCAAAAAGGGATCACATGACCCTGGGACACTGTGACCATCATAAATATGAATTAGTTGCCAAGCATCCAAATATAAATCACATGACCCTGGGCATGCTGCAATGGTCATAAGTGTGAAAAATGGTCATAAGTCATTTCAGTGCAATTGCAACTTTGAACAGGTTTTGTTTTTTTGGTCATCAAGTTTTTGACACCTTGCTAGGTGGTACTCAAATATTGCCATATCCTAAAAGTGGTACAATCGGTGAAAAGGTTGAAAAGCCCTGTTCTAGGAGTCCTTTAGCTCCATCAGCACCAATTTCAGGAAGTTGGAACTTTCTGTATCCTCCCTGCTCGAAAAGATGCCAGTACTAATCCTCAAATATGTTGCCCTACTGCAGTGGTGGCGAACCTATGGCACGGGTGCCAGAGGCGGCACTCAGAGCCCTCTCTGTGGGCACGCATGCCGTCGCCCCAGTCCTAGGCCTTCAGCTGGGTTTTATAAAACCTTTTCACTTTCGGCCTCCGTCGCCGTCTGCAAAAAAAAAAAAAAAGGTTCAATCAGTCAATTTCAATTTCTTGCGGGGGGGGGGGGGAAGATCTTGCAAAATTGGAATTGATTGAGTGAACTTTTTAGTCCCACCCAGTCTGCCATTACCACTGCAGCCATGTCCATCCAATAGGCCACACCCAGCCAATGGGCCACACCCACCTGGCACCCGATGATGCATAAGTGGGTTTTGGGTTGCAGTTTGGGCACTTGGTCTCTAAAAGGTTCGCCATCACTGCCCTACTGTATAAGCCTGTTTCTCCAGCCATTCCTTCACATCCTAACATACACAGATGTCATTTCTATAATATGATGAAATTACTAATTTTTGCAACCTGTGACCCATGATCTCACTTTTTGTACTGGGAATCATGGAAAGGACCAAACACTCCACCTTCTCTTCTTTCCATCTGTCCCCACCATCACACAATCATATTTGGTTGACATCCCAAAAATGAAACCAAAATAATTCCAGTTCAGAAACCAACCAGTCCTCTCAAAATAAATCATTTTGAAATCTTGTACATCTTTTCTTTCAGTCAAAATCCTGAGATAGATCCCTTGAAAGAATAATTCATACTATGGTACCTGTTTAACTGGGAGGGAGGGTGAAAGAAACAAAAATGATAAGGCTTAAAATTATGTTTTAAATGTAAGAAAAAGTCTGTTTCATTTGTTTAAAGACTATCCTTTTCTCCAACCCTTCTCCCCTCATTAAAGGAATAGTATTTCCTTGAAATGCTTGAAACGAGTGCTTAAAAATAAAGTTGAGGTTTTATTTCTATGTTTTCTTTTCATGTCTGCTGAGTGGAAAAATGCTTTTTCCTTCTCCAATATTTTCCCAGATTTATAGGGGGCAATCTTTGGGATCTTTACTGAGAACTCAGCCCCACTGTTTCCTTAATAACTAAGCTGTAAACTTTCCAAGGTTTACCTGTGAATTGCAGTGTTACACCACTGAACTTAATAGGTTTTATTTCTGAATTGCTCCATAAACTTTCTCAAAAATGATTTCCCACTACTAGTATGTATTTACAATCAGGCCTCAAATACATAGGATTTGTTGTCATTTTTAAAAAAGATCTACCTGATTGGCATCTTGGAACACATTTGTTAATCTGCAAATGCTTACCTACCAAGATGTGTCTAGTGTTGTCCCCCCCCCTGTGTGTGTGTGTGTGAGGGAAAGGGAGAGAGGGAGAGGAGCCAGAATCAAGATAAGATAGCTGGCGATGGCAGATCACCCTGCTGCACCAGCCGAAAGTCACACTGACACCTAAGTGCAATAGACCCACCGCGGATGATCCGGGGGGGGGGGGGGGGAAGGGGAAAAAATGGCGTTTGAAAAAGTCTTTTTAGCCTATTGAGGACACCTACTGGTCAAAAGTTAATATTGGAATTGTTGACTATTTCGATATGAGATGGTTTTGGCCTTCAAACTAGTTTTTAAGAGAAAAGATAATTTGAGCCAGCTATGGGATTTGTGGGGGTGGATACTTTTCAACTGTAGCCTCCACTAAAAAAGAAAAAAAGAAAAAGAAAAAAGGATTTCTTTTCAACTATTGTTAAAATGGAGAAGCCTCAATCACTTTTAAACTGTAAACTTATATTGGAAAAGATCTATGAGGCTAAAGAAGAAATATGTACTACAATAAAAGAGTTTACTACAGAATTAAGAGCCAGAACTCCTACTTTAAACCTTAAAACTGACTCTCAGATTACACCTGTCTACTCTACAAAACAGATTATACAAGATGAGGACTTAACTGAGAAGAAAGAGAATTTTATCTTGCCCTATAAGCAGTTCACTTATGGCTTTGAGGACCAGGAAAAGCAAAGACTGAGTTTTGAACTTCTGAAGCAATGAGGCTTTATGGACAAGAGAAACAGAGGGCCAATGCAGAGACCAAGATGGTTTTCATTGAATCAAATGACACTACAAGCAACAAAAAGAGATTTATCACCTGGAAGGGAAGCCCTGCTATGGAAACCTGCTTGGCATAAGAGGAAAGCTAGAATAAGATTAAAAAATGAAATTTAAAATTTCATGCATTGGATTAAAGGCAACCTAGAATTATGGACTCATGTAAGGATTAAGATTATGAGTTTGAAGTAAAGAGATGTTTTAGACTTTGATTGAATTAATAATTAATTGAATGTTAATTAAATAAGATAACTTGTTTGTTCTATAACATGGATGTTATTAGCTATGATAACTAACTGGATGAAATTTGAATTCTTCTCAATGGATTGAAATGATTTAAGGTCTGATACTATTTGGTCATCTTAAAGAGATTAATTAATTGATGGATTAGACATGTATAGAATAGATAGATAGATATACACATTTAGATATGTTTAGGATAGATTAATATTTTTGTTTAAAAATGAGATATTTTTATATAATGGATTAAAGGTAATCTAGAATATTAAGAATGTATTTTTTAGAATGTTAGGTTTATTTGTATGTAAATTATTATGTAATGGAATGAAGAAAATTGAAGAGATGTTTTAGATTTGAACTGAATTATTAATTAATTGAAACTTAATAAGATGAGGTGATTCTTTGATGACATGGATGTTATTAGTTATGATGATTAACTGGATGAGATTTGAATTCTATATAATGGATTGAAATGATTTAAGGTCTGATATTATCTTGTCAGCTTAAAGAGATTGATTAACTGATGGATTAGATAGGTATAGGATAGATTAATATTTTATTTTAAATAGGGGAGATTAGTGGAAGAAGAAATAAATAAGATTTTGATAAAATTAAGAAAGTAGACCACACTTGGAAGGGATATCTGAATTGAAAATGTCTTTATTTAAAGTTAATTTGATTATGGTATTGTAAATTTATAAAGCTTTAAAACAGGTTCAGGTTGAATAAATTTAAGCTAGAATTGGATATTTTAAATACACTATGCTATTTGAGGGAAAAAGAGAGGGAATACTTAATGTATTGATTGTACTATGTATATATGTTTTGTTCTAGGATGTTTGATTACCCTAGCACCACGGTGTGTCCTGAATACTTTGTTATAAGAATTAAAAAACCAATAAAATTTCTTCAAAAAAAAAAAAAAAGATAAGATAGCTGAGTTGTTTTGGAAGTTAACATTTTAACCAAAGTGCAGGGCAATTTAGTGTTTGATATCCTATGAAGAATCAGCCATCAGCATTAAATCATTGGTCTACTGTACTTGGGGCCTGTGATAAAAGGCAAATGTTTCTTTTATAGGCTAGTGGGGAGAGGAAAAAAACAGGAGAGAAAGTGAGAATATAATTTCCAAATACCCAGCAGAGGGAAGATTCATTAGAAAATCTTTCCCCAAAAGACATCACTTGGCAAATTATAAGTTCTTATTGTTTTATAGCTCTGTGTGTGTAATTTTTTTTTAAAAAAGGGGGGGGTTCCTATTAATGAGCACAAAGTACATCAGGTTAAAAGATTGCAGCTTTTATCTATTTTAGACTTGCTGAACATTGCCTGGAATTACAGTAGAAAGGGGATGATGGGACTCTCCATTTTTTTTTCTCACTACACAGTCTCTCCCTCTTTCTCCTTGAAGTTCAATTTTGTAACATAGAAAAACTCTGGTGTTGTTTAATCAATTTGTACAATACTGACTCTGCAACATTTTTTTTCTTGTACATTTTTAAAAATAAAACATCTTTATTAAATGGCTTCTAATTCTAGTTTTTAATCTCTGTTTTTTCACATCCTATTCTCTTTTTTAGTCTCTTCTTTTTGTAGGGTTCCTATGTGAGCTGAAAGTCCTTTTGAGGCATAATACTTGTTTCAGGTACACACAGAGAAACATGTATATACACACAAACACACAAAAATATATGTGTATATGTGTGTGCACACATGCATGTATACATATACATACACACATGTATATTCTTTTTTAAAAAAAGAGTGATTGGTGTTGGAGTTACTTGGACCTAATTTTATTTTGAAAGTACCACATTAGAGGTAAATTTGTCCCTGTTTCATTCTGAAGGGTCCCTGTCCTTTTCTAAGTATCTAAATCACAAACACAAGAGCTGGAATTTATGTTCCCAGGGAATTCCTTCACATTCTTCAAAAGCTGGACAAGTACACTGGAGAATGAAAGGTTCAAGACCCTGCAAATATTTAAGGATATCTATGATGATTCTCTTAAAATTGCCATGCTGTATAATGACCTACAACAATTCCCATCAACATATACCCAAATCTGTGTGGGCTGGACAACACATGTCATTTCCTAAAATTTGCAAGCTGTCTTTCTAGCTAAATAAATTCTGCATTCTGAAAATGGCAGTATAAATATCAAATCCTTCTGACATCACAAAACTAGTAGAGGGGACATTGCTCAGATTGTATCACCATGCAGTTAAAGGATTGTTTGCTTACAATCATGGGGGGGGGGGGGGAGGCAGAAACACACAAAAACACAGACACACAGACACTTAATCATACTCTCGGTTGCAAGTTCAGCATTAAATTGTTCCCACGAAGCCCTGTTAAGACAAGTGGGAGTTGTGCAGGAACAATGATATAAATTGCCCTTCTTTGGCTGGGGTGTGTGTAGGAGATCTCTTGTGTGACAAGTTTCCATCCTTCCTTCTTTGCTTGCCTTGTAATGGACCGAATATTTATACCTTCTGAGAAGAAATACTCCAGAAAGATTGCCATGATTAGTCCTATATTTTATGCTGGGGGATTTATTCACAATGGTTTTGAGCAACAATTCTGTTTATTGTTCATAATGAAGTCAAGGTATTGTAGACTCAAGAGAGAAAGACACTGCAGTCCGGTTATTTCTACCATGGAGTGATAGCACCATCTAATGCTCATTCAAAATAAGACGCCTGTAAAAATTATAGATAGCCAATAAGCAAAGATGGGTGGGTTAGGGAGATTGGCTGTGATTGATCCCCCCTCTTATTTTCCATTGTGTGTATTTTAAAGGATTGTCACCTATGATAAATCATGGAGGAGTGTATAAAATTTCTTCTACTGTAACTGGATAGTGACCACTGTTTCCTTCTCACAAGTCTTGGTTAGTTATACTGCACTGCTTTTCATCTGGTTGTTTTCAGGGCAATAAAAGACAAAGACGAGGGATTCTGCTTTTGAAAAACCTCCATTGTTTCAAAGCCCAAGACTAAACAATTGAAGTATTCTGCTCTGGGAGGGAAAGCTTGGTTGTAAATAGATTAAACAGAGCACAGAAAAAGCTTTCCAAAACCTGACATCTGGCCAGGACTTGAAGTTTGTGTCTACATTTGGTGGTGATGGGGGTGTTGGTGGGGGGAAAGGAAGGGGGTTGTTGCTGAGAGTTTATGATCCAGGATGCTGGCAACTTGAAAGTGATAAACGCTGGACAAAGACTGAAGCAATCCAGAACACAGGGTTTTCACAGAAACCACAAGAAGCGGCTTTCTCTCACACACACCCACTGGTTTCATTTTTTCCCTCTCGCTTTTTGATTTTTAAATGTTCCTTATTTCTGGGTGAAACATACAGAAATGCATCTCTGCTTCTTCCTCCTTCTCTTCCCCCACCGTTGAAAGACATTCTGGTAATTTAGGAGCTTCTGAAAGTTTCCCACTGCTGTTTGCTTTACAGTTGCTTAGTTCCTTAACCTTCAGAAATTTATACCCTATAAAGTTTTATGGCGGTCGTATTCTTTTATTGCAGCCTCTCATGCAGTTTTCTTCTCTCTTTTATGACAGGCTATTCTCCTACTTCTACTTCAGTAAAATCCAACATGCAGCAATAATTTATTCTTTTAGAATATATATTCATGTGTGCATGCACACACACATATACATGTCTGTCTGTCTGTCTGTCTGTGGGAATGAAGATAATTTGAGTTTTTTTTAAGACTTGATTACCTTTCAATGATAATTATACAATTATGTGGATTTTGGACATAAGTAAAAATGGAAACAGAAATTTATGATTTACCTTGAGTAGGATATAAAGGAATCCAGGTGAGTTTGGCAAAATCCAGAAATGTTATTCTATTAATCTGTTATTTTGGGGGTAAAATTACAAGAGCATTTACTGGGCATTGGAAAATTCTTAGTATAACTTCCTTCTTTCCTAAGCTGGAGAATTCTGGATCATCATCCTTCAGGGCTGTGGAAAAGAACCTCCATGTTTGCACACCTCTGTGCTGTGCCATGTAAACATTCACTCAGACATATTCCCTCATTCATACACGCATCCATTTTTTTCCTGGCCTAAAAATTACAAGAAAGACTCTTTTAGCAATAAATTGAAAGACAGAAAGCTGCTTTATTTCTGTTTTGCTGAAGAGTTTTAGATGGAGCCAACTTCACAGGGAAAGAAATAAAATACACCAATAATAAACTTTTTCTAAGGATAAAGGAGAGACTCTCCAGCAAACCAAACCTAAAAGAACTTTATAATGCATGCTAAAGAATCACTAAAGAAAAACACAAGTGCAAATATTTCTGATAGTTTAGAAAAAGCAGTATAACACAATGAAATATAGATCAGGGTCCCTTTAAATCCATTTTTATTCTGAGGTATTAAAACAACTCTGGAAAATGCATTTTGACCTTATGGAACCTAAGAAACAATAATTTTTTCAACATTTTTCCTGTATAGAGAGACTTGTCGCTAATGAATTCAACTAGTTTCTCTTATTAATCCATGTGTTAGGAAAATGCAGCTTTCAAAAACATCTCTTGTCTTCGCTAATAAGGTCTAGTAACACCTCTATGACTAAAATTAGTTAATATGATAATACCTGTGTGGATATTTTCTTTACAAAATGTTCATGTTAACCTTGAAAGAATTTCAGAGTAGTTCCCCCCCCCCCATGCTCAGGATGTTTGGTCGGTTTTGAGAATCATTGGAGGCAAATAATCCACATCTCAGCTGGTGCTATAGACTCTCTAATGCTGGCAATACTATCTAAAAACCAAACAATGTGGAGCCCTGTCTGGTTCTGCAACTACCAGGTCTAAACCCCATTTTATATTCCTATAAGCTACAGAAAACAAGAGGAACTTCCACAAGAGCACTCAGGAACACAGTTTTCCCCATAGAAACAACAAAAAAGCCATAGGGACACCATATTGCACTAAAGTATGTGGCTATATCCTTCAAGACAAAGAAAGGGGTGGGATCCTACAACATTCAAGTACTAAAACTTCTTCATGCAAACTGGATAAATGAGGGATGACTCAGAGATCCTCTATCTATCACACTTGATACTTGAGTGCTTTTCTGAATATTCTTGTCCTCAATAGATCATGAGTACCCAGAGCAATGAGTCCCTCACTTTTAGAAATTTAGGTTTCTTGCTTCACATGCAGTTCAAAAAGTTTCTGCTTTCTGACCCTCCTTTTCTCCTTAAAAGTTAGAAGTGCCTTGGTGGAGAAAGGTAAGAACAGAACCTTCCCCAATGGAAAGTTCCCCTGTGTCATGAGAAGGCAAGGGATGGGCAAGCCAGGAAGTGCAGCCCTCCCTGGATGCCTGATGAAAGTTTGCTTTGGGCATTGTTTGGGGAAATGGTCTGACTAAAATATTTTCCTTTCTAAAAGAGAGATGCCTTCTGAGTGCAAACCCTCAAAAAGATAGTGGTTTATAAATGGTTCTCCTGGAGTTTTCCTCCTGGTTCTCCATGTATAGAGGGAGTTAAAGATGATCTTGTGTGCCTTAAGAAAAAGAGTGTGATATGGAGGATGAATCAGAGTATCATTTGCCTGGGTATCTCTACAGTTGTTGCTCCTGGATCAGTCCAATTCCAGCCTCCCGGAAAAATGTGCTTTTCTTGGCTTAATATCATCCAAAGCAATCCTCCTCACTCTTCCAATGCTTTGCCTTACAATTCTCCTCATTCCCATATATTCTGGGGAGGGGGGGACTTGAAGTGCACATTGTTTGGAAGGCTTCAGATTAGGATAGGAATAGGCCAAATAAAAAAAAAGGAAGTAGCTATGTTTAAAGACTATTGCCTGTCAACAATTACTTTTCAAAGCATACCATTCCTCCCCACCCCCCTTAATGTCCCATGCTGGAGTGATCAGTAAATATATTTAAGAAGTGGGAAGGACTGACTTCCGGTGGCAATCACCACACTGATGGCGGCTTTTTCCTTAGCCACCTGTCTTGAGATTGCGTAAAAGCTGGCAAAGACAGCGAATATCAGCTGTTTTGCGGCTTGGAACCTTTCTTCCTGGGCGAAGGGAAGAAGGTGAGTTTTTTCCAGATAGAGGTCGAGCTCCTCTAGTCTCCCAAAGTTTTTCCTTTGGGAGACGAAGGGTGAGAGCTCCTTCGGAGTCTGGATCATCTCTGCATCCCGGGATGCCTTTGTTCCTTGGAACGAAGCCAGACGCTGCTTCCACATCTGCTGCTTTAAGAGAATTGTAAGTAAAATTAAAAGCAGATGGAGCTGTTCAGGAGGATCAGAATTGTGATGATCTGGAACTTTAACTCAAAAAAGAAGTAATATCTTCTCCATTTATTACTTTTAAAAAAAAGGAGGGAGGGAAAAAATGGTGGAGGAATCCTGTTTTCTTTGCTTGAAAGGACATCATTAAGAACGACTTTCACTTTCATCTGGCAACAAAGTTTAAACATTGTAACAGACTTTACTTATTTAAAGAGTTAGTTTCTCTTTTCGTATGTATGGGGGATTTGTTTTTATTATCCCCTTATTTTATTTTGCTATAAGAAGTGGCTTTTTTTTAAAGAAAAGTTGGAAAATGGCTTCAAAACGCCCTGGAATTTCTTCTCTTCCTAAAGGCTCAATCTCTTCTCCAGTTATCCAGACTGTTCAGCAATCAAAGCCTAAGTCTCCTTCACCCTCCCCCCCATCTCAGGCTCTCACACTTAAAGATATACAGGATGTTTTACAGGATGCTTTGGAGAAAACTGCACAAAAGATTAAACATGAGACAGCAGAGCTTTTGGAGCAGAAAAATAATGAGATGAGAAAAGATATTGTGCTGGCTCTCCAGGGACTTGCAGCTCATGTAGAACGCCTCGACGACCGTGTGGATGAGGTGGTGGGAAGTGTTGAAAGATTAGAGGACAGAGTTGAAAAAGTTGAAAATAATGTTGATGCAGCACAGAATGAAATTATAATGTCACAATACAGAGGTATGGAATATGCTTTGAGAATAAGAGGGTTGAAGGAGAATGTGCAAGAGAATTTGAAAGAAGAAATTGCAGCAGAATTAGCCTCCATTTTGGGATGTGAATTTGAAGAAATGTTGAAAGAGATGGAAAAATTTTTTAGAGTTAATTCATGGATTGCAAGGCAGAGGAATTTACCAAGAGATGTGGTTATTTATTTTTCCAGAAGATCACTTCGTAATGAAATTATACAGGCTTTTTATAAGCAAAGATTTCAAATTGCAGCTCAAGATGTTATAATTCTAAAAGAAATACCTCCAAAAATTCTTAGAAAAAGAAAGGATTTTGCTTTTTTGACTGAGGAGCTTAAGAAATGACAGATTCAATTCAGATGGGATGTACCTGTTGGAATAGTGGTGAATTATGTTGGTACACATTATAGACTTAACACAATTTTAAAAGCAAGAGATTTTTATGTTTCTGTTTTGAAGGCAGGTGCACCACAGTCTCCACGATCTAAAAGAAATGAAGGCAAGTCTGAAGGACAGTTGGCTGTAGGAGCAATGTCATTAGTAGGAGAAGAATTGTTGGTTGAATCTATGCAGCAGAGTTTGGAGATAAAAGAAGACCCAAGGGAACAGAGAATGACTCGTGCAGCCCATAAACGTAGAGAAAAAGAACAACAAAAGGTAGAGGTTGGAGTTACAACACAAGTGGCTACCTCTGAGCCAGTGGGAGGAACAAGACTGAAGAGGTCATCGACTGCAGACTTACATGCAGTGTTCCGAAGGCTTCAAGTTACTAAAGATGGCAAAGTTCCTGACATGGAATGTTAATAGTTTGAATTCACCACAGAAAAGAAAGAAAGTATTTCATTATTTGAAACAACACAAGAATGTTGTTATATGTTTGCAAGAGACTCATATTGCATTAAAGGACCAAAAGTATTTGATCAATTCTCGACTGGGAATACATTTTGCAGCCTCTGCTCCGCAGAAAAAAGGAGGGGTAGTTGTTTATGTGAGGAAAGATTTATTTCTGAAGTTAATTGACTCTGACCCACAAGGAAGATATGTTATTATTGATTTATTATTAAATGGTAAGAGATGTCTTATCATTGGATTATATGCTCCTAATCAACAACAAAAACATTTCTATAAGGTGATATATGAGAAACTAACTCAATTGGATTATAAATCAGTTATTATGATGGGAGATTGGAATGGTGTTTTAGACTCAAGTAAAGACAAGAAGGGTTCTTTCAAATCTTCCAATTTTGAAAAACTATCTAAAGCTTTATTTGATTTGAAGGATGATCTGGAACTTAGAGATATTTGGCGAGAACGGAATATTGAAGAAAGAGACTTCACTTTTTTTTCAGACAGGCATCAATCGTATTCCAGAACTGACTTTTTTTTAATTACTAATGATCTTTTTTCTGGGGTGAAGAATGCCAAGATATTTCCTAGAATATTGTCAGATCATAGTCCTGTATGGTTGGAGTTATCTATTGAAAATGGGAATAGAAGGA
Source organism: Crotalus adamanteus (assembly GCA_039797435.1). Classification (NCBI taxonomy): domain Eukaryota; kingdom Metazoa; phylum Chordata; class Lepidosauria; order Squamata; family Viperidae; genus Crotalus; species Crotalus adamanteus. The sequence continues at coordinate 45,757,914 of CM077935.1, read as the reverse complement.
CTTGGAGATTGAATGAAAATTTGTTTAGATATGAGGAGAATTTAAAGAAATGTAGAAATTATTTAAAGTAATTTTTTCTTTTAAATATGCATAAGGGTATTTCGGTGCCAATGGTGTGGGATGCAAGTAAAGCATACATGAGAGGGGTTTTGATTTATATGAACAATGCATATAAGCACAAACAGATGCAGAAACGTAAAGACTTGGAAGAAGAGATTAAATGTAAGGAGAAGGCTCTTGTTTTAAATCCACTGGACAATAATTTAAAGGTTTCTATAACTATGCTTAAGGAGCAATTTAATATGTTAATAGCTGATCAGATTGCAATTAATTTGCGGTATATGAAACATAATACATTTTGTAATGCAAATAAACCTGGTAGGTGGTTGGCTTACCAACTACGAAAGAAACAGAAATTAAGGATTATAGAGAAAATAAATTACAAAGGTAAAGAAGTATATCAACAAAATTTGATTAAAAGGAGTTTTTTAGATTTTTATTCAAAGTTATATGCTAGTGTAAGTATACAAGTTTCAGATATAGAAAAGTATTTACAGGAAGCACATTTTACTAGACTTTCAAATGATCAATGAGATGAGATGAATGGTTTAATCACTTCTGATGAGATTATTTGGGCAATTAAGCAATTAAAGGTTGGTAAGGCTCCAGGTACAGATGGATTAACAGCAATTTATTATAAAATGTTATCTGAAGAAATGATAGAACCATTGAAGGAACTTTTTAATAATATTCTGTTAGGAGCAGAGGTACCTCCATCTTGGAGAAGGGCATTTATATCATTGATCCCAAAGGAGGATCAGGATTTGACTCAGCCTAAGAATTATAGACCTATATCTCTTTTGAATACAGATTATAAATTTTTTTCAAAAATATTGGCAAATAGATTAATGCAAGTTTTGAAGCATTTGATTCATAGGGATCAATCTGGATTTATAACTGGAAGATACATGAAATATAATGTTAGACAAATTGTTAATTTAATTTGAGTATTTGGACAAGAACAACAAATCCCTGCGGCTTTGATTTTTTTGGATGCTGAAAAAGCGTTTGATCAATTAGATTGGCAATTTTTACTGAGAGTGGTAGAGAAAATGAACTTTGGGGATAAATTTTTGTGTGCTCTTAAGGCTATATAACAACAACAATCTGCACAAATTATAGTTAATGGGGGATTAACAGATGCATTTAATATTGAAAAGGGTACTAGACAGGGATGTCTTTTATCCCCATTGTTATTTGTTTTAACTATGGAGATTTTACTTATTAAAATTCAAGAATCATCTAGAATTAAGGGAATAAAAATAAATAAGAATGATTATAAGTTGAGAGCTTTTGCTGACGATTTAGTTGTGACATTATCTCAACCGACAGATTCGGTTAGGGATTTGGTTGAAATTTTAACTCAGCATGGCAAGGTTTCTGGCTTTAAGGTAAATAATACTAAGACTAAAATATTATCAAAAAATATGTCTATGAAGGAAAAGGATATTTTGGCTAAATTAACAGGTTTTGAAATAGTGAGAAAGGTTAAATATTTAGGAGTATATATTACAGCTTCTAATGTTAAATTGTATAAAAATAATTATGAGACATTATGGGCAAAAGTTCAAAAGGATTTAAATGACTGGAAAAAACTACAGTTATCTTTGTTGGGAAGAATTTCAGCAGTTAAAATGAATATTCTTCCAAAGTTTCTTTTTTTGTTTCAATTGATACCTATTTTGAAAAAAGATGCTAACTTGGAGGAATGGCAGAAGGGGATTAATAAGTTTATATGGGCAGGGAAAAAACCAAGAGTTAAGTTTAAGATTATACAAGATGTACGGGAAAGAGGAGGACTTAAGGCGCCTAATTTAAAACTGTACTATGATGTGGTGGCTTTAACGCTGATTAGTGATTGTCTCAATTTAACAAATAAAAATATCCTTTCTCTTGAGGGATGGGATTTAGTATATGGATGGCATGCTTATCTAATTTATGATAAAAAAGTGGACCAGGTTTTTAAATCCCATATCTTGAGAAGTGCTTTGTTGCGTGTCTGGAACAAGTATTATTATAGGTTAAATTATAAAATTCCAATTTGGGGAATTCCTGGACATGCGATAGAGGGAATATCTAGGGGTGTGAATTTGGACAGGATTTCTTATAAGGAATTACTTAGTTTGGTAGGGAAGGATTGGAAATTAAAGTCTTTAACTGAGCTGAAGCAAGAAAATATTGTATACTCTTGGTTTCAGTATAATCAATTGTTAGGGAGGTGGACTCTAGATCAAAAGGTTGGAATTACTTTAGAGGATGTGAATTTGGTAAAACAGATTAAAGATCAAACTTGAGCCCAAATAAAGAGAATTTATAATGTTTTAATACAATTAGATTCTGAAACGCAGTTAGTTAAAGATTGTATGGTTAAATGGGCTCAAAATATTCAAGAACCAATTTTATTGGATACATGGGAGACAATTTGGGTTAGAAATGTAAAATTTACTCAAGCGCAAAATTTAAGAGAAAATTTTTATAAAATGTTTTATAGATGGCATTTGGACACCCAAAAGTTGTCCCACATGTATCCTAATTTACAGCCCAAATGTTGGAGATGTGGAAGCTCAGATGCAACTTATTTTCATATTTGGTGGACTTGTAGAGATATAAAAGCTTTTTGGATTAAGATTTGGTGGAATATTCAAAAGATTTTTAAGAGAAAGATAAAGTTTACTCCACAATTATTTTTGTTGGGTATTACGGTTGATTTTGATGTTAAAGAAATTAATTTGATGTTGAATCTTATAACAGCTGCAAGATTATTGGTGGGGCAAAATTTGAAGAAAAACTCTTTGCCTACTATGGAAGAATGGATACTTAAGGTGACTAACTTAGCAGAAATGGCGAAAATTTCCGCTTATTTGAAGGACCATTCACAAGAAAAATACATTTCGGTCTGGAGAAGATGGATTGATTATATTCAAAAGAAATATGAGACTGAAAAGTATTATCTTGCTTACGAGTAGATTTTAGGTTATTAATAGTTTAATATGATTGAATTTATACTATTTTTAGTGTTATGGTTTAACTGTATTATTATTTTTATTTTTAATTTGTTAATATTTGTTTTGAAAAAGGAGTTAAAGTATGTTATGGATTTGATTGTTAGTAGAGTTGGGTAATGTTAGTTAGATTATGATTATTTCTAACCCTGTAATCAGCTCTGGGAAGTGGGGGGGGGGAGGGTTTTGGGTTATATATTGTAAAAAATTTCTAAAACTTTTAATAAAAAAAAAAAGTGGGAAGGACTTCAAATGGAAAAAGCAGGTGCAGTCATTCTGAATCCCTTGCATGCCAACCAGGGGGCCTCTTTCTGGCTTGGCTTGCTTTTGTTTTCTCAAGCACAGCTGAGAAGGAAGTCATTGCCCATCAAAAACCATCTAAGTTTTGAGAGGGATAAAAATTGGGATAGAAAATTGGGATAGAACAAAGAAAGGGGGAAGAAGAGAGCTTCACTCTTTGCCCTGTTCCTTATTCATTTTCTTCATTTTCATCCTGTGATTCTGAAACCAGATTTTGACTTGTCTTTCACTCAGGTTGAGATGCCTGGCCAGTTCATGTCTACGGTCCCTGGTGAGGTACATGTTGAACAGAAATTCCTTCTCCAGTTCCAGGGTCTGGTACTTTGTATAGGGACATTGTTTCTTCCTGGAGGTGCAAGCATGCAACCAGTTGGCTGCCAGATTACCTGGGGGGGGGGGGGAAACAGGGTCACTGAGGAATTAACATCAAATCCTCTGAGGTTCTCCAAATCACTTTGCACCAACTTTCAAACTACTTGAAGTCAAACTCATGTTCAGTGAAGACCAACCAAGTCTTACCTGTAATGTAATGTTGGAAAAATGTAAAAAATATGCCTGTGGATATAAAAACAGTCGTGTTTGACACGCAAATAGGCAAACAGTACTTTAGAAAGGGGGGAAAAAAGAAAACCACACCGAGGAATTTATTCAGAGCTGGAAGAATATATTTATTTACACATACGGGAAGGAAGGAACTTTATTCAAATGTTTTAAATAAATTCATCTATGTATATGGCACATGGGTAGGTAAGCAATCCACACGCATCATCTTTTAAACACTGGCATTAAGTCATATTTTCCATCACTGACATACAGTAGAAATTCCTTTCCCTTTCTGTTTCAAGGGAGAAACTAATTGCCTGTATGTTGTCCAGAACACCTGTGTTTTCATCATGATCCTCCTAACCCCTAATCAAATGGGGAACATGGTATCCTCCCTTGAAAGCCACAACAGGCTCCCCAGCAGTGACATATGATGCATTCTGCCCAGATATATTGTTTTAGCCCAAACAGACTTTCAGAAAAAACAGCCCTGCAGTTGGAGCACTCATGAGTCCTTTTACAGGGGACAGAGAAAGAGCAAGACTCTAGCTAGAAGCCAAATAAAATGCTAGACATAATAGGTTTACTCAGGGTTAAAGTAGGGCTGGTGTGGCCGGATCTCCAATAACAACACACCAAAACCCAAACCAAACTAAAACAAGGGCAAGGTATGTGTGTGTGCCTTGTGCTGCCCAAGGGAAAGGGTTGGAAGTGCAGAAGTGCAGCAGAAAAGCCATCTCCTGCCTTGGTTGGCAGGCTATTCTTAACCACAAAATGCACATTTATAACATACATACACAAATACAGTGTGTTGATTGGACTCAGGCGAATGCCTTTCTGTCAATAAACAAGTTTAGGGAGGAGCTGAAATGCACCGAGGTGAAAACCCAGCTTCAGTCTGAGGCAAATGGGGTCCTTTTTGCTTTTTCGCCATTTCTGCCTTCTTGCCACATCCACCGGACAGACTTTTCCAGCTGCATTTCGGGGAAGGGTTTTTCCCCCCTCTTCATTCCGGGGCTGGTGAGAAGGTAGGCAGGGGAGGGAGTAGAGGGCCAGATAAGCTTTTCTCTTTAATCTTCCCATTCTTTTCAAATTTTCCCTTAGCTCTGATCTGGATTTTCTGCCAATACTGCGGCACAAACCCCGCTCCTGTCCACTCCCAAGGGCAGGGATACTATCAAGATCGAGACACTGGCATAAATGTCAGGGAAATTTGAAAAACTCAAATCAATCATCGTCATCACTGTTATGTCCTGAGCCTGTGCAAGCAGGCTCGGGGCATTGCAAACGGTCCCGGGCAGGTGCAAGTTGCCCGGGACCAGAGAGGCTGTCACCAGTACTTGTGCGCATGCGCAAGTGCTGGCGCGCCAAAAGTTGCAGATTGACCCGGGGATGGCCTATATAAGAGGCCAGGAGTTTTGGGCGTTGTCGGCGTCTTCTAACTGTAAGCTGAACTAAAGAAAAAGAAGTTTCCTGAGAACTACAACTGCTTCTCGTGTCTTGCCATTTCGCGAAGGACTCAACACTGGCGATGAGGGTGGGATTGCCTTACATGGAAGAAGAAAAGGTGTAAGCTTACCCGAGTGAGTCCTGAGCGGCAGGAATGGCATTGACTTGGCAGCTACCCACCAATCCAGCGTGCATTCGGGGGTAGGCTGGCTGATAGACCCTTCCTTTTACAAAAATGGCAAAAATTGGAAGGCTTTCGGAATTTGACGTCTCACATCCAGAGAGGTGGGAGTCCTACGTAGCCAGGGTGGAAAACTACCTCAAGGTGAACCAAGTGAGGGAAGATAGTTTGAAGGCTGCCACCCTGCTGTGCGTTTGCGGTCAAGACGCATTCGAAATCGCTGAGAACCTTGCAGCACCTGTTCCTTTAGATTCTGTCAGCTACGCAGATCTAAAAAAGCTACTGAAGGAGCACTTCCAGCCTAAGATGTCCGTCATCGCGTGGCGCCACACCTTCGAGCAGAGGGATCAACGACCCGGAGAATCGGCCAAGGAGTACATCGCCGCATTAAGGAAAGCCGCCAAACATTGCGAGTTCAAGGACCTCGAAGAACGACTGAGGGACAGATTCGTATGCGGGCTAAGGCATCGAGAGTTACAACAAAGACTTTTTGCTAAGGAGGACTTGTCTTTCCAAGATGCCTTGAGAGAGGTCACCGCAGAAGAAGCAGCGGGCGGCACCATCAAGAACATGCGGCCGATCAGGAACAGTCCAGATGCTGCATCCGTGCACCAGGAAGAAGTCCAAAGAAACTCTGAGGAGGATCTGGACGAGGAAGTCGACCGTCTCCACCCCACAAAGGAAGGGAAACAAAAAGGAAGCTCTTCAGCTCTCCCCAAGTGCATCGGCTGTGGAGGTCGCCACAAGAGAGCCGACTGCAAGTTCCGCTCCGCTATCTGCAGGGCGTGCGGAAAACAAGGACACATTGCAGCTGTGTGCCTGGGCCGTCAGAAGGTACAACCTCAGGAAGAATTGCGCCTGAAAGGTACCAGGGGTCCCAGCCAGAATAGGGTGGGGTTTTGCGCTTCGCGAAGAAGCATCTATAGGACAGGCACACACAAGCCTATTAAGAAAAAGCTATCACTTAAGGTAAAGCTACAAGGGGTTCCATTAACTATGGAACTGGACATGGGGTCTGCACTTTCAATCATTTCTATGCATACATTTAGGAAGATTTGTTCCGGCAGCGGAATCCAGGCCAAGTTGAGGCCTTCTGACATTGTGCTAACAGACTTTCAAAACTCCAGAGTGTGTGTTAAGGGGGAGGCCACCCTTAACGTGCAATATAAGGATTTTGAGGGTCCACTAGACCTATTATTAGTAGTAGGTGAACGAACGAGTCTCATAGGACTCGAGTGGTTTGAGGCCTTGGGGATACACGTCACAGGGCTCAACAGTCTACAAACACTCGACCTATAGGAAGTCTGCAAAGAATTTGCAGATGTTTTCAGCCCCCAGCTGGGCACATTCAAAGGACCCCCTGTGTCACTAAAGCTAGACCCCACTGTCACTCCCATTAGAATTAAAGCAAGAAGGGTCCCTTTTGCTTTAAAGAGTAAAATTGACACTGAGCTGGATAAACTGATCCAACAAGGAATTCTAGAACCTGTTGACTCCAGTCCCTGGGAGACCCCCATTGTCACGCCTCTCAAGGCAAATGGGGACATTCGCATCTGTGCTGATTACAAATGCACTCTGAATAAGGCATTGCAGCAACATGCCTATCCTGTTCCTGTGGTCAGTCATATTCTGGCCTCCCTCAAGGGGGGGCGTGTTTTTGCAAAGCTTGACCTAGCTCAAGCATATCAACAGCTGCCTGTTGATGATGATGCTGCTATAGCTCAGACCATTGTGACCCACAGAGGAGCCTTCAAGGTAAAAAGGCTACAATTTGGAGTAAATGTCGCTCCTGGGATTTTCCAAAGCGTAATGGAAAACACACTACGGGGTATACCAGGGGTTTGCCCCTACTTTGATGATGTCTTAATTGCAGGAGACTCCACACACAATTTAGCTGAAAGGCTGAGGGCTGTCCTGTCAAGGTTCAGGAAAACAGGCCTCAAACTTAAAAAGGACAAATGCAAAATTGGGGTGCCTTCTACTGATTTCCTGGGGTTCAAAATTGATGCTGCTGGGATTCACCCTGCTGAATCCAAACTAAAAGCTATTATGCATGCCCCTAGGCCAAAGTCTAAGGCCGAACTTCAGGCCTTTCTGGGCCTTCTGAATTTCTACAATTCTTTTCTTCCACATAAGGCTAGTGTAGCTGAGCCTCTTCACGGGCTATTAGATAAACAGGCAGTGTGGCAGTGGTCACAAACACATGAGGCAAGTTTCAATGAGGTCAAGGCCTTACTCACTTCTAACAGTGTACTTGCACATTTCAATGAATCCCTTCCTGTGTGCATCGCTTGTGATGCTTCCCCTTATGGGGTAGGAGCTGTACTGAGCCACCTCAGGTCTGATGGAACTCAGGTTCCTGTTGCATATTACTCCAGAACATTATCTTCTGCTGAGCGTAATTATGCTCAAATAGACAGGGAGGCCTTAGCTGCTGTTGCTGGGATTAAAAAATTCCATGATTTTTTATATGGTAGGCATTTCACGGTCTTCACTGACCATAAGCCTTTGCTGGGACTGTTTACCACACGTAAGCAAACCCCCCAAATCATCTCCCCCAGGATGCTCAGGTGGTCTATCTTTTTGTCTGCATATGATTTTTCCCTACTTCACAAGCCTGGGAAGGAAATGGGCCATGCTGATGGCCTCAGTAGATTACCCCTGCCGGTAATAGAAGCTGACCCCGCACCAGCTATCAATCTTCTTTCTATCCAAGCCTTGCCCGAGTCCCCTCTGAATGCCAGGGATGTAGCTGCTGAATCGGGCACAGATCACACACTTTCACGTGTCCTTTCTTGGGTTTTGTCTGGATGGCCTGAGCACTGTCCTAGTCCTGAGTTTCAGAGTTTCTGGTCTAAAAGGAACGAGTTGTCCACCTCTCAGGGTTGTCTGCTTTGGGGAAGCAGAGTTGTCATTCCCACCTCAATGAGGACTAGGGTCTTAGGTTCCCTCCACGAGGGTCATCCTGGCATTGTACGAATGAAGGCTCTTGCGCGCAGCCACTTGTGGTGGCCTGGCCTAGACAAAGATATTGAAGCTAAGGTGCATGCATGCCACCTTTGTCAACGCTCGCGCCCTGAAATGCCCCAAGCTCCTGTGCATAGATGGGAGGAAACTCAATCTCCATGGTCTAGGGTGCACATTGACTACGCTGGGCCCTTTCAGGGTCAATTCTTCTTGGTCCTCGTTGACAGCCATTCAAAATGGCTTGAGGTTGTACCTGTCTCATCCACCACCACTGCAAAGACTATTCAGGTACTGAGGGGGATTTTTGCTGCACACGGGCTCCCTGACGTCATTGTGTCTGACAACGGCCCTCAATTCACTTCCTCCGAATCCCAAGCTTTCTTGCAGGCTAACATGATTCGTCATGCCACCTCTGCACCTTTCCACCCGTCCACCAACGGTATGGCTGAATGCATGGTTCGCATCACCAAGGACGCCTTGAAGAAACTCACCTACGGAGACTGGCATCACAGGTTGGCTGACTTCCTCCTTTCTTATCGCACCACACCATCCACTTCTACAGGGAGAAGCCCAGCTGAACTTCGTTGGGGGCGCAAACTGACTACCAAGCTTGACTGGTTGCATCCGGACAGACTGCCTCCTTCTGTCTCCCACCCCAGGGCACCTAGGCAACTACTTGTGGGTGCCCCAGTTTGGACTTGTAATTATGGGCCTGGTCATACATGGGTCCCCGCTTCTATATCCAAGGTCACGGGTCCTCTGTCCTACGAGGTGTCCCTGGACAACGGTCGTGTCCTGCGTCGGCACATTGACCAACTTCGCCCTCGACGGGACCTTCCCGCTGAGACTCCTGGGTCTTTTCCAGGGGGGGAGGGGGAACCCTTTGGGCAAAGGGAGGGGCATGGAATGATGCCCATTATCAATGGGGAAGCTACAAACAGCCCATCTCAAGATTCCGTGAGTGCTCCAAACAGGAATTCAAGGAGCCCAACTAGATACCAGGCATCAACGCCTACTCCAGCCAGGGAGTCACCCTGGGGGCATAATCACTACTCACCCGCATCACTCAGTACTCCAGTCAGGGAGAATACCCGGGAGCATCCCAACAATCCATACCCTGCAGGAGAGCTGGCACACACTCCTTCTAGTTGGCCCAACACTACCCCTGTTCCCAGAAGGGGGCAAACACACAGGGAGGTGGTTGAGGAACCAAATCCCAACTACAACACCTCTGACTTCACTCAGGGGACAACTGAGTTTTGGGACAGTACTGAAAACCACACAAGCCCGGACACAGAACCGGATTCAGGGGACAGACAGCCTCCTGACAGGTCTTGGACGGACCTAGGAGGTTCTACTGAAACGCCCAACAGTGACAGTCACTTAGAAGGGCCAGAGAGCCTACAGTGAGGCGGGACAACCAGGTCACACAGAGAAAAAAGTCCTGGCCTGACGAGCCCAGTGGGCAAGCAAGCAGGCCAGGCAGTGGAGCACAGCCCTTGGGAACCCCCAAGGCAAAATAGGGGGGACAGGCATGCATCACCCCTCAGTCAAAGGGTACTTGGCAAGCACCCAGAGCTTAGGAGGTCACAGAGAGCAAGGAAATCTCCTAAGTATTTGGAGGATTTTGTAACCCTCTTGGCAAAACAGAGCTAGTAGAAAAGTAAAGCACTGAGGCTGATGGAAAACGGGGAACACCTGGCATTGGGGAGCATGGCACTACGCTAAAGAAATGAGTTATGTGTTATTATGGTATGAGGAATAGTTTTAGCCCAGGGGGAAGGGGTGTTATGTCCTGAGCCTGTGCAAGCAGGCTCGGGGCATTGCAAATGGTCCCGGGCAGGTGCATGTTGCCCAGGACCAGACAGGCTGTCGCCAGTACTTGTGCGCATGTGCAAGTGCTGGCACGCCAAAAGTTGCAGATTGACCCGGGGATGGCCTATATAAGAGGCCAGGAGTTTTGGGCGTTGTCGGCGTCTTCTAACTGTAAGCTGAACTAAAGAAAAAGAAGTTTCCTGAGAACTACAACTGCTTCTCGTGTCTTGCCATTTCGCGAAGGACTCAACAATCACCATCATCATCATCGACGCCCCCCTCCCCTACAAATCCCCCCCCAAACCATAAACAAAAAACTTCTTGGAAAGTCGTCTTGTGGATGAACTAGCACCCTGATTTTAAACTATCAGGTAATCCGCACACATCAGGAAAATATCAAAGTCCACTCTTCTCTTATTGGAAAGATCCCCGGCACTGGGCAAAGGGCAGGGAGAAAGAAGCCGAGCTCCCTCGCCTTGCATTATAGGTAAGAAACAAACGAGGATTCGCATTACATTTTGTTGCATCTCCCTTCCTGACCCGCCCTACCCCACCCCCAGTTTTTTTCACGAAGTTTCTCCTCGAAGGTGACTGTGTATTGGGGAAGGGGAGGGAGATAATAGTCACCAAATTGCAGAAAGGACACGAGGTTAAGTTTAAGAGTTTGACAAGCTGATCCTCTAAGCAAATTTAAAACAAACAAACAAACAACCTTAATTAAGCTTGTTTCTCTTTATTCTGTTTTTGGGAGGGGAGAAGGAGAGGCATGGGCTCTGAAATATTCGTACCCATGCCTGAATCCCCCTTCTTAGTTGTCCCCCTTCTTCTTTCCATACTATATTCATTCTTCCAGCCTATTCCTCCCGCAGTCTCTCTCCAAACATGCACACAGACACACACGCCGAGGCTCACTCAACCCCCTTCCCAGTCTATTATCTTTGTCTCCCCCCACCGCCAATTTTATACATACAATCGAAGCCCGCGGAGTAACTTTCCCTTCCTCAAGCCATCGGCCGCATCCCTTCCAACCCTCACTGTTCAATTTCCACTCCTATTTCACTGAAGTTTTCCAACAATACACTAAGTCGAGCAAACCACCCACTCCACAACCCCCAATCATAGATTAACACCAATGGCTTAGATGGGGGAAGAGGCAGATTTCTCTTTTAATTTTTTTAAAGCTGCCCATTGTGCCTTTTATGACACCCCCTCTTAGGTTTTTATGATGTTTACTTCCTCACTTTTTATAACTTACTTTGGTCTGGCCTGCTTTTGTCCTCGCTTCCTTCACAAACCTTATTGTCCTCGAAGCTGGGCCTTTGACTGAAAGCGGTCCCTTCTCTTCCAGCAGAACGGTCTAAGTGGTACTCCTGTGTCCCCTGTTTACGGATCTCCCCGGGGTGTCCCAGCAGTGGTTCTGTTTTAACTGGTCCCTGCCCGGCTATGCTTTCTGTTCTGGGCACTGGGTCCAGCCAGCTTCGTAGAAACCTGCTCTCTGAGGTAGGGATATTTTGATGTTGGAGGTAGGGATGGTAGACCGAAGGAAGAGTAGCAGCAGTGTGCGGCGGCAGAGGCGTCCAGGAAGCGCCGAAAACGGAAGATTTGGGCTGGAAACTACAGGAGGGGAACTCGAGGAGTTCAGTATGGGTAGTTTGCCTGGAGTTTGAGTATTGTCCAGGAGATAATTTGGCGGCGGGAGAGTCTTCGTTGTCATGGCTTATAATGGAGTCGACATAGTAATTGCTAAGAGTTCCAGAAATGGACATTCTTGGACATCCTACAAGCACCGCGGTTCAACGAAGGGGAAAGCAAACGAACGAACGAGCAAGAGAACAAGCAATAAAAATAAGGAGGTCTCTAGTTAAACTGCTCTACAGATATTAGAGTATCTGGGACGGGGAGGGGGGAGAGCTGGTTGAAAAAAAGAAAACCAACCACCAAAGCAGGCGACACTCGCTTAACCCCCTTTCCTCCTCCAGCATCAACTTCCCAGCCAAGAAAAAAAAAAAAAAAAAGAGTACAGCCGGGACTGCCGGGTTGGGAGCTTCCAGCAAAATGATTGGCCAAACTTTTTTCGTGAGGCTGACAAAGCGTCAGGGCAAGCGTAAATCAATCCGGGCACCCGGGGGGGGGGGTACCCGGGCTGTCAACCACTCTCCCCATTCCGCATTAAGGATGGGTTGCGTTCTGTCGATGCCAGGTTGCAAAAAGTCGGGACTTAAGAAAGCGAAAAGTAGAGTACAAACGGGGATGGGTGGATGCTGCCGCGATGTCGGTGCGGGAGGGGGATTGATCCCTCCCTCCAGAAACATGAAAGAGAAATGCTGAGTTTTGTCCTCTCTTTGCCTTCTCTAAGACTCTTATGAAGATTTCTCCTTCCCCCACCCCCGCCTCCCACCCCCAAATCTATAAACGGCCATTCTGGACTACTTCGCTCGCCTTCGATATGTCAAGGCTACTTATCTCAGCCGGGAAAATGCAATATGAATTGTGCTTTTCTCTAAAGTTTTCTCCAAGAGGGTGGGGGATGAATACCTCTTTAGTTACAGTTCAAGGCCTCTGGATGCACGTAGAAGAGAGATGCTTTTCACATGGTTGTTGTTGGTATGGTACGTCGCACAGTCAACCAGATGTTCATTATTATCACTATCATTACCTATTATTGAAAGCTAGGTTGTAGATGGTGAGGAATCTCTTGGAAAAGCTTTTAGTATCTGAAGATTTTTCCTTTTGCCCCCTCCATTACACATTAACTGTCAAGGATTTGTATATATAAACGCTCCAGTACATTGTGTGTGTGCATTATATATACCGGTGTGGATGCAAGACCTGATGTATGCCTGAATGAAATCTATCGCTTGTAGTAAAACAGTAGCATATATGGTAAGCATATAAGAAAGGTCAACACATACACGCATATACTCGCACTCACATATCTATCATATTCATATATTTTTATGCATGTGTATGTACATGCATAATCACTGTGGGTTTCAAGGTACAATGTATTGCTTTGATAAGATTTTAAACGGGCAGAGTGACCTACAGAGAGAATCTGTCGGTTCCGGACTGCAATAGCTGGGTTTGTTTGGAAAAGCTAGAACCTTGACTCTCAGCAAAGAGCTTTAAAATGGTGCAAATAGACTTTCAGTATGATCACAGAGAAAGGGACTCTATTCTGTGACTTTGGAAGGAAAAATAGCTTTTCTGAGCACCAGCTTTGACCTAGTAATTGGTCTCACTGGGGCTTTGGAGAACTCCACTGATCCTTGTAGAAGAGATCCTTCTGGCAATGAAGAGATTAAGTCCAATAACAACAACTATGGCAGACTATGCTAAAGCATCCTTTCTTTGAAGTATATTTCTTCTTACAGAGTGGAAATGGTCATAATGAATATATCGACCATAGTGTGTGTAAGAGTGTGGGTTGTAAAGACCCTAGTTTGTTTGGTAGTAAAGTAGATCTGAACTGGCTTAGGAAATATGTCAACTTCAGAAAATGGGAAGATAGATGTGTGGATGGATAGAGTGACATTCCAAGGAAGAACAGAAGGGTTTTTTTCTGGCAGAAATTAAAATACATTAATTAAAAGAAATCACAGAGGGCCATGGGACTACAATTCTGAGAATAATCAGAGCAGAAGTCTGATCCTTAGAAATCCTGGGACCCCATTTGAGAATAAACCTATTGGGAAAGAAAGGAGTGGGGAAGGATAAGACAAGAAATAGAGGTCATCTGAACTAGTGGGTGGCTGATACATTCAAATACTGTACTAACAAGATTTCTTCTTGAAATAATATTTATAATAATATATGGAAAACCAGTCTGCACCCCATTCTTATCCAACTTATACTCTTCTTTTGTGGTATCAAAGGAAGGGAGAGGTGGATAGTTGGAAGGAGGAAAGACTGTCTTGCACACTTTATAGTCCGACCTCAGGCACTGTATTTCGCACTAAGTACTAGCAGGCTAAATTGAGATTATTTTCAAGTAAATCTCTACAGGGTTGCAACTGTGATCATGTCCAGTCAAATGTAAAATATTTTTGCCCTAATAGTTTAAATTGTCAAATTCAGGTAGTTCTTCCTTCTCTAATAATAATAATGATGATGATAAAGTTGGAAGGGACCTTGGAGGTCATCTAGTCCAACCCCCTGCTCAGGCAGGAAACCCTATACCATTTTGGACAAATGGCTGTCCAGTTTCTTCTTAAAAACTTCCAGTGTTGGAGCATTCACCGCTTCTGGAGGCAGGTTGTTCCACTGGTTAATTGTTCTAACTGTCAGGAAGTTTCTCCTTAGTTCTAGGTTGCTTCTCTCTTTGGTTAGTTTCCACCCATTGCTTCTTGTCCCGCCTTCAGGCACTTTGGAAAATAGCTTGACTCCCTCTTCACTGTGGCAGCCCCTGAGATAGTGGAACACAGCTATCATGTCCCCCCTCGTCCTTCTCTTCGTTAAACTAGACATACCCAATTCCAGCAACTGTTCCTTACATGTTTTAGCCTCCAGTCCCCTAATCATCTTTGTTGCTCTTCTCTGTACTCTTTCTAGAGTCTCAACATCTTTTTTACATCGTGGTGACCAAAACTGGATGCAGTATTCCAAGTGTGGCCTTACCAAGGCATTGTAAAGTGGTATTAATACTTCACGTGATCTTGATTCTATCCCTCTGTTAATGCAGCCTAGCACTGTGTTGGCTTTTTTGGCAGCTGCAGCACACTGCTGGCTCATATTTAAATGATTGTCCACTAGGACTCTGAGATCCCTCTCACAGTTACTACTATTGATCAAGGTACCCCCTATACTATACCTGTACATTTGGTTTTTCTTGCCTAAATGTAGAACCTTACTTTTTTCACCATTGAATTTCATTTTGTTAGATAGCGCCTAGTGTTCAAGTCTGTCCAGATCCTCCTGTATCCTAAGCCTGTCTTCTGGAGTGTTGGCTATTCCTGCCAGCTTGGTGTCTTCTGCAAATTTGATGATCTCCCCGTCTATCCCCTCGTCCAGATCGTTGATGAAGATGTTGAAGAGCACTGGGCCCAGAACAGAGCCCTGGGGCACCCCACTACAGACTTCCCTCCATGTAGATGCGGTTCCATTGAGGACCACACGCTGAGTACAGCTGGTCAGCCAGCTACGTATCCATCTGGTGGTGATGCTGTCTAACCCGCATTTTTCTATCTTATCAAGTAGTAGGTTGTGGTCTACTTTGTCAAATGCCTTACTGAAGTCTAAGTAAATTATATCAACAGCATTCCTCTGGTCCACTAATTTTGTCACTTGGTCAAAGAATGCAATAAGATTTCTCACTGAAATCAATGGGGATTTAGTAACAATAAAAACCTGTGCACATCTCACTGAGTTCACTGGGGTTATTTAAGGATTGCAGTCTGAAGAATACTTAAATTTGGGTGGATCAAGCCCTTCAAAAAGAAATTTAGCAGTTGGTATATAAAAATGACATATTAGCATTTGCAGAAGAATTCTGTTTCAGAGTTATTTTGCAGAATAATTCCAGTTCAGCTTGGTTTGGGCTAATAAAATTGGTTAAGTTTCTCCTAGACTCAAGGAACAATCACTATCTAATGCTTCTTTTGCTTCCATGGCAAACTTAGCCAAAAGACGGGGGGGGGGGGGGAGCCCTCAAAATGTTTCCTTTTAAATAATCTCTTGTTTAAAATATGGCCAGTATGTGAAAGTTTTCTGAACATGCTCTGTGGAGATCATCCTATAATGTGTACAATGCCTGATTTCCTCAATTTAAATAACGATAATCCTAAGGTTAGAGGATGAGTTAGACAAGTTTTTTCTGAACAGACACCTCACAACAATTAAAATAGAACATAAAATAAATGCTATAGCATGGCATTTTTTATTAAAAAAAAATCATATTTGGAAGCATCCTCTTACACTTTGGGCATTCAAAAGTATATATGGACTGTTCAAAGGTATTAAGGAAACACAAGCTTTCTCATTGGCTGGAATTTACATCAGAAATGGATTAGCAAGCATTTTTGGAAGTGGTTAGAGGGTTTTTTTTTTAAATAAAAAAAGTTATGAAATTTACTGAACATTAACTGAAAGGAAACACCTGTTCAGTGTTTTTTTGCAAGACATGTTTCCACGTTTTACCTGTAATGAATATATTGTTGGGAAATCCTCAGGCACTTCCTATGAATAATTATGAGGCATGTCAGCAGCCGAGTAAATAATTTTGTAGAGTATATAAATTAATACTCAAATTATGTCAGAGTTTCCCTGAAACAGAATACAGAACTTTCTCCAGTGGATCAAACCACACAAGAAGACCTGTAAAAGCCATTTGCCTTTCCATGTGCTGGAGTTTTATCCAGGAATATATTCATTTTAATTTCTTCTCTTTCATAAAAAAAGGCATAGTGCTCATCCATCCCTGTTATCTATCAAGACAGACCCTCTGGATATTGTTTAAAATAGAGATATCACCTTTAGTTCATTTAGAGATATATTAATATATAAAGATTTTTTTTTTGAAATGGGGATGTTTTTCACTCAGTCACCTGAACTGTGAGATGGACAGCAAATAAATTTGATAAATATAAACAGTTTTCCTTTCTGGAGAATTATGGTTCCCAAAGCCCTTCTGTGTTAAATGGTTCCCCCCCCCCCCCCCCCGTCTCAAATATTTTTTCAAGGTCATCTACTAAACACAGCAGGGACAGCAAGAAGATTACAGACAAGAGCAGTTACTAAACAAGGCTTCCAGATATCATCCACTTAATTTAGGGGACTTTAAGCCAAAAGAACTCATCTTACATAAATAAAAATCTCTTGATTGAGTTCTGAACACCTGGGTTTGCTTGAAGGTGTAAACTTATTTCTGTTTGTTAAGACAAAGGAGACTTTTTAAGTTAGCTTTCAAAATCTGTGACTTGTTTAGAAAGTGGAGCTTCTGGTTTGGCAGAGAATGGGACGGTCATGGGAGGCTGGATCTCCAGCCTCTCAGTCCGGTTTCGCTTTGCCTAGCATCTCTTAAAGAGACGGAAAGTTGCCCTGGAGGGGCAACAAAGAAAGAGGGATATTTCAGGAGCTTGGATCTGGTGGTGACCAATCTGGGCGGACTGAAGCCCCCTCTAAAGGGGCGGAAGAAAGGCTGCCGGGAGAGCCAAGGCAGCCCAAGTTGTCTGCAGCCGGAAGGGAAGCTATGAAAAACAGCTGATTTCCAACAACATGCTATGTCTGGGTGAGCTGAAGTCTTTTTCTTCTCCTTGTGATTGAAAATGTTGAGACCCTGAAAGGGAGAACTTGAAAGAGTAAAGACCCCCAGAGAGACTTTTGAAGTGGCAATTTAACATTAAGGGGAAATGTTAAAAGAATATCAAACTATTGGAGTATCGGAGTGTGGAGACTGCTAAATAAGCCAATAAGTAAGCCAAGGAGGACATCTAGTGGCAAAAAATAAGAATTAAAAAGAGAGTGACCTTGGGAAGCTTGAGAACAAAACAAAGCCTTGGTCTGAGATAACAAGTGAAAAGACTGTTTATAGCTATGCTTGTTGACATTGGCCAAAAACTAAATAGACATTATCTGGGGAAAAAAGAACATTTTAGATCCAAGAAGGGACTGGAGGAGGTAGATTTGCCTCACAACAGCTGATTCCTGTTTACGCTTTGGATATAGGTTTAAGACTGTGAGCCACAAAATGAGTACATCTAATATTTCCAGACTTGCAAAGAAAACCTCTTTGGCGCCCTCTGTCAGACAAGCCAGTCCAACAACTCAGAGTTCTGTTGGTACATTGCTACAGTGTGACAAAGCAAGCATGACTCAAGATGAAACACAGGCCTCTTTAAAATTAATTCAAGAAATCTTGCAGAGAAACCATGAGGAAACACAAAGTAAACTGGAGAAAGTAAGCAAAGAAATTCTGGATATAAAGGCACAATTTGAAGCTCAAAATCAAAAGATCATTAAAAATGAACAGAAAATCCAGGAAGTGGAAAATAAAATTGAAGACATTGACAAAAAGGTGGAAATGTTATTGCAAAAGAATGAAGGACTGGAACAAACAAATCAAGAGCTAGAATGGGCTATGGCAATGGTAGAAATGAGAGAAGCGGAACATTATTTGAGGTTTCAAAATATTCCTGAAGATAGTGAAGAAAATATAGAAATGGTGATTATTGAGTTGTTGGCAGAACTTTTAAACGCAGACAGAGCAGATATCCAAAATGAGACAGATCAAATATTCTGCATGAATTCAAGCTATGCAAGAAAAAACAGATTACCAAGAGAAGTGCATGTGAGGTTCATGAAGAAATCAACAATAGATGAAGTACTGAGAAAAGTGAAAGAGGAACCCTTACAATATAAAAAAAGAAATTGTGGTCCTAAAACAGATACCCAAGAGAGTAAGGGATACCCGGAGACACTACCATTTTCTAACTACAAAGTTGATTGCCAAAGGCATAAATTTCAGATGGCTAATGCCAGAAGGCATTTTAATAAACTGGAATAATACAAGATATCGACTGGATTCAATATGGAAAGCAGAGGACTTTGAAGTAAGAAATAGAGCAATCTTGGATGAAGGATTGCATCAACAACAAGAGGATAAGCAGATGGGAGAGACGGCCCAAGGAGTGATGGCACAAGCAGAACAACAGAAGGAGAAAGGTGAACAAACAGGTGAAGGAGAAGGAACTGCCAGAGAACAAAGGACTACAAGATCGACTAGACCAAAATATAAGTAATGAAAGAGGAAATGGAGAAAAAAAATGATTTTTTTTCGGTAAACGTAAATGGACTAAACTCCCCATGAAAAAGAAATAAATTTTTTAGGAAACTTCAGAAATTAAATATAGATATAATCTGTTTACAAGAGACACACATAAAAAAACAACTGTCCACTTTCCTACCAGAATCTTGAAGGAAGGAAGTCACGAAGACATCTTGATTCAGTCAGCTCCGGTTTACTTTGAGGTAAAGTATTGATCCAACACAGACCTATAGTAAGCAGGCTCTGTGCCATACAAAGTTCGCGCTGGGAGCAACCACCTCCCAGCATTCCTTAAATGCAATTGAGATAACGCTACTCCACCCTTTACCCCATTAATTGGCAACCCCACCCCGCCCAACAAACCACGTGAAGTATTAATCCACCCAGCAATTATCAGACACTCCACCCTCCTATCACCCAACCAGCAGTCAGCAGCAAGCAAATTGTTAATCTGTTTCTGTCCATTCTCCTAAACACGCTCTGGTGTGTCTGTGTCAGCTTCCCTACCAGACTCCACACGAAGAAAGCACAGACGAAGGCTTCTGGGTGAAAACAGCTCCGGTTTACTTCAAGGAAAAGTGATGACTTTAACACAGACAAGCATCAAACCAGCTCTGTGCTATACAAAGTTTGCGCTGGGAGCAACTGCCTCCCAGCGTTATTTAAATATACTTGATGATTTTACTCCACCCTATGCAATTATGGACCACACCTCCACCACACCCGTGCTCATTAACCCTCATCTGCACCACACCTGAATTCATGCACATCTCCCTGCCACACCCAACATCCCCACCTTCCTGGCTTCCAATCAGCGTTCCAAAACCCCTGCGCAGGTTCAATCCTCCTTCGCACGCCTTGCGCTAACAAGGCAATACTCGGGTCGCCGCCTATCAGCTGGTTACAATTTCACCGCTGATCAGCTGTTCGCCGGTTTTGAGGTAGCTCTGCGCATGCGTGACAGTCCCTCTGCGCATGGCATTTCCTGCTTCTTAGAACAGCTGGCAGCTTCCGTATCTTCGTCAGAGGCTCCACGCTCGTATGCTCATTTGAAACGCCGCGCTGCTGCACAGCCTTTGCTTCTCCCTTCATAGGTCAGTCCCCCCTGTCTTGTGTGTCAAGCCTGGGAGGGCTTGACATGCGGCCCCCCCTACCAGGTGTCCTCCTGCAACAGGTAAAACATAGATTAGGTCGGTAGGGGAGTTATGGGTACATGTCCCCTTCCCCCTGGCTTTTGAGGATATTTACGATGGTATTTGCGTATCAACCGAGGGGCTTCCATATCTGTTTCCCTCACCCATGATGCCTCTGATAGTGGATATCCCTTCCATAGTACTAGATATTGCAATCGGCCCCGCCTATACCTTGAATCGAGTGGTTTCTTGATTTCGTAATGACCTCCCCCAACTTGGCCTGGGGGTTGAGGTATTTGCCTAAATGATGGTTTAGTTACTGGCTTTAGTAACCCACTGTGGAAAAGTGGGTACACTCTACCAAGGGTGTGAGGTAGTTTCAATTTTACTGTCACGGGGTTAATTACCCGTTCTATTTTGAAAGGCCCGATATATTTTGGGCCTAGCTTTTTGCATGGTCTGCGTAATTTTAAATATTTGGTGGATAGATACACTTCTTCACCAACTTGGAAGGGTTTTTGTGGACTTCTCCTTTTGTCAGCTTGTCTTTTCGCTGCTATCTCCGCTTTTTGTAGGGCTTTTTTAACTGTTATCTACACATTGTTGATTTGATTTATCCAATTGCTCGGTTGTCGCGATCCCATATCCCCTTGAGGTAATTCGGGGATAGGGACAAAATCTATCCCATTTACCACTCGAAATGGAGTAAACCCTGTGCTACTGTGGAGGGTGTTATTATACGCTACCTCCGCAAACGGTAGGAGTTCAGCCCAATTTGTCTGCTGATAGTTGACATAACATCTGAGGTATCATTCAATCATTGCATTGGCACGTTCAGCCCCTCCGTTCGTGCTGGGATGAAATGCAGAACTTAGTCCTTGAGACGATCCAATAGATTTGATGAAGTTTCTCCAAAAATGGGAAGTGAATTGTACTCCTCGGTCTGTAATGATGCGTCGAGGTACCCCATGTAATCGATAGATATGGGTCACAAAGAGTTTTGCTAAACGTCTTGTAGATGGTAAACTTTTGCAGGGAATAAAATGTGCCTGCTTTGAAAACAGGTCTATTACCGTCCATATCACAGTATTCCCGTGACTAGTTGGTAAATCCACTATAAAGTCCATACCAATCTCTTCCCAAGGATGGTTCGGGTCAGATACTTGTAACAGGCCTGATGGTTTCCCCACTCGTGGTTTTGTGACTGCACACATGGAACATTCTCGAACGTACTTTTCTATATCCTTTTTCATCCCTGGCCACCAAAACTGTCATTTGAGTAAATGTAGGGTGTTTAGAAACCCAAAATGCCCAGCTGCTTTTACATCGTGACCTTGGCTAAGCACTTCTAACCGTAGGGATTGTGGAACATATAATTTTCCCCCTTTCCAACCTAATCCATCTTTCATAGTGAGAGTTTGGGGATGACTTATCAACCATGGATCAACCATAAGGCCACCTTGTAGAGTTTGTACCAAGTCATCCACAGACTGTACCACCGAAATTTTATCTCCGAATTGCCCAATCGGGGGTATGAGGGCTTGAACCACTTCCTCCCGCTTACTATGGTACTGGGGTTTTCTAGATAGTGCATCCGCAAGGAAATTTTTCCCTCCCGGAACATACTTTAGTTGGAATTTGAATCGTTGAAAATATAGTGCCCACCTTACGTGTTTTGGAGCTAATCGTCTGGGCGATTGTAGTGCTTCTAGATTTTTGTGGTCAGTCCACACTTTGAACACCTCTTTTGCTCCTTCTAGAAAATGGTGCCATGTAGCTAACGCCCACCTCACTGCATATGCCTCCTTCTCCCAAACAGCCCACCTACGCTCAGTAGTAGTTAATTTACGAGAAGTGAATGCACAAGGCTGTAATTTTCCTTGTTCATTTTTTTGTAACAGCACCACTCCTACTGCCACATCGCTTGCATCCGTTTGTACCACAAAAGGTTCTTCTAGATTGGGATGTTGTAAGAGTGGTTCTCTAGAAAACAAGGTCTTTAATGTTTCAAATGCATGTTGGCACTCAAGTGACCAGGGTAAGGGTTGATTTGGTCGAGGGTTACTCCCTGTGGGTTTTGTACATAGTAAGTCTGTTAATAGCAACGCCACTTGGGCGAAAGATGGAATGAACTGCCTGTAGAAATTTGCAAAGCCTAGGAAACTTTGCAATTGACGACGCGTCTGTGGCGGTTGCCAATCTAACACACTCTGAACTTTTGTTGGATCCATTTCTATTCCTCCTCCTGATATTCTATATCCTAAATAATCCAATTTACTTTGGTGAAATGCACACTTCGATAGTTTGACATATAATTGGGCATCGAGGAGTTTCTGTAGTACCTTACGGACTGATTGCACATGATCTTCCTTATTTTCTGAATATATAAGAATATCATCAAGGTACACCAGAACTCCTTGGTATAAATATTCACACAGCACTTCATTTATTAGCTGCATGAAGACAGCAGGAGCTTCTTGTAACCCAAATGGCATTACTCTGTATTGATAGCTCCCTAATGGGCTGTTGAATGCTGTCTTCCATTCATCTCCTTCCTTTATATGTACTCTATAATATGCTTCTCGTAAGTCCAATTTCGTGAAAATTTTACCTTTCGCCAAATGAGCCAATAGATCTTTCATAAGTGGAAGGGGATATAGGTTTTCTACACAGACTCCATTTAAGCCCCTAAAGTCCACACACAATCATAAACCCCCATCTTTTTTCTCTTTAAACAAGACAGGGGCTGCAACCCGCGACCTAGCAGGCTGGATAAAACCCCTTGCTAAATTCTTGTCAATATATCTCCTTAATTCTGCCATCTCATTTTGAGTCATTGCATACATGCGAGGCTTCGGGAGGGTTGCCCCTGTTTCTATATCAATGGCGCAATCAGTTGAACGGTGTGGTGGTAGTACGTCACATTCCTGTTCACTGAAGACGTCTGCAAGGTCGATATATTCCAAAGGAAAATCAACCTTCCCCTCGTTACTGGTTACCTGTGTCCTGGTTGTTTCTTCTCCTCTTTTCACCTGTTCATGGTGAGGTGGTTGAGGGCCTATACCAATCTGTACTCTACGACACCCTCCTTTCCACCAAATAGTTGGGCCCCATTTGTCCAACCAAGCTAAGCCTAATATTACATCTACTGTCATGGACGGAACTACGATAAACCTTATTATTTCCCAATGTTCCCCTAATTCCAATCGCACAGGCTCAGTGATAAAAGTAGCAGGTAATCCACCTAATAAGGATCCATCTACCTGTTCAAAGCGTACCGGTGTTTGTAATGACCTTACTCTAATACCTATATGACGTACTAACCGTTCACTAATGAGACACCTAGTACACCCGGTATCAAGCAGGGCATTACACTGTGTTCGTTTTCCTGAATATGTACTGATGATTGTAATAGGGAGGTTAAACGGACGAATGGGTTCGCTTACCATGGGATCTTCTGATGTCTTTATATCTTCATGGTATATGGTTAATGGGGGCTCCATTCCGCTGATCCCTTCATCAATAGCTAACCTCTCCCCTCGGGGTTTTGAGTTGTCGACATGTTGTTGTACTGCCCTCGATCCTTCAGGGAATTTCCTAGGTGATTTCTTTTCCACCACGTCTATCCTTCCTTTAGGAAGCGGCTCTCTGCACTCTGGAGCACGATGGCCCGGCAGGTTGCATCGGAAACAATGAAACGTTGAATGAGATGATCCGTCAGGTGGGCTGGATATTGGACCTAATTGCCAGAACTGTTCTGAATTTCTACGAAAACCTAGTTGATTATCACTTCTAGGACGGAACTCTTGCAAGCCCGTATCCAAGTCCGTGACCACTCTAAACCATTCTTGTAATCTTCCTGGAATTCCCCCATATACACATGCTTGTCTTAACTCTTTGTCTAGCCCTGCTTGGAATTGGTGTATCAATAATCGCTCAGGCCAAGTCCGTAATTTGCTTGCTACTCTTCGGAATTCTCTAACATACTTGGTAACTGGCCGACCTCGTTGTTTGATACTGAGAACCTCTCCTTCTGCCCTCCGGATTCTAGACAAATCCTCAAAACGGGTTTGAAGGGCCCCCAGAAATGCTCCAACATTAGCTAACTCATGAGCATGATCAGTATGTAAGTCGGCCACCCACTCCAAAGCCTCTCCCTGTAGGGCTGCTGTTACTGCTCCTACCATGGCCCATTGAGAAGGGTAAAGGTGGCCATATCTATCCATATGTCCAATGGCTTGACTCAAAAAAAGGGCTAGTTTATCAGGATTGCCATCAAAGGTCACATTCAATGGTGGAGGACCCCAAACAGATCCCTGCAGCCATGGTCCGGGACCCCACCCTGTTGTATATGAAGGACCCGTTGAAACTCCTGCTCCAGATGTAAGTGATTTTGACCCTCTTGAGAGTGGAACCCCAGGGGCTGATCTCAACCCTTTAGATGGAACCGTTGAGGACCCGCCGGTCCCTCCCCGTGATTTATCCATAGTGCGGCTGTTACCTTGTGTCCCCACCCTTCCCTGATATAAATCACCTCCACGTGTGGGTTCGGGTTTCAATTTTGGACTGGCTAACCGAAACCGACCTGAACCTGTGTGGG
Organism: Crotalus adamanteus; assembly: GCA_039797435.1. Taxonomy (NCBI): domain Eukaryota; kingdom Metazoa; phylum Chordata; class Lepidosauria; order Squamata; family Viperidae; genus Crotalus; species Crotalus adamanteus. The sequence continues at coordinate 45,733,103 of CM077935.1, read as the reverse complement.
TAGAGGAGGAACCTATTTGTGACCATGATGTTGCTTCCGGTCCTGGCATCCATCTCTGCCATGAAGGCGCATCCTGGTATCCTCCTTCTCCAAATTGCTCTCGTAACAGGTCCATAACAGTTTGGCCAGGGGCTGTGGCATAACTCCAGTCCTCCTCCTCATCCGTCGGGTGTCGCTCCCGCCACTGGGTTATCATCCGACCGTCCTCCCCTGGACCAACTCCACATCCCTCTGCCATACCCGTTACTATAGGACTTTGCCACCATTCTCCGGCCAGGGTATGGCCTCCTGACGCCATTCCTTGGGGTCCTTGTACCTCAATGGGAGGGTTGGACAAGCATGCTTCCCTCACCTTAGGACGTTGTTCAGCAATAGGAGCTTCCAGTCCCTCGTCCTTTTCCTGTACAGTCCCCTGATCAGATTCAACAGGGATAATATCTTGTACACCTTCTGCCATTCTGTAATGAGTCAACCTATGCCAGTAACCCACCAAAGTGGATTCAAAACTCAGGCTAGGCACAGGAAATGCAATTGCTCAGACTAGACTCACAAAGGGAGAACCCTCCAAAACCACAAAGGGGGTGGGGAACAAAACAAAGGGAAGAGAAGGTTTGGGGTTTGTTGGAGCGCAAACTTTCCTGTCAGCTTCCCTACCGGACTCCACATGAAGAAAGCACAGACGAAGGCTTCTGGGTGAAAACAGCTCCGGTTTACTTCAAGGAAAAGCGATGACTTTAACACAGACAAGCATCAAACCAGCTCTGTGCTATACAAAGTTTGCGCTGGGAGCAACTGCCTCCCAGTGTTATTTAAATATACTTGATGATTTTACTCCACCCTATGCAATTATGGACCACACCTCCACCACACCCGTGCTCATTAACCCTCACCTGCACCAGACCCGAATTCATGCACATCTCCCTGCCACACCCAACATCCCCACCCTCCTGCCTTCCAATCAGCGTTCCAAAACCCCTGTGCAGGTTCAATCCTCCTTCGCACGCATTGCGCTAAGAAGGCAATACTCGGGTCGCTGCCTATCAGCTGGTTACAATTTCACCGCTGATCAGCTGTTCGGCGGTTTTGAGGTAGCTCTGCGCATGCGTGACAGTCCCTCTGCGCATGGCATTTCCTGCTTCTTAGAACCGCCGGCAGCTTCCGTATGTTCGTCGGAGGCTCCATGCTCGTATGCTCATTTGAAACGCCGCACTGCTGCACAGCCTTTGCTTCTTCCTTCATAGGTCAGTCCCCCGTCTTGTGTGTCAAGCCCGGGAGGGCTTGACAGTCTGGCCATCAGCTGTTCAGCGGGCCTCCGCCCATCAGCTGTTCAGCAGCTCCAGCGTCTTCTGCGCATGCGCGGCTCCCCACAGCCTCTTTCTGTGCAGGCTTGGCTTCCTGGGACCTCTGTTTGCGCAGGCGCGGCTTCTCATGCTGAAGGGAACCTCCCGTCAGCTGTTTGACGGTCCGAACAACGCCCTGCAGGAGTCCGGATGGTAAGCTGCTTTGGATCCAATGCTGGCTCTTTCTCCACCTCCATCGTGCTGACCTGCCACCTTCCCCCTCTTGAATGTCAAGCCCTGGGAGGACTTGAAAGGCAGCCCCCCTTACCAGGTGTCCTCCTGGAAGTAGGATAATATAATTAGGTTGGCGTTGTGGAATTTGGCATAGTCCTCCTCCCCCCTGGTTTTTGGGGATGTTTGCAATGGTATCGCCGTATTAACCGAGGTGCATTAACATCTGCCTCCCCCACCCAGGATGCTTCGGACATTGGGTATCCCTTCCATTGTACCAGGTATTGCAACCACCCTCACCGATCCTGGGAATCAAGTATTTTCTTGATTTGATAATGACCTCCCCCAACTGGACCAGGGGGTTGTTGTATCTGTCTGAATGAAGATTTCATTACTGGTTTCAGTAGCCCACTGTGGAAGACTGGGTACACTTTGCCAAGGCTGTGGGGCAACTCTAATCTTACTGTTACTGGATTGATGACCCGTTCTATCCTAAAGGGTCCCATATATTTTGGTCCTAACTTCTTACATGGCCTGCGTAACTTTAAGTATTTAGTGGACAGGTACACTTCCTTGCCGACCTGGAAAGGTTTCCGTGGACTTCGTTTCTTGTCGGCTTGTCTTTTTGATGACTGTTCCGCTTTCTGTAATGCCTTTTTTACCGATTTCCATACACTTTTAATTTGGAGTACCCAATTGTGGGGTTGTTGTGACCTAGGGTCTCCCTGAGGGCATTCGGGAATAGGAACAAACTCTATTCCGTGTACCACCCAGAAAGCAGTAAACCCTGTGCTGCTGTGGATGGTGTTGTTATATGCCACCTCAGCGAATGGTAGGAGATCAGCCCAATTCGTCTGCTGATAATTGATATAACTTCTGAGATAACGTTCAACCATTGCATTGGCACATTCAGCTGCTCCATTTGTGCTGGGGTGGAATGCGGAACTCAACCCTTGAGACGAACCAATAGACATGATGAAATCTCTCCAGAATCGGGTGGTGAATTGCACCCCTCGGTCTGATATGATGCGACGAGGCACTCCATGTAGGCGATAGATATGTGTTATAAATAGTTTGGCTAACCACCTAGCTGATGGTAACCTTTTGCAGGGTATAAAATGTGCCTGTTTTGAAAACAGGTCTATCACCGTCCATATCACAGTGTTCCCGTGGCTAGCTGGTAGATCGACTATAAAGTCCATTCCAATTTCTTCCCACAGACGGTTAGTGTCGGACACCTGTTGGAGCAGGCCTGACGGTTTTCCTACCTGTGGTTTTGTAGTCGCACACATGGAACATTCCCGGACATATTTCTCAACATCAGTTTTCATACCTGGCCACCAAAACTGTCGTTTGAGCAGGTGCAGGGTTTTCAAGAACCCAAAATGACCGGCTGACTTAACATTGTGGCCTCGCCAAAGAACCTCCACCCGTAGGGATTGTGGGACATATACTTTCTCATCCTTCCATGCCAACCGATCCCTCATAGTGAGAATATGGGGATGGCTTGTTAACCATGGATCACTTAGAAGAGCGCCTTGCAGAGTCCATACCATGTCTTCCATAGATCATACTACCAGAATTTTATCCATTACCTGCACAGGTGGAGGTATGAGGACCTGTACCACCTCCTCCCGCTTGCTATGGTATTGTGGTTTCCTTGATAATGCATCTGCAAGAAAATTCCTCCCCCCCCCGGTACATACTTTAATCAGAATTGGAAACGTTGGAAATATAACGCCCATCTCACATGTTTTGGAGCGAGTCGTCTGGGTGTTTGTAGTGTCTCAAGATTTTTGTGGTCAGTCCACAATTCAAAAGTTTCTTTTGCTCCTTCTAGGAAATGCTGCCATGTGGCTAATGTCCACCTTACTACGTACGCCTCCTTCTCCCAAATCGCCCACCCCCATTCAGTGTTGGTTAATTTACGTGAGGTGAATGCACATGGTTGCAAATTCCCCTGTTCATTCCTTTGTAAGAGTACCGCCCCTACCACCACATCACTTGCATCTGTTTGTACTACAAAGGGTTCCTCTGGATTGGGATGTCATAAGACTAGCTCCCTTGAAAACAAAACTTTTAAAGTTTCAAATGCTTCTTGGCACTTAAGCAACCAGGGTAATGGTTGGTTTGGTTGTGGTTTGTTACCTGTGGCTTTTGTATGAAGTAACTCCATTAACGGTAACGCCACTTCAGCAAAAGATGGAATAAATTGTCTATAAAAGTTTGCAAAGCTGAGAAAACTTTGCAGTTGACGGCGCGTTCATGGCACTTGCCAGTCCAGGACAGCCTGCACTTTCACTGGATCCATTTCCACCCCCCCTCCAGATATTCTGTACCCAAGGTAATCTAATTTACTTTGATGGAATGCACACTTTGACAACTTAACATACAATCGTGCATTGAGGAGTTTGCGTCGAACTTGTCGGACTAACCGCACGTGATCTTCCTTGTTAGCCAAATAAATGAGAATGTCATCGAGGTATACAAGAACTCCTTGGTACAAATGTTCATGCAGCACTTCATTTATAAGCTGCATAAACACAGCAGGAGCCCCCTGTAACCCGAACGGCAGTACTCTATATTGGTAACTCCCCAATGGACTGTTGAATGCGGTCTTCCACTCGTCCCCTTCTTTTATGCATACCCTGTAATACACTTCCCACAAATCCAATTTTGTAAAGATCTTACCTTTTGCTAAATGGGCCAAAAGGTCTTTCATGAGCGGAAGGGGATATAACTTTTCCACACATACTCCATTAAGACCTCGAAAGTCCACACACAGATGTAACCCACGTCTTTTTTCTCTTTAAACAAAACAGGGGCCGCAACCCGCGACCAGGTGGGTTTGGATAAAACCTCTCGCCAAATTTTTATCAATATACCTCCTCAACTCCGCCATCTCATTTGGAGTCATAGCGTACATGCGAGGCTTCGGGAGTTTTGCCCCTGCCATGATATCGATGGCACAATCGGTTGAACGGTGAGGTGGTAGTACATCTCATTCTTGTTCGTCAAATACATCTGCGAGGTCGGTGTATTCTGATGGAAAGCCAACCTCCCCCTCTTCCCTGGTTACTTGTTCATTAATACTCTCCTTTCCTCTTTTAACTTGCTCATGAGGAGGTGGCTGGGGACCCACCCCAATATGAACTCTGCGATACCCTCCTTCCCACCAGATAGTTGGACCCCATTTATCCAGCCAGGCTAAACCTAAAATAACAGCTTCCATCATGGACGGAACTACTACAAAACGAATTATCTCCCAATGTTCCCCTAACTCCAACCGTACAGGTTTGGTGATGTAGGTAGCAGGCACCCCCCCCCTCCAGTAAGGACCCATCCACCTGCTCAAATTGCACTGGTGTGCTTAAGGGCCTTACTCTAATACCTGCTTGCCGCACTACATGTTCACTAATTAAACACCTAGTACAGCCAGTATCAAGGAGTGCGTTACACTGTCTCCGACACCCCAAATATGTACTAGTGATTGTGATAGGGAGGGTGAATAGATGAATGGGTTCACTTACCATGGGATCTTCTGATGTCCTTACGTCCTCGTTGTATACGATCAATTGAGGTCCCACACTGCTGGTCTCTTCCTCAGCATTCAATCTCTCTCCTCGAGGCATAGAACCCTCGATATGTTGTTGCAGCACCCGTGATCTTTCAGGGATTTTTCTCAGTGTACTCTTTGCCGACACTTCTGCCCTTCCTTTAGAAAGTGGCTTGGGACATTCTGCCACTCGATGCCCCGGTTGGTTACACCGAAAACAGCGAAAAGTCGGACGGGGTGTTCCGCCAGGTGGACTAGACGCTGGGCTTGGAGGCCGTGGTCATTCAAGATTCCTTCATGATCCCAGCTGCCCATCACCCCTTGGACGAAATTCCTGTAACCATGTGTCCAAATCCATGGCCACCCGGAACCACTCTTGTAATTTACCCGGGATCCCCCGGTATACACATGCCTGTCATAGATCTCTATCCAATCCTGCTCGGAATTGGTGTACCAACAGGCGCTCAGGCCAGGTTCGTAATTTGCTGGCTATGCATCGGAAATCCCGGACATATTCTGCAGCCGGCCTGCCTCGTTGTTTTATTCCTAACACTTCCCCTTCTGCCCTCTGGATCCTAGATACGTCCTCAAAATGGGTTCAGAGGGCACCCAGAAATGTCCCAATATTAGCTAGTTCCCGGGCATGGTCACTATGTAGATTGGCCACCCATTCCATGGCTTCCCCCTGTAGGGCTGCTGTCACTGCCCCCACCATGGCCCACTGAGATGGGTAAAGGTGGCCGTATCAATCCATATGTCCTATTGTCTGACTAAGGAAAAGGGCCAGCCGGTCTGAGTTCCCATCGAATGTGACATTAAGGGGTGGAGGACCCCAGACGGAGCCCTGTGGCCATGGTCCAAAACCCCACCCTGGTCCAGGCGAAGGACCTACCGAGCCCCTTGCTCTAGGAACTATTGTCTCTGATCCCCTCGAGATCGGGACCCCAGGGCCTGGCCCGGATCCCCGAGAAGGAACTGCTGAAGGCCTCCCGGGACCTCCTACTCATGTCCTATCTATTGGTTGGCTAGGACCTTGGCTACCAACCCTTCCCTGATGTAAATCACCCCCACGGCTGGGATCCAGTTTCAGCTTTGGACTTGCTAATCTGAACCGTCCTGTAGCTGACTGGGTGGAGGAGGAACCACCCTGTGACCAAGATGTTTTTTCTGCACCTGGGGCCCACCTCTGCCAGGAGGAAGAGTCCTGATACCCTCCTTCTCCAAATTGTTCACACAATAGATCCATGGTGGTTTGTCCAGGAGCCGTGGCATAGCTCCAGTCTTCCTCATCTTCATCCATCATATGTCGTTTTTGCCACTGGGATGTCACTTGGCTTTCCTCCCCAGGTCCAAGTCCATAACCCTCCAGCATCCCAGTTACTGCAGGGCTACACCACCATTCCCCGGAAAGAGCATTCCCACCTGTTGTCATTCCTTGGGATCCTAGGACATCACTTGGCCTGTCCACCGGCCGGGGCTCCACCACCTTAGGGCGTACTGCTGGTTGGTCAGTGACTGGAGGGTCTGTTCCTACCTCCTCCACTTGAACCTCCTCAGGGTCAGCCTCAACAGAAGCCACGTCCGGAACGCCTTCTGCCATAACTCAAAATCAAAACAAGCCAACCAGGCTGAGTTCAACAAACCCAAAAAAGGTGGACAAGGAAACCAGGATAGGCACAGGAAACACAATGAGTATTGGAGACACAGAGAAGGGAAACAACTGGGAAAATATATAGAGAGAGGTTTAAAGGGAGCGCGAACCTTCTGTCCACTTTCCTACCGGAATCTTGAAGGAAGGAAGACACGAAGACACCTTGATTCAGTCAGCTCCGGTTTACTTTGAGGTAAAGTATTGACCCAACACAGACCTATAGTAAGCAGGCTCTGTGCCATACAAAGTTCGCGCTGGGAGCAACCGCCTCCCAGCGTTCCTTAAATACAATTGAGCTAATGCTACTCCACCCTCTACCTCATTAATGAGCAACCCCACCCCGCCCAATAAACCATGACTCCACGTAGCAATTATCAGACACCCCACCCTCCTATCACCCAACCAGCAGTCAGCAGCAAGCAAATTGTTAATCTGTTTCCGTCCATTCTCCTAAATGCACTCCGGTGTGTCTGGCCGTCAGCTGTTCAGCGGGCCTCCACCCATCAGCTGTTCGGCAGCTCCAGCGTCTTCTGCACATGCACGGCTCCCCACAGCCTCTTTCTGTGCAGGCTCGGCTTCCTGGGACCTCTGTTTGCGCAGGCGCGGCTTCTCGTGCTGAAGGGAACCTCCCGTCAGCTATTTGACGGTCCGAACAACGCCCTGCAGGAGTCTGGACGGTAAGCTGCTTTGGATCCGATGCTGGCTCTTCCTCCACCTCCATCGTGCTGACCTGCCACCTTCCTCCTCTTGAATGTCGAGCCCTGGGAGGGCTTGACAACAACATTATAAACTGTTGGAATACCCGAAAATGGGGAAGCTTCATTATACATCAGCACAACAAAAGAAACGAGGGGTGGCAGTATAAGTTAAAGAGACAATAGATTCTAAATTAATATACTCAGGTGAAGAAGGAAGAATTGTAATGGTTGAAATATATTTACATCAAAAACAAATACTGTTAGTGGCAATTTATGCCTCAAATGATAATCAAGAACAATTTTATCAAAGATTACACAGGAAATTAATAGAAATGGAATACCAAAATATTTGTTTAATAGGAGACTTTAATGCGATAGTAGATGGAACAATGGATTATAAAAGTAGCAAAACAGGAAAACCCGTAAGAAGAAGACTACCCAAGACATTCTTTGATATGGCAGAAGAAATTGGAATACAAGATGTCTAGAGAGAAACCAATCCTCAAAATTGACAATATACTTTTTACTCAAATAGCCATAAATCTTGGTCAAGAATTGACATGATTTGGATGACTTCTGAATTAAGGATGGATATACAGGAAATTGAGATAGAAATAGGCACATGGACAGATCATAACCCTTTAAAAGCGACATGGAAAGGAATACAAAAAAAACCAAGATGGATTTTAAATCAATCTATACTAAAAGACAAAGAATTCATAGAGTTGGCAAAAAGAGAAATGGAATTCTTCTTTAAAGAAAATAAAGAAGAAGATACATCACTACAAAACTTATGGGACACAGCTAAAGCGTATTTTAGAGGTATAGCTATAACGTATATGGCAAAGAAAAATAAACAGAGAAGACAGCAATATTTATTATTAAAAGAAAAATTTAGAAAGTTAGAGACAGAATTACAACAAAATCCACAGAAAAAGACTTTGAAAAGAGAAATGGAAATAATAAAACATAAGCTGAATTTGTTGGACTCAGAAAAATTGGCGGAACAAATAAAGAGAGCAAAACAAAATTTCTTCGAAAATGCCAATAAGCCAGGAAGATGGCTAGCTTATAAGCTCAAAAAACAGAAAGAGAAGAAAATAATACATAATTTAGTAGATGGAAAAGGTTGTTTACAATTTAAAAAGGAAGAAATAAAAAAGATGATTAAGAAATATTATAAGGAATTGTATGGTAAAGAGGAGGCTGCAAGAGAGAGAATTGCTCAATACCTAGAAGAAAGTAAATTGCCAAAAATTCCAGAGACATTCAAAACTATGTTAGAAGAAAGAATAACAATGATGGATATATTAGAGGCTATAAAACGACAAAAAAATGGGAAAACACCAGGCCCAGATGGGCTACCGGCTGAACTTTATAAAAATCTACAAGATACATTAAGCGAACCACTGAAAGATGTTTGTAATGGACTATTGTTAGAGGCCAAACTCCCAAATACATGGATAGAAGCAAATATTACTTTGATACCAAAAAAAGATTCAGACATGACGTATATTAAGAACTATAGGCCGATTTCATTACTCAATGTGGATTACAAAATTTTTACTTCAATAATGGCAGAGAGATTGAAAAAAATACTTAGTTGAATTTATACATCCACATCAGGGTTTCTCAACCTTAGCAAATTGAAGATAGGTGGACTTCAGTTCCCAGAATTCCTCAACCAGCTTGCTGACTGGGAAATTCTGGGAGCTGAAGTCCATCCATCTTTAATTTGCCAAGGTTGAGAAACATTGATCCAGATGAAAACGGCTTTTTACCGAAGAGACAAATTAAAAACAATTTAAGGGTGATAATGGACGTATTAGAATACTATGAATTACATCCAGGGAAACAATTAGCATTAGTGTTTTTAGATGCCCAAAAGGCATTTGATAATATTTCCTGGCAATTTATGGTTCAGCAATTACAAATAATGGATTTTGGAAAGAATTTTATAAATATGATAAAAACAATATATAGCAACCAGACAGCAAAAGTGATAGTGAATAGAGATTATACTGAGAGCTTTGAGATAAGAAAAGGTACGAGACAAGGGTGTCCACTATCTCCATTATTATTTATCTTTACTTTGGAAGTACTAAATAGAAGGATAAGACAGGACACAGAAATTAAAGGATTGAAAATAAAAGACGAAACATATAAGTTACAAGCATTTGCTGATGATTTAGTGTTTATCTTGGAAGAACCTTTAGAGATGATTCCTAAATTATGAGGAAAGATAGAAGAGTATGGAGAAATGGCAGGACTAAAAATAAATAAAGAAAAAACTAAAGTAATAGTTAAGAACCTCACAGATAAACAAAAAATGCAAATACTAGAGAAAACAGAGGTACAAATAGTGAAAAAAGTTAAATATTTAGGTATTCATATTTCGGCTAAGTGTTCGTCAATAAAAGAAGACAATTATACAAAATTATTGAAGCAAATAAAGCTAGACTTGGAAAGATGGAAAAATCTGCAGCTGTCAATATTAGGAAGAATTGCTACAGTAAAAATGAATGTGTTGCCAAAGATTTTATTTCTATTTCAAACAATTCCGATAAAACTTGAGAGAAAATTCTTTCAAGATTTAAATTCATTAATTTTGAACTTTATTTGGCAGGGAAAAAAGCTAGAATTAAGATGAAAACATTACAAGATGCTAAGGAAAATGGAGGTTTTGGGTTGCCGGAATGGACATTGTATTACCAAGCATCTGTGTTAACATGGGTGAAAGAGTGGATAACACTTAGAAATAAAAGGTTGTTGTATCTAGAGGGACATGATTTACAATTGGGGTGGCACGCTTTCTTATGGTACGGGAAAAACAGAGTTCATAAGTACTTTCAAAATCATTTTATAAGAAATGCCTTGTCAACAGTATGGGAAAAAAATTAAAGCTAAAATATATTTAAAAATTCCAGGGTGGTTATCAACGATGGAGGCATTTATACATCGGAACTTGGTAGACTTTGAAAAAATATGGACATACAAAGATATTCTAAATATTGATGGGAAATTAAAATCTAAACAAGAACTGGAAAATCAGGGAATTAACTTGTCCTGGTGGGCACATTTACAGATACAAAGTAGATATGAAAAAGATGTAAAAATGTATGGATTTTATAAGGATCAAACTGTGTTTGATAAGATTTTGTTAACCTCAGATGAGAAATTAATTAAGAAAATGTATAACTTTTTGTTAATTTTGGATATGGAAAGTGAACAAGTGAAAGAAACAATGACAAGATGGGAGAAAAATTTTGGCTATAATATAGAATTAGAAAAATGGCAAATGTTATGGGAGAGAAACTACAAATTAACAATGTCAACTTCATATAAAGAAAATCTGTATAAAATGTTTTATAGATGGCACTTGCCGCCAGCAAGATTAGCAAAAATGTTTAAAAATATGTCAGATAGATGTTGGAAATGTAAACATAACATAGGCACGTACTATCACATTTGGTGGACATGTGGTAAGGCAAAGGTCTATTGGAAAAAGATACATATGTGGTTAGAAAAAATATTGGGTGAACAAGTGGATGTTAAACCTGAACTTTTTTTACTAGGTATTATGCCTGAAAAGACTAATAAGCAGAAATTATATTTAATCTTACACATCACCACAGCAGCGAGAATAATTTTTGCACAATACTGGAAGAATGAAAGATTGCCATCAGAAGAAGAAATAATCAGGAAAATATTGGAATGTGCAGAGATGGACAGATTAACTATGAGGTTGAAAGATAAAGAAGATACAGACTATTATCAAATTTGGGACCTATTTTATTGTTGGCTAGAGAAAAGAATGAAGGATTAAGAATTGAACATGTATTAGCATAGCAAACTCCAGACAACTCATTGATTGGAAAAATTAACATATGTTTATGAAAAAAAAAACAATAAAATCTTTATTAAAAAAAAAAAGAAAGTGATGGGGCATTTATAGCCCAAAAGTTAAGAAGACTCATTCCATTTTAAACATTCCATAGAACACTATCTATTCCAAAGTAGAAAACAGTTGGCTGTTCAAAAATACCTTTGTTATTTTTGGGGAAAAGTTCACATTTCACACCCTCTAGACTTCTGTTTAATGTGTTACATATGGAGAACTACTCTTTCTTGAAAATATCCAGTAATTTAATTAAATATAGGGCTATAACGTCTTTCAAATCATGGTTTCTCCTCTCTTTCATTTATTTTTGATGAATTATCATTTGAGATAATAGCTATTCTGTATGACCAATTTTTCATAGAAATAATATTTCACCATACAGATTTGGGATTACAATTTTTTTTAACTTTTCTTGGTAAATGGCAAGTGTTTAATTTTCGTAAAAGATCACACACACGTCACTAGCAACCCCTCTTCACATTTATTTAGTAATCCACCATGTAGAAAAAACTTTGCCCCTTAAGGGAAATGTGCCTTCTCCCAGAGAGGAAACAGATGAGCAGATGTAACAGAAAGCTCCAGAAGTTGAAAGTGGAAAACTCAAATTGGAAAGCAAAGTTCCAAGCCAGGTTTAACTCTATCAGTTAATAAAACACTTTGATATCTTTTCCTGATATCTGTGCACAGGACAAGGTGGAAAGCTCTTTAAGAAAATTGAAAGGGGGGAGGGAGAGACAGATGTTGAATTTTGGTTGGATAGGAAACCATTGGTTCACCTTCACTGAAACTACTGCCTCTAAGTTGCCTTTGAGCCCAGCTTGACTCCTGGTGACTTCATATACAGTCCACACAGTTTTGTATTTCAGAAGTGGTTGCCACTGTCTTCTTTCAGGATGTTTCATTTTCCCGACTTACAAGTCTAGCCTATGGCTCTGGTATTCCCTAGAAATCTCCCATCCAAGTACTTAACTAGGCTGGACCCAGCTTCCAAATCCAGACATGGTCAGAGATGAGAAGACAAAAACCTTGGTTTGAAAGACAAATGTGTAAGCCAAGCCTTTCAACAGTTAAATGACTTTAGCCCACAAGTCCTTAAGTCTGAAGGTTGAGGGCTAATCCCATTTATTAAGGAGCACTAATTATTCTGGTTTAGCTGTAAACAATAAATGCAGAAGAGGGGGGTGAATGGACGCATTTTTAGTCAAATAGAATTACTTTTATTATGAATGGAATGGGGTGGAGAAAAATGGATACAGGTTCAGAAAGAAAGCAAATATATCCCTTAAATGAATATTGATTGCAACATCATTATAATCTTTGGTCCAATTTAGTGATTAACTTTGTAGAAGTCATAAATTTCTCATTCACACAAGAACATTGTAAGTGTATTTGCAACTATAATTGATTCCAATAAAAAGTTCAGGAGGGTCCTGCAAAGCAGAGTGCAACCCAGCAGGAATATCATCCTCTCCCTAAATTCCAAGAGGTAACTTCTGAAAACTGGTGAGACTTTTCCCCAAGTGGGTTTTGAGATACTATATTCTTTTTTGTAGTTCATTGTTGTTGTTACAATCTGATTCATTTGAATAATGGCTACAACAGCTATTACCCTTTAAGTCACTGCAAAATGTCTTAAGCCAAGATTCCTAAAGTGTGTTTTTTAATCTAATTATGAATGAATCTGTATATGAACATTCTGCAAATCAACATAACTTGAGCTTCAGCTACATTAGGGACCCAAGAAAAGGGACTTACAGTGCAATTCTGCACATTAATTTGGGAGTAAATAAAAATAGTGAGTAGACCCCACTAAATATTAGAGAGTTCTGTATATGTGTCTAAGATTATGCTATCAGATTGTTAGTCTTAATGAGCAGAAACAGAGAAGAAGGAAAAAACATTAGAAAAACTTTCTAGTACTGTAGTTCCTTACATGCATATAGATATACATTTTCAGACATTACTGTATTTAAAACTTTCTTAGGAGAGGCATTTGTGTAACAAATCTGGAGGTGCAGTGATTGGCCACATTAGCATGTGATTCCCAAAGGGTGCTTGCAGGGAGAGGCAGGTAATACAGTGATATGTGAAGTATTGCTCCAGTACCCTGTGACAGAGAAGAAGGGCAGAGAAAAGGCAAAGGAGCAGATCCAGTGCTCTATTCACATTGTGCCATATTTGGAGACATAAGGACCATCTACTATGGGATGAAATGGAAAACCAGGCTTCAAAAGTAAGGAACTTGTTAGTGCAGGGGTTGGGAGAGGTAAAAAGAAAGAAAGGGGGTGAATTTCAGTGACTGGGTTTATCAAACTATCTTCCTATGTGGTGTGTGTAGGAATGAGGGTGGGGGAGGTGGAAGAAATAAGCTTTAGGCCCCAGCAAGAATGTGTGAGCTTCAAGCTTCTCATTTTGCAGACTGCATTTTAAGCTTTTATAAAGTGAACTCAGCTTCAGGTAAGACTGATCTTATTTTTTTACTTGGAGATGTTCAGAAAGTCTCAAAGCTTTCTTGAATGGAAAGCAGAAAGCACTTAGGATGGTTTAGCCCTAGTATCAACTCTTCATTTGCCCAAGTGTGGTTTTATATGACATGGGTATAGGTGTATACTTTTTTCTTAGTTTGAAGGAATATTGCAGCTCCAAAACTGATGCACTGTTTATTTATAAATGCACTCTCCAAAGTAGTAGTGACTGGAGGGCTTACAGTATTATCTAAGGCAATTTAAGGCTGCAGTCTATTGGAAGCAGGTCCCTTATGTGTAGGAACATGGAGCAAAGGCATTTAGAAGCTGGGACTTATTCCAAATTGCTTAAAACAAACTATCTCAAAGATGCTGTCAGAAGTAAAGTCTTCATCCTGGTTCATCCAAGCCGGGGATAAATAAGCAACATGGCGACTGCTTTGGGAAGAAGGTTACAGTTTATTGAAGAGGCAGAAAGATGGTTCTTTCAGGAAAGACCAGAGGAAAGAAGGGCTGAGCACATGGGCAAGGGGTTTTTATACCCCCTCTAGCCTTTTGTTTGGAATAGTTTCCTGTTCCTGTGGCATGAACTTTGGGGCTATTTCTGAGTGTTTTTCTAGGCCTTGATATCTGTGGTTTAATCCTATTATCATATCCTGCTTCCCTGGTGATGGGGCTAATGACTCCTAGAGTTTGGGTGGGGTATGCAGATTTTCTCTTTGTCTTCTTGAGTTCTCTGGCTCCAACTTTCTGATGGTTTTACATCTGCATTTGTATAGGGCTGGCTCCTGCTTGGGGCAAAGAGATTTGAGGCCAGGATTGGTTTGTGGTTTTAAAAATACTTTTGAGGAAATATATTTTTCTGCCTTTTTAATATTTCCTTCTCTGGGACTAACTTCCCTCGATGCTTTTTCACGAGGCAACTGGACTTTCTTGTTTTTCTTTGAAGACATTTCATTTCTCATCCAAGAAGCCTCTTCAGCTCTGACTGGATGGTGGGGAATGGAAAGATTTTTTTTTATAAATGTTTTATTTATTTTCTATTTTCACAAGCAAGTGCTCAATAGACAAAGTGGTGACTGAGTCCATTACAAATTCGGTGATACAAATAAGTTTTTCCAACTAGGTCCAATGTTACACCCGCCAGTACATCCTCTCTTCTTCTGGTAATAAAATTTTTTCCACATTAAGCAAATACAATTCTTATTATTGTTAGTAAACATACAATTACATATCAACATTTGTTACATTTTTCTAATAATATCAATAATATCAGTTTAGAATATCTTTCCTAGCCAAAACATCTTAATTGCATTTGCATTCAATTTCCACCTATGTCATGGTTCCAACAGATGAAACTCTTCAAAAGAACTTTGAGGCACTGTTTACCTTAAATAATCTTATGATTATGTTTAATGTGTTTGTATAACCCTGTACTTGGCTCTGGGAAGTCAGGGGGGGGAGGGGGGAGGGGGGGAGGATGGGTTGAAGGTTAAATAGCTCAGATAAGTAGAAATAGTTTTATTGTATATAATATTGATGTTTTAATTTAGAGAGAGGAATTGCTCGGGCATTTCCCCTGGACTGCATCCGGTGTGAGAAGATAGGAGGAAGGGGAGAAGTAAGTAGGAAGGTTGAGGAGAAGGAGGAGAGGGGGAGAGTGAGGAAGAAGAGGGAAAGAGGGAAGTGAGAGAAGAGGTTAGAGGGTGGATGCGGTTTGGGGGGAAATGGGTGAGCAATACCGAAAGTTGTGTGTATAAATGTATTTTACTCTTTATCTGAAGTATTTTTTATGAATGTAATGTAAAATTGAAAATAAAAATTTTTTAATAAAAAAAAAACAGATGAAAATCTGATTGTTGTTGTTAATTGCGAAGTTGTGTCCGACCCATCGCGACCCCATGGACAACGTTCCTCCAGGTCTTCCTGTCCTCTACCATCTTCTGGAGTCCATTTAAGTTCACACCTACTGCTTCAGTGACTCCATCCAGCCATCTCATTCTCTGTCGTCCCCTTCTTCTATTGCCCTCAATCTTTCCCAGCATTAGGCCCTTTTCCAGTGAGTCCTTCCTTCTCATTAGGTGGCCAAAGTATTTGAGTTTCAACTTCAGGATCTGGCCTTCTAAAGAGCAGTCAGGGTTGATCTCTTCTAGGACTGACCGGTTTGAACGCCTTGCAGTCCAAGGGACTCGCAGGAGTCTTCTCCAGCACCATAATTCAAAGGTCTCAATTCTTTTGCGCTCAGCCTTTCTTATGGTCCAACTTTCACAGCCATACATTGCAACTGGGAAAACCATGGCCTGGACTATACGCACTTTTGTTGGCAGGGTGATGTCTCTGCTTTTTAGTATGCTGTCTAGATTTGCCATAGCTTTCCTCCCCAGGAGCAAGCATCTTTTAATTTCTTGGCTGCAGTCCCCATCTGAGGTGATCTTTGAGCCCAGAAAAATAAAATCTGTCACTACCTCCATTTCTTCCCCATCTATTTGCCAGGAATTGAGAGGGCCGGATGCCATGATTTTGGTTTTCTTAATGTTGAGTTTCAAGCCTACTTTTGCACTCTCCTTCTTCACCCGCATCAAGAGGCTCTTTAGTTCCTCTTCACTTTCTGCCATTAGAGTGGTATCATCTGCATATCTTAGGTTGTTGATATTTCTCCCGGCAATCTTAATTCCATCTTTTGATTCATCTAGCTCTGCCTTTCTCATGTTGTGCTCTGCATATAAGTTAAATAGGCAGGGCGACAGTATACAGCCTTGCCGGACTCCTTTTCCAATTTTGAACCAATCAGTGGTTCCGTGTCCAGTTCTCACTGTTGCTTCTTGACCCGCATATAGGTTTCTCAAGAGACAAATGAGATGGTCTGGTACTCCCATCTCTTTAAGAACTTGCCACAATTTGTTGTGATCCACACAATCAAAGGCTTTTGCATAGTCAATGAAGCAGAAGTAGATGTTTTTCTGGAACTCCCTAGCTTTCTCCATGATCCAGCGTATGTTGGCAATTTGATCTCTAGTTCCTCTGCCTCTTCGAAATCCTGCCTGTACTTCTGGTAGTTCTTGATCCACATACTGCTGGAGTCTAGCTTGTAGGATTTTAAGCATAACTTCACTAGCATGTGAAATGAGTGCAATGGTGCGATAGTTTGAACATTCTTTGGCATTGCCTTTCTTTGGAATTGGAATGTAAACTGACCTTTTCCAATCCTGTGGCCACTGTTGAGTTTTCCAAATTTGCTGGCAAATTGAGTGTAGCACTTTTACTGCATCGTCTTTTAAGATTTTGAATAGCTCAGCTGGAATACTGTCACCTCCACTAGCTTTGTTGTTGCTCAGATTTTCTAAGGCCCATTTCACTTCACATTCTCGGATGTCTGGTTCGAGGTCAGTGACCATCTCATTGTGGTTATCTGGGATGTTAAGCTCATTCTTGTATAGTTCTTCTGTGTAGTTTTGCCATCTCTTCTTAATCTCTTCTGCCTCTGTTAGGTCTCTGCCATTTTGGTCCTTTATCATGCCCATCTTTGCATGAAACGTTCCCTTCATATCTCCAATTTTCTTGAAGAGATCTCTGGTCCTCCCTATTCTGTTGTTTTCTTCTATTTCTTTGCACTGTTCATTTAAGAAGGCATTCTTATCTCTTCTAGCTACTCTCTGGAATTCTGCATTCAATTGGGTGTATCTTTCTCTTTCTCCCTTGCCTTTCGCTTCCCTTCTTTCCTCAGCTATTTGCAAAGCTTCCTCAGACAGCCATTTTGCTTTCTTGCATTTCTTTTTCTTTGGGATGGTTTTAGTTGCTACCTCTTGTACAATGTTGCGAACTTCCATCCATAGTTCTTCAGGCACTCTGTCTATCAGATCTAATTCCTTAAATCTATTTGTCACCTCTACTGTATATTCATCAGGAATATGATTTAGTTCATACCTGAGTGGCCTAGTGCTTTTCCCTACTTTTTTCAATTTAAGCCTAAATTTTGCAACAAGAAGCTCATGATCTGAGCCACAGTCAGCTCCTGGTCTTGTTTTTACTGACTGTATAGAGCTTCTCCATCTTTGGCTGCAGAGCACATAGTCAATCTGATTTCTATGTTGACCGTCTGGTGATGTCCATGTGTAGAGCCGTCTCTTGGGTTGTTGGAAAAGAGTGTTTGTTATGACCATCGTATTCTCTTGACAAAATTCTATTAGCCTGTGCCCTGCTTCATTTTGTACTCCAAGGCCAAACTTGCTTGTTATTCCGGTTATCTTTTGGCTTCCTACCTTAGCATTCCAATCCCCCATGATGATAAGGACATCATTTTTTGGTGTTAATTCTATAAGGTGCTGTAGGGCTTCATAAAACTGGTCAATTTCATCCTCTTCAGCACCAGTGGTTGGGGCATAGATTTGGACTATTGTGATATTGAATGGTTTGCCTTGGATTCGAACTGAGATCATTCTGTCATTTTGGGGATTGTATCCCAGTATTGCTTTTCCTATTCTTTTATTGACTATGAAGGCTACTCCATTTCTTCTGAGGGATTCTTGCCCACAGTAGTATACCTGATGGTCATCTGAGTTAAATTCACCCATTCCTGTCCATTTTAGTTCGCTGATTCCTAAGATGTCGATGTTCAGTCTTGTCATCTCTTTTTTGACTACGTCTAGCTTGCCTTGATTCATGGATCTTACATTCCAGGTTCCTATGGAGAAAAAATCTTTACAGCATCGGACTTTCCTTTCACCACCAGATATATCCACAGCTGAGCGTCCTTTCGGCTTTGGCCCAGTCGCTTCATTCTTTCTGGCGCTACTAGTACTAGCCCTCTGCTCTTCCCCAGTAGCATATTGGACACCTTCCGACCTGAGGAGCTCATCTTCCAGCGTCATATCTTTTTGCCTTTTAGTACTGTCCATGGGGTTTTCATGGCAAAGATACTGGAGTGGTTTGCCATTTCCTTCTCCAGTGGATCACATTTTGTCAGAACTCTCTGCTATAACCTGTCCATCTTGGGTGGCCCTGCACGGCATAGCTTATAGCTTCATTGAGTTACGCAAGCCCCTTCGCCACGACAAGGCAGTAATCCATAAAGGGGAAAAATCTGATTAAGAAACTATAAATTTTTGTTAAGCTGGAAGATGGAAGAAGAACAAGTAAAAGAAACAGTGATAGTGTGGGCAAGGAATTTTGGTTATTCTATAGACTTAGAAGATTGGCAAAAACTTTGGGATCAAAATATTAAATTTACTAAAGCAGCTGCATATAAAGAAAATTTATACAAAATGTTTTATAGATGGCATATGACACCAGTTAGATTAGAGAAAATCTTTAAAAACGTATCAAATATTTGTTGGAAATGTAAACAAAAACCAGGCACTTACTACCATCTCTGGTGGATATGCCCCAATGCTAAGAAATTTTGGTTTAAGTTTCATATGTGGTTAGAAAAGATGATGAAAATAAAGATAGAATTTAAACCGGAATTGTGTTTGCTGGGAATATTAGGATCTAATTATGGAAAGGAGAATGAGTACTTAATATTACATGCATTAACAGCTGTGAGAATAGTATTTGCCCAATTTTGGAAAAACGAAAATCTACCATCTGACCAGATTATAATAACAAAAATATTTGAATGTGCTGAAATGGACGGATTAACTTTAGAAATGAAAGAGAAAGAAGACTCAATCTATTTTAAAACATGGGATTAATTTTACCAATGGGTAGCAACACGATAGAATGAGAAAAGGTTATGAAATTCAATGGGATAACTGTTATTTTGTATTTAAATTTTACGTTTATTTCTATGAATTCTTCCTTTTTCTTTTTGTGATTTTAACAATAAGTAACTATAACTAATAAGTAATATATTAATGTGTTAAAGTTATTTGATGAATTAGTAATATAATTAGTAATATTATATCAAGTATTGTTATCTTATATTAATTATCATGATTGAATATGTATACCCAGACAGGTTTACTTGCTGAAGCATTGATTTAATGTGGGGGATAACCCCACTATTGTACTGATTCCTTCCCTGGTCTAACCTTTTTTGTTTGTCACCCCTTGTTATACCCTTATTGACCCTACTTCCCCTTTATCCTTATAAAATCTAATAATTATATATATATATATATATATATATATATATATATATATATATATATATATATATAGGCAGATGATAGACCTTGAGATGAACCAATTCGTTTAAGGAAACTTCTCCAAAACCTAGCTGTGAACTGCACCCTCCTGTCTGAGATTATTCATTTAGGTGCACCATGCAGCCAGTAGATGTGTTTCAAAAACATTTTGGTCAGTTGTCGGGCTGACAGGAGCCCTTTGCAGGCGATGAAATGAGCCTGCTTTGAGAATAGATCTATCACAGTCCAGATGACTGTATTTCCTCTACTTTCAGGTAAATCTACTATATAATCCATAGCCATTTCTTCCCATGGTTGGGAAGGGTCTGCCACCGGTTGCAATAACCCAGGGGTTTTCCCTGGAATTGTTTTCATGGTGGCACATGCAGCACAACTCCTGACATAGCTTTCCACGTCCCGTTTCAATCCCGGCCACCAGAATTGATGGCAGATGAGGTGTAGTGTTTTTAAATATCCAAAGTGTCCAGCCTGTTTTACGTCATGGCCATGTCAGAGAGCGTTAAGGCGGAAGGTCTCTGGCAAGTATAACTTTCCCCCCTTGTAAGCCAAACCATCCCTGCATGTTAGGGAGGTTTGATTGTCCTTGAACCATTGTTCAGTGAGGAGCTCTTGTTTTATTTTCTTTGCCCCAGGGTCATCAGGGTTAGGGGCTCTTGAAGGTGGGACTCTGCACGGCATGAGTTGAGAGGCTGTTTGTGGATTGGAGATAATTGCCTCATTAACCTCTTCACACTGGCTTTTGTACTGGGGCAGTCTGGATAGAGCATCAGCTAAGAAGTTTTTTCCTCCCAGTATGTACTTTAGGGTGAAGTTAAAATGGTTAAAGTACTGCGCCCATCGCACTTGCTTCGGGGACAATTTGCGGTGAGTTTTCAGTGCTTCTAGATTTTTGTAATCAGTCCATACCTCGAAAGGCACCTTGCTCCCCTCTAGATAGTATCTCCAGTTTAATAGAGCCCAGCCGATTGTGAAAGCCTCCTTTTCCCACACATCTCATCTCCTCTCACACTCAGTGAATTTTTTCGAGGTGTAGGCGCAAGGTTGTAAGGTCCCACTGTGGTTCTTTTGTAGTAGTACAGCTCCGACGGCCACGTTGCTGGCATCGGCTTGAATTACAAAGTGCTGCCCTGGGCAGGGATGGTTTAGGACCAGTTCAACAGCAAATAGTTTTTTTAGTTTCTCAAAAGTGGTCTGACAGTTCATAGTCCATGCTAGTAGTTGGCCCGGTCACGGCTTTCCTCCTCCTTTGCCTGTTTTTAGTAATTCCATAAGGGGTAGGGTCCATTCCGACAACCAGACCAGCTGTCCTCACAGCTTGGGCTTTGCCCCCAGCTGGGAGGCCTGAAAAAGTTCCTTCTCCACCGGCGCACTGACTGTCGCTCCCCCCCTTTGGGGTAGCAGCCGCTGCCGGGGTGCTGGTTTCAGGTGTTCTCTCTTTCTCCATGCTGAGATCTTCCCTGAATCTTTGTAAGCTTATCCCTCCTTCCTAGGGACAGCGACTGGGGTTCGGGACCCCAAGATAGTTAGGAAACAGTTGGAGTTTTTGCCTTAATGTCATGGTTCCGACAGATGAAACTCTTCAAAAGAACTTTGAGACATTGTTTACCTTAAAGAATCTTTTATTCGAGAAGCATAACATCGGCACTGCATAATCGAAGCCAAAACCTGAATTCCCCTCCCCTGAGCACACAGTATCAAAGCACAATTCCCTCCTCCAATTAACAGTAATAAATCACATTCCCCAATTAGCTTGAAGCACGGGCTTCCTCTCCAGTTCTCTAGCCCGCCAATTCCTTATCAGCTCTGGTTACAATAACCTTGTTTCTTATGCTAGGTTTAGTGTTGTTATGTCTAGCTGAACTCTCGTTCACATCCCCCCTCCCAGCATCATCTAACTCTAAAAGCAAAAGGTAGAAGATGGCTACATTTCCATCTGTTGTCAATGCAAAAACATTCGATGTTAGCAGCGTTGACATCTTATTTAATCCATATCCTATTTTTGCTTTATTTTTAATTTTAGTTTCCCATCCATGTTCAAAGTGTCCCAATCATTTATAATTACAAAACAAGTTATATTTGGACAACCAAAAGGATCCCTTATTCAAAGTTCTTAACATATTCTTATTTCCCTTTTCCTACCAAAATATAATATTCTGATTACAAATCCTAGCTATCTAGTTATAAAAATGCTTCTATTTCTAACAATCTATTCTTAACCATATTCAAACCTCTAATCAATAATCCCTTATTCAAAGTTCTTAACATATTATTTCCCTTTTCATAGCAAGATATAATATTCTGATTACAAATCCTAACTATCTAGTTATAATAATACTTCTATTTCTAAAAATCTATTCTTAACCATATTCAAATCTCTAATCAATAATATAGCATCCCCTCTAATAGGTCAAAGCTTTTGTTTCCTTCAATGTTACTCTAGCTTTCTTTCTTTGCCAACTAAATTTCCAAGTCAGTGCATTTGGATCATCAAATAATTCTTCTTCTATTTTTGTATATATTATTTGGAACAAGAAAAACAATTTGGTTAAAATGTTTTTGGAAGAGCTAGCCCACATGTCGGCAACCTGTGGCTCTTTGAGCCTTCCCCTATGGCTCCCATCTTCCTCTGCCATTTGCAGAGAGAGACAGAGACAGAGAGAGGCACTTGCTCTCTCTCTCTCTCTCTCTCTCTCTCTCTCTCTCTCTCTGTGTAAAAAAGAGTGGACTCACGGTATTCTCCAACGAGCTGAAAAGCTTATTTGGGTGGAGCTCCTCCCTTTGCTGCATCTCTGCAGGAAGCAGGAAGCAGGAGAGAGCTAGCTAGCCCAGCTATGCTGACTCATGAATTCTGGAAGTTGAAGTTCATGACTCATAAAAGAGCCAAGGTTGCCTACCCCTGAGCTTGTTGGAGAACAGCTTGAAGCCAGCTTGCCAGGTGAGCAGCAGATCGGAGAAAGGGAGAGAGAAAGAGGGAGAGAGGAGAGAAAGAGGGAGAGGGAAAGAGAGAAAGAGAAAAAGAAAGAGAAAGAGGGAGAGAGAGGGAGGGAGGGAGGGAGGGAGGGAGGGAGGGAGGGAGGGAAAGAGACAGAGAGAGACCCTTTTGACATCTAAAATGAAGATAATACTGCATATATCCTTTTTTACCTTTATTATAGGTGTGTGTATATATGTGTGTGTGTGTATATATATATGTGTGTGTGTGTGTGTGTGTTTGTGTGTGTACGCGTATGTATGTGTATATATATGTGTATGTATGTGTGTGTATACACACACACACACACACACAAAATAAAGGTAAAAAAGGATATATGCAGTGTTATCTTCATTTTAGATATCAAAAGGGTTTTGCGGCTCCCAGTGTTTTATTTTTGGTGGGAAACGGGTCCAAGTGGCTCTTTCAGTGTTTTGGGTTGCCTACCCCTGAGCTAGCCCATTGATATTCATTAAGCCACCTCCATCCTTCTCTAGTACCCCACAGTTCTAATAACGACTTTATCTTCCATTCCATCAGCTCTCCTTCCTTGTCATCCAGTATGTTCTGAAACCTTGGTTTATAAGATGTCTTTTCCATTTCCAGTATTATCATTATATCTTCTGAATTTTCACTTATCTGGGTCTGGTCTTTTATTTCCTCCTTTGGATCGTCAATATTTATGTCAGCATTCTCTAGTTTTCCTTCTATTTTCTGGGTTGCTAGTTCCTTCTTTGTAGTTGTCTTCTGAGTTTGTAGATTTGAATTAGAAAATTGTTCTTTTATCTCCTTTGTGTTATTAGTAACCTGCTCACAAGCTAGAATAATTGTTTTTTGTATTAATTTCAGCATGGAAAGAATTTCTTTCTGTATTTCATCAGTATTTTCTTGATGATATGGCAAGTTAAGGCTGCTAGGAACAGATGTTAAAGATGATGTTTTACTATTTAATGCTGAGTATGAAACATCCATTTTATTTTATTTTGTTTTTATAAGTAGCCTTTATAGATTTATCCAATAGACTGTCCGTTCCTGAATCTCCCCTAAGCAGATATAAGTAAAGTTCAAATTTTTCTGTCCAATAAGAAATATATCCTTTCTGTCCAGGGAGAGAGAAGAATCTTTGAGGGTTGTTTAACAATCAAGATTTATAATCCAAAGTGTTCCCCCCAAAAAATCCACCATGCAATTCTGAAAGTCAGTATTTATGTTCAAAATTGAGACAGGCCAAATTTAAAATGTTTATCATCTCTGCCACATAGATAAGCAGGCCCCAAGCCTGTTCCTTTTTTTAAATCAACTGTAATTCTCAATAATAAAATAGTTCCAAGGCCAACCAAAATCTTATCTAGTTCTGGGCTTCAAGCCAGGTTTCTTTTAGGCATAAATAAGTTGTAGTGCCCTAATTCACCACTAGTTGTCATCAATGCCACTTTCCCGTTTTTAGATCCAAAATTTATATTGTTAAACTTTTCAAGTCTTTTTCTTTAGAAAAAAAAAAAGGTCTTAAAAACACTTTTAGTCCCCAAATTTTTAAAGTGTAAGTATATTTTAATTCCAAATAAGTCTTATAGGTTTCGCCAGTGTCCCCAAGTATTAATTCGCCGCTTTTCTTTTCTGAGGGCAGATTTTCAGGAAGAGGTCTTAAAATCATGAAGAAAGGATCAGGTCTCACCCAGTTTCATCCACGTTGCTGTAAAGTTGCTTGGTAGTGCTTGTTGACTTCTGTTGTCTGCAGCTTAGGACTAGCTACACGAATGCAGCCAGTCTTTCCTCCGCCGGTTTGGAGTGCTTCCTCAGATCAAATGGGGGGGGGGGGTTGCCACCCCCACGTGATCGAGAGTCCCCTCCTTGCTTGCTGCCTCTACGGGGTGACTTTCAACCCTTTCCAGGGTCCCCCAGCGGGGTGAAACCAGATGTCATAGTTCCAACTAATGAAACACTTCAAAGAACTTTTAGGCATTGTTTATCCTAAAAGCCTTTATTACAGTGTAACAGAGTGTCAGCACACATGGATGGATGCCAAGATCTGAATTTCCCTTCCTTTGCACATAACATTCCAGGCTATTCCCCTCCCCTATTTTGCTGTCATGATTCACATTTTCCAATCAAGCTGGAGGGCAAAGATTCACTTCCGTTCCCTTCCAGCGCACAGTCCTTATCTTTCTCCTCCCCCCCACCATCATCTGAAATAACTCTAAAAATACCAGACAGTTCTGCATATCTTGTCAAAGCAATAATATCCAATATTAGCAGTGTTGACATCCGCCCCCCCCCTTACAAAAAGGATAGGTCCCGTATGTGAACAAAAGCATATGTCAGGGATTATCCCTTGGTTTGTTGGGGTTTTTCTCATGAAACTTTTTGATGATTCGGTCAGCCTTCACATCGTTAGATTTCACCCAAGTAGCCTCGGACAGCGAGTACCCCTTCCATTGTACTAGGTACTGCCATTTCCCTTTAAAAATTCTAGAGTCAAGAATACGTTTCAGGGAGATGGCTGGCTTACCAATTGCGGAAGAAACAGAGGTTAAGAATTATAGATAAAATAAATTATAATGGTAAATTGGTTTTTCAGAAGGAATTGATTAAAAAATCTTTTTTAGATTATTACACAAAATTATATATGGGCAAGAAAGTACAGGGTTCAGATATAGATAAATATTTACAAGATGCTCATTTTCCTAAGTTAACAGAAGAACAGAAACAAGAGATTAATGGATTTATTACTACAGATGAAATTACGATGGCAATTAAACAATTAAAACTAGGTAAAGCACCGGGTACTGATGGTTTGACATCAATTTATTATAAAACTTTGATAGATGAGTTGATAGAACCTTTAAAGGAACTTTTTAACAAGATATTACAGGGAACAGAGACCCCCCCCCCCCCCCGTCTTGGGGTAGGGCTTTTATATCTTTGATTCCAAAAGAGGATCAAGATTTTACTTTACCAAAAAATTATAGACCTATATCTCTTTTGAATGCAGATTATAACATTTTTTCAAAATTTTTAGCTAATAGACTTATGATTGTATTGAATCAAGTGATACATATGGATCAAACAGGTTTTATAACTGGAAGATATATGAAGAATAATGTTAGACAAATTATCAATTTAATAGAATAGTTGGATAAGAATAATCAGATCTCTGCAGGCTTGATTTTTTTAGATGCTGAGAAAGCCTTTGATCAGGTAAATTGGCAATTTATGTTAAGATTGGTCGAGGAAATGAATTTTGGAGATAAAATTTTACAGGCTCTTCGAGCAATTTATCAAAGACAAACAGCACAACTTATAGTTAATGGAGGTTTATCTGAGGTATTTCAAATTGAAAAGGGGACTAGACAGGGTTGTCCATTGTCGCCCTTGTTGTTTGTTTTAACTTTGGAAATTTTGCTGATTAAAATTCGTGAATCATCTAAAATAAAAGGAATAGAGATTAAAAAGAATAATTATAAATTAAGGGCCTTTGCAGATGATCTGGTTGTCACTTTGTCTCAACCAACTTATTCAGTAATGGAGCTGTTACAATTGATAAATCAATTTGGACAAGTTTCTGGTTTTAAAGTTAATAATAATAAGACTAAAATATTGCCAAAAAATATGAATAATTTGGATAAAGAGACTTTAGTTAGATTGACAGGTTTTGAAATGGTTAATAAGGTAAAATATTTGGGGGTATTTTTATCCGCTTCTAATGCAAAACTGTATAAAAATAATTACGAGAAGTTGTGGCTTAAAGTACAAAAGGATTTAAATGATTGGAAAAAGTTGCAATTATCTTTGTTGGGGAGAATAGCAGCGGTTAAAATGAATGTTTTGCCAAAGTTTCTTTTTTTATTTCAAATGATACCTATTTTGAAGAACGAGGTAAGTTTAGATGAATGGCAGAAAGGTATTAATAAATTTATCTGGGCAGGGAAAAAACCAAGAGTTAAATTTAAAATTATACAAGACGCACGAGAGAGAGGTGGACTCAAGGTACCAAATTTCAAATTGTATTATGATTCTGTGGTTTTAACACTGGTTAGTGATTGGATTAATTTAACAAATGTAGATATACTCCTTTTGGAGGGGTGGGATTTATTATATGGATGGCATGCCTATTTAATTTATAATAAGAAGGTGGATAGGGCTTTTAAGTCTCATATTTTAAGAATTTCTTTACTTCGAGTATGGAAGAAATATTGTAGAATAGATTCAAGAATTCCATTATGGGCTATTCCGGGGCATGCAATAGAAGGAATAAGGAAAGGAGTGAAGATGGACAGTATTTCTTATAAACAATTACTTTATTGGGATGGGAAGAATTGGCAACTAAAACATATAGATGAATTAGCACAAGAAAATATTATTTATTCATGGTTTCAGTATAGACAATTATTGGAAAGGTGGAAGATAGATTATAAAGTGGGTTTGATTAGAGAGGATGAAAATTTGTGGAAACAAATTAAAGATCAAAGTCGATCTCATATGAAAAGAATTTATGATGTATTAGTGGAGTTGGATTCAGAAACAGAATTAGTTAAAGATTGTATGGTTAAATGGGCTCAAAATTTTGATGAGCCGGTTTTATTAGAAACATGGGAGATAATTTGGGTGCGGAATGTTAAATTTACGCAAGCTCAAAATTTACGGGAAAATTTTTATAAAATGTTTTATAGATGGCACCTTGATCCACAAAAGATTTTTAGTTCTTGTTAACCCTGTATTCAGCTCTGGGAAGAGGGGGGGAGGGTTTTTGGGAGGGTTGGGAGGTTGTGGGTGAGGGATATTATTGTAAAATTGTAAAACTTTTAATAATAATAAAAAAAAGAATACGTTTCACTTCATAGTGGGTCTATCCTGCAATTACGAGGGGCCCGGGTGCCTTCTTAGGGGGAGGTCTTAAAGTGGAGCCCTGATAAGGTTTCCACAAGCTGCAATGGAAGACAGGGTGAATCCTCCCTAAAAGCCTAGGGAGTTTCAATTCTACTGTGACGGGGTTGATGATCCTTACAATGGGGAAAGGCCTCAAGAATTTTGGTTCCAATTTCTTGCTGGGCAATTTGAGGTGTAAATATTTAGTTGACAGGTAAACCTTTTCCCCAACTTGGAATGCTCTTTGGGGAGCCCTCTTTTTATCAGCCTGCTTTTTGTAGGTCTTGGAAGACTTTTTTAACACAGTTTTCATGTTTCTCCAAACTTCTTCCCACCCCCTCACCCATTGATCAAGTGTCTGGGAGGCGGAGGGCACCTGAGGGTATTCAGGTATTGGGCTGAACTCTTTTCCCATGGCTACTCTGAAAGGCGTGTAGCCGGTACTGCTGTGAACAGAATTATTGTACGCCACCTCTGCGAAGGGGAGGAGGTCAGTCCAGTTTGTCTGTTGGTAGGAAACGTAGCATCTGAGGTATTGCTCCACCATTTTGTTAGCAGATTCTGCAGCACCGTTGGTGGCTGGATGAAAAGCAGATGATAAGCCTTGAGATGATCCAATTAATTTAAGAAAACTCCTCCAAAACTTCGCTGTGAACTGCACCCCCTTGTCCGAAATTATTCACTTAGGGGCGCCATGCAGCCAGTAGATATGTTTCAGGAACAATTTAGTCAGTCATTGGGCAGATGGGAGTCCTTTGCAGGCGATGAAATGAGCCTGCTTCAAGAACAGGTCTATCACAGTCCATATGACAGTATTTCCTCTACTTTCAGGTAGGTCTACTATAAAGTCCATAGCTATTTCTTCCCAGGGTTGAGAAGGGTCTGCCACTGGCTGCAGTAACCCAGGGGTTTTCCCTGGGATTCTTTTCATTGTGGCACATACAGTACAACTTTTTACATAGTTTTCCACATCCTGTTTCAGCCCCGGCCACCAAAATTGCCGGCGGGTGAGGTGGAGAGTTTTCAAATATCCAAAGTGTCCAGCCTGTTTAACATCATGGCTGTGTTTGAGAGCATTAAGACGGAGGGCTTCAGGCAAATACACTTTCCCCCCCTTGTAAGCCAAGCCATCTCTGCATGTTAGGGAGGTTTGATTATCTTTGAACCATTGATCGGTGAGGAGCTCTTGTTTTATTTTCTTTACCCCAGGGTCATCAGGATTAGGGACCCTGTGAGGCATAAGGTGAGTGGCAGTTTGTGGATTGGAGATAATTGCCTTGTTAACTTCCTCACATTCGCTTTTGTACTGGGGTAATCGGGATAGCGCATCAGCTAGGAAGTTTTTTCCTCCTAGTATGTACTTTAGAGTGAAGTTGAAGCGGTTAAAGTACTGTGCCCACCGTACTTGCTTTGGGGATAATTTGTGGAGAGTTTTCAGTGCCTCTAGGTTTTTGTGTTCTGTCCATACTTCAAAAGGCACCTTGCTCCCTTCCAGATAGTGTTGCCAGTTTAACAGTGCCCACCTAATTGCGAAGGCCTTTTTCTCCCAGATTGCCCATCTCCGCTCGCTTTCAGTAAATTTTTTAGAGGTGTAGGTGCAGGGTTGCAGGATTCCACTTTTGTTCTTTTGTAGTAATACAGCTCCAATTGCCACATCGCTGGTATCGGCTTGAATTACAAAGGGCTCCCCTGGGCAGGGGTGCTTTAGGACCAGTTCAGCAGCAAATAGTCTCTCTAAATTCTCAAAAGCTGTTTGACAGCCCATCGTCCATGCTAGTAGTTGGCCTGGTCGTGGCTTCCCTCCTCTTTTGCCTGTTTTGAGTAGTTCTGTAAGGGGTAGGGCAATCTTGGCAAAAGAGGGGATGAACTGATGATAAAATTTAGCAAAACCTAGAAAGCTCTGGAGCTGTTTATGAGTTTTGGGGGGCTGCCATTCGATTATAGCTTTCACCTTGGCTGGATCCATTTCAATGCCCTCGTTGGAAATTCTGTAGCCAAGATAATCTAATCGGGTCTGGTGAAATTCACATTTTGACAATTTGGCATAAAGCTTGGCATTCAATAGTTTTTTCAACACTTCTCTCACCAGCTTCATGTGATCAGTCATATTCGTGCTGTATATCAGGATATCATCAAGATACACCAAAACCCCTTTGTACAAGTGATCATGTAGAACCTCATTAATCAACTGCATAAATACAGCTGGGGCCTCCTGTAGTCCAAATGGCATGACCTTGAATTGATAGCTCCCCATAGGACAGTTGAAGGCAGTTTTCCACTCGTCTCCCTCCTTTATTCTCACCCGGTAATATGCCTCTCTCAGGTCTAATTTAGTGAAGACACTCCCCTTAGCCAGATGGGTTAATAAGTCCTTTAGGAGGGGGAGGGGGTATTTATTTTCCACACTCACAGCGTTGAGACCTTTATAGTCTATGCAGAGACGAAGAGACCCATCTTTTTTTTTTTGAACAACACAGGGGCTCCCACGGTACATTTGGCCTGTTCAATGAACCCCCTCACTAGGTTTTTGTTCACGTATCGCTGCATCTCTTCCATTTCGAGGGGGGACATAGTGTACATTCTTGGGCGTGGGAGTTTGGCTCCTGGCACCAGTTTGATAGAGCAGTCATTGGGTCTGTGAGAGGGCAGGGCATCGCATTCTTTTTCACTAAATGCCTCCGCTAGGTCCCGATATTCGTTGGGAATGAGTGGTTCGCCTGGCAGCGGTGATGCAGCCATTTGTGCTCGCTCATTGGGTGGCCTAAGGTGTCCCGCAACGTTGGTTGAATCAGCGGGAGGTTTAGGCCCC
The DNA here is from genome assembly GCA_039797435.1 of Crotalus adamanteus. Classification (NCBI taxonomy): domain Eukaryota; kingdom Metazoa; phylum Chordata; class Lepidosauria; order Squamata; family Viperidae; genus Crotalus; species Crotalus adamanteus. The sequence continues at coordinate 45,702,529 of CM077935.1, read as the reverse complement.
ATAGGTAGTCTCACAGTTCTCATTCCTTTCTCCCACCAGATAAATGGCTTCCATTTGTCCAACCAGGCTAGCCCTAGGATCACAGTCTCAGTCATTTTTGGAGCCACTAGGAAGCGAATAAACTCCCAGTACGCACCTATTTCTAGGTGTAAGGGCTCAGTTAATTGTGTGACAAGAGTCCCTCCCATCAGGGAGCCATTGGCTTGCTCAAACCTCACAGGTTTGGAGAGCTGTTTTGCCCGTATGCCCATTTTCATGGCAAACGGCAGACTAATAATGCATCGGGTGCATCCAGAATTGACTAGCACGTTTAAGTCCATTTGTGCCCCAGACTTAGGGATTATAAGTTTGGCGGGCAGTGAAAAAGGCGGGACTTGTTGACTCACTATCGGGTCATTCTCTCCTTCATTGTCGCTGTCAAAGAAGGGTAGAACAGGGGCGGGTCCACCCGGAGTCCCGGCGTCCTCCTGTGTGGGGGATGTGACCTGGGCAACAGGTTCTTGCATGACCCAGTTGGATTTTTCTCTCGTTAGCTGCTGGGAAGGTTTCCTTCTCGCTGCTGGTTCCGGTCTGCTCTGTAGTCGGGGGTAGGGGACTGGAAAGTTTGCTGCTCGATGTCCCTCCTGTTTGCACCGGAAACACTTGATTGACGGGCCTGTAGGTAGTCTGGGTCTGTCAGCCATCGCAGTAGTTGAAGGTTTTCGTGGGGTTGATTGCTGTTCGGGTTGCTCTGGCTGCTGCTTGGATTCAGGTGGGGGAGGCTTCTTATAGCGGGCGAGCTGAACATCTAGCTTCACTGCTGCCTGGTACCATTCTTGCAGCTGATCAGGTATTGCTCGATAGATGCAGGCCTGAGAGAGGTGATCATCTAATCCCTCAATGAAGTGATGGATTAGGGATTGTTCAGGCCACCCCTCTATTTGACCTGCTATCTTGCAAAATTCTTGCACATACTCCAGGGCAGGCCTGCCAGCTTGTTTTATTTTGTGGATTTGTTCTCTTGCTTTGAGACCAATAGATGGATCCTCAAATCTTTCTCTCAGCCCTAGGAGGAAGAGGTGGGGGTCCTCCAACTCGAGGGCTTGCTCATTATATAAATTGTTCAGCCATTTGGATGCTTCTCCCTCTAGGCTGGACGCAATCACATCGACCATGGCCCCCAGGTCCGGGTAGAGATAGGCCCAGCAATTCAAATGAGAACGCACTTGGTTGAGGAAAAAAACCAGCTTCTCTGGGTCCCCATCGAAGGTTGCTTTGAAAAGTGGTGCAATTATAGGCTGTTGGGGCCCCCACTGTGGCTGCAGATTTATGCCCAGGGGTTGCACGTTTGGGGGCTGTGGCCAATCTCCTTGCTGTGGTCGTTCTCCCACCAGCTGCTGATCTCCTGGCTTCTGCACCACCCCAAGCTGTTGCAAGGCCTCTATTAGCTGTGGTAAGCTCAGAGGTTGTTGACCATCTACCCGCTGGGGAACCCAATCTCCCCATTGCTGCAGAGGCCTCAGACTGGGATTCCCTCTGTCTTCAGGGTTGGAGTCCCTGGTAGGGGAAGACAGGATCTGAAAGGCTTTCTGATCTGCAATGGAACGGCTGTAGGCTCCTCTCTGCAGGAATTGATTTCTGCTTTTCACCTCTGGGTTTTGAAATCTTTCCAGTGACTCACCCAAAACTTGAGTGGCAGGCGATTCGTTAGCTCTCCACCATTCTGCTTTTGAAGTCTTTGCTCCCAGCTGGGAGACCTGCCAGAGTTCTTTCTCCCCCATCTTGCCGGCTATCGCTCCCCCCCCCCAGGGGAAGCTGCTGCTGCCGGGGTGGTGGCCTCAGGCAATTTTTCTTCTTCCATAATGAGATCTTCCCTGAATCTTCATGAGCCCCTCCCTTTAGTTTAGGAATGGCAACTGGGGCCTGGGACCCCTAAATGGTTTGAAAAGTTTGCAGATCTTGGCATGATGTCATAGTTCCGACTAATGAAACACTTCAAAGAACTTACAGGCATTGTTTATCCTAAAAGCCTTTATTACAGTGTAACAGAGTGTTGGCACACATGGATGGATGCCAGGATCTGAATTTCCCTTCCTTTGCACATAACATTCCAGGCTATTCCCCTCCCCTGTTTTGCTGTCATGATTCACATTTTCCAATCAAGCTGGAGGGCAAAGATTTACTTCCATTACCTTCCTACACATAGTCCTTATCTTTCTCCTCCCCCCCACCATCATCTTTTTTTTTATTGAAAGGTTTTATACAAGTTTTAAATAATATCCCCCCCTAAAATAACCCCCTCCCTCCCCCCCACTTCCCAGAGCTGGTTACAGGGTTACAAATAAACAAACAAATTCTAAATAAACTTATCCAACTATACAAATAATAAAATCGATAATATACTTTAACTCAAATACAAAAAAGGAAAAAAAAACAATATAAGCATTTCCAAATTAAAAACTATAAATAATTCATAATCTGCATAATGCGCTTTAAACCCATATCATAACCCATATTTACTCTACATATAATTCATCCATCTTCACCTCGCTGAGGTGTATATTTCTTTTAAACAACCATTCGTCCATAATAAACACAAAATTTTCCCTCCAATATAACCTAACCAACAAACTTACGTTCGATAAAATTGGCTCTTTGCTTTTTACCCCTAAGAAAGTCTATTACTACCCTCCTACTTAAAAAGTTTCAGCAAACCATTCATCTTCTAAAATTCTCACCAACAGAGATCATTAAAATTTTGAATTCTTTTACACATTTACCCATAATATCTCATAATTATTTTTCACTTTAAATTAAGAATTTATAATATATATACTCCCAAATATTTAAACTTTTCCACTAAATCAACACCTTCTATTATTCTTTTACTTTACATCTACATACTACACAAATCATTCACTGTTACTTTAAAACATACTAAATACAAATCATTCACTTTTCCTTTAAAACATCTTCTATCTCAAAAAACTACTACAAAAGTTCAGCATTTTCTTTTCTTTATTCCAACATCCATCTTCTGCAGTTCTTTTAATTTACATCTATAGGCTGCACGAGTCATTCTCGGTTCCTTTAAAAAATCTTCTGTCTCAAGAGACTGCTGCAAAGGTTCAGCCTGTTTGTCTCCCACATCCAATAGCATAGCACTTTCAACCGGCTGCTCTTCCAACTTTTCTTTTATTATCTCAGGTCATAAAGATAATGGAGAACCCACCTTCAAAACCGAAATGTAAAAATCTTTCGCCTTTGACATTGTATTAAGTCTATAATATATCCCCGCATAATTCAGGACTATTCCAACCGGTATATCCCATCTGAATAGAACATGGCGTTTTTTGAGCTCATCAACCAAAAAAGCAAAATCCTTTCTTTTTCTAAGAATTTTTGAAAGTATTTCTTTTAAAATTATAACATCTTGAGCCGCAATTTGAAATCTCTGCTTATAAAAAGCCTGTAAAGTTTCATTACAAAGTGATCTCCTAGAAAAATAGATAACCACGTCTCGTGGCAAATTCTTTTGTCTCGCAACCCTAGAATTAACCCTAAAAACTTTTTCTGTCTCTCTCAATATTTCTTCAGGCTCAGCCCCCAAAATGAAAGCTATATCTTTTACCACCACTTGTCTCAAATCCTCTTGAATATTTTCCTTCATTCCCCTTATTCTTAAAGCAAATTCCATGTTTTTGTATTGTAACATAGTAACTTCATCCTGTATTATTTCCACATTATTTTCCACTTTGTCAATTCGATCTTCCAGTTTTTCAAAATTTTCCACAACATCATCAATACGCTCATCCAGAAGATCTATGTGACCAACAAAATTTTGAAATGCAAATGCTATGTCCTCTGTCAATTTCATGAATTTATTTTCAATAAAAACCTCCATCTCTTCTTTAATCTGTCATGCCTTTTTTTCCAAGGCATCCTGTAAATCTTTAAGTATACATGCTGGAGACAATGGAGAAGGTGGTGGAAACTTAGACTTAGCTTGCTGAGCTATCTGCATTACTGGGAAGATCGAGGCTTTAGAAGCAACAGAAGTTCCGAGACGCTTTGAAGCCATTTTATTTTTAAGACCACTTATAAAAAGTCTGCTAAAATCTTATAAAATCAACAAATACCCCTCAAAAAAAAAAAAAAGAAAGAAAAAAGAAAAAAGGATAAGGGGAAAAAAGACAAAAGCCCCCTTAAAAGAAAAAAAAGAAGATTCTTGCAATTTATGAGCCGAGGTGGCACAGCAGTTAGAGTGCAGTACTGCAGGCCACTTTAGCTGACTGTGTTCAGCAGGTCAGCGGTTCAAATCTCACCGGCTCAAGGTTGACTCAGCCTTCCATCCTTCCGAGGTAGGTAAAATGAGGACCCAGATTGTTGGGGGCAATGTAAATATATATATACATTGCTTACTGGTGTACACCGCTTAGAGAGTGCTTGCACTTAAAGCGGTATATAAGTCTCATAAAATAAATAAATAAATAAATAAATAAATAAATAAATAAATAAATAAATAAATAAATAAATAAATATACAAATACAAAATCTGTTACATTGTTCCAAGTAGAAGTTCCGGTCCTTTCACTCAGTGAATCAACATCTCAGTGCCATTTTTCACCACTCTTAATTAAAACAAGGAGAAGATAAGTTCTTTTCCAGAGTTAAAGTCTGAAATAATCCCCATTTTAGTCTCTCCTGGTCAGCTCTGTCTGCTTTAAAATTTACTCACAAGTTCATTTTAAGCACAGATGTGGAAGCAGCGTCTAGCTTTGCCCTGGAAAAATCAGGGCAAAGGCATCCTGGAATGTGGAGAACACCCCAGACTCCATGGGAGCTCACCCTCTGACCACCAAAAAAAAAAAAAAAAACTTTGGGGCCTCAGGGAGCTCTACCACTATCTGAGGAAAGCTCACCTCCTCCCCTTCACCTGGGGAGAGAGGTTCCAAGCCGCGAGACAGCTGTTGCTCACTGTCTCAGCTGGCTTTGACACATCCCAGGGCGGACGGCTGAAGCTGTCACCACCGGAAGTCCCCCCCACCATTATCTTAATTAACTCTAAAAATACCAGACAGTTCTGCATATCTTGTCAAAGCAATAATATCCAATATTAGCAGTGTTGACACCAGACGCGAAAGACGGAGCCCCTTCTTCCTACATCTGCATTGCTGCGAGATCCCAACCGGAAGTTTAATGGAAAGATTTATACTCCTGCAGACAGCTGTTCATTTGCATTCTTTTACTGAGTCATTAATGCTACCTGGAGGCTTATCTGGGTCACCTGAGTAGTGCAAATGGGTGTGGAGCCTTCTTGGAACTATCAAAGAGACCATCTTTGTCAAAATTGAACAGCCCTCTCTCAACAGAGGGAGAGGGATCCAACATCATCTATCTCCAGTCTACAACACAGTCCTTTCAACAGTTCCAAGAAGGCGCCACACCCATTTGCACTACTCAAGTGATCCTGACCATACAGATAAGCCTCCAGGTATAGCATTAATGACTTGCTAAAAGAATGCAAATGAACAGTTGCCTGCAGGAGTATAAATCTTTCCATTCCCCATCATCCAGTCAGAGCTGAAGAAGCTTCTTGGATGAGAAGTGAAATGTCTTCAAAGAAAAACAAGAAAGTCCAGTTGCCTTGTAAAAAGCATCTTTGGGATAACTATGACCTGGATGACTGAGAATCTCCATAGACACTTAAAACAAACTACTCTGATGTAAGTTGTGGGTTGAGCTTTATGTCAGATGTGGATGTGTTAATTTATTAGAATTAATCTGTGCAAATTAGAATTAATTAGATTTAATTAATTAGATTAGAATTAATCTGTGGAAATGTGAGGGTTTGCTGTTCTCATTCAAATGCCAGTGCTGCAATCCACAAGCTATTTACTCCAAGTCCTATTCTTGCTAATTGGACTGTTGCAGGGTGAGTTGTTAATTGTGGCCAACGTACATTTATAAATTTACAGCCCCCATATGAAGCATGCAGTTTTGGAAATGAATCCTACTAATTTCCATGCCATTAGCTTTGGAGTAACAATACTTCTATCCCAGGAATCTTTAACAAGTTTTAAATAAGTCTCCCAAAGCACTTTTCCTTGTAACTTATTTTCAAAACTAGGGACCACAGTTTTTCTCTGTTATATCTGAGGAAGTTTATTTGGGAGCAAGTTCAATTCTGGGTTATACAATCAGGTTACAGTTTGATTAAGGGCAAGATATCATATGAATAACTTTGTCTCCTAATGTGACATCCTTTTTTTTTTTTTGCTGCTGCATTTTCCCTCCTGTATCCACTGCTCTCTTCCTCTGAAGTTGAAAATACTGCCAAATTAGTAGTTTATTTGTTTCTGGCACCCATCCTGGGTAAAATGAGGAACCAGATTGTTGGGGGCAATATGCTGACTCTGTAAACTGATTACAGACAGCAATAAAGCACTATGAAGTGGTATATAAGTGTAAGTCAGTGATGGAGAATCTTTTAGAAACCGAGTGCCCAAAACCCACCCTGCCCCACCCCCCCACAGGGCCACCCACTGCCTCCATGGCCCGCTGCAGCAGATCACCCAGGCGGCCCAGCAGCGCCATGGTGGCCACGCCCTCCGCCCATGTCCCGCAGCATCATCTGCGAGTGATGGGGTGCGAGGGCGGAGTCTTGTCCCTGCCCGGGTGCCATGTCCTTGGCTGCACTGCTCCGCGCGGGCTGCACTTGGGGGGCGACTCTCCTCCAGTGGGGCTGCTGGTGAGGAGAGGGCTGCGGGGGGAGGCGTGGCTGGGGCGACGGCACATGTGCCCACAGAGAGGGCTCTGAGTGCTGCCTCTGGCACGCATGCCATAGGTTCGCCACCACTGGTCTAAGTGCTATTGCTATTGCTATCCTTGTTTTTTTGCTGTGCAGAAAAGTATCCCTTTCTTGGAAAATAAATAACCAGGTTAGGAGGCCATAAAGCAGTAGTTTCTTCCTTGATAAGTAAGAGTGCATTTCTAAGTATACTTACTCAGAAGTAAGTCAAATTGAAAAGAACACTCCCAGGTAAACAACTTTCATGTGTTTTGTGGTTTTGATATTCAAGAACACATGTTCATTAACTGAACATATATGTGGCTATAGTGGATTACAGAAAAGAAACATAGTGTCTTACCTTCCAAGGTGCCAGAAAGTGAATGTAGGAACATTTCTTTTTTCTCCTGCCCCTGTAATGGAATTATTTATTAGAAATGTCTGAGACTTATTGAAGGTTATTGAGTATAATAACAAAAAAATGCTGTTAAAATCCCCTCTCTGGATTAATGTTTAGTGACAGCTGTCATTTTTTATATACTTTGCAGGGTTTTGTTTTGTTTTTTAACAAACAGATCTTTCTTGCATGATATAGTAGTCAGATAAAGTCGCTGGAATAATGAATACTTTTAGAGGGCGTACATTGAATGGAAGTTGTTGTATGCAAACCTTGTTGCAGTGCTTGGAAACTACAAGATTAGGACATAGAAGATCTGTGCGAAATCTTCAGCCCCAGAAATCTGCTTCACCTCAGACTAGACTCCCAGGATCTTATACTGCTTTTTGCTAGAATCTCAAACTCCACACAAAGTCAGGTGCTGTGCAATGGGAGTGGATGTGTGAACAGAGTTACTTGTTATGGGGTCTGCCATAAGACCAAGTCAAGTTTTTGAAAATTGTGTCATGTTGAACAAGCCATACTGATCTCGTTGACACATGCTAGGTCAAAAATCAAACAAACATGTAGAATTAAAATATAGTGTACTTCCCTACAGTGGGTCTAGGACTTATTATTTTGAGAACTGAATTCACCTTTTCCATGGAGAAAAACCCCTGCTCTATTTTTTTCTCAGCTTCCAGTAGCTGATTTCTTAATTTTCCAAAAACCTATATTTTATCATTAAACATAATTCCAAAACATGCAGTATTTACTATTAAATATTTTCCCATTCCAGCTGACCACATTGTCCACCATTCAAAATTCTTCTAGTAGAGACCTTGTCTTATGAGTATTTTTCTTAAATGACATCAAAAAGCCCTATTTGGGTTAAATCTGAATGTTGTTAATTTGGGAAAGGAAAAATTGACTGCTGATACTTTATTTTTGTGGTGTAGATAAAGTCTAAGGTAAGCCAATAGTACAACAAGGAACATTACTGCAGACTACTTTCCAGCCATCTGAGTGAAAAGCCTGTTGACTTTGCAGGGCAGGACTATGGAGAAGTTCAGCGCCTGCCTCAGCTGAATGAACAGGAGATAACCACTAATGTTCACCTAAGCTATTGACCAGGTTGAAAGTTCATCCAGTTGAATGACTTAGAATAGGGAAATATTTTCAACTCATGGTCTTAAACTACAAATAGTTTACCAGCTGGTGATAGAAGGACATAAATGTATATTCAGGATACAGCTTTAAATGGAGAACAAATATTCCCTGGATGAGAAGGCAAACAAAAGGGAGCGGGGGGGGGGGGGGGAGAGGGAGGATGGGATGTATATAGCTCCATATATTTACTTAAAACTAAAGTCCATTAAAACCATGGGGTGGGGAAGTGGGGGAAAGGGCGGAGTCCAAATAACCCAAGGCCTCAGAGAAAAGGCAAACTAAACACAATCCGGATGGGAGCCCTCTAGTTAGGAGGCTAGAACAAGAACACCGATTGCCATCTTCACGAGGAGAGAGGCTTGCGCAGGAAACACAGGGTCTCTTAGGATGCCCAGAACGAACAAAAGCCTCCCATTTGGGAAAGGCACACTTACGGCTTCTGATTGCCTGCCAAAGAGCAGGCCACAATCAAGAGGCTGGTTCTTTGTGCGCTTCCAGTCTCAGTGGTGAGACTCCCTAGGAACACATCATGCCTACAGAGGACAAGATTTTGCCAAGGGGTTATTCTAACCTGCTCTTCAGAACTCCTAAGAGACGTGTGTGGAGGTGAGGAGCTTTGAAAAAGTTCTTGAGGGCTGGGAAGGTAGAGACAACACTTCATGCCAGATGTCAACGAGCCCTTTTAAAACATCTTGCAAGTATGCACACATTTTTCACCAATATGCTCAGTTGGTTGTGTGAGTTAAATGTGGAACAAGCATCAAAGGTGGACTGGCACAAGGACCAGCAACCCAACACCACCCCCCCAGTAGGAAAGCTGGGGCAGCGCAAAGGTTCAAGGCACAATCTAGCGGGAGCTTCTCCTGTGCAGGTGCTGCTTCCCCTTTAAGGAGGCTTTAGCCGGAGAACTGCCAGCTAGGTTTTGCTCTCACTCTGCAGAACAGCCTTTTCACATGTCTGGAAATGCAATTCCAGGCACCACTACCCACCCCCATTTCAGCACAGCCTGCTGGTGGGGTGATGCAAATTACAGTTGTACATGGGGCTGTAGGAAAACAGCAACACCCCCCCCCCAGAAGAATATTGTATTTCCCCAAAGGATCTTAAAGGCAGAAAAGCAGGCCCAGTTTTTCGTAATAACCCCAAGCAGAAACTAAGCAGGCCAGCTCTGTAGAAATGCAGATTTGATAATCCCATTCAGAAAGACTGAGGCCCCATTCATGAGCAAATACTACTGGGCAGAAGCCCATTCAAGACAAAATATTTGGGTTTCTGGTGACGTCACTGCAAGATGGGCTCTGGGGAATGATTCTCCTTTCCCCAAGTCTGATTTCTACCAGCTGGGGAGTCCAGAAGGACTGAAAGTCGACCCGTAGAGGCAGCTGGCCAAAGGGTGAAACTTTGCAGATCACGGGTCAGCGGTAGCTAGCCTGCTGGATCCAAAGGAGCCCTCAGACCAGCAGGAAGAAAGGCCGACTGCATTCATGCAGTCTGCCATTAGCAGTTGATCGTTGGAGACAAAGAACTTCAAAGCGAAAGCAAACAGCTGACCTGGGTGAGAATACTTTCTTTATCTCTCTGGAAATACCAGTTCTGTGAACAGCATTTCAACAGCCTTTCAGAACAAAGCCCTTAGCTCCAGGGAGGGGGGGGACTTTTTCACCCCTCCCTCCTGAATTATAAGTGGCGGTTTAAGCTTCTGGCAAACTAAAATTGACTTACCATATCAATGTGTAGCTGTCTGAGGCATAGAAGAAGGATAATTTGGGAAGCTTTTGGCTCTATAGATTTTTTTCGTCTATTTTTTTGTTGGAAAGTAATCCAAACTTTTATTTTTTAAACTTTCCTAAAACATGGTGGGAATGGACATCTAATGACATCTAGTGGCGAAACTGAGAATTATATGCACTTTCTCCTGATTGGAGCAAAACTTGGCTGTATGCCCAGACATTGCTTATCTGAGTGTCCTTGAAGACTTTGGCTGGGAAAGAAAGACTCTTTTTGGTTTGCCCTGCCTTACAGGACGGATTATAATTATAAATAAAACTATGTTTGGAGTCATCAGACTCCCTTGGATTACAAATACAGCTTGATTTCAAATTGTTATAAGCTGGCTTTGAAGGAGTGAATACCAAGAAACCTTTTTGAACAGAATTCTGTAGATTATAAATTTTGGCTTTTTTTTCTTTTTTTTTTCTCCTTTTTTTACCATTTACTAATTTTATGATTTACCTCTCCTAATTATTAGGAGCTCATTGGATTATAAAATTTGACTTACTTGGTGGATTACAACATATGATTTAAAGATAAAGATGAGTGCCCCAAACCTATCTAAAGTTGGAAAAAAAGGATCTTTTGCTCTCTCCTCGGCTTCGGCAAGTCCAGTCTACCAGAGATCAATTGCTACAATGCTCCAACAAGAGAAGATGGATACCTTCCAAAAAGGTATGCAAACAACTCTGCAAGCAATTCAAGAGGCAATCGCTACTCACATGGCAGTTACATCAAAAAACCATGAGGAGTTGAAAAGTGATTTCGATAAAATGAACCAAAAAATTAACAATATAGATTCTCAAATTGAAAATTTTAAACAGATGATCACAGACAACCAACAAAGAATTCAAAAAATAGAAGATAAATCAACTAATTCTAAAAAATTAGAAGTTTTAAAAGATGAAAATCAAAAATTGATGCAAATAAATGGAGAATTAGAAGACTCGATAGCCGTCATAGAAATGGAAAAGGCCTCATACTTTTTAAGATTCCAAAATATAATAGAAGATAAGGAAGAGGATCTTCTAGACTTGATAACTGAACTACTGGCAGATGTATTAGGAACTGGGAAATTGCATGTCAAGGTTCCGACTAATGAAACACTTCAAAGAACTTTCAGGCATTGTTTATCCTAAAAGTCTTTAATCATGAAAAAAAGTGTCGGCATGGTGGATGCCAAGATCTGAATTCCCCTCCCTGAGCACATAATATTCAAGCATAATTCCCTCCTCTAATTAGCAGTCATAATTCACGTTCTCCAATCAGTTTGAAGGGCAAAGTTTCCCTTCTGTTCTGTAGCCCGCAATTTCTTATTTAAGATAACCTTTATTTTCATTTTTTTTTTACTGTGGGCACAACGGCACACATCAAAAATGAAATTTAGTTGCCCGCTCTCAAAGTGAAACACATACATGATGCACACCTAAACATACTATGAACAACATATGCATAGACCCACATCCTTACATATACATAGTATATGTATATACTTATACAGCTTATACAGAGAGTGGCTGCCTCTTCATATTTTGTCAAAGCAAGAACATCCAATGTTAGCAGCGTTGACATCGCAAATCGAAGGAGAATTAGACCAGATCTATCAAGTCGATGCAAACTACGCTAGAAGAACTAAAGTACCTAGGGAAGTGCATGTTAGATTTCTTAAAAGATCTACAAGAGACGAGATTTTGAGAAAAGTAAAAGATGAACCGTTGACATACAAAGAAAAAAAATTGTAGTCCTTAAACAAATTCCTAGGAGAATAAGAAAGTCTCAAAGAAAATATCAGTTCCTAACTAGGAAATTAATCGAAAAAGGAGTGAATTTCAGATGGCTGACTCCAGAAGGGATCTTAATTTATTGGGACACGAAAAGTTACAGACTGGACACACCACTTAAAGCAATGGAGTTCTTCAATAACTACAGAGTATTTCTGGAAAGAGGTGACCCTGAACCAAAGAAACAAGAAGAAATGGCAGTAGAAGGAGCGGCTAAACAAAGAGAGGGGGGAAAAATTAAAAACACATATGCAGAAGAAGGAGCAAGACCAAGAGACCAGAGACAGATAAGATCGACTAGAAGACTAAGACCTAGATATAACTGAAAAAGATGGAGGAGAGTGGGATTTTGTCAATAAATATAAATGGACTAAGTTCTCCTTCAAAAAGGAGAAAAATCTTTTCGCAATTACAAAAGTTAAAAATGGATATAATTTGTCTTCAGGAAACACATATTAAAAGACAACATTACAAATTGTTAGAACAACCGAAAATTGGCAAACTTTACTATAATAATAATAATAATAATAATAATAATAATAATAATAATAATAATAATAATAATAATAAAAAAGTTGGAAGGGACCTTGAAGGTCATCTAGTCCAACCCCCTGCTCAGGCAGGAAACCCTATACCATTTCTGACAAATGGCTGTCCAGTTTCTTCTTAAAACTTCCAATGTTGGCGCATTCACCGCTTCTGGAGGCAGGTTGTTCCACTGGTTAATTGTTCTAACTGTCAGGAAGTTTCTCCTTAGTTCTAGGTTGCTTCTCTCCTTGATCAGTTTCCACTCATTGCTTCTTGTCCTGTCTTCAGGCGCCTTGGAGAATAGCTTGACTCCCTCTTCTTTGTGGCAGCCCCTGAGATATTGGAACACTGCTATCATGTCCCCCCTCGTCCTTCTCTTCGTTAAACTAGACATACCCAATTCCAGCAACCGTTCCTTATATGTTTTAGCCTCCAGACCCCTAATCATCTTTGTTGCTCTTCTCTGTACTCTTTCTAGAGTCTCAACATCTTTTTTACATCGTGGTGACCAAAACTGGATGCAGTATTCCAAGTGTGGCCTTACCAAGGCATTGAAGAGTGGTATTAATACTTCATGTGATCTTGATTCTATCCCTCTGTTAATGCAGCCTAGCACTGTGTTGGCTTTTTTGGCAGCTGCAGCACACTGCTGGCTCATATTTAAATGATTGTCCACTAGGACTCTGAGATCCCTCTCACAGTTACTACTATTGATCAAGGTACCCCCTATACTATACCTGTACATTTGGTTTTTCTTGCCTAAATGTAGAACCTTACTTTTTTCACCATTGAATTTCATTTTGTTAGATAGCGCCCAGTGTTCAAGTCTGTCCAGATCCTCCTGTATCCTAAGCCTGTCTTCTGGAGTGTTGGCTATTCCTGCCAGCTTGGTGTCTTCTGCAAATTTGATGATCTCCCCGTCTATCCCCTCGTCCAGATCGTTGATGAAGATGTTGAAGAGCACTGGGCCCAGAACAGAGCCCTGGGGCACCCCACTACACACTTCCCTCCGTGTAGATGCGGTTCCATTGAGGACCACATGCTGAGTATGGCCAGTCAGCCAGCTACGGATCCATCTGGTGGTGATGCTGTCTAACCTGCATTTTTCTATCTTATCAAGTAGTAGGTTGTGGTCTACTTTGTCAAATGCCTTACTGAAGTCCAAGTAAATTATATCCACAGCATTCCTCTGGTCCACTAATTTTGTCACTTGGTCAAAGAATGCAATAAGATTTGTCTGGCATGATCTGTTTTTGACAAACCCATGTTGGCTTTTAGTAATGACTTTGTTTGCCTGTAGGTGTTCGCTGATTCGTTGTTTGATTATCTTTTCCAGGATCTTCCCAGGTATTGAGGTCAGGCTGATAGGTCTGTAATTTCCTGGGCCCTTTTTTCCCCCTTTTTTGAAGATGGGAACTACATCAGCTCTTTTCAGTCCTCTGGTAGTTCCCCAGTGCTCCAGGATCTTTGAAAAATATAGTTCAGTGGTTCTGAGATCACATCTGCCAGTTCCTTAAGAACCTTGGGGTGTAATCCATCTGGTCCTGGTGATTTGAACTCATCTAGGCTGGACAGGTGTTCACTTACCATTTTCTTGCCTATCTGAACTTGTATTTCTATTTTGTTTTTTATGGCACTATTTTTGATAGGTTGGTCTGTTTTTTCCCTTTAGGTAAAGACAGATGCAAAAAACGAGTTAAATAGTTCTGCTTTCTCTCTGTTGCTTGTCACCTTCTTGCCATGTTCACCCACTAATGGACCAATCATTTCCTTCACTTTTTTCTTGTTTTTTACATGTTGAAAAAAGCTTTTTTTGTTATTTTTGACTTTGGTCGCAAGCCTTAGTTCATTTTGAGCCTTAGCTTTCCTCACTTCGTCTTTGCAGGCTCGGGCTATTTGCTGATATTCTGACTTAGTTATGTGTCCCTCTTTCCACTTTCTATACTTGTCCTTTTTATCTTTCAATTTGTCAGAGAGTTCTTTATGCAGCCATGCTGGTTTCTTTTGAGAGCTGTTATTTTTCCTCTTTGTCAGTATTGTGCTAGACTGGGCCTTTATTATCTCACTTTTCAAAATTTCCCAAGCCTCTTGAGTTGTTTTCCCCTGGAGGATTCTCATCCATGGAATCCTTCCCAAACCCTCTCTAAGTTTATTGAAATTAGCTCTCTTGAAGTCCAAGACTCTAGTCTGACTGTGTTCTATTGCTTGTGCTTCCATAATGTTGAATTCCAATATTGCATGATCACTTCCTCCCAAGCTTCCTATGGCTTCAACACCTTCTATTATTTCATCTCTGTTAGTGAGAATTAGGTCCAAAATGGCTAATCTTCTAGTTCCCTTCTCTACCTTTTGGGAGACAAAGTTGTCTGCTAGGTTTGCCAGGAACCTGTTTGATCTTCCACTTGGTGCAGAGTTTGTCTCCCAGTTGATGTCAGGGTAGTTAAAGTCCCCCATTACTATTGTGATGTGCTTCCTACATACCTTAGTTAGCTGACTAGCAAAAAGTTCATCTATTTCCTGTGTTTGGTTGGGTGGCCTATAGTATACACCTATGGCAATGTCATTTCCCCCCCTTTTATATTGACCCATATGCATTCAGGACAGTTTTCATCATTGTTGTGCTCTATTTCTGTAGAGATGTAGTTACTTCTTATATAGAGAGCAACTCCACCTCCTCTTTTATTTGGTCTGTTTCTTTTAAATAATTTAAATCCCTCTAGCTGTGTGTTCCATTTGTGGGTTTCGTCCCACCATGTTTCCGTTATGGCAACAATATCATATCTGCCCTCATTAACCTGAATTTCTAGTTCACCCTGTTTGCTGTTCATACTTTGTGCGTTTGTGTATAGACATTTGAGTCCTTTATGGCCGACCCTGTGTTTACTTCCTACATAACCTGTGTGGTGCCTGAGTTCCCCTAATGTCTTACCACCTATTTGGTTAGTGCACTTTATGTGGCACTCGCTATTAAGAGCTTGATTTTGCTTGACAGCAAGGTTGATGTTCTTGTACTTTGCATTAGCATCTCAAAAGAAAAGAGGACTAGCTTTATATATTAAAGAAAAGATGAACCCCAAACAAATTTACACAGATGAAGAGTGGAGAATATTAATGGTGGAAATAATGATGGATCAAAAACAGATATTGATGGTAGCAATATACGCACCTAATGATAAACAAGATCAATTCTATCAAAAACTATATAAAAAAAATATTAGATTTAAACTATCAAAATCTTTGTATAATGGGAGATTTTAATGCAATAGTACATGGAACTTTGGACTATAAAAGCGCCAGATAAGGGAGAAAAGGGGGGAATATATTACTTAAAACGTTCTTAAAAATGATAGAAGAACTCTGCATTCAAGATATATGGAGAGAAAAAACCCCAAAGAAATTACAATACACATTTTATTCAAATAGACATAAATCATGGTCTAGAATCGATATGATATGGACATCTTTGGAATTGAAAATGATAATACAAGAAGTTGAGACAGAAACTAATGTTTGGGCAGATTAAAAGGACTAAACAGAATTTCTTTGAAAATGCCAACAAGCCAGGGAGGTGGTTAGCATATAGACTGAAAAAAGAAAAAGAGAAAAAAATGATAACTAAGCTGCAAGATCCAAAAGGAGATTTACAGTTTCAAAATGATACAATTAAAAAAATAATTAAAGATTACTATGAGACACTCTACAAGGCAGAGGAAATTCCAAAAGAAAAAATACAACAGTACTTAAAAAAACCAGACTTAACCAAAAATTCCGGAGAATATCCGAAACATATTAAATGGCAAAATATTAATGATGGAGATTATAGAGGCCATAAAAAGGCAAAAGAAGGATAAGACTCCGGGCCCAGATGGATTACCTGCAGAATTCTATACATCACTACAAGATGTATTAAGTCTGATTTTGAAAGAATTGTGTAATGAAATTCTCCTGGAGGCTAAAATACCAAATACATGGACTGAAGCCAATATTACCTTAATACCTAAAGAAGACTTTGATTTGACACAAATAAAAAATTACAGACCAATATCATTATTAAATGTAGACTACAAATTTTTTGCTTCAATAATGGCAGAAAGAATAAATAAATTTTTGATTGAATTTATACACACAGATCAAAATGGTTTCTTACCTAAAAGACAGATAAAAAATAATCTAAGAATGATCCTTGATGTGTTAGAGCAGTGGTGGCGAACCTATGGCACGGGTGCCAGAGGCAGCATTCGAAGCCCTCTCTGTGGGCACACGCACCATCTCCCCAGCCCTGCCTCCTCCCACAGCCCCCCCCCTCACTAGCAGCCCCCCCCGAGGAGAGTCACCCCTGGGCGCGGCCCACACAAAGCAGTGCAGCCAAGGACATGGTAGCCGGGCAGCAGGGCAAGACTCTGCCCTTGCGCCCCATCGTGCGCAGATGATCCACGTTGCTTCAAAATGGTGGCCACACCCAGTGTAGGGATCAAAATGGCGGCCGTTAGTCTCTTGCCACCCAAAATGGCGACGTCATAGAGAATTTCAATCAAGCCTCTGCAAGCCTCCTTTCTGCTCTCGGAGCCCAAGGGAACAACCGAATCTCTATTTCCCCTTTTTTATTTATAAGGCAACAAGACTTGCGGATTACACTGCGCAGCCCTCGCTGCGATCAGATCCTTGTCGGAGCCTCGTGGCCATGTGGTAGGCAGGCGGCAGCACAGCCGGCCATTCTGATCACTTCCCGAAGCACCAACAATGGAACCGCGTCGTTTTTTCTCGTTTGGAAACCTCCGTCGTTGCGAAAGACAGCTGGGGAGAGCTGAATTGACGAACTCCCCTGCGTCGCTCCAATCGATACCCGGAGGCCAGGCAGGCCTCCTGGCAAGATAGCTCTAACTCTATCTAAATCCTTCTAACTTAAACAACTACAACTGTCAAGTAAATAAAGACAATTCTAAAACAAAAACTCGCCTTTCCTATCCTAAAAAACAACTCTTTGAATTATCCTAACTGAGGAGCTACAAATTTTGTGTCCTACTGAGCTGAGACTAAGACAAAACTGGGGAAAGGACTGCTCAAGGGAGGCATGGCTAAAGCTCTGCCTTAGTCTCAACTGAGCAGGAAGGCTGAGATTACCCACCGGTGGATGCTACATCTATCATGCTGAAGAATTGTCTGTTCTGAGAAGAACTTACATCCAAATAAATAATTGTGTTTGGGTAGCTTATTGTTCATTTTTATGCTTAGCTTTTCCCCCTAAAAGTGGCTCCCTCAGGACTGAGCTGGATGACAATACTGGAAATACTAAACTTGAAAGGGGCTTTACTGGATTGGACCAAGGGTCCATTGATTCTGCGTTTGATTCCAACAGGTGCTACTCCCATGTGTTTCCAGGAGGCTCACAATAAGACTGGAATCTTTTTCCTTCACTTGCTTTTCCCAGTATTTAGAGCTGGGTTGCTTTTCCATGTAGGGATTTCATATAGACATAATTTCCTAACTTGGTTCCTCCCAGGTCAGCCAGAACTACCAGAATGCAGCCCTGATGAGAAAATATGGGATTTATAGTCCTAACATAAATAGAAAATTCCAGTTTCAGGACCAAGACACTTATCCATAAAGGCTCTGTAGTCAAGAGGCAGTACCTGTATCTATACAGTCTGCAATAAATTGTAGAAGCAAAAATGCAGAATGATCGTATAAAAAAATATATTGTCATATTCTGAAAGCTGGGTATTTCAGGCAAATTTTTGCTAGTACAGATACATCTCAACTTGTGACTTAGCAACCATTCAAAGTTACAATGGTTCTCTCTGGGGGTACTTACAACCCAGTTCCAAGGTTGCACCAACTGTCCTCCCCCCACAGTCAGATGACTGCATGTCAGATGCTCACCTGGCCCTCATTTATGGCTTTTTACAGCATCCCATGGTGATGTGACTTCATTTTTGGGCAGTTTTTCTGAAAACCAGCATTTCCTTCTAGTTTTCTGAAAAAAATGGCCCAGAGGAAATCATTGGTTTGCTTAACAATCACAGTGTTCACTTAATGACCATCACAAATAAGGTTGTAGAATTAGGTCACTCACATGGGTGACCTGATTTACAACCATGATGACTTACAACTGTGATGTGCCGGCTCTGTTACAGTTGTAAATCAAGGACTACCTCTATCCTTAAGTACAATGCTCTCACCAATAGTTTCAAGCATTTATCAATCTATCAAATTCATTTAGCTGTCCATCTCATGCATGCAATTCTGGGTGATGTACAATAGAAACAAAACAATACAAACACATCTTTTTTTTTTAACTTTTTTTATTATTATTTTAAACCAACAAAACAAAACAAAACACAACAAACATTACACACATACACACGTAATATATCCTTTTTTGTTAACAGCAGTTTGTAACAGTACTCTTCTATTCTTTACATTTCCCCCCTCTTTCTTCTTTGAAATATTTGTCCTTATTGCCCCATTGTTTCTTATTTACATTTTCCTTCTTTCATATTCTACTACTTACTAGGAATCCAACATTATTCATTGTAGTAACACTCATATTTTTTTATAAGACTCGACCGGAATTCCATCTAAGCATGGTGATCATACAAATATTCTCATATTATTTAGTGCATATACTGTTTTTACTCTAATACTATTTCCAACATTAAAATTCACCCCTTTCCATCCAAGTATATTGATTTAATTTTATTTTTCTTTGACATATATAATAATTCCTCCTTTCTTGTTTTATGCTAATATTGTGTATAATGTTTCTAAATTTTACTTTCTCTAGTAATTTTCTATAATCCTATTTTATGTGAACTTCCTAAAGATACATCACATCTACATCCAATTTCCTTAAATTGTTAAACGTCTAAACTCTTTTTCTTGATATATTTAATCCATTAATATTTATAGAAAAGAGCTTAATTACGTCTCCCATTTTTAACTTGATCTATTTTTTTGTTTTTATTTTGTTTTATACTTCTTGTCTCTATAAGTCTTCCTTTTGCTTCTCTTTCTAACCTTTCTCTTTCTTGTAACTTTTGTATTTCTCGCTCTCGATCAACTTCCTCTAATAGATCTTCATCATAACTTTTACTCTCCGGCTCTTCCCTACTTTCTTGTTCTTCTCCTTGTGAAAAGTAACTCTCATAAAAGTCCTGTGCTTTCTCAAGTGTATCTATCTTGTATTTTTTCTCCTGCCAAGTTAAAAGTATGCCTTCAGGTATTAACCAACGAAACTTGACTTTATATTTAATTGAGTCGTTAAAAATTGGTAATCTCGTCTCTGATTTCATATACTACGTGGTATTTGTTTTAATACAATTATTTCTTTACCCTTATACATTATTGATTCGTCTCGTTTTTTTTATATATTTCATCCCTTATTGATCTTCTAGTAAACCTTATATGAACCTCTCTCACCAATCTATGCCTTCGTGCATAATTTGTGTATACTCTATATGTTTCATCCATGTCTCTTTTTACTTCCAATTTTTCTTTGCCTAAAATCACCGCCAAAATCTCTGCCATCTTTTCTCCCAAATCTTCCTCCTTTTCCTCAACAATATTTTGAAATCTTAAACAAAATGAAGCTTTGTTCATTTCCAGAAAAGCAATAGATTCAGTCAACTCCCTATTTGCTTGATCAGATTTCTGTATCATCCCTTCTATTTTACTATCAACAAGCTCCATTTTTGTTTCAACTTTTTGAATTCTTTGTTCATTTTCCATCATTGTTTGTTGTATATTACCTATCTTATCATTCATATTTTTAATTTCATCTCTCATTTTTCCAATATCATTCTTAATTTCTTTATGATGTATTTTTCATTTCTTCATGATTATTTGCTATTGCCTCTTGGGTCATCATCATTGTTTCTTGAATCGTTTGTAGTGTTATCTGCAAACTCTGTGGGTTCATTGCCAATTCTACTTTTTCTTTTTCTTTCCCCAACATGATTCTTTGGCCTGAAGGAGAGGCCATTGTATTTGTGGGATTTGTAACTGTTTTTTTGCTAACTTTAGTTGTAGTTACAGTACTTGTCATTTTTATAACTTGAATAATATTTCTCCACTTTTGCATAAAGAATATATATAATACTTCTAACTATAAATCAATATATATGACTATAATATCATTGTATAACATTAACCTTAACAACTAAAATTACAAGTAAAGTTGTACCTTTCCTTATCCCACTATTTATCTTGTACACTTTATAATATTCTTAACATCTGTTATGTGTGTATATATATATATATATATATATATATATATATATATATATGTTTTCTGAGGTTTTCGCGGGTATTTGTATGTAGGTCTTTGGTTGTTCGGGTTTTCTCCCGCGTAAAATTGGAAGTGTCTTGGCGACGTTTCGACGAAGTCCCATTCGTCATCTTCAGGCTGGTGCTTTCAGCTTCGTGCTTTGAGCTTTGCTGCTCAAAGCACGAAGCTGAAAGCACCAGCCTGAAGATGACGAATGGGACTTCGTCGAAACGTCGCCAAGACACTTCCAATTTTACGCGGGAGAAAACCCGAACAACCAAAGACCTACATATATATATATATATATATATATATATATATATATATATATATATATATATATATTTCTATAACACTATACACGATACATATACGTATACTATTCTCTAAGTGTTGTCACCACTCTTAATTTCATTCACTATCACTCTTACTTGAATAGTCGCCTGTTTATATTTCTCTACTATGCTATGATTACTTTTCCACTTCTATTTAGTTCAATTACTCAATTACACTTATTTCTATTTCATTAATACAATTCATTTACTTCAGTACTTTTAATACATTTGCCTGAGTCCACTTTTCTACTTGTAGCTTAAACACTGCTTGTATGTGAGTGAATATTGCATCAGCCTTTTTTCCCCTCAGTCTCAATTTAATATGTCCACCAATCCACCAAATATCACCTCTTATTTCTTCTTCTCTGTATCCAATATTTCCAAAACATCCACTCGTCACTTTGTCCAGATATATGTCAATTAAAGTCCAAGTTTCAATGTTATTTATTCTTCAAAAATAAGCTAAATTTGATTTCCTGTGGTTGCGTCAGTGCCGATGGCCGCTGTTTGACAGCTGCCCGTCCCGGGAAATCGTAAAAGCTGGCAAAACAGCAACGATCAGCTGTTTTGCAGCTTGAAACTTCCCTCCCGGGCGAAGGGAGGGAGGTGAGCTTTTGCCTGGATAGAGGTAAAGCCTCACAGCTTTCCCAGTTTTTTTTTCTGGGAGGTGAAGTGAGAGCTTCCTCGGAGTCTGGGTGTTGCTCCGTTTCCTTGGATGCCTTTGTTCTCCGAAGAGAACGAAGCTAGACGCTGCCTCCACTGCTGCTATCTGATGGGAACAGTAAGTTAACTCAAAAGCAGACAGAGCTGTCAGGAAGAGAAGAATTGATGATTTTACTTTAAACCTAACTCAGTTTGAATTAACATCTACTCCTGTTACTATTCTAACTGGAGTGAAGAAATATAGCGGAAGAATCCTCCTTCTTTGTCACTTTCTTTGTTTGAGAACTTTCACTTTCTATTTTTTACTTTCTATTTTTAAACTGGCAACAAAGTTTTAACAATGTAATAGATTTGGTTTATTTTAAAGGGGAAAAGTTCTTATTCCCCCTTTTTTAAGGGGGAATTGTTTTTTTCTTCTCCTTTGTTTTTATATTATTATTTTTTGAAAAAGGGAAGGGGGGGAAACCCCTCCCCCCCTTTTTTTTTAAAATGGCTTCAAAACGTCCTGGACTTCCTTCTCTTTCTAAAACTTCAACTGCCTCTCCAGTAACTCAGACTGTACAACAACCCAAACCTAAACCTTCTCCACCTTTGCCTCCACCTCAGGCACTTACACTTCAGGACTTACAAGATGCCTTAGATAAGATTTTGGAAAAATCACTAGAAAAAACAGCAGAGCTTTTGGCTCAAGAAAGTAATGAGCTCAGGAAAGATATTGTTTTGGCACTCCAAGGGCTTGCTGGCCTTGTGGAAAAGATTGACGACAGGGTGGATGAAGTGGTTGGTAATGTTGAAATATTACAAGATAGATTAGAAAAAATAGAAGAAAATGTGGATGCCACACAGAATGATATTATAATGTCACAATACAGAGAAATGGAACATGCTTTGAGAATAAGGGGCCTGAAGGAAAATATTAAGGAGAATTTGAGAGAAGAAATTGCAGCAGAACTGGCCTCTATTTTGGAAATTGATCCCGAAGAAATGTTGAAAGATATTGAAAAGATTTTTAGAGTTAATTCATGGGTTGCAAAACAGAGGAAATTACCAAGAGATGTGGTGGTCTATTTTGTGAGAAAATCATTTTGTAATAAAATTATACAGGCCTTCTATAAACAAAGATTTCAGATTGCAGCTCAGGATGTGATAGTTTTAAAGGAAATACCTTCTAAAATTCTTAGAAAAAGAAAAGACTTTGCTTTTTTGGCTGAAGAACTTAAGAAGAGACAAATTCAATTTAGATGGGACATACCTGTGGGGATAGTGGTGACTTACACTGGTACACGATACCGTCTTAATACAGTTTCAAAAGCAAGAGATTTTTATGTTACTATTTTAAAAGCAAGTTCACCACCATCTCCAAAATCAAAGAAAGATGAGAGCAAGGCAGAAGCACAGTTATATGTAGGTTCAATGCCATCTTTGGGAGAAGAATTGTTGGTTGAAGTTATGCAACAGAATTTGCAAATAACAGAAGACCCAAGGGAACAGAGAATTACATGCGCTGCTTATAAACGTAGAGAAAGACAACAACAACAACAACAGCAGCAACAACAACAAAAGGCAGATGATGGAAGTTTATCACAGTCTATTTCGGAGCTGGTGGGAGGAGCAAGACCAAAGAGATCATCGACTGTAAATCTAGAGGCTTTGTTCCAAAGGCTTCATCCTGCCAAGGATGGCAAAGCTTCTAACCTGGAATGTTAATGGGCTCAACTCACCACAGAAGAGAAAGAAAATCTTTCATTATTTGAAACAACACAGAAATGGTATTATTTGTTTACAAGAGACTCATATTATTTCTAAAGATCAAAAATATTTGTTTAATCCCCGGCTGGGGATACATTTTATAGCTCCTGCTTTGCAGAAAAAAGGAGTAGTAGTTATCTATGTGAGAAAGGAGCTTTCACCGAGGTTAATTGATTTTGACTTACAAGGAAGATATGTTATTATTGATTTACTAATAAATGATAAGAGAACTCTTTTGGTTGGTTTATATGCTCCCAATCAACAACAAAAACATTTTTATAAGTTGATTCACCAGAAATTAACTTCTTTGGATTATAAGTCAGTTATTATGATGGGAGATTGGAATGGTGTTTTAGACTCAAGTAAAGACAAGAAGGGTCCTTTTAAAGTTTCTAACCATGCAAGACTTCCTAAAGTTTTTTTTTTTTGACTTAAAGGATGATTTGGAACTTAGAGATATTTGGAGAGAATGGAATACTGAGGAAAAAGACTTTACTTTTTTTTCAGATAGACACCAATCTTATTCTAGAATTGATTTTTTCTTGGTTACTAGTGATTTCCTTTCTAGGGTGAAGAATATCAAGATATTTCCTAGAATAATTTCAGACCACAGTCCGGTATGGTTGGAAATTTCATCGGAAGAAAGAACTAGAAGGACTTGGAGGTTGAATGAGAATTTATTTAGATATGAAGAGAATATACAGCGATGTAAAGGTTATTTAAAGGATTTTTTTGCTTGGAATATGAATAAGGGTACTTCAATGCCAATGGTATGGGATTCTTGTAAAGCATATATGAGAGGGGTTTTGATTTCTATGAACAATGCTCACAGACGTAAACAGACCCAGAAACGTAAAGATCTTGAAGATGAGATTAAATGTAAGGAAAAGATTTTAATATCAAATCCAATGGACAATAAGTTAAAAGTTTCTATTACTTTGTTGAAGGAGCAATTTAATATGTTATTAGCAGATCAAATGGCAACTAATTTGAGGTATGTGAGACATAATACATTTTGTAATGCAAATAAACCTGGTAGATGGTTGGCTTATCAATTACGTAAGAAACAGAAATTGAGGATTATAGATAAAATAATTTATAAAGGTAAAGAAGTCTACCAACAAAATTTGATTAAAAAGTCTTTTTTAGATTTTTATTCTAAATTATATCCTAGTGAAAGTATACAAACTTCAGATATAGAAAAATATTTACAGGGAGCACATTTTCCTAGACTTACGAGTGATCAATGTGATGGGATTAATGGTTTAATTACTTCTGAAAAGATTATTTTTGCAATTAAACAATTGAAGGTTGGTAAGACTCCAGGTACTGATGGGTTAACAGTGATTTATTACAAGATGTTATCTGAAGAAATGATAGAACCATTAAAGGTACTTTTTAATGATATTTTATCTGGAGCTGAATTACCTCCATCTTGGAGAACGGCCTTCATATCATTAATTCCAAAGGATGACCAGGATCTGTCCCAACCTAGAAATTATAGGCCTATATCTCTTTTAAATACAGATTATAAGATTTTTGCAAAGATATTGGCAAATAGATTAATGCAGGTTTTGAAACAATTGATTCATACTGACCATTCTGGATTTATAATGGGGAGATATATGAAAAACAATGTAAGACAAATTGTTAATTTAATAGAGTATTTGGATAAGAACAACCAAATCCCTGCTGCTTTAATATTTATAGATGCTGAGAAAGCTTTTGATCAATTAGATTGGAATTTTCTATTGAAAGTTGTAGAGGAAATGAATTTTGGAGATAAATTCTTGTCTGCTCTCAAGGCCATTTATCAACAACAATCGGCACAAATTATAATTAATGGGGGATTAACAGACGTATTTAAAATAGGAAAAGGTACAAGACAGGGTTGTCCTTTATCCCCCTTGTTATTTGTATTAACAATGGAGATTTTACTTATTAAAATTCGAGATTCATCTAGATTAAAAGGAATAAAAATAAGTAAAATTGATTATAGGCTGAGAGCTTTTGCTGATGATTTGGTTGTGACATTATCCCATCCAACATTCGGTCAAAGATTTGGTTGAAATTTTAGCACAGTATGGACAGGTCTCTGGTTTTAAGGTAAATAAGAATAAAACTAAAATATTATTGAAAAATATGTCTAGGAAGGGAAAAGATTTTATAGCTGAAACAACCGGTTATGAAATAGTTAATAAGGTTAAGTATTTAGCAGTTTATATTACAACATCTAATGGAAAATTGTATAAGAATAATTATGAGCGCTTATGGGTTAAAGTTCAAAAAGATTTAAATGATTGGCAAAAGCTACAACTATCGTTATTGGGGAGAATTTCAGTAGTGAAGATGAATGTTCTACCAAAGTTTCTTTTTTTGTTTCAGATGATACCCATTTTAAAGAAGGATGCTAATTTGGATGAGTGGCAGAAGGGTATTAATAAATTTATTTGGGGCAGGAAGAAATCAAGGGTAAAGTTTAAGATTTTACAAGATGCTCGAGAAAGAGGTGGACTTAAAGCACCAAATTTGAAATTATATTATGATGCGGCCACTTTAACTTTAGTAAGTGACTGGCTCAATTTAACAAATAGAGATATTCTTGTTCTTGAAGGTTGGGATTTATTATATGGTTGGCATGCATATTTAATTTTTGATAAGAAAGTAGATTTGGTCTTTAAGTCACATATTTTAAGATATGCTTTACTTTGAGTTTGGAAAAAATATTATTATAAGTTAAATTACAAAATACCTATTTGGGGGATCCCTGGACAAGCAATCCAGGGGGTTTCTAAGGGGGTGAATTTTGACAACATTTCGTATAAAGAGTTACTTACTTGGTCGGGTACTGATTGGCAATTAAAGTCTTCTGATGTGTTAAGGCAAGAAAACATTTTACAATCGTGGTTTCAATATTTGCAAATTGTGCAGAGATGGACTTTGGATAAGAAAGTGGGAATTACTTCAGTAGATGAAAATTTGGTAATTCAGATAAGGATCAGAAATGTGCCCATATTAAAAGAATTTATAATGAGTTAATAAAATTGGATTCAGAAACAGAGTTAGTTAAAGATTGTATGATTAAATGGGCCCAGAATATTCAAGAACCGATTGCGTTGGACTTATGGGAGGAAATTTGGACTAGAAATGTTAAATTTACGCAGGGCCAGAATTTGAGGGAAAATTTTTACAAAATGTTTTATAGATGGCATTTGGATCCTAAAAAGCTGTCCTGTATGTACCCGAACCTGCAACCTAAATGTTGGAGATGTGGTTGCTTGGATGCAACCTGTTTTCATGTTTGGTGGACCTGTAAAGTTATTAAAGCCTTCTGGATTATGATTTGGTGGAACATTCAAAAGGTTTTTAAAAGGAAGATTAAGTTTACTCCCCAACTGTTTCTTTTGGGAATTTTCGTGGACTTTAATGTTAAAGAAACTATCTTAATGTTGAATTTAATAACAGCAGCAAGATTACTGGTGGGTCAATATTGGAAGAAGGATACTCTGCCTTCTTTAGAAGAATGGGTATTTAAGGTTTCTAATTTAGCAGAAATGGCTAAAATTTCTGCTTATTTAAAGGACCATTCACGAGAGATATTTTAATGTATGGAGAGGATGGATAGAATATGTTCAGAAGAAATATGGAACTACAAAGTTTTACTTATTCTATGAGTAATGATTTTGTTTATAAACTTATGATGTCAAAGTTTGAAGAGAGTTAAGGGTTTTTATGATTTTGTTCATTGTATAATTAGTAAACTTAAATAGATTATGTTTAATATGTTTGCATAATCCTGTATTTTGCTCTGGGAAGTCGGGGGGGAGGGGGGTGGGGGGAGGGGGGGTGGATGGGTTGAAGTTTAAGTAGTTCAGATAAAGTAGAAATAGTCTTATTGTATATAATATTAATGTTTTAATTTTGAGAGAGGAACTGCTCGGGCATTTCCCCTGGACCGCATCAAGAGGGAGGAGAAGAAGGTGAGAAGTAGGAAGGTTGAGGTGAAGGAGGAGAGGGGGTGAGTGAAGAAAAAGAGGGAAAGAAGTAAGTTGGTTTGAGGTGGGATGCGGTGTGGGGGGAAATGGGCGGGCAAGACCGAATGTGGTGTGTATCAATTTGTTTTATTTTTTATCTGAAGTATTTGTAAGATTGTTATGTATTGTAAAGTTGAAAATAAAAATTTTTACAAAAAAAAAAAAGCTAAATTTCTCCGTTGTCTCCCTTCACCTTTTAGTCCTTATGTTAATTTTTCAAAGTCCTTCTTAATCACCTTTAATTGTCTCCAACCGTCCTTTCTCCAGTGGTTTCTTTGATTTCATTCACACCTTCTTGCCGTTCTTAAATTCCAGTCTCTCACATTTTGTAAAACTTTACTGTGGGCTCTCAGCATTCTTCACGCTGTTCTCGTTCTGCTCTATTTGCTCCCTTCTCTGCTCTGTTTCAATTCAGTTGCCGCTGTGTTTCTCTCCTTATAGCTTTACTTTTCCTGTGCCTTCTCTCAGCCAAATGATCCTCACCTCCTTCGGGGGTTTCTTCGTCTCCTGTTACAAAGCTGTTGGTTCAATTTTCCACTCCCTCTCGGGCTGCCGCCATCGCTCCAGGCCAGTCTAAAAGACCGGTTTCATCTCCACCAATTTTAAAAGTGCTGCTTCATTCTGCTCGGGTGTTTGCTGTCAATGCTGCAAATACTGTATATTCTTGCTTTGACAATATGCAAAACTGTCTGGTATTTACTGGGTTAATACATAGCTTAGAGTGGGGGGGGGGGAAAGCCCGGGAAAGAAAGAGGAAGTAAACTTTTGACCTTCACACTAATTGGATAATGTGACTTGTGACTGCAAGATAAGGGAGGGGTTTAGCAAGAAAAGATTGATGCCAGCGAGAGGAAGTCAGATTCTGGCATCAATACGTCCATGTTGGTGACCGGCAAAATTGTAGCTCTGTAATAAAGACTTTAGGAAACATGCCTGAAAGTTCTTTGAAGTGCTTCATTAGTCAGAACCTGTGACATTTGCTTTCCACCCAGTTTCTCTGAAGCTTCCTCTTTAATTTACCGATCTCTCCGGGATTGGCAAAGCCCTTGCTGGGCTCTTGGTGAAGATTTTCCCGGGACTTAGGAACAGAGATCTGTTCCTTCACCCGTTCCATGATGACGTCACAGCCGGAAGTCCCAGACACATCTTAAATAATCATTACAATCAGATAAACATGCATTTACCTCCCTCTTTGAGGAAGTGCTGGGCTGCATTAACAGAGGGATAGAATCAAGAACACGTGAAGTATTAATATCACTTTACAATGCCTTGGTAAGGCCACACTTGGAATACTGCATCCAGTTTTGGTCACCACGATGTAAAAAAGATGTTGAGACTCTAGAAAGAGTACAGAGAAGAGCAACAAAGATGATTAGGGGTCTGGAGGCTAAAACATATAAGGAACGGTTGCTGGAATTGGGTATGTCTAGTTTAACGAAGAGAAGGACGAGGGGGGACATGATAGCAGTGTTCCAATATCTCAGGGGCTGCCACAAAGAAGAGGGAGTCAAGCTATTCTCCAAAGCGCCTGAAGGCAGGACAAGAAGCAATGAATGGAAAATAATCAAGGAGAGAAGCAACCTAGAACTAAGGAGAAACTTCCTGACAGTTAGAATAATTAACCAGTGGAACAACCTGCCTCCAGAAGCGGTGAATGCTCCAACACTGGAAGTTTTTAAGAAGAGACTGGACAACCATTTGTCCGAAATGGTGTAGGGTTTCCTGCCTGAGCAGGGGGTTGGACTAGATGACCTTCAAGGTCCCTTCCAACTTTATTATTATTATTATAAGATGGGCAGTTCAGAAATGTGAAAAATAAATAAAGCATAATTTAATAAAGCCAGAAGGGAATATTTAAAAACCTCAAATACAATAAAGCCATCTCATTGGCTGTTTCCAAAGAAACCCCAGGACTGCTGCAAAACTACAGTCTTGAGAGATTTCCAGAAGGTCAAGAGGATTAAGGTGAGGCTCACCTTGTGGGTAGGAGGGTGATATTCCAAAAAGTGGGTGCTACAGCAGAAAAGGCTCTCTTCCTGGGTCTTGTCAAATGGAACTCCTTAGCAGACTCGTAACATGCCCTTGCTGCCTGACCTGATATAATTGGGAATATAATTATTTCTGAATGTCTGCTATTAAAAAAAGCCTCAAAATACATCTTATCCTGCCTGATGAAGCCAGTCAGACTTTTGGATTCCAAAGAATTTTGCATCATATAACAGCAGGTCTGATCGGTATAGCAAAAGTAGAGGAAGATGGGGTAAAGCTGACCATGAATAAGAGAGAACCCATATTAAGGCCTATGCCTATGGGAGCGAACCTATGGCACGCGTGCCACAGGTGGCACACAGAGCTCTCTCTGTGGGCACGCGCACCATTGCCCCAGTCCTAGGCCTTCAGCTGGGTTTTATAAAACCTTTTCGCTTTAGGCCTCCACCCCCATGTGCAAAAAAAAAAAAAAAGGTTCAATCAATCAATTTCAACTTCTCGCGGGAAAAAAAATCTCACAAAATTGGAATTGATTGATTGAACTTTTTAGTCCCACCTAGTCTGCCGTTACCACCACAGCCACACCCACCCAATGGGTCACATCCACCCAATGGGCCACACCCACCCGGCACCCAACGATACATAAGTGGGTTTTGGGTTGCAGTTTGGGCACTTGGTCTCTAAAAGGTTCATCATCACTGTGTTAGAGTATTATGAAATTCATCCGGGGAAACAGATGGCTTTAATATTCCTTGATGCACAGAAAGCATTTGACAATGTAAACTAGCAATTTATGTTTCAGCAGTTTGCAGAAATGGACTTTGGAGAAAACTTTATAAATGCAATTCAAACAATTTATTGTAAACAGACTGCTAAAATAATTGTAAATTGAGACTATACAGAAACTTTCAACATTAAAAAGGGCATAAGACAGGGGTGTCCATTATCTCCATTACTATTTATACTAACACTGGAAGTATTGAATAGAAACATTAGACAAGATACAGAAATTAAAGGATTGGAGATGAAAGATGAGAAATATAAATTACAAGCATTTGCAGATTACTTGGTTTTTATACTGGAAGATCCATTGGAAACAAGCACTAAACTTCTGGAGAAAATAGAAAAAATTGGAGAAGTGGCAGGCCTGACAATAAATAGAGAAAAGACTAAAGTGTTGACAAAGAACTTAACAGAAAAACAAAAGAATCAACAAATAATAAAAACAAATCTCCAAATAGTTAAAAAAGTCAAGTACTTGGGAATTTATTTAACAGCAAGATGTGTAATAGTAAAAGAAGATAATTATGTAAGACTGCTAAAAGAAATAAAATTGGATTTGGAAAAGTGGAAGAATCTCCAACTTTCAATGATGGGGAGAATAGCAACAGTGAAAATGAATATCTTACCAAAAATACTCTTTTTATTCCAAATGATCCCTGTAAGGCTGGGAAAAGCCTTTTTTGATGAACTGAATACAATAATATTGAAATTTATCTGGCAAGGAAAAAAGCTAGAATCAAAGTGAAAATGCTACAAGAAGCGAAAGAAAGTGGAGGATTTGGACTGCCGGACTGGAGGTTATACTACCAAGCAACTATTCTAACATGGCTTAAAGAATGGATAATGCTTAGAGATAAAAGACTACTGTACCTAGAGGGGCATGACCTGCAAATCGGTTGGCATTCCTTTCTGTGGTATGGAAAGAATAAAATACATAGATACTTTGAAAACCATTTTATAAGAAATGCACTTCTTTCAGAATGGGAAAGAAGAAAAAAATTATATTAAGATACCTGAATGGCTTTCA
The DNA here is from genome assembly GCA_039797435.1 of Crotalus adamanteus. Lineage (NCBI taxonomy): Eukaryota > Metazoa > Chordata > Lepidosauria > Squamata > Viperidae > Crotalus > Crotalus adamanteus. Next base: position 45,671,289 of record CM077935.1, on the reverse strand, counting down.
ACAATAGAAGCTTTTGCTTATCCAAATTTAATTAACTACGATAAAGTTGTGACTTATAAAGATATTTTGGATAATGAAGGAAAATTGAAAGACAGACAAGAATTACAAGAACAAGGTATTGATTTAGCATGGTGGCCATATCTGCAAATTCAAACGAGATATGAAAAAGATTTTAAAACAACGGGATTTTATAAAGAACAGACAGACTTTGATCAGATACTGTTAAAAACAGATGAAAAGTTGATCAAGAAACTCTATAGATTTCTGTTAAATTTAAGGATGGAGGAAGAACAAGTAAAAGAAACAATGATAATATGGGCAAAGAATTTTGGACATACTATAGAAGTAGAAGAGTGGCAAAAATTATGGGAAAGAAATATTAAATTAACTAACACAGTACCATGTAAAGAAAACCTATACAAAATGTTTTACAGATGGCACATGACACCAGTGAGACTAGTGAAAATGTTTAAAAATACCTCAAACAATTGTTGGAAATGCAAACAAATGCCAGGTACTTATTACCACATCTGGTGGACATGCTCTAAAGCAGGAGTGTCAAACTGCTGGCCCGCGGGCCAGACGCGTCATCCAGAAGACGCGCCCACCCCATTGCCAGCAATGGCAAAACCGTCCCGATACGTTGCGCGACGTCATGTGACATCACGAGTTTGACATGTCTGCTCTAAAGCAAAAAGGTATTGAGCTAAAATACATTTATGGTTGGAGAAGATGACTAAAAAACAAATAGACTTTAAATCAGAACTGTTTTTGTTAGGAATAATAGGAGCCAAGTATGAGAAAGATTGCAGATATCTAATACTACATGTATTAACAGCAGCAAGAATTGTATTTGCCCAATATTGGAAAAATGAAAACTTACCAACTGAAAAAGTATTAAGAAAATTCTAGAGTGCGCAGAAATGGATAGACTGACTTTAGAGATTAAAGAGAAAGAAGACTCAGTCTACTTTAGAACATGGGATAACTTTTATCAATGGCTAGAAAAACAAGTCAGAGAGAAAGAAATGTGACATGTAATTTTGAATATATATTATTAAGAAGAAGGCTACTGAGTGATTAATTAATACTGTTTATGATAATTAACTACATCTATTATTCTTAGTTAAATACATGTACCCAGATATGTAGTAATCACTCCTTAGTCATTGAAGGGTGCAAAGAAATGGCCCCCTTTACGCAGCCTTTTATTGTTTATATAGAGGTTTGCAAATAGCAAAAGATACAGCATGGCAACAGCATTTCATTGGCTAAAATCCTTTACCAATCCTCAAGAGTAAAAAGCTAGAGGCCATAAACAGGGAAACTTGTTGTTCCACCAGCCAGCCTTATCAAACTGGCAAGGTCACACAGACCTGCGTACTGTCACGTCACCATGGTAATGTGAAGGGGGGGGGAGAAGATAGATGCATAACAAAGGCACAAGCATTGGGAGGACAGTTTTCTGCATGCAACTTTCGCCTGTCTCTTATCTCTACACAGATAATATGCTGTTTGCTAAATATTGAAAATGTTACCTGGGAAAACCCCAACCCTAACCCAAACTCTAACCCAAACCCCAATCCTAATCCCGATCCCATCTTATCCCTAACCCTATTAAAACTAATAAAATTTATATTAAAAAAAGACAAAATATTTTGAAATCCCTTGCAGCAAAACTGATATCTAACAATAGCAGAGTGATAGGATTAGAACCAGCAACTCCACACCCATCCAACATAGGACATAGCCATCCGCCCCAGCCCCAGGGAAGCAGGACATGACCTTTAGGACATAATAGGATTAACCCACCACTATCAGAATACTAAAAGGGCACACTGAACCTTAGGTCAAAGTTCATGCCACAGGAATAGGAACAACTCCAAACACAAAAGCCCAAGAAGGTATAAAAAACCACCACCCACAGCACCATGTGGTCAGCCACCCCAGAAACATGCTGCTGTCACTGATGTTTCTGGCAACTAAATAAACAAAACCTTCTTCTAAAGCAGTCTCCATTTTGTTTATTCCTGGCTTGGACTGGACCCTGATGAAGATTTTTCTTTCAACAGGGCTACCCTTGAAGAGCACTGGGAAGCTGCAACTGGTGCAGAGTGCAGGGGCAAGGGCAGTCTTTGGGGCCCCTAGAGTGGCCCATATTACGCCACTGCTCTGTGAGCTGCACTGGCTGCCAGTTTGCTTCCTGGTACAATTCAAGGTGTTGGTTATTACCTATAAAGCCTTGCATGGCATGGGTCTAGGTCAGGGCTTTTCAACCTTTTCACCGATTGTACCACTTTTAGGATATGGCAATATTTGAGTACCACCTAGCAAGGTGTCAAAAACTTGATGACCAAAAAAAAAAAAAATGTTCAAAGTTGCAATTGCACTGAAATGACTTATGACCATTTTTCACACTTATGACCATTGCAGCATGCCCAGGGTCATGTGATCTATATTTGGATGCTTGGCAACTGATTCATATTTATGATGGTCACAGTGTCCCAGAGTCATGTGATCCCCTTTTCCAACCTTTTGACAAGCAAAGTCAATGGCAGGGCTGCTGGTGGCCAAGTGCTAAGGCAGGACTTCCCTCCCTCCCTCCTTCCCTGCCTTCCTCTTTCTCATGCCCACCTCCTTCTGAAGGAAGAATTTGACCCCCCCCCCATATTTTCTCTCTTGCATATATTCATCAAACAAGGAAAAGCCTCCAGAGACAGAAAAGACAAGCTGCTGAGGGAACTAGCTTAAAAAGGCACATTCCCCTTTAAGAATTAGCTACTGGCTAGAAAGGAAAGTTGAGTGCAGCCGGCACTTATGGAAGAAAAAAAATGTAGGAAGTTTTGGCTGCCTGCTAAGGCAGCCTCCCCAAATGGCTCCATTCATAAGTAAAGGAATGCTACAGGCAAAATCCATTCAGGAGAAAAATACTTCAAAATCCCTTGCAGCAAAACTTACAGCTAACAATAGCAGAGCAATAGAAGCTAACACCAGACATCAGACATCAGCCAAATAGAAATTGCCAAACACTCCTTAAGAACACAAAGCCCACATTGCACAAATACCAGAACTTCAAAGTCACAAAAGGACATAAAAATCCTTCCACTCTCCATCTCCCTCACTCCCTCCCTCCCCCCCCCCCCCCCCCGCCTCACCTCTAGCCATTGCTGCCTTTTTTCATTCCTCTTGGAGGGTGACCTGTCCCCCACTGCATTTCTTGCCTGTTTGCTGCTGCCAGCACAGGTGGCTGCCACAGCAGTTGTAGATCGGCTCATTGCTGGCCTGCTTGATCTCCTCTCTCCCCACCACCCTCCTCCTCCTCCTCCTCCTTCTTCTTTCCCTTCAGTGCAGCTAGAGCTGACTCTGCCTCCTCCCAAGGCTGCTTCTTTTCCTCTCTCTCCCCCTCCTGCCCAAACTGCCCCCTTTTATAGCCTCTCCTGTCTCCGCCCCTCCTCCTCCTCCTTTCTCATGGGGGAGGGTGAGCCAGAAGTGAGCCTGGGGCCTTTGCCTCACCTCAGCCACTCTGCAGCTCCAGAGGACTCTCTCACAGTAAGTCCTTGCCTGTGCTGGCTCTTTCCCTCCCCCACTATACTTGGCTAGACAGGGCTGCGTACCACCTGCCACTCATTAATGTACCACAAGTGGTATGTGTACCACCGGTTGAAAAGCCCTGGTCTAGGTTACTTGAGGAAGTGTCTCGCCCCTATGGGACAGGCCCACCCCACCCATGCCAGCAGAGGAGGTATGTTGCAGATCCATCAGTCTAGGAATTATGGCTGGCGGCCAGCCCTTTGAAACATCTTGCCCCTTGAGGTGATATTGGCTCCCACCCTCATGACCTTCTGTTAAGGGCCTGAAGACCTGGCTCTACCAGTTGGCTTGGGACCCCAATGGGGGACCATCATGCTGGAGGTGGTTGATGGACCAATAGCAGCTCCCCCCTCCCCCCATACATTCTGCTCCATTCCGCCCCATCTTTTAGTTATAATTTGTACTTTTATTATGATTTTATTGTGATTTTATACATCTCTATGGTTTTATTTTGATGATGTAAGCTGCCCAGAGTCACCTTGTAGAAAGATGGGTGGCAAAAAAATTTAATAACAATAAAATATAGTGCAACACAGTCTGGAGAGCAGCAGGTTGGGAGAAGGTGCTGTATGTACAATGTGTCTCTTGTTGCAGCCGCTTATCTGGTGGGTTAGAAGAATCCAGTTGCCTGTCTTGCTCCTTCTTTGAGTTTACCCTCCCCCTCCCAAGACTCCACTGATTGGGAGATACTAATCAACAGTTGCCATTTTCTGCACATACTTCTATAGAGAAGTCCTGTGACTTCATCTAGTGCAAATATGGAGGGTGATGGGAAGAGGGAAGTAAATGTTCAATTACCTCAAAATTTGCTGTATGGTTTTCAGAAAACTATAAAACAATAATGTGACTAAATTAGTAGACCACCAAAACGCTGTGGACATAGTATACTTAGACTTCAGTAGGGCATTTGACAAAGTAGACCACAACCTTCTGCTTAATAAGCTAGAAAAATTTGGGATAGATAACAACACCATCAGATGGATCTGTAGCTGGCTGACAAACCGTACTCAGTGAGTAGTCCTCAATGGTACTACATCCACATGGAGAGAAGTAAGCAGTGGGGTACCACAAGGCTCCATCTTAGGCCCAGTACTCTTCAATATCTTCATTAATGACTTATATGAGGGAATAGAAGGGGAACTCATCAAATTTGCAGATGACACCAAACTGGCAGGAATAGCCAACACCCCAGAAGACAAGCTCAGGATCCAAAAAGATCTTGACAAACTTGAACAATGGGCCCTATCTAACAAAATGAGTTTCAATGTGGAGAAAAGCAAAGTTTTACATTTAGGCAGGAAAAATCAAAGGTTTAAGTACAGATTAGGCAAAACCTGGCTCAAAAACAGCAACTGTGAGAGGGACCTTGGAGTCCTAGTGGATGATCACTTGACTATGAGCCAGCAGTGTGCAGCTGCCACCAAAAAAGCTAATACAATCCTGGGTTGTATAAACAGAGGCATAGAATCAAGATCACGCGAAGTATTAGTACCACTGTCAACACTGCAAACATTGGATGTTTTTTGCTTTGACAATATAAAGAGGCAGCCTTTTCCTTTACTTTGCTTTGCTCTTAGAATTAAAAGGTGCTGGGGGGAGGAGGAAGAATGTTTCCCCCAGTTGTTTTTAATAAGATAAGAAATGGCGCGTTACAGAACAGAAGGGAAACTTTGCCCTTCAAATTGATTGGAGAACGTGATTATGACTGCTAATTGGAGGAGGGAATGTGCCAGATACTATGTGCTGAAGGGAGGGGAATTCAGATCTTGGCATCCCTCCATGCTGTGCCGACATTTTGTTGCATGAATAAAGACTTTTTAGGATAAACAATGCCTGGAAGTTCTTTGAAGTGTTTCATTAGTCAGAACCTTGACATCATGCCAAGATCTACAAACTTTTCAAAACATCTAGGAGTCCTAAACTCCAGTCGCTGCCCCTAAACTTAAGGGAAGCTGGCAAAATTTTCAGGAGAAGATTTGAAAATGGAGAAAGGGAAATTGCCTGAAGCAAACATCCTGGCATCAGCTGCTCCCCCGGGGGGGGGGGGAGCGACAGCCAAGATGCCGGGGGAGGAAGAGCTTGGGCAGAATTCCCAGCTGGAGAAAAAACCCAAGCAGCTAGGAGAACTTATCTGGTCATCAGGCTGGACCCAGCCCAGCAGATACTCCAGATGCCTCGAGACTGCCTTGCCACCCTCAAAGACTTCGAAAGCAGAATGGTGGAGAGCTACCAGATCATCTGCCACTGAGAATTTGGGTGAGTGGAAAATCCTGTCTGCAGACCAGACAGCCCTCCAGCCCCAGGAGTCCCCTGCCAGGCCCTCCAGCCCCACAGAGAGAGAGAACCCCAGCCTGGGGTCCCTGCAGCAATGGGAGGTTTGGGAACCCCCACAGGTGGATGGTCAGCAACCTCTGAGATTGCCACAGCTAATAGAGGCCTTGGAACAGCTTGGGGTGGTGCAGAAGCCAGGAGATCAGCAGCTGGTGGGAAGAAGACCACAGCAAGGAGATTGGTCACTGCCCCCGAACATACAGCAACCGCTGAGGGGCCTACAGCAGCAGGGGCATGGCCACAGCCCCTGAATGTGCAACCCCTGGGCATGCAGCAGCAGTCAGGATGGGGCCAGCAGCAACTGGGGGTGCAAGAGAGACAGTGGGGGGGCAACAGCTATTAATTGCTTCACCATTCAGAGCAACCTTCGATGGGGACCCAGAGAAGCTGGTTTTTTTCCACAACCAAGTGTGCTCTCATCTGAACCGCTGGGCCTATCTCTACCCGGACCCAGGCGCCATGGTCGATGTGATTGCGTCCAGCCTAGAGGGAGAAGCATCCAAATGGCTGAACAATTTATATAATGAGCAAGCCCCCAAATTGGAGGACCCCCACCTCTTCATCCTAGGGCTGAGAGAAAGATTTGAGGACCCATCCATTGGCCTCAAGGCAGGAGAACAAATCCACAAAATAAAACAAGCTGGCAGGCCTGCCCTGGAGTATGTGCGAGATTTTCGCAAGATAGCAGGTCGAATAGAGGGGTGGCCTGAGCAATCCCTAATCCATCACTTCATTGAGGGATTAGACAATCACCTCTCTCAGGCTTGCATCTATCGAGCAGTACCTGATCAGCTGCAAGAATGGTACCAGGCAGCGGTGAAGCTAGACATTCAGCTCGCCCGCTTTAAGAAGCCTCCCACACCTGAACCCGAGCCGAAGCCGGAGTAACCCAAAGGGCAATCACCTCCACGAAGGTCTCCAACTACTGCGATGGCTGAAAGACCCAGGCCACCTGCAGGCCCGCCAATTAAGTGTTTCCAGTGCGAACAGGAGGGACATCGAGCAGCAAACTGTCCAGTCCCCTACCCCCAACAACAGAGCAGACCAGAACCAGTGGCGAGAAAGAAACCTGCCCAGCGGATAACGAGAGAGAAATCCAACCGGATCACACAGGAACCTGTTGCCCAGGTCACATCCCCCACACAGGAGGATGCTGGGACTCCGGGTGGACCCTCCCCCACTCTACCCTCCTTTGACAGCAACGACGAAGGAGAGAATGACCCGATGGTGTGTTGACACGTACCGCCTTTTTCACTGCCCACCAAATGTATAATCCCTAAGTCGGGGGCACAAATAGACTTAAACATGCTAATCGATTCTGGATGCACCCGATGCATTATTAGCCTGCCATTTACCATGAAAATGGGCATACGGGCAAAACAGCTCTCCAAACCTGTGAGGTTTGAGCAAGCTGATGGATCCCTGATGGGAGGGACTTTAGTCACGCAATTAACTGAGCCCCTATGCCTAGAAATAGGTGAGCACTGGGAGTTTATTTGCTTCCTGGTGGCCCCACAAATGACTGAGGCTGTGATCCTAGGATTAGCCTGGTTGGACAAATGGAAGCCGTTTATCTGGTGGGAGAAAGGAATGAGAACTGTGAGACTACCTATGGGGCCTAAACCTCCCACTGATTCAACCGACGTTGTGGGACACTTTAGACCAGGGGTGTCAAACTCAATTTCATTGAGGGCCACATCAGCACTGTGGCTGTCCTTGGGGGACTGGGTAGGTGTTGGCAGGGTGGGCGTGGCCTATTGGGTGGTGTGGGTGGAGTGGGTGTGGCCTACTGGGTGGGCATGGCCAACTCTACATCGTTCACATCAAGGGTGCCTGTGGGTGCCTGAGCAGGAGTGGGACAGATCTGAGGGTCTCTGGCAGAAGGGGGTGGGACCAGGGCAAGCGCCAAGGCATGGTCCACTGGAAGAGCCTCACTGTTCCTCTCAAGCCATGTGAGGGGGGGGGGCTGGATGGTGCCGCAGGCTTCCTGGAGCCCTGGGCAGCAGAGGTCAAACGCCCAGCCCGGCCGTCAAGCACCCGCAGCACCAAGCCCAGCCCCACTACCCCAAGGGGGTGCCTAGCTGCACTTAACTCCTCCTCAAGGCTGCTGCTGCTGTGCTTGCTCTCCTTACCCAGGTTGGTCATGATGGGTATGAGGGCAAAGTCAGAGGGAGGCCCACTCCCTCTCCATGGGAGGAGACCCGGCTTTGTATCCAAAGGTTCCTTAGCAATAGGATGGGAGACCCCCAGGATAGGCCAGGAGGAGGGGGCAAGGGGATGGTGAAAGGACAGCAGGGCAGGACTAAGGTAGGACTTCCCTCAGACCCTCCCTCCCTCTCCTTCCTTCCTTCCTTCCTTCCTTCCTTCCTTCCTTCCTTCCTTCCTTCCTTCCTTCCTTCCTTCCTAGAACAGAGTGGTGGGAAAATATTTGAAATGAGGGAGGGAGAAAAACAGGGAAGAAATGCAGCTGGGGAGGTGTCACCCTTCGTGAGGAATGAAGAAATACACCATCGCCTGGAAGTGGCCAGCATATGGCCCTCACCTACTTCACATATATTTGGTGGGCTTAGGGGGAGGGGACACCATGAGCAACGTGAGAGTCAACGTTACTTGCGCAATGCCGTCCAGCCCCCAACGTGCCTGGTTTTGGCAGGCAGCGGGGTGCTCTCCTCACAGCGCCGAGAGGCTAAGCCTGGCAGTGTGAAGCTCGCCAGCTTTGCACCTTGCTGCCTGCTGAAATCGGGCAGGCTGGGGACTGAGTGGTGGTGCGCTTCTTTTTGGATTCACACCGCCTGGCTCAGCCTCTCGGCGCTGTGAGGACAGTGCCCCACTGCCTGCTGAAACTCCTCCCCTGGAGCCCATCAATCCGGATATGTGAAGTAGGCGAGGGCCGTTTGCTGGCCACTTCCAGGTGATAGTGCATTTCTTCATTCATCACAAAGGGTGACACCTCCCCAGTGCGTGCCCAGGGGGCGGGGCCAACGCGGCAGGGGCCGGTCCCTTGCTGTTTCCAGATGGCCTTGTGGAGCTAAGACTGAATGCATTTCAGCATAGATGGCCACCACAAAATTGTACATTGGCTCCCAGGTGGCCTATGCCGGGGCCAAGGCAGCAGGTGCCATTCCCTCATTGTTTCCAGGATGGCTTCGTGGGCCACATGAAACCACGTCGCGGGCCGCATCTGGCCCCCAGGCCTTGTGTTTGACATGTCTGCTTTAGACCACCCAATGAGCAAGCGCACATGGCTGCCTCACCGCCACCAGGCAAACCACTCATCCCCAGCGAATACCGGGACCTAGCGGAGGCATTTAGTGAAAAAGAACGTGATGCCCTGCCCCCTCAGAGACCCAATGACTGCTCTATCGAACTGGTGCCAGGAGCCAAACTCCCACGACCAAGAATGCAGGCTATGTCCCCCCTTGAAATGGAGGAGATTCAGCGATACGTGAACAAAAACCTAGCGAGGGGGTTCATTGAACAGGCCAAATCTACCATGGGAGCCCCTGTGTTATTTAAAGAAAAAAAGATGGGTCTCTTCATCTTTGCATGGATTATAAAGGTCTGAATGTGGTGAGTGTGGAAAATAAATACCCCCTCCCCCTCCTGAAGGACTTACTAACCCACCTGGCTAAGGGGAGCACCTTCACTAAATTAGACCTGAGAGAGGCATATTACCGGGTGAGAATAAAGAAGGGAGATGAGTGGAAAACTGCCTTCAACTACCCTATGGGGAGCTATCAATTCAAAGTCATTTACTGAAAGCGAGAGGAGATGGGCAATCTGGGAGAAGGAGGCCTTCGTAATTAGGTGGGGGATGTTAAACTGGTGACACTATCTAGAAGGGAACAAGGTGCCATTTGAAGTATGGGCAGATCACAAAAATCTAGAAGTACTGGAAGCTCCCCGCAAATTGTCCCCAAAGCAAATGCGGTGGCCACAGTACTTTAACCCCTTCAATTTCACTCTAAAGTACATACCGGGAGGAAAAAACTTCCTAGCTGATGCGCTATCCAGAGTGCCCCAGTACAAAAGCGAACATGAGGAGGTTAATGAGGCAATTATCTCCAATCCACAAACTGCCACTCAACTCATGCCTTGCAGGATCCCTAATCCTGATGACCCTCCTCACTGATCAATGGTTCAAAGACAATCAAACCTCCCTGACATGTATGGATGGTTTGGCTTACATTGGGGGTAAACTGTATTTGCCTGAAGCCCTCCGTCTCAAGGCTCTAAAACAGGGCTTTTCAACCTTTTCACCGATTGTACCACTTTTAGGATATGGCAATATTAGTACCACCTAGCAAGGTGTCAAAAACCTGATGACCAAAAAAAAAAAAAAAAACCTGTTCAAAGTTGCAATTGCACTGAAATGACTTATGACCATTTTTCACACTTATAACCATTGCAGCATGCCCAGGGTCATGTGATTTATATTTGGATGTTTGGCAACTGATTCATATTTATGATGGTCACAGTATCTCAGGGTCATGTGATCGCCTTTTGCAACCTTTTGACAAGCAAAGTCAATGGCAGGGCTGCTGGTGGCCAAGTGCTAAGGCGGGACTTCCCTCCCTCCCTCCTTCCCTGCCTTCCTCTTTCTCATGCCCACCTCCTTTTGAAGGAAGAATTTGACCCCCCCCCATATTTTCTCTCTTCCATATATTCATCAAACAAGGAAAAGCCTCCAGAGACAGAAAACACAAACTGCTGAGTGAACTAGCTTTAAAAGGCACATTCCCCTTTAAGAATTAGCTACTGGCTAGAAAGGAAAGTTGAGCGCAGTAAGTTTTGGCTGCTGGCTAAGGCAGCCTCCCCAAATGGCTCCACTCATCAGTAAAGGAATGCTACAGGCAAAATCCATTCAGGAGAAAAATACTTCAAAATCCCTTGCAGCAAAACTTACAGCTAACAATAGCAGAGCAATAGAAGCTAACACCAGACATCAGACATCAGCCAAATAGAAATTGCCAAACACTCCTTAAGAACACAAAGCCCACATTGCACAAATACCAGAACTTCAAAGTCACAAAAGTACATAAGAATCCTTCCACTCTCCATCTCCCTCCCTCCCTCCCCCATGCCCCACCTCCAGCCATTGCTGCCTTTTTTCATTCCTCTTGGAGGGTGACCCCTCCCCCACTGCATTTCTTGCCTGTTTGCTGCTGCCAGCACAGGTGACTGCCACAGCAGTTGTAGATCTGCTCAGGGCTGGCCTGTTTGATCTCCTCTCCCCCCCTCCTCCTCCTTCTTCTTTCCCTTTGGTGCAGCTAGAGCTGACTCCGCCTCCTCCCAAGGCTGCTTCTTTTCTCTCTCTCCCCCTCTCCTGCCCATGCACCCATCCTTAGAAGTAGCAACATCTCCACCCCCACCCACTCACCCCTGACCTTGCAAAAGCCTACTTCAAACCACAAGGTACTTTTGCTAACTCACCCCCCCCCCCCCATATGACCATATGAAAGTAAATTCTAGGAAAGGGCTTTTGAACCGGTGGTACCGCACCACTTGTGGTACATTAATGAGTGGCAGGTGGTACGCAGCCCTGCCTAGCCAAGTGTAGTGGGGGAGGGAAAGAGCCAGCACAGGCAAGGACTTGCAGTGAGAGAGTCCTCTGAAGCTGCAAAGGCCCCAGGCTCACTTCTGGCTCACCCTCCCCCATGAGAAAGGAGGAGGAGGAGGGGGGCAGAGACAGGAGAGGCTATAAAAGGAAGCAGTTTGGGCAGGAGAGGGGGAGAGAGAGAAAAAGAAGCAGTCTTGGGAGGAGGTGGAGTCAGCTCTAGCTGCACTGAAGGGAAAGAAGAAGAAGAAGCAGAAGGAGGAGAAGGAGGAGGAGGATGGGGGGGAGAGGAGATCAAGCAGGCCAGCCATGAGCCGATCTACAACTGCTGTGGCAGCCACCTGTGCTGGCAGCAGCAAACAGGCAAGAAATGCAGTGGGGGAGGGGTCACCCTCCAAGAGGAATGAAAAAAGTCAGCAATGGCTGGAGGTGAGGCATGGGGGGGGAAGGGAGGGAGGGAGATGGAGAGTGGAATGATTCTTATGTACTTTTGTGACTTTGAAGTTCTGGTATTTGTGCAGTGTGGGCTTTGTGTTCTTAAGGAGTGTTTGGCAATTTCTATTTGGCTGATGTCTGATGTCTGGTGTTAGCTTCTATTGCTCTGCTATTGTTAGCTGTAAGTTTTGCTGGAAGGGATTTTGAAGTATTTTTCTCCTGAATGGATTTTGCCTGTAGCATTCCTTTACTTATGAATGGAGCCATTTGCGGAGGCTGCCTTAGCCAGCAGCCAAAACTTACTACATTTTTTTTTCTTCCATAAGTGCCGGCTGCACTCAACTTTCCTTTCTAGCCAGTAGCTAATTCTTAAAGGGGAATGTGCCTTTTTAAGCTAGTTCACTCAGCAGTTTGTCTTTTCTGTCTCTGGAGGCTTTTCCTTGTTTGATGAATATATGGAAGAGAGAAAATATGGGGGGGGGGGGTCAAATTCTTCCTTCAGAAGGAGGTGGGCATGAGAAAGAGGAAGGCAGGGAAGGAGGGAGGGAGGGAGGGAAGTCCTGCCTTAGCACTTGGCCACCAGCAGCCCTGCCATTGACTTTGCTTGTCAAAAGGTTGCAAAAGGCGATCACATGACCCTGGGACACTGTGACCATCATAAATATGAATTAGTTGCCAAGCATCCAAATATAAATCACATGACCCTGGGCATGCTGCAATGGTCATAAGTGTGAAAAATGGTCATAAGTCATTTCAGTGCAATTGCAACTTTGAACAGGTTTTGTTTTTTTTGGTCATCAGGTTTTTGACACCTTGCTAGGTGGTACTCAAATATTGCCATATCCTAAAAGTGGTACAATCGGTGGAAAGGTTGAAAAGCCCTGGTGCAGGGAACACAGTCATTTGGGTGGTGACTGACCTGTTCTCCAAACAGGTGCATTTCATCCCATGCACCAAGATTCCCATGGCCAAGACTCTAGCGAAGATGTTTGTACAACATATCTACCAATTGCATGGGGCCCCACAATGCATAATTTCAGACAGGGGGGTGCAATTAACTTCAGACTTCTGGAGAGCGTTTTTGGACCTCCTGGGGACTGCCCAGGGCCTGTCATCTAGTCATCCACAAATGAATGGTGGAACAGAACGTTCAAACTCAGTATTGGAACAATATTTGAGATGCTTTATTAATTATCAAGACAATTGGACTGATCTGCTTCCTTTCGCAGAAGTGGCTTACAACAGTGCTGTTCACTCCAGCACAGGCTACACCCCATTCCAGGTTGCAACTGGACAAAGCTTCAACCCAATGCTTGAATTGCCAGTCAACGAACCCACCATCTCCTCCCTAAAGGAGTGGATCACACAACTTCAAAATACATGGCCGGTAGTGAGAAAAGTGTTAGCAGAGGCTAGGGAAGTGTATAAAGCACAGGCAGATAAGAAGCGGGTCGAACCAAAACCATTTAAAGTGGGAGAGAAAGTATACTTATCCACAAAGTACTTAAAGTCTTTGCAGCCATCAAAGAAATTAGGACCAAAATATATAGGACCATTCCCCATAAAAAGAATAATCAACCCAATGACCATAGAATTAGAACTCCCAAAAATGTTAAGACAAGTTCACCTGGTATTTCACTGTAGCATGTTAAAACGTGAACTAAACTCATCCCTAAGGCCAGCTGCAGTTCCCCCTCCCCCACCTATCATGGTAGAGGGAGAACAGCATTTTGAGATCAGAGAAATCCTGGATTCCAGGAAACACCATGGGTCAACCCAATACCTAATAGCTTGGAAGATCTTCCATCTTCTCAATATGAGTGGGTTCATAAACGACACATAAGAGCCCCTAGGTTGTTAAAAAAGTTCCACTCCCAATACCCTGATAAACCCGACTAATCTATTTGTAATTTTTCTCTTTGTTATTATTTTCTTTCTCTCCAGGTGAATCTCCCATTTTTAAAAGAGTGGTGGCATGTCAGAACCCTATGTTCTGTGTGCATGGGATTTCTTATTCTTTTCGGGTTCTGCCATTCTCCTGGGGGGGGAGGGGAAGCTTGAGGTGCTGATGTGCATTTGCTTTGCTCTTTCTCTTGCTCTATCCTCTTTCATGTGTCTCTAATGGGGTGAGAATGGAATGTACCTCCGGCCATCTGCCTTATCTGCCTTACTGAGCATGGAAGAAATGGCACAGACACCTAACAGTCTTGAAAGTGGTGCCTTATCACTCTGTTCCCATGGCATTTTCACACCTGCAAATTGGCCTGTTTGAACTGTCCAGATGGACAGTTAGGGTGGGGTTACTATGGACACTTTTAATTACTTGATTCATGCAGGAAACCCTCAGATCCTGCCTTCTATTCCCACTGTCAACACCTCCCAATAAAAGTTCCTTTTGAAATGATGCTGTTTCAAGAGTTCTGCTTTCTTGGGAGAACTGATTGAGGCGGGTCCTTACAGCTACAGTATTTTTTCCTTTTGAGTGAAGACAGATGCAAAGAATGAATTAAGTAGCTCTGCTTTATCCCTGCTGCTTGTCACTTTCTTGCCATCTTCTCCCATTAGTGGACCAATTGTTTCCTTGAATTTTTTCTTGTATTTTACATGTTGAAACTTTTTAAAATTATTTTTGACTTTTATTGCAAGTCTTAGTTCATTCTGAGCCTTAGCTTTCCTGCCTTCTTTGCAAGTTCAGGCTATTTCCTGATATTTTGCCTTAGTTATGTGTCCCTCTTTCTGTTTCTTATACTTGTCCATTTGTCTTTCAGTTCTTTATGCAACTATGCTGGTTTCTTCTTGGATCTCTTATTTTTCCTTTTCAGTGGTATTGTGCAGTTGCCTCCTGAAAAAGCACCTTTCAGACAGCCTTCAGAGAGTGGAAAAACTAGGACTGAGGCTGAGGAAGTTAAGGCAGCCCATGGGGTTCACCCAGTTAGATTGTTTCCTTACGTGAGGGGCACCAGCAACTTGCCTAACAGAGCCAGTGAGCCTCAGGGCTGGGACCCACGTAGAGACTATCCATTTTATTGCTCCTGAAATGACTGAGATCATGGTCCTGGGACTAGCCTGGTTGAGGAAGTGGAATTCATCTGTAGATTGGGACAGCAACAAGTGGTGAATGAGAAAGAAAGTGGCTAGCCGGCAGGAGCCAGTTAAAGCAGCAAATACCAGCCACAAGCCTGTGATTAGGAAAGTGAAAGCAGAGTCAGCAAATACACTAAAGGGAAGCTGCTCATTCTTTTTGAATACCACGACCTGGCAGAGGTATTCAGTGAGAGGGAATCAGACATGCTCCCTCCCCATCACCCCACAGACTGTGCTATTGAGATCTTGCCAGGGGCCAAATTGCCCAAGCTGAAGATGTATTCCATGATGCTGAGGGAGATGGAGGAACTTCAGGGGTTTATAGACAAGAACTTTGCAAGGGGATTTATCCAGCCCACAAAGTCAAGGATGGCTGCCTCTGTGCTTTTCAAAGAGAAGAAAGACAGGTCTCTTAGACTGTGTAGATTACCAAGGACTGAATTGTATCTGCCTGGAGAATATGTATCCCCTCCCCCTGATGAGGGACATGCTGGGTTACCTAGCCAAGGGGAAGATCTTCACTAAGCTGGACTTGAGGGAAGCCTATTACCGAGTGAGGATTAAAGAGGGGAATGACTGGAAACCATATTTAACTGCACTCTGGGTTGCTACCAATTTTGAGTGATGCAATTTGGGTTGTAAGGAGCACCAGCAATATTCATGCAGTTAATAAATGAGATCCTGCATGAACACCTGTACAAAGGCATGCTGGTATACTTGGATAGCATTCTAATTTATACCGAGACCATGGAAGTCCATGTGAGGTTAGTGAGGGCAGTAGTTGCGAAGTTACATAAAGCCCAGTTGTACACGAAGTTATCTAAATGTGACTTCCACAAGACCAGCATAGAGTACTTGGGGTATCTCATCTCTAAGGATGGGATGGAAATGGACCCAAGTAAGGTGAGGGCAATTCTGGAATGAGAGGCCCCTTGAACCAGGAGGCAGTTACAGAGCATCCTGGGATTTGTGAACTTCTACTGGCAGTTCATCCCCATGTTTGCCCAGATAGCCCTGCCCATCACCAACTTCCTCAAGACAGGTGTGTGTGTGAAGCCCAAACTGAGTCAGCTACTAAATTGGTCCATCCAAATGCAAAGCGGCTTTTGAGAAGCTAAAGCGGCTCTTTGCTGCAGAGCCAGTCTTGAAGCATCCAAACCCAGACGAGCCTTTTGTGATCCAGGCAGCGATGTGGCAGTAGGAGCGGTTTTACTCCAGAGGAATGAAAAGGGGGAGTTACAACCCTGTGTCTACACATCTCACAAGTTATCTGATACTGAAAGGCATTGGGCCATCTGGGAGAAGGAGGCTTATGTGGTCCGATGAGCTCTTCTGACCTGTAGGCAGTTTTTAGAGGGTAGTAAGATTCCATTTGAGATGTGGAAGGACAACAAGAAACTGGAGGCATTAAGGACCCCAAGGAAGCTATCCCCTAAGCAGGTCCGATGGGCTTAGTATTTTAACCACTTCAATTTCAGCCCTCACTACTTGCTGGGGGGGGGGGGAGAACTTTCTAGCAGATGCCCTCTCTCACATGCCCCAATACAGAAATGCCTGAGAGGAAGTAGTTAATTCCATCATCCTGCCCAGACAGCTCGCAGCTCCAGTGCATACGAGACAGCAGAGAACAGCCTCTCTGCAGCCGGCTGGAGACTCATTGACACAACCATTAAAAGATGCCTTGGGGGCATACAAATGGTACCAGAGACATAAAGATGACCTGATGTCAAAGGAGGGCTTGGCGTAGAAGGGGAGTAAATTGTATGTCCCAGCCAGCCAGAGAACCTTGGTGCTGCAGAGGAGCCATGATGTGAAACCCACAGGGTATTTTGGATTCGTGAAAACCCTTCATTTGGTAAAGAGACAGTTTTGGTGGCCAAAAATGAGAAAGAACATAGAAGCCTATGTGACCAGTTGCCCCGTGTGTGCCTCCATGAAGTGCCTACCTGGGAAGCTTGCTATAGTCAGTAGCCAACCCAGCTAACCCATGGGAGGAGCTATCCGTGGACTTTATTGTGGAGTTGCCTGAGAGTGCTAGGAACACAGTGACCTGGACTGTCATCGACCTGTTTTCAAAGCAAGCACACTTTGTGGCATGTATGAAGATTCGTTCAGCCTGGGCCCTAGCCAAGATGTTTGTGCAACACTTCTACCGACTACATGAGGTTCCAAAGTGCATTATCTCAGACAGAGGGGTGCAATTCACTGCAAAGTTTTGGTGGGAATTTTTGAAAATAATAGGCTCCTCCCAGGGTCTTAGCTCCACCTATCATCCTAGTACCAATGGGGCTTCTGAACACACCAATTCATTAGTAGAGCAATACCTGCACTGTTATGTAAATTATCAACAGACTAATTGGGCCGAGCTCTTGCCTTTCGCAGAGGTGGCATATAACATCTCGGTGCAGAGCAGCACAGGTTTTACCCCTTTCAAGGTGGCCATGGGGACTGAGTTCTTGCCCATTCCAGAGCTCCCACAGGAAGCCCCATCCTCAGTGCTGTTAGCTGAATGGATGGATACTCTAAAAGTCACGTGGGCCACTGTGCATGAGGCACTGAATAAGGCTGGGGAAAGTCAAAAAAGGCATGCAGATTGGAGGAGAGCCCCCCCAGAGAGCATTTAGAGAGGGGAATAAGGTGTATTTGTCCACCAAATACCTAAACCTGAGGTAACCTTGCAAAAATCTAGGTCCCAAATATATAGGGCCTTTCCAAATCATTTGGATCGTAAATCTGGTGATGGTGGAGGTGAAGTTGCCAAAAAACATCAGGCAGGTTCATCTGGTATTTCATTGCAGTCTTTTAAAGCCCTTTCAAGAGTCTGGGCTGAGACCAGTCAGAAGCCCACCTCCTCCCCCCATCCTAGTTAAGGGAGAGGAGCACTATGAGGTAAACAGGATTCTTGACTACAGATATCACAAGGGAAAGTTACAATATCTAGTACTGTGGAAAGGCTATGCATTAGCAGATGCTGAGTGGGTGGCTGCTCCAGATGTTAGGGCAGCGAGGTTAGTCAAGAAGTACCCTCAATGGCCCCAATAGAGAAGGCAGCAGTAGTTGGTTTGTAAGTAATAATGTGTATATGTTTATTCTTGTTTCAGGTTTAGCCTTCTTCTGTGTGTGTGTGTGTCAGCATGTAAATACTGACGTGCATTTTCACTTACATTGTTCCTTTGCTCACAGCTTGACAATAACAGGGAGGGGGGTGGATGGAATGCAAGGGTTGGGGGATGATATCCAAGCAACCGTCGGCTTGCTGGCATTTCAAGGACACACCAAGCAGATGTCCCAGCATGACTGGCTGTTTCCTACAACAATATGAACAGAAATGATTAGTGGATGTTATGGACTGTGGTTGGCCTGTAGGGAAAGGGGGGAATTAACCATGTTTTTTTCAGTAAAGTTTTATACTCTTGGTAAAATAATGACCCAGGATGATGATGATGATGATGATGATGATGATAATAGGAATCCCTCTACCATTTCAGACAAGTTTCTTTTTCTGGATTTGCCAACTGGACAGTTGATTGTCTGCTAGGTTTGTCAGGAACCTGTTTGATCTCCCACTTGATGCAGAGTTTGTCTCCCAGTTTATGTCAGGGTAGTTAAAATCTGGGTTACTTTTCTTCTTGTCACTGGAACATTTGATGATGTCCCTTCTCTAGATGTCTGCATACTTTCTTCCAGGGGGAGGATATGAAATTGATTGCTCAGCTCCAGCAGGGCTGTAGTGGACTGGGTTGCACTAGACAGCAGGGACATTGTTCTTGTTTGTTGTTTTCTTTCATGAGTGACATTTTGCCATCAGTCTATCTCCAAAGGTTCATGTATAATTTCATTTCTTCTGATAGTTGTTTGTTTTTTATTATGTTCCATTTGATTGCAGTCTTCTTCCTTTGGTTGGAGTTTCTTATTTTGTAGGTTGAGTCTCAGAGTGGCTAAGAATTGCCTCTAAACCCTTTAATTTTTCTTCAAGTAATTCATTTAGTTTACATTTGTTACATGTGTAATTTGGGTCTTATATGGGCATGAGTACATACATGGAACATATTTTGGAAATCACAACAGCATCAGTCTCTTCTTCCATGAGACTGGTGGTGCAGCAGTTAGAGTGCAGTACTGCAGGCCACTTTAGCTGACTGTGTTCAGCAGGTCAGCGGTTCAAATCTCACCGGCTCAAGGTTGACTCAGCCTTCCATCCTTCCGGGGTAGGTAAAATGAGGACCCAGATTGTTGGGGGCAATGTAAAATATATATATACATTGCTTACTGGTGTACACCGCTTAGAGAGTGCTTGCACTTAAAGCGGTATATAAGTCTCATAAATAAATAAATAAATTATGTTTCTTTTCACTAGTTCATTTAAAATTTAAAAAAATCAAAAATTTTCAAAATGTTCAACAAATGTAAAAGATTTTTCAAATATTTTAAAAATTCTAAAAGATCATTTAAAAATTTCATTTTTTAAAAAAAATAAAAAAATAAAAATTAAAAGATTTTTTTAAAAAATTGAAACTAAGCATTTCTATTCTTAAATGTTAGTCTTTTGGTTGTTCTTGTGGCTAATGTTGAAGTAGAACTTAAATGCAAGTGAGGTTGCCCTCAAGATACAGTTTGTAATCCACAGATGTATAAAAGAATGACAGATGAATAAAAAGATGAAAGAAAAAATAGAATCTCAGCTGAAAATATAAAATGAAAAATTGTATAGAGCATGTACAAAGAGAGTCCCTTCCATATGGCAGCAACCATAGTCTGGGACTGGCGCTAGGGATGCTGTTCACTTGTAACGAAGTCCAGCAATTTATTATTAGTAGGTGGACAACAGTGATTGATCATATCTATAATTATATGTGTCACTCAGAGTTGCTTGATTGTGAGAAGGATGGCATATAAATTTAATAAATAAATAAAGTCTTGGAAAAATAGAGTAGATCCTTCCTGCCTCATTTGCAAGCATAGGCAGCATAGGATACTGTGTGATCAGTTTCAGAAGCTCTCTCCTTCTCTATATGTTCCCAGAAATCCCTAAATGAAGTTAATTGAGTTGATTTCCAGGGGAGGGAGGTGTTAACTATCCCATTTCTTATGGTCTCTGATGTTTGCTCCAGCCTAATATACAGCTAGCCTATTTGCTTTTCATAGGTTGAAGTGAATGTAGTTATTTTGATGGTACATAAACTCTTCTTTGCTACTTACTGTACATGCTGGACCCTGACAAAGTTGCTTGAATTTAGTTCCCAGTTGTCATTAAACCCATGACTAGCCTGTAATTTATGAAAGCATATTCTATAACAATTTTTATTCTTTAAGGTTCCACAAATGTTTTCATGGATTTTGTGGCAACTGGGTATCAATGGGATCAAAGTCGTGACAAATTGGATTATATGAGGGCCAGTTTCTGCTAATGTCATGATCCAACAGTGCTGTTTTTTTAAAAAAAATACTTCTGTCTTAACTTCCTTATGCATTGAGAAACCCACTGCTGTTCTGACAAACTCAAGAATGGGTCTAAACTCTGAATGTCAGCAAAGATAAAAATTCCTTTTCACTGTTGCCCATTTCTTATTGGGTGGAGGGTTAATTTCATAATCTTGTGTGCACAAAAATATTGATTTCAGCATCTCAACCTCCTTCTATAAAAATTTTGGGGTGGGACCTTGCAACATCAACATTGCCAGAAGACCACATTTGAAACAAAACAAAACTGGTTAAAGGATGTTGGACTTTTCCAATAATTCGTTTATTTAGATAAATTGTATTTGCTTGTTTACTTGTACAAAGAAAAGGGCTGAAGGCGCTGGTCTAAAACAATTGCGGAGGGGCAGGGACAAGGCCAAAGAATCAAACTGCTGGCAGTTGGCAGAGTTAGCCTGCAATACTTCATTCTAACCACTGTGCCACCACCAAGCAGGGTTTTTTTTGTGTGTGTGAAATGGATTTCTTTTAAATATTTATGCCTTTTCCTCAAAGATCAAGCTTATCAGAGAGCACCAAGGAACCCTCATTTCAACCCTAAGTTACAAATATTCTCCTTTATTGTTACTGCAACCACTCAGATGCCATTTCAAGTTGCACAAATACAGGGTTGTACAAAGAGGACACACATGTGGACAATCCTGCAACATGTGTCATCTGAACAAACCTGCAAGATAATTGGTGACAAAGGATTGTAAATTTGACCCATCTTGAAGCCAGTGGTGGGATTCAGCCGGTTCACACCACTTCAGCAGAACCGGTAGCTAATTTTTTGTTGCCCAGGCCCAGAATGGACTTCCGGAAGCAGCATCCATAGAGAGAACCAGTTGTTCATATATTTTAATCCCACCACTGCTTGAAGCTATGACAGAATCATTTTGAATTAAAGGAGAACTACTATAATAAAAGTAGTTTTCTTTTTTTTTTTGTAAAGTTTTTATTATTTTTTTTTCATACAGTTCAGTAGTATTTTTTCAACAAACATGTTGTCTGAGTTTATCATTCACTAATACAAATTTAATTCCTAATCCTTTATTCTTTTCTCCAACCATTGATAAAATAAATCCCAATTTTTGAAAGTATTCTGTTTCTTTTTTTTCTTTCAACCTCATAGTAAGCCTGTCCATTTCCACACATTCTAGTATTTTATTAATTATTTCTTCCTCTGGTGGTATTTCTTCATTTTTCCAATATTGTGCGAATATGATTCTTGCCGCTGTTATCACATGTAAAATCAAGTATATATTTTGTTTATCAAGCTTTTCTGGCATTATACCTAGTAAAAAAAAACTTCAGGTTTAAAATCTACATGCTTTCCCAACATCTTTTCTAGCCAAGTATGTATTTTTGTCCAGTACCTCTTTGCTTTAACACATGTCCACCATACATGATAATAAGCACCTTTTGACCGTGCTGATACTTTGTAACTAATAAACATGTTCTTTGAGGAATTTTCAAGCCTCGGAGTTCTGCTTTATTCATTTCTGTCTGTTGGAACCATGACATGAGGAACAAAATGAAACCAACATTGTGTAAATAAGGGGAAGAGTGGGTTTGTCAGAGATTCTGGTGTCACTGTAAATAGCAAGTGGACACCAGCTCTGAGAGTTTTCTGAGGAAGCAGAAGCATCAGGGTGGGTTTTATAAAACACTCTCCTTTCTTCTTTTAAATCATTTTTTGTACACCAGGTTGCAATTTATAGTAGCAGGGGATTTTGACTATGGTACTTACTTGCACATTTAACTTCCCACACCACTGCAAAGTTGTCCCAAGTTACATAGGATCTACTAGGAAATCTTTATAGCTGCCAGTTATATAAAGTCAGAAATGAAGGATTTTTTTATATATAGAGAAACCATTTTTCCCCATTTGTGATGGTGAAAAAGTCTCTGTGACGGGAGAAAACAATGCAACTTTCATAATTCAATATGCTGTACATCCCAATGCACATACAATTGACATTCATACTTTTCTGCATTTTATATTACAATTCTCAATTTAAAAATGTTACATTAGGAGAAAAGGAACATAAAATGCATATACATCATATATCCAAACTTATTATATTAAAGAAATTGCTTGCAAACAAAATTTTTAGGTAAAACTGGCCAACAAAGTTGTGTATTAAGAGAAATGTATATAAAATGCATGTTTTTGTAAAGATTTTAAGAATAACATAATTCAGAACTGATTCTGGCCAATGCACAAGACTGGAAACAACTTGATTCAAAGTTGCAGATATGATATTGTTGCCATAAAGTAAACTTGGTGGGATGAAACCCACAAATGGAACATATAGCTACAGGGATTTAAATTATTTAAAAGAAACAGACCAAATAAAAGAGGAGGTGTAGTTGCACTATATATAAGAAATAACTACATTTCTACAGAAATAGAGCACAACAATGATGAGAATTTTCCTGAATGCATTTGGGTTAATATAAATGGGGGGAAAATGACATTGCCATAGGTGTATACTATAGGCCACCCACCCACCCAACCAGAGGAAATAGATGACCTTTATGCTAGTCAGTTAACTAAGGTATGTAGGAAGCACACCACAATAGTAATGGGGGACTTTAACTACCCTAACATCAACTGGGAGACAAACTCTGCACCAAGTGCAAGATCAAACAGATTCCTGACAAACCTAGCAGACAACTTTGTCTCCCAAAAAGTAGAGAAGGGAACTAGGGGATCAGCCATATTGGACTTAATTCTCACTAACAGAGAGGAAATGATAGAAGGTGTTGAAGCCACAGGAAGCTTGGGGGGGGGGAGTGATCATGCAATATTGGAATTCAACATTATGCAAGCACAATAATAGAACATAGTCAAACCAGAGTCTTGGACATTAAGAGAGCTAATTTCAATAAACGTAGAAAGAGCTTGGAAAGGATTCCATGGATAAGAATCCTCAAGGGGAAAACAACTCAAGAAGTTTGGGAAATTTTGAAAAGTGAGATAATAAAAGCCCAGTCTAGCACAATACCAATGAAGAAGAAAAATAACAGCTCTCAAAAGAAACCAGCATGGCTGCATAAAGAACTCTCTGATAAATTGAAAGACAAAAAGGACAAGTATAAAAAGTGGAAAGAGGGGCACATAACTTAGGCAGAATATCAGCAAATAGCCTGAGCTTGAAAAGATGAAGTGAGGAAAGCTAAGGTTCAAAATGAACTAAGGCAGCGGTTCTCAACCTGTGTGTCACGCCCCTTTTGGGGGTCGAACGACTCTTTCACAGGGGTTGCCTAAGACCATCGGAAAACACATATTTCCGATGGTCTTAGGAACCGAGACACCGCTCCACATCTGTCTCCGCATGGCCTCCTCCGCCATTTGCAGAGAGAGAGAGAGACAGAGAGGCACTTTCGCTTCCCTTCTCTCTCTCTCTCTCTCAGGCGGACTTACGTCCTGCAGGGCTCCTGATTGACCTTGCGCCCGGGTGCCCCACCCCCTGGGAGAAGCACGGCCAGGGCCTCGTGGCCGTGGAGCCGCCTGGGGAAGCTCTGGGATCCCTGCTGGGAGCGGCCCACTGGAGGCTCCACTAAGCGGGCCAGCCCTCCCGCAAGCCGCGACCAAGACCAGCCCCTGTGATCCCCAGCCAGCCCGACCATTGGACCCGCTGGCCGGAAAGGCGCACCGGAGTCCAGGCTGCTGGGAAGGAAGGAGGAGATTCAGCAAAGGTAGGAGAGGAGAGCCACCTCCTGGGGCCCAGCTCTGGCGGCGGCTTCCTTGCCCTCCTCTTTATCCTCCCCTTCTTCCTCCTGCTGCCAAGGTGGCTCGGGCGGGCGCCAGGGCAAAAGGGGTGCCTGGGGGGGAGCATCCAGGCTGGCAGAGGGGCTGGCAGGGGCCACATGGCACCAGCCCCCACCGCGGCTCCATCGGATGGCCAGAGGGCGAGGCCAGGCAACGCGGAGTCCTGGCTGGGGCAGCAGCAGCGGCGGTTTTCTCACCCTTCTCCTCTCCTTCTTTCTCCTGCCCCCAAGGTGGCTTGGGCGGGTGCCAGGAGGAAAAGGGGTGCCTTGGGGGGGAGCAGCTGGGCTGGTGGAGGGGCTGGTGGGCTGCATGGTACCAGTGCCCACCGTGGCTCCATTGATGGATGGAGGACGAGGCCGGGCAGCGCAGAGTCCTGGCGGGGGTGGCAGCCGGGCCGGGGGTGGCAGGGATTCCCGATGATGCAGCAGTGGCTGCTGCTGCCACTGCAGCCACTGCCTCCCATCCTGCTCCCCCTCCCCACCCGTTCGACTGAGGATGCATTGGAGGCCAGGCCGGGGGTGGCGGGGACCCCCAACGATGCTGCCATAAGAGAGAGAGAGAAACAGAGGAAAAGAGAGAGGAAAGAGAGAGAGAAAGAGAAAGGGAGGAAACAGAGAAAGAGAGAGGGGAAAGAGAAAGAGAAAGAGAGGAAAGAGAGAAAGAGAGAGAGAGAAAGAGAGAGGAAAGAGAAACGGAGAGGAAAGAGAAAAAGAGGAAAGAGGGAAAGAGAGAGGAAAGAGGGAGAGAGAAGAGAGAGAGGAAAGAGAAAGAGAAGAGAGAGGAAAGAGAAAGAGAGGAAAGAAAGAGGAAAGAGGAAAGAGAAAGAGGAAAGAAAAACAGGAAAAGAGAGAGGAAAGAGAAAGAGGGAGGAAAGAGAGAGAGAAAGAGGAAAGAGAGAGGAAAGAAAGAGAGAGGAAAGAGAGAAAGAGAGAGGAAAGAAAGAGAGAAAGAGGGAGAGGAATGGCGCTTCTCCAACCAGGCTGGGCGGAGCCGGCGGAGCGGCCTTCCTGCCCCCCCCTCCCTGGCCAGCTGGATGGGGGGTTGGGGGTTACCACAACATGAGGAACTGTATTAAAGGGTCGCAGCATTAGGAAGGTTGAGAACCACTGAACTAAGGCTTGCAACAAAAGTCAAAAATAACAAAAAAAGCTTTTTTCAACATGTAAACAACAAGAAAAAAGTGAAGAAAATTATTGGCCCATTAGTGGGAGAAAGTGTCAAGAAGGTGACTGTCAGGTCCCCAAATCATTGTTTTCCTTGCATATATACTCTTGTGCTTTTGGCTTTGGGGTCTGCCATTCTGCTGGGGGCAGGGGGGATATTTGCTTTCACTTGGGATAACTTTCGCTTTCTGCTTTTCTTCCCCCGCCTCTATCCACTTGAAAAAGGAATGTGTCTCCATTAACAGGGAGTCGTTTACAAAGAAATGAAACTGGAGAAGACCTTGAGATGCACGCCAACTGCGCCAGTTACCCGCACATCGTGCCACCTGTGAGTAGAAGTGTATACCTTTTTTTAATGAAAATTTTCAGCACTTTTGATCAGTGATGTCATCAAAGTAAACAAACCCACGTGTTGATTACATCACCAGGTCATGGCCCCAAGCAGAAGTGACGTGTTGGCCTAAGCCCATCAAGATAAGCATGAGTAACCCTAGCAGCCCTATTTTCAGATAAGGCGTGTTGAACCTAACCCCATCAAGAGAGATGCGGCAGTCAATCCTCTGGGTACATGATTAGCTTAACCCTAGACTAATTCTATGGACGTTCAAAACCAAAAAAACCTAAGTAAAGTGAATAATTAACAGAGGCCTGTGTTTTTGGGAAACAAACCCTACTTTGGGGAGCTGTGAAATAAAAAAATAAAAAATACTTTTTATTTCTAATCATTCTAGCCTAATGATGCTTTTAATTTTTGTGGAGTTTTAAAAATCAGTGCCTCAAAAGCTGGGAAAAAAGGAGCCCCTAAAAGGCAGCCAGGGCCTGCATTTAACCCCCTTTTTTCTAAAAGGTATTTATTTCTAGGCGGTTTTAAAATAATTTCCTCAAATGCAGGGTGTTGAGTCCGTGGCGGGAAAACAGACACGAGAAGCAGCTGGAGTTCTCAGTTTCTTTTATTCAGCGTTCAGCTTACAGGAAGATGGCTTCAGCCTCGCCCAAACGCCTCGCAGCCTCTTATATAGGCAACTCCCGGGTAAATGGGTTACTTTTCCCGCGCCAGCACCCGCGCATGCGCACGGCGCTGGCGACAGCCTGTCTGGTCCCGGGCAGCTTTGCACCTGCCCGGGACTGCCTGCAAACGCCCGAGCCGTTTGCAAAGGCTCGGGACATAACACCCCTTTCCCCCGGGCTAAAACTACTACCAACATACAACATTTATTTTATACGACATTTTGCTCCCCAGTGCTCCCACTGTTTACTGGCTTTTGCCTTGCCAGCAATGTTATGTAGTCTTCTAGGTACTTGGGAGATTTCTTTGCTCTCTGTGACCTTCTTAGCTCTGGGTTACTGGCATAAGTCCCCTGACTGGAGGGAGGCGTGAGCCTGTTCTCTCTATTGTGTCCTGGTGTCTTCCAAGGACTGTGCCCCGATGCCTGGCCTGCTTGCTTGCCCACCGGGCTCGTCAGGCCAGGGCTTCTGTTACTTTGTGACCTGGTTGTCCTACCTAGCTGTAGACCCTCAGGCCCCTTGAAGTGATAGCCGCTGCTGGGCGTCTCTGTAGAACCTCCTAGGTCAGTCCAAGACCTGTCAGGAGGCTGTCCATTCCCTGAACCCCATTCTGTGTTCGGGCTCGTGTGGGTTTCTGTACTTTCCCAAAACTCAGGTGTTCCCTGATTTGTGCTAGGGTTGTTGTAGTCGGGACTTGGTTCCTCGACTAGCTCTGTGTATGTTTGACCCCCTGTAGGATTTGGGGTAAGGTCAGGCCAACCTTGGGAATTGTGTGCCAGCTCTCTTGCAGGGAATGATTTGTTGGGATGCCCCCGGGTATCCTCCGTTACTGGAGTGCTGTGTGATGTGTGTGGAAAGTGAGTATGCCCCCGGGGTGACTCCCTGGCTGGAGTAGGCGTGAGTGCCTGTTGTGTGGGTAAACTCCATGACTTCCTTTTCGGAGCAATTGCGGAATCTTGGGACGGGCCGTTTGTGGCTCCCTCAGTGGAGATGGGCAGTAGCTCTTGCCCTTCCCTTTGCTCCAAAGGGTCCCCCTCCCCCCCTGGAAAAGACCCAGGAGTCTCATCAGAAAAGTCTCGCCTAGAGCGAAGTTGGTCGATGTGCCGACGCAGGACACGACCGTTGTCCAGGGCAACCTCGTAGGAGAGAGGACCTGTGATCCTGGACACAGAAGCGGGGACCCATGTATGACCAGGCCCGTAATTGCGAGCCCAAACCGGGGCACCCACAAGTAGTTGTCTAGGTGCCCTAGGATGTGAGGTAGATGAAGGCAGTCTGTCCGGATGCAACCGGTCAAGTCTGGTAGTAAGTTGGCGCCCCCAACGAAGTTCAGCTGGACTTCTCCCTGTAGAAGTGGACGGTGTGGTGCGATAAGAAAGGAGAAAGTCAGCCAACCTGTGATGCCAGTCCCCGTAGGTGAGTCTCTTCAAGGCGTCCTTTGTGATGCGCACCATACGTTCAGCCATACCGTTGGTGGACGGGTGAAAGGGCGCAGATGTGGCATGACGAATCAGGTTTGCCTGTAAGAAAGCTTGGAATTCGGAGGAGGTGAATTGAGGGCCGTTGTCAGACACAATGACATCTGGCAGCCCGTGTGCAGCAAAAATCCCCCTCAGTACCTGAATAGTCTTTGCAGTGGTGGTAGATGAGACAGGCACAACCTCAAGCCATTTTGAATGGCTGTCAACAAGGACCAAGAAGAACTGGCCCTGAAAGGGCCCAGCGTAGTCGATGTGCACCCTAGACCATGGGGACTGTGTTTCCTCCCATTTATGCACAGGAGCTTGGGGCATCTCTGGGCGAGAACGTTGGCACAGGTAGCATGCGTGTACCTTAGCCTCAATATCTTTATCTAAACCAGGCCACCACAAGTGGCTTCGTGCAAGAGCCTTCATACGAACAATGCCAGGATGACCCTCGTGGAGGGATTCTAAGACCCTAGTCCTCATTGAGGTGGGAATGACAACTCTGTTTCCCCAAAGCAGACAACCCTGAGAAAGGGACAGTTCGTTCCTTTTGGACCAGAAACTCTGAAACTCAGGACTAGGGCAGTGCTCAGGCCACCCAGACAGGACCCAGGAGCGGACACGTGAAAGTGTGTGATCTGTACCTGTTTCAGCGGTAACATCCCTGGCACTAAGAGGAAGCTCGGGCAAGGCTTGGATTGATAGAATGTTGACAGCTGGCGTGGGGTCAGCTTCTATTACTGGCAGAGGCAATCTACTGAGGCCATCAGCATGGCCCATTTCCTTCCCAGGCTTGTGGAGTAATGAAAAATCATATGCAGACAAGAAAATAGACCACCTAAGCATTCTAGGGGAAATGATGTGGGGAGTCTGCTTACGTGTGGTAAACAGTCCCAGCAGAGGCTTATGGTCAGTGAAGACCGTGAAATGCCTGCCATATAGAAAATCGTGGAATTTTTTAATTCCAGCAACAACAGCCAGAGCCTCCCTGTCTATCTGAGCGTAGTTGCGCTCGGCAGAAGACAGTGTTCTGGAGTAGTATGCAATAGGAACCTGAGTTCCATCAGACCTGAGGTGACTCAGGACAGCTCCAACCCCGTAGGGGGACGCATCACAAGCGATGCACACAGGAAGAGACTCGTTGAAATGTGCAAGAACACTGTTAGAAGTGAGCAAGGCCTTGACTTCTTTAAAGCAAGCCTCATGTGCTTGTGACCACAGCCACACAGCCTGTTTGTCCAGTAGCCTGTGAAGAGGCTCAGCTACATTAGCTTTATGTGGAAGAAAAGAATTGTAGAAATTCAGGAGGCCTAGGAAGGCCTGAAGTTCGGCCTTAGACTTTGGCATGGGTGCTTCTAAAATAGCAGTTAGTTTGGATTCAGCAGGATGAATCCCAGCAGCATCAATTTTGAATCCCAGAAATTCAGTAGAAGGCACCCCAATCTTGCATTTGTCTTTTCTGAGCTTGAGGCCTGATTTCCTGAATCTTAACAGGACAGCCCTAAGCCTTTCAGCTAGAATGTGTGTGGAGTCTCCTGCAATCAAGACATCGTCAAAATAGGGGCAGACCCCTGGTATACCTCGTAGTGTGTTTTCCATTACGCTTTGGAAAATCCCAGGAGCGACATTCACTCCAAACTGTAGCCTTTTTACCTTAAAGGCTCCCCTGTGGGTCACAATGGTCTGAGCTATGGCAGCATCATCATCAACAGGCAGCTGTTGATATGCTTGAGCTAGGTCAAGTTTTGCAAAAACACGCCCCCCCTTGAGAGAGGCCAGGATGTGACTGACCACAGGAACAGGATAGGCATGTTGCTGCAATGCCTTATTGAGTGTGCATTTGTAATCAGCACAAATGCGAATGTCCCCATTTGCCTTTAGAGGCGTAACAATGGGGGTCTCCCACGGGCTGGAATCAACAGGTTCTAGGATTCCCTGTTGGATTAGTTTGTCTAGTTCAGTGTCAATCTTACTTTTTAAAGCAAAAGGGACCCTTCTTGCTTTAATCCTAATGGGAGTGACAGTGGGGTCTAGCTTTAAGGACACAGGTGGTCCTTTGAATGTGCCCAGCTGGGGGCTGAAAACATCTGCAAATTCTTTGCAGACTTCCTGTAGGTCGAGTGTTTGTAAGCTGTTGAGTCCTGTGACGTGTATCCCCAGGGCCTCAAACCAATCGAGTCCTATGAGACTCGTTCGTTCACCCCCTACTACTAATAAGTCTAGTGGACCTTCAAAACTCTTGTATTGCACGTTAAGGGTGGCCTCCCCCTTAACACACACTCTTGAGTTCTGAAAATCTGTTAATACAATATCAGAAGGCCTTAACTTGGCCTTAGTCCCACTTCTGGAACAAATCTTCCTAAATGTATGCAATGAAATGATGGACAGGGCAGACCCTGTGTCTAGTTCCATAGATAATGGAACCCCTTGTAGCTTCACGTTGAGTGACAGCTTTTTCTTCATGGGCTTGTGTGTGCCTGTTCTACAGATGCTTCTTCGTGAAGCGCAAAACCCTACCCTATTCTGGCTGGGGAATCTGGTACCTTTCAGGCGTTCTTCTTGGGGTTGTGCCTTCCGTCGGCCCAGACACACAGCTGCAATGTGCCCTTGTTTACTGCATGCCCGGCAGGTAGCGGAGCGGAACTTGCAGTCGGTTCTCCTGTGGCGACCTCCACAGCCGATGCACTTGAGCGGAGCCGAAGAGCTTCCCTTCTGGTTCTCTTCTTTCGCGGGGTGTAGACGGTCGACTTCCTCGTCCGGATCCTCCTCGGAGTTTCGTCGGACGTCTTCCTGGTGCACGGACGCACCCTCTGCACTGCTTCTGATCGGCCGCATGTTCTTGACGGCGCCGCCTGCTGCTTCTTCTGCGGTGACTTCCCTTAAGGCGTCTTGGAAGGATAATTCTTCCTTAGCGAAAAGTCTCTGTTGTAGCTCTCGATGCCTTAACCCGCACACGAATCGGTCCCTCAGTCGTTCCTCGAGGTCCTTGAACTCGCAGGGCTTGGCGGCCTTCCGTAACGCGGCGATGTATTCCTTGGCTGACTCACCGGACCGTTGATCCCTTTGTTCGAAGGTGTGGCGCCATGAGATAACGGACACCTTGGGGTGGAAGTGCTCCTTCAGCAGCTTCTTCAGGTCTGCGTAGCTTACAGACTCTACTGGAACAGGTGCTGCAAGGTTTTCTGCGATTTCGAAGGCGTCTTGGCCGCAAACGCAAAGCAGGGTGGCAGCCTTCAAGCTATCTTCCCTCACTTGGTTTGCCTTGAAGTAGTTCTCCATTCTGGATACGTAGGACTCCCACCGCTCTGGATGTGAGACGTCGAATTCCGAAAGCCTTCCGATTTTCACCATCTTCGGATCTTCAGGAGATGGGTCTATCAGCCAGCCTACCCCCGAATGCGCACCGGATTGGCGGGCAGCTGCCGAGTCGACGCCGTTCCTCTTCCGCCGCTCAGGACTCCTTGGGTAAGCTTGCACTTCTTCCTTTCCAGGTAGTGCAAGGCAATCCCACCCTCGTCGCCAGTGTTGAGTCCGTGGCGGGAAAACAGACACGAGAAGCAGCTGGAGTTCTCAGTTTCTTTTATTCAGCGTTCAGCTTACAGGAAGATGGCTTCAGCCTCGCCCAAACGCCTCGCAGCCTCTTATATAGGCAACTCCCGGGTAAATGGGTTACTTTTCCCGCGCCAGCACCCGCGCATGCGCACGGCGCTGGCGACAGCCTGTCTGGTCCCGGGCAGCTTTGCACCTGCCCGGGACTGCCTGCAAACGCCCGAGCCGTTTGCAAAGGCTCGGGACATAACACAGGGGAAAAAAACAAACAAACCACAGCCCTTTTAAAACCCGCAGCTGGTTTTTACCTTTGTAAAAATCTAAAGACACATATTTTGCCAACTGCACACTGAAATCCTCATGTACATGTAACCGTTTGAAGCACGGCCTTAATAAAATTTATTCTGCCCCCCCTACAGCAAAAGACAAGGAATATTAACAGGAATTAAAATGCTCACAAGAGGCAAGCAGCCAGGTGGCAAGTAGGGGTTAAGACTTGTTCAGGCATGTCAGGACCGCGATTCCAGGCATGTGTGTTTCTGTCTACTAGTAAAAAAGGGGGTTAGGCCTTGTTCGGGACATGCCTGGGCATGTCATACCACTACCACCACCACCCCCCGTGATTGTGGGCATGCACAATGCTCAAGGGCGTGTCATTGCAAGGGCAGGGGATTTTGTGCAGGCAGGCCTGAACAGGTAGTGATTTAATTCCAGCAGTCTTTTAAAGATGGTAACCTCTGATGGAGATTTATTTGATGTAAATTTGACCCCCAAACCTCCCAAGCATGGGCATAGAATAAGAAAAGGACCTGAGCTATATGGCTTCATTGAAGAGAACAAACTTATAAAGCCTTGTTATTGCAGGTTCTGCAAAACGTCAAATGGTAAGTAAATCTAAACATTAAGAAAACAGTATTTTGATTAGTTGAAACAGCTAGCCTAATTCTACCTTATTTCCTGCTTTAGAAACGGTGGAATCTCAAAATGTCAGCATGCCTCAGATTCTGAAAGTGTGTATCATTAAAATATTACAGCATTGTTTAATGGGATGTCTACAATCAGATGAAGACCATGTAGATGGTACCAGTGAAACAGAGCTTATTAACAGCTTATGCTTTAGTCTTTCTATGCCTCATGTACTCTGGATCATCATCAGTATTTCTGACAAAGTGAATAACTTATATTTCACCCGGGATTCCCTTGGTGAGCTCAAGACAATCATACAGCGTATTGAGAAGAACAGTAAACCACTGTCATTGTCAAAGATTGAAGCTGAATTGCCATTGTCTCTGAAGAGGTTCATATGCCAGAATATAACAGAAATTAATTACAAGAAACTGTTAACACTATGAACTTTATAATAAAATGTGCTTTACAAATCACATGAAAGATGTATCATGTTTTTTTCTTTTGCTGACCCCTGTTTAACCTTGTCAGATGTTAAACACAATTTAATCAAAGCTCATGTGATATTATTCAATTGGGTTTTCCTGATGAGGTGGGGCTGGCCAGTTTTGCAAAAGTTGTGAAAAACTCACCAACTCTGATGTGATTAATTTGTAACATCACGTACTATTCAAATGCAGCTTCCTGGGTAGTTAAGGGTAGACAGCTTTGCAAAAGGTGTGAAGAACACACCTCCTCTGATGTGATTAATTTGTGACATCACCAGCGTGTATAAAAGCAGGGTCCATACTGGTCCAGTCACGTTTGCTGGTTTCTGGCATATCCATACCTCCGGAGCCATTTGATCTGCTAAGAAGACCCTTTTCAGAATGGAAGCTACTATTGTAAGTAGTTTTATGGCTAATTTTTGAAACACTTAGATGCAAAATGGAGTTTTATAATATTCTTGTCTGCTTGCTTGTTTGTTTGATTGATTGTTTTATTTCACTAGAATGAATTGACAGACTCGGAATGTTTGAGGGTATATAAAGGTATTTGTCTTTCATACTTCCATATATTTAGATTCTTATAAACATTTCTGCAACAATTTTGACCATTGGGATTTTTCTTTTCCTTCAGAATGGGAGGATGATCAGCCATTTGCAGATCTCACAATTCCCACAGAGCACCAATTGACAGACTCAGAATGTTTGAGGGTATATGAAGGTATTTGTCTTTCATACTTTCATACATTTAGATTCTGATAAACATTTCTGCAACAATTCTGACCACTGAGATTTTTCTTTTCCTTCAGAATGGGAGGATGATCAGCCATTTGCAGATCTCACAATTCCCACAGAGCACCAGTTGACAGACTCAGAATGTTTGAGGGTATATGAAGGTATTTGTCTTTCATACTTTCATACATTTAGATTCTGATAAACATTTCTGCAACAATTCTGACCATTGAGATTTTTCTTTTCCTTCAGAATGGGAAGACGATCAGCCATTCGCGGATCTCACAATCCCCACAGAGCACCAGGGGCCCAGCATGACATGAGACCTCAGCCTTCCACAAGCCACACAACACGAATGCTGTTAGGAGGTATAATATCTAGCATTTTATCCAACTACAAAACCATTAGTATTATTTTTTAGAAACTAAAAAAAAAGGGGGGGGGGGTGGTATTACATTATTAGGAATGTTGGTGATAGCCTTTTGTTTGTTTGTTTGTTTAACCAGAGCTGGCCTCCAAAAAAGCAAAAATGCATGGAGGTGGACTTCCCATATCCCCAGCAGACAGTCGTAATTGTGATTCTATGGCTGTATCTCAACCAGAAGGGGAGATATGTCATTCTATGCCACAGCTACAAGCCCCTAACTCTGCAAACTCTCAGAATATAAATGATGTTTATCTGGATATGGTGCAGGCATGGGAGAAGCCTATCCAAAATTTCAGGGCTGTGGAATACTATCATCGATATAGATTTGTTAATCTTGACCGAATCCAGTCTTTTGTAGATGCTATAGAGGCTATTCAGAATGCGATACAGACTCTTTTTAATAATGTTGCTAGGGACATAGGTCCAAACAATTTTGTTCAACTCTGGTTGGATGCAGAGGGGTTAAATCATCCTCTCTTTTCTCTTAGGAGGCGTGTGAATGATTTAAATGCTGATGATTTTCTGACCAGTGTTGAAAATCTGCTTCAAAGTAAAGCAGAGATATTGTGCGGGGGGGGGGGGGGGACTTATAATTAGCGGTTACCGTCATGAAGAACAAGGAGGGGGGAGGGCTTAGGAAGTTAAACACTGTGCTGCTCACCAGAGTACTAGAGAAAAAAAGACAGCACCTAGTAGATTTCAATGTGGGAGGTGAATTTCTGTGTTTTGCTAGCTGTTTGCTCTGGCTGATTGGTGTGGATGTTAGAAATCAAGAAATTATTACCAGGGCCAGGGAACTTCACAGCAGACTGGGTGTTTCCACAGAAAACAGGATTGACTTTTCTCAGATACACCTCTTTGAAGAAGATTTAAGGGTCACTATAAAGATCTTGTTTTATATGCAGGACGGGTGGAGGTTTTTTGTCACAGGTAGCCCCCAGCAAAAAAAAATAGTGGGTGAACGCTATTTCTGTAAATTCTGCCACACACCCTACCACCACAAATTTAGTCATGGCTGTCAATATATCTGCAGAGCATGCCTCAGCCAAGAATGTCAGCAGGTGGAGGAGGAGAAGACGCACTGCTGTAGGTGCAAAGAGCTTTGCTGGTCTAAGGTGTGTCTTGAAAGACACACACAACTCACTATGGAGGGAAAAGTTGACTGTAAGAATAAAGAATATTGTGAAATGTGTGGGGTTTACATCTTTAGCCCCCACAAAAAGTGCAAGGAAACCAAGTGTGGACAATGCTCTGAGAAGGTTGAAAGCTTGGAAGGGCATTTATGCTTTCTAAAATCGTTGGTCCGACCGCGAATTGGCGAAAGATACATCATTTATGATTTTGAATGCTGTCAAGAGACAGGCACCCATATACCTAATTATGCCTGTGCCAGGGATATGTTGAAGGATGGGTATGATAAAGATGTTGTGAGGTGGGATTGTTATGGTGTTAGATGCCTGGAGCAGTTTGTAAAGAATTTTATAAATCATAAGTTTAAAGGATGTACTTTTATCGCTCACAACTCCAAAGGTTATGATGGGTACCTAGTACTGAGGCAGCTGATCCGTGAAAAGGTTAGGGTTCAATTTATAAGTCGGTGGGGGGGGGAAACTGCTGTGTATCACCCTACCAGATTATAAGATTAGGTTTATTGATAGCCCCTCATTTTTGCCCCTTAAATTAAGCAAATTACCCAAAGCTATGGGGTTTCAAGGCAGCAAAGGATATTTCCCCCACTTGTTCAATTGTTGTTGTTGTTGTTAATTGCGAAGTCGTGTCCGACCCATCACGACCCCATGGACAATGTTCCTCCAGGTCTTCCTGTCCTCTACCATCTTCTGGAGTCCATTTAAGTTCTCACCTACTGCTTCAGTGACTCCATCCAGCCATCTCATTCTCTGTCGTCCCCTTCTTCTATTGCCCTCAATCTTTCCCAGCATTAGGCCCTTTTCCAGTGAGTCCTTCCTTCTCATTAGGTGGCCAAAGTATTTGAGTTTCAACTTATTTGAGTTTCAACATTGTTCAATACAATGGCCAATCAAGTCTACGTGGGACCACTCCCTGAAACCAAGTATTACAGCCCTGAAACCATGATGCCCGGGGAGAGAGAAGAATTCATGAAATGGCACGCTGCTAATACAGGTACTGTGTTTAAACTAAAGAAGGCTCTGGCTTACTATTGCAGACAAGATGTAGATATATTAAGAGAGGTCTGTATTCAATTTAGGGAACAGGTGATGAAAATGACTGAGCATGAGTATCTCAGGGGGGTCAGGGGGATATTGTTGAGGAGATAGAGATTCGATGCATTGACCCCTTCCAATATATCAAATTGGCATCTGTCTGTATGGCACAGTACCTGTTCATATATTTGAAGAGCAATACCATTGCATTAGCTCCTTTGGACAGTTATCACAAGACACAGAAAAGGTATTCATCTCCAGCGATTCAATGGTTGTTGCATATAGAGCACACTGAGAATCTCAATATTCAGCATGCTCTGAAGGGGGGTGAAAAGCAAGTAGGCAAATATTTTTGGGACGGCTTTGCTGTCATAAATGGAACTCCCACAGCTTTTGAATTTCATGGTTGTTTTTTTCATGGGTGCCCTGTCTGCTACTCTGAAAAAGACTTCAACAAATTACTTGATTCAACATATGGTAACCTGCACAACCATACTAAGATTAAAGAAGAGTACCTCAGGGACCAGGATTATGCTGTGCGCTGCATCTGGGAACACGAATGGAGGGCCATGGTGGAGGATGACACCTCTTTGAAGCAGTTTCTAGTTGAAAATAAGCTCCCAACTCCTTTGAATCCTCGAGATGCTTTTTTTGGTGGTAGAACAAATGCTACATGCCTGTAATACAAACCAAAACCTGGTGAACAAATCTTATACTATGATTTCACCAGTTTGTACCCTTTTGTGAATAAGACCAAGGAGTACCCAATTGGCCATCCGCAAATCATCTACCAAAACTTTGGGGACATAAAGCAATATTTTGGGTTGGCCAAAGTCAAAGTGTACCCACCAAGGAATCTCTATTTCCCAATCCTACCCCACAAATCAGGGGGCAAATTAATGTTTAGTTTGTGCGCAACCTGCACAGAAAAACTGCAAACCACCCCCTGTAAACACAGTGATGAGGAAAGAGCTCTGACTGGGACATGGTGTACTGTTGAATTGAATGTAGCTTTACAAAAAGGTTACAGAATTGTTGAAATCTATGAGATCTGGCATTTTGAAAGAACATCAAATGAGTTATTTTCAGGTTATATGAACACGCATCTCAGACAGAAACAGGAGGCCAGTGGTTACCCTGACTGGTGCAAAACAGAACAGGATAAAGAGCAATATATTCAGGATTATGAAAAGATGGAAGGTGTCCACTTACGACGTGACCACATTGAAGTAAATCCTGCTAAAAGACAGATTGCCAAACTCTTTTTAAATTTGCTGTGGGGCAAGTTTGGTCAGAGCACCAATCACCTGACCACATCCGTGGTGACAAACCCTGAGGATTTATTAAAATACCTTTTTGTGCCCTATTATGATGTTTCCTCATGTGAGTTTGTGGATACAGAGACAGCCGTTGTGATGTGGAAAACAGCCAAGAACCATTCCACCAAATCCACATGCACTAATGTATTCATTGCCAGCTTTACAACTGCTTACGCACGGCTGGAATTATACAGGCTACTGCATGTGCTGGGCAATAGGTGCCTGTACCATGACACCGATTCAGTCATTTTTGTAAGTAGAGAGGGGGCGTGGACACCTCCTTTGGGTGATTATTTAGGACAGCTGACAAGTGAGATTCCACCAAATACTATGATAACAGTTTGTTGTGGCCGGTCCCAAAACGTATGTTTATGCTTTGTCCAACAGTGAAGCGGTGCTAAAGGTGAAGGGAATCACGCTAAACTGTGGTAATACCAATAAGGTTAATTTTAACAGCTTGAAAGATTTGGTAGATGATTATTGTCTGTCTGGTGCAGAGAGAAAAAAAGAGATCAGGGTAGAACAGTTGGGGATTGTTAGGGTTAAGAAACAGTGGACCTGTTCTGTCCCAGCCTACATCCATCCTTGTTACATCACAAGAACAAATCCCTCTTAAACAGTAGGCTGGGAAAACCAACCTCTTTTTATTTTCAAAACAGTCCTGATAAGTTTTTCTCCAAAACAAAAACACAGAATACTTTCCTAACAAATAATTGGTTACAAAAGCAAACAGAGCAGAAGTTTAAACAAGAAATTCACTGATAAAACAAAACAGACCATGATCCT
The DNA here is from genome assembly GCA_039797435.1 of Crotalus adamanteus. Lineage (NCBI taxonomy): Eukaryota > Metazoa > Chordata > Lepidosauria > Squamata > Viperidae > Crotalus > Crotalus adamanteus. Next base: position 45,633,032 of record CM077935.1, on the reverse strand, counting down.
TGGAAGTTCTTTACAAACGGTTGCCTTCAGCAACCAGCACCGCCCATACCTTCCCTTTTTATAAAGCAGTCCCAAGGCGTGGGTTCTCAATGCCTTCTCCTCCTCCCCTGGAGTTGTCATATTGACTGCTGCTGATCTGCTCTAGCTAATTGCCTGCATCTACGAGCATCAATCATGTCCATCAGGTGTGAATCCTCCAAGTCTGACTCATTCTCTCCACACAGCTGAGCTTCATCTGGAACACAACTGGAGGGTCCAGGCTCTTCATCAAACCGTGAGTCTTGTAATTCATCAGAGCCTCCCTCTGACCCTGATGGCCCTCCAAATGCCTCCTCCACCTCCTCCTCAGATTCCCCGGACTCAGCTGTTGGGAACACAGGCTGGCACAGAATCACAACAGGACCCTAGAAATGCGGGTCCTCCAAAAAACTCTAAAAGTAGTGTATAATAAAAGGTTATTAAAGAGTGAGGATTACTGTACGCTGCCTTACGGCTATTAAGGATGGTGGAAAACATTGCACAATTTGTACACCCTTTCTCCTATATTACAAGTGGGCCGTCCACTTCTGGCAAATCATTTTTTATCAAATGTTAGAACATGGTGATGTTGTGTTGTCTCAAATGCCTCAAAATATTGTATGGTTTTATAGCTGTTGGCAACCTCTGTACAAAGAACTGCTTAATAAATTCCCTTATATTAAGTTTATGGAGGGACTTCCGTCTTCTTTTGAAGATGATGATTTGTTTCCGCCAAATCAAATCACTCCAGCCATGATAGATGATCTCATGGCATCTCCTGGTGACAGCGATCAAATAGAGAAGGCTTTTACACAGTACGTCCATCACAGAAACCTGAGCATTATTCTCATACTACAAAACCTGTTCTTTCAAGGTAAGAAAATGAGAACAATAGCTCTGAATTCCAAATATTTGGTTTTATTCAGCAGCCCCTGTGATCAGATGCAAATTGTCACACTGGCCAGGCAGATGTACCCCACTAACACAAAGTATTTTTTAGAAGTATTCCAAGATGCCACTCGCAAACCACGCAGGTACCTTTTGGTAGATTTGGCAGCCACCACTCCAGAATCTTACAGGTTGAGAACAGGCCTCTTCCCACCTGATTGGCCTACTGTTTACACAATGAAAAAGAAGTGTAAAAAGCAGTAGCCCAGTTACCTTAGCACTAGTTCATTTAAGATGTCAGAGAGGGTACGTAGAAATTGGGGGCTTTTAAAAATCTTAGTAAAGGCTGGACCAAGACAGAGAAAAGCCATTTTATGCAATGCTAATAATGACCTGGTGGGGGCAATAGCAGAAATAGCTCTGAACATCCTAAAAGGAAACCTTCCTCTGAAACCTTCACAATTCTGGTCTCTAAAGAGAAAGAAAGGTGTCATTAAAAAGTTGAGTGATAGAAAGGTCTCACTCAAAAAGAAGAAGCAGATCATACTTCAGTTGGGTGGTTTTATCGGTCCCTTACTAGGGACAGCTATTCCGCTGTTGATTAGCCTGTTAGCTGGATAAACCATGGACCATGCTGAGAAAATGTATCTGGTGTCGTGTCATCAGATGGAGCAACTACAGAGCAGGCCACCTACTATGGGGGCTATAGCCACTAACCGGTTGGATGATGAGATGCGTACCATTCTTCAGAGAGCTGATTTGTGCGAGGATGACAAGAGTAAGCTCTACAATTCTGCACTGCAGAGGTATCTAAGACTGACCAGGCAAAATGAGTCTGAAAAGGACAGACTGAATCTCATTTATCCACCGGAAAAGCCTTGGCCACTTCCAACATTACCAGAACAGCCGCCACAGCCATCTCTGCAGGACACAGCGATGGATAAGATCCTAAGGGGTGTGAGCACCCGTTACAGGAAAAATGCGGAACTTTTGCTGAACAAAATGAAACAGCATCAGGACGTCTCAACCTGGGATGATCGCAGTACCTTTTTATACAAAGGAGTCCCTATTCCTGGTACTAATATTTTAGACTTGGTGAAAGGAGTCTCGCAACACTGAGCCTAAAGAAGCGGAAACCTAAAGGCTGGGATGACTTTATAAATGCTATGGCTGAGGTGAATGTTCCAACCTCTGTGTTGGGGTCTACAACTGTTAAAGAGCAAATAGAAAAGTTGAAAGATTCTCTGGTTGTTAAGGATGAAACTGCTACTAGCCCCGTCTCTGTTATCACAGCCCCTTTTGGGACTCAGAAGCCGCTGATTACCGGTACCCCCTCTAGCCCTTGGACATTAAATCCTAGAAGTAGGTTCAGGTTTGGTGACTGGCTCAATTTGTAAAATGAATAAAAACACAGTGAAACAAGTAAAAACATTTAAGTCTTTTTCTTTATTTTACAGTAAGGCAGGCATGTCTGCATGCACTGGTGACGGTTACAGGTTTCAAGCCCCCTTCCCACCTTTATAGTTTTTACAAACAGCTTTACCATTTGATTATTTTTAATATCAGCATTGGAATACATCTTTAAACTACCGGTATTTTCATAGTCCACTCCTTTAGTCTGGTTCAGTAGAAAAAATGCACAGTGTTGCCCGCAGGTCACAGCGCTGGGGTGTTGCAGTTGACGTTGGTGAAATGTGTACTTCTCAGCTCGCTGCTCTAAAAACATCACTATGGAGCCAGGAAAGTCAGGGCTATCCAGTGGCCTTCCATAAGAATAAAAAAAATTGCCATATCCAGGAGATGGGAAGTAGAGGGCCAGCCAGTGTTCACCAGGCAGAGTGTGAGGGTGGGTATTTACAATTAATCCAAAAGGTCTTTTGGAGATTTGTCTCTGGGGTAGCTGGTCACAAGGGTAGACCCCTAGAAAGGCAGTATTTCCAGAGAACAAGTGGAGGAGCTGCAGTGTGTCCATACTCACATATAATCAAAAAGCACATTCCTTGTGTGACTTATTTCAATAAGGTTTTCAAAGATTGCATAGAGAATCATGTTGACGGTGTTGGGGAGGGGTTGTGCAAATCTAATTTCGGCTCTGAGGTTACCGTTCCTGATCAAAGAATAGTGCTCAGAGCACCCCTGATCAGGACTCAAGTCAAAACAATACAAAGTATACCCTCGGTTAAACTCTTCCCGGCTGATTAACAGCGGCCTGTCTTTCATGCCTTTGCCTGTGGCTTGCACCATCTGCATGTACTCTCTCACAAAAAGACCGTGTTCATAATCAGGCTGAAGAGGCTTTGCGGGGATCTGCTTGCCATCACAACGCAGGGCGCAAAAATTGACATTGCAGTGTTGAAAATTGAACGGGTTTCTTTCATAATCCCCACTAAAAGATGCATTGTCCACAAACCCAATCACTAATTGTTTAGGTAGCTGCCCCAGAAATAGATTTTCCTGATTACACACAAGGCTACCTGCAGGAATGCTGTAAACCTTCATCCCCACTCGATCAATGAGGTATTTGGCATTGGAGGTGAGCAAAGCTTCTGCATGGCCAAGGCGCACTCCCAGGGCTACTTTTACATGTTTTACAAAGAGAGAAGCCGCCAGGAGTTGCACTTTGTAATTCTCATTGCCATCCTTCATCACACAAAATTCATTTCTGCTTCTAGTGAGTTTGACTTTCACATCAACACCGTTAATTAGCAGTCTGTCTTGAAAAAACAGATCGCTATGCAGAGGCCCTAGCAGGTCCCATTTACGACTACCAGCTGTGTGTCTTGCTCTCGCTTTGAAACCGGAGTTCCCAGTGGCTGTCAGTAGAGTACTCTCCATGAGGTCTGAGTCATCTTTGCAAAAACCCCCAGCTGTAAATTGGGTACCCAGCACATCACCACCAAAGTTCAGAATCAGTTCAATCATGGCCTGATAAGAATAGCAATGATGGCTCTGTGTAATGAGCTGATCTCCCAAGGTAACATCCAGCTGGTTAAACAGTGATGCTATGGGGTAGTTGGTCAGGGCCACCCTTGCCCCATCATCAATATCAACCCCGTCAGCCTTTACAATCTTGCAACTCACATACAGCAGGGTATTGTTTAAATCTGTGTAATGATCACCATGCCCTGTGATAAAAAATTCCAGGGGAGCGTTGGGTGTTAGCGCTGATAAAGGAGGGATCTCGACATAGGTACTGTTTTCAATACTGGTCTGTGTAGGCGCCAGTTGTAAAAGATCCAGTTCTGATTTAACACATTCCTCTGAAGCAGAATGAATATATGACATATTGTATTAGAATATGTCTTCCTTGTCACAGGGCTTCCTCTTCTGTGCACGTGTCCTCTTGGTATGATGGGTCTTTTTCACAAGTCTTCTCTTTTTAAATGGAATAGGCGGGCCCGATGCATAATTCTTCCTGGCTAAGAACATCCCTGATCCATCCTGCCCCCTCTCAACAACACGGGATACAAGATGCCCCGCAACATCTCTGGCAATGTTTTTGGCAGCAGATTTCACATGATTTCTAATCCTCGCCTCAAAAAAGGCATTGCTTTTCGAAAAAGCCCACGGAACAGACCCCCTAAACCTGTCCCGTACATAATGGGGGCTCCTCGGAAGCCTGGAAGGCCACCACTGGCTTGTGCCCTGTAGTAAGCCATGTAGTCTTGAGGGCTCCTGTGCTCCTTGATTACAACCATCCTTCACTTTTCTGAGGCCTAAAATGAAGCTTGACAATCACCTTCCCATGATAAAAATGCACGTTTTTGTCCTGGTCGGTTTTGATTTCTACAGTAACGGTATTGATGTGATGTTTGCTGACTGGTACATAATGTGGACAGTCATAGGTCATTGTGATGAAATCATTGTCTTGCCCTCGCACAGGCACACAGTGGAGTAATGGCACATAGAAGTCACCCACTATCTGGAGCTCTACAATGTCTGTGTAAACATATAAGGTGCTGAATCCAGATAACATACCTAACAGATCTCCAAGTTCTCCACTAACTAGAATGGTATGCGGTTCATCCCCTTTAAAATTAATTTTTCGACCCACTGAATCATAATGTAGGGTTGTCTTAGGTCCATCCTTGGCATTTGATATAAGCTTGTTCATATTTTCTAACAGTTGTCGGATGCTGCTATAGTACCCGCTTCTCAAAGAAAAATTCCATCTCTTTCTCTCGTTAGCAATTTCAAAATATCCAGAAGAAGTTAATGTGTGCCAACTATGCAGATACTGTATCTCTGCTAGCCCTATTTCCCATGACCCTGGAAGATCCAACGATCTCGCTAATTGAATAGTAAAACGCCCAGTGTTCAAGTCTGTCCAGATCCTCCTGTATCCTAAGCCTGTCTTCTGGAGTGTTGGCTATTCCTGCCAGCTTGGTGTCATCTGCAAATTTGATGAGTTCCCCATCTATCCCCTCATCCAAATCATTGATGAACATATTGAAGAGTACTGGGCTGAAGACAGAGCCTCGGGGTACCCCACTGCATAATTCCCTCCATGTAGATGCAGTTCCACTGAGGACTACAGGTTGAGTGCGGTTGGTTAGACAGTTACAAATTCATCTGGTGGTGATGCTGTCTAACCCACATTTTTCTATCTTATTAACTAGTAGGTTGTGGTCTACTTTATCAAATGCCTTACTGAAGTCCAAGTAAATTATATCCACAGCATCCCCACCAGGTACCATATTCCTGCTTGTGGTGGAGGAAGGGACCTTGAAGCACAAGGGCAGGATCATGGTGCTTCCACCTTTGAGGGATAAGGTTTTGCAGCTTTGCCATGGCAACCAGACAGCAGGACATGGGGGAGTTTTCAAAACTCTGCACAGAATATTAAGAGACTTTTGGGGACTTCCACTAGAAGAGGCCCCTGGGCAGTAGCAGACCTCTCTCAATCTGCTACAGATTCTCCATAGTTTTAGGCTTAGAATGTTTTCTTTAAAAAAAAAAAACAAATTGTCATGGTTCCGACTAATGAAACACTTCAAAGAACTTCCAGGCATTGTTTATCCTAAAAAGTCTTTAATCGTGTAACAGAGTGTCAGCACAGCATGTAGGATGCCAAGATCTGAATTCCCCTCCCCTGAGCACATATTTTGCCAGCATATTTCCCTCCCTTATTTCCTGTCATAAATCACATTCTCCAATCAGTTTGAAGGGCAAAGGTTCCCTTCTGTTTCTGTAGCACGGGGTTTTTATCTTAAGTAATCCCCACACACATTCTTTCTCCTCCCCTCCCAGCATCATCTAAGTTAACTCTAAAAATACCACACAGCTCTGCATATTTTGTCAAAGCAAGAACATCCAATGTTAGCAGCATTGACACAAATGTTATTGGTTTTCAAATTTTACATAGAGTATTTGGAAAGCAGCATGGTGACTGAGTAATCAGTGGTTCAATAACAAAATCTTTAGTACATATTTCAGGTTACTTCATCAGAAATTCCTTCTCTATTTCCCTTAACATTTGTTATATCACATTTAGGCTAATAGATTTTTAATTATACCAAAGTTAATTAAAACCTTTATCAATATATTTTTTGCTTATACATATCCATATCCTGTTTTTAAGTTTTACCTAATTTTTGAGTTTTTATTGCAATATTCCAGTTTAACCTTTAATATCCATAGTGTTTAAATTTCGGGTAATCCAAATTTCCTTTATTTCACTACATAAAAGTTATCATATCTAGAACAGGGCTTTTCAACCTTTTAACTGATTGTACCACTTTTAGGATATGGCAATATTTGAGTACCACCTAGCAAGGTGTCAAAAACTTGATGACCAAAAAAACAAAACCTGTTCAAAGTTGCAATTGCACTGAAATGACTTATGACCATTTTTCACACTTATGACCATTGCAGCATGCCCAGGGTCATGTGATTTATATTTGGATGCTTGGCAACTGATTCATATTTATGATGGTCACAGTGTCCCAGGGTCATGTGATCCCCTTTTGCAACCTTTTGACAAGCAAAGTCAATGGCAGGGCTGCTGGTGGCCAAGTGCTAAGGCGGGACTTCCCTCCCTCCTTCCCTGCCTTCCTATTTCTCATGCCCACCTCCTTCTGAAGGAAGAATTTGACCCCCCCACTATTTTCTCTCTTCCATATATTCATCAAACAAGGAAAAGCTTCCAGAGACAGAAAAGACAAACTGCTGAGTGAACTAGTTTAAAAAGGCACATTCCCCTTTAAGAATTAGCTACTGGCTAGAAAGGAAAGTTGAGCGCAGGTGGCACTTAAGGAAGAAAAAAAAATGTAGTAAGCTTTGACTGACAGCTAAGGCAGCCTCCCCAAATGGCTCCATTCATAACTTAATGACTGTGTGGGATGCTAGTAAAGCTGTTATAAGGGGTTATTTTATACAGTACAATCACTTAGAGAAGAAAAAATCTCAGGAAAAGACACAAAAGATACTGGAGGAAATTAGAAAGAAACTGCAAAAGACACCTACAGATCCTAAAACTTCACATCAAATTAAATTGTTATGGCAACAATTGTCCATGTTAACAGTTCAAGAAATAGAAACAAATTTGCAAAGGTAAAAATGTAATAACAGATAATGAGCTTGTTAAAAAGTCTCTTCATAATTTTTACTCCAATTTGTATAAAAAAACAGGAGTTAGATATGTCTAAAATAGATGAATATCTTTTAAGACAAGTTGCCTAAGCTAACACAAACTCAGAGACAACTTATGAATGATCCAATAACTGCCTTTGAAATATCAGAAGCTATTTAAAAAAATGAAATCAGGCAAAGCTCCAAGACCAGATGGCCTTACAAGCCAATATTATAAGTGCTTTGAAGAGGAACTTCTTTAGCCACTAAAGGATATAATGAATGATATATTTGTTATATCTTCAGTTCTTTAGGCATTGAATGAGGCACACTGTTGAAACAGCAACAAGTTTATTAACTCAGAACAGAAGCAGCCCTAAAGGCTGCTGCACAGCTATTTATACAGTTAGCCTGTAGGTGGCAACCAATAGGTTTAAAGTAACAGTTTCCTGCCCCAAACCTCATTATCAACTTGGAGACAGCCAGTCTGGCTTTCAGTAACAGCAACTGTTATACAATACAGCAATGTAGGTCAGACATTAAGCAAGTGATTTAAAATAGTTATGGCCAATACATTACAATATTACAGGGGAAAGATTCCTCAAATGTGGAAAGAAGCCAGTATTGTGCTACTACTGAAGGAGGGTCAACATGTCATGAAGAGAAAGACATGCAGTATTTTGCAGCCAGATCAGTTTGTCATTAAACTTGTCATTATGCTGTCAGGGGAGCAGCTTCCTGAAAGGCTGGGAAGGGAAAGGCCCCACCCCCGACCATGCCGACCATGCCCCTGTGGGCGACTTCTTTCCTCCTCTCCTTGTGTGCATGCCAAAGTAACTGCCGGCAAAGCAACTGCCATCCTACCTGGCACCCAAGGCTGCCCACCCCTTGGCATGTAGATTGGCTGCCTGGCTGTGCTTTTAAATGTCCCACACAGCCAATTGGCCAGGAAAAAGTATCCCTCTGTGAAACACCCGGGATGAAGGGGTGGGGGAAGAGCCCTTGAGAACCAGTGGAGGGAGAGGAGCGTGGATGGAGACCCAGCTGAGTAAGAATGCCAGTGTTGGGTCAGCCATGGTGGGGGGCCCAGGATGAAGTGGGAATGTTAAGGCAGCCATGTTCAATTGTCCCATTCTGGGGTTAAATGCATCATCAGTTTGGAGTAATTGCACAGCCACAAGAGATCCAGGTCCAGCCCTCTGTGAATTCCATTGACACTTATCTAGTATCAAGTTAGCTTGGACTATTAGTTGCTCAGGTTCTTGTATATAGGTGGCAAGAATAAACTCTTAGTGCTTTGAACTCAACTCCTGTTCCTGGTTATTTGTGCCTGACATTGAGGACACCAAGGGGCAGGAAGCAGTGCATGGGGTATCTCAGGGGGTCAGGTGAAGCCTTGGGAGGCTCAAGGGAAGTGGGCCTGTGCCTGTACTAGGCCCCCAGAGTCACCTCCACCTCTGAGGTACTTCATGCTCCACTTAACAACCCATGGATTTATTTAACAAATGCATTGGGGACAGCAGGTGTTATGTCCTGGGCCGGCAGGCACAGGCTGCAGATATTGGCCTGGGCAGACCATGTGGATGCCCAGGGCAAGAAAGGCTGCTCCCAGCCTTGCGCGCACACGCACGGCGGGAAAAGATCCTTTGCAATGATTGGCCAGCAAGGTATTGTGCAGGGGGGCTATAAAAGGGGGCCGCACCATTTTAAAATCTGTTCTGTTGGTGTTTGCAATAAAGGAGAACTGTTGGAACTCGTTGCTTCGTCTAGATGCCTCTTTTCCTGAAACAGAACATTGGCAACAAAGGTGGGATGCCTGCAAGGCAAACAGATTAAGAAGCCAAGCTGACTCACCACAGGGGGGCTTGCAGCTTGGAGAAGTGTGGCGCCTGGAGATCAACTCAGCCTGCCAGCACAGAACGCTGGAGGTGAGCTCAGAAAAGGGGGCCCCTTCTCAATCCTTGCAGCAGGAGGCGTGGACGAAGTTCCTGGGCTGAAACGATGGCAAAGATAGGCCAGCTTTCAGAATTTGACACAGCTCACCCAGAACGCTGGAGCTCGTATGTGGCCCAGGTGGAGAACTACCTCCGGGTGAATCAAACTCGTGAAGATGACCTCAAAGCTGCCACGCTGCTGTGTGTGTGTGGGCAAGAGACCTTCGAGATTGCGGAGAATCTGGTCGCCCCAGCACCACTGGAATCAATCACCTACACAGAATTGAAGAGGATGCTTTGAGAGCATTTCGAACCCAAGCTCTCAGTGATTGCCTGGCGACACGTGTTCGAGCAGAGGGACCAGAGGCCTGGTGAGTCTGCAGCAGAGTTTGTTGCGGCCTTACGGCAAGCAGCTAGACCCTGCGAATTCAAAGACTTGGAGGAGAGACTGCGAGATCAGCTGGTCTGTGGCCTGCAAAGCCGGGAGTTGCAGCAGAAGCTCTTCGCGAAGAAAGGCCTCACGTTCCAAGATGCCCTGAGGGAAGTTTCAGCCGAAGAAGCAGCAGGCGGAGCTGTGAAGGCCTTGTGGCTCGCCAAGCCCCCTCAAGTTCCAGCCAACGTCCATCAAGAGGTTGCTCACGAAGAATCCGAACAGGATCCAGAATTGGAAGTGGACCAGCTGCATCAGACTCCAGGGAAAAGGCCTCACGGAGGGAAGGCCCAGCCCGCATCATCCCCTCAGTGCATTGGGTGTGGAGGCCGCCATCGCCGCGCAGACTGCCATTTTCGCTCCGCCATCTGCAGGGCCTGTGGGAGGCAAGGCCACATTGCCTCCATCTGTTTGGGTCGCCAGATGGAAAGTTACCCAGAAGAATTGCCTCAGAAAGGTACCAGGGTCCCCAGCCAGAACAGGGTGGACTTCTGCGCATCATGTAGGAGCGTTTTTAGAACGGCGGTCCAGAGGCCACTTAGGAAGAAGCTTCACATCGACGTGAAGTTGCAAGGGGTCCCCTTGTCGATGGAGCTGGACACTGGGTCCGCTCTATCGATCATCTCCCTAGACACTTTTAGCAAGGTCTGCAGCAGAAGCGGCCTACGGGTTAAACTCAGGCCGTCAAACCTCATCCTCACAGATTTCCAAAATTCCAGAGTCAACGTGAGGGGGGAGGCCACGCTCAAGGTGCAGCATAGGAATTTTGAGGGGCTATTGTATGTAGTTGTGGTTGGGGGAGACCGTACGAGTCTCATTGGACTTGACTGGTTTGAGGCCCTGGGAATTCAGGTGACTGGAATACACAGCGTGCAAACAACAGGACTGGCTGGGGTCTGCAAGGAGTTTGCAGATGTGTTTAGTCCAGAACTTGGCTCCTCCAAAGACCCTCCTATTTCTCTGAGGCTAGACCCAGCCATAGCCCCCATTAGAATCAAGCCACGCAGGGTGCCCTTTGCCTTAAAGGGTAAAATAGATGCAGAGCTGGATAAACTGATTCAGCAGGATATCTTAGAGCCTGTGGACAGTAGTCCATGGGAAACGCCCATAGTTATGCCACTGAAGGCAAATGGTGAAGTCCGAATCTGTGCAGACTACAAGTGCACGCTTAACAAAGCGCTGCAGCAGCATTCATACCCAGTACCAGTGGTCAGTCACATTCTAGCCTCCCTCAAGGGGGGCCAGATCTTTGCTAAGCTTGACCTGGCTCAGGCCTATCAACAATTGCCAGTTGATGAGGAAACGGCCGAGGCCCAAACTATAGTGACTCACAGGGGGGCATTCAAGGTAAAAAGATTGCAATTTGGAGTAAATGTGGCCCCTGGCATCTTCCAGAGTGTAATGGAGTAGACGCTTCAAAATATCTCTGGCGTTTGCCCGTACTTTGACGATGTTCTCATTGCTGGGGACTCAACTGACAATTTAGCCAAAAGGCTGAGAGCCGTTTTGCTACGTTTCCGCCAAGTGGGGCTGAGGCTTAAGCAAGACAAGTGCAAGATCGGGGTTACCTCCACAGAGTTTCTAGGATTCCACATTGATGCTCAGGGCATCCACCCTGCTGAATCCAAGCTGCAAGCAATTCAGCAGGCCCCAAGTCCCAAATCCAAGGGCGAACTTCAGGCCTTTCTGGGACTGCTAAATTTTTACCGCTCATTCCTTCCTCACAAGGCTGCAGTGGCTGAGCCGTTACACTGGCTCTTGGACAAACAGGCCCCGTGGCAGTGGACACAAGCACATGAAAAGAGCTTCAAAGAGGTCAAGGCCTTGCTCTCTTCAAATGCGGTCATCGCGCACTTCAATGAGAACTTGCCAGTGTGCATCGCCTGTGATGCGTCCCCTTATGGGATTGGGGCTGTGTTAAGTCACTTGAAGGCTGATGGAATGCAAGTCCCAATAGCATACTACTCTAGAACCCTATCATCAGCTGAACCCAATTATGCACAGATAGATAGGGAAGCCTTAGCCATAGTGGCTGGCATAAAGAAGTTCCATGACTTCGTATATGGCTGCCACTTCACGGTCTTTACAGACCATAAGCCACTGCTGGGGTTGTTCACAATGAACAAACAAACCCCACACATAATATCCCCATGAATGCTGAGGTGGTCTATCTTCCTGTCTGCATATGACCATACACTGGTTCACAAGCCAGACAAAGAAATGGGTCATGCAGATGGTCTCAGCAGGTTGCCATTACAGCAGATAGAGGCAGATCCAGGACCTGCCAACCGCATCCTGTCTATTCAGGACTTGCCTGAATCTCCCCTCAGTGCTAGGGACGTGGCTGCAGAAACAGCCACCGATCACACGCTAAAACACGTGCTGACCTGGGTGTTGTCTGGATGGCCTGACACATGTCCAGGCTCAGAATTCCAGAGCTTCTGGCAGAGGAAGCACGAGATTTCCACCTTCAAGGGGTGTGTCCTATGGGGTAGCCGGGTAGTAATCCCAACCTCATTGAGGACTAGAGTCCTGCAGTCTCTGCATGAGGGACATCCGGGAATAGTCTGGATGAAGGCGTTAGCGCGCAGCCCTCTTTGGTGGCCTGGGCTCGACAAAGACGTCAAGGCCCAGGTCCACGGGTGCACTGTTTGTCAACAGTCAAGGCCGGAGATGCCCCAGGCCCCAGTTCATAGGTGGGAGGAGACTCATACCCCATGGTCGAGGGTCCATATCGACTACGCTGGGCCCGTTCAGGGGCAATTCTTCTTAATTCTTGTGGACAGCCATTCCAAGTGGCTAGAGGTCATGCCTGTCTCCTCCACTACCACTGCTAGGACCATCCAGGTGCTGAGAGGGATCTTCGCCACACATGGACTTCCAGATGTCCTTGTCTCCGACAACGGGCCCCAATTCACGTTGTTTGAGTTCAAGGCATTCCTCCAGGCCAACATGATCCGGCATGCCACATCTGCACTGTTCCATCCAGCTTCCAATGGCCAGGCTGAACGAATGGTGCGCACAACCAAGGATGCCTTAAAGAGGATCACTCACGGGACCTGGCATCACAGGTTAGTGGACTTTCTTCTTTGCCACCACACCACACCTTGCACAGCTACTGGAAAGAGCCCAGCTGAACTCCGCTGGGGTTGCCGCCTCATCACGAAACTGGACAGATTGCACCCAGACCAGGTGGCTTCACAGGTGTCACAGCCGCGGGCACCTAGGAGACTACAAGTGGGAGATCCAGTCTGGGCAACGAACTATGGACCAGGACATATCTGGGTCACAGCAGTGGTATGCAAGGTCTCTGGGCCACTGTCATACAAGGTGGCCTTGGACGATGGTCATGTGATCTGACATCACATTGACCAACTGCGCTGGAGACTTCCCAGCAACTCTTCCGCTCCTAGCTCTGCTCTTGGGGGGGAGGACGACCACAATTACGATTGTGGACCACGGTGTCTCCAACATCCCCAGGCTTCAGCTATTGCTCCAAACAGGGAGTCCACAGAAAGGGGGTTCGCCATGGAGGCAGCTCCGGCCTCTGGCACTCAGGCCACTCCAGCTGCTGGTCTAGGGGGACAGTGCTCCCAAGAGGAGTCCATTGTGGACTTGGGGAATTCTACCCCACCTCTGGACTTGGGGAATTCCACCCCCCCCAAGGAATCTTGGCTTGGATTTAGCAGATCCAGCCAGTCAGCAGCTGGGTGGGTCCCCTGGGTCTTTGGGGCAACAAAGTCCTGGTCTGCCTAGCCTGGCAGGCGAGCTGGCAGGCCAGGTACACACACCAGCTATGAGAAGATCAGGGCGGGCCAGAGGTCCTCCCAAATACTTACAAGACTATGTACGGTCCTTGGCAGTCATGGGCAGGCCTAGTAGTCTGGGTTAAGTAATGCAGCTCAAGGGAAGTGGGGAGCATGGCAGTAGCAAGATGGTAGTGTTGTGTATATAGAGATGCAGCCTTCAATGTAATGAAGTGTTGGAGTGTTTAAAATAATAAGTGTGCCTTACTATTTTAGCCAAAGGGGGGAGGGGTGTTATGTCCTGGGCCGGCAGGCACAGGCTGCAGCGATTGGCCTGGGTAGACCATGTGGATGCCCGGGACAAGGAAGGCTGCGCCCAGCCTTGTGCGCACACGCACGGTGAGAAAAGATCCTTTGCAATGATTGGCCAGCAAGGTATTGTGTAGGGGGGGCTATAAAAGGGGGCTGCACCATTTTAAAATCTGTTCTGTTGGTGTTTGCAACAAAGAAGAATTGTTGGAACTCGTTGCTTCGTCTAGATGCCTCTTTTCCTGAAACAGAACAGCAGGGATGAGGGGTTGTTAAATGAGGCAGTTCCTCTAACAGCCCTCCTGACCTTTGACTGTAATAGTCAGGCTCCATTACAATCATAACTCGAGGACTACCTGTTTCATCTTTTCCACAGAAGTGTCAGCCCACATTGAATGCTCAAAGTAGGATTGTTGTGTTTTGTGATCCTTGATTCCCATGAGCATCCAAGCTTGATTTCTGTAGAGGCAATGCAGGAAGACCACTGTTATTGCAAGGAGTTATTGACATATTTTGATTTCTCCTTCAACTTAAGAAAAGCTTAGAAGGGGCTTCCGGTGGATCAAGCAGCTATGATGGCTGCTTTTCACAAAGCAGCCCGTTCCTGGGTTGTGTGAAAGCCGCGGGACTTTGACAATCAGCTGTCCCGCGGCTTGAATCTCTTCCCTGGGAGAAAGGGAAGAGAAGAGCTGCTCAGGTAGAGGTAAGAGATCCCCTGGATCCCCATAATTTCGGGGATCGGAGGGTAGAGCTCCCTCGGAGCCTGAGCCAACTATGCACTCCAGGACGTCTTTGTCCCGAAGTTCTGGGATGAAGCAAGGCGCCGCTCACACATCTGCTTTTTTTGGAGGCTTGTGAGTATTCAAATGCAGACGGAGCAGACTAGGAGAAAGTGGATTTAAGATTGATTGTGACTTTAACTCCTGCAAGCATCTTCCCCCCCCCCTTTTTTTGTTTTCTTTCCCTTTTGAAGAAAGGGAAAGTGAAAGGCAAAATGGCGACTGTCTTTCTTGTTTGACTTTGTAACAAAGTTAAAAGTTCATGTTTTAAATATAGAGGCAAGAATTTTGTTCCTCTTTCTTTTTTTCCCCTTCTTTCTTTCTTTTTATTATTATTTAAAGAACTGTGATATTATAGAGGCAAGAATTTTGCTCCTTTGAACTTAACAGAATGGCTTCAAAACGTTTGGTCTCTGTCCCTAAAGCTTCCATCTCCTCCCCAATGACTCAGCCTGCTTCTCAGTCTAAACCAAAATCACCCCCACCCTCTCCTCCTCCTGCAATCTCTCTCAAAGACTTACAAGAGGCTTTAAAAATGACTGCTTTGGATATTAAAGAGGAGGTAAAAGATCTTATAATTGCAGAGAGGGCTACTACAGAAGAATTATTGGAGAAAAAGAACAAGCAGGTCAGAGAAGACATACTATTTGTGTTTTCTGGTCTTGCCCTGCATATTGAAAGGATTGACGATAAAATGGAAGAGATTACTGAAAATGCAGCAAAACTCGAATTTAGAATGGAGGAAGTGGAGAATAAGATAGAAGTTACACAGGATGAACAAACTATTTCACAATACAGAGAAATGGAGGTCGCATTGCGTATCCGAGGATTGAAAGAAAATTCCCAGGAAGATTTGAAGATGCTTATTGTTAGAGATATTGCTTTTAATCTTGGATGGAGACCAGAAGTAGTTGGGAATGAGATAGAAAAAATCTTCAGAGTCAACTCACGGGTTGCCAGACAGAGAAATTTACCAAGAGATGTGGTTATTTACTTTTCCAGAAGATCTATTCGTAATGAAATTATACAGGCTTTTTATAAAAAGAGGTTTCAAATTGCAGCTCAAGATGTGATAATTTTAAAAGAAATACCTCCAAAAATTTTAAGAGGTAGAAAAGATTTTACTTTTCTGTCTGATGAGTTAAAACGTCGTCAAATCCAGTTCAGATGGGAGATTCCAAGAGGAATAGTAGTGAATTATGATGGAATACGTTACAGATTAACTACAGTTTTAAAGGCAAGAGATTTCTATCACTCTATTCTAAAGGCAAGACCGTCTTCACCTCCACAAACAAGGAAAATTGAAGAGCCCGTTATGGCAGGAGCTTCCTCATTGATGGTCATGGAACAAGTGGTGTTGCCTGTACAGAATCTTGAGATAAAAGATCAAAGGATGACACGAGCTGCCCATAAACGCAAAGAAAAAGAGCAGCAGCAGAAGAGTGGCGATAAAGTAGAAGGAATGGTTACTACAGAGCCTGTGGGAGGGGCAAGACCTAAAAGATCTTCGACAGTTGATCTTCAGGCTATGCTTCAAAGGCTTCAGGCTGGTGTAGATGGCCAAGTTCCTGACCTGGAATGTTAATGTCTTAAACTCACCTCAGAAATGGAGAAAGGTCTTCTACTATTTGAAACAACATAATAATGACTTGATATGTCTGCAAGAGACTCATATAACTTCAAAGGACTCAAAATATTTGACAAATTCTCGTTTGGGATCACATTTTATAGCTCATACTCATAAGAGCCGAGGTGGCGCAGCAGTTAGGGTGCAGTACTGCAGGCCACTTTAGCTGACTGTGTTCAGAAGGTCAGCGGTTCAGATCTCACCGGCTCAAGGTTGACTCAGCCTTCCATCCTTCCGGGGTAGGTAAAATGAGGACCCAGATTGTTGGGGGCAATGTAAATATATATATACATTGCTTACTGGTGTACACCGCTTAGAGAGTGCTTGCACTTAAAGCGGTATATAAGTCTCATAAATAAATAAATAAATAAATAATGACTTGATATGTTTGCAAGAGACTCATATAACTTCAAAGGACTCAAAATATCTGACAAATTCTTGTTTGGGATCACATTTTATAGCTCCAGCTCCAGGGAAAAAAGGGGGTGTTGTAATTTATGTGAAGAAAAATTTATCGGCTAAATTAATTGAGGTTGATCTTGAAGGAAGATATGTCTTTGTGGAACTACTGTTACAAGGCAAGAAAGTTCTTATTGTTGGATTATATGCCTCTAATCAACAACAGAAGCAATTTTATAAGCTTTTGCATGGGAAGATATCCCAGTTGGATTATAAATCTGTAATTTTGATGGGTGACTGGAATGGAGTTTTGGATATAACTATAGATAAAAAGAGCTCTTCAAAAAATTTCATTCAAACTAAATTACCCAAAACGTTTTTTGATTTGAAAGAAGAGTTGGAACTTATTGACATTTGGCGAGAAAGGAACACAAGTGATAGAGATTTTACCTTCTATTCGGATAGACACCAGTCATTTTCAAGGATTGACTTCTTTTTGATTACTAGTGATTTTCTTTCTAGGGTGAGAAAGGTAAAAATCTTTCCCAGGACCCTTTCAGACCATAGTCCTGTGTGGATGGAGCTATACTTGGAAGATGGGAACAGAAGGCCTTGGAGACTGAATGAGAATTTGTTTACCTGGGGAGAGTTTGTACAAAAATGTAAAGAGTATTTAAAGGAGTTTTTTGCTTTAAATATGAATAAGGGTACATTGATGCCCATGGTCTGGGACGCCAGTAAGGTGTATATGAGGGGAATTTTAATTCATTTAAATAAAGTTTCTAGGGATAAAAGGATACAAAGACATAGAGAAATAGAAGATGAGATTAAAATAAAAGAAGAAGCACTTGCTCTTAACCCAACTGATAATAACTTAAAGGTTTCTATAAAGATGCTTAGGGAACAATTTAATATGTTGATGGCAGATCAGGTGGCTACCAATTTGCGTTATATGAGACATAATACTTTTTGTAATGCGAATAAGCCTGGGAGGTGGTTGGCTTATCAGTTACGAAAGAAACAGAAGGCTAGGATTATAGAGAAAGTAAAATATAAAGGTACTGAGGTTTTTCAGCAAAATTTGATTAAAAAGAGTTTTTTAGATTTTTATACAAAACTATACTCAAGTGATAATATAAAAGAAATGGATATAGATAAATATTTACAATCAGTACATTTTCCTAAACTTTCTGAGGAACAGCAAAATGGGATGAATTGTTTAATTACTGTGGAGGAAATTGGCTTAGCTATCAAGCAGTTAAAGGTGGGAAAGTCTCCAGAAACAGATGGATTGACGTCGACGTATTATAAAAATTTATATGAAGAAACGTTGGAGCCATTAAAGGAGCTTTTTAATAGTATTTTGCTGGGAGCACAAGTTCCTCCTTCTTGGAAAAGAGTGTTTATATCATTGATTCCGAAGGAGGATCAAGATCTTACAGAGCCTAAGAATTATAGGCTGATATCATTATTAAATGTAGATTACAAGATTTTTACAAAAATTTTGGCAAATAGATTAATGCAGGTTATGAAAGATTTGATTCACAGTGATCAAACAGGATTCATAACAGGGCAATACATGAAATATAATGCAAGACAAATTATTAACTTAATTGAGTATTTGGATAAGAACAACAAGATTCCTGTGGCTTTTATATTGTTAGATGCTGAAAAAGCCTTTGATCAATTAGATTGGCAATTTTTATTCTCACTGGTAGAGAAAATGAATTTTGGGGATAATTTTTTACATGCACTTAAAGCTATATATCAGCAACAATCTGCTCAAATTGTTGTTAATGGGGGATTGACTGTGACTTTTAATATTGAAAAAGGGACAAGACAAGGATGTCCATTATCTCCATTGTTATTTGTTTTAACACTGGAGATTTTGTTGATCCAGATTCGAGAATCAACGGTAATCAAGGGCATAAAGATAAGAAAAAATGAGTATAAATTATGGGCTTTTGCGGATGATTTGGTTTTGATTTTGGAACAACTGATTAGAGCGTATTCTGACACAAACTTAAAGTGTTCTGTTTTAAATCCAGTCAGATAGTTAACTCAAAAGAAACGATCTTATAATAAACAAAATATATTTTAATGAGAAAGATTACTTGCGTTCACGTTGTGATTGGTCTTGCTGGAAATACATCTTTGTTCATCTTTTAGATCCTTCCTTTAGGTAAGAAGATATTGCTCTTTATACCATCTTTATAATGACTCAGGCTATTGTATGACCTTCCATGGCCCATGCTTCTTACAGACAAAGAGATTCCCAAGTGGCTTGTGTCCAGGAAGTCTCCCAATGTGACCTTTTGAACTCCTCCCACTGCCCATCCACATACCTAGCATTTAACCCAATAACTGGCAGACACTCCAACATAGAGTTATGGTCCATACAGCTATATGGGCCATAGAGCTATATGGGCCAGAATAGAGCGGTTGATTGTCTATTAGAACTTATAACACAGTATGGAAAAGTTTCTGGTTTTAAAGTCAATAACCATAAGACTAAGATATTATCTAAGAATATGTTAGCCAATGATAAGGAAAGTTTGGTTAAAGCCACAGGTTTTCAGATGGTGAAAAAGGTTAAATATCTGGGAGTATAGTTAACTGCCTCAAATGGAAAATTGTATAAAAATAATTATGAATTACTATGGGCAAAAGTGCAAAAGGATTTAAATGACTGGAAAAAACTGCAATTGTCACTGTTGGGGAGAATTTCAGCTGTAAAAATGAATGTTCTACCAAAGTTTCTTTTCTTGTTTCAGATGATACCTATTTAAAAAAAGATGTAAATTTGGAGGAATGGCAGAAGGGTATCAATAAATTCATTTGGGCTGGGAAAAAACCAAGGGTTAAGTTTAAGATTTTGCAAGATGCCCGAGAAAGAGGAGGACTTAAAGCATCTAACTTGAAATTATACTATGATGCAGCTGCCTTAACTTGGATAAGTGATTGGCTTAATTTAACAAATAAGGATATTCTTGTTCTTTTTTTTTTAATTAAAATTTTTATAAAGTTTTTACAATAAAATCCCTCCCCACCACCCTCTCTCCACCCCCCCTTAACCCTCCCCCCCTTCCCAGAGCTGAATACAGAGCTAAAAACAGCAGAAAAAACCATAAAAATTAAATAAACATCAATCAACTATATATAAATCCTAAAGTAATTAACCCCCCCCTTAACTCCATTACATTAAAATCAACATTAAAATCAACAAATCTAACCATAACAACTTTACTCTATAAATTATTCGAAAGCTAGATAATACTTTCTAATCCCATATTTATTCTGAACAAAGTTTACCCATCTTTTCCATACAGAATTATATCTCTCTTGTGAATGGTCTTTCAGATAAGTCAAAATTTTAGCCATTTCTCATAAATAAGAAACTTTAAAAAACCATTCCTCTAAGGTGGGCAAGGAATCTTTTTTCCAATATTGCCCAATCAATAACCTTGCCGCCGTAATAAAATTCAACATTAAAGTAATCTCTTTACTATCACAATCTTCAATAATACCTAACAAAAATAATTGGGGTGTAAATTTTATCCTTCTGTTAAAAATTTTTTGAATATTCCACCAAATCTTAATCCAAAAAGCCTTTATATTTCTACATGACCACCAAATATGAAAATAAGTTGCATCCATACAACCACATCTCCAACATTTGGGCTGTAAATTGGGATACATACGAGACATCTTTTGTGGATCAAGGTGCCATCTATAAAACATTTTATAAAAATTTTCTCGTAAGTTTTGAGCTTGGGTAAACTTAACATTCCTCACCAAAATTATCTCCCATGTATCTAATGAAATCGGCTCTTCAAAATTTTGAGCCCACTTAACCATACAATCCTTAACTAATTCCGTTTCTGAACCCAATTCCACCAAAACGTTATAAACTCTTTTTATGTGGGCTCGATTTTGATCTCTGATTTGTTTCACCAAATTCACATCTTCCGCTATAAAACCCACTCTTTGATCTATACTCCATCTTTCCAATAATTTCCTGTACTGAAACCAAGAATAAATGATATTTTCTTGCTTTAAGTCCTCCATCGATTTTAGTTGCCACTTATTCCCTACCCACTTAATCAATTGCTTGTAAGAAATCCTATCCATTTTCACTCCTTTCCTTATCCCTTCTATAGCATGCCCAGGAATTCCCCACAATGGTATTCTAGAATTTAATCTATAATACTTCTTCCAGACATGCAATAAAGCAATTATTAAAACATGGGATTTAAAAACACTATCCACCTTTTTATTATAAATTAAATACGCGTACCATCCAAATAATAAATCCCATCCTTCTAAATAAAGTATGTCTAAGTTTGTTAAGTTAACCCAATCACTAATCAAAGTCAAAACCACCGCATCATAGTACAATTTTAAATTCGGCACCTTGAGTCCACCTCTCTCTCGAACATCTTGAATAATTTTAAGCTTAGCTCTTGGTTTTTTCCCAGCCCAGATGAATCTATTAATACCCCTCTGCCATTCTTCTAAATTTGCCTCTTTCTTTAAAATGGGTATCATTTGAAACAAAAAAAGAAATTTTGGTAGAAGATTCATTTTCACCGCAGCAATTCTCCCTAACAAAGATAGTTGCAGTTTCTTCCAATCATTCAAATCCTTCTGCATTTTGAGCCATAACATTTCATAATTATTTTTATAAAGTTTTGCATTAGAAACAGTTATATAAACCCCTAAATATTTCACCTTTTTTACAATTTTGAAACCTGTCAAATTAACTAACATTTCCTTATCCAAATTAGACATATTTTTTGTTAAAATTTTAGTCTTATTATTATTAACTTTAAAACCAGAAACTTGCCCATACTGATTTATAATCTGCAACAACTCTACTACTGAGTCAGTTGGTTGAGACAAAGTGACAACCAAATCATCTGCAAAAGCCCTTAATTTATATTCTCCCTTATTAACCATTATCCCCTTTATTTTAGATGATTCACAAATTTTAATCAACAAAATCTCTAATGTTAAAACAAACAACGGACACAGAGGACACCCCTGCCTTGTACCCTTTTCAATTTGAAAAACCTCAGATAAACCTCCATTAATTATAAGTTGCGCTGATTGTTTTTGATAAATACTTCTAAAAGCTTGCAAAATTTTTCTCCCAAAATTCATTTCTTCAACCAACCTCAACATAAATTGCCAATTTAACTGATCAAAAGCTTTTTCCACATCTAAAAAGATCAGGCCCGCAGGGATCTGATTATTTTTATCCAAATATTCTATTAAATTAATAATTTGTCTAACATTGTTCTTCATATACCTCCCAGTTATAAAACCAGTCTGATCAGTATGTATAATTTGATTCAATGCAATCATAAGTCTATTAGCCAAAATTTTTGCAAAAAATTTTATAATCTATATTCAAAAGAGATATAGGTCTATAATTTTTAGGTAAAGTAAGATCCTGATCCTCTTTTGGAATTAAAGATATAAAGGCCCTTCTCCAAGATGGAGGTGTCTCTGAACCCAATAAAATTCTATTAAAAAGTTCCTTTAAGGGCTCAATCATCTCCTCACTTAAAGCTTTATAATAAATTGATGTCAATCCATCCATACCAGGTGCTTTACCAACTTTTAATTGTTTAATTGCCTTAATAATTTCCTGTGAAGTAATTAACCCATTAATCTCATCTCTTTGATCATTAGTTAATCTAGGAAAATAAGCGTCTTGTAAATATTTATCTATATCCAAACTCTGAACCTTCTGGCCCATATATAATTTTGTATAAAAATCTAGAAAAGATTTTTTTATCAATTCTTTCTGAAAAACCACCTTGCCATTATAATTTATTTTATCTATAATTCTTGACCTCTGTTTCTTCCTTAATTGATAAGCTAACCACCTGCCAGGTTTATTTGCATTACAAAATGTATTATGTCTCATAAAACGTAAATTAGTTGCAACCTGGTCAGCCATTAACATATTAAATTGTGATTTGAGCAAATTAATAGAAGCCTTTACATTCTTATCCAAAGGATTCATAATTAATGTTTTTTCTTTTATTTTAATCTCCTCCTCCAAATCTTTACGTTTTTGATTTTGTTTTCACCTATAAGAATTATTCATTTGAATCAAAACCCCCCGCATATAAGCCTTACTTGCATCCCACACCATTGACATTGAAGTTTCCTTAAACATATTTAAAGTAAAAAATTCCTTTAAATGTTCTCTAAGTTTCAAGACATTCGCTTCATATCTAAATAAATGTTCATTCAACCTCCACGATC
The DNA here is from genome assembly GCA_039797435.1 of Crotalus adamanteus. Lineage (NCBI taxonomy): Eukaryota > Metazoa > Chordata > Lepidosauria > Squamata > Viperidae > Crotalus > Crotalus adamanteus. The sequence continues at coordinate 45,610,053 of CM077935.1, read as the reverse complement.
TTCTTTCCTCCTTTTCAGAAATTAATTCTAACCATACAGGACAATGATCAGTAAGTGACCTTGGAAAATTTTTTACAGTTTTAACACTAAAATATAAATCCATGGTAATCAAAAAAAAATCAATTCTTGAAAATGATTGATGTCTATCAGAAAAAAAAGTGAAGTCCCTCTCATCCATATTGTGCTCCCGCCATATATCTCTCAATTCCAAATCTTCCTTCAGTTCAAAAAAAGCCTTTGGTAGTTTAGCTTGCTTAAGAAAAGTAGAGGATCCCTTCTTGTCCTTATATGTATCCAAAACACCATTCCAATCTCCCATCAAGATCACTGATTTATAATCCAATGAAATCAATTGTTGATGTAAAAACTTATAAAACTGTTTTTGTTGTTGATTAGGAGCATACAAGCCCACTATAAGCAATTTCTTTCCATATAACACCACTTCAATCATAACATATCTTCCTTGAAAATCTGAATCTATTCATTTAGCTGTCAAATTTTTCTTATCATAAATAACAACACCCCCTTTTTTCTCTGGAGCAGAAGATACAAAATGAGAGCCCAATCGGGCGTTTATCAAATATTTTTGATCCTTTGAAATAATATGAGTTTCCTGCAAACAAACAATATCATTATTATATTGTTTCAAATAATGAAATATTTTCTTTCGTTTCTGAGGAGAATTTAAGCTATTAACATTCCAGGTCAGGAGCTTTGCCATCTCCTCCAGCTGCAAGCCTGGAGAAGACTGCTTGAAGATCTGACATCGAGGATCAAATCGAAGATCTCTTAGGTCTTGCTCCTCCCACAGGCTCAGAAACAGATTCTTGAGTGGACTCTTTTATGCCCATGTCATATTGCTCTTTTTCTCTTCGTTTATGAGCTGCACAAGTCATTCTCTGCTCTTTCACCTCGACAGACTGCTGCTCAGCCTGTAATTTTCCTGCTTTCATTGATGCAGCATCTCCAATCAGTTGCTCTCCCTCTTTCACATCAACAGCTTTAGAACGTAAAGGTGGTGGTGAGCGAGCTCCCAGGACAGACATATAAAACTCTTTTGCCTTTGCAACTGTATTAAGTCTGTAATGTGTCCCCGCATGGCTCACCACAATTCCAAATGGAATATCCCATCTGAATGGCATCTGCCGTTTTTTAAGTTCCTCTGATAAAAAAGCGAAATCTTTCCTTCTTCTTAAAATTTTTGATGGAATCTCCTTTAAAATTATCACATCCTGAGAGGCAATCTGAAATCTCTGGTTGTAAAATGCTTGTATTACTTCATTACGTAAAGATCTTTTTCCAAAGTAAACCACCACATCTCTTGGTAAATTTCTCTGCTTTGCAATCCACGAGTTGACTCTAAATATTTTCTCTATTTCCCTCAATATCTCTTCTGGTTCCCTCTCAAGTATTACAGCAAAATCATTTGCCACCACCTCCCTCAAATTTTCTCGCATATTCTCCCTCAAGCCTCTGATTCTCAAAGCGAACTCCATTTCTCTATACTGAAACATGAGAATTTCATCCTGTGAAGTCTCCGTTTTTTCCACATTTTCAACACACTCTTCTATTAAATCCACTTTATCAACAACATCCTCAATGCGATTATCCAGCTTTTCAACAACAGAGGCAAGTCCTTGCAAAGCCATTACAATGTCCTCCCTCATAATTTTATTTCTCTCTTCCAAAAGTTCCTTCATTTCTTGTCTAATTTGACATACAACATTACCCATAACATCTTGAATATCTTTTACCGTAAGTGATGGTACTGGAGGTGAGGGTGGTGGTGCTCTAGCTTTAGGTTGTTGAACTGTAAGTATTGCCGGAGAAGAAGCCACCTTAGGCACAGCAGAAGTTGTTTGACACTTCGAAGCCATCTTAAGAGAAACTTTCCTCCCCCCAAAAAATCCAAAAGACCAGAAAAAAAGACAAAAAGAAGAGGGAACAAAAACCCTCTTATAATTATATATATATATAAGGGAAATAATAATATATTCACCCTTCTCATGCAACCACTAAAAGTCCCAAAAATTAACAATCAAAAAAAAAATTGCATGAGAGGAAAAAACACCTCATCGCCATTTTATTTTTCCCTTTTAACAAGAACAAAGGAAACTCTTCTTCCAGGAGTTAAAGTTCAAATTAAGCTTGTAAATCAATTCCCCTGATCAGCTCTGTCCGCATTCCAAATTTGCTCACCAGTTCTCATAAGTTGCGGAGGTGGGACCTGCGTCTTGCTTCGTCCCCAGAAAAAAAAGGGAACAAAGGCGTCTGAGTCGCAGAGTTTGCCTAGGACTCCGTGGGAGCTCACCCTTCGATCCTGAGAAAAAATCTCGAGATTGTAGTGGCTCTACCACTATCCTCAAGCAAGAAAACTCACCTCTCTCCCTTTGCCCGGGAGAGAAGCATAAGCCGCAGGACAGCTGATCTTCGCTTTCACTGCGGCTTTCACACGAACTCAGGCGGACGGCTACAAAGTAGCCGCCATCGGCAGAGAACAACGCCACCGGAAGTGAAGGATATTCTTGTTCTTGAAGGGTGGGATTTAATGTTTGGTTGGCATGCATATTTAATTTTTAATGAGAAAGTGGACCGGGCTTTCAAATCACATATTTTGAGGAGTGCCTTACTTTGAGTTTGGAAAAAGTATTATTATATGTTAAACTATAAAATACCTATCTGGAGGATTCCTAGACATGCAATTGAGGGAATTTCTAAGGGGATGAACTTTGATAAAATTTCGTATAAAGAATTATTAATTTGGTCAGGTTCAGATTGGCATTTAAAATCTCTAGATGTATTAAGGCAAGAAAATATTCTACAGTCATGGTTTCAATATTTACAAATAGTGGACAGGTGGACTGTAGATAAAAAAGAAGGAATAACACTAGAAGATGGAAATCTGGTTATTCAGATTAAAGATCAGAGTCAGGCCCATATAAAAAGAATTTACAATGCTTTAATAGAATTAGACTCTGAAACAGAATTGGTTAAAGACTGTATGATTAAATGGGCTCAGAATATCCAGGATCTGATCCCATTGGACTTATGGGAGACAATTTGGATTAGAAATTTTAGATTTACACAAGCTCAAAATTTGAGGGAAAATTTTTATAAAATGTTTTACAGATGGCATTTAGATCCTAAAAAATTATCTTGTATGTATCCAAATTTACAACCCAAATGTTGGAGATGTGGTAATATGGATGCGACATATTTTCATGTTTGGTGGAATTGTAAAAAGGTAAAGGCTTTTTGGATTATGATTTGGTGGAACATTCAAAAGATTTTTAAAAGGAAGATAAAGTTCACCCCTCAATTATTCTTATTGGGTATCTTTGTGGATTTAAATGACAAAGAAACTACTTTAATGTTGAATTTATTAACTGCAGCAAGGTTATTAGTAGGCTCGTATTGGAAGAAGGACTCGTTGCCTACTTTAGAAGAATGGATATTTAAAGTTTCTAACTTTGCAGAAATGGCAAAAATTTCTGCTTATTTGAAGGATCATACACAAGAAAGATATATTATTGTATGGAGAAGATGGATAGATTATATTCAGAAAAAATATGGGACTATAAAGTTTCATTTATTTTATGAGTAAATTTTATAGTAACTGTTGTAGAGATTTGTTTATATGACTTAATTTAAGGGGAGTTAAAGGTTAAGTATGATTTTTTTTCTTTTTTTTTCTTTTTTCTTTCTTTTTTTCCTTTTTTTTAACTTTCTTATTAATAACCCTGTACTCTGCTCTGGGAAGCGAGGGAGGGAGGGTTGAGGGTGGGTGGGTGGGTGAGTGGGTGGGTAATGATAATATAGTCATGGTAAATGCTTGGGCATTTCCCCTATGCTGCGTTCATGTGTGTGAGAGGGATGAGAGGGGAGGAAGGAGTAGGGAGGAAGTAGGATTGTTAGAGGAGGAGGGGAGGGGAAGAGAGTAGGAGGGGAGGAGAGAAAGAGGAGGGAAGTAGGGAAGGTTTAGAGAGAGTGGACGCAGCCTGGGGGGAATGGGCAGGTGGTACCAATGGTTAGGAATTTATTTTAATTGAATTATTTTGTATGAATAAATGGAAAATAAAAACTTTTTAATAAAATAAAAGAAAAGCTTAGAAGTTTACAGCTCATTCTGAGCTGTCCTGCTTGTTTTTCATTCTTCCTTGCTGAACAAAGGAGATTTTTTTTTGGGGGGGGGGATGTTCATGTAGCTTCAGAGCTGTGAAAGTCTTAGACTTTTAATTGCCATCCCAGAGTCATGTGCCAGCCAATCAATGTCAGGTCTTGCAGTCTCCTCACCATGACAGAGCCATGAAGTCATGGTGCCAGGTTTTGATAAAACCTTGGGGTTGTGTTGTTTGTGGGGATCTTCTGCATGGAACCTAGCATTAGGTACTGTGGAAACTGGGCACCCTGGGGATATCTCTCATGTCATTATAAAGGCGCTCCTGGCAGCTTATAAGAGATTTGGGTGTTATCTTGCTTGGTATGTGTTATGTCCTGAGCCTGTGAAGGCAGGCTCGGGACGTTGCAACGGTCCCGGGCAGGTGCAAGCTGCCCAGGACCAGACTGGCTGTCGCCAGCACTCGTGCGCATGCGTGAAGTGCAAGCGCGCCAAATGTTGCCGTTTGGCCCAGGGATCGCCTTTAAAAGGAGCAGAGGGACTTGGGCGTTGTCGGCGTCTTGTAACCAGTATGCTGTACACTAATAAAGAGGCTCCTGAGAACTGCAACTGCTTCATGCGTTATTTGCCATTTCGCTGAGGACTTAACACTGGCGACGAGGATGGGATGCCTTACAACGACTGCAGACAAGTTGTAAGCTTACCTTGGAGTCCTGAGCAGTAGGAAACGGCGTTAAACTCAGCAGCTGCCCGCCAATTCAGCTAGCGTTGGGGGTAAGCTGGCTGATAGACCCTTCCTATACTACTAAGATGGCAAAAGTAGGTAGACTTTCAGAATTCGATGTCACGCATCCGGAAAGATGGGAGTCTTATGTGGCCAGAGTAGAAAACTATCTTAAGGTCAATCAAGTGAGAGAAGATAGTTTAAAAGCTGCCACCCTGCTGTGTGTTTGCGGTCAAGACGCATTTGAGATTGCTGAAAGCATAGCAGCGCCTGCACCTCTAGAATCTGTCACCTACACAGATCTGAAGAAACTGCTAAAGGAACACTTCCAGCCCAAGTTGTCTGTCATCGCTTGGCGCCACACTTTTGAACAGAGGGGCCAACGGTCCGGCGAATCAGCTAAAGAGTACATTGCTGTACTGAGAAAAGCCGCTAAACACTGCGAGTTTAAAGACTTAGAAGAAAGGCTAAGAGACAGATTTGTATGTGGACTGAGACATAGAGAATTGCAGCAGAGACTTTTTGCTAAAGAAGACTTATCATTCCAAGATGCCTTGAGAGAGGTTACTGCAGAAGAGGCAGCAGGTGGCGCAATCAAGAACATGAGGCCGATCAGAAGTAATCCAGAAGCTGTGTCCGTGCACCAGGAAGGAGTCCAAGGGAACTCAGAAGAGGATCCCAACGATGAAGTAGACCGTCTCTACCCAACAAAAGAAGGGAAGCAGAAGGAAAGCCCCTCAGCTGTCCCCAAGTGCTTCGGATGTGGAGGTCGTCACAAGAGGACCGACTGCAGATTTCGCTCTGCTATCTGTAGAGCATGCAGGAAGCAGGGCCACATTGCAGCTGTGTGTCTGGGCCGTCAGAAGGTACAACCCTGAGAAGAATTGCGCCTGAAAGGTACCAGGGTCCCCAGCCAAAACAGGGTGGGTTTCTGTGCTTCGCGAAGAAGCATTTATAGGACAGGCACACATAAGCCCATTAAGAAAAAACTGTCACTTAAAGTAAAGTTACAAGGGGTTCCATTAGCCATGGAACTGGATACTGCGTCTGCACTTTCAATCATTTCCATACATACTTTCAGAAAGATTTGTTCTGACAGTGGCTTTCAGGCCAAGCTGAGGCCTTCTGACATTGTGTTAACAGACTTTCAAAACTCCAGAGTGTGTGTTAAGGGGGAGGCCACCCTTAACGTACAGTATAAGGATTTTGAAGGTCCATTAGATGTATTGGTAGTAGGGGGTGAGCGAACGAGTCTCATAGGACTCGATTGGTTTGAGGCCTTGGGAATACATGTCACAGGGCTCAATAGCTTGCAAACAGTAGACCTACAGGAAGTCTGCAAGGAATTTGCAGATGTTTTCAGCCCACAGCTGGGCACATACAAAGGACCCCCTGTGTCTTTAAAACTAGACCCCACTGTCACCCCTCTTAGAATTAAAGTGAGAAGGGTTCCTTTTGCCTTGAAAGGTAAAATTGACACTGAATTGGACAAATTGATTCAGCAAGGAGTCTTAGAACCTGTTGACTCCAGCCCTTGGGAGACCCCCATTGTTACGCCACTTAAGGCTAATGGGGACATTCGCATCTGTGCAGATTACAAATGCACTCTGAATAAGGCATTGCAGCATCATGCCTATCCTGTCCCTGTGGACAGTCATATTCTGGCCTCCCTCAAGGGGGGGCGTGTTTTTGCAAAGCTTGACCTAGCTCAGGCATATCAACAGTTGCCTGTTGACAATGCTGCTGCTGTAGCTCAAACCATTGTGACCCACAGGGGGGCATTCAAGGTGAAGAGGCTACAATTTTGGGTAAATGTGGCTCCTGGAATTTTCCAAATCATAATGGAAAACACACTACCGGGTATACCAGGGGTTTGCCCCAATTTTGATGATGTCTTAATTGCTGGAGACTCTACACACAACTTAGCTGAGAGATTAAGGGCTGTTCTGCTGAGGTTCAGGGAAACGGGCCTCAAACTCAAGAAGGACAAATGTAAAATTGGGGTGCCTTCTACAGATTTTCTGGGATTCAAAATCGATGCTACTGGGATTCACCCTGCTGAGTCCAAATTAAAAGCTATTATGCATGCTCCTAGGCCAAAGTCCAAGGCCGAACTACAGGCCTTTCTGGGCCTTTTGAATTTCTACCACTCCTTCCTTCCAAACAAGGCTAATGTAGCCGAACCACTTCATAGGCTCCTGGACAAACAGGCAGTGTGGCAGTGGTCACAAAAACATGAAGCAAGTTTCAATGAGGTTAAGGCCTTACTCACTTCTAACAGTGTGCTTGCACATTTCAATGAGTCCCTTCCTGTGTGCATCGCTTGTGATGCTTCTCCTTATGGGGTGGGAGCAGTACTAAGCCACCTCAGACTGGATGGAACTCAGGTTCCTGTTGCATATTACTCCAGAACCTTGTCTTCTGCAGAGCGAAATTATGCTCAAATAGACAGGGAGGCTTTAGCTGTTGTTGCTGGAATCAAAAAGTTCCATGATTTCTTATATGGCAGACATTTCACGGTCTTCACTGACCATAAGCCTTTGTTGGGGCTGTTTACCACTCATAAACAAACCCCCCAAATCATCTCCCCCAGAATGCTGAGATGGTCTATCTTTCTGTCAGCCTATGATTTTTCTTTAATTCACAAACCTGGGAAAGAAATGGGCCATGCTGACGGCCTCAGTAGATTACCCCTGCCAGTAGCAGAGGCTGACCCTGCACCTACAATCAACATCCTTTCAATTCAGGCTTTGCCTGAGTCTCCTTTAGATGCCAGGGATGTGGCTGCTGAATCAGCCACAGATCTCACACTCTCCCGTGTCCTGTCTTGGGTTTTATCTGAATGGCCAGAGAGCTGTCCAGGTACTGAGTTTCAGAGTTTCTGGTCTAAAAGGAACGAGTTATCCACTTTCCAGGGTTGTCTGCTGTGGGGCAGCAGAGTAGTCATTCCTACTTCAATGAGGACTAGGGTCTTAGGTTCCCTCCACGAGGGTCATCCTGGCATTGTACGTATGAAGGCGCTTGTGCGCAGCCATTTGTGGTGGCCTGGGTTAGACAAAGACATTGAAGCTAAGGTGCACGCATGCCACCTTTGTCAACGCTCATGCCCAGAAATGCCCCAGGCTCCTGTGCATAGATGGGAGGAAACACAGTCTCCATGGTCTAGGGTGCACATTGATTACGCTGGGCCCTTTCAGGGTCAATTCTTCTTGGTCCTAGTTGATAGCCATTCAAAATGGCTTGAGGTTGTACCTGTCTCTTCCACCACCACTGCAAAGACTATTCAAGTACTGAGGGGGATTTTTGCTGCACATGGGCTTCCTGATGTTTTAGTATCTGACAATGGCCCTCAATTCACTTCTTCCAAATTCCAAGCTTTCTTACAGGCCAACATGATTCGTCATGCCACCTCTGCGCCTTTCCACCCTTCCACCAATGGTATGGCTGAACGCATGGTTCGCATCACCAAGGATGCTTTAAAGAAACTGACCTATGGAGACTGGCGTCACAGGTTGGCTGACTTCCTCCTTTCTTATTGCACCACACCTTCCACTTCTACCAGGAGGAGCCCAGCTGAACTTCGTTGGGGGCGCAAACTGACTACTAAGCTTGACCGGTTGCACCCGGACAGACTACCTTCTAAAATCACACACCCCAGGGCTCCTAGACAACTGCTAGTGGGTTCCCTGGTTTGGACTCGTAACTACGGGCCTGGTCATTTATGGGTCCCTGCCACAGTGTCCAAGGTCACAGGTCCTTTGTCCTACGAGGTTTCCCTGGACGACGGTCGTGTCCTGCGACGACACATTGATCAGCTACGCACAAGACGGGACCTTCCTACTGAGACTCCTGGTTCTTTTCCAGGGGGGGAGGGGGACCTCTATGGGCAAAGGGAAGGGTGTGGGCTGCAGCCCGTAATCAATGGGGAAGCCACAGATAGCCCATTCCAAGATTCCACAAGTCCTCCAAACAGGAATTCATGGAGTCTAACTAGAACTGAGGCACCAGTGCCTACTCCAGCCAGGGAGTTGCCCCGGGGGCATAATCACTATACACCAGCATCATTCAGTACTCCAGTCAGGGAGAATAACCGGGAGCATCCAAACAACTCACACCCTGCAAGAGAGCTGGCACACATTCCGTCTAGTTGGCCCAACACTGCCACTGTTCCTAGGAAGGGGCAAGCATATAGGGAGGTGATCGAGGAACCAAATCCTGATTACAACACCTCTGGCATCACTCAGGGGACAACTGAGTTTTGGGATAGTACTGAGAACCTAGAAAGCCCGACTATGGAACGGGAACGTGGGGGAAGACAGCCTCATGATAGGTCTAGGGCAGACCTGGGAGGCTATACAGAGTTGCCCAACAGTGGCAGCCACTTAGAAGGGCCAGAGAGCCTGCAACCAGGCAGGACAACCAGGTTAGGCAGAGAACAAAGCCCTGACCTGACGAGCCCGGTGGGCAAGCAAACAGGCCAGGTGTTGGAGCACAGTCTGTGGGGACCATCAGGGTCAAACAATGGGGACAAGCATATAGCACCCCCTAGTCAAGGGGTACTTGGAGGATACCAGGAAATTCGGAGGTCACAGAGAGCTAGAAGATCTCCTAAATATCTGGAAGATTTTGTAACTCTACTGGCAAAGCAGAGTTAATAGAGGGTATTCCTGTACAAGTAGGGATATTGAACACTGGGGGAAAATGGAAGCCAAATTGATAACTTGGTACATAGAGCTAGTGTGGGTCTCACACTGGTGTTGAGGTCGCGTATTATTATTTATGTGGTTATAGTCTTAGCGGGGGGGGAAGGGGTGTTATGTCCTGAGCCTGTGAAGGCAGGCTCGGGACGTTGCAATGGTCCCGGGCAGGTGCAAGCTGCCCGGGACCAGACTGGCTGTCGCCAGCACTCGCGCGCATGCGCAAAGTGCAAGCGCGGCAAATGTTGCCGTTTGGCCCGGGGATCGCCTTTAAAAGGAGCAGAGGGACTTGGGTGTTGTCGGCGTCTTGTAACCAGTATGCTGTACACTAATAAAGAGGCTCCTGAGAACTGCAACTGCTTCATGCGTTATTTGCCATTTCGCTGAGGACTTAACAGTATGTATGCTTTTTATGTAATGCTTTTCAATCTGTTTGTTTTAGCTAATAATAAAGCTTTAAATCCCTTTATTTACTGGTGTGCTTATTGTCTCTGGATTCAAAAGAACCAATTGGCTGGGCACCTGATCATTGCCCTGACACTTGGCAAAATGATTTCCTGTAGTACTGAACAGTTGGTTTTCTTGGCTGTCCAAGGAATGCAAAGCAACTTCCTCCAGCACCACAATTCAAAAGTCAGTCTTCTTCCTCTCACTTTTTTCATCCCTCAAATCCGTACATCATAACAGGGAAAACCATTGAGCAAACCATTCTAACTTTTGTCCTGATTAAAATGTCTCAATTTTTCATGAGTCAGCTAAGGTCCCACAACATCATTTTGCCCACCATTACTGTATTTTTCTCTGAATCTCTTTTGCATGCCCATCGCCTTTACCAATTCTTAAGCTTGAGGAATTATAACTTTCAATTACTTCTATTGTTTATTTTTTTTATTTTAAACTAATCTAGTTTTCCAGCAGCCATAATCTTTGTTCTGTTGATGTTCAAAGATAGACCTGGTGGTGCAGTGGTTAAGTGTAACATTGCAGGGAAACTCAGCCCACAGCCTGGAGTTCGATCCTGACGGTGCTCGAGGTTGCCTGAGCCTTCCATCCTTCCAAGGTCAGTAAAATGAGGACCCAGGTTGTTTGGGGCAATATGCAAATAATGCTGATATTGTAAACTGCCCAGAGAGTGCTGTAAACACTATGCTGTGGTATATACAGTAAATCTAAATACTATTGTTATTGCTATTTCTTATCAACAGAATCAAATGCTTTAATAAAAACCCATTGTTTTGAGAAACATAGCAGCCAATAATTCAAGGTCCAGGATGTTGCACGATATGATGTGTCTAAGTGGTTGCTGTAAGAGAGCCAGTTTGGTGTAGTGGTTAAAGCACCAGCTAGAAACCAGGAGACTGTGAATTCTAGTCCTGACTTAGGCACAAAGCCAGCTGTGTGACCTTGGGCCAATGTGATGTCTTACTTGGATGACTCCCCAGATACCTCCTCAGAGGTCAGCTCAGGGGAGGATGAGCCCATTCCTGGCACATCAGGAACTGAGTTGATTGATGGCTCTGAATGGCTGTCCAGAAGAGAGTTGGAGGAGGCTTCAGCTGAGGAAAGCTTGTGTTGGCAGACAGCCAGCAAAGAGGAGGAGGAACTGCCTTCTGCACCTGTTCCAAGAACATGTAGGGCAGAGAAAAGGCAGGAGCAGTGGAGGTCAGCCAGACTACTCGAGAGGAGAAAGTCTCACCCATCTTGATGGGCTGCATCGGAAGCTGGCTATTTATAACAGTAGACAGATGAAGGCATTGCTGGGAACAACATGTTTGTTTTCTAACTGTTTGGTTTTGGCTGTCATGTTTCCTGCTTCACTCTGGATTGACAGCATGTTTGGAATTGATTCGTGCCTTGGAGGCTCTGGACTTTTCTTGCCTTGTGAGCTCTCTTGTGTGTGGATTTAAGTTTGTCTGGTGGAGTTATTTTGTTTGAGCAACTTTCAATTGCTTTGGGGACTATTGGGCCATTGCTCTGTGGACGAATCTTGGCCTGCTCATGGCTGGGCTGAATTGGGACAGTTCTGAGTTTTGGTGAAGGGAATTGCTGGGGAATATTAATAATAATAATAATTTTTATTTTGCGGTCACAGACCAAAATGCAAGTGCAACAAAAGAAAACACAAGAAAAATATAATCACAAACAATTAACACCAGAAGCCTTGGCTAAAGGAAATTACAACCTTCTCCTCTAATAGTTACAGCTCTTAAAAGAAATTTAGAAACCTGAGAAGTAATATAGGAGGAGCCATCCCCTAGACAATATAAGGCCAAATTACTAACATTAGAACCAGAGGGATCAATTCCAAGGAGAGACAATAATTTAATTCTGGCTGTGTTATACATAGGGCAGTATGATAAGACATGCTCCACAGTTTCAACTTCAGCCCTATCACAGGGGCATAGTCGCTCACTAAACAGGAGCCTCTTGAATCACCCGTCGAGTAATGCTGAGGGCAAGACATTGAAACGGGCTAGGGAAAAGACTCTTCTATACTTGGGGATGGTTAGAGTATAGAAATATGAAGCCATCCTCAATCCATAATTATTAGAATGGCTGAAGATCAAAGGGGAGCAGGTTTTGTTGGCTCTGGCTCTTAAGTATTGCAAATCTATGTCCACAAGCCATTGGACTACCCTAAACTGGGCGTCCTTGAGACCATAATCTCCCAGAGCATCCCCCGTAAAACCTAGCAAGTGGAGTTTCTTCATCAGCTCCCTCTCCCAACGAGAAGTATGAGAATCAGCAAACACCAGGGAGAGGTAGCTACCAGGGACTGCCGAAAAGAGCACCCGAAACCACCATTTAAAGGTGTTAATCCACGTCATGCATTCGACTGAAGGAATGCCCAGTTCCAGGTACATCGAAGCAAATCCAACACAGGGAGGAAGACCCAGAAGTTTCCTAAGAAAAACAGCCTGGGTTCTTTCAATACAATCCTTGAAGCCTCGTATCCATATGGGAATTCCATAAAGAGTTTGGGCCAGGGTTTTGGCTTTATATATACGCAGAGCAGAAGGAGTAAACTGGCCTCCTTGGGTAAAAAATAATGTTATAATCTGCTGATGGCTACAGGAGGCCGAATTCAGCACCTGGGTTCGATGTTTAGTCCAAGCACCAGTATTCTGAAATTGAATACCTAAATACTTAAAATGGAAAACCTGCCTAACAACATTACCATTGATAGCCCAGTTGTATGATTTCCGTGCTCTAGAGAACACCAATACTTTGGATTTGTCATAGTTAATAGACAAATGGTTCTCAGCACAGTAGGACCCAAATGCAGAAAGTAATCTTTTTAGACCGAGCCTTGATTGTGATAGAAGGACCGCATCGTCAGCATAAAGAAGAAGCGGAATCTTCTTATTTAACAACTTTGGGGCATGGGACTCAATGCGTGCAATGTAAGAGGCCAGGTCGGATAAGAATAAATTAAACAGAAGAGGGGCCAAGACACAACCCTGCCTAACTCCGCTCTCAATCGGGATAGAATTTGAAAGTTCTCCCTGCAAGCCGCACCTAACCTGGCTAGAGGTCTGATTATACAAAGATCTAATTAGGAACAAAAGACGTCTGTCAATAGAACTTTTGTGCAATTTTGACCACAACAGTTCCCTAGGGACTGAGTCCAACGCTGCCTTTAAATTGATAAAAGCAGTAAAGAGTTTGCCACCTGGTGTAATAGCGTATTTGTCAACCAGGTGTGCTAAGACAAAACAGTGGTCCAATGTGGCACAGCCCGCTTTGAACCTAATCTGCTCTGCACCAATAATGTTAGACTCCTCAATCCAAATGAGGAGTCTACGTTGAAGATATTTAGCATACAATTTCCCAATAATGGAAAGCAGGCTTATAGGGTGATAATCGGCAGGGTTGTTCCTGTTTCCTCGTTTAAAAATTGGAATAATAATTGCTAGACTCCAAGAGATAGGAATCCTACCAGAGGAATTAATATGGGTGAAAAGTGTTGCCAAAAGAGGAATCCACCACTCGGGATTGGATTTTAACAAAATGGGGGGGGGGGGGGGTTATAGCATCGGGGCCAGGGGCTTTGCCTGACTTAAGTTCTGAGATAAGCTCAGCGATTTCATCATGAGTCACGGGTTGCCATATAGGAATTGCAAGAGGCAGTTGTGATCCAAGCTCGGTTGAAATTATTGAAGCCTGAAAAATTGACAAAAAATGATTTTTCCAATCTCTTTTAGGAATACAGCAGAGAGGGAGTTCTTGGTAACCAGGGAGAGAGCTGGCAACAATTTGTTCTTCTGCTGGATAGAGAAGAGAAGTAAATCCCACTTCTCTCTCTCTTTAGCCCTCTTTTTCTTAACAATTAGCCCTTTATTTTAGTCTTTATTAGCTTCAGGCGGTAATAGTCCTCTGGTGGGCGTTTGTCCCCTCGTTACGGTAAAGCAAATAAACCCGGTTAATCTGGTTCCTAAGCATCAGACATTCTTTATCAAACCAGGAATTGCTTCTTAAGTGATATGGACCCCTTGGCCTACAATCAGCTCCTAACTCCCTTTGAACACTATTAATTAGTGATTCAAAGGCCAAGATTGTCTCTGAGCCACTACTTGTTAAAACCTGATTATAAAGGCTGAGACATTCCGGAGATGATAAAAAGGAGTGGAACTTTCTTTTGGTATTAGAAGACCATTTGATCCTCTTTATATAGAAGGCTGCATGGGGATCCAATATTTGGGGGCCTTTAGATTTGAGGAAAGCCCAATAATTGTAACCAGGGGGTAATGATCGCTCTCCGTGCGGCAGTCCAATAGAAAGCATGGACTGCCTTTCTTAGTAACTGAGAAACCAGCACAAAATCAATAATGCTACTCCCACATGAGGAACTAAAAGTAAACTCGCCTGGGGTACTCCCGTTAAGGATTATCTTGTCATGTTGGGATGCTAAAAGTGCTAACTGAATACCAGCAAAATTTGTTAGTTCATCCTTAGAATGTCTAGCTGAAATCTGATGACCTATTGCCTGAAGGATTTCTTGAGAGTAAAGTGCCTCAATCGATGGAGGAAATTGGACTCCCAGTCGGGCATTAAAGTCGCCCCCTATAAGGGTGTATAGCCCTGGAAATTTAGTTTCAATACAAGTAATATAGTTCTCCAGATCATCCCATTGAGCCTTAATGTCGGCTTGCCTCACCGTCGGAGGAAGGTAGACGTTAAACACTAGCAATTTGCTGTGTCCTCTCTTAATTAGGAGCGCCATAGCTAAAGAACCACAGGGGGACAGCTCCACTGTCTCCACCTTTAAAGAGGTAGAGACCAAACAAGCCAAGCCACCCTTGGGTCTTCCCATTGCCAATTGTTTGATGGTGGCCAAGGAAATGGCCGTAAACCCTGTAAGAGATATCTTATCACATGCCCAAGTCTCCTGAAGCAGAACCACATCAAATGCCTGAATATAGTTGGTAAATTCTATAGTACCACACCTTCTCCCCCAACCTGCTATGTTCCACGAAAGACATTTAAGAGTACAGAGGGGGGTTGCCAAATTTGATAGTCATTCTATATAATTGATTTTTTCAAGGGAGCCCTTCTGGTCCAAAAAGATACACCCATTATTAAAAGGCAGTGTCACCCTCATGGGAGATAAAGGCAGGGAAGGGGGGAAGGGAGGCGAACCTTGTTAATGGGGCTGTAGAACTCTAAACGCACTTCAGTTCGTACTTGTAGCATTAGTTGGATGCTTGGCTGGCAAGCATTCAGTGGCATCAGCAGACAGGGTCTGAGGGAGCCCAAGATCTTCATATTGACGAGTTAGACATCCTGGAAAAAGGGCCAGGGGAACTTCCACTGATGAATCAGTATGGGCTCCCTGGAATCCAGGGAAATCCTTATCAGGTAGTGAGAGACTCCAAAGTTTGGCTTTAACTGCAGCCAGACGCTTAATTTGGGCCCTTTCTGAATGTGGGAGCGCACGAAAGGAGTCGAAGAGCTGTATCTCCTCCTGGTTCCAGAAATTATCTTGAGATAAGTCAGTCACATGAATAGATGGAATCCCAGAGTCACTGGCCTGGGGCTTATTCACTAAGAAGCCTTGAATACCCTGGGCTGATGTCGCTTCCTCTGAGGCCATTTCTTCCCAGCTGATCAAGTCAAGGCAAGGATCCTGATGACATGTTACTCGCTGAGGGGGGTTGGTTTGATTGACAGTAGGAAGATCAGTCAAAACCCCATCAGAGAGGGCACCATCAGGAGATTTTACAAGCATAGATGTATATTTAGTAGATGGACTAACATCAGAGGTGACGTTCAAGGTTGGCACCTTAACATGTGCTACTGAAGATCTTTTAGGGGCAGTAAATCTCCTAACACTCACAGGTGGTCGATTACTTAAAAGAGGCTTAGTCAACATATCTTTGAAGACTCTTCTTGGCAAAATGCCAAAAGACCTTAGTAGACATCTTCTCCTGAAGAATAGTTTGGGGGTGTTAGAATTGTCAAAACTAAGTAACACTCGAGTGCAGTATATAGAGGAGGGTAAAAATTCAACCGTCTTCAAATCATCAGCTTCCAACCCCAATAGCTGTAGTATATGACCCCTTGCCAGCCGTACTGAGCCCCAGCACAGCAAGTAGCCGTTAATAGGATTGATATTTAGGGCCACCTATTTTGGCTGTAAAACCAGGTGACTGTTTGCACCTAGGGAAATAGAGTTCGAACTGTTGATAGGGTTACATTGAGCAGATCTTTTGCTGAGGCTTGACAAGCGAGGCCCTGCTACCGCATCGAGATGCCGAGCAGCCGGCCCAGCACTACCACTGGCAACCTAAGAAACTAAATAATTTAGGGTACTTATTATTTTATCAAGCTGGAGCTGTATGTTCGCTGTTGTATCTGCAACCAGGAAACATTGCTGAGCCAGAAGTTCTGTAAGGGTGGGCTCATTTAAAGATCAATTGGGGACCGTAGCTTTAGGGGAGCCTTTGTTCTCAACTCAAGGGGCGACACCCTCAACCATTGAAGGATCGCCATGACCGGCAGCAGCCAGAAAAAAAGGAGCTGGAGTTTTCAAACAAAGAGGCCGAGCCAAAACAAAGTCTTCCATCTTGGATTGCTTCAAAGAAGGTTGAGGAACCAGGTCAGTAACGGATCTGCACCTTTTCTTTGACTTCATTGTGTTAAATAACACAATAAAGGAGGAGCAGTGTAATATAACAAGAGACTAATCCCCAAGACAAGTCCTGGATCCAAAAAAAGAAGCCAAAGGCCAAGAGTCAAGAAAAAGCAAGTCCCGATGCAAACAATAACAAGGCTCCTCACAAGTAAGGCAAGACAAGCTTATCAGACATTACGCCGGCAGATATCCTTGAATAAGACAACTGCAAGGATGAAACAGCCACAGATCCCTATTGACACAAACAGACTAACGGAGGATTGTAATCTTTCTGTTGTGTAGTGGGAACAGCGAGGCATTGAAGACACGGAGTTGAAATAACAGCTCTTTATTAGGTTCTCACAGAAGCAAGCTCTAGCAGCTGCTTGACTTATATTTATACAGACCACCACTAGGCAGTGGCCAATCAATTTAAAGTACTCATTCCCGCCTAAAACACAAGGCTTAAAGTTATACAGACAGACAGTCTATGATTCAAATAAAGCAATCAGTTAACCGTTCTTTATAACAGACCTTTTTGAATTGCTTAATACATAACACCCCTTCCCCCTAAATCAATACATATCCATAAATTGTACATTGTCATTTAGGTAAGCAGGCTGCTTCCGCGATCCTTGTGAACATCGCATTTCTGCCTGCGGCTCCCGATCTACCCTCGGTTGACTAGGTAGACTGGAGTCCTTTTGAGAGCTTATGTCAGGTAGACCAGTCTCTGTTTGCCTTGCTTGGCTGGGTAGACCTGTCTCCGCTCGGCTAGTCTGTACAGGTAGACCACTATGCCTGTCTGTGAGCGGAGCAGTCTCTGAAAGGCTGGGGAATAAGTCTTCCAGCATACTCTGGTCCTCAGGCACTGTTCCTTCTGTTGGTAGTGACTCAACCACAACTGAGTCGTCCAGCATGTCTCTTTTTATTTAAAAGTTTTATAAATTTATTACAATATAACCCCGCCACACCCCTTCCCCCCTCCCCCACTTCCCAGAGCTGATTACAGGATAAAAAATAAAATAAACAAACATAATCTAACTAACATAAACCGACTATACTATCAAACAAAACCATAACACACTTTAACTCCTTCTCCAAACAAATATTAACAAATTAAATCAAAGATAATAAGATATCTTTGATATCTGCCCCAGCCCGCCACCCCGCCCTCCTCCTCGGCCTCCTCCTCGACTTCTTCGGCCGCCGCCTCGGCCGCCTCGTTGTGCCTGGAGGCCGCCGCCGCCTCGTCCCCGCCGCCCAGCATGTCCCGCGTCCCGCGTGGCGGCAACCCACGGCCTGACTTTCTACCGCTGGAGAGTGCCGGCCTGCCCCACCAGCAGCCGCAGCCTCCCCCACGGCAGCAGGCCTCACCACAGCCGCCCGCCTGGGCAATCCGGCCCGGTGCTCAGCTGACCCTCGCTGCCCCACGCGCGGCTTCCTTTTCCTTTTTCTCCGCCATCATCGCTGCCGCCGCCTCGTTGTTTTCCTCGGGCTCCATGGCGGGGCCTTCTCTGGTGACCTGGGCTCCCCGCGTGACTTCACCCGCTGCCCCGGCGGCAATCACCACCGCCGCTGTTGCGGTGACGGCCAGCAACAAGAGGAAGCGCGACAACAAGGCCAGCACCTTCAGCTTCAATTGTACGCTGTTGCTGGGTCCCACCGGGGAAAGCGGCAGGCCGGCGTTGGGGAACGGGCCCTTGGGGAGGCTGTCGAGCAGGCCGGAGGAGCCAGCCTACACTGGCACCCCGTGGAAGAAGACGAATTACATTCCCGCCGTGGCTGGGTTGACTTTACACAATTGTTGGATGTCCGGAGAAGCCATTGATGAGCTGCACGAGAGGTACTTGGAGAAGTTGACCCAGCTCTTTGAGGAGCATAAGGCCAAGTACGGGCTGCCCCAAGACAAGTACCTAATGATCACCTAGCCGGCCACATTGAACCAGCCTGGGACACAGAGGGGCAATATTTTTTTAGAGAATGTTTGTTGTGAGTATGTGTATGTATGTAGATGAATGGTGGCCCTGTTATGTATAAATTTTATTATTGTATTTAGGGCGTATGAATGTGAATATTTTTATGTATATAAATTGAGTGTGAATGTGTACTGAGTGTTTGGGGTATGAGAATGGTGGAGTTGGGGGCGGAGCCTGGTACCCCCTCTGCTGAGTGCAATAGCAAAAGTAGGGGGGGCAGGACTTACCCTTGGGCTTGGTCTGTATGGAAAGCTAGTCCGGTCAGGAAGGAAGAAGGCTGGTGAGGGTGGGGGTACTCCGGGGAGGGGAGAAGGTTGGAGCATCCCGGTTATGACTGGGATGGGCAGATATGGCGGGAGCCGAGGGGCAGGCCATCTTTGGGGAACGAGGACTCGCTATATTAGAGCGATTCCTTGTTCCGGCCCCTCAAAAGGCTCATCCTGTAGTACTGGTGACAGGGGAGTACAGGGCCCTAGTTGTAGGCTGCTGTTGCTTAATGCCAGGTCCGTTGTCAACAAAGCCCCCCTTGTCCGTGATTTAATATTGGACAGCGGGGCGGACCTGGCATGTATAACCGAAACCTGGCTGGGCCCTGAGGGGGGTGTTTCCCTCTCGGAGATGTGCCCGGACGGGTTTGTGGTGCTTCATCAGCCTCAACATCAGGGCAGGGGTGGGGGAGTGGCAGTCATCGCTCGGAAGTCCTTGAGTCCTCGTGGGATTCCTGCCCTGGAGGTTGTTGGGTGTGAGTCCCTCCTATTGAAGTTGGGTTCACAGGCTCAGTTGGGCTTGCTGCTGACGTACCTACCTCCCAGCTGCGTTGCAACAGCCCTGCCTGCGTTGCTGGAGTCAGTAGCCGGGTTGGCGGTGGAGTTCCCCAGACTTATGGTACTGGGGGACTTTAACCTACCATCACTCGGCGATCACTCAGAGGCGGCGCAAGAGTTCATGGCTTCCATGGCAACCATGGACCTGACCCGGGTAATTCAGGATCCGACTCATAGGGGTGGTCACACACTCGACCTTGTGTTTCTCTCGGGGCAATGGAGACATGATCTGGAATTAAGGGGAATAGAGATCTCGCCCTTGTCATGGACAGATCATTTCCTATTGAGGCTGGACTTCAGAGCATCACTCCCCCATCGCAGGGAGAGGGAGCTGACTAGGTGGTTCCGCCCCAGGTGCCTAATGGACCCAGATCGGTTCCAGGAGGAGCTTGGGGAAATACCTGACTCCCTTGTCCACAACTCGTCCGGGTCCCTGGTTGTGGCCTGGAATGAGGCGGCATCCGGGGACCTGAATCGAATTGCGCCTTTGCGACCTCTCTGTGGTGGTGGTCCCCCGAGGGCGCCTTGGTTTACTGAGGAGCTCCGGGAGATGAAGCTCCACAAGAGACGTCTAGAGCGACGTTGGAGGGCCAGTAACTCTGAATCTGACCGATCACTATTAAGAGCCTATCTTAGGACTTATTTAGTGGCAATAAGGGCGGCAAAGCGTGTTCACTTTTCCACACTTATTGCGTCCGCAGAATCTCACCCGGCCGCCTTGTTTAGGGTGACCCGCTCCCTTCTTAAAATGGAGGAGGTGGAGGAACCCTTGCAGGGGAGAGCTGAGGAGTTTGTTCAGTTTCTTTCGAACAAAATCGCTCAGATTCAGAGAGACCTGGACTCCGACTGGGCAGTGCCAGCCGAGTTGCCGGGGGCTAGTCTTAGTCATGTTATCTGGAGCGAGTTTGAGCCTGTGACCCCTGATGAAGTGGACAAGGCCGTGAGGGCAATGAATGCTGCCACCTGTTTATTGGACCCGTGCCCCTCCTGGCTGGTTTCTACCAGTAGGGAGGTGACACGAGGCTGGCTCCAGGCGATAATCAACGCCTCTTTGATGGAGGGGTCTTTCCCGCAACCTTTAAAGGAAGCGGTGGTGAGGCCCCTCCTCAAGAAGCCTTCCCTGGACCCAGCTGTTTTGAAGAACTTTCGTCCTGTCTCCAACCTCCCCTTTGTGGGGAAGGTTGTAGAGAAGGTGGTGGCATCCCAACTCTTGCAATCCTTGGATGAAACTAATTATCTGGACCCTTTTCAATCTGGTTTCAGGCCCGGCTACAGCACTGAGACTGCTTTGGTTGCTCTGACCGATGACCTCTGGCGAGCCCGGGATAGGGGTCATTCCTCTATCCTGGTGCTTCTTGACCTCTCAGCGGCTTTCGATACCATCGACCATGGTATCCTTCTGCGTCGTCTCGGAGAGGTGGGGGTGGGCGGCACCGTATTGTGGTGGTTCTCCTCCTACCTCTCTGACAGGTCGCAGTCGGTGTTGGCGGGCAGACAGAGATCGACCCCTAGGCGCCTCAGGGCTCGGTCCTGTCCCCCCTCCTTTTTAACATCTACATGAAACCGCTGGGTGAGATCATTCGGCGACACGGGGTGAGGTATCATCAGTACGTGGATGATACCCAATTATATATCTCCACCCCATGTCCTTTCAGTGAAGCAGTCGACGTGATGTGCCGGTGCCTGGAAGATGTGAGGGTCTGGATGGGGGTGAACAGGCTTAGACTCAACCCTGACAAGACCGAGTGGCTCTGGGTCTTTCCTCCCAAAGGTCAACTGGATGGTCCATCATTAGTCCTGGGGGGGGGGAATTTACTTCCCTCAGTGCAGGCATGCAACTTGGGTGTCCTCCTGGACTCACAGCTAAATTTGGAACAACATCTATCGGCTGTGGCCAGGGGGACCTTTGCCCAGGTTCACCTGGTGCACCAGTTGCGGCCTTATTTGGACCGGGAGGCTTTACTCACGGTCACTCATGCCCTTGTCACCTCAAGACTGGATTACTGTAATGCGCTCTACATGGGGCTACCCTTGAAGAGCGTTCGGAGGCTGCAGTTGGTTCAGAATGCAGCCGTGAGAGCGATTATGGGCGCGCCAAGGTACGCCCATGTGTCACCTATCCTCCGCGAGCTGCACTGGTTTCCTGTGGGTCTCCAGACGCAATTCAAGGTGTTGGTTATCACCTTTAAAGCCCTTCATGGCATAGGGCCAGGTTACTTACAGGACCGCATACTGCCGCACAGTTCCCAGAGACCAGTGAGGTCCCATAGATTGGGCCTCCTTCAGGTCCCGTCGGCCAGACAATGTCGGCTGGCGGGCCCTCGGGGAAGGGCCTTTTCTGTGGTGGCTCCGACCTGGTGGAATCAACTTCCCCCCGAGGTTCGAACTACTCCCACCCTGCCGGCCTTTAAGAAAGCCGTTAAAACTCCTGTTCCGGTAGGCCTGGGGCTGATGTCCCCGGGGGGGGGGGGCGGGATATGATCGGACACGCTGTATGATTGTATTATTTTATTGTTTTATTGTTAGATGATTGTTTTAATTTTGTACGCCGCCCTGAGTCCTTTGGGATTGGGCGGCATATAAATAAAATTAAGTAAATAAATAAATAAATAAATAATTATAACTATTAATAATTATCTAAAATCTACTCAAAAGCAAGATAATACTTTTCAATCTCATATTTCTTCTGAATATAATCAATCCATCTTCTCCAAACCATAATATATTTTTCTTGTGGTTGATCCTTCAAATAGGCGGAGATTTTCGCCATTTCTGCTAAATTAGAAACTTTAAGTATCCATTCTTCCAAAGTAGGCAATAAATTTTTCTTCCAATATTGCCCCACCAATAGTCTTGCAGCTGTTATAAGGTTCAACATCAAATTAGTTTCTCTAACATCAAAATCTACAATAATACCCAACAAAAATAATTGCGGAGTAAAATTTATCTTTTTCTTTAAAATCTTTTGAATATTCCACCAAATCTTAATCCAAAAAGCTTTAATATCTCTACAAGTCCACCAAATATGAAAATAAGTTGCATCTTAATTTCCACATCTCCAACATTTGGGCTGTAAATTCAGATACATGCAGGACAACTTTTGGGGATCCAAATGCCATCTATAAAACATTTTATAAAAATTTTCTCTTAAATTTTGCGCCTGAGTAAATTTTACATTTCTAACCCAAATTGTCTCCCATGTATCCAATAAAATCGGTTCTTGAATATTTTGCACCCATTTAATCATACAATCTTTAATTAATTCTGTTTCAGAATCCAATTCTATTAAAACATTATAAATTCTTTTTATATGAGTTCGACTTTGATCTTTAATCTGTTTTACCAAATTAACATCCTCTAGAGTAATACCAACCTTTTGATCTAAACTCCACCTCACTAACAATTGATTATAATGAAACCAAGAGTGTACAATATTTTCTTGCTTCAACTCACTCAATGACTTTAATTGCCAATCTTGCCCAACCAAACTAAGTAAGTCCAGCATGTCTCTTTGAGTTGCGCAGGACTCTGGCGGCTCAGACGCACCAGAACTGTCAGGCAGCCCTCAGCTCTCCTCTTGATCGGCGGCGAGGGCTTGTCTCACCTGCTGCTGACGCAGCTGATCGATGTGACGGTGCAAAATGTGCCCGTCTTCCAGGACCACTTCGTAAGAGAGTGGCCCTGACACCTTACAAACCACAGCTACCACCCACAGTGCCCCTTGACCATAGTTCCTTGCCCAAAGTCAGTCGCCGACTTGCAAGTTCCTTGGTGGCTTGGGTTGCGCTGTCTGGATGGAGACAGTCCAGCTTCGTGGTCAGCCGATATCCCCACCTCAGCTCCACTGGGCTATGACCCGTCAAGGTGCATGGAGTTGTGTGTTGGCAGAGCAAAAAGTCTGCCAACCTGTGATGCCAATCGCCCCTGGTTAGTCTTTTAAGTGCTTCTTTGGTCGTCCTGACCATCCTTTCTGCTTGGCCGTTAGAGGCCGGGTGAAAGGGGGCAAAGGTGGTGTGTCTAATCATATTAGACCTTAGAAATGACTGAAATTCTGCAGCAGTAAATTGTGCCCCATTATCTGATACGATTACATCGGGTAAGCCATGTGTGGAGAAGATTCTTGGTCTTGGCAGTAGTCATAGAAGGGACAGGTGCTACCTCCAGCCACTTTGAGTGACTGTCCACTACAATGAGGAACACCTGTCCTTGGAAGGGTCCTGCATAGTCTATGTGAATTCTAGACCAAGGAGTTTGCGTAGTTTCCCAGCGATGTACTGGGGCTTGAGGCATTTCAGGTCTGGACTGTTGGCAAACCTGGCATCCTTTAACTTGAGCCTCAATATCTTTATCCAACCCTGGCCACCACAGGTAGCTTCTCGTGAGTGCCTTCATCTTGACTATTCCAGGATGACCATTATGCAGAGATTCTAGGACTCTTTGCCTTAGCATGTGTGGGACTACAACCCTACTCCCCCATAGAATACATCCCTTGTGTGCAGACAGCTCGTCCTGTCTTCTAATAAAGTTCTGAAACTCTGTTCCAGGACTGGTTTCTGGCAACCCCCTCAGCACCCAGTTCAAAACTCGGCTGAGAGTTTTGTCGGAGACTGTCTCAGCAGCCACATCCCCAGCGTGAAGGGAGACTCTGGCAAGTCCTGGATTGCCAGGATGCATGCAGCAGGTGTGGGATCTGGCTCTGAGTTTGGCAGGGGCAGTCTGCTGAGCGCATCAGCGTGGCCCATTTCCCTGCCCGATTTGTGAATTAGACTGTAACTATAAGTGGCAAGAAAGACGGACCATCTCAGCATCCTTCGAGATAGGATCTGAGGAGTTTGTTTGTCTGTCGTGAACAGACCAAGCTTATGGTCGGTGAAGACTGTGAATGAGCGACCATAAAGGAAATCATGAAATTTTTTGATGCCGGCCACAATGGCCAGTGCCTCTTTATCTATTTGGGCGTAGTTGCGTTCCGCCGGTGACAGTGTCCTTGAATAATGAGCTATGGGAGCTTGCCTCCCGTCGGCCATTAAATGGCTCAACACTGCTCCTATTCCGTACGGAGATGTATCACATGCAATGCTGATAGGCAGTGTAAGGACCCACCCCACTTTGCATCTTAAGAAGACAGAACTCTTGGAATAATTCTTCCAACAGGAATCCTTTATTAAGAAGAAGTGGTTGCAGGTGTGCTAGACAGGACTTGGGGTCCAAGCTCTCCCATTCAAGGTTTTAAGGGGTTCCCCAGTAGTCCCACCCAATCACCCCCCCTTCCAGTGATAGTTTCAGGCATCACAAATCCACCCCTTTACTCCTTTCTTCCGTCTGGATGGAGACTTCAGATAAACTACATGAAAGGTAAATAGCCCCCTTTGTTATGGTAAGGTTCAAACTCTTTGAGGTTGCAATAAACACATTCAGCTCCTTAGAAGTATACTGAAGGAAGTGAGGGCCATAAAGCCCCTTTGTTCTCCCCCTTCTCTCCCTCTTATGGCAGAATCCAGAGAAGGCAGAATTGGGATTTTCTATGTTTGATAATTAAAGATGAAATATAATTGGATTCTGACATCCGGCCCCTCTTAAAAATAAGAGAGATCCACCTGAAAGAAAACAAAACAGGTATACAACTTAGTCAGGCTTGTTAGGATACTCTGTGTGAAACTTCTTCAATAGCTTTGGGGCTCTGACATGACGTTTATGGACCCACTCATTTTGTGAGGGAGGGAGGTGTTTCCAGGCAACTAGGTACTGAGTTGCTCCATGATATCTCCTAGAGTCAAGGATCTCTTTTATTTCGAAGTGTTGTTCGCCCTCCACCATGATTGGAGGTGGTGGTGGGGGGATTTGTGGCCGTAGAGGTGACTGATGCTCTCTTTTCAGCAAGCTGCAATGAAAAATTGGGTGTATTTGCCTGAGATTTTTGGGTAATTCTAATTCTACTGTTACTGGATTTATGATTCTTCTAATTGGAAAAGGTCCTATGTATTTTGGTCCAAGTTTTTTACAGGGCTGTAGGGACTTTAGGTATTTTGTAGATAAGTACACCATTTCTCCTATAATGAACGGTGTAGGCTCAACCCTTTTTTTTATCGGCTTGTGCTTTGTATGCCTGCCTAGCTTCATCTAGTGCTTTTCTAACTATTGGCCAGGTGTTTTGTAGATTTTCCATCCATTCTTTCAGTGAAGGGATCGTTGGTTCGTTTGGGGTTAACTCTGGCATAGGGTTGAAACTTTGACCGTTGGCTATTTGAAAAGGAGTGTAGCCTGTGCTGGAGTGGACTGCATTATTGTAGGCAACTTCTGCAAAAGGAAGTAAGTCCGTCCAATCACTCTGTTGGAAATTTAAAAAACATCTCAAATATTGCTCAAGTACTGAATGGCACCGTTCCGTTTGTCCATCTGTCTGAGGGTGAAGACTAGATGTCAGTCCCTGAGTGGTCCCTAAGAGGGATAAAAATTCCTTCCAAAATGCAGACGTAAATTGCACTCCCCTGTCAGAGATGATGCGTTGGGGTGCCCCGTGCAATCTGTAAATGTGCTGGATGAAAAGTTTTGCTAAGGCCTTTGCAGTGGGAATCTTTTGGCAAGGGATAAAGTGCACCTGTTTGGAAAACAAGTCCGTGACTGTCCAGATAACAGTATTCCCATTGCTTTCTGGCAATTCCACTATAAAATCCATGGCTATTTCCCTCCAGGGGGCTGAGGGACTTGCCACTGGTTGTAATAGCCCTGGCGATTTCCCTTGCAACCTCTTTGCCGATGCACAGGTTGGGCAGCTGGCAACATAACTTTCTATGTCCTTTTTTATTGATGGCCACCAAAATTGCCGTTTAATTAAGTGTAAAGTTTTTACAAATCCGAAATGCCCTGCTGATTTTGTGTCATGGCAAAGCTGCATGAACGTGATTCTTTGGGTTGTTGGTATATATAACTTTTCCCCTACCCAAGGCAACCCGTCTCTCATTGTGCACACATTTTTGTTTTTCTGGAACCATTCATCTGTTTCCAAACTTTTTCTGAATTCAATTCCAGTTTGGCTGTCCAGTTGTGGTTTTAATTTGGCTTGGGTTCTTGTGGTTACTGGTGCTGCCAGTTGTGACTCTGCCATTATTGGTCTAGAGTCTGTGGTTCGTGCGCTGTTATATTGAGGCATGCGAGATAGAGCATCTGCCAGGAAGTTCTTTCTCCCTGGTAAATGTTTGAGCTTAAACTGGAACTGGTGAAAATGCTGAGACCAGCGGGCTTGTTTGGGATTGAGTTTCCTGGACGTTTTCAGGGCTTCTAAATTTTTGTGATCGGTCCACACCTGGAAGGGGATTTTGTTGCCTTCCAGGAACTGTCGCCACGTGAGTAATGCCCAACGTATCCCATAAGCCTCCTTCTCCCATACGGGCCAGCGCTGTTCTGTTTCCGTGAGTTTCTTGGATGTATATGCACAGGGTTGCAATACTGCATCATCATTTTCTTGTAATAGCACAGCCCCCACTGCCACATCACTTGCATCTGCCTGTATTATGAAGGGCTTGTCCATGTCTGGGTGCCTTAGTACTGGTTCGGCAGAAAAAAGTCTCTTTAGTCTCTCAAACGCTGCTTGGCACTCCATTGTCCATGTTAGTGGCTGGCTAGGTTTTACTGAGGATGCTCCCTTCGTTTTTAGTAAGTTAGTGAGGGGCAAGGCTATCTGGGCAAATGAGGGGATGAATTGGCGGTAAAAGTTTGCAAAGCCCAGGAAACTTTGTAGTTGCTTTCTTGTGCGGGGTGGTGCCCAATCTAATACTGCTTTGACCTTTTCTGGGTCCATTTCAATGCCCTGTGGGGATATGCGATAACCTAGGTAGTCTATCCTTTCCTGGTGGAATTCGCACTTTGAGAGTTTGGCATATAGGTGGGCGGCTCGCAGCTTCTTTAAAACCGCTCTGACAAGGTTGACGTGTTCCTCTTTTGTTTCAGTAAAGATAAGAATGTCGTCCAAGTAAACAAGGACCCCCTTAAACAGGTGCTCCCTTAGAACGTCATTGATTAATTGCATAAAGACTGCAGGGCCCCCTTGTAATCCAAATGGCAAGACTTTGAATTGATAGCACCCCATGGGGCAGTTAAATGCAGTCTTTCATTCGTCCCCTTCCTTAATTCTCACGCGATAGTAAGCTTCCCTTAGGTCTAGTTTAGAAAAATTTTTCCCTTTCGATAGGTGTGACAGCATGTCTTTCATGAGGGGCAGAGGGTATAGGTTGCTTTCACTGATTGTATTCAGGGCCCTATAATCCACGCATAAGCGTAAAGAGCCATCCTTCTTCTCTCTAAAAAGGACCGGGGCAGCCACTTTAGGCTTGGCTGGCTCAATGAAACCTCTCTCTAGGTTTTTTTTTTATAAATCTTTCCATTTCCTCCTTCTCCTTTGGGCTCATGGAGTATAATCTGGGCTTCGGGAGTTTTGCCACAGGCTTGAATTCAATGGTACAGTCTGTGGGTCGGTGGGGGGGGAGCTCATTCGCCCTCTCCTCACTGAAGACTTCAGCAAGGTCTCTATATTCCTCTGGTATTTCTGTTAATCTTTTTTCCTCTCCTATGGATGCTTTTTCTATTCTTGATTCTGGTAGACTCCCTTGGGGTTTTAAGTCCATAGGGTCCCCCTTCGGGAATTTGATTTCTGTCGTCCTCCAATTTACCCAGGGGTTCCATTTTTTCAACCATTCCATCCCTAGAATCATTGGGCATTCCATACCTGGGGTCACCACAAACGTTATGTCCTCTTCATGTTTGCCCAGGGAGAGGTGTATTGGTAGAGTGGCTAGGGTAGCTGGCACCCCCCCTGCTATGGATCCATCTAACTGGCCAAATGAGATTGGTTGTTCCAGTCTCCTGGATGGGATGCCCAGATTCCCCACTAGTGTTGGGCTAATGAGGCAGCGGGTGCAGTCTATTAAGGCTTTCACCTTCACAGCTTCGGGCATGGGGGGGATTAATATAGTCACTGTTTTGAAGATGGGTGTGATGCATCCACTTACCAGGGGTTCACCCTCCGAGCTGTCATCTGAGGCATCCACCGGCCCTGTGGTGTAGGCTGGAGTTCTTTCCCCTTGGTGAGCAGAAGTGGGGGGGGGGGTTCTGCAATTTCCATCATTCTCATGGCCGTTTCTTTTGGCTTAGCTGAAGACTTTCCGGATTTGTTGATTGGGGATCTGTCTGGGTTGTGCTGGGGGGCCTTTGAGCGGCATTCTACAGCTCGATGCCCTTCTCTTCCGCACTTGAAACACCCCATTTGCTTCTTGGCTGTAGCCGATGATTTCACCGGTTCGTGTGTCAGCTCAGGCGGGGGGCGGCTCCATTGTTTTCCTCGGTGGTGCCTCTTCAATATGTCGATCTCTGCTTCCTCTGCCAAGACGTACCATTCCTCAAGTCGATGTGGGTCCCCTCGGGGCAGGCAAGCGTCATATAGATCATAGTTTAGTCCGTCTTTGAAATGGCTAAGGAGGATGTCTTCTGGCCAATTCAGTTTGCTGGCAATGGCCCGGAATTCTTGTGTATATTCAGCCACCGGGCGTTTGCCTTGCCTCATCGTTTTTATCCTTTCACGGGCTTTGCGATCAGCCAGGGGGTCTTCAAATCGTCTTCTCAAAGAGGACATGAAACGGTTGAAGTTACTGAGTTCTGGGGCATTGGAGTCATGCAAGTTCACCACCCAATCTGCAGCCGGTCCATCCAGGGCAGATTGCACGATCCGGATGCGGGCTTTGTTGCTGGGAATGTCCTGCCTGTATTCCTCCATGTAGCTGAGGACTTGGGTTAGGAAAAACCCCAAGCGTGTTGGCTCCCCTTTGAATTTCACCTCCAACGGTGGACGTCTTGGAATGGATCGGTGCCTCCGTTGTTGGTGGTAGTGTCTTCCGTCCAGATTGCCATCTGTGGTCCGGTAGGGGGTGGGGGCTACTGGATCAGTAGATGTCCCCGGGGTTGCAGGTTCCACGTCCCCCTCGGTGTCTTTCCCTTTGCGGCTCCAGGAGCTGGGGCGGCCGTAGGGCTCAGGATTCTCCTCTCCTAGGGAGCTGAGAGTTCTCTTCATCAGGTCAATAGCTTTCTCTAGGATCCAGTCTGAGTACGGTGCCCAGCTTCCTCCCTCTTAACTTGCGTGCAGGGATTTCTCCATCTCCTGCTTCCATTCTGGTTGCTTGGTCCCCCGTCTCAGGGTCACCTTTCTTGATTCCTTTCCCCACTCACTTTTCTTTCCAACGCCCATTGACCAGCGAGGCTTGTGGTCCCGTGTCTCCACCACTTCTTCTCCTGAGGAATCTGACCTCTCGGATCCCAACATCTGGCAAGGTTCCAACTGGGTCAGCGGCTCTCTTTCCAGGGAGTTTTCCCCCTCTCTTGCTCCATTATCTGACATGGTAAATTTTTGCAAAATCCCCCGGCAAGGGTCTCCCTTCCAGGTGGATTAATTTTGCAAGTCCTGTCTAATGTAAGGACCCACCCCACTTTGCATCTTAAGAAGACAGAACTCTTGGAATAATTCTTCCAACAGGAATCCTTTATTAAGAAGAAGTGGTTGCAGGCGTGCTAGACAGGACTTGGGGTCCAAGCTCTCCCATTCAAGGTTTTAAGGGGTTCCCCAGTAGTCCCACCCAATCACCCCCCTTTCCAGTGATAGTTTCAGGCATCACAAATCCACCCCTTTACTCCTTTCTTCCGTCTGGATGGAGACTTCAGATAAACTACATGAAAGGTAAATAGCCCCCTTTGTTATGGTAAGGTTCAAACTCTTTGAGGTTGCAATAAACACATTCAGCTCCTTAGAAGTATACTGAAGGAAGTGAGGGCCATAAAGCCCCTTTGTTCTCCCCCTTCTCTCCCTCTTATGGCAGAATCCAGAGAAGGCAGAATTGGGATTTTCTATGTTTGATAATTAAAGATGAAATATAATTGGATTCTGACAGGCAGCTTTTTAAAGAAATGAGTTAACACAGAGTCTGAGGACAGCAGTGATTTGACTGCTTTGAAACTGTTTTCGTGAGCGCTAGTCTATTGCCATGGTGGCCTTTTATCTAAGAGCCTGTGTAGAGGCTCTGCTAATGCAGCCTTGTGAGGTAGAAAGGCATGATAAAAGTTAAGTAGCCCAAGGAATGCCTGCAATTCTCCCTTTGACTTTGGTCTGGGAGCCTGTAAAATAGCTTTGAGCTTTGAATCAGTTGGGTGTATTCCGGTAGCGTCGATCCAGAAACCTAAGAATTCTGTGGAGTTGACTCCAATTTGACATTTTTCCCTTTTTAGCTTCAGCCCCGCTTCGCGGAAGCGCTGAAGAACAGCCCTTAAATGTTCTGCAAGTATCTCTGCTGATTCCCCAGCTATTAAAACATCATTGAAGCAAGGGCACACCCCTGGAATGTTTTTTAATGTGCATTCCATCAGACTCTGAAAGAGCCCTGGGGCTACACTGACCCCAAACTGCAGGCAACGAACGTTGAATGCCCCTCTATGGGTAACTGTTGTTTGAGCCTCAGCAGAGGCATCATCCACAGGCTGTTGCTGATAAGCCTGTGCCAGGTCCAGCTTTGCAAATAAGCGACCTCCTTGTAAGGATGCCAGAATGTGGCTAACTACAGGTACCGGATATGCATGCTGCTGCAGTGCCTTATTAATAGTGCACTTATAATCAGTGCAGATGTGCACCTCTCCGTTAGGCTTGACTGGTGTAACTATGGGGGTTTCCCACACACAGCTGTCAATGGGTTGCAAGACTCCCTGTTGAACGAGCTTATCTAGCTCTGCCTCAATCTTGGGCTTAAGGGCAAAAGGCACTCTACGAGGCTTTACTCTGGTTGGGGCTACGGTTGGATCAAGGTGGAGAGCAATTGCTGCTCCTTTGTACTTCCCTAAGGTGGGACTGAATATGTCTGCAAACTCCTGGCAGACAGCTGCCAAATCCGCTGTTTGGGTTCTGTTAATGCCAGTCACATGGATGCCCAGGGCATCAAACCAGTCTAAGCCGATCAGACTTGTTCGCTGGCCTTCCACCACCACGACAGTGAGGGAACCCTCAAACTCTTTGAATGACACTTTTATCGTAGCTTCTCCTTTAACCGCTACATGGGAGTTTTGAAAATCTGTCAAAACTAAGTCTGACGGCTTGAGTCTGACTCGTTTTCCACCATTTCTGCAGATGAAGTTAAAAGTCTTATAAGAGATTATAGACACAGCTGATCCAGTGTCCAGTTCCATGGTGCATGGAACTCCTTGCAGCTTGACTTTTAGTCTAAGCTTTTCTTTTAGGGGGCGATGGGCTCCAGTTCTGAGGATGCTCCTTCTTCCGGAGCAAAACCCTACTCTATTCTGCCCCGGGGCCCCATTAGCTCTCCTGGGGAATTCTTCGCGTGGCGATTCCCTCTGGCAACCTTTACAGACAGTAGTGATGTGGCCTTGTTTGCCACATGCTCGGCACATAGCTGCACGGAACTGGCATTCTGAGCGCTGGTGTCATCCACCACAGCCAAGACATCTAGGAAAGGGAACTGCCTTGTCAAGCAGCCGCTGCCTTCTTTCTGGGATCTTCTGTACCTGGTCGATCTCAATGTCAACGTCTGGGTCTTCTGTTCTCTCTGACTCTTCATGAAGCACAGCCATCTGGCTGGGGAAATTCTTTGAGGAATGTAGAGCCTTGACGGCTCCACTTGCGGCCTCTTCTGCCATCGCTTCTTTCAGTGCGTCCTGGAATGTCAGGGTCTCTTTAGCGAACAGTCTCTGTTGTAAGTCCCTGCTTCTCAGGCCACACACCAGTCGGTCCCAGAGCCTGTCCTCTAGGTCTGGAAACTCACAGAGCCAGGATGCTTAACGTAGGGCGGCCACGAATTCAGCAATGGTTTCACCTGGCTGCTGCTCTCTCATCTCGAATGCATGTCTGTATGTGATAATGGACAGATGTGGTTTGAAGTACTCCTTGAGTCTACATTTTAAGTCAGCGAAAGTGACTGACTCCAAGGGAGCAGGAGTGACAAAGTTCTCCGCTATATCAAAGGTGGTTTGGCCACACATGCACAACAAGGTTGCAGCTTTTAAATTATCTTCTCTGACCTGGTTCGCTCTGAAGTAGTTTTCTACTCTTGAGACGTATGAACTCCATTGTTCAGGGTGCGTTATGTCAAACTCTGGAAGCTTGCCGACTTTGGCCATGGTTTGGCTGTTTCGGCGGCTCCAATGCCTTATGTTGCTAGGGCTTCTGTGAGTTTCCTAGGGACAGGTCCCTTAGCAAGGCGATACCTCCAGCATTTGCGTATTGGCAGGCAGAAGGGGGGAACACTGTTCCAACCAGGGCGCTGATGCCTGGTCTTACTCCTTTAGTGACTTAGCTCTCTTCTTCTGTGTAGTGGGAACAGTGAGGCATTGATGACACGGAGTTGAAATAACAGCTCTTTATTAGGTTCTCACAGAAGCAAGCTCTAGCAGCTGCTTGACTTATATTTATACGGACTGCCACTAGGCAGCGGCCAATCAGTTTAAAGTACTCATTCCCACCTAAAACACAAGGCTTAAAGTTATACAGACAGACAGTCTATGATTCAAATAAAGCAATCAGTTAACCATTCTTTATAGCAGACCCTTTTGAATTGCTTAATACATAACACTTTCCTCAATGGACTCAGTGTCATGTCAAACGATCGGGAGGAGGCAGAAAGCGCCAATGAGTGACAGCAAAAGATCTGGAACCAACATGGACAGGGACGATGACAGCAGGAAAGAACAACTAGCTGAAATGACAGCATCGCATATGGAAATATCAGCAAAGTGGCGAGATGACTGCGCACGGCAGAACACACGCTCTGCACAGGCGGGGCGCGAGGAGAGGAGTAGAGCACCGAAATTCAAACAGTTGTCAATGAGCACGACGGAAACAACAAAGGAGCAATTAACCATGGGAGGGCGGGAGCCGAATAGACCGGTAACACACTCGTTAGCCAAACAATTGGCATTACAGAGACTATAAGAACCTGATTCTCAATCCTGGCTAGAACTCTCTAAGCTTTTAAATAAATTCCTTAGTCTCAGTGATCTGTGTTTTAGTTTTTGAATATATATATAATTAGTTTTTATAGGATTAGGAATAAGGTGGGGTCGGGATTGGGGTGGGATTTGGGTTAGGGTTAGGGTTAGGGTTAGGGTTGGGGTTAGAGTTTTTAAAAATAACATTCTCAATATTTAGCAAACAGCATAATGTCTGGGTTCATGTATTTAAAAAAACCCAATGAGTAGTAGTTAATTATCATAAACAATATGTTAATTAATCGCTCGATGGTCTTCTTCTTGCTAATATATATTCAAAGTTACATATCACATTCCTTTCTTGCTAACTCGTTTTTCTAGCCATTGATAAAAATTATCCCATGTTCTAAAATACACAGTCTTCTTTCTCTTTTATCTTTAAACTCCATTTGTCCATTTCTGCACACTCTAAAATTTTCTTAATTAATTCTTCTTCAGTTGGTAAATTTTCATTTTTCCAATGTTGGGCAAATACAATTCTTGCTGCAGTTAGTATGTGTAGAATTAAATATATACAGTCTTTCTCATAATTTGCTCCTATTATTCCTAACAAAAATAATTCTGGCTTAAAGTCTATTTGTTTTTTAGTCATTTTCTCCAGCCATAAATGTATTTTTAACCAAAATCTTTTTGCTTTAGGGCATATCCACCAGATATGGTAATAAGTACCTGGTCTTTGTTTGCATTTCCAACACTTGTTTGAAGTATTTTTAAACATTTTTGCTAATCTCACTGGTGTCATATGCCAACTGTAAAGCATTTTATATAAGTTTTCTTTATATGCCACTGCTTTCATTAATTTAGCACTTCTTTGCCATTATTTTTGCCAGTTTTCTAATTCTATATTATATCCAAAGTTCTTTGCCCGTATTATCATTGTTTCTTTTACTTGTTCTTCCTCCAACTTTAAGCTTAACAGATATTTATAGAGTTTCTTAATCAACTTTTCATCTGTTTTTAACAGTATCTGGTCAAATTCTGTCTGTTCTTTATAAAATCCCATTGTTCTAACATCTTTTTCATATCTCATTTGGATTTGCAAATATGGCCACCATGATAAATCAATACCTTGTTCTTGTAAATCTTGTCTGTCTTTCAATTTTCCTTCATTGTCCAAGATATCTTTATAGGTCACAACTTTGTCATAATTAATTAAATTTGGGTAAGCAAAAGCTTCCATTGTTGAAAGCCATCCAAGTATCTTGATATAATCTGTTGAGCCATTATTTCCATCTCAGCTAGATTTAATTTGTGTTTTATTATCTCCATTTGTTTCTTAAGTATTTTCTTTTGTGGTTTTATTTGTAATTCTGATTCTAACTTTCTGAATTCTTCCTTCAACTTTAACTGTTGTTTCTTTTCTTTATTCTTTTTAGTAGTATAGGTTATAGCCAACCCTCTGAAATATGCTTCAGCCATATCCCACACATTTTGAAGCAATGTTTCTTCTTTCTTCTTTATTTTGAAAAAAAATCCATTTCCTTTGTTGCTAGTTGTATAAATTCTTTTTCTTTCAATATAGATTTGTTCAAGGATCATCTTAATTTTTTCTTGGTTCTTCTCCAAGTCATCTTTATTGGGTTATGATCTGCCCAAACATTAGTTTCTATCTCAATTTCTTGTATCATCGTATTAAGTTCCAAAGATGTCCATATCATATCAATTCTAGACCATGATTTATGTCTATTTGAGTAAAATGTATATTGTAATTTCTTTGGATTTTTTTCTCTCCATATATCTTGGATACAGAGTTCTTCTGTCATTTTTGAAGATGCTTTAGGTAATATATTTCCTCCTTTCCTCCCTTGTTTAGCGCTTTTATAGTCCAAAGTTCCATCTGTTATTGCATTGAAGTCTCCCATTAGACAGAGATTTTGATAATTCAATTCTAATATTTTTTAATGTAATTTTTGGTAAAATTGTTCTTGTTTATTGTTTGGTGCATATATTGCTACCATCAGTATCTGTTTTTGATCAATCATTATTTCCACCGTTAATATTCTCCCCTCTTCATCTGCATAAATTTGTTTAGGGTTCATTGTTTCTTCAATGTATAGAGCTATTCCTCTTTTCTTTTGAAGTGCTAATGCAAAGTGAAGTTTACCAATTTTCGGTTGTTCTAACAACTTATAGTGTTGTCTCTTAATATGTGTTTCTTGGAGGCAAATTATATCAATTTTTAATTTTTGTAGTCGTGTAAAGAATTTTTTCCTTTTTGAGGGAGAATTTAGTCCATTTATATTCATTGACAAAATCCCACTTTCCTTCTCCATCTCTTTCAATTATATCTAGGTCTTAATCTTCTAGTCGATCTTATCTGTCTCTGATCTCTTGGTCTTGCTCCTTCTTCTATGTATGTGTTTTTAATTTCTTCCTCCTCTCTTGGTTTGACTCCTCCTTCTACTGCCATTTCTTCCTGTTTCTTTGTTTCTCTCTTTGTACCAGATTCAAAATCACCTCCTTCCAGAAATGCTTTATGGTTGTCGTAGAATTCCATTGCTTTAGGTGGCGTATCCAATCTATATCTTTTCGTATCCCAATAGATTAAAATCCCTTCTGGAATCAGCCATCTGAAATTCACTCCTTTTTCAATTAATTTCCTAGTTAGAAACTGGTATTCTCTTCGGGATTCTCTTATTCTCCTAGGGATTTGTTTGAGGACTACAATTTCTTTTTCTCTGTATTTCAAAGGTTCATCTCTTACTCTTCTCAGAATCTCGTCTCTTATAGATCTTTTGAGAAATCTAACATGTACTTCCCTGGGGACTTTATTTCTTCTGGCATAGTTTGAGTTTACTCGATTGATCTGATCTAATTCTCCTTCCATTTCCTGTTTCCCAATTCCTAATGCATCTGCCAATAATTCCGTTATCAGGTGTAGAAGATCCTCTTCCTTATCTTCCATTATATTTTGAAATCTTAACAAATATGAGGCTCTTTCCATCTCCATATCAGCTATCGAATCTTCTAGTTCTTCATTTATTTGCATCAATTTCTGGTTTTCATCTTTTAAAACTTCTAATTTCTGGTCAACCTCAGTTGATTTATCTTATATATATATATATTTTTTGGATTCTTTGTTGGTTATCTGTAACCATCTGTTTAAAATTTTCAAATTGAGAGTCCATGTTATTAATGTTTTGATTCATTTTATCAAGATCACTTTTCATCTCCTCATGGTTTCTCGTTGTAGCTGCCATGTGAGTAGCGATTGCCTCTTGAATTGCTTATAATGTCACTTGAGTTTCCTTTTGGAAGTTATTAGCCTTTTCTTGTTGGAGCATTGTATCAATTGATCTCTGATAAACTGGACTTGCAGAAGCAGAAGAGGGAGCAGAAGTTTCTTTTTTTCCCAACTTTAGATAGATTGGGGTCGCTCATCTTTTAATCATACGTTTTAAATCCACCAAGTAAATCAGAATTTGTAATCCAATAGGCTCCTAACAAATAGGAGAGGTAAATAATAAAAAAGAAGTAATAATAAAAAAGAAGAAAAGGAAAAAATATAACAAAATTTGTAAAGTGTTCTGTTAGTAGAAATTTCTTGTTATTCACTCTGTCAAAACAGCTTGTAAAAATTTCAGGTCAAGCTGTATTTGTAATCCAGGGAAGTCAGATGACTTCAAAAACAATTTTTATCTATAATTGTAATCCACCCTGTAGAAAACGGCAATCCAAAAAGAGTCTTCTCTTTTCCAGCCACAATCTTCAGGACTATAGATTCCAAGGACACCAAAAAGTTTAAACTATAAGCTGTGTTTGGGCATCAAGCCAAGTTTTAGAGCTCCAGTCAAAACGGCTTAGTAAGATAAAAAAGCAAGGTTAAATGTAGTTCTCAGTTTTGCCACTAATGTCGTTAGATGTCCATTCCCACCAAACTTTAAAAAGTTAAAAAGTTAAAATCCGATGGTTTCCAAACAAGGAATTAAAAAAAAGTTTTATAAATGCAAAAGTTTCCCAAGTTATCCTTCTTTTATACATCAATTATCTTCACAATATTGTTATAAGTCAGTTTTAATTTCCCCAAAGCTTAAACTGCCGCTTATAGTTCAGGAGGGAGGGGTAGAAAAAAAATCTTCCCTCCCTAAAGCTTGGGGATTTCTTGCTTTTGGGTGCTTTTTTCCAGAACCGGTATTTTTCACTTGTAGAGAGGTAAGGAAAATAGTCTCACCTGGATCAGCTGTTTTGCTTTCCGCTTGCTAGTATTCGCTGTCTCCGATGATCAGCTGCTTCTGGCTGACCGCATGGGTGTGGTCAGCCTTTCTTCCTGTCGGTCCCAAGGGCTACTTTGGATCAAGCAGGTCAGCTACCACTGGCCAGCGATCTACAAAGTTTCGCCCTTTGGCCAGTCGCCTCTACGGGGTGACTTTCGGTCGTATTGGATTCCCCAGCTAGTAGAAATCAGGCTTGGGAAACAGAGCTTCATTCTCCTGCGCTCGTGTTACAGCGACGTCACCGGAAACTCCCCTTCTCATCTTCCTCGTCTTCCCATCTTTGCCTCAAGATCTTTATCTTTCTCATCTCATCTTTCTCATCCTCTCATCTTTCCTACTACCTTCTATTGGTATCTTATGATTTATCATTTGTTGTTTGTATCTTATGATTAATGATTGTAACTATGATTTATGAACTATCACTTTTTTGTTTGTATGTACACTGAGAGCTTATGCACTGGAAACAAATTCTTTGTGCGTTCAATCACACTTGGCCAATAAAGAATTCTATTCTATTCTATTCTATTCTGTTCTGTTCTGTTCTATTCTGTTCTATTATTATTATCATGTTTCATTCTTTAGAGCAATGAAAAAGGATGGAGTAGATTTCTGA
Source organism: Crotalus adamanteus (assembly GCA_039797435.1). NCBI lineage: Eukaryota > Metazoa > Chordata > Lepidosauria > Squamata > Viperidae > Crotalus > Crotalus adamanteus. Next base: position 45,571,743 of record CM077935.1, on the reverse strand, counting down.
GGCTCAAAGGTTACTTTTACTCATTTGCTTAGAAATCCAGAGAAAGAGCCTTAAATCCCCAAATTTCAAGACCTGAGATTTGACAGATCATAAAGCTTGAGATAATTGTGCGTGGCAAGAAACACTGTGCTTCAAGGTGGTTAGGTTTATCTACATTATAGTCTAGGTAGGCCAGTGAGAGTAATTTTGATTGTGGCAGGGTAGAAATGTGTTGAATAATAAATACAAAGTTAAAATGTTTCCTTGATGTGAATTTTAATAATGACAGATGAGCTTCTGTTAGTGTGTACAGCGGCCTCTCCTGATCCCTTTCAGCATGGTGCGGGATGTTTTTGTATCAATAATATTGAAATAAGATCAACATGGTGGTCTTGGCAGGTTGTAAATGTGCAACAAGGAAGAAGGTATTATATTGTCCTTCACATCCATGGGGTTTTCATGGCAAAGATACTGGAGTGCATTGCTATTTCCTTCTCCAGTGGATCACATTTTGTCAGGGGTGGGGGGTGGGCACACCTCATATAGGCAGAGAAGGATCGGAGGTGCAGAGAAGGTTTGTACCTATACTGCAGAGCCCCTGGTCACCTAGCTGATAAGTGTCCTGTGAAGAAAATTTCAGCAACAGGGGAAACTCCCACTGCCCAACTTAAACAGCTTGCCAGGTCAGGTGATTTCTGGGGCAGGCCAGGTGTTAGCACTCTGGATTATGCTGACTCGACACTTGGTGTTAGCCATGACATTGACTTTTCCCTGAGGTGAGGTAGTTCTCATGCAAACCATGGTGGACTCAGGAGCAACCACAAACTTCATGGACACGGCTTTTGTCACAAAGTGGAAGGTGACGCAGCATGCGGTGGAAACACCTATTCTGGTGGAAACCATTGATGGCAGGCCACTTCAGTCAGGGCTGGTAGCGATGGCTACCGAGCCTCTCCAGATGTGTATGGGAAACCACATGGAGCAGTTGGAGTTCTATGTGGTGGCCGCTCTGCATTTCCCAATCATGTTGGGACTAGAATGGCTCCAAGCACACAACCCACGGATTGTGTGGTCAGATGGGGTCATTCAGCTGAACAGTTCTCATTGGCTTCATGTATGCATGGCAGAGAAACCTCCCGCTTTGTCTTTGGATCTTCCCTTGGAAATTGCAGACTTTGCCAATGTGTTTGGGTAGAAGGAGGCTGAGCAGTTCCCTCCACATCGGCCCTATGACTGTCCTATTGACCTGATACCGAATGCTAAGCTACCTGTCGGCTGGATCTACTTGTTGTCTTTTTTATTATTAATAATTTATAATATAAAATTAAAAAATAGAAAAGAAAATAGTAGGAAAGATAGGGGAGGGGAAAGGGAAGGGAAAAATGCAGGAAAAAGGGGGAAAAGAAAAGGCATTGACTTCTGACTCCCTTTGGTGCAGTAGAATGAGATAATAACATCAGACTTCAAATGTATACTTTTACATAATAGTATAAACTAGCCATTTCTATAACAACAAACCTATCTAATCAGTGGACTTCCGGTTCCTGTTCGTGGTGACTCCGGTCGTGTGAAGAGACTTGTCTCTCCACCGGCTGTGTTTTCTTCGCCGGTAGACCCCCTAGTGCAGTGGTTCTTAACCTTTTTGAACGACTCACCCCCTTGAGCCAATGAGGAAGTTGTCATCGCCCCCCTCCCCCAACATAACCTCTCAATCACAACATAGGAAATAATTCTTCAATTTATGCAAACACTTTTTTTGTTTTCTTTAAAATTGTCATCAGGTCATATCAATGCAAATAATTTATTTCCAGTCTTTTCCCCATATCTCCCATATTCTGGCCAATGGCGCACCACTGTATGGGTAGAGGCTGCTGCGCAACACGCATAAAGATAAGCGATGTGTATTCACATATGTACGGCGTTCTGTACTGAAGCTAGCTGGAGGAACATTTGAAAACACAATTCAATCCACTAATAGTGAGCGATCTGATGTTTTTGTACAACAGATATACAGCGATTCACTGTACGAAAAAGTCTCAAAAGTGTCCCCAAAACTTCTCACTCCATCACCCCCATATTGCCCCCTTTTTGTTCCTTCGTCCCTGCGTCACCCCTTTTTGTTCCATTGCCCCACTGAAAAATGAAATCGCCCCCTGGGGGGCAATATCACCCAGGTTAAGAACTACTGCCCTAGTGGGTTGAAAGTCACCCTGGAGGGGCAACCACCAAGGAGGAGGCTTTCTGGTGACTGCGGGAGGGTGGCAGCTTCTTCCGTGGCTACAGCTAACTCCTTAGGGCCGACAGAGCAAAGATCGTCCTGCAAGATGGCCAATTCCTTAGCTGCACCAGTCGAAAGTCACAGGTACATCTAAGCGTGAAAGACCCACCGTGGATGATCCAGGTGAGACCTCTCCTTCTCCTCTCTTCACCCTACTTGATTTTTACCTGTAAAAGCTCTGTTGGAATTAATTCCCTGCCTTGAAAGAGCGGCATTTGTATGCCTGGAAAGAAAGGTGCCTGAATAAAAAGACAGAACAAGTAATTTCAATGACTATATTTTACTTTCATTTACTTTGGGGTACAAATTTTTTTTTTTAGAGCTTTACTATCACTTTAAACTGGAAGAATATTTTTTTCCACCTTTTCCTTTAAAAGAGAGAGAAAAGGAAAAAAATGGTGTCTGGGAAAGATTTTGTAATCTACTGAGGACATCTTGTGGCGAAAAGTTAATATTGCAATTATCTGTTTTTCTTTGGAGATGAGGTGGGCTTGACCTTCAAACTATTCTTGAATAGAAAAGATAAGCTGATCCAGCTGTGGGAAATTGTGGGGGTGGATATTGTTTATATATAGCCTCCACTAAATGATAAAAGGGACTCTCTCCAACTACTACTAAAATGGAGAAACCTTATTTACAACTAAACTGTAAACTTATAGTGGAAAAAATGTATGAAGCTACTGAAGACGTATGTGCTAAAATGAAAGAGATTATTACAGAAATAAGAGCCAGAAGCCTTACTCCAAATTCTCCAAACCTTCAAACTGATTTCCAGACCTCATCTGACTATGCTATAAATCAAAATATACCAGAAGAAGAACTATTGAGATTAAAGAGGAATCTATTTTATCTTACAAGCATGCCATCCATATTCTCGAGGATCAGAAGAACCAAAGATTGAGAGTGGAACTTTTGAAGCAATGAGGGTTTAATGACAAAAGAGCCAGACACCCATTACAGAGGACGGGGTGTTTTCTATTGACTCAAATGATATTACAAGTGACAAAGGGAGATTTACTTGCTGAGATAGAAGCTTTGTTATGGAAACCAGTCTGGCACAAAAAGAAAGCCAGAATAAGACTGAAAAGAGAAATTTAAAACTATATGTCATTGGTGGCGAACCTTTTAGAGACCGAGTGCCCAAACTGCAACCTGAAACCCACTTATACATCGCCAGGTGCCAGGGATGTGGCCACTGAATGGGTGTGGTCAAGTGGGCATGGTCACCAAGTGGGTGTGACCAAGTGGGTGTGGCCACTGAATGGGCATGGCCAGATGGGCATGGCCACCGAATGGGTGTAGCCAAGTGGGTGTGGCCACCTCGATGTTGCTCCTGAGGAGAGATGCCTGTGGGGTCAGGCAGGATTGGGGGTGATCCAGGGGTTCTCTAGCGGGTGAGGCAGTGGGTAGGAGGCTCGTCTTGCAGGGTGAAGTAAGGCAAGGGAGGGGGCAGGGAAGAGGTGCCATTGCCGCGGGGCAAGGCAGGTGAGGCAGGGGCTAGGGCAGGTTGCAGACAAAGGGGGGCTCCGGTGAGGAGGAGGTGGAAGATTTAAGCAAGCTTAGCAACCAGAGTGGGGATCCCCCCCAAAAACAAACATGCTTTGTGGGTAACCTCAAAGCATGACAGAAGAGACCAAAACCTGCTGCAACCACCCAGCAGATGGGAGGGGAATTAAAAACCAAACAGCTTCCCCCCCCCGCCAATCCTCAATGAAAACCTCGGACAGGGGGAAGAGCGTAGGCAGGCAGGCGTCTTGCTCAGCTGATGGCTTGGTGAAGGGTAGTTACACCCCCTCCCCAACGCTGCCCTCTCACGAAAGCAGGCTGAATACTCCAAAAAGGAACAAGGAAAAAAGGTTAAAACAGAAGAATGTCTCGTGATGGTTTTCTTTCCCACTTCCTTCTAGCTTCAGGCTAAATATGTAAAGACCACAAAAGAAAAAACTTGGTTTTCTCTCGTTTTAATTCAGAAGGAAGGAACAGGAGGATTGGGGGATTGTTTCAAAGGAAGGGAAAGAGGGGCTGGGGGAGTGCTGCGGGAGAATGGGGATGGCACAAGGCTTCTGGCTATGCAGGGGGGCATTGGAGCGCATTCTTTTTAAGAGCAAAATGAGGCAAAAAGTAAAAATCCCCCACTCACTCCACCTCCCAAAAACACAACTACGGAGCTTTCAATGATACAAACTTTGTAACCAACTTCCTCACCTAACTTTGCAAACCCTGTGGGTCCCATGCCATTCCACATACCTGCAAGAAAGCAGCTGCAATCCAGGTAGTGTAAAAGGGCTTTTCCAGTCACCTAGCAAGGTGTCAAAAACTTGATGTAAACTTGATGACCCCCCCAAAAAAGGAAAAAAGTGATAAAGTACAGTAGTCCTCACCTTACAACAGTTCACTTAGTGATGGTTGGAAGTGACAATGGCACTTTAAAAAGTGACTTAAGACCATTTTTCACACTCTGGCGCATGCACACCCACCCCTCATTGCTGCCACGAGGCTGGGCAGCCAGTGAGTGTGAAAGCTGCCTCATTGGGGCCTGCTGAGACCAGCGGCCAGCTGAGGCAGCTTCAGACACCATTGCTACCGCCTACGTGGCTGGGCAGCCAGCTGAGGCAAGAAAGACAGCCCCAGCCACCATTAATGCTGTGCTGCCGCTGCATGTATTTTAATGCATGTTTACCCTGCCTTTAAATGTGAGGCCAAGAGTTACAGAAAGTTAGTAAATAATAAATAAGAATTTTCCCCTTGTCCCTTCTGTCCTTCCTTCCCTCTTGTCCAGGATCGGGGCGAACCTCTACAGCTGATCCGTGCTTTTGCAGAGCAGCCAAGAAGCAGGTCAGCTGTAGCAGCTCTCCTTGGCTCCTGCCCAGCAAACTTACTTGAGCTTTGCTAGAAAACATGCCGCTTGCTAATTTAGCAGAAGCGCAAATCAGCTGTAGCCCGGTGCTGATCCTGGGGCTTCTGCTAACTTAGCAAGCGGCATGTTTTCTGGTGAAGCTGAGCAAGTGAGCTGGGCGGAGCTCTCCTCTGCCTCTGGCAGCCTGTCCCCCTCCCCTTGTCCCTTCCTGGGCACGGAGGGGGGGAGGAAGGAAGGGACGAAGAGGGAGGGAAGTAAGGGACAATGAGAGAGGGAAGGAAGGAAGGAACAATGGGAAAGAGGAAGGGAAGGAGGAGGAAGCTAAGGGAGGTGAAGGAAAGGAAGGAAAGAAGGAAAGGACAATGGGAGAGGGAGGGAAGGAGGAAGAGACTAAGAGGGAGGTGAAGGAAAGGAAGAAAAGAAGGAAGGAAGGGACAAGGGGAGAGAAGGGAGGGAAGGAAGGCAGGCACCCACCCCAGTCCCATCCCAGAGACCCACAGATTTCCCCCCCACAGGCACTCTGCAACCTGAGTGATCAGCTGGCCACGCCCCCTGGCCATTGATCACATGACCCTGGGACACTGTGAACGTCATAAGTATGAATCAGTTGTCAAGCATCCGAATGTAAATCACATGACCCTGGGGATGCTGCAACAATCATAAGTGTGAAAAATGACCATAATTCGCTTTTTCAGTGCTGTTGTAACTTCAAACAGTCACTAAGCGAATTGTTGTAAGTTGAGGACTACCTATACTTTCCCATTTTTTCCTTTTTTTTTTTGGTCAAGTTTTTGATATCCCCCGTCCAGCTGGATGGGGGGTTGGGGGTCACCACAACATGAAGAACTGTATTAAAGGGTCGCGGCATTAGGAAGGTTGAGAACCACTGCTCTAAAAGGTTCGTCATCACTGGACTAGCCCAATTATATTCATTTAATCTCCTCCCTATTACTCCAGTTTCCCACAATTGTCCTGATAAATTTATCTTCCATTCAATCTGTTCTTCTTCCTTCTCCTCAAATTTCCTCTGATTTATGTAAAAAGTCTTTTCCATTTCAATGTAGTCACTCTCTTTTCTAATTTTCCCATTGGCTGGATCTGTTGGTCAGTTGGGTCTTCTGTCTTACTATTTACTTGTTCCACTTCTCCTGTTACTTGCTGCATTGTTAGTTCTTTGGTTGTAGTCAAGATCTGGGTTTGTATATCTAAGCTGGCATCTTTTTCCTTTATGTTGCCTCTTATTTTGTTACATGCTGAAAGAATGGTTTCGTGTATTGATTTCAACATAAAAAGGATTTTTTTCCTGATCTTCATCCATATTCCCTTGATAATGTATTAAGTTGAAAATTTTAAAATCAAACGTTAAATATAGTTTTTTGCTTTTTATAGCTAGGTATGGGACGTGTTGTAGGTAGTCTTTATAGTGGAAATTGTTTGCCAAGTAAGAATTTATAGTCCAAAGTATTCCATCATCTTGTATAATAACAGATACTTCTCACGTAAAGAAATAGGAAAACAATTTCCCACATATAGCTCTGAAAATCATTAAAGGTTTACCTTCATAGTTCAAACAGGCCAGATATGCCACCCTGCGATTCCTTCTTTACAGCTGAGTTTTTCACAGGTGGTATCTGACAAGGTCAAAGAGTTTTTTTCTAAATTCTAGGCTTCAAGCCAAGTCTCTTTAAGTCAATAACAAGTTGCAATACCATACTTCGCCACAAGATGCCATTTAAAACTTTTTAAGACCCCTCATTTTTATAATAGTTTTTCAAAGTTTGTTTCTTTTCTTTTTAGATAAAAATCAGTGTATCCAGTAGAAATAGGAATAAGAAAACTTTTAGGAAAACTTTTTAGTCCTCAAATTTCAAAAGTGTATGCATCCAATTAGATTAAAGTTGTTTATATAATTGCTTTGTTTCCCTTGGGTAGTCAGTCACCGGTGTTCTTAGAGGGTGGGGCAGGAATTCCCTTCCCTCTCTCCTCACAGGGGGAAAAATACTTAGGACAGCTTTTGCAGGAAAGATATTTAGAGTCTTAAAGAGAAGATCAGATCTCACCCAGTTTCATCCTCGTTGCTTTCAAGGTGCTTGGTGGTGATTTTGACTTTGGCTGTCAGCAGCTTAATGACAAGCCATATTGCTATGGCCGGTCTTTCCCCTGCCAGTTTTGAAAGCTGCCCCGGATCAAGCGGAAGGGCTGCCACCCTCCTACGATCCAGTGGGGATCCTCTTCTTGCTTGTCACCCCTATAGGGCGACTTTCAACCCTTTTCAGGGTCCCCCAGTGGGATGAAATCAGACACTGAAGACAGAACTCGCCTCCATGCGTCCGCAGGCGCCGATGGCAAACAGGAAGTCCCCTCCCCCCTTTTCTATGGCAAGTTAATTAGTGATAGAAGCTAGCAGTCATCATAGCAATTCAATCTTGATATGTCAACCCCCTGAAAGAAGGGCAGACCTGGGAAAACATTAAACACATATTATCATCATTAATCATTTACGCTCATTTACACCTTAGGACACTGAGGGTATTTATCATGGAATCTTCTTATTAATTGGTCTGCCCTAACATTATGGGTGGCCACCCATTCTGCATCTGTTCAGGGATAGCCATTGTACTAAATACTGTAGTTTCCCCTTAAAAAAAAGTGAGTCCAGTATTTTTGTTACCTTGTAGTGCTCCTGACCCCCCACCATAATTGAAGGAGAAGGCTTCTTTTCAATTGGCCTCAGGCTAGAGTTTTGAAATGGTTTTAACAAACTACAATGGAACACTGGATGGACCTGTCTTAAGACTTTTGGCAACCGTAGCTCGACCGTAACTGGGTTTATAATCCGAATGATCGGGAAAGGTCCTATATACTTAGGGCTTAGTTTCTTACAGGGTTGCCTCAGCTTAAGACAGTGGTTCTCAACCTTCCTAATGCCGCGGCCCTTTAATACAGTTCCTCATGTTGTGGTGACCTCCAACCCCCCATCCAGCTGGCCGGGGGTATCAAAAACTTGACCAAAAAAAAAAAAAGGAAAAAATGGGAAAGTATAGGTAGTCCTCGACTTACAACAATTCGCTTAGTGACTGTTTGAAGTTACAACAGCACTGAAAAAGCGAATTATGGTCATTTTTCACACTTATGATTGTTGCAGCATCCCCAGGGTCATGTGATTTACATTCGGATGCTTGACAACTGATTCATACTTATGACGTTCACAGTGTCCCAGGGTCATGTGATCAATGGCCAGGGGGCGTGGCCAGCTGATCACTCAGGTTGCAGAGTGCCTGTGGGGGGGAATCTGTGGGTCTCTGGGATGGGACTGGGGTGGGTGCCTGCCTTCCTTCCCTCCCTTCTCTCCCCTTGTCCCTTCCTTCCTTCTTTTCTTCCTTTCCTTCACCTCCCTCTTAGTCTCTTCCTCCTTCCCTCCCTCTCCCATTGTCCCTTCCTTCCTTCTTTCCTTCCTTTCCTTCACCTGCCTTAGTCTCTTCTGCCTTCCCTCCCTCTTTCCCATTGTCCCTTCCTTCTTTCCTTCCTTTCCTTCACCTCCCTTAGCCTCCTCCTCCTTCCCTTCCTCTTTCCCATTGTTCCTTCCTTCCTTCCCTCTCTCATTGTCCCTTCCTTCCCTCCCTCTTCGTCCCTTCCTTCCTCCCCCCCTCCGTGCCCAGGAAGGGACAAGGGGAGGGGGACAGGCTGCCAGAGGCAGAGGAGAGCTCCGCCCAGCTCACTTGCTCAGCTTCGCCAGAAAACATGCCTCTTGCTAAGTTAGCAGAAGCCGCAGGATCAGCACCGGAATACAGCTGGAAGGAAGGAAGGACAGAAGGGACAAGGGGAAAGAGGGAGGGAAGGAGGGACAAAGAGGGAGGTGAAGGAAAGGAAAGAAGGAAGGAAGGGACAATGGGAGAGGGAGGGAAGGAGGAAGAGACCAAGAGGGAGGGAAGGAAAGGAAGTTCCAGCCAGCAGAGGCTTGGCAGCCCGGCTGCCGAGGAACAGAAGAGCGCAAAGCCAAGGAGAAGAAGGTGGTGGTTTCCTCCCAAAGGGGGCTCCTTTTCTCCATCTCTTCCCCTGGGTTTGTGGGGGAATTTCTCATCTCTGATGCTGACAGGTGCTCCTTCGAGCCCGCCGCGAGCTCTCTCGCCCCCTTTGCTTCTCCCCCCACTTTCGTGAGGATTGTGGTGCCCTTGGGAAGCCGATCATGCTTTGAACCTTAGGAGAGGAGGAGGAGTCCCTTCCTCCTTCCCTCCCTCTCTCCCTGTCAAGCCCCCGCGGGCTTGACATGAACAGGCGAAGGAGGAGTCGAGGACAGGCAGGGGTGGCAAAGGAGATCAGCGGCCATCGCCAGATCTCCTGGCTGACAAGTGCAAGTTTGGGGGTCGCCAGCTGACAGGTGCAGGAGTTGGGTGCTGTGGCGGCCTCCCCTTCACTGACCTGCGTGCACGAGAAGAAGTCAATCCGGTTGCTGCACAATGAGTCTCTGGGGAGAGCGGGGCCTTGCTCTGCGCCTGCACTCTTCATGCGCCCCCTGCAGGGCACATTTGGTAGAGTTCGTGCAGACTGCCGCCAAGCAGCATATTTTCCACAAACAAGTGAGGTGGAGCGGAGGGGGGGGGAGGGAGAGAAGGCAGTTTACAAACCCTGCCTAAGTCCATCGGCAAGGAAGGAAGGAACAATGGAAGGGAGGGAAGGAAGGAGGGAAGGAAGGAAGGGACAAAGAGGGAAGGAAGGAAGGAAGGAAGGAAGGAAGGAAGGAAGGAAGGAAGGAAGGAAGGAAGGAAGGAAGGAAGGAAGGAAGGAAGGAAGGGACTAAGAGGGAGGGGAAGGAAAGCAGGAAGGGACAATGGGAAAGAGGAAGGGAAGGAGGAAGAGACTAAGGGAGGTGAAGGAAAGGAAGGAAAGAAGGAAGGAAGGGACAATGGGAGAGGGAGGGAAGGAGGAAGAGACTAAGGGAGGTGAAGGAAAGGAAGGAAAGAAGGAAGGAAGGGTCAATGGGAGAGAGGGAGGGAAGGAGGAAGAGACTAAGAAGGAGGTGAAGGAAAGGAAGGAAAGAAGGAAGGGACAATGGGAAAGAGGGAGGGAAGGAGGAAGAGACTAAGGGAGGTGAAGGAAAGGAAGGAAAGAAGGAAGGAAGGGACAATGGGAGAGGGAGGGAAGGAGGAAGAGACTAAGGGAGGTGAAGGAAAGGAAGGAAAGAAGGAAGGAAGGGTCAATGGGAGAGAGGGAGGGAAGGAGGAAGAGACTAAGGGAGGTGAAGGAAAGGAAGGAAAGAAGGAAGGGACAATGGGAGAGGGAGGGAAGGAGGAAGAGACTAAGAGGGAGGTGAAGGAAAGGAAGAAAACAAGGAAGGAAGGGACAAGGGGATAGAAGGGAGGGAAGGAAGGTAGGCACCCACCCCAGTCCCATCCCAGTGACCCACAGATTCCCCCCCCCACAGGCACTCTGCAACCTGAGTGATCAGCTGGCCACGCCCCCGGCCATTGATCACGTGACCCTGGGACACTGTGAATGTCATAAGTTTGAATCAGTTGTCAAGCATCTGAATGTAAATCACATGACCCTGGGGATGCTGCAACAATCATAAGTGTGAAAAATGACCATAATTCGCTTTTTCAGTGCTGTTGTAACTTCAAACAGTCACTAAGCGAATTGTTGTAAGTCGAGGACTACCTATACTTTCCCATTTTTTCCTCTTTTTTTTGGGTCAAGTTTTTGATACCCCCCGTCCAGCTGGATGGGGGGTTGGAGGTCACCACAACATGAGGAACTGTATTAAAGGGTCGCAGCATTAGGAAGGTTGAGAACCACTGTCCTAATAGCTCGTTTAAAACCTTTTTCATGTTACAATTCCAAGCTACAGTCTAACCAATAATTTTTACCTCATTTATAGATCTAAATCCTAAACATTAAATCAGTCCGATTCTCTAAAAAACCTTTTCAGTCCGTAAATATAGTTTTAACTCCCATTTTTATATCTTACTCTGGCTTTCTTTTTGTGCCAAGCAGGTTTCCATAGTAGAGCCTCTGTGTCAACAAATAGGTCTCCGTTCATTCCTTGAAATATCATTTGGTCAAACTGATTGACACGAACAGTCGTATCCAACATTGTAATTGGTAATTGATTGTCAAAGTTATCACAATTCTCAATAGTTCGTATCTGAGCATCGGTTCCTGTTGGTTTTGAAGTTACGTATGGTTTGGTTAAAGTCATTTTTGAATCATCAAAGATCTCAGTAGGTTGTATGTAGAGTAGTATAAAGTCCTCTTTAGTGTTACTTTGTTCTTCTTCTGTTATTTTTGAAGCTGTAAAGAGATCAGTTGGAGTCTGGGGGTCAGTTAGCAGTTTTGGGAAAATTTCTTTGGTTTCCATCCTGAAATTCATTTGGTCAGTAATTTCAAAGGTTTTTTCTAGTGTGAATTCGTAATTAAGGTGTGAATCAGGTTCCTCCATCTCATTAACTTGTGTATGGTATTGGGTACAGGCCTCTTGAGTATTAGTCTGTTCCTCCTCTACTATTTCTTGGCCTGTAGATTGCTCAGTTAAGGTTTGAGCTTTAATCTGTCATCCCCAAATAATCTCTTTTATTCTGGAATCCATTTGCTCAGTCATTTCAAGAATTTTTTCTAATACGAACTTGTAGTTAAGATGTGGGTGGAATTCCTCCATGGCAGTGGTGATTAAAACCTTTAGTCTTTTAGTGGAGGCTGTATTTAGTAGCAGTCAGTCAGTATCCACCTCCACAATTTCTAACAGTTAGTTTCATCACCCAACAATTCAGCTTGTTTATCTTTTCCCTTTTATGATAATTTGAAGGTCAGTGTCAGCTTCAAAATCAAAGGGGAAAAGAAACAGCAATTGCAATTGCAGTAACTATTTTCACCACAAGATGTCCCCAGTAAGTTATAAACTCTTTTCCCAGACCCCAATAAAAACAATTTTTTCCAGTTAAAGAAATAAAAAAGACAATGTTCTCCAAATAAATAGAATGTTGAAGTTCTATGAAAGGGGTGTCAATGCTGCAAATACTGTATATTCTTGCTTTGACAATATGCAAAACTGTCTGGTATTTACTGGGTTAATACATATCTTAGAGTGGGGGGGGGGGGTAAAAAGCCCGGGAAAGAAAGAGGAAGTAAACTTTTGACCTTCACACTAATTGGATAATGTGACTTGTGACTGCAAGATAAGGGAGGGGTTTAGCAAGAAAAGTTTGATGCCAGCAAGAGGAAGTCAGATTCTGGCATCAAAACGTCCATGATGGTGACCGGCAATTTGTAGCTCTGTAATAAAGACTTTAGGAAACATGCCTGAAAGTTCTTTGAAGTGCTTCATTAGTCGGAACCTCTGACATCATGCCAGAATCCAACATTCTTTTCAAACAACCTGCGGTCCCGAACTCTATCAGCTGCCTCTATGCTTGAGAGGAGCTGGCAAAGATTCGGGGAAGATCTCATTATGGAGAAAGAAAGATTGCCTGAGACCAGCACCGTGGCTGCAACAGTTTCCCTGGGGGGGGGGGGAGCAGCAGCCAGCAAGCCGGGGGAGAGAGGAATTTGGCAGATTTCCCAGCTGAGAGCGAAGATTTCAAAAGCAGAATGGACAGATAACAAAGTTATGGGTGAGTTGTTGGAAAGATTTCAAAACTTAGAAATGAAAACCAGAAATCAGTTCCTAAAAAGTGAAACCTACAGCCCTTCTATTGCAAATGTTCCTGCCATGGACTCCAGCCCTGAGAGAGAGAATCCCAGTCTGAATCCTCTGCAGCAAGGGGGAAATTGGGTTTCCCAGCAGGTGGCTGATCCATGTCCTCTGAACTTACCACAGCTAATAGGGGCCTTGCAATGCCTTGGGGTGGTACAGAAGCCAGGAGATCAGCAGCTGTTGGGAGAACAGCCACAGCAAGGAGGTTGGCCACAGCCCCCAAATGTGCAACCCTTTGGCATAGATCTGCAGCCAGGTTGGGGCCTACAGCAACTGGGGGGGGGGCACAAGAGCAGTGGGGAGCCCAGCAGGAAGCCTGTCAGACCCTGCCTTCACTGGCCAGAGACCCCAACCCTGAAGAGAGGGTGAGTTCCAGTCTGAGGCATCTGCAGCAATGGGTAGATGGGTTTCCCCAGCTGATGAATGATCAGCAGCAGAAGAGGGCATCACCACCCCCTGCAGTCCAACAACAGAGAAGACCACTACAACCCCCACTTGTGCAGCCACCATTGGGAGGCCTACAGCAGCAGGGGGCACCATCCAACCCCGCTGGCCAGCAGCAGAGGGCCCAGCAGCCGTGGAACCAGCCCCAGTGGGGGCCACAGCAGCCTGTGTTCGCACCACCTTTCAATGCAACCTTTGATGGGGACCCAGAGAAGCTGATTTTTTTCCTCAACCAAGTGCGTTCTCACTTGAAATGCTGGGCCTATCTGTACCCGGAACCAGGGGCCATGGTCGATGTTATTGCGTCCAACCTAGAGGGAGAAGCATCTGAATGGCTGAACCATTTATATAGCGAGCAAGCCCCCGAATTGGAAGATCCCCACCACTTTCTTTTAAGTCTGAGAGAACGATTTGAGGACCCATCCATTGGCCTCAAAGTAGCAGGACAAATTCACAAAATAAGACAAGCTGGGAGGCCTGCCCTGGAGTACGTGCGAGAATTCCGCAAGATAGCAGGTCGAATAGAGGAGTGGCCTGAGCAGTCCCTCATCCATTACTTCATCGAGGGATTAGACAAGCACCTCTCTCAGGCCTGCATCTATCGAGAAATACCTGATCGGCTGCAGGAGTGGTACCAGACAGCCGTGAAGCTAGATGTTAAGCTCTCTCGCTATAAGAAGCCTCCCCCACATGAACCCGAGCAGCAACCAGAGCTACCTGGACAGCAATCACCCCCACGAAAGCCTTCAACTACTGCAAGGGCTGAGAGACCCAGGCCACCTACACGCCCTTCCTTCGAGTGTTTCCGGTGTGGACAAGGAGGACACTGAGCGGCCACCTGTCCAGTCCCCTACCCTCAACTGCAGAGCAAGCCAGGAACGGCAATGCAAAAGAAACCTGCTCAGCGGCTAACGAGAGAAAAATCCAATCAACTCACGCAAGAACTGGTTGCCCAGATTACATCCCCCACACAGGAAGATGCTGGGACTCCAAGTGGACCCACCCCTGCTCTACCCTCCTTTGACAGTGACAATGAAGGAGAAAACGACCCAATGGTGAGTCGACAAATCCTGCCTTTTTCAGTGGCCGCCAAACTTATAATCCCTAAGTCTGGGGCACAATTAGACTTGAACGTACTAATTGATTCGGGATGCACCCGCTGCATTATTAGTCTGGCGTTTGCCATGAAAATGGGCATAAGGGCACAACAGCTTTCCAAACCAGTGAGATTTGAGCAAGCCGATGGCTCCCTGATGGGAGGGACTCTTATCACACAATTAACCGAGCCTTTACGCCTAGAAATAGGTGCCCACTGGGAGTTTATTCGTTTTCTGGTGGCTCCAAAAAAGACTGAGGCGGTGATCCTAGGACTAGCCTGGTTAGACAAATGGAAGCCGTTTATCTTGTGGGAGAAAGGAATGAGAATTGTGAGACTACCTATAGGGCCTGATCCCCCCATTGATTCAACAGATGTTACTGGGCATCTTAGGCCACCCAATGAGCGAGCGCACATGGCCACCTCACTGCCTCCAGGCGAACCAGTCATCCCCAAGGAATACTTGGACCTGGTGGAGGTGTTCAGTGAAAAAGAATGTGATGCCCTACCCCCTCACAGACCCAATGACTGCTCCATCTAACTGGTGCCCGGAGCCAAACTCCCACGTCCGAGGATGTATGCTATGTCCCCGCTCGAAATGGAGGAGATGCAGCAATATGTGAACAAAAACCTAGCGAGGGGGTTTATCGAATGGGCCAAATCTTCCGTGGGAGCCCCTGTGTTGTTCAAAGAGAAAAAAGATGGGTCTCTTCGTCTCTGCGTAGACTACAAGGGACTCAACGCTGTAAGTGTGGAAAATAAATACCCCCCCCCCTCCTAAAGGATTTATTGACCCATCTGGCTAAGGGGAGTGTCTTCACTAAGTTAGACCTAAGAGAGGCATACTACCGGGTGAGAATAAAAGAGGGAGATGAGTGGAAAACTGCCTTCAACTGTCCTATGGGGAGCTATCAGTTCAAAGTCATGCCATTTGGACTACAGGGGGCCCCAGCTGTATTTATGCAGTTGATTAATGAGGTTCTACATGATCACTTGTGCAAAGGGGTTTTGGTGTATCTTGATGATATCCTGATATACAGCACGAATATGACTGATCACATAAAGCTAGTGAGAGAAGTGTTAAAGAAACTATTGAATGCCAAGCTTTATGTCAAATTGTCAAAATGTGAATTTCACCAGACCCGACTAGACTATCTTGGCTACCGAATTTCCAATGAGGGTATTGAAATGGATCCAGCCAAGGTGAAAACTATAATCGAATGGCAGCCCCCAAGGACTCGCAAACAGCTCCAGAGCTTTCTGGGTTTTGCCAACTTTTATCGTCAATTCATCCCTTCTTTTGCTGAGATTGCCCTACCTCTTACAGAACTACTCAAAACAGGCAAAGGAGGAGGGAAGCCACGACCGGGCCAACCACTAGCATGGACAATGAGCTGTCAAACAGCTTTTGAGAATTTAAAGAGACTATTTGCCGCTGAACCAGTTCTAAAGCACCCCTGCCCAGGGGAACCCTTTGTTATTCAAGCCGATGCCAGCGATGTGGCGGTTGGAGCGGTGTTACTACAAAAGAACAAAAATGGGATCCTGCAACCCTGCGCCTACACCTCTAAGAAATTCACTGAGAGCAAGTGAAGATGGGCAATCTTGGAGAAAGAGGCCTTCTCAATTAGGTGGGCGCTATTGGACTGGCGACACTATCTAGAAGGGAGCAAGGTGCCATTTGAGGTATGGACAGATCACAAAAACCTAGAGGCACTGAAAACTCCCCGCAAATTGTCACCAAAGCAAGTACGGTGGGCACAGTACTTTAACCGCTTCAACTTCACTCTAAAGTACATACCAGGAGGAAAGAACTTTTTAGCTGATGCACTATCCCGGTTACCCCAGTACAAAAGCGAACGAGAGCAGGTTAACGAGGCAATTATTCGCAATCCACAAACTGTTGCTCAACTTACACCTCGCAGGGTCCCCAATCCTGATGACCCTGGAGTGAAGAAAATAAAACAAGAGCTCCTCACTGACCAATGGTTCAAAGATAATCAAGCGTCCCTAACATGCAGGGATGGCTTGGCTTACAAAGGAGGGAAGTTATATTTGCCAGAAGCGCTCCATCTTAATGCTCTCAAACACAGCCAAGATGTAAAGCAGGCTGGACACTTTGGATATTTGAAAACCCTACACCTCACCCACCGGCAATTCTGGTGGCCGGGGCTGAAAAAGGATGTGGAAAACTATGTAAAAAGTTGTACTGTATGTGCCACAATGAAAAGAATCCCAGGAAAAACTCCTGGGGTACTGCAACCCGTGGCAGACCCTTCTCAACCCTGGGAAGAAATAGCTATGGACTTTATAGTGGACCTACCTGAAAGTAGGGGAAATACTGTCATCTGGACTGTAATAGACCTGTTCTCAAAACAGGCTCATTTCATCGCCTGCAAAGGACTCCCATCTGCCCAACGACTGGCCAAATTGTTCCTGAAACATATCTACCAGCTGCATGGTGCCCCTAAGCGAATAATTTCAGACAGGGGGGTGCCATTCACAGCAAAGTTTTGGAGAAATTTCCTTACATTGATTGGATCATCTCAGGGGTTATCATCTGCTTTTCATCCGGCCACCAATGGGGCTGCCAAAGCTGCTAACAAAATGGTGGAGCAATATCTTAGATGCTACGTTTCTTACCAACAGACGAACTGGACTGATCTCCTCCCTTTTGCGGAGGTGGCGTACAATAATTCTGTGCACAGCAGCACTGGCTACATGCCTGTCAAAGTAGCCACAGGGAAAGAATTTAACCCAATACCTGAATATCCTCAGTTGCCCTCCGCTTCACAGACACTTGATCAGTGGGTGAGAGGGTGGGAAGAAGTTTGGAAAAACACAAAAACTGCTTTAAAAAGGACTTTTGAAACCTATAAAAATCAGGCTGATAAAAAGAGGGCTCCCCAAAGAACATTCCAAGTTGGGGAAAAGGTCTATCTGTCAACTAAATATCTACGCCTCAAATTGCCCAGCAAGAAATTGGGACCAAAATTCTTGGGGCCTTTCCCCATAGTAAAGATCATCAACCCGGTCACAGTAAAACTAAAACTCCCTAAACTGTTAGGGAAAATTCACCCAGTTTTCCATTGTAGTTTGTTGAAGCCTTATCAGGGCTCCACTTTAAGACCTCCTCCAAAGAAGGCACCTGGGCCCCTCGTAGTGGCAGGGCAGACCCACTATGAAGTGAAACGTATTCTTGACTCCAGAATCTTTAGAGGGAAATTACAGTACTTAGTACAATGGAAGGGATACCCATTGTCTGAAGCCACCTGGGTGAAATCTAGTGAAGTGAAAGCTGACAGATTGATCAAAAGGTTTCATGTGAAACACCCCAGCAAACCGAAAGATAACCCTTAACATATGCTTTTGTTTACTTTACAGGATCTGTCCTTCTTGTAAGGGGGGCCGGATGTCAATGCTGCAAATACTGTATATTCTTGCTTTGACAATATACAAAACTGTCTGGTATTTACTGGGTTAGTATATAGCTTAGAGTGGGGGGGGGGTAAAAAGCCCGGGAAAGAAAGAGGAAGTAAACTTTTGACCTTCACACTAATTGGATAATGTGATTTGTGACTGCAAGATAAGGGAGGGGTTTAGCAAGAAAAGTTTGATGCCAGCAAGAGGAAGTCAGATTCTGGCATCAAAACGTCCATGATGGTGACCGGCAATTTGTAGCTCTGTAATAAAGACTTTAGGAAACATGCCTGAAAGTTCTTTGAAGTGCTTCATTAGTCGGAACCTCGACAAGGGGTCTTTTCTGGACCCCGAGGTGTCCCCAATTTAAACCTAGTCATTAAAGTTAGTTGTTTATTTTTTCCCCTTTGTTCCAAGCTTGTCTTCCCACATAGACGAACGCTGCTTTTTCAGAAAAGGGAAATAATTCCAGAAGGGCTTTTCACAGGGGTAAATAAGAAAAGGAGAGGCAGGAATGGGTCTCACCCGGATCTTCCACGGTGGTTCTTTTTGCTTAGATGTTCTTGTGACTTTCGACTGGTGCAGCTAAGTGATCGGCCATCTTACTGGGCGATCTTTGCTCCATCGGCCCTAAGGAGCTGCCTCGAGCCGTGGAAGGAGCTGCTGCCCTCCCGCAGTCGACAATGAGCCTCCCCAATGGTGGTCGCCCCTCCAGGGCGACTTTCAACCCTCTTCAGGGTCTACCAGCGAAGAAAAACTGTCCAGCAAAGAGACGACTCTTTCTACACGAACGCTAGCACCACGAACCGGAACCGGAAGCTGAACCTTAACTTTAACTTTTGACTTTCTGCCTCTTGGTTATTTTTTACCGCGGGGAGACTGAGGGATTGACTGTAAGGTGGTTGGACATTGTGGATTACAAATACTGCTTGACTGACATTTTTGGATTCCTGGATAGAAGAGTTGTGATAAAATACCCCTTGTTGATGGTGGACCTATATTTTGGAATATATTGGATTACAAAGACTACATACAAAGACTATAAGAATTATATGAGATGATTTTAAACTGAAATCTATATCTAAATTGTATATTATTGTATTGATTATAAGATTGGTCCTGTTAAACAAGACTAGCATTTGGGAAATACAAATAGAAGCCCCCAATCTGGTACACCAGAGACAAACTAATAACTTTCAGAAGGAAATGTGATTTATATTGCAATCAATTTAAGAGGCAATTGAGTCACATAAAGAAGATTCAAGAAGAAACCATGAAGAGACTAAAGAGAATCTGAACAAGATAAATGAGCAAGTCCTTAACTTAAAATCAAAACTAGGGAATCCCCAGAAAATGACTACAAAGAACGAACAAGGATCCCAGAAAATAGAAGATAGACCAGAAGAAACTGATTCAAAGACAGAGGATATAAAGGAAGGAAACTACAGACCGGCATAGACAAAGAAAAATACTGAAGACTTAGAGATAATACTGGAAATGGAAAAGGCACATCATCCCTTAAGATCTCAGAATATACTTGAAGATAAGGAAGAAGACTGTATAGAACAAATTACAGACCCTTCAGAAGAAGCATTAGAAACTGGGAAACAAGAAAAGAAAAAGAAAAGAGAAGCTGAGAAAGGAGGAAAGTTGGAGCTTTTCAATGAATATGAGTGGGTTGAACTCCCCCTCAGAACTACCTTATTTAAATGGCTTCCCCCACTACAAAGAGTACCCATAAAAACAGAGGAAAAACTCTTTGATGATTTAAACATACGGACATGGAAACCTATCTGGCAAAGGAAGAAAGCTAGAGTTAGACTAAAGAAAATAGAGGACTTGATCTATTAGTTGGGGCCCTATATTATTAAACAAGTGTTTGAATATAGCTAGAAACAGATAACCTCTAGATACTAAAACATCATCATATTTAGAAAGATAGGATTTATACTTAGGATGGTGTACTTTCTATGAGATGAGAAACATGAAAATAACAGGATGGCTCTCAACAAGGGAAGCTTTTACTCACCTTAATGTAATCACTGTTGAGAAAATCGTAATTTATAAAGATACTTTGAATACTGAAGGGAAAACAAAATTGAAATAAGAGTTGGGAAAACAGGGTATTGGCTTAATAAGGTGAGTTTAATTGCAAATAAAATTGAGATATGAACTGGATAGAAAAGATGTTGTAATCTAGAACAGAGGCCCCCAACCTTTTGGGCACCAGGGACCGGTTCTATGAAGAAAGATTTTTCCGGGGCTTCCGGTACGGAGCGACAGCGATGGCGGCTATCTTCTAGCCGTCCAGCTGGGAAAGTGTCAGAGCCGCGGAGCGCAGCGCGCACCAGCTGGCCCGCGGCTCGGAATTCCCTTCCCGGGCAAAGGGAAGGGACAGAGAGTGCAAGAGTAGAGGTAGAACCCCTAAACCCTCTCTGGATTTAATTCTAGAGGGGGTGAAAGGAGTGTTCCCTCAGAGCTCTTGCTGTCTCCGCCTCCCAGCTGTTTTTGCTTCCTAGGAAGCAAAAGAAACTGCCGCTTCTATCTCCATGCTTATAGAGAATTGGTGAGTAATTCTTAAAAAAACGGACAGAGCAGTTTAAAGGATTTTTTCTTATATAATTTAGGTGTTTATTTTTTTTTTTAGTTCTGATTATTTCTCCTTTTTTTTTTTATTATTGTGGAGAAGGAATTAAGATGGCGTTTTGAAAGTGACGGAGTTTTTTTTCCTTGTCTTTTGTTTCACTTTCTCCTTTTAAGGACTGGACTTTACTTTTGCTTTTGGTATTGAATCCTCTTTTTTGATTTTTTTTCTTGGTCTTTTTTCTCTGGATTTTTAAGGATTATAGTGTTTTTGCTGCCTCTTTTAAAAGTAAAATTTTCTCTCTTTCCCCCTCATCTCTTTTTTTTGGGGGGGAAAGGGAAGTGAGAACTGTGTCATTTAAAATGGCTTCAAAGAGACAGCCGCCTTCTACAACATCCAAGGTGATTTCCTCCCCTATAACTTCTACTGCACAACCACAACAACAACTTAAACACGCACCACCGGCACAGCCACCACCCTCCCCTCCTTTGCCTGGACTTTCAGCACAAGAGGCTAGAGGTATAATGGGAGAGGCTGTAGCTCAAATGAGAGAGGAAATGAAGCAATTTACTACACAGCTTAAATCAGAAATTAAATCTGACTTCAAAGAAGAGATAAGTGGGATAAAGGATCAATTGGAAAATAACAATAATATTTTGCGACAAGATATACTTGCAGCAGTCTCAGGTTTGGCTACAGTGGTGATTAAGCTGGATGCAAGACTCGAGGAAGTTGAAGATAAAGTTGACTCCTTTGATGATAAAATTCAAGATGTGGAAAGGAAGGTGGAGACTTCACAAGAAGATATTCTGATGTTTCAGTATAGGCAGATGGAATATGCCTTGAGGATTAGAGGCCTCAAGGAAGATATGAATCAAGATCTGATGGAGGTGGTCCTTACTGATTTGGCTGTGGTTTTGGATATGGACAAAGGAGAATTACGCAGAGAAGTTGAAAAAGTGTACAGGCTTAACTCTTGGATTGCTAAGCAGAAGAATTTGCCTAGAGATGTGGTGATTTATTTTACGAAGAAGTCTCTGCGTAATGAGATCATACAAGCCTTTTATAATAAAAGATTTCAGATAGCTGCCCAAGATGTCATCATACTAAAGGAAATCCCATCAAAAATTTTAAGAAGCAGGAAAGATTTTGCTTTCTTAGCTAATGAGCTTAAAGCTAGATCGATGCCATTTAGATGGGAAATCCCGATGGGTATTGTTTTGAGCCATGCGGGGACACGTTATAGATTGAATACGGTTGATAAAGCTAGAGAATTCTATACTTCAGTCCTAGGTGCAGGCTCAACTTTACCTGTTCAGAAATCCCTGAGTGGCAAAGAGGCGGAGCAGCAGTCTGAGGCATTAGGTTTGGTTTCTGCTGGGATGCTGCAAGCTGAATGGCAACGCCAGACGGAGGTTAAAGAGCAGAGAATGACTCGTGCAGCTTATAAACGTAAAGAGAAGGAGCAACGTAAGAAAGAGGCCAAAGAGATTTCTCCTGGAAATGTATCACCGCCGGTGGGAGGAGCAAGACCCAAGAGCTATGCAACACATGTTGCAATTTCAGATCTCCAAGGTGTCTTCTCCAGGCTGCGGGCCAAGGGAGATGGCAAAGTTTTTGACCTGGAATGTTAATGGATTGAATTCTCCTCAGAAAAGGAAAAAAATCTTTTATTATTTGAAGCAACGTAATAATGATGTTATTTGCTTACAGGAAACTCATATTTTACTTAAGGATCAGAAATATTTAGTTAATGCCCGTTTGGGATCTCATTTCGTATCTTCTGCTCCCGGGAAGAAGGGGGGAGTTGTTATCTATGTTAAGCAAAATCTACCAGTTTGTCTGGTGGAGTCTGACCCCCAAGGGAGATATGTGATGGTTGAATTGGGCTTATATGGCAAGAAAGTACTTATAGTGGGACTATATGCACCAAATCAGCAACAGGAACAATTTTA
Organism: Crotalus adamanteus; assembly: GCA_039797435.1. Taxonomy (NCBI): domain Eukaryota; kingdom Metazoa; phylum Chordata; class Lepidosauria; order Squamata; family Viperidae; genus Crotalus; species Crotalus adamanteus. Next base: position 45,549,443 of record CM077935.1, on the reverse strand, counting down.
CAGACTCTTACATGAAAAAATAAATCTGCTGGACTATAGATCCGTGGTACTAATGGGGGATTGGAACGGTGTCTTAGATGTACAAAGGGACAAAAAAGGTTCCTCTCCTCTTCTTAAGCAGGCAAAATTACCTAAAGCCTTTTTTGATATGAAAGAGGACTGGGAATTACGGGACTATTGGCGGGAATGTAATCAAGAGGAGAAAGACTTTACCTTCTTTTCAGATAGACACCAATCCTTTTCAAGAATTGACTTCTTCTTGATTACAACGGATTTATATAATAGAGTAAAGAATGTCAAGATTTTCCCTAGGTCTTTGACGGATCATAGTCCAGTCTGGATGGAGTTGACTCAAGAAAAAGAGGAGAGAAGATCCTGGAGGGTGAATGAGAATTTATTTAGACAAGAAAAAAATGTTCAGAAACTAAAGGAGTGTTTAAAGGATTATTTTGCTTTGAATATGTATAAGGGGACTTCAATGTCAATGGTATGGGATGCAGGGAAAGCATTTATGCGTGGGATTTTGATAAAAATGAATAACTGTCATAAGCAAAAACAGATTCAGAAACGTAAAGAATTGGAAGATGAAATTAAATTAAAAGAAAAGTCTTTGATTTTAAATCCTTCTGATGAAAGTATTAAAGAATCCTTAAAGTTGTTAAGAACACAGTTTAATATGTTGTTAGCAGATCAAGCTGCAACTAATTTACTGTTTATGAAACAAAACACATTCTGTAATGCTAACAAGCCAGGGAGATGGTTGGCTTATCAATTGAGAAAGAAACAGAGACAGAGAACAATAGATAAAATAAATTACAAGGGTAAATTAGTTTCTCAGAAGGAATTGATTAAGAAATCTTTTTTGGATTATTATCAAAAATTATATAAATCTACTAATGTGCAAATTTTAGAGATAAATAAATACCTAAGCGAGGTTAGTTTCCCTAAATTGACAGAGGATCAGAAACATGAAGTTAATGGTTTAATTACTAAGGAGGAAATTTCGCTAGCAATTCAACAATTGAAACCAGGGAAAGCACCGGGTACGGATGGGTTAACAGCTGTTTATTATAAAGCCTTATTGGAGGAGATGACTCAACCATTAGGTGATCTTTTTAATGGTATTTTACAGGGTCAAGAGATTCCTCCCTCATGGCGTACTGCTTTTATATCATTGATTCCAAAGGAAGATCAAGATCTTACTTTACCAAAGAATTATAGGCCTATATCTCTTTTAAATGTGGATTATAAGATATTTGTAAAAATCTTAGTAAATAGGCTTATGAGGGTTGTGCACCACCTTGTGCATAAAGATCAATCTGGGTTCATAGCTGGAAGGTATATGAAAAATAATGTCAGACAAATTATTAATTTATTAGAATATTTAGATAAAAACAACCAAGTTCCTGCAGGGCTGATATTTTTAGATGCTGAAAAAGCCTTTGATCAATTGAATTGGCATTTTATGTTAAGAGTAATGGAAGAGATGAATTTTGGTGAAAAGATATTGCAAGCTCTTATGGTAATATATCAAAAACAAACGGCACAACTTATCGTTAATGGAGGCTTGTCAGAGGTTTTTACAATAGAGAAGGGTACTAGACAGGGTTGCCCACTATCACCGTTGCTGTTTGTTCTAACACTGGAAATACTGTTGATCAAAATTCGAGAGTCGCAGGAAATTAAAGGAATAGAAGTTAATAAAAAAGAGTATAAGTTAAGAGCTTTTGCGGATGACTTGGTCATCACTTTGTCGCAACCTACTTATTCTGTAGTAAAATTATTACAGTTGATTCATAATTATGGTTTGGTTTCGGGTTTTAAGATTAATGTTAATAAGACTAAAATTCTACCTAAAAATATGACTAGTCGGGAGAAGCAGACTTTGGTTAATTTGACGGGCTTTGAAATTGTTAATAAGGTAAAATATTTGGGGGTGATGTTATCGGTTTCTAATGCAAAATTATTTAAAAATAATTATGAAAGGTTGTGGGTTAGGGTACAGAGAGACTTGAAGAATTGGGAAAAGTTGCAATTATCCCTCATGGGAAGAATTGCAGTGATAAAAATGAATATTCTACCCAAGTTTCTCTTTTTGTTTCAAATGATACCGATTTTCAAGAATGAGATCAATTTAACTGAGTGGCAGAAAGGCCTTAATAAATTTATTTGGGCAGGGAAAAAGCCAAGGGTTAAGTTTAAAATTATGCAAGATTTCCGTGAGAGGGGAGGACTCAAGGTGCCGAATTTGAAATTATATTATGATGCGGTGGTTTTAACATTAGTTAGTGACTGGGTAAATTTGACAAATTCTGATATACTTCACTTAGAGGGATGGAATCTACTTTTTGGGTGGCATGCCTATTTAATATTTAATAAAAAAATGGATTGGGCTTTTAAATCTCATATCTTAAGAATTTCTTTACTTAGGGTTTGGAGAAAATATTATAAAAGTGATTTCAAAGTACCATTATGGGCTATACCTTGGCATGCAATAGAAGGAATAAAAAGAGGGGTTAAAATGGATATGGTGTCTTATAGACAGTTACTTAAATGGGATGGACAAAACTGGCAGTTAAAATCACGGGAAGAGTTAGCACAAGAAAATATTATTTATTCTTGGTTCCAATATAGGCAATTAGCAGATAGATGGAAGATGGACTGTAAGGTGGGTTTTCTTAGAGAAGATGAAAATCTTATTAAGCAAGTGAAGGATCAAAGACAAACCCACATTAAGAGAATTTATGGGGTTTTAGTTGAATTGGACTCAGAAACGGAACTAATTAAAGATTGTATGATTAGATGGGCGCAGAATTTTGGTGAGCCAGTTCCATTGGACACCTGGGAAACTATTTGGGTGAGAAATGTCAAATTTACACAAGCACAGAACTTAAGGGAGAATTTTTATAAAATGTTTTATAGATGGCACCTTGATCCACAAAAAATGTCTTTTATGTACCCTGACTTACAACCTAAATGTTGGAGATGTGGTTGTATGGACGCTACTTATTATCATATTTGGTGGTCGTGCAGAGAGATAAAAGCATTCTGGATTAAGATATGGTGTAATATCCAGAGAATTTTTAAAAGGAGGGTAAAATTTACTCCACAATTATTTTTGTTAGGTATAGTTATTGATTGTGATACAAAGGAGGTTATATTGATGTTAAATTTGATTACAGCTGTGAGGCTGTTAGTAGGACAATATTGGAAGAAGGAATCTTTGCCTACATTGCAGGAATGGTTTCTTAAAGTGTCTCATTTGGCGGAAATGGCAAAGATTTCGGCCTTCTTAAAGGGACAAACGCAAGAGAAATTTCTTGCTGTTTGGGATAAATGGATAAAATTCATACAATTTAAATTTGATATAAAAAAATACTATATAGTTTTTTCATAATTTTTAACTTTCTCTATATATATATTTTCTATTTTATATTTTCTTTTTTTATAAATATAAATTTTTTTAACTTTTTTTTAATTAAGCCTATATTCTGCTCTGGGAGGCCCTGGGGGGGGAAGGGGGGGTCTGGGTAGGGGTGGGGGAAGGGGGGTTTTGTTGGGTAATGTTTGTTTTTTATTTGTATATGTTGTTTTTTGTTTTTGTATTGTCTTTTATTTTTTGTAAAATTTATAAAACTCTTTAATAAAAAAAAAAAAAAAAAGAAAGATTTTTCCGTGGACCAGAGGGGGCGTGGTTTTGTGTGCTGCCTGCATCCCGCAGATGGGGCTTCGCTTGTTTGTGCAGCCTGGTTGCTGGCATGCCGTGGCCCGGTGCCGATCCACGGACTGGGGGTTGGGGACGCCGATCTAAAACTATTGTTAGTAGATATAATATTAGAAAAATATGATGAAGAACCATATATTTAATGTTGTATGTATGTTATATGTATTAATAGCAGAAAGAATTGCATTTGTTTAATGTTTGAAAAGTGAAGAAACATCATTTGAAGAAGGGATTAAGAAAATGACAGACTGTGTAGAAACTGACAGAGCGATATTGAAGAACAAAGAAAAAAAGACATAAAATAATTTTAATATGTATTGTAAAAATAGAAAATCAATAAAATTCCATTAAAAAAAAGAAGTTTGCAAACCCGCAAAAACTTTGAAGCTGCTTGCGGGTCCGTGGAAGCTGCCACTCTAGCACCACTCTGACTTTGGCAGGGTCCATTTCCATTCCTTCAGAAGAGATTCAGTAGCCCAAGTAATCAAGGCGCATCTGATGAAACTCGCATTTAGAAAGCTTAGCATAGAGTCTGGCTTTTAACAGTTTCTTAAGCACCTCTTGAACTAACTTGATGTGTTTCTACATGGTCTCAGTGTGGATGAGGGTATCGTCAAGGTAAACCAAAACTCACTTGTAAAGGTGATCATGCAACACCTGATTTATCAGTTGCATAAACACGGCAGGGGCTCCTTGGAGTCTGAAAGACATTACTTTGAATTGAAAACTTCCCAGGGGACAATTGAAGGCTGTTTTCCATTCATCCCCCTCCCTAATTCGCACCCAGTAATAAGCCTCTCTCAAGTCCAACTTTGTGAAGATCTTCCCTTTAGCCAGGTGGGCCAGCATGTCTTTTATCAGAGACAGGGGGTACATATTTTCTACGCTGACAGTGTTTAACCCTTTAAAATCCACACAGAGCCTCAAAGACCCATCTTTCTTTTCTTTGAATAGCACTAGGGCAGCCATGCATGATTTAGTAGGCTGGATAAAGCCTCTGGCCAGGTTCTTGTCGATGTATTCTCTCAGTTCCTCCATCTCTCTAGGCATCATAGAATACATCTTGGGCTTTGTGAGTTTGGCACCTGGTAGACTTTCAATTGCGTAGTCAGTGGTTCAGTGAGGAAGAAGTGTGTCACATTCCTTCTTGCTAAAAACCCCTGCCAAATCAAGCTATTTGCTGGGAACAAGTTGAATCCCTGGTATTAATTCCACAATGGCCTTTAACGTCTAAAGGAGTTCTCCCTGGCTTCCGACTGCAGCAGCCCCCTTTATTTCGCTAAGGTCAGTGGGTGGGAGGGGTCCTGTTGCCAATCTCAGAATTCTCCCACCGTTCTCCCACCAGACGTTTGGTCGCCACTTATTAAGCTGTGCCAAGCCTAGAATCACAGTCACTTTCATCTTGGGGACCACCACAAAGCAGATGAGTTCCCAATGCTGTCCCATCTCCAAACACAGTGGCTCGATTAGGTGTGTTGCAGGGGAACCTCTGAATTGTTGACCTGGAATTAGGAGACAGCATAGGAAGTATCAATTGTGAATATGTGCAGATGGCCCTGCTTTCTTTGGGCACTTGCAGAGTCATGGATGCAGGGTCATAAAAGAACAGCAAGGAAAACACCCAAGGTCCTAACCCACCCGGGAACGTACGATGTCTTTAGGGAAACACCCAAAAGGGAACATTTTTAGCTACTTCTGCTTTCTCCCTTCTTATCTACAGTGTGCCAGACTTACTGGGTGAAATCTTTATCTTATGTGTGTCAGCTTTGCTGGGTGGATTGCTTATGTAATCAGAAAGAATAAATACAAGGATTTCTTGTCATTTGGGGCTTCTCTCTTTTAGAGGAGCCTGTCTTTGTCCAGCTGAATAAAAACATAAAGCTTAAAGGCAACTTCTGGTTTCCTTTATTTTTTTTAATCAAGCAAAACCTCAGAACCTGCACAACATTTTGGGTATTGTTTGGCAGCTTCATTTGGCCTACAGGCCCCAATCTTCAGCACACGTGGAAAAGGCCTGTCCCCCTTTGAGATCATGTATGGTTGGCCCTTTTTTTACTATTCTTCCTTATCCACTTCCCTCCCTGGTTTTTTTTGTTTTGTTTTATTTTTTGGGGGGGACCAGGCCCTCAGGGAATATATGCACTCTCTTGCTTATGATGTTTCTTCCATTTCTCAAGCTGTTCAGGCCCTCCATTATCCAGGATTGGATCATCCACTCCATCCTTTCCTTCCTGGTGATTGGGTGCTTGTCATGTCCTGGTCTGATTCTGGCCCTTTGGCTGAATGCTGAAGAGGCTCCTTCGTTGTTCTTCTCACTATTCACACAGTGGTCGAGATTAATGGGCTTCGTACTGGGATTCATCATGCCCGCCTTCACTCTTCTTCCCCACTGTCCAATGCTGAGGACCACTGAGGTGCTTGGACTGTTGCCCCTGGTGCTGAGGATGACCTTGGGCTGGAGCAGGGGTCTGTAACCTTAAACATTCAAAGAGCCACTTGGACCCATTTCCCAGAGAAAAGAAAACACTGGGAGCTGCAAAACTTGTGCGCGCATGCGCGCGTGCACACAAGGGGTGGGGACCTTGATTGAAGAGTTTATTTAAAAAGAAATAGAGGCTGCTGTGCATGAGTTCTCTCTCTCTCTCTCTCTCTTTCCTCTCCCCCTCCTCTCTCTCTTTCTCTTTCCTCTTTCTCCCTCTCCCTCCCTCTTTCTTTCCTCTTTCCTCTCTCCCTCTCTCTCTTTCTCTCTCCCTCTCTCCTCTCCCTTTCCTCTCCCTCTCCCTCTTTCTCTCTCCCTCTCTCTCCCTCTTTTTCTCTCTCCCTCTTTCATCTTTCTTTCCTCTCCCTCTCTCTCCCTCTTTCTCTCTTTCCTCTCTTTCCACTCTCCCTCTCGCTCTTTTTCTCTTTCTCTCTCTCTTTTTCTCTCTCCCTCTCTCCCTTTCTCTCTCTTTTTCTCTCTCTCTCCCTCTTTTTCTCTTTTTCTCTCTCGCTCTCTCACTCTCTCTTTCTCTCTCTCTTTCCTTTCTCTCTCTCCCTCTCTCCACCCCTCTCTCTCCCTCTCCCTGATCTGCTCACCTGGCAAGCTGGCTTCAGGCTGTTCTGCAACAAGCTGACACACATTATTGGGCTGGCTCTCTCCTCCTCTTCCTGCTTCCTGCAGAGACGCAGCAAAGGGAGGAGCCCTGCCCAATAAGTATGTCAGCTCGTCAGAACAGTGTGAGTCCACTCTCTTTTTTAGAGAGAGAGAGAGAGAGAGAGAGAGAGAAGGGAAGCAGGGAAGCGCAAGTGCCTCTCTCTGTTTCTGTCTCTCTCTCTGCAAATGGCAGAGGAGGCTGGGATCTGCAGGAGAAGGCTCAAAGAGCCACATGCGGCTCCGGAGCCACAGGTTGCTGACCCATGGGCTGGAGCATTTGTTTCACAGACTACATTGACCTGGATGCCAGGGCATTTTGGTCACTGTGATACCTGTGCCTTCAGGGCTTCTTCTCCAGCTATTTTCTCTCACCAGCTCCCTGCTTACTTATGTTACGGATGTTGCTCCTCTCTGCCTTGGTTTCCATCTTGTACTTTGTTTGAATTTTTCATTTCTTTTCTGTTGCTCTATGTTATTTTCCTCTTCATCCTCTGGGTTTCTCTTTCTTCCTTCTTTCTTCTGTGGAGCTTGCTCTGCCCTTCCAGGGGGGGATTATGGGAAGGGTGGTCAAGTTCGAGGTCAGGTTGTGGTCATGGTCAAGGTATGTGAAATGACTATAGGGACAGCTGCTGTGGACTGGGATGGGTCAGATTGTACAATCTGACACACCCTCCAAGCATGAACTGTCCTGTTGCTTTGCCATAACCGGTGGCCCCCTCACCATATCTTGAGCTGATGAAGAAACTCCATTTGCTAGGTTTTACGGGGGATGCTCTGGGAGATTATGGTCTCAAGGATGCCCAGTTTAGGGTAGTCCAATGGCTTGTGGACATAGATTTGCAATACTTAAGAGCCAGAGCCAACAAAACTGGCTCCCCTTTGATCTTCAGCCATTCTAATAATTATGGATTGAGGATGGCTTCATATTTCTATACTTTAACCATCCCCAAGTCAAATCAATGATTTGGACGAAGGGATAGATGGGGAACTCATCAAATTTGCAGACGACACCAAGCTGGCAGGAATAGCCAACACTCCAGAAGACAGGCTTAAGATGCAGAAGGATCTGGACAGACTTGAACACTGGGCACTAACTAACAAAATGAAATTCAATGGTGAAAAAAGCAAGGTTCTACATTTAGGCAAGAAAAACCAAATGCACAAGTACAGCATAGGTGGCACCATGCTCAATAGTAGTAACTGTGAGAGGGACCTCGGAGTCCTAGTAGACAATCACCTAAATATGAGCCAGCAGTGTGCTGCAGCTGCCAAAAAGGCCAACACAGTGCTAGGCTGCATTAACAGAGGGATAGAATCAAGATCACGTGAAGTATTAATACCACTTTACAATGCCTTGGTAAGGCCACACTTGGAATACTGCATCCAGTTTTGGTCACCACAATGTAAAAAAGATGTTGAGACTCTAGAAAGAGTACAGAGAAGAGCAACAAAGATGATTAGGGGACTGGAGGCTAAAACATATAAGGAACGGTTGCTAGAATTGGGTATGTCTAGTTTAACAAAGAGAAGGACAAGGGGGGACATGATAGCAGTATTCCAATATCTCAGGGGCTGCCATAAAGAAGAAGGAATCAAGCTATTTCCCAAAGTACCTGAAGGCAGGACAAGAAGCAATGGGTGGAAACTAATCAAGGAGAGAAGCAACCTAGAACTAAGGAGAAACTTCCTGACAGTGAGAACAATTAATCAGTGGAACAACCTGCCTCCAGAAGCAGTAAATGCTCCAACACTGGAAGTTTTTAAGAAGAGACTGGACAGACATTTGTCTGAAATGGTGTAGGGTTTCCTGCCTGAGCAGGGGGTTGGACTAGATGACCTCCAAGGTCCCTTCCAACTTTACTATTATTATTATTATTATCAATCATCGCACAGTCAGCCAGATGTTCAGACTGGATTTGGCATTTTGTCTACCTATCGAGTCCTTACCCAGGACCTGGGATAGGCAGATGTGGATGTTTGATGGTATTACAGATATCGTCGCAGGATGGAAGCAGTTCCTAATAAGGCCACCTTTTGCAATTGACTAATAGCGAATTTGTCAATGCCAATGGTGTTCAAGTGGTGCTCCAGTTGTTTTGGGATTGCACCCAAGGAGCCTATGACTATTGGTACTACCCTTGCTTGCTTTTGCCACAGTCTTTCTATTTCTATTTGTAGGTCTTTGTATTTTGTGATCTTCTCCAGTTCTTTCTCTTCTATTCTGCTGTCTCCAGGCACTGCCACGTCCACTATCCAGACTTTTTTGTCTTTCTTATCGACAATTGTTAAGTCTGGGGTGTTATGTTGCAGGTGCTTGTCTGTTTGAATTCTGAAGTCCCAGAGCAGTTTAATTTTATCATTTTCTATGACTTTCTCTATTTTATGATCCCACCAGTTTTTGCTTACAGGCAAATGATATTTTTTGCAGATCTTCCAATGCACCATTGTTGCTACTTTGTCATGCCGCTGCTTGTAATCAGTTTGTGCAATCTTCTTGCAACAGCTTACCAAGTGGTCCACTGTTTCTTCAGCTTCTTTGCATAGGCGGCACTTACTGTCTGTTGCTGTCTTCTCAATTTTGACTTTGTATGCATTTGTCCTTAAGGCTTGGTCTTGTGCAGCCAGAATTAGTCCCTCGGTCTCTTTCTTCAATTTTCCTGCTCTTAGCCATTGCCAGGTTTTATTATTATCTGCTTTCCCAACTAATTTTTTCATGTATTGGCCATGTAGTGCTTTGTCTTCCCATGCCTCTATTCTGTTCTTCATTTGGTCTTTCTTGTAGGCCAGTTTGGTCTCTCCAGTAGTTAGTAAGCCTTCCTGATATACTAATTTCAGTGCATCTTCATCATTGTTCTTCAAATATTCTTCCAAAGCCATTTTTTCTTCTTCAACCATCTGATGTACTTGTAGCATTCCACGCCCACCTATTTGCCTTGGTAGATAAAGTCTATCAATGTCACTGCGTGGATGAAGGGCATGATTCATTGTCATTATTTTTCTGGTCTGCCTATCCATTGCTTTTAGTTCTGCTTGAGTCCAGTCCACTATTCCAGCTGTGTACCTGATGACTGGGATTGCCCAGGTGTTGATTGCCTTTATGGTATTTCCTCCATTGAGTTTGGATTTTAAGATCTTCTTCACTCTCTTGATGTATTCACCTCTAATCTTTTTCTTGACTTTAGTGTGCTTGATGTTGTCAGCTTGAAGGATACCCAAGTATTTGTAGTACTCTTCCTCATCCAGACTCTTAATGTTATTTTCGTGGGGGATCTTGATTCCTTCAGTTTTCACTATTTTTCCTTGTTTGATAGTAAGTGTGGCACATTTGTCCAAGCCAAACTCCATTACAATATCTTGGCTATATATACGGACAGTGTTCAGCAGCGATTCTATTTCAGATGATGTTTTTCCATACAGCTTCAGATCATCCATATAAAGGAGGTGGGATAGTCTGGCAGATGTTTTTGATGTTTGATAGCCATGTCCTGAGTTATTCAGTATTGTTGACAGAGGAAACAGTGCAATAACAAATAGTAATGGTGATAATGAATCTCCTTGAAATATTCCTCTCTTGATATTAACCTCTCCCAGCCTCTCACCATTGATCTGCAACTGTGTCTTCCATTGTGCCATCGATCTTTGCACAAATTTTCTGATGTTTCTACTGACTCCTGTTATTTCTAGGCACTTTATTATCCAATCATGTGGCAGAGAGTCAAATGCCTTTTTGTAGTCAATCCATGCCACATTCAGGTTAGTCTTCCTTCTCTTGCAGTTTTCCAAGATCATTTTGTCTATTAGGAGTTGATCTTTTGTTCCTCTGCTATTGGGGTGGTTTCCTTTCTGCTCAGGTGGAAAGAGATTGTTTTGAACTAGATGCTGTTGCACTGCATCAGCTACTACACCAGTTAGTAATTTGAAAGTTGTTGGTAAGCAGGTAATTGGCCTGTAGTTACCTGGTGTTGCCCCTTTTGCTGGATTTTTCATTATTAGGTAGGTTTTCCCAGTTGTTAGCCACTTTTCAATTTCTCCTCCTTGTAGTATATTGTTGAACTGTTTGGCAATGAGTGGATGTATAACAGTTAGATGTTTCAACCAAAACCCATGCAGTTCATCTTCACCTGGTGCTGACCAATTTTTGATTTTCTTTGCTCTTTTTTCTACCATTTTTCTTGTTATTACTAGTTCTTTCATTTCAACTTCTGTTTTATTTGCATCCACCTCTTTTAACCAAGCCGCATCCTTGTTGTATTTCTTTGGGTTATCCCATATCTGCTTCCAGAACTGCACTGTTTCTTCCTTGTCAGGTACTGACTGATTCCTTGTAGTTTCTCCATTGATGGATTGGTAGAAACGTTTCTGATTGGATTGAAATTGGAGGTTCTGCCTATAGTTTGCAATTCGAGCTTCATATCTACTGATTTTCCTGGCTATAGCTGTTATTTGCTGCTTTATTATTTCCAGTGCTTCCTTGATCTTCCTTGTTTCTAAGTGGTATTTCTTGATTAGGTATTCTTTGGTCTTCTTGTTCTTCAGCTTCTTTTCTTTCATCTGTTCTAGCTTGCTTGCATGTGATCTTAACTTGCTGATCTTATTTTCTAGTCTAACCTTCCATTTTTCTGGTGCACTGTTTGTTTGTTTTTCTTTTTTGTTGATTTTGCATCCCAGGTATTCTGTTATAACTGCAGCTGTGCTGTACATTAGTTGGTTTGTTTCTTGCAGTGAATTGGTGCTTATACTTGATATTGCAGTGTTTGCATCTTTTAATGCTTGTGCTAGCTGTTTCTTTGGAACAAGCTTCAATGCAGGTAGCCTTATTCTGTTGTTTTTGTGCTGTTCTAGATGCTCAGTTATTCTTTGTTTCAATTCTTTTATTTCTTTAGTTAGAGGGTTTTGTTCTTCCTGAGGAAGAGGTGCCTGGTTTCCAAATGAGAACAGTTGTATATCTCTACTGGATTCCTTCACTGCCAACTCCCCCTGGTTTGCCTCTACATTCTGAATTACTTCTGGTAAGGCTTTGATTTCTTTGCCCTGGGTAAACCTTTGCAGTTCGTCCAATTCTGTTTCTGTGAATACTTTATTTCGTGTTATAAATCGGCGTTGATCTGCTAGTCTCTGTTCTGTTATTTCTGATTCTGGATGTTGTTCTTTCCAGAACTGGTGCATTCGTTTTAGATATCCTCTTCTTGTTGGACTTGATCTGTAGTAACAGATCATTATTTCTTTGTTTTCAATCACTGTGTATCTGCGACGGGTAAACATCTTTTCTTCCAGTAGTTCTGCAGCTGCTGGCCCTGGTTGCTCAGCCAACAGTCCTGAGTCCTGTAACCCATTTTTCACCAGATATCCAGGAACTCCGATATCTAGCGCGGACCTTGTTAACCCGGGCGTCGTCCGAGCCGGTATGGCATTCTGCAATTTAGTGAGACACTACCTTGACGTGGTTGTGGGGCTTGTGTACTCTGAGGAAGATGAGAGCTATGCCAGAGGTTCAACCATACTGGACAGGTCTCATCAGAGGAGTCAGACAAAGAGTGTCTCTCCCATAAAAAATATGGTGAGACGTAAATTATTATTATTATTATTATTATTATTATTATTATTATTATTATTATTATGTATAGAAGAGTCTTTTCCCTAGCCCGTTTCAATGTCTTGCCCTCAGCACTACTCGACGGGTGATTCAAGAGGCTCCTGTTTAGTGAGCGACTATGCCCCTGTGATAGGGCTGAAGTTGAAACTGTGGAGCATGTCTTATCATACTGCCCTATGTATAACACAACCAGAATTAAATTATTGTCTCTCCTTGGAATTGATCCCTCTGGTTCTAATGTTAGTAATTTGGTCTTATATTGTCTAGGGGATGGCTCCTCCTACATTACTTCTCAGGTTTCTAAATTTCTTTTAAGAGCTGTAACTATTAGAGGAGAAGGTTGTAATTCCCTTTAGCCAAGGATTCTGGTGTTAATTGTTTGTGATTATATTTTTCTTGTGTTTTCTTTTGTTGCACTTGTATTTTGGTCTGTGACCGCAAAATAAATTATATATATATATATATATATATATATATATATATATATATATATATATATATATATATATATATATATATATATATATATATATATATATATATATATATATATATATATATATATATAAAACGCTGTGTGGGCGTTTTTCTATCTTGATGGCTTCTCTGATTATTCTGTTATTAAAATGTTCAGTTTTGGCGATAGTTCTGGTCTTTTTAAAGTCAATTTCATGTCCTGTGATTTTAAGGTGCTGGACCAGGGAAGAAGTTGGTTCCTCTTTTTTGACTGAGTTCTTATGTTCTTCAATGCGTGCACTTATTCTTCTGTTGGTTTGTCCGATGTATATGGTTGGACAAGTGGTGCATGGGATTTCGTATACCCATTGATTTTCTAATCCTCATACACCTCAACAGCCTACACCCCATTCCAATCCCCCATCAATATAACAGAATAATCAGAGAAGCCATCGAGATAGAAAAATGCCCACACAGCATGAACAAACGAGATGATACCTCCCGCCTACCAGCCATTTGGAAACCTGCCCTTATTGACAAACGACTCCCTAACACAAAAAATGATACCAGACCCACACTCACAAAAACCACACAGGATGTCACCACCACACATCCACGCAAAAAACAAACCCAAAGCCACACCGATGACGAGGCACCACCACAAACCAGAAGCCAGACCACAGCTGCATCATTAGCCACTTTAAACCCCTCCAATCCATACATGAAGCAAACTGACACCCTCCATGAACAGGAGGCACGACCACGAACGCGAAGCCAGAAAATAGCAAGGCAGCCCAAAATCTTAAACCCCTCTGCAACTCAGACTAACCTGAGCACAACCAAACAGAACACTCCCCCAGCCAATCAGAGCACAGCCAAGCCCCTAACCATTCAGAACACACCTCCACCCAATCAGAACACAGCCAAGCTCCCACCCAATCAGTTCATACCCCCACTGGCAGTTAAAAGGAATAAACAGCTAAGACCACACATTGCTGCTCAAAGCACGAAGCTGAAAGCACCAGCCTGAAGATGACGAATGGGACTTCGTCGAAACGTCGCCAAGACACTTCCAATTTTACGCGGGAGAAAACCTGAACAACCAAAGACCTACATACAAATACCCGCGAAAACCTCAGAAAACAAATATATATATATATATATATATACATACATACATACATACATACATACATACAGGCAAGGACGGTTTCTTCTTACCCATGGTTGGGAGAGTCTGAACACTGGACAGGAAAACCCAAAAGCCCCTTCTCGAGTATCCCAACCTGAAAAGATAGCTCTAGGATTTCAGCCAGATGCTCCCCAGAACACTGATGCTGGACCAAGGTTTGTGCCTGAAAAGCCTAAGGAGCTACAGACACCCTTCCCCATCTTTCCTAGTATCGTGGAGGGGCAAAGTAGTTCCCAATTCCCAGCCCCTCTTTAGGAATTTGCGGTTCCAACACCCATATGCAGAATGCACCGGCTTGGGTTAAACTCTTGAATGTAATGGACTGTTGGATTTCCACCCACATACTCCCAACTGCTACCCATGGATTGGTTATTGAAGCTACACCTCTGGGAGCCTCTATGTTCAGCATGATCATTGTCACAAGGGGCTGGGCACTCCCTGGGTTTGGGTGCAGGAAAGCTGCAGATTGCTCAACTATACAGCACCCTGCAGCAGCTTGCCTTAATCATTTTAATTCTTCTTCCAGATAAGTTAGGGATTTATGCACCTTGCATGGTTACATGGAAGGTGAGTATTAGCATGTGGGATGGATAGCATAAATGTCATCAGACCTTTGGTCTTGACTACAAAAAGGGCCCCTCTGCTGTTTGTAGCCTGTTTTCAGCAATGGGACTTATAGCTTATATGTCTGCTGTTCGAGCTTCTATGCCTGAGGTGTTAGAAGGCAAACAAGGCATTTATCTGGCTAACCACCCGGACTGGTGGTTCCTTTGTGGTCTGTTTGCATACAAGTCTTTGCCAGCTTACTGGTCAGGTACATGTACTGTAGGAATGATCTTTTCCTCAGTTTGTATCATCTGACATAATGACCGGAACTGCCGCATCCACAATTGACAGGACAAGGACCACCTTGAGCATAAAGAACATATTGAACACCATCCTGTACCTCATGGCCTAGGAAATGCCATTGCACAAGCAGTAGTCCCAGCTATGGGGGTTGGTTTGAACTGTAAATCTTTTATAGAATTAGGTGACTGGACAGAGAAAATGTTTAACCACACCATACAGGCATTTACACAATTCAATAAGGAACAGGGAGAAATAAGGGAAGTAGTGTTACAGAATCGCCAAACATTAGATATGGTACTAGCAGCAAAGGAGCAGTGTGTGCTTTGGTCCACTCAGATTTTTTTCAGTGATTATCAAGTTAATATTAGTCACACCATCCATCTCATGGAAGGAGGAATCAAGAATCACCCTGAGGATCTGGAGATTTTCACTGATGCTATATGGGGAGTCTTCAGTAGTAAATTCTCATTCCTTACCGGTTGGCTCCCGGGATGTGGATGGTTTAGGGCAGGGCTTTTCAACCTTTTTACCGATTGTACCACTTTTAGGATATGGCAATATTCGAGTACTGTAAAGACACTAAGAAAAAGACTCAGGCATGTCTTGAGCAGAGATTTGAAGCTGCTGCAGAGCTGCTTGTCACAGCTTGAGACAGCTTGAGAGTCTCTGTGTGTTTATTGGTTTTTACATACTTTTTACATACATAGGCTTTTACCATTAAATGCTGACATTTTACATTCATAAGTTTAACCATGAGATGCTGACATAAAGTTTCTTCATTGGAAAATTCCTTCATATAAGCAACTATTTTCTAGTAACATATTACCTGATCAGAGACCAGGTAAAAACAAATACAGATAGATCAAAAGGAGAAAGAACTAAGAAAGGCAGAAAGAGATAGGAAGTAACTTAAGCATATTATCTATTTAGGTAGGTGAGGCATTAAGTCAAAAGGGTATGACCTTCTGGCTGCTTCACTAGGACAAAGGATATCAAGAGGTTATGAGGTTTGTGGGGAGGAAAGCATGGCAGTTTGCTGCGCATGCAATTTCCCCCAGATCTCACTCTTCTCTATTTTATTAGTGAGGACATTAGCCTAAGCTGGAGTAGTTAGTGGGTCTTAGTTTAGTATGGAAGATTGCAAGACATCTTATTAAGTAAAGAGAAAAGACATTGAAATAAACAACAACAGCTGATAAGGATAGCAACTATTATTATGAGATATTGAACAATCTTTCCAAGAAGGCCAATGGGAAGACATGACCATAGAGCACTCCACCAATTTCCTAAGGTATCAATTTTTAAATCAGAAGTCAAGTTATGTAAAACATTAATTTGCTTTTGAATAATGCAAGGTTGATCAGAAAGATTGAAACAACACATAAAACTGAAGCTGGGACACACACAGGTAGAGAGTAGATTTTCCATGTCATATGATTCAGAAATACAAAAGTCTGTCACTTGTGTTACATTAGCTAATTGCACCCAAATATTATATTTCATCCGTGATTCTAAAGGGTGAGGTGGGAGAGCTTGAGCCCCCACACAGCAATTAAGAAGGAAAGAGAGGCAAAGAATGACTAAGGAATTTGCAGTCAAAATCACAAATATGGCAGCGCATAAATTCTCTGGTGTAGGTTCTTTTCCCTGTTGCCATAGAACCTCCTGCGCTTTGGATGTTAGGTTCTTCACATCGCCCCAGGTCATTGGCCGACTGCGATGGCGAGAGCGAAAGGGACGTTGTGCTGTCTGAAGAGTCACCTGCTTCATTTCCGGTATTGGGTTCTGGATTTGATGCCACAACATCTTTGGCTGGTCACACACACCAGGCTGGAATCCAGAGAGGGCCTGTAGGAGCAAGCACAGCAGCATAGCCTCATCCCCATGTTAGTAAGGGAACTGGACCTAACCAGGTTTTATCAGGCAATTGCCGATAATATACCAATGGATTAGGGAGCACAGCTTTCTGCTGAAAGTGACGCTGGTAGGCAGTAGTGTTTTGAAAAGAAATATTTAGCTGGTTTAAAGTTATTAAGACTTTATTGACTTGACGAGTTATCCATGCCAAATTAGGTACCCTTGATCCCTCCTTTTTTAATTGTTTAAGTAAGCATTCTTTAATTGAATGATTGGCTCATTCCACAATAGCTTGACCAGTAGAATTATAAGGAAGGCCATGACGAAGAAGAATATTCCATGTAGTGCAAAACTGTAGGAAGGTAGTGGAAGTGTAAGCTGGGCCATTATCCGTTTTTATAACAGCCGGTTTTCCCAAAGCTGTAATAGCAGCCATAAGATGGGAAATGACGTGATTAGAGGTTTCTCCCTGTTGGGGGGTTGCCCAAATGGCATTGGAAAAAGTGTCAATTGAAACATGGAGATATTTCTAAGGTGCTAGAGATGGAACGTGAGTAACATCCATTTGCCATAATTGATTGGCTTCTAAACCACATGGGTTAACACCTGTGTCTCCTATAGGGGATAGACCTGCACATTGAGGACAAGCGGAAATGATTTGTTTCGCTTGGCTTAGAGGAATATGGCAGGATTGTGCCAGGCCATGAGCATTTTGATGGAAAAAAGAGTGACTATAAAAGGGATCAGAAAACAAAGTGGGTAAGATGTTAACAGCAGCGTCCGCCTGAGCATTACCTTCAGAGAGAGGTCCAGGTAAAGAAGAATGACTTCGAATGTGTGAAACAAAATATGGATGAGTACGATCCTGTAATAAATGCCTCAATGTTAAAAACAAAGATAATAAATTAGCATGTAGTCTGGGTGTTAGATAAGCACCAGGTAAATTAACAATAAGTTGACAGACATAGTGAGAGTCAGAAATGAGATTAAATGGTTTTTGAGCAAAAATGTGAAAAGCAAAAATAGCAGCTGCAAGTTCTGATCATTGCGGTGTGGGTTGCACAGCTGTGTAAAGAGTGTGCCATTTCGCTGTTGATTCATCTCGATATGTGATTGCTCCTCTAGTCTTGCTGCCATCAGAAAACACAGTAATAGCATCAGATAAAGGCTGATTTGAAAGCATAGAGGAAATGCGAAAAGAGGAAGTCATTAAGAATGTAAAGCAAGGGTCTTTAGGTAAATGATAGGAAATCTTCCCTACATAGTCTATCAAAGCAATTTGTAAAACTTGACATGTTTGAAATGCAAATTCAAAATTAGATTTAGCAACAGGGATACAAATGTCCACCTTTCTTTTTGATAACAAAAACTGGAGTGTTCCATGGACTAGTGGAAGGGGCAATGTGTTTGGCTTGTAATTGTTCTTGAACAAGAATTTTTAAGGCCTGTAATTTGTACAGAGGAAGAGGCCATTGTTCCACCCAAACAGGTGTAGTAGTTAATCAAGTTAAGGGTAAGGCAGACATTTTATTCATCAAAGGTGACGGTAGCCCCCCATTTACTAAGCAAGTCTCATCCCCATAAGTTGACATGAATGTCAAGAATGAAAGGATGAAGTTGAACAGTTACAGTAGAATTGGGAAGACTTGCAGAAAGAAATTGTGTACTTTGTCGTGCACCTTGTCACCCTCCTACACCCCAGACACTAGGGCATGGGTCAGTGGGCCAAGATGCAGGCCAATCTTTAGTTGAAATTACTGAAACATCAGCCCCTGTATCAATTATGCCCTCAAAAGGCTTACCCTGAAAAAAGACTGTCTGACGGGGTCGCTGGGTGGTGATTGGGGTGGTTAATGCAATTACAACGGGATCCGTGGAACCAAACCCGCCGTCCCCTCGATCCCTATCACGACCCCCTGCAGGGACAAAATAGGGCAAATGGAGTAATTGTGCAGGACTAGTATTGCTTGGCAAAGTCTGAGGCATGTTAGTCCATAACTGAATAAAGATGACACCTGTATAGTCAGAATCAATTACTCCAGGTATTACAAAAATTCCCTTTTTTCCCATGCTAGATCGAGGCAAAATTAATCCAACATATCCAGAAGGGAGAAGTCCAGAAAGTTGTGAAGGAACTACTTGTACTTCTCCTGGAAATTTGAAACACACTTCTTGTTGGATAATT
This sequence comes from Crotalus adamanteus, assembly GCA_039797435.1. Taxonomy (NCBI): domain Eukaryota; kingdom Metazoa; phylum Chordata; class Lepidosauria; order Squamata; family Viperidae; genus Crotalus; species Crotalus adamanteus. The sequence continues at coordinate 45,530,454 of CM077935.1, read as the reverse complement.
AAATTATCCCAGCACTCCCTCTAGTGGCTGCAGGGGTATTATTAATTGTTTCTTTTTTTAAATTTTTTATTGAAAATTTTTAAAAGTTTTTACAAATAACAACAAAAAAACAACAACAAACAAGAAAAACAGAACAAAACAACCCTCACCCAACCCCTCCCAAACCACCCCCTCCATCCCCCCCCCGAGCTTCCCAGAGCTGAATATAGGCTTAATTAAAATTTTAAGAAACCTAAACAAATTTTTACAACTTATAAAATAGTTAATAATAAAATATATGTGACATAAACGTTAAGGAAAAAAAAATACTTAAAAAGAGAAAAAAAGAAAAAAGAATGAAAGAGAAAAAGAAATAGGAAAAAGAAAAAAAAGAGAAAACAATCTATAAAATATCAAAAATTATATACAAGTTACAAAAAGGCTAAATAATATTTTTTTATATCCAATTTATGTTGTATAAAATTTATCCATTTTTCCCATACAGCAAGAAATTTCTCTTGCGATTGCCCCTTTAAAAAAGCCGAAATCTTTGCCATTTCTGCCAGATAAGAAACTTTAAAAAACCACTCTTGCAAGGTAGGCAAAGATTCCTTCTTCCAATATTGCCCTACTAACAGCCTTGCAGCTGTAATCAAGTTTAACATTAATATAACCTCCTTAGCATCACAATCAGTAACAATACCTAACAAAAATAATTGCGGAGTAAATTTTACCCTCCTTCTAAAAATTCTTTGAATATTCCACCATATCTTAATCCAAAAAGCTTTTATATTTTTACACGACCACCAGATATGATAATAAGTGGCGTCCAAACAGCCACATCTCCAACACTTAGGCTGTAAGTCAGGGTACATAAGAGACATTTTTTGTGGATCAAGGTGCCATCCATAAAACATCTTATAAAAATTCTCCCTTAAGTTCTGGGCTTCTGTAAATTTAACATTTCTCACCCAGATAATTTCCCAGGTATCCAGTGGGATTGGCTCACCAAAATTTTGTGCCCATTTAATCATACAGTCTTTAATTAATTCAGATTCTGAATCCAATTCCACTAGAACCCCATAAACCCTCTTAATGTGAGTTTGTTTTTTATCCTTTACTTGTTTAAAAAGATTTTCATCTTCTCTAAGCCAGCCCACATTACAATCCATCTTCCATCTGTCCACTATTTGTCTGTATTGAAACCATGAATAGGTAATATTTTCATGTGCTAAGTCTTCCAAAGATTTTAACTGCCAGCTCTGACCATCCCATTTAAGTAATTGTGTATAAGAAACCCTATCCATTTTAACTCCTCTCTTTATCCCCTCTATCGCATGCCAAGGTATGGCCCATAAGGGTATTTTAAAATCACTCTTATAATACTTCCTCCAAACCCTAAGTAAAGAAATCCTTATAATATGTGATTTAAAAGATCGATCCACTTTTTTATTAAAAATTAAGTAGGCATGCCATCCAAAAAGTAAATCCCAACCCTCCAGGTGGAGTATGTCTACATTTGTTAAATTTACCCAATCACTAATCAATGTTAAAACCACAGCATCATAGTATAATTTCAAATTCGGTACCTTGAGTCCACCTCTCTCACGGAAATCTTGCATAATTTTAAGCTTTACCCTTGGTTTTTTCCCTGCCCAAATAAATTTATTAATGCCTTTCTGCCATTCATTTAAGTTAAGCTCATTCTTTAAAATAGGTAGCATTTGAAACAAAAAAAGAAATTTTGGTAGGACATTCATTTTAATCACTGCAATTCTACCCATAAGAGATAACTGTAACTTATCCCAATTCTTCAGATCCTTCTGTACCCTGATCCACAACTTTTCATAATTATTCTTATACAATTTTGCATTAGAAACAGATAAATTGACCCCCAAATATTTTACCTTATCAACAACTTCAAAATCTGTTAAATTAACCAAAATCTGTTTATCACGGTTAGTCATATTTTTAGGTAATATTTTGGTCTTATTATTATTAATTTTAAAACCCGAGACACATCCATATTGATGAATCAGTTGTAATAACTTTACTACAGAGTAAGTAGGTTGAGACAGAGTAACCACCAAATCATCTGCAAAAGCTCTTAACTTATATTCTTTTTTGTTAACTTCTATTCCTTTTATTTCTTGCGACTCCCGAATTTTGGTCAACAAAATTTCCAATGTTAGAACAAACAATAACGGTGATAATGGACATCCCTGTCTTGTACCTTTTTCTATTGTAAAAACCTCTGACAAACCCCCATTAACAATAAGTTGAGCAGTTTGTTTTTGATATATAGCACCTAGAGCTTGTGATATTTTTTCTCCAAAATTCATCTCCTTAATTAATCTTAACATAAACTGCCAATTCAGTTGGTCAAAGGCTTTTTCGGTGTCTAAAAATATCAGCCCTGCAGAGATTTGGTTGTTCTTATCTAGATATTCTAGTAAATTAATAATTTGTCTAACATTATTTTTCATATACCTTCCAGTTATAAAGCCTGATTGATCCTTATGTATAAGCTGCTGCAGAACCCTCATAAACCTATTAGCTAAAATTTTTGCAAATATTTTATAATCCACATTTAAGAGAGATATAGGCCTATAATTCTTTGGTAAGGTAAGATCTTAATCCTCTTTTGGAATCAAAGATATAAAAGCACTGCGCCATGACGGAGGAATCTCTAAACCCTGTAATATATTATTAAAAAGCTCGCATAAAGGTTGAGTCATCTCTTCTACTAAGGTTTTATAATAAATAGATGTCAAGCCATCCGTACCCGGCGCTTTACCTAATTTTAATTGCTTAATAGCTGTTACAATTTCCTCATTAGTAATTAAACCATTAATTTCTTGTTTCTGATCTTCTGTTAGTTTAGGAAAATTAGCCTTACTTAAATAATTATTTATATCTAAAGTTTGTACATTGGTGCTCTTGTATAATTTCTGATAATAATCCAAGAAAGATTTCTTAATCAGCTCTTTCTGGTAAACCAATTTACCATTATAATTTATTTTATCTATAATTCTCTGTCTCTGTTTCTTTCTTAATTGATAGGCCAACCATCTCCCTGGTTTATTAGCATTACAAAATGTGTTTTGCTTCATAAACATTAAGTTAGTTGCGGCTTGGTCAGCCATCAACATATTAAATTGTGTTTTTAACAACTTTATAGCTTCTTTAACCTTTTCATCTGAAGGGTTTGAAATCAAAGACTTCTCTTTTAATTTAATCTCCTCTTCCAATTCTTTACGTTTCTGAATCTGCTTTTGTCTATGAACATTATTCATTTTTATCAAAATCCCACGCATAAAGGCTTTACCTGCATCCCATACCATTGACATTGATTATTAATTGTTGATGGAATTACTAAAGGGTCTCTGTTTGGACCGGGGCCAGAGACTCAGGCATGTCTTGAGCAGAGATTTGAAGCTGCTGCAGAGCTGCTTGTCACAGCTTGAGACAGCTTGAGAGTATCTGTGTGTTTATTGGTTTTTATATACTTTTTACATACATAGGCTTTTACCATTAAATGCTGACATTTTACATTCATAAGTTTAACCATTAGATGCTGACATAAAGTTTCTTCATTGGAAAATTCCTTCATATAAGCAACTATTTTCTAGTAACATATTATCTGATCAGAGACCAGGTAAAAACAAATACAGATAGATCAAAAGGAGAAAGAACTAACAAAGGCAGGAAGAGATAGGAAGTAACTTAAGCATATTATCTATTTAGGTAGGTGAGGCATTAAGTCAAAAGGGTATGATCTTCTGGCTGCTTCACTAGGACAAAGGGTATCAAGAGGTTATGAGGTTTGTGGGGGGGGGAAGCATGGCAGTTTGCTGCGCGTGCAATTTCCCCCATAGAGTACCGCCTAGCAAGGTGTCAAAAACTTGATGACCAAAAAAACAAAAACTGTTCGAAGTTGCAATTGCACTGAAATGACTTATGACCATTTTTCACACTTATGACCATTGCAGCATGCCCAGGGTCATGTGATTTTTATTTGGATGCTTGGCAACTGATTCATATTTATGATGGTCACAGTGTCCCAGGGTCATGTGATCCCTTTTTGCAACCTTTTGACAAGCAAAGTCAATGGCAGGGCTGCTAGTGGCCAAGTGCTAAGGCGGGACTTCCCTCCCTCCCTCCTTCCCTGCCTCCCTCTTTGTTGGAATATTCATGAGCAGGAAGAGTCATGTGGTAACTCAGTCAGCCAATGTGAAGAAAGTGCTACTGAGTCTGTGCAAAAAGGGTATTGAGTTAGGAGCTGGATTTCCAGTCTCAGTTTTGTCTCTGGTCTGTCTCTGTAAGAAGTCTTCTGTAAGGTTTTCCACTTAGCCTCACAATTTCCCCAGCGTTACTCAGGAATTTAAAAGAGCCAAAGAAACTCCTGAGCCGAGGTTTCAACAAAGATTACAACTTTATTTTGATCAAAACAGAGAGGGGCTTCCTGATTCCTCTTCATGGCTGGTAGAGGAATGAAGGCAAGCAAGCAGAAAAGATGTCTTCCACCTTTTATACCTTTCCAGAAGAAAAAGTTCAGGTCTTGGTACCAGGCATAAGATGGCACAAAAAAACAATTCTTAGATGATGACTCATACACGGCAACCGAGGCTCCATCCATAACTCCTTTTCCCCTCCCCTTACTGTGCTCTTTTCATATAAGCAATCACCTGTACCTAAAGCATGAAGCCCTTACTTTTCCAACACACACACACACACACACACACACACACACACACACACACACATATATATATATATATATATATATATATATATATATATATATATATATATATATATAATCAATTACCAATAAAGCGTGAACACCAGGAATATAATAAACTATAAAAGTTTAATACCATCACCGATCACCAAGCTTTCGTCAGATACTTCTGACATCTTCAGGGTTAATGCTGGTCTGTGGGAGAGTGCCTTTATAGGTGAGCCGTCATTTGCACACGGCTTCTAGATCTTGTCATAGGTCCTAATTGATTTAACTGCTTTTTAATTATGGCTTCCATACTGATGACTCCTCTTTTCTTGCTTTTACTGCTTGTGGGTGTGTCATTATTCCCCTCTACCTCCCACTGCCTTGAATTAGGGAGGTTCTTTCCTCCCCTTTTTTGGTCATTCATATCTCTAAGTTGACTTTATATATGATTGCCGATTTTTCAGTGTTGGGGAGTGGGTCTTTTGGGCGCATCACTTTGGATCTTAAAGTTTGAACAGGTCTGTGAGCCACCCTCACTTTATGGGGGGCTAACAACCTGGCTGTTGCTTCTGAAACATTGCTGATGTACGGAAGGGTGACACGGGTTATCTGTGACGGGAGTTCCTTCATATCCGAGCTCATCCGGGGTTTGGGTGGTATACTACAGCGTCTGATGAACCTGGTAGGGTAACCATTGCGTCTGCATATTTGGAAGAGATGGTTTCTTTCTTCCCTTTTAGCTTTGGCTGTGCTGCATATATCATATAAAATCAACTGCAAAGATTGCCCCGTTAATTATGTTGGAGAGACTTCAAAAAGAATGAAGACTAGGGTCCATGAGCATAAATTAGCGGTGAAAAGGGGGGAACGGCACTCCCAAGTATGGGCGCACATGGCGGATTCTGGACATTGCTTTGACTTTGATAATGTATGCATCCTGTCCGGTGACAACACGAAAGAGGGCCGGTTACTAAAAGAGGCATGGCTCTCTGACGGGGACTCTGTCAACTGGCACATCGATTTGTGCCCGGCACATCTAACTTTAAGAGCATGGAGCAGGCGAGACCACCCACCCTTAAGGAGATACCCTGCAACAGTATCACGTAACCCTAGGGAAGAAGTTATGGAGGGGATGAATTTTCACCCCCCACAACAACAGCAACAGCCCATGGACATTCAGGAGAGTAATCAACGATTGAGGGACTCCTCCCCCCCCTGCTCCAGGACCATGCACACGCTCCCGGACAGTGAGAGAACGGTTGCATGATGAGAAAGAGGCAATTAGCCAACAAACAATCATTCCCGACCCCCCAAAACCCAAAACAGCGATGATCCAGCAGCATCAGGAAAGAAGGAGGATGGGACCGGCTTGCCCTGTGATGACAGTCCATCAACGGAAACAACAGAGCGCCAATCGGAATGCCCGAGAGGATATAGAGATCGAGAGCAGTGTGAATGGGGGGGAAATGCAAATAAGGGTAGAATGTGATAGAAACTGTAAAAAAGATCACTGTGTTGATGGAGGGAGGGATATAAAGGAACCAGGCATACATACTCAAAAAAGGAGGGCACACGAGGGCTTGTGTGAGGAGGAAGGAGATATTCAAGGGATTCAGTCTGACATGGAGTCCGAGAACATTGACAATGGGGTGAAAGAGCAAGTAGATGTCAGACGGAATGGCAATGACAGAAACGGAGTTTATGCAGCCAAAGAGAGGGAAATGGAAAGCAAGGGATGGGGAGAAAGGCTGAGAGTGCTCCCCCATAGAATGAGGGATGACAATTGGGGAGCAAGTAAAGATCAGAAGAAGGAGGAAGGTAGGAGACACGGAGGTGTGAAGAGGGAACAACTTAGAGATATGAATGACCAAAAAAGGGGAGGAAAGAACCTCCCTAATTCAAGGCAGTGGGAGGTAGAGGGGAATAATGACACACCCACAAGCAGTAAAAGCAAGAAAAGAGGAGTCATCAGTATGGAAGCCGTAATTAAAAAGCAGTTAAATCAATTAGGACCTATGACAAGATCTAGGAGCCGTGTGCAAATGACGGCTCACCTATAAAGGCACTCTCCCACAGACCAGCATTAACCCTGAAGATGTCAGAAGTATCTGACGAAAGCTTGGTGATCGGTGATGGTATTAAACTTTTATAGTTTATTATATTCCTGGTGTTCACGCTTTATTGGTAATTGATTATGGATTCACCCAGGAATCATATTTTTATTTTCACTATTCTTATTAATATATATATATATATTAATATATATATTAATATATATATTAATATATATATATAGATTGTTCAATGATGCAATCTTCGATCTCCGGGAAGAGTATACTCCAGTTATTTATTGTTAAAACAACATTTAAAACAATAAAAACAGTTATATACAAAAATTAAAACAACTTAGCTTTCGCTGGTCCTCTGCCAGCGTCCTCAGAGTGGGGCTTAGGGGGTGGGAAGTTCTTTTTATCCCCTTGCTGATCCAATTGCCTACTCATTGCCCTCGTGACAGGGCCACTCTTCCTGATTGCCTGTGACTGCCTTGACTGTTCCGCCCTCTCTTTTTTGCACTCTAACATTGTATTTTTCTGCTTTGTCATCCTTGTGCTGTCTCCCCCTCCCTGCGCTGTTATCATTAACGCACTCCCCAATCCCTCCTCCTTACCCAATGCAAGGTGCCTCCTCCGATTCGGCACTACACGAATCCTGTTGGGCTGCTGATCTGCCTGCCGTTTTTGCATACCATTGCCAGTTCCTATTTCAACTCCCTCCTCCAACCCCCCTCCTCTCCCAGCCTGCCGATTCATACACCCTTTGTTATCCATTCCTGTCATCCTTCCCCCCCCTTCCTTCAACCCTCCCACCTGTTGATTAACATATTGCTCCTGCCTTTCATCGACCATTCTTATTGATGTTCTCTTCCTCAATATCTTTTCCTTCCTGATCCGCTGCTCTACCTGCTGTTCCTGTTTACCCTCCTCCCCCACTGTCCATCTTCCCCTCTCCAATGTCCTCCCCATCATCTGCTGACTTGCCTGTTGTTCATCCATTTCTGTCCATCCTCTCTTTTCTAGCATTCCTCCTCCTCTGACCTGCCGTCCTACATGCTGTTCCCACATGCCAACATCCATTCCTGTTAAACCCTCCTTCTCAAGCTTTCCTCCCCCCCAATCTGCCGTCCTGCCTGCTATTCTTATCTGCCCTTCTCCTTTCCTGTCACTCCCCCCCTCTCCTGTTTCCTCCCCCCCTCCAATCCACTGCTCTGTTTGCTGTTTCTTCCAGCATTCTTCCTTCCCTTACCTGCTGTCCTATGTACTGTTCCCATCTACCGACCTGCGTTCCTGTTGGACTCTCCTTCCCAAACTTCCCCCCCCAAAACTGCTGTCCTGCCCATTATTCCTGCCTGCCCTTCTCCATTCATATCCACCCCACCCTCTCCTGTTTCCTCCCCCCCTCTAATCTGCAGCTCTACCTGCTGTTCCTGGCTATTCTCCTCCATTCTTACTCCCTTCTCAAATATCCCCTCTCCATCCGTGAATATGCTTCCACTCTTACGTGCCTCATCTTTTATGTTCTTTTCTCTCTCCCCTTCTCTTTTGATCAGTCCCCTGGGGTCGGGCATGCCCCTCCCCCGTATTCTGGGCCATACGATCAATTCCGCTGTTCCCAAGAGTCTTCCCTGGTCCCCCTCTCCTTGCAATCCCCCATCATATCCACCTCCTCTTCCTTTACTACCCTTACCTGTCTGTGACCCTAATATTCCCTCATCTGTCCCCACCTGTGATGTGTCTATGGGATCCTCCCTATGTCTAGTCATGTAGTGAATACCCCCCCCCACCAGTCCTGGTTTTGCCTCTGACAATTGGCATCCGTCTCTTGACATGCTCTTCCTGCACTCTTAGTGCCTGGTACGCCGAGGGCAGTTCTATACATCGGTTGATGGAGTCTGTGTTGGAGAACCAGGCCTCCTTTAGTAAACGTCCTCCTTTGGAGGCGTCCTGGGCAATGGCTTCTGCCTCCTTGAAATCAAAAGAATGTCCGGTATTAATCATGTGCGTCCATATTTGAGAGTATTGCTCCTGCCTTCTGACAGGAGCAATACTCTCGTATTTTTATAACCATTAAGGACATTTATGGAAGAGCAGTTATGCTCCAGGCTAGGAGGTGGGAGAACCTTGCTAGACGTGAGGCTGTTAATTACCGAAAACTGTCCTTCCTACATGATTGCATTCGCAATGACTTGCCACCAAAATCTCTACGTAGAAGACCAATTGTAGACTCTATGGAGGCACAGATGGTGGTCCGGCAGTTTCAGCGCCGAACCATACGGGTTTTAATCAATGACCACCATAGATGTATTAACACCTGGTCACCTATGATACGAAGATGCCAGGAGCTCTGTCGACCCATGCTGACACAGCAGCACTACAGGATCCTCAGCTCATACATATACGAGGCCACAAATAGGGCACGTCGGAATAAGACCGAAACGCTCCACAGGAAGATAGAGACCCTGAGACAAACGCACAATCGTAATCAGAACTCCAGATTGGTCCACAATTTATCATCAAGAGACCTCACAGATGAAGAAACCAGATTATTACAATGGGATGCGGGCCTCAATTTGGGGGATGCCCAGCCCGTTGACTTTATTGCGGCCGTAGAACCAACAATACAAGGTATGGCCACTAGTGAGACAGAGAAGAATGCCATAAGACAACGAGTTACGGGATTGCTTACAGGCCACAAACAACACCATGTACTACCGGCAGGGGAGAGAAAGGCCCTGGAAGAGCTGCGCAAGGACAAATCCATCATGATCCTGCCAGCAGATAAGGGAAGGGCCACGGTTGTCATGGACAGAGCCGAGTATAATGGCAAGGCCCAGACCCTACTAGATGACAACAGTGCCTATAAAGTAATTAGGACTGACCCCACAACGTCCATGAAAAATCAACTCAATAAGATCATAGATGGACTTAAGAAATGTGGAGGAATAAATGAAGAAGATCTGAGAGCTATACGGCCAAGGGACTCGGCTATGGCGAGATTTTATGGCCTACCCAAAATACATAAGGAAGGGACACCATTGAGACCCATTGTGGCACTTAGGGGCACACCCATGTTCGGTCTGGCTAAATGGCTAAGTCGAAGGTTACAACACCTAGTGGAGGACAACACAACCACTGTGAAATCCTCACAAGAATTCTTACAGAGGCTAAAGAGGATGAGGATACGGGACGATGAGATTATGATCTCATTCGACGTAACATCGCTATTCATGTCCATCCCGCAAGAATTGGCCATGACGACTATAAAAGATCTACTACAACTGAAAGGACTACGGAGTCAAAGTTCCCTTGGGATAGAAGATGTTGTCAGGTTATTACGGCTATGCTTGAAAACGTACTTCATATTCCAAGGAACAATATATGAACAAATTAAGGGCACGCCGATGGGATCCCCTATTTCGGGGGTCATTGCGGAGGCGGTCCTACAGTGTTTGGAAAGCAGGGCCATGGCCGACTACCAACCAGAGTTTTGGGCCAGGTATGTGGACGATACTTTCGTCATCGTCAAACGGGCAAGAAAAACTGCCCTTATGGAGAAACTCAACTCAATATTCCTGGATATACAATTCACAGCGGAGGAGGAGGCCAATGGCAGCTTGGCCTTCCTAGACGTTTTGGTTACACGTCAAATCAATGGTGCCCTCCATACGACGGTGTATAGAAAAGCCACTCACACCGACAGGATGTTGCACTATATGAGCAATCACCCAGCAGCCCATAAGATCTCATGCATTAGGACATTATTTGCACGTATAGACACGCACTGTAATACCAGGAGGGCTAAGCAGAGGGAGCGTGCACATCTTTATCAAGTGTGTAAGTGGAATGGCTACCCAACTAGCTTCATTCGGAGGTATAGCAAATGTCAAGAACCCCGCAGGGCACCGAATGATCCAGGGACAATGGCCCGAACAACAATACCGTATGTCCAGGGAGTACCGGAAGCAACAGCGTGCATATTGGCACCTTATAATATTAAAGTTGCTCACCGGCCTGATCAAACACTCCGGATGAAAGTCATGCGCCCTAAAGAGCCATTGCCGAAGGAAGAAAGATCAGCGGTCGTATACAGAGTGCATTGCAAAGACTGCCAATGTAATTATACGGGGGAGACAGCCAAACGAATAAAAACTAGGATACATGAACATAAATTGGCTGTCAGAAGGCAGGAGCAATACTCTCAAATATGGACGCACATGATTAATACCGGACATTCTTTTGATTTCAAGGAGGCAGAAGCCATTGCCCAGGACGCCTCCAAAGGAGGACGTTTACTAAAGGAGGCCTGGTTCTCCAACACAGACTCCATCAACTGATGTATAAAACTGCCCTCGGCGTACCAGGCACTAAGAGTGCAGGAAGAGCATGTCAAGAGACGGATGCCGATTGTCAGAGGCGAAACCAGGACTGGTGGGGGGGGTATTCACTACATGACTAGACATAGGGAGGATCCCATAGACACATCACAGGTGGGGACAGATGAGGGAATATTAGGGTCACAGACAGGTAAGGGTAGTAAAGGAAGAGGAGGTGGATATGATGGGGGATTGCAAGGAGAGGGGGACCAGGGAAGACTCTTGGGAACAGCGGAATTGATCGTACGGCCCAGAATACGGGGGAGGGGCATGCCCGACCCCAGGGGACTGATCAAAAGAGAAGGGGAGAGAGAAAAGAACAGAAAAGATGAGGCACATAAGATTGGAAGCATATTCATGGATGGAGAGGGGATATTTGAGAAGGGAGTAAGAATGGAGGAGAATAGCCAGGAACAGCAGGTAGAGCTGCAGATTAGAGGGGGGGAGGAAACAGGAGGGGGTGGGGTGGATAGGAATGGAGAAGGGCAGGCAGGAATAATGGGCAGGACAGCAGTTTTGGGGGGGGGGAAGTTTGGGAAGGAGAGTCCAACAGGAACGCAGGTCGGTAGATGGGAACAGTACGTAGGACAGCAGGTAAGGGAAGGAAGAATGCTGGAAGAAACAGCAAACAGAGCAGTGGATTGGAGGAGGGGAGGAAACAGGAGAGGGGGGGACTGACAGGAAAGGAGAAGGGCAGATAAGAATAGCAGGCAGGACGGCAGATTGGGGGGGAGGAAAGCTTGAGAAGGAGGGTTTAACAGGAATGGATGTTGGCATGTGGGAACAGCATGTAGGACGGCAGGTCAGAGGAGGAGGAATGCTAGAAAAGAGAGGATGGACAGAAATGGATGAACAACAGGCAAGTCAGCAGATGATGGGGAGGACATTGGAGAGGGGAAGATGGACAGTGGGGGAGGAGGGTAAACAGGAACAGCAGGTAGAGCAGCGGATCAGGAAGGAAAAGATATTGAGGAAGAGAACATCAATAAGAATGGTCGATGAAAGGCAGGAGCAATATGTTAATCAACAGGTGGGAGGGTTGAAGGAAGGGGGGGAAGGATGACAGGAATGGATAACAAAGGGTGTATGAATCGGCAGGCTGGGAGAGGAGGGGGGTTGGAGGAGGGAGTTGAAATAGGAACTGGCAATGGTATGCAAAAACGGCAGGCAGATCAGCAGCCCAACAGGATTCGTGTAGTGCTGAATCGGAGGAGGCACCTTGCATTGGGTAAGGAGGAGGGATTGGGGAGTGCGTTAATGATAACAGCGCAGGGAAGGGGAGACAGCACAAGGATGACAAAGCAGAAAAATACAATGTTAGAGTGCAAAAAAGAGAGGGCGGAACAGTCAAGGCAGTCACAGGCAATCAGGAAGAGTGGCCCTGTCATGAGGGCAATGAGTAGGCAATTGGATCAGCAAGGGGATAAAAAGAACTTCCCACCCCCTAAGCCCCACTCTGAGGACGCTGGCAGAGGACCAGCGAAAGCTAAGTTGTTTTAATTTTTGTATATAACTGTTTTTATTGTTTTAAATGTTGTTTTAACAATAAATAACTGGAGTATACTCTTCCCAGAGATCGAAGATTGCATCATTGAACAAATATGCCCGGGATTCGTATTTTTATAACCATCAAGGACATATATATATATGTAGCATCTGATCAAGCAATTAACTACAAAATAATGATTACAAAATAACAAAACAATGATTACATGATAACACTATAAGTATCAATATAAAATGGTTACTATATATAAAATAAATGCTAATGTCAAACTTAAACATACTAAAATCATAAGCACAATAAAATCCCTTCACTTCAATTAAGCTATGTTGCTGTAAAGAAGAATGTATGGTAATGTAAATATTTTGATATAAAGAAGTTATTTTGAATCAGCTAAATGTAGTCAACTGTGAGAGCTTCTGATTTATTTTTTTACCAATAGAGAAATTAAAATTCTCTAACAGGTTTTGAGACCAGAGCTTACTAAGGACTGCATTGTAATTTAAAGCTGGAAGAAATTGCCTGTGTTTAGAAAGTATAAGAACAAGGCAGAATTAGCAGAATGGCTGCAATGGAATTTAAGGAAAGCTGTGTCCCTGTTTGGGCCAGAAGAATTGCATTGTGTGGGCTGCTAAAATGGAATGTTTGCTGAAAGCTAAAGAGTTGTGGTATATTGTTGAAAATCCACCACAAGTGTTTGCAGCAGTTGATCAGAAAAGTCATGATCGAGCAATGGCTTATCTCATCTTAAATTTAGATGATGACCAATTTCTAAATGTTGCAAATTTAAAGACTGCGAAGGAGATTTGGTTGAAGTTGAGAGCTGTGTACGTGAATGTTTCTGCATGCAATATAGTGCAATTGTCAAGAAAACTTTACAGGGCCTGTTTGCAACCAGGTGAATCTGTGGAACAGCATTTAAATAAAATGCAAAGTTTATTTTTGGACTTAGAACAACGTGGGATTAAATTCCCTGAGTCCCAGAAGGTTTTATTGGTGTTGAACAGTTTAGATAAAACCTGGGACACAGTTTCTGCAATATTTGAGTGTAAAGAAGAGCAAGACTTACATTTTGAGGCTTTAAAGGCATGTTTGCTTAATGAAGAAGAAAAACGCCATTTTAGAAGCAGCCACGAGGAGGAGAAATTCCTGAGGAGGGGGTCCAGACTGCAAGTCTCCGGAGGAGAAAAAAACAAGCAGATCTGACCGGGACCAAGTTGCAACAAAGGAGAGATTTTACAAGCAGAGAGCTGCTAAGCTAGAAAAGAATTGCTACATTTGTGGAGAAAAGACACATTTGCAAAGGAACTGTTTGCAGAGGAACTGTTTGCAGAAAAGGACATTTGTGCAACAAAAAAGGACTGCTTTGCAAAAGGAACATTTTGGTGTTGCAAAAGTTTGCAATAGCAACAACAGAGACAAGTGGCTAATAGATAGTGGGGCAAGTCAGACAATTGTTAATGACTCTAAATTATTTTGCAGGTTTGTTCCAGTAGCACAAGAAGCTGTGGCTTTGGCAAATGGCCAGAAAGCAAAAGTCATCGGAAGAGGCGATGTAAAAATTCCATATTTGGAATCAAAGTTTACCAATGTGCTTTGTGTACCTGAGATGGAACATAATTTGTTAAGTGTGTCTAATTTAGACAAACAAGGTTTTGAGGTCATTTTTGTAAATGGGAAGTGTCTCATCAAAAGGAATGGGAATATTTGTGCAGAAGGCATAAAGGAAGATAATCTATATGTTTTGCAAGGACAAAAGGTTCAATGTTCCCATATATTTAAGAATGTTGCAGAGCATGATTCATGTGTTCATCTTCTACATAGAAGACTTGGCCATGCAAGCTTTAAAGTTTTGCAGCAAATGCAAGATTTTGCAGAAGGGCTAAATTTGAAGGGATGCAAAACATATTTGGACTGTGCAGTATGCAAAGCATCGAAGTCAAAGGCATTCCCAGTTAGTAAATGCAGTACAAGACAAACAAAAAGAGTTCTAGAGCTGGTCCATGCAGATCTGGTGGGACCTATGCAAGCCAGTTTGGGAGGAGCAAAATATACACTGGTAATTGTTGATGATTATAGCAGGTATTTGTTTTGCTACTTGCTTAGAGCAAAGACAGAGGTGCTACAACAATTCAAACAGTGGGTAAGTTTTGTAGAGAGAAGGTACAGACAACAAGTGTGTCAGTTGCAAACTGACAGAGGTACTGAATTTATGTCAACTAAATTCCAACAATGGTTGGGGCAGTTGGGGATAAGACACAGACGTACAAATCCTTACACAGCAGCAGAGAACGGTGTAGCTGAAAGAAGGAATGGTGTTTTGCAAACAATGAAAGATTCATTATTGGAGGATTCTGGTATGAGCAGGTCATATTGGGGAGAAGCCATATTGACTGCCAATTGTATAGTTAACAGGCTGTGGAGTTCCTCCATTAATAATACTCCATATGCCATTCTATATGGGAGAAAGCCATCACTGGCACATTTGAGAATGTTTGGAAGTACTGCATGGGTACATATTCCAAAAGCAATCAGAAGAAAGGGACAGCAAAAGGCAAGAAAGCTCAGGTTTGTGGGCTATGAGCCAGGGTCAAAAGGATATCGCTTTAGCGATGGAAGTAAAAGAGTTATAATTTCAAGGTCTGCTAATTTTGCAGAACAAAATTGGGATAGAATTAATGCAAATTCTGGGTATGTCTCACTTAATGACAGTGATCTATTTAATGACAATAACTCATCTAATGATGAAAACATCATTATTGAAGATGTCAATGTTCAGGGAGGAGAGGCTGAACAAGACATGAAGCCAGAAGGAGTTGAGACACAGGAGCAGTTAATACCACGTAGGTCAGAGCGATGTAACAAAGGAATTCTGCCTGACAGGTATTCTGCCAGCAAGGTAAAGGTTTGCAATGTGTGGTACGAGCCAAGAAGTTATAAAGAAGTGTTGGCATTACCAAAAGCTGAACAAGAAAGATGGAAGGAGGCCATGGATAAAGAGATGAAATCCATGGGAGACCATGAAGTATTTAAATCAGTGACTTTGCCACAGGGAACCAAAGCTGTGGGTTGTAAGTGGGTATAGAAGAAAAAGGTATTGCCAAATAATGATGTACAGTATAAGGTTAGTGGCACAAAGTTTTTTCACTATTAAAGAATGTGTTAAGTCAATAGGTCTGATGTCTCTTCCTGTCATGAAGGGAGGAGTGTTGGAATATTCATGAGCAGGAAGAGTCATGTGGTAACTCAGTCAGCCAATGTGAAGAAAGTGCTACTGAGTCTGTGCAAAAAGGGTATTGAGTTAGGAGCTGGATTTCCAGTCTCAGTTTTGTCTCTGGTCTGTCTCTGTAAGAAGTCTTCAATTAAGTTACGTTGCTGTAAAGAAGAATGTATGGTAATGTAAATATTTTGATATAAAGAAGTTATTTTTAATCAGCTAAATGCAGTCAACTGTGAGAGCTTCTGATTTATTTTTTTACCAATAGAGAAATTAAAATTCTCTAACACTCTTTCTCATGCCCACCTCCTTCTGAAGGAAGAATTTGAACCCTCCCTCCCATATTTTCTCTCTTCCATATATTCATCAAACAAGGAAAAGCCTCCAGAGACAGAAAAGACAAACTGCTGAGTGAACTAGCTTAAAAAAGAACATTCCCCTTACGAATTAGCTACTGGCTAGAAAGGAAAGTAAGGAGCGCATCTGGCACTTATGGAAGAAAAAAAAATGTAAAAAAAAATGTAAGTACTGGCTGCCAGCTAAGGCAGCCTCCCCAAATGGCTCCATTCATAAGTAAAGGAATGCTACAGGCAAAATCCATTCAGGAGAAAAATACTTCAAAATCCCTTGCAGCAAAACTTACAGCTAACAACATCAGAGCAATAGAAACTAACAGGAGACATCAGCCAAATAGAAATTGCCAAACACTCCTTAAGAACACAAAGCCCACAATGCACAAATCCCAGAACTTCAAAGTCACAAAAGCACATAAGAATCCTTCCACTCTCCATCTCATTCCCTCCTCTGTGCCTCACCTCCAGCCATTGCTGTCTTTTTTCATTCCTCTTGGAGGGTGACCCCTCCCCGATGCATTTATTTCCTGTTTGCTGCTGCCAGCACAGGTGGCTGCCACAGCAGTTGTAGATCTGCTCATGGCCAGCCTGCTTGATTCCCCCCTCCCTCCTTCCCCCTCCCCCTTTCCCCCTCCCCCTCCTTCTTTTTTTTTTAAACAAGTTTTATTGTTTTTTTCATTTTACAGGCAAGTGCTTAAGAAACAATGTGGTGGCAGGGCAATCAATTATCCACACAACAAAGTCATACTCATAAAGTTCAGATTAAGTCATTAAAAACCCCCTCTCTTTTCCCTCTAATAACATATTATATTCAAATTAATATATTTCAATACAACTAGATCAATCATATCAATCCTCAATAACCTTTCATCTAGATGGATCCACAAATCCAGATCCTGTATGAAGCTTACTATTTCAATTACTATATTCCATATTTCTAATCTAAGTACATAGTTAACACTTCGGGAGTCTCCCCATTACCTTTTTCCTTAACATATTCAATAAACATTTATTAATATCATTTCTTCTTTTTCCCTATTCTTCTTCCATTACAAAGTGACTATCAGTTCTAATATATATATATAAAAATATATTAGTTCATATCAGAAAAGAAAAAAAAAGAAAAGAAAAACAAAACAGAAAAAAGTGAAAAAAATACCTTTCTATTTCTATTATACTTTATACTGTAACAATCAATCCCTCAATATCTATATCACATTTCTTTAACCTCCTCAAAGTTACTATATCTAAAACATATTAATACATAGACAAACACCTTATTATTAAGTTCAGACCTTTAATTAATTTTTATTCAATCCTCCTTCTTCGGTGCAGCTGGCTCCACCTCCTCCCAAGGCTGCTGCTTTTTTTCTCTCTCCCTCTCCTGCCCAAACTGCCTCCTTTTATAGGCTGTCCTGTCTCCGCTCCCTTCCTCCTTTCTCATGGGGGAGGGTGAGCCAGAAGTGAGCCTGGGGCCTTTGTAGCTCCAGAGGACTCTCTCATTGTAAGTCCTTGCCTGTGCTGGCTCTTTCCCTCCCCCACTACACTTGGCTAGGCAGGGCTGCATACCACCTGTCACTCATTAATGTACCACAAGTAGTATGCGTACCACCGGTTGAAAAGCCCTGAACTAGGAGACAAACTCTGCAGCAAGTGGGACATCAAACAGATTCCTAACCAACTTAGCTGACAACTTTGTCATCCAAAAGGTAGAGGAGGGAACTAGAGGAAAAGCTATACTCGACCTAATTCTTACTAATAGAGAAGAAGTGATAGAGGGAGTTGAAATTGCCGGAACCTTGGGTGAGAGTGACCATGTCATACTGGAATTTCAATATAATGCAAATACAAGCAATAGAATATAATCCAACCAGTGTCCTAAAGTTTAAAAGAGCTGATTTTAGCAAACTCAGAGAGAGTCTAAGTAAACTTTCATGGATAAAAATCCTAAAGGGGAAAACAACTCAAGAAGTGTGGGAAACACTGAAAAATATGATCATAAAAGCCCAATCCAACACAATACCACTGAAAAAGAAAAACAAGAAATCCAAGAAGAAACCAGCATGGTTGCACAAAGATCTCGCTGACAAACTGAAAGACAAAAGGGACAATTACAAAAAATGGAAAGAGGGACACGTAACTAAGGCAGAATATCAATAGATAGCCAGAATCTGCAAAGACAAAGTCAGTAAAGCAAAGGCTCAGAATGAACAAAGATTTGCAACAAAAGTCAAAGATAATAAAACAAGTTTATTTCAACATATAAATAACAAGAAAAAGGTTAGGGAAACAGTAGGTCCACTTAAGAGAGAAGATGGCAAGGAAGTAACAGGCAGTAGAGAGAAAGCAGAGCTGCTTAACTCATTCTTTGCATCAGTCTTCACACAAAAAGAAACTATAGCCCAACCTACCAAAACCATAACTGTAAAAGACAGACTAGAAATAAAAATTAAAATAAGCAAGAAAATGGTTAGAGAACACCTATCTGATCTTGATGAATATAAATCACCAGGACCTGATGGATTACATCCCAGAGTTCTTAAAGAGCTGGCAGACGTTATCTCAGAACCATTGTACCATACCTTTAAAAAAATCCTGGAGCACCAGGGGACTACCAGAGGAGTGGAAAAGAGCTGATGTGCTTCCCATATTCAAAAAAAAAAAGGGGGGGGGGACGATCCAGGAAACTACAGACCAATCAGCCTAACATCAATACCTGGGAAGATACTGGAAAAATAATATCAACATCCAGATCTGGGAACATCTAGAAACAAATAAAGTTATAATTAGAAGCTAGCACGGGTTTCTTAAAAACATATCATGCCAAACCAAACTTATTTCATTCTTTGACAAAGTGTCTAAATTAGTAGACCAGTGAAATGCTGTGGATGTAGTCAGGGCTTTTTTTGTCATAGAACGTCCAGAACGGAGTTCCAGCACCTTTTTGGGATGGAACCTTGTAGGGTAGGCAAGGCGGGTTGTATGATGTGTGAGTTCCAGCACCTTTTTTTTTTTTTTTTACAAAAAAAGCACTGGATGTAGTATACTTAGACTTCAGAAAGGCATTCGACAAAGTAGACCACAACCTACAGTACTTCTTGGTAAACTAGAAAAATGTGGGATAGACAGCATCACCACCAGATGGATTTGTAACTGGCTGACAAACCGTACTCAATGAGTTAATAGTACTATATCTACATGGAGGGAAGTGAGCAGTGGGTTACCACAAGGTTCCGTCTTAGGCCCAGTACTCTTTGATATTTTCATAAATGATTTAGATGAGGGAATAGAAGGGGAACTCATCAGATTTGCAGATGACACTAAGGTGGCAGGAATACCCATCACTCCAGAAGACAAGCTCAGGATCCAAAAAGATCTTGACAGATTTGAACAATGGGCCCTATCCAACATGAAATTTAATGTGGAGAAAAGCAAAATTTTACACTTAGGCAGGAAAAACCAAACGTACAAATACAGATTAGGCAAAACCTGGCTCAAAAACAGTAACTGTGAGAGGGACTGTGGAGTCCTAGTGGATGATCACTTAAACATGAGCCAGCAGTGTGTGGCAGCAGCCAAAAAAGCTAATACAATCCTTGGTTGTATAAAGAGAGGAATAGAATCAAAATCATGTGAAGTATTAGTACTGCTTGATAAATCCTTAGTAAGACCACACCTAGAATACTGCATCCAGTTTTGGTCACCACGTTACAAAAAAGATGTTGAGATTTTGGAAAAAGTGCAAAGAAGAGTAACTAAGATGATTAAGACCCTGGAGACAAAGACATATGAAGAACGGTTGCAGGAATTGGGTATGGCTAGTCTAGAGAAAAGAAGGACTAGGGTTCACATGATAGCAGTATTCTAGTATTTGAGGGGCTGCCACAAAGAAGAGGGGGTCAACTTATTTTTCAAAGCACCAGAAGGCAAGACAAGAAACAATGTATGGAAACTAATCAAGGAGAGAAGCAACCTAGAACTAAGGAGAAACTTCGTAAGAGTGAGGACAATTATGTCCAATTGAGTTTGTTAAAATCAGCTCATTTAAAGTTTAAGACACTGGTTGGATTATATTCTATTGCTTGTGTCTACATTATATTGAATTCCAATATGATGTGGTCAGTCTCACTCAAGGATCCAGCAACTTCAACTCCCTCTACTGTATCACTTCTTCTCAATTAGTAAGAAATAGGTCCAGTATAGCTTTCCCTCTAGTTCCCCGCTGTGGAGGAATTTGCACATGCAGCAAACTGCCATGCATTGCCCCCCACAAACCTCATAACCTTTTGATACCCTTTGTCCCAAGGAAGCAGCCAAAAGATCACCCCCTTTTGATTTAATATCTTACCCACCTAAATAAATAATATGCTTTAAGTTCCCCCTTATCTCTTCCTGTCTTTATCTCTTCTTGTCTTTATCAGTTCTTTCTCCTTTTCTAATTTACCTGTATTTGTTTTTACCTGCTCTCAACAGGTAATGTGTTACTAGAAAATAATTGCTTATATGAAGGAATTTTTCAATTACTTTATGTCAACAGCTAAAGGTTAAAGTTCTAAATGTAAAATGTCAGCAGTTAATGGTAAAGCCTATGTATGTAAAAAGTATATAAGAAACAATAAACTCAGAGTTTTGTCAAGCTGTGCGAAGATGTGTCATGCAGCTTCAAACCTCTGCTCAAGACATGCCTGAGTCTTTTTCTTAGCATCGTTACAAATGGCGCCTTGAACTGGGACATCCCCTTCCGAGGGAAAGCAGCAACCAACATATTTACAGTCGTCTGGAACAGACCCCTTGGTGCACCTTCTCGTCTTCTCATCCTGCGAGATTTCTCAAACTGTAAGTATGGGCTGCGATATATCTCACCATCAGCAAAAGCATGTAAGAGAGTTAAAGTTTCTCTTACACAAATCGGGCATGACCATGCCTGAAAGGGAGCTTAGGAAGCTGGTGAGTGAGATAGGAAAAAACTGTCCTTGGTATCCTGAAAGGGGGACACTCCAACTTAAGGATTGGGAAAGAATAGGTAACACCCTTCATCAGGAACCCCGAGCCTCAGTGGATGTTTTGCATTGTTGGCATCAATGTCGCCATGCAGTGGAAAAATATGGAGCTGATGCAGTACAATTAAGTTCTACTCCCTCTCCAGGTTTTAATCATGAAAAGGTTTCAGTTCCATCAGCTCCTATATCTTCCACGATAGATGTAACACCTTCAGAGCAAAAGAATTCTAGATCTTATGTTTCTATTCGCCATGTATTAGAAAATCAAATGGCGAAAGGAGAGGGAGATATGCAGGAAATAGTTTGTCCTGTACATTTGACTGGGCAGGTAGATGAGAATGGAGCCCCAGTGGTTGAATATGGACCACTTTCTTATGCAATCTTAACAGAATTGCGTAAGGGTATAAGAGATACTGGGTTAGGTAGTTCTTATGTGCAAGGTCTGTTAGAAGCAACAATGAGGAATCATGTTTTGGTACCAGAAGATTGGAAAACAACAATTTGTATGTTATTAACACCAGCTCAGTATGTGGTATGGGATAGTGAGTTTAGACATCAATGTGCATTAACAGCAGCAACTTCTGGAGGTGCTTACCTCCCAGAGCAGTTATATGGCTCTGGTGATTACACTCCAGTGGATGCACAAATTGTTTTGCCTATAGCTACTCTTCAAATATCCTCTGAATGTGCTTACAAAGCTTTTGGAAAAGTTCCTATAACTGGGAAACCATCTCAAGCATTTTCAAATATTCGTCAAAAGGCAAATGAACCATATGCAGATTTTATTAACCGTCTGCAAGATGCCTTGAGATGACAAATTGATAATCCTGATGCCCAAGCTGAATTGCTTATGAAATTGGCTAAAGAAAATGCCACCTCTGAATGTAAACGGGCCATCATTGGATTGGGAGCTCAACCAGATTTAGCAGAAATGATCAAAGCATGTCAGGACATAGGGACTGTTTCTTTTCAAACTAATCTCTTAGCTGCAGCTCTTATAAAACCTCAGGGGAAATGTTATAATTGTGGTAAAATTGGACACTTTAAACAGGATTGCAGAAATCCTGGGGGAGGAAAGTATGCCTCCCGACCATTTAAAAATAATGCTGGGAGACGTCCAAAAACAAAATGCCCTAAGTGTAATAAGGGATTTCATTGGGCTAATGAATGTAGGTTGGGAAACTTCAAAGCAGGCCGGTCTCTGGCCCCGGTCCAAACAGAGACCCTTCAGTAATTCCATCAACAATTAACAACAGCCCTGCTGCCACTAGAGGGAGTGCTGGGACAGATTTAACTATCCAACAAGAAGTATGTTTCAAATTTCCAGGAGAAATACAAATAGTTCCTTCACAACTTTCTGGACCTCTCCCTTCTGGATATGTTGGATTAATTTTGCCTCGATCTAGCATGGGAAAAAAGGGAATTTTTGTAATACCTGGAGTAATTGATTCTGACTATACAGGTGTCATCTTTATTCAATTATAGACTAACATGCCACAGACTTTGCCAAGTAATACTAGTCCTGCACAATTACTCCATTTGCCCTATTTTGTCCCTGCAGGGGGTCATGATAGGGATCGAGGGGACGGCAGGTTTGGTTTCACAGATCCTGTTGTAATTGCATTAACCACCCCAATCACCACCCAGTGACCCCGTCAGACAGTCTTTTTTCAGAGTAAGCCTTTTGAGGGCATAATTGATACAGGGGCTGATGTTTCAGTAATTTCAACTAAAGATTGGCTTGCATCTTGGCCCACTGACCCATGCCCTAGTGTTTGGGGTGTAGGAGGGCGACAAGGTGCACGACAAAGTACACAATTTCTTTCTGCAAGTCTTCCTAATTCTACTGTAACTGTTCAACTTCGTCCTTTCATTCTTGACATTCATGTCAACCTTTGGGGACGAGACTTGCTTAGTAAATGGGGGGCTACCGTCACCTTCGATGAATAAAGTGTCTGCCTTACCCTTAACTTGGTTAAATACTACCCCTGTTTGGGTGGAACAATGGCCTCTTCCTCTGTACAAATTACAGGCCTTAAAAATTCTTGTTCAAGAACAATTACAAGCCAAACACATTGCCCCTTCCACTAGTCCATGGAATACTCCAGTTTTTGTTATCAAAAAGAAGTAGTGAGAAGTTTGTAACAAAATTTTTTTCCTGTCTCTTTTGTTTTTCAACTGGCTGTGTTGCTTTAAGAGCAAGAGAGACCAAAAGAAAGAAAGGGGGGGGGGGGGGAACTGTTCGTTTTAAACTTTTTTTTTCCTTCTCTGCTTAGAATTCCAGTTTGCGAATGGAGATGAAATTTAATCCCCGCTCTTGCAGTTTCAGCTGGCAAAATTTAAGTTTTGTAAATGTTTAACCTACTTAATAGAAATTTGTTTCCATCTTTGATTAACTTGGAATTCAACTTATTGACCAAAGGAAAACAACCTGGAGATCTCATTTGTAGTTCCAGCATTTACCACAGTTGAGCAAATTAAGTACTTGAGTACTCAATTTGTGGACAGAATTCCATATAAAATTTGTCACTTAACACTTTTGATATTTCTTACTAGTAAGCTACTTACGGGAGTATTAGCTGTGTTAGAAGCGCAAAAAGTATATTGTATTGAATGGCTTTACTTATCCCATCCCAAAATGTTTTATCTTTTATCCAGACTGTTGCTGAAATAACCTCAGGACACAATCAAGCTTGTCCTTGAAATGGGACTGATTTAATTAATATTGTTCTTCTTATCCCAAAATTTGATTTTCAATTTTATTTTCAGAATAACTTATCTCTTCTGCTGCTATTTTAGCTTTCCACACCTTTTCTCAACAGACTTTTAACTTAATCTCTGACTCTCATTATGTGTGACAACTTATTTTTAATCTTACAGGTGCTTACATCATGCCCAGGATCAACCCCAATCTTATGGCTTTGTTTTTAACTTTACAGCAGCTATCCTTTGTTTCTCACATATGTATCGGTCCTTTAAGGACTGCCTTCATAAACAATTAAAAAAGGAGGGATCCAGGGTGTTATGTCCTGAGCCTGTGGAAGCAGGCTCGGGGCATTGCAACGGTCCTGGGCAGGTGCAAGCTGCCCGGGACCAGACTGGTTGTCGCCAGCGCTCGTGTGCATGCGCGGGTTCTGGCGTGCCAAATGTTGCAATTTGGCCCGGGAATCGCCTATAAAAGAGGCAGGGAGATTTGGGCGTTGTCAGCGTCTTGTAACCAGTATGCTGAACAGAAATAAAGAGTTCCTGAGAACTACAACTGCTTCTCGTGTCATTGCCATTTCGCGAAGGACTTAACACTGGCTACGAAGGTGGGATTGCCTTACATCGACCGAAGACAGGTGTAAGCTTACCCGAGAGTCCTGAGCAGTAGGAACGGCGTTGACTCGGCAGCTACCCGCCAATCTAGCGAGCATCGGGGGTAGGCTGGCTGATAGACCCTTCCTTTTCTACAAAAATGGCAAAAGTTGGAAGAATTTCAGAATTCGATGTCTCGCATCCGGAAAGATGGGAGTCCTACGTAGCCAGGGTGGAAAACTATCTTAAAGTCAATCAAGTAAGAGAAGATAGTTTAAAAGCCACCACCCTGCTGTGCGTTTGCGGTCAAGACACATTCGAAATCGCTGAAAATATAGCAGCACCTGTACCTCTAGAATCTGTTAACTACACAGATCTCAAAAAACTACTAAAGGAACACTTCGAGCCCAAGTTGTCCGTCATCGCTTGGCGCCACACCTTTGAACAGAGGGATCAGCGACCCGGAGAATCAGCCAAAGAATACATTGCTGCGCTGAGAAAAGCCGCTAAACACTGCGAGTTCAAGGATCTAGAAGAACGGCTGAGAGACAGATTTGTATGCGGACTGAGGCATAGAGAATTACAGCAGAGACTTTTTGCTAAAGAAGACTTATCATTCCAAGATGCCTTGAGAGAGGTTACTGCAGAAGAGGCAGCAGGCGGCACCATCAAGAACATGAGGCCGATCAGAAGCACTCCAGAAGCTGTGTCCGTGCACCAGGAAGGAGTCCAAAGGAACCCAGAGGAGGATCCTGACAATGAAGTAGACCGTCTCTACCCCACGAAAGAAGGGAAACAGAAAGAAAGCTCTTCAGCTCTCCCCAAGTGCCTCGGTTGTGGAGGTCGCCACAAGAGGACTGACTGTAGATTCCGCTCCGCTATCTGTAGAGCATGCGGAAAACAGGGACACATTGCAGCTGTGTGTCTGGGCCGTCAGAAGGTACAACCTCGGGAAGAATTGCGCCTGAAAGGTACCAGGGTCCCCAGCCAAAACAGGGTGGGTTTCTGCGCTTCACGAAGAAGCATTTATAGGACAGGCACACACAAGCCCATCAAGAAAAAGCTGTCACTTAAAGTGAAGCTACAAGGGGTTCCATTGGCTATGGAACTGGATACGGGGTCTGCACTTTCAATCATTTCCATGCACACATTTAGGAAGATTTGTTCTGGCAGCGGATTTCAGGCCAAGCTGAGGCCTTCCGACATTGTGTTAACAGACTTTCAAAACTCCAGAGTGTGTGTTAAGGGGGAGGCCACCCTTAACGTACAGTATAAGGATTTTGAAGGTCCACTAGATGTAATAGTAGTAGGGGGTGAACGAACGAGTCTCATAGGACTCGATTGGTTTGAGGCCTTGGGAATACATGTCACAGGGCTCAATAGCTTGCAAACAATTGACCTACAAGAAGTCTGCAAAGAATTTGCAGATGTTTTCAGCCCCCAGCTGGGCACGTACAAAGGACCCCCTGTGTCACTGAAGTTAGACCCCACTGTCACCCCTATTAGAATTAAAGCAAGAAGGGTCCCTTTTGCTTTGAAGGGTAAAATTGACACCGAGTTGGACAAATTGATTCAGCAAGGAGTTTTAGAACCTGTCGACTCCAGTCCTTGGGAGACCCCCATTGTCACGCCTCTTAAGGCAAATGGGGACATTCGCATCTGTGCAGATTACAAATGCACTCTGAATAAGGCATTGCAGCAACATGCCTATCCTGTTCCTGTGGTCAGTCATATCCTGGCCTCCCTCAAGGGGGGGCACGTTTTTGCAAAGCTTGACCTAGCTCAAGCGTATCAACAGCTGCCTGTTGATGATGCTGCTGCTGTAGCTCAAACCATTGTGACCCACAGGGGGGCATTCAAGGTAAAGAGGTTACAATTTGGAGTAAATGTCGCTCCTGGAATTTTCCAAAGCGTAATGGAAAACACACTACGGGGTATACCAGGGGTTTGCCCCTACTTTGATGATGTCTTAATTGCAGGAGACTCTACACACAACTTAGCTGAGAGATTAAGGGCTGTCCTGCTGAGGTTCAGGGAAACGGGCCTCAAACTTAAGAAGGACAAATGTAAAATTGGGGTGCCTTCTACAGATTTTCTGGGATTCAAAATTGATGCTACCGGGATTCACCCTGCTGAATCCAAATTGAAAGCTATTATGCATGCTCCTAGGCCAAAGTCCAAGGCCGAACTACAGGCCTTTCTGCGCCTTCTGAACTTCTACAACTCTTTCCTTCCAAACAAGGCTAGTGTAGCCGAGCCTCTTCATAGGCTCTTGGACAAACAGGCAGTGTGGCAGTGGTCACAAAAACATGAAGCAAGTTTCATTGAGGTTAAGGCCTTACTCACTTCTAACAGTGTGCTTGCACATTTCATTGAATCCCTTCCTGTGTGCATCGCTTGTGATGCTTCTCCTTATGGGGTGGGAGCCGTACTAAGCCACCTCAGATCAGATGGAACTCAGGTTCCTGTTGCATATTACTCCAGAACCTTGTCTTCTGCAGAGCGAAATTATGCTCAAATTGACAGGGAGGCTTTAGCTGTTGTTGCTGGAATCAAAAAATTCCATGATTTCCTATATGGCAGGCATTTCACGGTCTTCACTGACCACAAGCCTTTGTTGGGGCTGTTTACTACACATAAACAAACTCCCCAAATCATCTCCCCCAGAATGCTGAGATGGTCTATCTTTCTGTCTGCCTACGATTTTTCCTTACTTCACAAACCTGGGAAAGAAATGGGCCATGCTGACAGCCTCAGTAGATTACCCCTGCCGGTAATAGAAGCTGACCCTGCACCAACAATCAATATCCTCTCCATTCAGGCCTTGCCTGAGTCCCCTTTAGATGCCAGGGATGTGGCTGCTGAATCAGCCACAGATCTCACACTTTCGCGTGTCCTTTCTTGGGTTTTATCTGGATGGCCAGAGAGCTGTCCAGGCACTGAGTTTCAGAGTTTCTGGTCTAAAAGGAACGAGTTATCCACCTTCCAGGGATGTCTGCTTTGGGGGAGCAGAGTTGTCATTCCTGCCTCAATGAGGACTAGGGAGGGAACCTCCACGAGGGTCATCCTGGCATTGTACGTATGAAGGCGCTTGCGCGCAGCCATTTGTGGTGGCCTGGGTTAGACAGAGACATTGAAGCTAAGGTGCATGTATGCCACCTTTGTCAACGCTCGCGCCCTGAAATGCCCCAAGCTCCTGTACATAGATGGGAGGAAACACAGTCTCCATGGTCTAGGGTGCACATTGACTACGCTGGGCCCTTTCAGGGTCAATTCTTCTTGGTCCTAGTTGATAGCCATTCAAAATGGCTTGAGGTTGTACCTGTCTCTTCCACCACCACTGCAAAGACTACTCAAGTACTGAGGGGGATTTTTGCTGCACACGGGCTTCCTGATGTCCTCGTATCTGACAATGGCCCTCAATTCACTTCTTCCGAATTCCAAGCTTTCTTACAGGCCAACATGATTCGTCATGCCACCTCTGCGCCTTTCCACCCATCCACCAACGGTATGGCTGAACGCATGGTTCGCATCACCAAGGACACCTTGAAGAAAATTACCTATGGAGACTGGCATCACAGGTTGGCTGACTTCCTCCTTTCTTATCGCACTACACCTTCCACTTCTACCGGGAGGAGCCCAGCTGAACTTCGTTGGGGGCGCAAACTGACTACCAAGCTTGACCGGTTGCACCCGGACAGACTACCTTCTAAAATCACACACCCCAGGGCTCCTAGACAACTGCTAGTGGGTGCCCCGGTTTGGACTCGTAACTACGGGCCTGGTCATTCATGGGTCCCTGCCACTGTATCCAGGGTCACAGGTCCTTTGTCCTACGAGGTGTCCCTGGACAACGGTCGTGTCCTGCGACGACACATCGACCAGCTCCGCACTAGACGGGACCTTCCCACTGAGACTCCTGGTTCTTTTCCAGGGGGGGAGGGGGACCCCTTTGGGCAAAGGGAAGAGTGTGGGCTGCCGCCTATCAGTAACGAGGGAGCTACAGACAGCTCATTCCGAGATTCCACGAGTGCTCCAAACAGGAATCCATGGAGCCCAACTAGAACTCAGGCACCAGTGCCTACTCCAGCCAGGGAGTCACCCCGGGGGCATAATCACTACTCACCCGCTTCACTCAGTACTCCAGTCAGGGAGGATATCTGGGAGCGTCCAAACAACCCACACCCTGCAAGAGAGCTGGCACACATTCCGTCCAGTTGGCCCGACACTACCCCTGTCCCTAGAAGGGGGCAAGCACACAGGGAGGTGGTTGAGGAACCAAATCCCGACTACAACACCTCTGACATCACTCAGGGGACAACTGAGTTTTGGGACAGCACTGAAACCCCAACAAGCCCGGGTACAGAACAGGAACGAGGGGAAAGACAACCTCTTGACAGGTCTAGGACAGACCTGGGAGGTTCTACAGAATTGCCCAACAGTGACAGTCACTTAAGAGGGCCAGAGAGCCTGCAGCCAGGCAGGACAACCAGGTCAAACAGAGAAAGAAGCCCTGGCCTGACGAGCCCGGTGGGCAAGCAAGCAGGCCAGGCATTGGAGCACAGTCCTTGGGAATCACCAGGGTGTAGCAAGGGGGACAAGCATACATCACCCCTCAGTCAAGGGGTACTTGGTAGGTACCCAGAAGTCAGGAGGTCACAGAGAGCCAGAAGATCTCCTAAGTATTTAGAAGATTTTGTAACTCTACTGGCAAAACAGAGTTAACAGAGAGTATTCCTGTACACATAGGAAAACAGAACACTGGGAACAATAGAAGCAGAGGGGATGACTGGTACAAAGTAGTATGGGCACCACGCTCGTATTGGATTGTATATTATTATTGTATGATCATAGTCTTAGCCGGGGGGGAAGGGGTGTTATGTCCTGAGCCTGTGGAAGCAGGCTCGGGGCATTGCAACGGTCCTGGGCAGGTGCAAGCTGCCCGGGACCAGACTGGTTGTCGCCAGCGCTCGCACGCATGCGCGGGTGCTGGTGCTCCAAATGTTGCAATTTGGCCCGGGAATCGCCTATAAAAGAGGCAGGGAGATTTGGGCGTTGTCGGCGTCTTGTAACCAGTATGCTGAACAGAAATAAAGAGTTCCTGAGAACTACAACTGCTTCTCGTGTCATTGCCATTTCGCGAAGGACTTAACACAGGGTACCTAATTTGTGTCAAATCAATAAAGTCTTAATAACTTTAAACCAACTAAATATTTCTTTTCAAAACACTACTGCCTACCAGCGTCACTTTCAGCAGAAAGCTGTGCTCCCTAATCCATTGGTATATTATCAGCAATTGCCTGATAAAACCTGGTTAGATCCAATTCCCTTACTAACTTGGGGGTGAGGCTATGCTCTGTGCTTGCTCCTACAGGCCCTCTCTAGATTCCAGCCTGGTGTGTGCAACCAGCCAAAGATGTCATGGCATCAAGTCCAGAACCCAATACTGGAAATGAAGCAGGTGACTCTTCAGACAGCACAACGTCCCTTTCGTTCTCGCCATCGCAGTCGGCCAACGACCTGGGGCGATGTGAAGAACCTAACATCCAAAGCGCAGGAGGTTCTGAGACAACAGGGAAAAGAACCTACACCAGAGAATTTATGCGCTGCCTTATTTGTGGTTTTGACTGCAAATTCCTTAGTTATTCTTTGCCTCTCTTCCCTTCTTAATTGCTACGTGGGGGCTGAAGCTTTCCCACCTCATCCTTTAGAATCACGGATGAAATATAATATTTGGGTGTAATTAGCTAATGTAACACAAGTGACAGACTTTTGTATTTCTGAATCATATGACATGGAAAATCTACTCTCTACCTGTCTTATACCTGTGTGTGTCCCAGCTTCAGTTTTTTTATGTTATTTCAATGTTTCTGATCAATCTGGCGTTATTCAAAAGCAAATTAATGTTTTACATAACTTGGCTTCTGATTTAAAAATTGATACCATAGGAAATTGGTGGAGTGCTCTATGGTCATGGCTTCCCATTGGCCTTCTTGGAAAGATTGTTCAATATCTCATTATAATAGTTGCTATCCTTATCAGCTGTTGTTGTTTATTTCAATGTCTTTTTTCTTTACTTAATAAGATGTCTTGCAATCTTCCATACTAAGCTAAGACCCACTAACTACTCCTGCTTGGAATGTCTTCATTAATAAAATAAAGGAAAGTGAGTTGTGGAGGAATTTGCATGTGCAGCAAACTACCATGCATTGCCCCCCACAAACCTCATAACCTTTTGATACCCTTTGTCCCAAGGAAGCAGCCAAAAGATCACCCCCTTTTGACTTAATATCTTACCCACCTAAATAAATAATATGCTTTAAGTTCCCCCTTATCTCTTCCTGTCTTTATCTCTTCTTGTCTTTATCAGTTCTTTCTCCTTTTCTAATTTACCTGTATTTGTTTTTACCTGCTCTCAACAGGTAATGTGTTACTAGAAAATAATTGCTTATATGAAGGAATTTTTCAATTACTTTATGTCAACAGCTAAAGGTTAAAGTTCTAAATGTAAAATGTCAGCAGTTAATGGTAAAGCCTATGTATGTAAAAAGTATATAAGAAACAATAAACTCAGAGTTTTGTCAAGCTGTGTGAAGATGTGTCATGCAGCTTCAAACCTCTGCTCAAGACATGCCTGAGTCTTTTTCTTAGCATCGTTACACCCCGCTCTACCGTTTGGATGACAAAGTTGTCAGCTAAGTTGGTTAGGAATCTGTCCCACTTGCTGCAGAGTTTGTCTCCCAGTTGATATCAGAGTATTTAAAGTCTCCTATTAGTACTGTGGTATGTTTCCTACATACATTTGTTAATTGATTAGCAAACAGTTCATCTATTTCTTCTGCTTGGTTGGGTGGCCTGTAATATACAGGTAGTTCTCGACTTACAACAGTTCACTTAGTGACCATTCAAAGTTACAACGGCATTGAAAAAAGTGACTTATGACCGTTTTTCACAGTTATGACATTTCCAGCATCCCCATGGTCACGTGATCAAAATTTAGATGCCTGGCAACTGGTTCATATTTATGACCATTGCTGTGTCCCAAGGTCATGTGATCACCTTTTGCAACTTTCTGACAAGGTCATTGGGGAAGCCAGCTTCACTTAACCAGTTTACTAACTGATCAACTGCAGTGATTCACTTAACAACTGAGGCAAGAGAGGTTATAAAATGAGGCAAAATTCACTTAACAAATGTCTCACTTAACAATAGAAATTTTGGGCTCAATTGTGGTCGTAAGTCGAGGACTACCTGTACTCCTATAGCAATGTCATTTTTTCCCCTTTCATATTGACCCATATGGATCCAAGGAGGTTTTTATCCTTGGTTGTGTGTATTTCTGTAGAGCTGTAGTGAACTTTTATATATAATGCAACTCCACCTCCTCTTTTGTTAGGTCTGTTTCTTTTAAATAGTTTGTATCCTTCCATCAGTACATTCCAGTCATGAGTTTCATCCCACCAAGTTTCAGTAATGGCAACTATATCATATCTGCCTTCATGTACTAATTGTCAAGGTTGAATTGCTAAGATGCTTGCTAACCTCTGTAGCTGCTCAACCTGGCATAGAAACAGAGGGGAGGGGAGTCTGGGAAAGAAATGGGAGTTTCAAGAAGCTGTCCATGGACTGTGAGAACCAAGGTCATCCAAAGCAGGTGTCTGGCAGAGAAGTGGACCGTTTCCATAACAAACAGAAAGAATGTGATTGGGCAATGTGAACACATGGTGGGTGGGGGTTATGAAAAGCTATTGCTAACTAACGAGAATTTTGTGTGGGAAAACTAGAGTTGATTTTACTTCTTCAGTGCTGGGATGTGTATTCAATAAAAAATTATCTCTTATGGCAGAGGTCCCCAATCCTTTGGGTGCCAGGGACCGGTTCCATGGAGAGAGGTTTTTGTGTGCTGCCTGCATCTTGCAGATGGGGCTTTGCTTGTTTGTGTGGACCGGTTGCTGGCATGCTGTGGCCCGGTACTGGTCCACAGACTGGGGGTTGGGGACCCCCATCTTATGGCACCTCAAGGCCATAGAGTTTCTTAAATGTTGAATTCACCAGCTGGAAGGTTGACACTAATACTTCAAGTTCACCCTGATCGTTCCCTAAACTTTGAGCCTTAGTGTACAGGCATTTGACTCCTTTATGGGTCTTGGGTATGTTTCTTATATCTCCTACTTTGTAAGTGGGATTTCCATCCTTTCCATCACTCTCTACTTCATTATGCTTTTCTTTTTTTATTTCTTCTTTCTCTTTACTCCCTACATCCTCATGTGATTGGCTATCTAGTGGTTTTTGGTTGGAATTAGGTTCTAAAGGTTGTGAAGTTTGCCTCCCCCTCTTCAATTTTAGTTTAAAGCCCTTTTGTTAAGATGAGCCAGTGGTTTTCCGAATATATTCTTTCCAGTTCTGGTGAAGTGCAGTCCATCCCTTGCCAGTAGCCCTTCATGTAGTTAATGCAGACCATGGTCTAGGAAGCCGAAGTTCTGTTGACGACACCAGTTTTTAAGCCAGTGGTTTGTTTCTAAAATCCTTTTCTCCCTCATTGGATGTTGGCCTTTTGGTGGAAGTATAAATGAAAACACCACTTGTGCTCCTAATTCCTTTACTTTCTTCACTAGATGTTCGTAATCTCTTGTTATTGTTTTCAAATTTGTTGCTGTGTCATTGGTCCCCACATGTAGGAGAAGAATGGGGTAGTAATCCGTGGATTTGATTATTTTAGTAATGTTCTCAGTTACAGCTTTGATTTTTGCTCCAGGGAGACAATATACCTCCCTAGATTGACTGCCTGGTCTGTAGGCTATAGTTTCTGTTCCCCTAAGAACCGAATATCCTATAACCAATATTCACCTTTTTTCCCCTAGGGAAGTGTGGAATACTTTTCTTCCTATTGCAGGAATGCTGGGTTGTGCCTCTTTTTTTTTTTAGAAACTATTGATGAATGTTCTTTTGTGAGTGTCTGTATATTTTATTCCAGGGGGAGGCTATGCAAGTGATTGTTCAGTTCCAGAGGGGCTTCATTGGAGTGGGCTAGGGTAGATAGTAGGGGCTTTGCTCTTGGTTGTTGTTTGCTTCCAAAAGTGACATGTTTCCATCAGTCTTGCTCTTTAGGTACATATATAGGCTTGTTCTTGACGGAAGGTGTTTGTTCTCTATTGTGTTCAATTTGGGTGTATAGGTTTTCTTCTTTATGTTCATATACGGGATCATTTTTTTAAAGCTGTTTACTCCCTATTGTGTTTTATTTTGGTGTACTCTTCTTGTTTAGGTTGGGATTTCTCGCTTTGTTCATTGAGTTTCAGAGTGGCTAGAGTTGTCTCTAGACTCTTTACTTTTTCTTCTAGTAATTCAAGTACTTTACATTTCATATATACATAGTTTGGGTCTTCTGAGGGCATAAGCTGAAACATATGACACACTTTGCAAGTCACTATAGTGTTAGTCTCTATCTCCATGACTTTTTTCTTTGCTAAAAAATTAAACATTTCCAAAAAATAAATATTTTCTCTGTTGCAAAGTGTCAGTTTACAATAGTTTACAAGAGTTCTTGACCTTTTGTTCTCTGTCTTGAAAAATTCATCACTATCTTACCTGTTTTAAGTGTCTGTCTCTTTTTCTGTGATTTTTTTTTAAATTTTCCTCTTAGATCATTAAGATAAAAATTTCTAAAGAATTACAAAAAGTAAAATGTGTTTTTTAAATGTTTAGTTGAAAAAAGAAATTGAAAAATTTTAGAAAAATGAAAAAGAATTTTATAAAAAATTGAAAAAAGAATTTAAAATTAAAAATATTTAAGAGTTAAAAAATTAAAATTTGAACAAAGAATTTAAAAATTGAAAAAGAAATTTAAAAATTTGAAAAAAGAGGGTTTTTTTAAAAAGGGAAATCAGAGATTTTTAAAATTTAAGAATTTATAAGAGTTCTTGGCCCTTTATGAAGTAATATGCACTTCTTTTTTATTGGAAATTTCAGGCTGTTTTCTAGGAGATGCTTTGCTGTTAACCCTCTATGCCCTGCCTTGAAAGGTTATCCCTTTCCTCTCTGTCCACAAATGTTTTGTACTTATACTTTTTTCCTGCTTTCTTGCCCTTCGGTTGCCTGGCCACTGCCGGGGTTTTCAGGTACGATGTGCTGATATAGGTACTCTGCTTCGGTGGTCCACCGCATTGCTCTCAGCTGCTGCTGGTCTGTCGCACTGCTCTCAGCTGCTACTGTGGGCACCACTGTTCAGTTGTTCCTCTGCGCTGTTCTCAGCTGCTACTGGTCCACTGCACTGCTCTTAGTCACTATGTCAAGGTTCCAACTAATGAAACCAAACACAGTAGAACACTGAGGCTTGAGAATTCCTCAAAGAACATATTTATTGGATACATAATATTGGCACGATCAAAAGTGAAACCAACTCTAAACTTTCCCCCAGAGATTCAAAGTAATTAAATTTAACAATTCCCTCCCTTCTATTATGCTACTGATCACATTATCCAATAAGTGCATTTGGTGGTCTTCTTGACAGTTCTTCTCTCTGCCTTCAGGGTCCAGTGAGAATGACCTTGGTTCCCACGGGATCATTCTATGTTTAGTCTAATAAAAGTAAAGCAACTTGATCTCCCCTCCCCCCTTCTCTTTATGTGGCAACTGAGAATGAATGGCAAAGATGGCATCAGCTAGGTTCGTTGCAGAAGTTGACAGCTGGACCCCCCTAAAGAAAAAGAAGTTCCTGCAAAATAAGTATAGGTATACATTAGGGATCTTTCCATCAGTTATGTACTGGAGACTCTTTAGGCTTCTGGGGGTGCTTATCATGAAACTTTCATATTAATCTATCTGCCTTTACTTCACTACTTTTAACCCAGGTAGCCTCTGACAAGGGATACCCTTTCTACTGCACTAGATACTGTAACTTCCCTTTATGCAGTCTAGAATCAAGGATGCATTTTATTTCATAGTGGGTCTTGCCTTCTACTAGAATTGGACCTGGTGCTTTGCGAGGGATTGGTCTCAAGGTTGAATCTGTCACAGGCTTTAGTAAACTAAAATGGAATACTGAATGAACTTTTCCCAAAAGCCAAGGAAGCTTAAGCTCAACTGTGACAGGATTTATGATTCTTACTATGGGGAAAAGGCCAATAAATTTTGGTCCCAACTTTTTACAGGGTAGCTTTAATCTTAGATATTTAGTCGATAGACTTTCTCTCCAACATGAAATGGTTCTTGAGAAGATTGCTGCTTGTCAGCTTGCTCCTTGTGGATTTTAGCGGCTTGGTTTAAAGCCTGCTTGACATTTGCCCAAGTGCTCTGTAATGATGTCATCCATTCAGTCAAGGTCTGTGAGGAGGGGGGCTCTTTAGGATATTTAGGCATGGGAACAAATTCCCTGCCCGTAGCTACTTTAAAAGGAGTAAGTCCAGTACTGCTATGCACAGTATTGTTGTAGGCCACTTCAGCAAACGGCAGGAGGTCTGCCTAGTTAGTCTGCTGATAGTTGACATAGCATCTTATGTACTGCTTCACCATTGCATTAGCTCATTCAGCAGCTCCATTCGTACTTGGATGAAAATCCAAGGAAAGACCCTGGGTTGACCCAATCAATTTCACAAGCTCCCTCCAGAATTTTGCTGTAAATTGAACCCCCGTCTGATATAATCCTTTTTGGGGCTTCATGGAGCTGGTCGATGTGCTTCAGGAACAGCTTGGCTAATTTCTGGGTGGAAGGAAGTCCAGGGCAGGCTACAAAATGAGCTTGCTTTGAAAAAAGATCAATAACAGTCCAAATCACTGTATTCCCACTGGACAACCATTTGTCTGAAATGTTATATTGTCTCCTGCTTGAGCAGTGGGTTGGACTAGAAGACCTCCAAGGTCCCTTCTGACTCTATGTTCTGTGAGGGATAAAGTCCATTGCTATCTCTTCCCAAGGTTGGAAAGGGTCCGCTACTTGTTGTAATAATCCAGGGGGTTTCCCGGGATTTTTCTTCATGGCTGCACAGGTTGCACAGCTCTTAACATAACTTTCAATGTCCTTCTTCATCCCCGGCCACCAAAATTGCCTCCTCACCAGATGCAAGATTTTCAGGAACCCAAAATGACCAGCTTGCTTAGCACTATGGCTCCGTTGTAAGGCTTGGATCCTGAGAGTGCTAGGAAGGTAGAATTTGGATCCCTTTCATGCAAGTTCATCTCTATTGGTTAATACCTGTTTGTTGGCTCTGAACCATGGGTCAGACTTGTCGTGGAAAAACCTAATGAAAAGAACACAAGACAGCAACACAAAACAATAATTCTTACTTTAAGAGTCAGAGGTTTATTTTGCTAATAATTTGGAACATAGCAAGCATAATAACACAACATCACTTACGTTAATAACCTATTGCAATGAGGTCCACTGACATAGCAACTCCAAAGGACAGCTATAGGCCAATGGCCCCGAGCTAATCTTGAGCTATCACTTTTATACCTTAATCCTAATGACCACCCAGATAGTCATTATCTTACAAAATCAGTTCCTTGTTCTTTCTTGCTGACCAGCAGTTTCCACATACACCCGTGTACATCTGAAACCTTCATCCATCTGTTACTTTCAGTTCCTCATTTCCCACAGTTTCAATGCTTATGTTCTAAATATACATATAAAACTATCTACTTTGCAATTTCAATTTGTGCATATTGCAACAGCTCAGCAAATTACAAATATTTCGTCTACATTATGAAATTATTGCACTCAAAGCTATTATTTTAAATCATCAATGTGGGTCCTCTTTTATTTGATCCAGACCTTATTTCTCCCTATAACTTGGTGGGCTATATTTTCATCTCCCACAGTCCCCACATCTTGTCCATAAGGACAACACAAATGATTATACTATAATATGCAAATAGCAAATTCCGTTTTAATCAGGCATCCTTCATTTAAGATCAAGGAGGAGAACTATATTGATTGGTAGGTGTTACAGCAGTAAGAACAGATAACTCTAGACAGGCTGAAAGGTGGGTAATTTATGCACAGGAGCATACATTGGGTCACCTGTTGTTAAAGTAATTGTTGACTACATGAAGGATCTGACAGAGGGAGCACGTGAGGCAGCGAGCCTTGAGGATGGGGTGCTGGATGTACCTGACAGAGAGGAACTACAAGAAGGCAAATTAGGGAGAGAAGCAGAGGTATGAGCATTAAATGTCATAAGGGGCACCGGAAAAGACTTAGGGGCAGCAGAGCAAGTACATTTTTTGATGATGCAAAAAATCAAATATAAAAGGAAAATGATGACTAAAACAGATAACAAAAGCAACGTGTTTT
Source organism: Crotalus adamanteus (assembly GCA_039797435.1). Lineage (NCBI taxonomy): Eukaryota > Metazoa > Chordata > Lepidosauria > Squamata > Viperidae > Crotalus > Crotalus adamanteus. The sequence continues at coordinate 45,492,651 of CM077935.1, read as the reverse complement.
TTCCCTCCTAAACCAGAAAACATGTTAGAAAGAACGCCAAAAAAATCTGCTGCAATTAAAATCCCCAAAGGAAGAAGGGGGACCATCCTTATAGTCATGCACAGCCTGCTGTATTTTGACAATGTTGTGGAATAGGCTACGGTTGCCATCAGGAATGTAGACACAGCATGAAGAGCCTATGAGTTTACAAACTCCACCTTCCTTGGCTAGGATGTAATCAAGGGCCAAGCAATTCTGCAACACAGTGGTGCACATGGCAGTAAGTTCGGAGCCTATGACCTCCAAACTGGAAGCAGTAGTATTAGCCACTGTTTCTAACAAGATGGAGAATCGTTTACATTGGTCCCATAACATGTTAATGCCCAGCATAATTGCATACCCAACAATTATGCTCGATAAGCGTCAACTAGGCCCAAATATGTATTGCTAGTAAAGTCACATGTTATTGGAACTTCGGTTGGCTGGACATCTCTGCGTTTACACAGCAGGAGTTCCTGATGATGGAGTCTCTCAAGATGGTCAGGGGCTTCAGCAGATGAAATAGGTGTGATGGTAGGACGTGCATCTGGAGGTGAGGGTTGTACAAGGCTATACAAACGGAAAGTAGTGCTAACAAATAGCAAGGCTGCAATGGTCCAAACAGCAGGCACAAGACCTTTCCTAATGCAGACAGTTTCTTGCAGATGTCTCTGAGCTTCCATGATGTTGCACTTATGTTTCTTCGTGGATTGTTGGGAGAGGTGAAGTAGGCTGATATTTGCGTTGTCTTGGTCATAGGTTATACCGAGAGGGGAAGCAGAGGTTACTAGCACTTGCTTCCTTGTCGGGCAAAAGTTCAATTTTTGCTTTGTTGGTAACAGGTGGTTGAGGTTGGCTGATATCCTCGTCTGGGGTTGTAACCTTCTTACAGTGTGAAGCATGCACCCAGGAAGGTAATCCTTGACACTTCACAGCAGTGTTGGTATTCAGGAGGATCTGGAATGGGCCCTTCCAACGAGGAGCCAGACAATTCTTTCACTGAAATGTTTTGACGAGCACCCAATTGCCAACTGTTAAAAAGTGACAGGGATGCAGAGGTTCTTTAGGAAGCATAGCAATGACCTGTGAATGACAGTCTTTTAAAGTAGCAACTAGGGCACAGAAATAGTCTAACATGACATTGTCCAGGGCGTGAATGTCAGCCAGATGAAGAAAAGATGGAGGAGAAGCAGGCAGCCCATCAGAATTTAATGAGGAGAAAGGCCAGTTACTCTAGAAGGCATCATTCTTATAGACATCAGGGTGAAATGAAGACAGTCAGGCCATTTTAAATTGATTTCATCACACAATTTAGCCAATTTGTTCTTAAGGGTGGAGTTCATGCATTCCACCTTACCTGACACTTCCGGATGATTAGGACAATGAAGCTTTTCATCTATTTGCAAAGCCTTACAAATTTCTTTAATAACCTGATTAGCAAAGTGTGTACCTTTATCACTCCCTAAGTAAATGGGAATACCAAAACGAGGCAAAAATTCTTTGAGCAGTCGTTTAGCAACAGTGACAGCATCAGCCTTTGCACAAGGGTATGCTTCCACCCAACCACTATACATACATACTAACAACAACCAAAACATATTCATAAGAACAACATTTGGGCATTTGAATAAAATCCATCTGAATATGAATGAAAGGGCCCCAGGGTGGTGGATGGGAGCCAGGTTGAGTGGGAACAGAGCGACCAATATTAAATTGTTGACAAATAGTACAGGTAGAGTAGACTTGTCTTGCCATAGCATAAACTCCAGGGGCAAACCATTCTTTGTTGATAGCTGAAGACACTCCCTCCTGGCCAACATGGGCGGGCCCATGTTGGAGATGAATAATGTAGGGCAAAAGGGAACGAGGGCAAATGGGGCGCCCATCCGAATGTCACCACACCTCTTTAGAATCAGGAGCACATGAAGCCTTTTTCCATATGTGTTGCTCGGAAGCAGGGGCAGAGCACTGGGTGGCAACCAAATGAGTAAGAGGTGGAAGGAGGAGGAGAATCCAAAAGGCATGCAACTGTAGAGGCAGGGTCAACAGGCATGAGAGCCGCCCTTTTGGCGGTGGCATCAGCTAGGGAACTATTTATTGGTCTTCACTTTGTGGTGTTCCTTGTTATCTTTTTCTGTTATATCTTTCACTACTTGCCCCTACTCACCTCTGCCTGTCCTCAGCAATGTGGCCCACATACTGCAGAAGCTTATCCTGTGTCTCTCCAGTTTGATCATCATACTTCTGCACACTGCTCAAAGTATGAAAGGGGGGATTATGTTGACCTGGAATAGGAGACAGCGTAGGAAGTATCAACTGTGAATATGTGCAGATGGCCCTGCTGTCTTTGGGCACTTGCAGAGTCATGGATGCAGGGTCATGAAAGAACAGCAAGGAAAACACCCAAGGTCCTAACCCACCCGGGAATGTACGATGTCTTTAGGGAAACACCCAAAAGGGAACATTTTTAGCTACTTCTGCTTTCTCCCTTCTTATCTACAGTGTGCCAGACTTACTGGGTGAAATCTTTATCTTATGTGTGTCAGCTTTGCTGGGTGGATTGCTTATGTAATCAGAAAGAATAAATACAAGGATTTCTTGTCATTCAGGGCTTCTCTCTTTTAGAGGAGCCCGTCTTTGTTCAGTTGAATAAAAACATAAAGCTTAAAGGCAACTTCTGGTTTCCTTTATTCTTTTTATCAAGCAAAACCTCAGAACCTGCACAACAGAATAGGGACCCATCTGCCTGTTCAAACTTCGTGGCTAGGGGCAACATTTTGGCATGAATTCTCAGTTTAAGTACTGTAGGGAGGTTGATTAGACATCTCGTGCAACCTGAGTCAGAACATCTAAGTCTGTTTGGGCCCCTGTCTTTGAAACTATAATTTTAGTGGGAATAGCGAAAGGTGGGGTGGGTTGACTTACCATTGGATCATCTTCACCATCCTCATCGCTCTCATAAGGTGCTGGAAGGGACAGGTGCTCAGTTGGAGCTCTTGCTCCATCCCTGGGATGGAGAGGAGATTTTGACAGCTTGCTATTGTTGGGCCCAATTAGACTTCTCTCATCCTTCTCATGGTGGTTTCCTCGACTTGGTAGCTGGACTGGGTGCACTCTTGATTTGGGAGGCAGGAGCCAAGCACTCTGCAACTCGGTGACATTGCTGACTGCATCTGAAGCACTTGATGGGAGCTCCAGCAGGTGCTCGGGGAGTGCTGGCTGCAGAGGCAGGCCAGAGGCGACAACCAAATAAGCGCTTCTCTGGTCCTCACTTCAGCTTTGATTCTGTGATGGCTGGCTTCTTGGGCTGATCCAGCCTGATGTCTAGGGTCACTGCCAGGCTGTACCACTCTCGGAGTTGGTTTGGAATCCCCCGGTAGATGCCCACTTGGAGTAGCTTATGGTCTAGCCCTTGCTTGAAGTAGTGGATCAGCGATCACTCTGGCCACTGTCCTAAGTGACCAGTGACTCTCCAGAATTACCGGACATATTCTTTCACCAGGTGACCATTTTGTTTCAAACGATGGAGCTCTTTTTCCACTTGTAGGGCTTGGGCTTCATCCTCAAACCTTGCCCTCAATTGCTCCATGAATAGGTTCGCGTCCAGCAATTCTGGAGCTCCCTCGTCATGCAGGTTGGTCACCCACTCAGCTGCCTCCCCCTCCAAGTTGGTTGTCACCGCATTCACCATTGTGGCATCCTCAGGGTAGGCATATGCATAGCGATCGAGGTGGGCCCACACTTGGTTTAGGAAGAAAGGTAACTTCTTGGGGTCTCCATTAAATGTGGGTTTGATAGGGGGTGGCTCGAGGTGTTGTGGAGCCAGGTACATTGGCTGCTGGGCAACTTGCCAATCCTGAGGCTGTGGCCATACCTCTCCGGAATCCCCTCTGCTGGGCTCTCGGGCTTGCGGCTCAACACTGCTGCAGAGTGCTTGGTTGGGATCGGGGGCTTGAGATCACCGCTGAATGGGGAGTGGGTGATGTAGCACGGGCCCCAGCTATGGAACTGGGACTTCGACAGGGAGGTGGAAGTGATGGATAGGCCTTGGCTTTAACCCCTGTTGAACACTCACACTGGGCGGCAGGAACCACTTCTCTGACTTCCAGCCAGTCGAACTTCTGCTTCAGCTGTTCGACCAAGTGACTGTGGACTGCCGTTTGGTACTTCCACTCTGTGGAGTTGTCCCAACCAGTCAACCCCTTCCCCTTCTTCTGTGCAACAGATGAAGAACCATGGAGTGGAATTAACATAAGCTCCTCTTCAGCAGCTTTAGGGGTGCTTCTGTGCTGAGGGGTTGCCTCTGACTGATAGAGGTCCGCCACGACCATGGTTCCCTCTTGCGGCACCAACTTCCCTGGTTGGATTATCTGACTCTTTGGCTGGGGCCCTGTCATCAAACCTTCTTCAATGGCCGGAGCAACCACTTGCGCTCTGCCAGCCAAATCCCCGCTGCGACCAGTGGCAGATTCCTCTCTCTTCTCCATATCAAAATCTTTGCTGAGTCTTTGCTGTCCTCCCAAAGTGGTGGGTAGGCAGTCGGGGCTCAGCACCCCAGGAAAAATAACATTTTGATTGAGACTTGGTTTAATGTCAAGGTTCTGATAGATGAGACCAAACAAATCAGAACTCCGAGGCTAGAGATCTCCTCAAAGAACATGTTTATTGGTTACATACTGTAGTATCAGCATCGTCAAAAGTGAAACCAAGTCTGAAATCTCCTCCAAAGAGAAACACTATTACAAAGTTAAACTTCCCACTCCAATGCTACGCAATCAGCTACATTTCCCAATAGAGTAGTTTGGCAGGCTTTCTAACCAAATGTTCACACAACCCCTCCCACCAACAGAAATGACCTTGGTTCCCATGGGACAGTAAAATGTTTAGACTAGCAGAAATCCTCTGCACCCCCTCCCATTCTTGTAGCAACCTAGAACGAGCAAGTTGGCTGCAGCCAGGTTTGTTGTAGAGTTGACAGAAGCTTCCAAAGCCTACACATAAAGCATTTTCCATTTCAAATGAAAGCAAGAGCACTGTTTTATAACACATCATAAAATGGAAAAATTACATTCCAAAACAGTTAGCAGTGAATTTTCCACACTATTTCAAAGGCAACTTGGACAAAGTTAGCAAAGACAGAGAGACCATATTGAGGTTTCATCATTTTTACTGCTGCCACTTCAGAAATTAAGCCAACTGTGCAAATAGGTTTTTTTAAAAAAAATGTAGTACTCTTTCACTAACTGAAAGATATGACACAACAGTGCAGTTTTCTGGGGAAAAAATATATTTTTCCACAAGATTTATTTTCACTTTCCAAAATGCCTTTTTTTTCTCCAAAGCAAGCATGGGTCAGTATCTAAACTCTGGGATTTGGCTTTTTTTTTTTTAATTGAAAATTTTTGAAATTTTTACAAATAAGGAAAAAGGAAAAAAAAAAACAACCCTACCCAACCCACCCCAACCCTCCCACTCCATCCCCCCAACCTTCCCAGAGCTGAATATAGGCTTAATTAGAATTTCTACAAATCTTAAAAAAAAAAATTTTTTAAAAAGTATAAACCATAGATAAATGAAAATACATTACATAAACAACTTATAAAATAATTAACAATGATATATATTAAAAGAAAGAAAAGACTTAAAAAGAAAAAGAATAAAAAAGAAAAGAAAGAAGAAAAGAGATATAAAAAGATAAAATAAAAATGGGAATATAGGGAAAGAGAAAAAAGAAAAAAAAAGATACAATCTATAAAATATTAAAATTTATATATAAGTTATTGAAAAACTAAGTAGTATTTTTTTATATCCAACTTATGTTGTATAAAATCTATCCATTTTTCCCATACCGCAAAAAACTTCTCTTGCGATTGGTCCTTTAAGAAAGCCGAAATCTTTGCCATTTCCGCCAGATAAGAAACTTTAAAAAACCACTCTTGCAAAGTAGGCAGAGATTCCTTCTTCCAATATTGCCCTACTAACAACCTTGCGGCTGTAATTAAATTTAACATCAGTATAACCTCCTTAGTATCACAATCAGTAACGATACCTAACAAAAACAATTGTGGAGTAAATTTTACCCTCCTTCTAAAAATTCTTTGAATATTCCACCATATCTTAATCCAAAAAGCTTTTATATTTTTACATGACCACCAAATATGATAATAAGTAGCATCCAAACAATCACATCTCCAACATTTAGGCTGTAAGTCAGGATACATACGAGACATTTTTTGTGGATCAAGGTGCCATCTATAAAACATTTTGTAAAAATTCTCCCTTAAGTTCTGGGCTTGTGTAAATTTAACATTCCTCACCCAGATGGTTTCCCAGGTATCTAGTAGAACTGGTTCACCAAAATTTTGTGCCCATTTGGTAAATCAATTGTAATAACTCTACTACAGAATAAGTAGGTTGGGACAGGGTAACCACCAAGTCATCTGCAAAAGCTCTTAATTTATATTCTTTTTTATTGACTTCTATTCCTTTTATTTGCTGCGATTCTCGAATTTTAATCAACAATATTTCCAAAGTTAAAACAAACAGCAATGGTGACAATGGACATCCCTGTCTAGTCCCCTTTTCTATTGTGAAAACCTCTGACAAACCCCCATTAACTATAAGTTGTGCCGTTTGTTTTTGATAAATGGCACCAAGAGCTTGTGAAATTTTTTCTCCAAAATTCATATTCTCAATTAATCTTAACATAAACTGCCAGTTCAATTGGTCAAAAGCTTTTTCAGCATCTAAAAATATCAGTCCTGCAGAAACTTGGTTATTCTTATCTAAATATTCTAATAAGTTAATAATTTGTCTAACATTATTCTTCATATACCTACCAGTTATAAAACCCGTTTGGTCCTTATGTATAAGCTGATGCAAAACCCTCATAAGCCTATTAGCTAAGATTTTTGCAAAAATCTTATAATCTACATTTAAAAGAGATATAGGTCTATAATTCTTCGGTAAAGTAAGATCTTGATCTTCTTTTGGAATTAAAGATATAAAGGCTCTACCCCATGATGGGGGAATCTCTAAACCCTGTAATATATTGTTAAAAAGCTCACATAAAGGTTGAATCATCTCTTCTACCAAACTTTTATAATAAATAGATGTCAGGCCATCCGTACCCAGTGCTTTACCTAATTTTAATTCCTTGATCACTGTCACAATTTCCTCACTAGTAATTAAACCATTAATTTCTTGCTTCTGATCTTCTGTTAATTTGGGGAAGTTGGCTTCACTTAAATAATTATTTATATCCAAAGTTTGTACATTAGTACTCTTATATAGTTTTTGATAATAATCTAAAAAAGATTTCTTAATCAACTCCTTCTGATACACCAATTTACCATTATAATTTATTTTATCTATAATTCTCTGTCTCTGTTTCTTTCTCAATTGGTAAGCCAACCATCTCCCTGGTTTATTGGCATTGCAAAATGTATTTTGTTTCATATACAATAAGTTAGTTGCAGTTTGATCAGCCATCAACATATCAAATTGTGTTTTAAGCAATTTTATAGATTCTTTAACCTTTTCATCTGTGGGATTTAAAATCAAAGATTTTTCTTTTAATTTAATCTCGTCTTCCAAATCCTTACGTTTCTGAATCTGCTTTTGTCTCTGAGCACTATTCATTTGTATCAAAATCCCACGCATAAAAGCTTTACCTGCATCCCATACCATTGACATTGAAGTTCCCTTATGCATATTTAAAACAAAATAATCCTTTAGATGCTCCTTTAATTTTTGAATATTTTTTTCTTGTCTAAATAGATTCTCATTCACCCTCCACGATCTCCTCTCCTCTTTTTCATCAACCAACTCCATCCAAACTGGACTGTGATCCGTCAATGTCCTAGGAAAAATTTTCACATTCTTTACCCTGAAATATAAATCAGTTGTAATAAAAAAAAAGTCAATTCTTGAAAAAGATTGATGTCTGTCTGAAAAGAAAGTGAAGTCTCTCTCCTCCTGGTTGCGTTCACGCCAGTAATCTCGCAACTCCCAGTCCTCTTTCAAGTCAAAAAAAGCTTTGGGTAGTTTAGCCTGTTTGAAAAAAGTGGAAGATCCTTTTTTGTCTCTTTGTATATCTAACACACCATTCCAATCTCCCATTAATATCACAGATCTATAATCCAACAAAGTTAGTTTCTGATGCAACAATCTATAAAATTGTTCCTGTTGTTGGTTTGGTGCATACAGTCCAACTATAAGCATTTTCTTACCATATAAACCAACTTCAATCATAACATATCTCCCTTGAAGATCAGATTCTACCAAACGGGCTGATAAATTTTGCTTAACATAAATGACTACACCCCCTTTTTTCCCAGGAGCAGAAGATACAAAATGAGATCCCAGACGAGCATTGACTAAATATTTTTGGTCTTTAAGTAAAATATGTGTTTCCTGCAAGCAAATAATGTCATTATTATGTTGTTTTAAGTAATGAAAGATTTTCTTTCTCTTTTGCGGGGAATTAAGGCCGTTAGCATTCCAAGTCAGGAGCTTTACCATCTCCCTTAACCAGAAGCCTGGAGAAGACTGCCTGAAGATCTGCCATTGAAGAATGTGCTGCAGAACTCTTGGGTCTTGCTCCTCCCACCGGCAACGAAACACTTTCTTGAAGAGATTCTTTAACTTCTTTCTTCTGTTGTTCCTTTTCCTTGCGTCTATGTGCTGCACGGGTCATTCTTTGCTCTTTGATCTCTGTTTGTCGCAACCATTCCGTCTGTGACTTTCGAGCAACCATCACACCTAGTCCTTCAGACTGCTGTTCCGCCTCTTTACCATCCAAAACTTTCTGCATCATGGATGATGATGAGCCTGCTCCCAGGACCGAAGTATAAAACTCCTTTGCTTTAGTGACTGTGTTAAGTCTATAACGCGTCCCCGCATGGCTCACAACAATACCCATCGGAATCTCCCATCTAAATGGCATCATTCTTGTTTTAAGTTCATTGGCTAAAAAAGCAAAATCTTTTCTATTTCTTAGAATTTTAGATGGGATCTCCTTTAAAATGATAACATCTTGAGCAGCAATCTGAAACCTCTTATTATAAAAAGCTTGTATAATTTCATTGCGCAGAGATCTCTTTGCAAAATAAATCACCACATCTCTTGGTAAGTTCTTCTGCTTTGCGACCCAGGAGTTAACTCTGTAAATTTTTTCCACTTCTCTAAGTATTCCATCTTTCTCCCTATTCAAAGCAACGGCAAGATCATTAACCACAATCTCTATCAAATCTTGATTCATATCCTCTTTCAGGCCCCTGATTCTTAAGGCATATTCCATTTCCCTATACTGAGACATAACAATATCATCTTGTGAAATTTCCATCTTTTTTCCATACCTTCAAATTTATCTTCCAGAATATCAACCTTATCTGCGACCTCTTCCACTCTAGAATCAAGCTTCTCAACCACAGAAGCAAGTCCTGATAGAGCCATAACTATATCTTGCCTCAAAATAGTGTTATTCTGCTCTAAGAGGTTCTTCATTTCTCCTCTAATTTCAGATTTGTTCTGATCTAGAAGCTCCTTCATTTCCTCTCTGATTTGGGATACAGCGTTTCCCATTATATCTTTCATATCTTGTACAGATAATACTGGCAGAGGAGGGGAAGATGGTGGTGTAGCTTTAGGTTGTTGTACTGGTAAAATTGCAGGAGAAGAAGCCACCTTAGGAACTGTAGAAGCTGCTTGCCTCTTTGAAGCCATTTTAAAAAAGTCTTATTTCCTCTTTCTTCCCTCAAAAGTTAAAAAAAACAAAGGAGAGTTCAAAAAAGATTTCAAAACCACAAAACCACTTTCAAAAAAAGGTTTAGAAAGTTTAAAAAGAAAGAACTATGTAGTCCATTACATTCCATTTAACTCGCTTCTTTCCGGAAAAGAAAGGAAAAAAAAAAAAGCACTTTCAAATCGCCATTTTACTTTCACTCTCCACACCAGCAAAAAACAAAAAAAAAAGAAAGATCAACATAAACTAAAAAGCAAATAAAACTCAATAAGTTCAATCCTTTATCCAGCTCTGTCCTCTTTAAAATTCACTCACCTGATCCCTTTAAGCGCGGAGATGGTAGCGGCGTTTCACTTTGTTTCCGAAGAAACAAAAACAGCTGGGAGGCGGAGGCAACACGAACTCCGAGGGAGCTCTCTTTCACCCCCCCCAAAAAAATCCCTGGGGGGTTCAAGAGGCTCTACCTCTATTCGTGTGATTCTCTACCCCCTCCCTTCGCCCAGGAGGGGGATTTCGAGCCGCGGGACAGCTGGTATCCGCTGTGCTCCGCGGTTCTGACGCCGTCCCAGGAGGACGGCTACAATGTAGCCGCCATCATCGACGCTAGCCACCGGAAGTTTTCGGGATTTGGCATTTTATACTACACTGTCTATTACACTTTCTCTTCTAACCATCACATAGATTATGTTTACTAAAAGTCACATAGCTAGAAATGTGCTCCTTTATCACATTTTCCCTGACATAAAAAAAAAATCTATAAACACAGAATATTTTCATTATGCCAATATATTTATCTTGGTAAGTTAAATTTATCTTGATTTACACTGCATGAGCCAACATGTCATCCCATAGACCTTGCTCTATGTTGATGATGTCATGCTTGCAGCTACCACCAGAGAACTGCACCAGTATGTGCAGATATGTGCCTCAACATCAAAAAGAACAGAACAGAATAACAGCATTGGAAAGGACCTTGGAGGTCTTCTGGTCCAACCCCCTGCTCAAGCAGGAGATCTTATACCATTCAAGACAAGTGGCTGTCCAGTCTCTTCTTTAAAGCCCCCAGTGATGGAGCACCCACAACTTCTGGAGGCAAGCCATTCCCCTGGTTAATTGTTCCCCAAATTTTGAGCGTTTGTGTATAGGCATTTGAGTCCTGTATGGTTGACCTTGGGTATGCTTCCTATATCTCTTACTTTATATCTGAGTTTTTCTTCCTTTCCATCACTCCCTACCTCGTTTGATTGGCTGTCTTGGGATTTATGCTTCGGAATAGTTCCTAAAGATCCTAAGAATTGGTCACCTTTCCCCCTCAATTTTAGTTTAAAGCCCTTCTGATAAGTTGAGCTAGTTGTTTTCCTTATACATTCTTCCCAGTTCTTGTGAGGTTCAGCCCATCCCTTGCCAGAAGCCCTTCATATAGGTAATGCAGACCATGGTCTAGGAATCCAAAGTTCTCTTGGCAGCACCAATTCTTAAGCCAGTGGTTTGTTTTTAAAATTATTTGTTCCCTCATTGGGTATTGATCTTTCGTTGGAAGTACAGATGAAAATACCATTTATGCTCCTAACTCCTTAACTTTCTTGCCTAGCTGCTCGTAATTGCTTGATGTTGTTTTCAGGTTCATTGTTGTGTCATTTGTCCCCACACGAAAGAGAAGAAAGGGATAGAAATTTGTGGGTTTGATAATCTTAGTAAGGTTCTCAGCCACATCTTGGAGTTTTGCTCCAGGGAGACAACATACCTCTGTAGATTTAATGTCTGGTCTACAGATGGCTGGTTCTGTTCCCCTGATAATTGAATCTCCTATCACCAACATTCACCTTTTTCCCCTAGGGAAGTCTGAGCTACTTTTCTTCCTTTCACAGGAGAACCTGATGATGCCTCTTTTCTAGGTGTCTGCATGCTTTCTTCCAGGGGGAGGCTGTGAAATTGATTGCTCAGCTCCAAAGGGTCTGGACTAGAAAACAGGGACATTGTTCTTGGTTGCTGGTTTCTTCTATGAGTGACATGTTTCCATTGGTCTTCCTCTAAAGGTTCATATACAGGGTCATTTCTTTTAGAGGCTGTTTGTTCCTTATTATGTTCTATTTGGATATAGTCTTCTTGCTTAGGTTGGAGTTTCTCATTTTGTAGGCTGAGTTTCAGAGTGGTTAGAGTTGCCTCTAGACCCTTTACTTTCTCTTCCAGTAGTTCATTTAGTTTACATTTGGTACATGTGTAATTTGGGTCTTCTATGGGAATAAGCACATACATGGAACAGATTTTACAAATAACAACAGTGTCAGTCTCTTTTTCCATGACTATGTTTCTTTTTGCTAGTTCGTTTAAGGATTAAAATGCTAAAAGTTTATAAATGTTTGAAATGTAAAAGATTTAACCACAGATTTAGAAAAAATTCTAATTTAAAAATTTAAAATTGTAAAAGTTCATTTTAAAAAATGTAAAAGTTCATTTTAAAAAATGTAAAAGTATGCACATTGATATGCACTTCTTTTTGAAGGCAATCTCTGGCTGCTTTCTAGGAGATGCTTTACTGTTATAGCCCTCTACTCCCTTCCTTGAAAATTTATCCCTTTCCTCCCTGTCTAGATGTGTATTGTACTTATCCCTTTCCTCCTTGTCTTCTTGCCCTTTAGTTGCCTGGGAACTGCCTGGGTTTTCAGGTACAATGTGCTGCTCTGGGTGCTCCGCTTCACTCCCACTTAGCTCTGCACTGCTGCTACTAAAGAGCCATGGTGACGCACTGGTTAGAATGTAGTATTGCAGGCTAACTCTGCCCACTGACAGGAGTTTGATCCTGACTGGCTCAAGGTTGAGTCAGTCTTCCATCAGTAGGTAAAATGAGGACCCAGATTGTTGTGGGCAATATGCTGACTCTGTAAACAACTTAGAGAGTGCTTTAAAGCACTCTCTAAGCAGTTTACAGCTTTGCAAGCAACCATACCACCGTGCACAAAAAAAGAAACAGAAGGGCCAGGACACACTGTAGCACCACAACACTAAGAAAAGTGGAAGAGAAATGGTTGCTTGATGTCTTTCTTCACAACGGCTATCTGAAAAACTTTGTACTCCAACACATAGCACCCAAACCACAAGGCACCACACAGCCAACCACCACGCAAAAACTAACCCCACCATACACAAAATGGGTATCAGAAATGACAGCCAGAATTCTCCAACCTTTAGTAATAGCAATAAAATCTTTTAAAGTTCAAGAAATTGCTTGGATTATATTCTATTGCTTGTGTTTGCATTATATTGAATTCCAGTATGACATGGTCACTCTCACCCAAGGTTCCGGCAATTTCAACTCCCTCTATCACTTCTCTATTAGTAAGAATTAGGTCCAGTATAGCTTTTCCTCTAGTTCCCTTCTCTACCTTTTGGATGACAAAGTTGTCAGCTAAATTGGTTAGGAATCTGTTCGATCTCTCACTTGCTGCAGAGTTTGTCTCTGAGTTGACATCAGGGTAGTTAAAGTCTCCCATTACTACTGTGGTATGTTTCCTACATACTTTTTTTAATTGATTAGCAAACAGTTCATCTATTTCTTTTGCTTGGTTGGGTGGCCTGCAGTGTATACACCTATAGCAATGTCATTCTTTTTTTCTTTTATAATGACCCATATGGATTCTAGGAGGTTTTCATACTTGGTTTTGTGTATTTCTGTAGAGATGTAGTGATTTTTTATATATAATGCAACTCTACCTCTTCTTTCATTGGGTCTGCTTCTTTTGAATAGTTTGTATCCTTCCATCAGTACATTCCAGTCATGAGTTTCATCCCACCAAGTTTCAGTAATGACAACTATATCGTATCTGCCTTCGTGTACTAATACTTCAAGTTCACCCTGTTTGTTCCCTAAACTTTGACTGTTAGTATATAGGCATTTGAGACCTTTATTGGTCTTGGGTATGTTTCTTGTATCTCCTACTTTGTAACTGGAATTTCCATCCTTTCCATCACTCTCTATTTCATTATATTTTTTTTTATTTCTGTTTTCTCTTTACTCCCTTCATGTGATTGGTTATCTAGTGGTTTTTGCTTGGAATTAGGTTCTATAGGTCATGACGTTTGGCCTCCCTTCCCCCTCATTTTTAGTTTAAAGCCCTTTTGATAAGATGAGCCAGTCGTTTTCTGAATATACTCTTCCCAGGTCTTGTGAAGTGCAGTCCATCCCTTGCCAGTAGTCCTTCATCTACGTAATGCAGACCATGGTCTAGGAAACTGAAGTTCTGTTGACGACACCAGTTTTTAAGCCAGTGGTTCATTTCTAAAATCCTTTGCTCCCTCATTGGATATTGGCCTTTTGTTGGAAGTATAGATGAAAACACCACTTGTGCTCCTAATTCTTTAACTTTCTTCCCTAGCTGTTTGCAATCTCTTGTTATTGTTATTGGTCCCCACATGTAGGAGAAGAAAAGGGTAGTAATACGTGGGATTATTTTAGTAAGGTACTCAGTTACATCTTTGATTTTTGCTCCAGGGAGACTATATACCTTCCTAGATTGACTGCCTGGTCTGCAGACTATAATTTCTGTTCCCCTAAGAATTGAATCTCCTATCACCAATAGTTGCCTTTTTTTCCCCTGGGGAAGTCTGGAATACTTTTCTTCCTGTTGCAGGAATGCTGGGTTGTGCCTCTTTTTTAGAAACTTTTGATGCTCTTTTGTGAGTGTCTGTATATCTTCTTCCAGGGGGAGGCTATGAAAGCGATTGTTCAGTTCCAGAGGGACTTCATTGGAGTGGGCTAGGGTAGATAGTTGGAGCTTTGGTCTCACTTTGGTCTCACTATTGACTGTCAGGAAATTTCACTTTAGTTCTAGTTCTTAGTTCTCCTTTTGGTTCCTCCTGTGGCTAATGTTGAAGTTGCCCTCTTGATATAGTTTGTAATTCAAAGGTGTATTAAATATGACAGATGAATAAAAGATGAAAAGAAAAAATCTCTGATCTTTTAGCTTTCCTGATTTCATCTTTGCAGATTTGGGCTATATGCTGGTATTCTGCCTTAGTTATATTTCCCTTTTTCCATTTTTTAAACTTATGCTTTTTTTCCTTTCAATTTATTAGACAGTTCTTTGTGCAGCCATGCTGGTTTCTTCTTGGATTTCTTAGTTTTCTTTTTCAGTGGTATTGGGGTGGACTGGGCTTTTAGAATCATATTTTTCACAGTATCCCAAACTTCTTGAGTTGTTTTCCTCTTTAAGTTTTTCATCCATGGAATTCTTCCCAAGCTCTAAGTTACTTGAAATCAGCTCTTTTAAAGTCTAGGCACAAATCAAAGCTTTAGATCAAAAATTTTAAAAAAATTAAATCAAAAATTTTTAGAAAATTTAATCATTTCAAAATTTCAGGATTTTTAAAAAGGTTAAATTTATTTAAAATGTTAAAAGTTTTTTTTAAAAAAAAAATAAAAATTCTAGAAGTTCATCTACTGTAAAAATATTCTTTTAATTCAGTAATAATATTGAAGATTATTTTTTCTTTAAAAATGTAGTCTTTCTAGTTTGTAATCCACAGAAGAAAGTAATGATTGCAGATGAATAGAATCTGCAGTGTCTTATTGCAGTTTAGGGCACAGTTTTACAATCCTCATAAATTACAATCCACATAAATTTGCAGTCTTGCTTTGTGGTTAGTGTGAACAGCCTTGCTTTGTAACAGACAGAGACAAATATTTAGAGACCAGCCTGAGCACCGCCACCATACAAGTCAGCAGTGAAGATCTAGTGAAGACCAACTCCTTCTGTTACCTAGGATTCCATCTACAAAGTGATGGCAGTATCAAACACGAAGTGTGCACAAGAGTGAACAAAGCATGGTTACGGTAGAAAGAGATCACTGGTGTGTTGTGTGATTGATGTATGCCAATCCATCCAAAATCAAAGGTGTATAAAACAATGGTCCGCCCAGCAGCTCTATATAGTGCTATGTGCTGGCTAGTCACCGAATGCATTGAGCGCACTTTACATGCCATGGAGATGTGCATACTTTGTTGGTCATTAGGTGCTTCTCTCTTTGAACATGTCAGCAATGACACAGTTTGGAAGCAAATGGGCACCGCATCAATATTAGAGAAAATGCGGGAGAAACGCCTACAGTGGTATGGTCATGTTCTACAAGCAGCACCCCACACCACTGCCTACATTGCCTTCCACTTTAATATAGATGATAAGTGCCCGCGTGGAAGGCTGAAGCAAAGATGGCAAGATACAATAAATGTGGACATGAAAAATGCCCAGTTATACCCGGATGCTGCGTTTGATCACACAGGATGGTGCTTGTTGATCTGAAAAGCAGACCCTGCACCTGCTGCAAAAACGCTATGATGACACTGCATGATCCAATCCTTTCACTGGGAAAATGAAATGAGAAAATACCAACCTTGTTAGTGACATACTATTCTATTGGAAGATTTTTTTCATTTTCGTTGTCATACTGTATTGTAACATGGCAGTCTAAAACAGTAAAATGGAGAGGACCTTCAGATGTTACTGAACTGTAAGTATCAGCATTCCTCACCATTAGTCGTGCTGCCTGGGACTGCTGAGAACTGTAAAAAGCCATTCCACTGATTAAATTGTTCTCTCAGGAAATTTCTTTTTAGTTCTAGGTTGGATATTTCTTTAATGATCTTCCACCCATTACTTCTTGTTCTGCCTTCGGATGCTTTGGAGAATAGGTTGATCTCCTCTTCTCTGTGACAGCCCCTCAAGTACTGGAAGACTGCTATCATGTCACCCATAGTCTTCCTCTTCGTTACAATGGACATACTTAGTTACTGCAACCATTCACCATATGGTTTAGCCTCCAGACCCCTTATCATATTTGTTGTTCTTCTCTGCACTCTTTCTAGGGTCTCAGCATCTTTTTTTGGTATTGTGGTGACCAGACCTGGATGCAGTATACCAGTGTGGTTTCATTAGTGCAGTATAAAGCAGCACTATCACTTCTCGTGATCTTGATACTATCCTTGTTGATGCAGCCTTTTTTGGCAGCTGCAGCACACTGATGGCTCATACTTAAGTGGTTGTTCACTACCACTCCTAGATCCCTCTCAAACACTACTGTTCAGCCAGGTACCAACTATTCTATACCTGTGCATTTGGTTTTTCTTACCTAAGTGCAGGACCTTACTTTTCTCACCATGAACTGCATCTTGTTGTATAGGACCCAATGCTCAAGTCTGTCAAGATCCTTCTGAATCTTGAGTCTATCTTCCAAAGTGTTAACAATTCCCTCCAGCTTGGTGTCATCTGCAAATTTGATGAATTCCCCTTCTATCCCCTGATCTAATTTTTTTATGAAGATGTTGAAGAGTACTAGCCCTAAGACAGAACCTTGGGGTACCCCACAGCATACTTCTCTCCATATACAGTAGATGTAGTTCCATTGAGGACTACACATTGTGTGTGGCTGGTCAGCCAATTGTGAATCTACCTGGTTGTGGTACTATATATTCTACATTGTTCTATCTTACCAAGATGTAGGCCATTTTCATTCTAGCTTGCCTGGTATTTTTTGTTCTGGGTTATCTGTAAACACTAGCAAAATTGTAAGCAGAGCTTCTCATTTTATCAGCTGATTTTCATTGGAGGAAAAAGGCATAAAACGTTCTTTTCAAAGCTAGACAATGTAAGTTGATTGCAAGACAGAGAACTAATGTTTAGAATAGTTGATTTGTTAGATACTATTGCTAGAAAACAAAAGGAGATCAGAACTGATAGAGAATACCTACAATTCATGATATTGTACTCCCTCCAATAACAATTTATTGGAGGAAACTGGAGAATTGTTCCCACAGAACCAGACATGAATTCCTTAAGCCAAAAGCCACAAGCTAGACATTTGCTAATTCAGGGACTGTACTATAGTTTTATTAGTGTACATCCAGGGAACAATAGCTGGGATTCATACCCTACTCCAAAATGAAGTAAAGATCATCCACCATTAAAATAGCCCTTTGGTTTTGTTTTTTTTTAAAGTTTGTCTTAATGGGATTGGAGTTAAATAATTCTAGTGCTATGTAAAAATTGAAAACTGGCCTTAAAACCTTCCTTAACTAGGCCAGTCATGTACTGCAGCTCAAAATCTGTATTGTACTCTTCTGATGAAAATCCAAAGAGCCAAAATGTTAATCTTTTTACAAAAATCATAATAAGAAAACAGGCAATATTTCTTTGAACAATAAGCCTAAGATTATAAAGCTATGTTGCCTGATGGTTCCACCCCAGTTTCCCCTTCAGATGAACAGCAATCACAGATAAAATATAGTATACTTTTTATTAGTCACCCATTAACTCCAATATATGTGAATTGTGAGCTAGTTCTCAGCAGTTACATTCCCTTGATCATGTTGCGTGAGGGGCAAGGGAAAGGCCAAGAGCTGGAAGAAATACACTGGTGTGCTCAGTGGCGTATGATGCAATCATCAGAAATGCCATGTCATGTGGCCAGTGTAGCGGGCACCGGCTTCTCCTCAGGACTATGTCACTTCCATGGAACTCTGAACCACAAGGTTCAATTCCATGCTGGCAATTGCCCCCAGCCTTCACTGTTTGGCTGCCCTTCTTCAGAGAAAAATAGCTATTGCAACACCAAGCCAACCTATGGAAAACATTCAAGATGAAGAGAAGGGTTAGGAAGTATTTTCGGATTTTTGACTCAGCAGGTCTATGCACTATTCACCTGATTGGTGAGCCCCTCCCTGCTCTATATTCAAAGCATGCTGTCTCTTCAGTGTTGAACAGGGGCTCACTAATCAGTGCTAGTCTTTAATATCTTTTAATATTTCATTTAAGCATAACAGCTAGAAACTGAGGAGGGGAGGGGAAGGAGGTTGGTACGTTCTTCCAGATTTACTTCTAAGGAAGTCTGTGTTTGTATCCTTCCCAAAGATCAGAGTAAAAACAACAGGCACAGATATCCTGCTCACTCTGCCAATTAAGGCATCCTAAATCTCACTAAAGATTTTTCCTCCCAGAGAATATGTGCATGTGTGCATCTCAGCATTACTCAGTGATGTAGGTCCAAAGGAGTATTGGACTGGTGCATGAATATTGCACTGGTTGGCACTTCCTTAAATCAAGCTTATCTTTTCCTTAGAAAAGTGGGTCCTTTAAGGAGTGGGCAAGCAGTGAAATGCCAGTGCTCACACACTTTCCAAATCACCGGTTCCTCTTTGAATCCCAATCAATGCCAAACCCTAATGCATACATGAATGTTATATATGAACTGGCTAGAGACTGTACCAAAAAAGGATGGGACAGGACAAACCCCACTTCATACTGAATTATTCACCAGTCTGCATATACACACTAACCATTTTACCACACAGCATTCTCTCTCTTACTCATACACATTCACACAGAGAAAGAGAAATTGTTTGGGGGACTGGGGTCAGCAAGCATGAACTTAAGCAGGCTTACTCTGTACTAAATTAGCTGATCTCTATGGCTGTTACTCCCATGTAACATGCAAATACTGCTTCTATGCTGGGGATAGCTCCGTTTGGACAACTTGCTCATGTACATTCGGGTGGAAAATGGAGAAAAGATCCTTGGTCTCTTGGTACCAAGCTGCTTTTCCTCTTGCCTCTTTCTTCTTTTGGGGGAGCTTTTACACTCAGATTGCAAGCACAAAAACTCCATGCATGCTTACTCTAAAGCAAGTTCTGAGATCCATGAGTCTTACTGGCTGGCCTTGTCCTGATAAGAGATAACTCTCTACAGTGAGGGGAAAAAATATTTGATCCCCTGCTGATTTTGTATGTTTGCCCACTGACAAAGAAATGATCAGTTTATAATTTTAATGGTAGATTTATTTTAGGTTCTCACACAAGATTTGATGGTACATGGCCCCATCCATTATCCCTTTGATGTGGTGAAGTTGTCCTGTCCCCTTAGCAGAAAAACACCCCCAAAGCATAATGTTTCCACCTCCATGTTTGATGGTGGGGATGGTGTTCTTGGGGTCATAGGCAGCATTCCTCCTCCTCCTCTAAACACAGTGAGTTGAGTTGATGCCAAAGAGCTTGATTTTGGTCTCATCTGATGACAACACCTTCACCCAGTTCTCCTGTGAATCATTCAGATGTTCATTGGCAAACTTCAGACGGGCGTGTACATGTGCTTTCTTGAGCAGGGGGACCTTGAGGGCGCTGCAGGATTTCAGTTCTTCACGGCCTAGTGTGTTACCAATTGTTTTCTTGGTGACTATGGTCCCAGCTGCCTTGAGATCATTGACAAGATCCTCCCATGTAGTTTTGGGCTGATTCCTCACCGTTCTCATAATCACTGAAACTCCATGCATGGAGCCCCCAGACCAAGGGAGATTGACAGTTATTTTGTGTTTCTTCCATTTGCGAAGAATCGCACCAACTGTTGTCACCTTCTCACCTTCTCACCAAGCTGCTTGGCAATAGTCTTATAGCCCTTGTGTAGGTCTACAATCTTGTCCCTGACATCCTTGGACAGCTCTTTGGTCTTGGCCATGGTGGAGAGTTTGGAATCTGATTGAGTGATTGCTTCTGTGGAAAGGTGTCTTTTATACAGGTAACAAACTGAGATTAGGAGCACTCCCTTTAAGAGAGTGCTCCTAATCTCAGCTCATTACCTGTATAAAAGACACCTGGGAGCCAGAATTCTTGTTGATTGATAGGGGATCAAATACTTATTTCACTCATTAAAATGCAAATCAATTTATCACTTTTTTGAAATGCATTTTTCTGGATTTTTTTGTTGTTGTTCTGTCTCTCACTGTTAAAATAAACCTACCATTAAAATTATAGACTGATCATTTCTTTGTCAGTGGGCAAATGTACAAAATCAGCAGGGGATCAAATAATTTTTTCGCTCACTGTATATGGACAAGGCATAAAAACAAGAACAGAGCTAATACTGTATGCTCACCCTCCACCTGCCATGAAAGAGATATAGCCAATTTTCTTGTTTCCTGCCTTCTCCTTTTCCACCTTTACTTTCCTTATTTGCACCTTTTGCTCACATTCATTTAACTGCTTTTAACAGGAATTTCCTCTACTACCATATACTCAGCAACCAGAGAACAGCTGGGATAGTGGCCTCTCCTACCTCTGCTTCAGTCACTCACTTTTAATTATTTTTTGCATCTCCCACACAACTGCTGGCTTTCAACCTCATCTTCCTTTATTACTGTATTTTCAGCAAATATAACTTCCTAGCTCTTTGTTTCTTTTGGAGTAATTACAGTAAGTAAACAGACTATGTTCCTTGGGGTTACATTGCAGTTGTTGCTGCCCATTTTCTCCAGCAGCTGACATACCTGTGCTTGGTGTGTCTCAATCAGCATAACAATTTAGAAGGCTTATGGACAGCTTCACATGTCATTTGTCTACCCATATTGCAGACTCTTCCAAAAGGCATGATTTGACCTACCTTTTCTGGTCCCATGCTGGGGCATTTCCAATTGTAGAAGTAATACTGCAAGTATCCATCACCAATCCCAAATTTCAGCATCTCTAGGAAGGTCTTATTTTCCATAAGATCCAGTGCATTGAAAACATCAAAGCCCTTCTGCAAAAAGAGGCAGTTAAAGAAACTTGGTGGGTATATATGTGTGTATATAAAAATACTTTGTAGCTCCACAGCGTTAACAAGAAAAAGTTTTGCTCAATTGTAGCAAAACTTCATTTCTTTAATAAAAAAATCAATTAGTAAGCATTCTACATTTTTCTTCATCTCTCTAGGGCAGATAGATTGCTTTTATTAATACTGGTTTCCCTTTAAATGCTACAGCATTTAGAAGCAAACCAAGAAACTCACTAATCTGGCCAGTATGAGGGCATCATTCATGAGGTCATGAAGGGGTTTCTTGGTGTGGACATTGTAGAACGAATACGCTGCCTTCAAACTCTTATGTGTAGGATGGTTCATAATGGTGGAGGGCAGTGTGTAGAAACTCAGGAAATCTGTCACTTTCCCATCAGTATTCTGGTGAAAACAATTAGATTCTTCAGATTTTTTTTTCCAGCCTTCAGTCAGAAGAAAGCAATTGCAATGTTAGCACCATCACCAGATATTATGCTTGTTCCCTACAGTTTAGCAGAGTAAGGAAATTTGTATGGTATTTCCCCCCTTTCTGTACATAATTCTGGCTTATATATAAATAAAAATGAATAGGAGCTATGTACCACTTCAGACTGCAGGTGGTGAAAATGCAATATTTGAATTTTAGGTTCTTTTTCTCAAACCCATTCCCCAAGTAAAAAGCTAGCACAGTAAGAAAAGGACTGGATTAGAATTTTTCTGTCAAGTTCTAGGATTTTTAATAAATAGAATAAGTTTCTCTAGGATCAGAGAGTCTTAAAAATGGCATTGAGATTCTGAAATGGTAAAATATAATTGATAGCCTCAGAATTCTACCATTTCATTCACTTGTATCTGCTTGGTTTCTGCTCAAGCTGCTTTAAATTGAGACTAGAAAGAGTGCAGAGAAGAACGAAGATGATTAGGGGGTCTGGAGGCTAAACCATATGATGAATGGTTGCAGGAACTGGGTATGTCTAGTTTAACAAAGAGAAGGACGTGATAGCAGTCTTCCAATATTTGAGGGACTGTCAGAGAGGAGGGGGTCAACTTATTCTCTAAAGCACAAGAAGTAACAAATGGAAGGTTAACAAAGACAGCCAACCTAGAAATTTCCTGTCCATGAGAACAATTAATCAGTGGAACAGCTTGCTTCCAGAAGTTGTGGGTACTCCATCACTGGAGGTTTTCAAGAAGAGATTGGACAGCTATTTGTCCATAATGGTATAGGGTCTCCTGCTTGTGCAGGGGATTGGACTAGAAGACCTCCAAGGTCCCTTACAACTCTGGTATTCTGTATTCTAAATCCAAACTATCTAAGTATAACAGTACACAAGAGCACCATTTACTCTCTGAATTGTTGGAGCAGCCTGCCCCAAATGTACGTTCTCCAAATTGGTCTTCAGATCCCATAATTCTCAGTCTCTTGGCCATACTACCTGGGCATTATGGAAGTTGCTGTCCAACAGACATATGAAGGGTGTTAGGTTAGGGAAGACTGTTTTGCATTTTCAGGGCTGTTTCTGTATTTGGACAGTAAGAGGAGGATTGAATTCTCTTTCCGTGTATAATACCACACTTGAACAAGACTGTGAACATAGAACTGTGAAATCTCTGCTTCAGTTATGTGTTCAGATTCTGCACTGAGGTAATAACTTAAGACACACAGCCAGAATATAAATTGACCATCCATTTACACTCACACAAACACATTCTGCTGGTATATCTCAAAAGGATGGTCAGCCAGACTATGCAGAGAACAGTGTCTTCTCTCTGCCTTCTGCTATGAAATGGACTGATTGGAGTGAAAAAAGGGCCCTTACCTCAACAACAAATGTGTCAATGATGTTTAGCTGGGGCAAAAACCAATGCTCCACTTCTTCCTGATTCATGATAGGTGTTGAGTCCGTGGCGGGAAAACAGACACGAGAAGCAGCTGGAGTTCTCAGTTTCTTTTATTCAGCGTTCAGCTTACAGGAAGATGGCTTCAGCCTCGCCCAAACGCCTCGCAGCCTCTTATATAGGCAACTCCCGGGTAAATGGGTTACTTTTCCCGCGCCAGCACCCGCGCATGCGCACGGCGCTGGCGACAGCCTGTCTGGTCCCGGGCAGCTTTGCACCTGCCCGGGACTGCCTGCAAACGCCCGAGCCGTTTGCAAAGGCTCGGGACATAACACCCCTTTCCCCCGGGCTAAAACTACTACCAACATACAACATTTATTTTATACGACATTTTGCTCCCCAGTGCTCCCACTGTTTACTGGCTTTTGCCTTGCCAGCAATGTTATGTAGTCTTCTAGGTACTTGGGAGATTTCTTTGCTCTCTGTGACCTTCTTAGCTCTGGGTTACTGGCATAAGTCCCCTGACTGGAGGGAGGCGTGAGCCTGTTCTCTCTATTGTGCCCTGGTGTCTTCCAAGGACTGTGCCCCGATGCCTGGCCTGCTTGCTTGCCCACTGGGCTCGTCAGGCCAGGGCTTCTGTTACTTTGTGACCTGGTTGTCCTACCTAGCTGTAGACCCTCAGGCCCCTTGAAGTGATAGCCGCTGCTGGGCGTCTCTGTAGAACCTCCTAGGTCAGTCCAAGACCTGTCAGGAGGCTGTCCATTCCCTGAACCCCATTCTGTGTTCGGGCTCGTGTGGGTTTCTGTACTTTCCCAAAACTCAGGTGTTCCCTGACTTGTGCTAGGGTTGTTGTAGTCGGGACTTGGTTCCTCGACTAGCTCTGTGTATGTTTGACCCCCTGTAGGATTTGGGGTAAGGTCAGGCCAACCTTGGGAATTGTGTGCCAGCTCTCTTGCAGGGAATGATTTGTTGGGATGCCCCCGGGTATCCTCCGTTACTGGAGTGCTGTGTGATGTGTGTGGAAAGTGAGTATGCCCCCGGGGTGACTCCCTGGCTGGAGTAGGCGTGAGTGCCTGTTGTGTGGGTAAACTCCATGACTTCCTTTTCGGAACAATTGCGGAATCTTGGGACGGGCCGTTTGTGGCTCCCTCAGTGGAGACGGGCAGTAGCTCTTGCCCTTCCCTTTGCTCCAAAGGGTCCCCCTCCCCCCCTGGAAAAGACCCAGGAGTCTCATCAGAAAAGTCTCGCCTAGAGCGAAGTTGGTCGATGTGCCGACGCAGGACACGACCGTTGTCCAGGGCAACCTCGTAGGAGAGAGGACCTGTGATCCTGGACACAGAAGCGGGGACCCATGTATGACCAGGCCCGTAATTGCGAGCCCAAACTGGGGCACCCACAAGTAGTTGTCTAGGTGCCCTAGGATGTGAGGTAGATGAAGGCAGTCTGTCCGGATGCAACCGGTCAAGTCTGGTAGTAAGTTGGCGCCCCCAACGAAGTTCAGCTGGACTTCTTCCTGTAGAAGTGGACGGTGTGGTGCGATAAGAAAGGAGAAAGTCAGCCAACCTGTGATGCCAGTCCCCGTAGGTGAGTCTCTTCAAGGCGTCCTTTGCGATGCGCACCATACGTTCAGCCATACCGTTGGTGGACGGGTGAAAGGGCGCAGATGTGGCATGACGAATCAGGTTTGCCTGTAAGAAAGCTTGGAATTCGGAGGAGGTGAATTGAGGGCCGTTGTCGGACACAATGACATCTGGCAGCCCGTGTGCAGCAAAAATCCCCCTCAGTACCTGAATAGTCTTTGCAGTGGTGGTAGATGAGACAGGCACAACCTCAAGCCATTTTGAATGGCTGTCAACAAGGACCAAGAAGAACTGGCCCTGAAAGGGCCCAGCGTAGTCGATGTGCACCCTAGACCATGGGGACTGTGTTTCCTCCCATCTATGCACAGGAGCTTGGGGCATCTCTGGGCGAGAACGTTGGCACAGGTAGCATGCGTGTACCTTAGCCTCAATATCTTTATCTAAACCAGGCCACCACAAGTGGCTTCGTGCAAGAGCCTTCATACGAACAATGCCAGGATGACCCTCGTGGAGGGATTCTAAGACCCTAGTCCTCATTGAGGTGGGAATGACAACTCTGTTTCCCCAAAGCAGACAACCCTGAGAAAGGGACAGTTCGTTCCTTTTGGACCAGAAACTCTGAAACTCAGGACTAGGGCAGTGCTCAGGCCACCCGGACAGGACCCAGGAGCGGACACGTGAAAGTGTGTGATCTGTACCTGTTTCAGCGGTAACATCCCTGGCACTAAGAGGAAGCTCGGGCAAGGCTTGGATTGATAGAATGTTGACAGCTGGCGCAGGGTCAGCTTCTACTACTGGCAGAGGCAATCTACTGAGGCCATCAGCATGGCCCATTTCCTTCCCAGGCTTGTGGAGTAATGAAAAATCATATGCAGACAAGAAAATAGACCACCTAAGCATTCTAGGGGAAATGATGTGGGGAGTCTGCTTACATGTGGTAAACAGTCCCAGCAGAGGCTTATGGTCAGTGAAGACCGTGAAATGCCTGCCATATAGAAAATCGTGGAATTTTTTAATTCCAGCAACAACAGCCAGAGCCTCCCTGTCTATCTGAGCGTAGTTGCGCTCGGCAGAAGACAGTGTTCTGGAGTAGTATGCAATAGGAACCTGAGTTCCATCAGACCTGAGGTGACTCAGGACAGCTCCAACCCCGTAGGGGGACGCATCACAAGCGATGCACACAGGAAGAGACTCGTTGAAATGTGCAAGAACACTGTTAGAAGTGAGCAAGGCCTTGACTTCTTTAAAGCAAGCCTCATGTGCTTGTGACCACAGCCACACAGCCTGTTTGTCCAGTAGCCTGTGAAGAGGCTCAGCTACACTAGCTTTATGTGGAAGAAAAGAATTGTAGAAATTCAGGAGGCCTAGGAAGGCCTGAAGTTCGGCCTTAGACTTTGGCCTGGGTGCTTCTAAAATAGCAGTTAGTTTGGATTCAGCAGGATGAATCCCAGCAGCATCAATTTTGAATCCCAGAAATTCAGTAGAAGGCACCCCAATCTTGCATTTGTCTTTCCTGAGCTTGAGGCCTGATTTCCTGAATCTTAACAGGACAGCCCTAAGCCTTTCAGCTAGAATGTGTGTGGAGTCTCCTGCAATCAAGACATCGTCAAAATAGGGGCAGACCCCTGGTATACCTCGTAGTGTGTTTTCCATTACGCTTTGGAAAATCCCAGGAGCGACATTCACTCCAAACTGTAGCCTTTTTACCTTAAAGGCTCCCCTGTGGGTCACAATGGTCTGAGCTATGGCAGCATCATCATCAACAGGCAGCTGTTGATATGCTTGAGCTAGGTCAAGTTTTGCAAAAACACGCCCCCCCTTGAGAGAGGCCAGGATGTGACTGACCACAGGAACAGGATAGGCATGTTGCTGCAATGCCTTATTGAGTGTGCATTTGTAATCAGCACAAATGCGAATGTCCCCATTTGCCTTTAGAGGTGTAACAATGGGGGTCTCCCACGGGCTGGAATCAACAGGTTCTAGGATTCCCTGTTGGATTAGTTTGTCTAGTTCAGTGTCAATCTTACTTTTTAAAGCAAAAGGGACCCTTCTTGCTTTAATCCTAATGGGAGTGACAGTGGGGTCTAGCTTTAAGGACACAGGTGGTCCTTTGAATGTGCCCAGCTGGGGGCTGAAAACATCTGCAAATTCTTTGCAGACTTCCTGTAGGTCGAGTGTTTGTAAGCTGTTGAGTCCTGTGACGTGTATCCCCAGGGCCTCAAACCAATCGAGTCCTATGAGACTCGTTCGTTCACCCCCTACTACTAATAAGTCTAGTGGACCTTCAAAACTCTTGTATTGCACATTAAGGGTGGCCTCCCCCTTAACACACACTCTTGAGTTCTGAAAATCTGTTAATACAATATCAGAAGGCCTTAACTTGGCCTTAGTCCCACTTCTGGAACAAATCTTCCTAAATGTATGCAATGAAATGATGGACAGGGCAGACCCTGTGTCTAGTTCCATAGATAATGGAACCCCTTGTAGCTTCACGTTGAGTGACAGCTTTTTCTTCATGGGCTTGTGTGTGCCTGTTCTACAGATGCTTCTTCGCGAAGCACAAAACCCTACCCTATTCTGGCTGGGGAATCTGGTACCTTTCAGGCGTTCTTCTTGGGGTTGTGCCTTCCGTCGGCCCAGACACACAGCTGCAATGTGCCCTTGTTTACCGCATGCCCGGCAGGTAGCGGAGCGGAACTTGCAGTCGGTTCTCCTGTGGCGACCTCCACAGCCGATGCACTTGAGCGGAGCCGAAGAGCTTCCCTTCTGGTTCTCTTCCTTCGCGGGGTGTAGACGGTCGACTTCCTCGTCCGGATCCTCCTCGGAGTTTCGTCGGACGTCTTCCTGGTGCACGGACGCACCCTCTGCACTGCTTCTGATCGGCCGCATGTTCTTGACGGCGCCGCCTGCTGCTTCTTCTGCGGTGACTTCCCTTAAGGCGTCTTGGAAGGATAATTCTTCCTTAGCGAAAAGTCTCTGTTGTAGCTCTCGATGCCTTAACCCGCACACGAATCGGTCCCTCAGTCGTTCCTCGAGGTCCTTGAACTCGCAGGGCTTGGCGGCCTTCCGTAACGCGGCGATGTATTCCTTGGCTGACTCACCGGACCGTTGATCCCTTTGTTCGAAGGTGTGGCGCCATGAGATAACGGACACCTTGGGGTGGAAGTGCTCCTTCAGCAGCTTCTTCAGGTCTGCGTAGCTTACAGACTCTACTGGAACAGGTGCTGCAAGGTTTTCTGCGATTTCGAAGGCGTCTTGGCCGCAAACGCAAAGCAGGGTGGCAGCCTTCAAGCTATCTTCCCTCACTTGGTTTGCCTTGAAGTAGTTCTCCATTCTGGATACGTAGGACTCCCACCACTCTGGATGTGAGACGTCGAATTCCGAAAGCCTTCCGATTTTCGCCATCTTCGGATCTTCAGGAGATGGGTCTATCAGCCAGCCTACCCCCGAATGCGCACCGGATTGGCGGGCAGCTGCCGAGTCGACGCCGTTCCTCTTCCGCCGCTCAGGACTCCTTGGGTAAGCTTGCACTTCTTCCTTTCCAGGTAGTGCAAGGCAATCCCACCTTCGTCGCCAGTGTTGAGTCCGTGGCGGGAAAACAGACACGAGAAGCAGCTGGAGTTCTCAGTTTCTTTTATTCAGCGTTCAGCTTACAGGAAGATGGCTTCAGCCTCGCCCAAACGCCTCGCAGCCTCTTATATAGGCAACTCCCGGGTAAATGGGTTACTTTTCCCGCGCCAGCACCCGCGCATGCGCACGGCGCTGGCGACAGCCTGTCTGGTCCCGGGCAGCTTTGCACCTGCCCGGGACTGCCTGCAAACGCCCGAGCCGTTTGCAAAGGCTCGGGACATAACAATAGGGGACAAATGGAATTGTTTCAAATATTCTGCCAGAAGTTTGTGCACAGCAGGGATATCTTTGTGCTCCATTTGCCGTAGCCCTGGTGTCTTAGTGGTCTAGAAAGAGAGATAATTCATTCATTTAGAAATGCTCTATGTATTAATTAACTTGGTTAAGGATGACATGTTCCAGCCAGTTTTCAAACTATATTCGGAAGATGCTCAATAAAAACTATTCCTTAATGTTACATCAGCTTTGCATGCAAACAATCCTGTATTTGGTGACTCCCTGACAACTCTACAAAAACTGTTAAAGTATGCTACTTGTCAAGGCAACAACACTGAATTAGCAGAACTGAATTCACAGATGCCATTGAACTTCAATAGTACACAGGTAAGCTATTCTAAAACTCTTTGCTGTTCTGCTTAACATCTTCTTTCAAAAGTGACCTACAGCTAAGCCACACTTTGCATCTGATGATGTGAGCTGCAGCTCATGAAAACTTATGCCTTTTAATAAAAACTGTTAGTCAGAAAAGGTGATACCAAGCTCCTCCTGATTTTTGGCTACAATAGGTTAACATGGGTCTCCCCCTACAATGCCTTGACTTTAGAAGCAAAGAAGAAGGTCAAAGAACATTTAAATCTAAATACCTGTCTAAGGTGGGAACTAACAAGTTGCACAATTCATACCATATTGCAAACATTAGCAAAGAGAATGTTGTCTTCCAGATTTGGGGAAAAAAATCTAAAAATAACCACCAGTCTTAGTATGAGCGGGAATAATTTCCTCATTGTTCGCTATATTATTTCTTGAGCTGCATTCCCAAAATATCTGACATGAATCAGAAGGAAAAGCAAATTTTCTAGAATGGAAGAGAGCTCCCTGTGTTCCAGGAAGTGCAATGCCTATGTTTCTGTGAAAATCAGACTCTCAAGCACAGAATATTTTATCCAGACAGGACCTAAACAGTAATATCTGAGAAGATTCTACACTGGGAATAACTAAATTTATCTAGTCACATCTGATGGATATATGGAAAACTCCCTCCTTACAGAACAGGATCAATAGAATGGGAAAGTCAAAACAATGCCATAATCACACACCTCAGGAAGCCGATAAAGCTTCATGGTGCGTTGCATAGTCATGTTCCTACTGAGGTGGGAAAATTTGACTTCAACCAGCTTGCATGGATTCAGTGACCAATGCCAATACCTGTTTTAAAAAAACAATATCCTAGGTTACTCATCCCATTTATATGCTATACTTCCTCAAGGGGGATAATTTGAAACCTATCAACAAGGTTTAACTCATTATTCAAACTATATTTTACCTCTTATATTCAGAAGGGAAAGTATATATTTTCTCAAGAATCTCCAAGAACAATGAGCAACTGTCAGTCTAAATTCCTCTTTGTCCAA
Organism: Crotalus adamanteus; assembly: GCA_039797435.1. NCBI lineage: Eukaryota > Metazoa > Chordata > Lepidosauria > Squamata > Viperidae > Crotalus > Crotalus adamanteus. Next base: position 45,462,638 of record CM077935.1, on the reverse strand, counting down.
TCACTTAGGACTTTACACGTAAAACCTACTTTCTTTTTTTCTTTGTAAATATTTTATTAATTTCAAGTTTTACAATCATAAGTACTTAATAAACAACTTGGTGTCTGGGTTCCTTTATCTTTCAGTGGTATATATTAACTTTCACTCAAAATATCCAATACTACACCATCCAGTATTTCCCTGGTCCTCTCTTCTTCCAATAATAATCATTTTTCCACACTATGCAAGTATAATTCTTACTGCTATTAATACCTATACAATTAAATATAAACATCTTCATCACATGTTTCTAATGTTATACATAGTGTCAATATCAGTTTATAATATCTTCTGTAGCCAAAACATATTTCAAATGTATTTGCAATCAGAGTTCCCTTATTCAATCCGTATCCCGTTTTTTCTCTTTTTTTTCAATTTTAATTTCCCATCAATATTCAAAATAACTTTATCAATTATCATTTTTCTCATAATTAGTTACATTTGGGTAACTAAAAGCTTCCCTTATACTGAGTGTTCTGTTCCAGACAGAACACATTGCTTTGAGTTCAATCTAAAACAGACAGTTAACTTGATAGAAATGATTTTATAACAAATATTTTATTGTCCAGGAATTCTAAGCAGAGACTTACTATGCTGTAGATGCTTCTGGTTTTTCATATCTGTTCATTCCTATAGGTAAATTGATATGGAATTTTCCCCTCTTCTTCTGATAATCATCACATGTTGTCAAAGGATCTCCAAGCCGTGTGGCTAGGAGACATGAGGCTGGATGAACAAAGGATTCCCATCTGGCTTGTGTCCAGGAAGTCTCCCAATGACCAATGACCTTTTGAGACTCCTTCCACTGACCCATCAACATAACTAGCATTTAACCTAATAACTGCCAGATATTCTAACATACTGATACATGCTCACTAGTTAGGGTTACATAGAGCTATACGAGATCCAGAACACTCCCCGCTTGGAAATTTATATTTCCACTACTAGCTAACTGAAATAGCAAAGAACATAGCATTAAGGCATACAATACTATATGGGCCAGAATACTCCCTGCTTGGAAATTTATATTTCCACTACTAAAATAGTAAAAACATAGCATCAAGGCATGCAATACTCACAGTTAACTAACTTGTGACTAAATAGGTAAAAACTTGGTATGAAACATGCATAACTATAAAGTAAATATAAAACATGCACGATTATGCAAAAAAAATAAGCAAGTGTTACATCAAACAATGCATAAGACAATACATAATTTGAGGTTTGATCTTCTGGTTCAGTCTTCATCAGCAACGGGAACAAATCGGTGATCAGCCTGGTACAAGTGTCTTTGAGTCACGACCTGACTCACGTGGCTTCACGATCTGGACCTCAGCTGGGCAAACTAGTTCATCAAGTGGGTGGGCCTGGTGCATAAGTCCCATGGGCCAATAGTTCTGGTATGCAGTCTTGTCTCCCAGCGAGACAAGGTCTTCTTCCTGTGAAGGAAACTGGAACCAAATCTGGAACAGAAAAACTGGAACTGAAAGTTTCTCAGGAACAAAGGGAACTGGATTCACAGGATACTCAGGAACAGAAGAACCTGGAAAAACATGAACAGCTGGATCTGGAAACACAGGAACAGCTGGGGCTGAAGAATCAGGATCAGGAACATCTGGAAACTCAGGAACAGCTGGAGCTGGAATCTCAGGAACAGCTGGAACTGAAGAATCAGGAACAACAGCTGGAACTGAAGAATCAGGAAAAACAGCTGGAACTGAAGAATCAGGAACAACAGCTGGAGCAGAAGACTCAGGATACTCAAGAACCGAAGGGTCTGGAACCACCGGTGGAGTATTGAAGAGGGCTGCTACTGTTGTCGTCAGGGTAGTGAGGACTTCATGTGTGGGTGTGGGTGTCTTTAACGACATGGAGTTCATGAAAATCAGTAAGTCCTTGCAGGCTCCTACAAGACTAATTCTTGGGATGCTAAGACAAGTGATCAAGATGATCAAAACTATGCCTAATCTCAGGTGCTTCCGCTTAGATAGGGGTTTGAAGCGGATTGATTGACGCTTATTGGGTGTCTGAGGTTGAAGGTTGGCACTTTGATCTGAAGCTGGAAGTGCATAGCGTTTTGGTCTCTGTGGCATCTGTCTGTTTGGACAGGCCAAGAATTCAAGACTTTCTAGCCAGATCAATTGTGTTAACTGTGTGGCAAGGTTGGGCCACTTCACTTGGTTAACAAAGTTCTTATTTGTTGGCACATGTTGCCATTGTTCAGGGCTTAAAGATGTTTCAATCCTTTTCTCTCTGTTGCTTACATGGATGTAGAAGTGTCTGCTTTGTTTGCAGATGTAGCTTGACATCACCTTGCTGTCTGCGTAGAAGGTGGTAGACTGTAGTTCAAGGCACAACGTCTTCACTGTCAAGTTGGTGAGCTTTACAGCCAAAGTGGTACCGCATAGCTCTAACCTTGGTACGGTGTGGCCTTCTTGTATTGTTAGTCTCGCTTTCCCAAAGAAGACACTGAGACTGCAGCACTCCCCGCTGTAGACTCTGATGCATCTTATGGTTGCAAACAAGATGACGTAAGTGTGGCTCTCCCCGCTGTAGAGTGAGACGTATCTTAAGGCTGTATTCACCTTTGTAGACACATCTAAGGAAGCGTACAATTCTTTCTTCTGCACTGTGGTGCGCGAGCTGGAGACATACCTGCGCTGCACTTGCATGCTTTGGAGACATCTTGGGAGTACGCTCCATGACTCCCAGTCTTGAAGACATTGTTTGTCTTGTTTGTCCTCTATGGACAAGGCTAAGTTGTTGCAATTGTTGCTTGTCTGGAACACTGTTGCTTCCAAAACAGGTTTGGTAGTCACAAGCGTGCAGTGTTATAGTTGTGGTTGGAACACTGTTGTTTCCAAAACAGGTTTGGTTGTCACAAGCGTGAAGTGTTCTAGGTGTGGTTTTAGGTGAGATGCTGTTCCATTACTGGGAATGGAGATTTTTGAGATGCTCACCTGGGTTGGGGTTTGCGATTGGTCAACACAAACCATTCCTCCTATGGCCCATCCAAGTTCCATCTTAATGGCTACTGGGGTTCCTGGTGGACCTTTGATTCTTTCATCGGAACCAATGGACTCTGGGGCATCTCTTCCCACCATGAGTAGGATTTCAGCTTCAGGATCTAGAGGAGGGATTAAATTGGCTATGTGTGCTAAGTGAGGTATTTTTCTTGCTGCCTCTGGTGTTGAGATTTCGCTGCGAACATCTGGTAAGGTCTCCCATTCTAATACTGATGGTAACCGGAAATGTGAACTTCCATCTATCGCTTCTATGCGTAGACCAGTGATTTTCCTCCCCGCCGTGCGCATTGGTACTGTGCATGTATTTATTGCAAAATGCTTCAGTTCACTCGGGAGGTCAAAGAGGTCAAAAAAGGCGGGCTTAGCTATAGTAACTTTGCTATGTGGGTCTAGTATGGTGTACATCTTTACAGCCCTTTCAGGTTGCCCGTCGGGGTAGACCTTTGCAAGACAGACGGGTGAGCATGAAGGAGGGCATGGTGAGTCGCAGCATATATCTGTGTAGTACGTCCCGTACTGCTTTGGCTGCTCTTCGGAGTCAGTTTGAGTCTCCATCGTTGAAGTCGCTTGTTGTGTCCCTTCAGAGGGCTTCTTAGTTTCTAGATGTAAGGCTGCTGGGTGCTTGTTACTATCACACAGGTGGCATTTCACCCTGACTGCACAATCCCTGGCCATGTGATCTATAGAGTCACAGCATTTGAAGCATATCCTATGCTCTTTGAGTAGGGCCTTTCGATCCTCTAGGGATTTTTTCCTAAATTCTCTGCAATCGTTTAGAGAGTGAGAGGACTTGTGCAGTGGGCAAGTCAGGCCCTTTTTAGTTGGACGAGGATTCGAAAGATCACTTCTCGGTGTTCATTTGTCTGGAGACTTCTTTAGGCAAGGCATGATCTCTGTTTTGTGCACTGAAACAGTGGTTCTGTCCTTTGTGGCTTGGGAAAAACCTAGGTTAGGGCCGAAGTTGTGACTGGTCCGTTTTGTTGTTGGGAACACCTCTTTTGTTGGCTCGAAGTTGCTGGCATTACGACGTAGTTTTGCTTGGTCACAAATTGAGCGAGGACAGCGAAGGCAGGTGGTGCGTCAGGGTCTTGGCTCTTGTGAGTTTCTGATATTATGGCCCATTCATCCCTTGACTGCTTTGGTAGTTTTCTAACTATAATCCTTTGCTTCTTGAACTGATCGAGGCAGGTGAGTTTCGGCATGTTGGGCTGCTCACAAACTGAATGTAGCATCGAGAGCATGTCTGCAAATTCCAACATCTCGGTGTGATCGTTGATATTGATGTTAGGGAAGGTGTAAATGCAATCTAAGAGCGAATTTTCTGTCAGTTCATGCCCGCCGTACCGCTCGTCGAGCCTTTCCCAAGCTTTGAGAAGGGCGGTGGCTGGGTCGCCTAGATGGGCTAGTTGAGTGTTCTCTACTAATCGTGCGGATGCTGGTCCCAGCCATGTTTTCATGTGTCCAAGTGTTTCGCTCAATGTTATAGCTTCTTCTTGGATGGCAGCCTGGAACATGAGCTTCCACAATATGTAGTCCTTCCCTGGTTTATCGGAGAATTTGTGTACGCCCTTGGATGCCAGATCTAGTTTGCTTCTGTAAAGTCTCGAAGGAGCGTAGCTGGGTGGGGATGGTACATCGCTTCCAGGAGCAGGGGCGTGTGCCATGTTTGGCTGGTAACTTCCTTCGGCGTATTGTTGGCTGAGGCCATCTTGCCATGTCATGTGCGAGAGGCTCTGTTGACTTGGTCTGAATTCCTCTGCTCCAGCATTGAGCTGAGGGAACCCAGGTTCCTGCTTGCTTACTTGTTGGAGGGTCTGTCTTTCTGGTAGAGCATAGCTCGCTCCCTGGTAGGTTGGGATGGCTGGTGTTCGAGACTCTCCTCTGTGGTCAGGTCTGGTGGTGGTTCCTTGGGATGCTGCCTCCTGTTGGCGCAGCAGTGATTCCAGTGTGGCTCAAACTCTTTCAATCTCATCTCCGAGCGATGGCTGGTTCTGCTGTAGGGCCGTTGGCGCTGCAGGTGTAACCATCTGGTTGCCATCAAGGGTATGGTTTGGTGGGTTTGCTGGGGTAGCAGTGGTGGGCAGATCTTGTGGCAGTGTCCGCTGCGTAGTTGTTGCCGCTGCTGGGGGACCCAACCGGTTGCCATCAAGGGCATGGTTCAGTGGGTTCAATGGAACAGCAACGGTGGGAAGATCTCGTGGCACTTCCCGCTGTGTAGCCATTGCCGTTGCTGGTGGACCCATCCGGTTGTCATCAAGGGTGTGGTTCAGTGGGTTCGATGGGGCAGCAGCGGCGGGAAGATCTCGTGACCTAGGTGTTGCGACATCAACGCTGTGGCTGACTGGCGCATCTAGTCGTTGAGATTCCTCTGGTCGTCTACTCGGTCTTGGGGGGTTTGTGGCTGGCTGTGGCGCTCTCACATGTGCATTCTGAAATGCGCTTTGGTTGTCCACGTAGGCCTGTACGCGGCTATGACGATCTTCATTTTCCAGTTGCTCCCTATTTGGCAAGAAATTGGTGTTCTGGAGTGTTTTCTGAAGGCCTTCCACTCTAGCCATTTTGTCTGCCATATCTCTTTGGCTTTGAACAAGTTCAAGCTCTTCTTGGGTGTCTTTTCTTTTGGCCTTCATTTTAGCTGCTATAGCTTTTCATTTGGCTTCCATTTGAGCTGCTTCATTTTCTCTATCGGCCTTCACTCTGGCAGCTTCAGCTTCTCGATCGGCCTTCATTCTGGCAGCTTCAGCTTCTCACTCGTTCTTCATTTTGATTGCTTCGGCTTCTCGGTCATTCTTCATTTTGATTGCTTCGACTTCTAGCTTGGCCTCTATTTCGGCTTCTTCAAGTTCTATGGCTGGCAATTCCTTCTTTTTCTGCCTCTCCTCTTGAACCACACGAAAGACTGCTTCAGCAGCTTTAGCATCTATGATTGCTTGCTCGGTTTGTGAGATTCGGGAGGTTCGGCTGTGACGAGAAGATGCTTTCGAATGGTGGGAGGCGCCTGTGACATGCGATTATTCTGACACGCTGGAATATGCCTTGGATATGTGGCAAAAAAATGAGGCCTTTCCAGACACATGGGATGGAGCCGCATGCGATCGTTGGGATGGTGCATGTGAATGGCGGGAAACTTCAGACTCGGCTCTGTCGACTGGTCTGCCTCTCTGGTGAGGCTCGGGCTGTGGGGAACCCTGTGAGCTCTCTAGAAGCTTCTTACGTTCCTCGTTTAGTAGCTTGAGGCTTTGCATCTTGCTATCGACTCTTGAGTCTCTTAATTGTTCCTGAATGTCCTTGAGTTGTTGTTCAGAGTCCATCCATTGTGCATAGGCGTCTTCCTTATCTCCTTCCACTGCGTGTGCACGTTCTGGGGAGAGTTCCTCCTTCTGCTCATGGTAGAGTTTGTACAATCTCTCCCAGCCTCTTTCATGGCGCTTGTGGATGGTGTCCCATTTCTCCATCAGATGTGAGTGCATGGCTTCTGTGGGCTTTCTTTGTTGTCTCAGATCATAGTGACTCTGAGAGGTCTTTGGCTTCACTGAGGCTTGAGCTACAGCCTCTGTGTGCAGGGCAAGGTCGGCTGTTGGCAGCATTTCTCCCTGACTGGCTGGTTGGGGTGTCTCAACTAGGCTGGTTGGTTGAACCCCTTCATCTAAATCAATAAGACACTCTGCCATGACTAGGACAGGTTCAATACACTTCCTAGCTATTTTAAAGCAAATTAGATGAACTTATCTTTTTGACCACTAGGGGTCGCTGCTTGTAGATCAGCTTTAGGGGTGCTGTCTGTGGGTGGAGATGCCACTGGGTGCGTTCTCCTGCGTTTGCGGGTACTTCAATGCAGTTCACCCCTTCACCACTAGGGGTCGCTTGCTGCGGGTCAGCTACCAGGGTGCTCTTCCTTCGAGGTTCACCCTTTGTCCACTAGAGGGCTTTCTCTGGGCGTGATTAAAGGCTTGCGTGTAGTTCCTTCTTTAACCACTAGGGGGTGTCTGAAGAAAGGCTAGTCAAATTCTTCCTATTGCCATGTTACTGCTAGTGGCCACTGAGAGAATGTAGAGGTACAAACTCCCACCTGGCGACCGTTAAGTTGCAGGCTGGAACCCTTGGTCATCAGCTTGTGATAATAAGCAAGGACAATTGGCTTCGCTTTCTTCTGCTTAATTTCTCTCAAACTGGAACAACTTGGTCTTCAGCTTGAGTGAGTGAGTACTTTTGGTAGGTTCACTCTGTGCCCTCTAGGGGGTGTTGGTAGCCTGGGATAAATTCAAGTAACTTGCTCTTTAACTAACAGATTCACTCTGTGTAGTTAGTGCTGCGAGCAGTGAAGTACCTTCTTTCCCTCTGAGGGATGCTATTAGCTCGGCTTGCTATGAGCCTGTTATGTGCTGAATTAATTGTCAGTTGTTGTAACTCAGCATTTAGATTCCAAAAGGCAAGAGATCGCATAAGGGTGTCATGAATAGATTGACCACCAGGGGGTGCTACTGCAGTGCTATTGGGATTGGTTCTGCCCCTGAAACCAGATGCCTTCTTGCTCTTTAACACTGGCTGAAATTCCAAGCATTCCTAAGGGAGGGGGGAGCTTAGCCTTTCCACCGTGCTGTGGCTGGGAGAAGAGGTTAATTGCTTTCCTTAGTGACTTGTTGCTAGGGCAAGTGGACTAAGAAAACAGCAATCGGTTGAGAGTTAATTGCCCTTTTATAGCCCTCGAAGGGGCCCCTTGATGCTCTCTTTTGGTGTTAGAAATCAGATTTCACATGCAAGAAATAAGAGTGTAGATTTTTCCTTTTCTACTTAGTAAGGTAAACATCACAATATCTCTTTGATTTAAACATTAGCTTGTAAACAGATCCAAAGGCAATTTAAAAACCAGACACAAGGCACTTTATAACTTTTACTTTTCTTCAAAACATTGGTTAGCATGCAAAGTTTGACTGGTAATGAATCCTTACCAGCGGAGGCTTGTCAATATGCGGGTAAATTTTGCCATGCAGTGGCTACTTGCAAAGTTAACAGCGAATTAGCAAAACAATGCATCTGAATCACACCTTCTTTGAAATGCTGTTTGCCTTTACGAAGCTGATATGAACTCTGAGCATTCATTTACTTGCAAGAGCTTTTCTGCCTTCAAACTGTTGCAGGAGATCAGAGGAGAATTAATCTTATCAATTTACTGTTCTGTTCCAGACAGAACACATTGCTTTGAGTTCAATCTAAAACAGACAGTTAACTCGATAGAAATGATTTTATAACAAATATTTTTTTGTCCAGGAATTCTAAGCAGAGACTTACTATGCTGTAGATGCTTCTGGTTTTTCATATCTGTTCATTCCTATAGGTAAATTGATATTGAATTTTCCCCTCTTCTTCTGATAATCATCACATGTTGGCAAAGGATCTCCAAGCCGTGTGGCTAGGAGACATGAGGCTGGATGAACAAAGGATTCCCATCTGGCTTGTGTCCAGGAAGTCTCCCAATGACCAATGACCTTTTGAGACTCCTCCCACTGACCCATCAACATACCTAGCATTTAACCCAATAACTGCCAGATATTCTAACATACTGATACATGCTCACTAATTAGGGTTACATAGAGCTATACGAGGTCCAGAACACCGACCCTCTTAGTATTTTCATATTTCCCATCTTATAGAAAATTATGTTATCCTAGTTACAAATCACATCCTTCTAATTTATAATGGTCCTTTTATTTCTAACTAGATGGTATAATACCTCATCTAATTAGTCAGGACCTCTATTTTCTTCAGTCTTACTTTAGCTTTCTTCCTTTGCCAAATAACTTTGCAAATCAGTGCATTTAGGTCACCAAGTATTTCTTCCTCTGTTTCTGTATATATTATTTGGAATAAAAAAAGACAATTTAATTAAAGTATTTTTGTAAAAACGCTTAATACATTTATATTTGTTAAACAGCCTCCATTTTCTTTCTCCTTCAGTTTCTCTTTTAGTTTCTTGTTCCCCAGTTTTCAGCATTTCTCCTAACAGCTCTGTCATCCATTCTATCAATTCTTCTTCCTTGTCCTCAAATATGTTATATCCGGTGTTATATCTGGGTCTTCCAAATTTTTATTTATCTGTACCTGTCTGTTGGTTTCTTCTTTCAAATCCTCTATCTTTATGTCAGTTTTCTCTATTTTTTCTTCCAGTTTCTGAGTTGCTAGTTCATTCTTTATGGTCATTTTCTGAACGTTTTTTGCTTGTAAGTTTAAGTTGGAGAATTGCTCATTTATGTCATTTAAATTATTTTTAGTCTCCTCATAATTTAAAACAATTGTCTCTTGAATTGATTTCAACATGGAAAGAATTTCTTTCGCAAGTCCATTTATATTTTCTTGTTGATTATCCATGTTTCTTCCAAAGAGAAATAGTCCAGAAGCAACTTTCCCACTGTTTCTTAATATTTCTTGATAATTCTTGAAACTAAAAGTCAGTCAATATTTGTAATCCAGGCCAGCCAATTTAGAATGGTTTATTGTCTCCTTCATAGAGATAAAACATCCCAAGGATTTTTTTTCCCTTTTCCCAGCTGCAGTCCGCAAAAGTGAAAGTTTCCAGGAACAACAAAGAGCCTTATCTATGTCCGGGCTTCGTGTCAAATTTTCTTTAAGCATAATAAATTGTAATGCCAAGGTTCACCACTAGATGTCATTAACATCCAGCTTCCAGCTTTTAAGTCCAAACCTATTTCACCAACTTTCCAAATATCTTTTTAAAAATACTTTTAGTCCCCAAATTTGTCAAAGCTATGTCTCTATATTAAATCCAAATTAATCTTGTAGTTTTCTCTAATTTCCCCCCAAAGAAAGTTGCTCACTGCTTCCCTTTTCCTGAGAGAATGGGGTGGAAATTCCCCTTCTCTCTATCATCTTGGGGATTCTTTGCTTTGGGAATTCTTTTTTCCAGGAATAGTTTTTAAAATTATAAAGAGAGGATTGTTCTCACCCAGTTCCATCCATGTTCAGAGGTTGCTAGTTAGTGCTTACCTTGGGTTGTTGGTGGCTTCTGGCTGGCCACATAAATGCGGCCAGTCTTTTTTCTGCTGGTTTGAAGGGCATCCTCAGATCAAATGGAAGGGCCGCTGCCCCTCCGCAATTGACAAGGGTCCCCTTCTTCTTCGTTGCCTCTCCGGGGCGACTTTAGACCCTTTTTAGGGTCCCCAGCAGAGCGAAATCAGACGTGGAAAACGGAGCCCCATTTTCCTGCACCCATTACACCACAACATCTAACCCAGAAGTCCCCCTACTTTCTTAGCAATAGTGATATATCTAGCATTTATCCATCCACTGCAAAACATACAGCATCAGAAAACCTGGTACACCCTCCTTCTCTTCCTCACAATGAATCTGTCTATCCATACTGGCAGAGAGATGAGAGAATTAAGACTGAACCTCTATGCCTCACTCACTGAGGCAGAAACAAAATTGGAGTTTTAAGCTTTCAAAGCAAACTTTAACCCTCACCCATATTAACTGGTGTACCACTGAGAATCACTGGCTTAAACAATTGCAGTTTTATTTGTTCTGTATAGCTTCCAAATACACTCTGGTTGGTTTTCACAGCTAAAATAATTAGTTAACCAGCCAGGCCAAAACCCTCCACTTTCTACTTCAGTTCTGAAAACCTATGCCTAAAAATGTAGCGTGACTCCAGTTTGCTTGCAATATTTAAGGATTCAACAACTCAACAGTGTTCTCTCTTGCTCAATAATTCCCTTTCAGGCCTGAGGGCTAGTTTTCCATTCATTTTTAAAGTAAAGGGTGCATCTAACAGATGGGTTTTTTAAGCAACAGAAGGTAAACAAAAGTAAAACACACAGGGAAGTAAAGTAGAAAAGGAAAGAAACCCTAGTAATTGATACCTACCTGCATGTCCCAACAGGCTTTGGTAAAACTACACCAGCTGTGTATACTGCCTGGAAAATCCCTTCCAAGTGGACCCGTCAGGTGAGCTCCCGTATCAGAACAGGTGTCACCCTCTTGGAACGCAGTTTCTTATGCACACAAAGGAAGTTTATTTCTACTATTTTCTTTTTCCTTTAAAGGAAGAGGAGAAATCACTACTCATTGCTCACTGCTGTCTGTCTCAATTTATAAAGAAAACTGGAGAACTTCAAAAAGATGCTTGCCTGCCCAGGCTTTAAGTCTTAATTTCTGTATTTACCAAGCTACATCTTTTTCTTCTCTCTACCTAAGAACCTAAAGCATGCTTTCTCTTTCTACAATAACAGAGTTGGAAGGGACCTTGGAGGTCTTCTAGTGCAAACCCCTGCCCAAGCAGGAGACCCTATACCATTTCAGACAAATAGCTGTCCAATCTCTTCTTCAAAACCTCTAGTGATGGAGTACCCACAACTACTGGAGGCAAGCCGTTCCAATGATTAATTGTTCTAACTGTCTGTCAACTTTGAAAATGAGCGTGGCTGCAGCCAATTTCCCTACTCATTTTTGGTTGACACATAGCATGGAATGAGGGGGGTTTACCAGGTGCTTCGCTAGACTAAACAGATTTTCTACTGTGGGAACCAAGGTCATCAGCTGCTCCCGGGACTGCAGGCTGGGCGTTTCGTGAAAAGCCTGCCAAGAAGATGTATTGGGGAACGTAGTAGCTTGCGTAGATTTAGGGGTGGGATTTCTTAACTTTGTATTGGGGATTTTTACGTGTCTATTCAGACTTGGTTTCACTTTTGATGTGCCGATACTTTGTATCAATAAACATGTTCTTTGAGGAACTTGCAAGCCTCAGAGTTCTGCTTTATTTGTCTCTGTCTGTTGGAACCATGACACTGTCAGGAAATTTCTTCTTAGTTCTAGGTTGCTTCTCTTCTTGATTAGTTTCCATCCATTGCTTCTTGTCCTGCCTTCAGGTGCTTTGGAGAATAGCTTGACTCCCTCTTCTTTGTGGCAACCCCTTAGATATTGGAACACTGCTATCATGTCACCCCAGTCCTTCTTTTCATTAAACAAAATGTACCCAATTCCTGCAACTGTTCTTCATATGTTTTAGCCTCCAGTCACCTAATCATCTTCATCGCTCTTCTCTGCACTCTTTCCCAGAGTTTCAACATCTTTTTTGTGTTGTGGCAACCAAAACTGGATGCAATATTCCAAGTGTGGTCTTATCAAGGCATTATAAAGTGGTACTAACACTACACATGATCTTGATTCAATCCCTCTGTTAATGCAGCCTAGGTCTGCATTGGCTTTTTTGCAGCTGCAGCAAACTGCTGGCTCATACTTAAGTGATTGTCCACTAGGACTCCTAGATCTCTCTCACAGTTACTGCTATTGAGCCAGGTACTACCGATTCTACACCTGTGCATTTGGTTTTTGTTGCCTAAGTGTAAAGCCTTACTTTTCTCATCACTGAATTTCATTTGGTTGGATAGGGCCCGGTGTTTGAGTCTGTTAAGATCCTTCTGGATCTTGAGCCTATCTTCTAAAGCTTATCTTCTGAGGTGTTGGCTATTCCAGCCAGGTTGGTGTCATCTGCAGATTTGATGAGTTCCCCTTCTATTCCCTCATGTAAATTGTTTATGACAATATTGAAGAGTACTGGGGCTAAGACAGAGCCTTGGGGTACCCCACTGCTTACTTCCCTCCATGTAGATGTAGTTCCATTGAGGACTACATGTTGAGTGCTGTTGGTCAGTCAGGTAAGAATTCATCTGGTGGTGATGCTGTCTCTCAGGATGTTTATGTCACCAAATATTTACATGACTTTTAAAATGAGAGGACTTAGGATTCAAATGTTCCACAAAGTTTTATTTATTCCACACAGCTATATGCAAGAAGAAATTAAAAGGCACTGCACAAAAGTGCAGAGCTCCTGATTTGAAAGAATACAATGTGAGTCTGCTTTTTTGTTTAGTTAGAAAGAGAGAGAGAGAGAGAGAGAGAGAGAGAGAGAGAGAGAGAGAGAGAGAGAGAGAGAGAGAAAGAATTGAGGAATGGCAGCTAGCTCTTTGGGGCATAAACAGAAAAGTGTGACTCAACTTACGTTTCATATATGTGCATAGCAGCTGGAATAGCACTAATGAAGCCAATCAACCTCTTGCTTGAGATGACCCTGACACCACAGTGCCATTGGGGAAGCCAGCCCAGAGGATGCAAAGCCCTGGAGAAAATTCACAATGTTGTAAAATAAAATGTTTTTGATTCAAGGACCTACAGCATGTCACCATTTAACACAAGGCATATGCAGTGGCCAGAGGATGGAGCTATGTATGCCAGCATAAGTGAGACAAAGGAAATTTAATGAGTGTGAATCTCATAGGAAAGAGAAACTTTAGGTATTTAAAAATGACATTACAAACTTCCCTGTCAATAAAGTGTTTCACTTGCCTGCTTTTCATTCATAAGGATTCCTTAAATGAATTAAAAGCAAGTGTATAAAATGAACTGTAGGCTAAAATTGCATGGAACTTGCAAGAGACAAACAGAAAACTGCTTTTTCTTCAGGATAAATCAATTCAGTTTCCACAGTGACAAAGGACGCGGCAGCCTCTTGCTCAAGGGCCCAACATGAAAGCCAAAGAGGCTGGTGAAAGAAAGATGCCTTTCTACAGCAGAGAAAAGGACTTTTCTTCCTCCACAGTCAAAAATAAAGTTGAGTGAACTGGAGTAAGAAGGACAAGCTGTTTTACTCCTCCTTCACCAATCCATTCGGTTGGCTGGAGAAAATTCCAAACTATTGAATGCCAAGGGTACCCAGATGAGAGATCAAATGCACTACTAACACAAGGTCTTATTCCAATAGCTATTTTGATTCAATGTCTTTCCAGTTCAATGAGACCCACCCTAGCTCATACATCCATACAGGTATGTTAACAAACAAGCCACTTGTCCCTAAGACAGCTGCCAATATGGATTACCTTGTCTGAAAGAAGTCTCTCTTTGAACAATAAAGAAAGCTTACATTTACTTTGTTTTACTTCTGACCAGCTCCAATTTACATATACTAACAAGCTTAGGATGTATTTTCATGCCAAAGAAGGAAATGACTGAGTTGTCAAATGTTTACCTGGAAGAAATTTAGCCCCCACCCATTCACTGTATGCAATGAACCCCAAAGCAGGATCCCATCATGGTTTTCAGATCTTTATTTGAAATACTATGAATTGTTTGTTCCTTATTTTTCCAATGTTTTCCTTCCAAATTATGCATGTGTCGCACATTGAACTAAATTACTTGGCTAGAAGTAGCATTGCAGCCTGTGAATCTAAGTACAGAATTCTCTCCTATATGCTAACTATTCAGGAAGGTAAAAAGAGGCTTGCCTAATGCAGGTAAGAAAGATCATCCTATCTCCTACAAAAGGGGCATTCAGTCTTTTGACAAAAAGGATGTTAAGGAGTAGGTAGCAGCAATATAAACTTGCCAAGATGGACACAATAAAACCACTCCTCAGCACTTGAAGAAAACCTATGTGTTGTATTTGTTGAAAGGAAGTAGATTATCTCTATTGGGCTTCTGGACAAGAAGAAAGAAAAATGGACAGACACTTTGGAGATATTCAGGAAAAACTGTAACTCACCATAGGAGAAATTCAGGGGAATAATCAAACCTAAACATGTTGTCATCGTCTTCCACATAGTTTTCATTCAGGAGAGTATACAGTTCCTTCAGCTAAAGAAAGCAAAAAGGAGAAGCATGATCTGCTTAAGGAAGCAAAGCTTTCTCTATTAAGAGAATAGCAACTTCCAACAGGGCACCTGCTGATTATTAGAGCTTCACTGTGGGGAAAACAGCCCACACACTAAGGTGGGGTTAAATATGGTTATGGGAAAGTACAGTTTTGCTTCTGTCAATGGGTTTTTAGCAAATCATTATTTTCTGTTTTGTTTCCTAATAGTGAAGCAATAAAACCTAAGGATTTACAGTACAGTTTTTGAATAAAGTTTTAAGTCAGCCGTAAAAGGACCTGTTTTAAAACTATAAAGAGATTAATCAATATTGGCTGTAAGTGTAAGGAGATACAGTATTTCACATTCTCAACACATGAGATTCTGAGTTAAACTGTGGCCCAAATGTGTACAATATGAAGAGAAGGGCAGAGATAGACAGCAGATTCAAGCAAGCAAGTCAAGCTAAACACTTGAATGCATTTAGGTCAATATAAAAGGGGGGGAAATGACATTGCCATAGGTGTATACTATAGGCCACCCAACCAAACAGAGGAAATAGGTGAACTTTTTGCTAGTCAGTTAACCAAGGTATATAGGAAGCAGATCACAATGGTAATGAGGGACTTTAATTACTCTGGCATCAAATGGGAGACAAACTCTGCACCGAGTGGAAGATCAAACAGATTCCTGACAAACCTAGCAGACAATTTTGTCTCCCAAAAAGTAGAGAAGGGAACTAGGGGATCAGTCATATTGGACTTAATTCTCATTAACAGAAATGAAATGATAGAAGGTGTTGAAGACACAGGAACCTTGGGGGGGGAGTGATCATGCAATATTAGAATTCAACATTATGCAAACACAAGCAATAAAACACAGTCAAACTAGAGTCTTGGACTTTAAGAAAGCTAATTTCAATAAACCTAAAGAGAGATTGGGAAGGATTCCATGGATGAGAATCCTCAAGGGGATTGATCATCGTACAGTCAGCCAGATGTTCAGACTGGATTTGGCATTTTTGTCTACCTATCCAGTCCTTCCCAAGGACCTGGGATAGGCCGATGTGGATGTTTGATGGTCAAGAAAAAAGTGACTTATGACCATTTTTCACACTTATGACGGTTGCAGCATCCCCATGGTCACATGATCAAAGTTCAGATGCTTGGCAACTGACTCATATTTATGACAGTTGCAGTGTCCCGGGGTCATGTGATCACCTTTTGCAACCTTCTGACAAGCAAAGTCAATAGGGAAGCCAGATTCACTTAACAACTATGTTACCAACTTAACAACTGCAGTGATTCACTTAACAACTGTGGCAAGAAAGATTGTAAAATGAGGCAGAATTCACTTAACTGTCTCACTTAGCAACAGAAATTTTGGGCTCAATTGTGGTCATAAATTGAGGATTACCCATATAGGATCATTAATAAAGTGCTTGAAAGTTCAACTTTCAGGATGGTTAGTTCTGACTCATCCATACTCACCACACCTCGATCCCCCAAGTCCAGGGCATCCCACATAAAGCCCTGAGGCAAGGTATAGGGCTCCTGATGGATGTTGTCCTTGTCTAGTTCAACAGGTCCATGAATGTTTACTACCTCACCTGAGAGAAGGGAAAGCAACATGAGAGCAAGCTGCCTCCATAATTCACTGCCCAGAAACATTCCTAGTAACTCCGATCTAAAAATTGCTAAAACAGACAGCCTTGTCCCCACTACTTCTAATCAGTTCCTGGTCTTGGATCAGTATCCCTTGTCATCTAATTTGATTCCTCTCCTGTCTCTCAATGTAGACAGTGTCCTGGTAGCAATGAAAGGCATGAGATGTACAGAAGTCCTCGACTTATGACTGCAAGTTGTTAACAGATGTAAGTCAAAGCACCTGTGTTTTACAACATTTTTGTGGTGGTCATTAAATGAAATGCTGCAGTTGTTAAGCGAACACCGTGGTCGTTAGTGCAAACCCATTCTTCTGAATGGGCATTTTTTGACAAAAACCAGCAAAAAATGCAGGAAACTGGCAAAAAATGTTGCAAATTGTGGTCACGTGACTGCAGGATGCTGCAACTGATTGTAAAGGCAAGCCAGTTGCCAAGCACCTGAAATGCAGTCATGTGACCGGAGAAGAGTATGTGCGTGCCACATTTTACGATGGCCAGAAGTGCTTTATGGGCCGTTTCGGGCCCACTGTAATTTTGTAATTTTGAATGGTCATTAAGCAACCAGTCATAAGTTGAGGACTACCTGTACAGTTTACATGTGCTTCATTTTTAAAACAGAAAAAAGAGAAAAAGAAAAATACTCTCTTTTAATACATACCTAACTTGGGCACTGGCTGTGTATCCCAGAACTGATAGCTGCGTTTGGTGGCTTCTTCCATGGTCTTGGCAGGCCCTTGTGCTACAGAAAGAGCTCAATGGCTTTTTGAATCTCCTGCATCCTTTCTGCTGGCAATGAATTCACCTCCATATGAACCAAATGAGGAAAAATTAATAGACTCATCAACCTTGATTATTTGTCCTTTCCTCTTTTAAGGAAATTTCAAAATTTATTTTTTTTGGGGGGAGGGGGAGAGATATCCTGCTTCTTCTTTGAAGATTACATAAAATGTGTATGATCTCCTTTTCCACATCTACCTGTGCTGAGCATGAGCAAAAAATGCAGCATATTCAATCACACACTCTCCCAAGAACGTATGTCACTGTTGGTAGGCAATGACAAGACAGATAAAAGATCACTCCAACCAAAAGAAGCAAGCAGCTTCAGTTTGGATTCTTAGCACTTCTAGTTATGCATATACCCCAAAATAAAATACAACAGGCATTAAGCTCCACTATGCACATACTTGTGTATGGCAGTTTGGAGGAGCTCAATATACTAACCTATTGAAAAAGTGTTTTTACCTTTGCGGATTGATCTTGGACCAGATCAAATTGCTTCCCCTTTTCTTTCTTCTCTTTCTGTTTCTTTTTCTTCTTTTTACACACATTGTCATCTGTTGGGCTTAAGCCACTGAAGAACAAAGGGAATATAAGGAACAAACCTAAGATTTTCACTGCTAAGAACAGGCTTTTGATATTGCAGGAGGAGAGAAGATTCAAGAGCTCCTTCCCTTAGGCTGTTCACTGCATATCTTTGGGTAGACTCAAGCTCCTCAGACAAACCATTGCTAGAGTCCAAACCATGCTGGTTTTCATATATTATTTTTTCATATATTATCCTAGCACCTTTTCAAACATAGAATCAGAACTGGAGGGAACCATTTAAGTCACCAAGTCCTAAATCAGCTCCTTGCATGAATCTAAATTAACACACTCAAAACACATAGCTGTTCAGACTCTGTGTATGGCAGCACAACCCTTTCTGGGTAACTGCTCCCACTGTCAAACTGTTCTTACTGATAGGGACATTTTCCTAATACTCAACTGGAATTTTCCTTCCCATAACAACTTCTTTATTCAATGTCCTGCCCTCTGGGATGATAGAGAATAGAACTGGATGTTCATTATATCACAAATCCCATTCTTCTCTTCTCAACCAAACCATTCCCACATTTGTCAATGTCTTTTCATTCTTTCTAGTTCTTCGATCATCTTTCCTGCCCTTTCCTGAACATGTTTCAGTTTGACTGAATCCTGTGATTTGCTAGGACTGGACAAAATACTCAAAAGGGTGTTCCACCAATGCAGAATAATGTGGAAGTATTAATTCTGTGATTTGGAAGCTACACTTTTAAAATTAAGTATATTATCCATACTTAATACAACCTAAAATTTGCATTTGTCTCTTTGCAGCCATTTTATACTGTTGACTCATAATCAACTTTGCAATCAACAACTATTCCAAGAACATCATTAATTCTCTTGCCAAGCCAATTCCCCCACTCTTACCATGCCTATGCATTTTATTTCTGTTTCCTAAGTAAAATTCTGTTATACTCAGACCTTTTTTTCTAATTTATCAAGATCTTTCTAAATACAGCTATCCCATCCAAATTTAGGCCATTTGCACGTCTAAGCAGCATTTCTTCCAGCTCCTCATACAATGCTTAAGAGTGAATACTGTGATATGCTATTCCAGTCTGAAGACAACCTTAGACAAGTATTCTCCTAAGGTTCTTAAGCCAGCTATGCCTCATTTCAACTGTCAGACTATCCATTATATCCTTAACTAGTTTACTAACACGCTAATCCAAATACCAACTACACTTCATTGGCCTTCAAATCAGTTTGTATTGGTCTGAAAGGCTGCATGGACAATCCAGAAATGCTTCATTTATCATGAAATGACTCATACGTGTACAGTATTCCATACCACCACTCACAATCCTATTATTTCCATCTCTGTGTATAACATGGACAGATAAAAATAACAGATACTATGTTTATGGACACACACTATCAAAGTCTTGTGCGAAAAGACTATGGGTAACCAAAGGAAAATGATGGACTGGCTCTTTGTCCCATAAGGAAGGTGGGATGAATGGAATTAAGCTGCATGTTTATACAATTAGTAGAGTTTCCTTTGATGTTCAAGAAGGTTGTAATTTGTGTTCTGGTTTTGTGAAGAAACAAAAAAGGTTGATCACAGCAGATGATATAACTAGTTTGCATGGGTAATGTAGAGCTACTTGCTTGTTACCCTTATTGTTACATTATTGCATTAAGATAAAAGACTCAACTATTTGGATAGTGATAACCTTAAATATTACTTTAATAACAATATAGCGTATAATAATTTATAAAGGCAATAAAATAATCTTGCACAGAGTGCTCAAACTTTTTGTGCTGGAGACTTCACTTATTAAACACTTTGGTTGCTAAGGTAACACCAGATGTTTTGGTGATATGACATGCATTCAGTGGCATAACAAGAGGGGAGAGATATTGTTGTGTCCTGAGCCTGTGAAGGCAGGCTCGGGACGTTGCAACAGTCCCGGACAGTTGCAAGCTGCCCGGGACCAGACTGGCTAGCGCCAGCACTTGCACGCATGCGTGAAGTGCAAGCACGCCAAATGTTGCCGTTTGGCCCGGGGATCGTCTTTAAAAGGAGCAGAGGGACTTGGGCGTTGTCGGCGTTGTAACCAGTATGCTGTATTCCAATAAAAAAGCTCCTGAGAACTACCAACTGCTTCATGAGTTATTTGCCATTCGCTGAGGACTTAACACTGGCGACGAAGGTGGGATGCCTTACAAGACCGAAGACAAATTGTAAGCTTACCCTGGAGTCCTGAGCAGCAGGAAACGGCGTTAAATTCAGCAGCTGCCTGCCAATTCAGCAAATGTTGGCGGTAAGCTGGCTGATAGACCCTTCCTGTACTACTGAAAGATGGCAAAGATAGGTAGACTTTCCGAGTTCGATGTCACGCACCCGGAAAGATGGGAGTCTTACGTGGCCAGAGTAGAAAACTATCTCAAGGTCAATCAAGTGAGAGAAGATAGCTTAAAAGCCGCCACCCTGCTGTGTGTTTGTGGTCAAGATGCATTCGAGATCGCTGAAAACCTAGCAGCACCTGCACCTCTAGAATCTGTTACCTACACAGATTTAAAGAAATTGCTAAAGGAACACTTCCAGCCCAAGTTGTCTGTCATCGCCTGGCGCCATACTTTTGAACAGAGGGACCAATGGGTTGGCGAATCAGCTAAAGAGTACATTGCTGCGTTGAGAAAAGCCTCTAAACCTTGCAAGTTTCAAGATTTAGAAGAAAGGCTGAGAGACAGATTTGTATGTGGACTGAGACATAGAGAATTGCAGCAGAGACTTTTTGCTAAAGAAGACTTATCATTCCAAGATGCCTTGAGAGAGGTTACTGCAGAAGAGGCAGCAGGTGGCGCAATCAAGAATATGAGGCCAATCAGAAGTACTCCAGAAGCTGTGTCCGTGCACCAGGAAGGAGTCCAAGGGAACTCAGAAGAGGATTCTGATGAAGAAGTAGACCGTCTCTACCCAATGAAAGAAGGGAAGCAGAAGGAAGGCAAGGAAAGGTCTTCAGCTGTCCCTAAGTGCTTCGGGTGTGGAGGTCGCCACAAGAGGACCGACTGCAGATTTCGCTCTGCTATCTGTAGAGCATGTGGAAAGCAAGGCCACATTGCAGCTGTGTGTCTGGGCCATCAGAAGGTACAACCCCGAGAAGAATTGCGCCTGAATTGTCCCCAGCCAAAACAGGGTGGGTTTCTGTGCTTCGCAAAGAAGCATCTATAGGACAGGCACACACAAGCCCATTAAGAAAAAACTGTCACTTAAAGTGAAGTTACAAGGGGTTCCATTGGTCATGGAACTGGACACTGGGTCTGCACTTTCAATCATTTCCATACATACATTCAGAAAGATTTGTTCTGGTAGTGGATTTCAGGCCAAGCTTAGGCCTTCTGACATTGTGTTAACAGACTTTCAAAACTCCAGAGTGTGTGTTAAGGGGGAGGCCACCCTTAACGTACAGTATAAGGATTTTGAAGGTCCATTAGATGTATTGGTAGTAGGGGGTGAGCGAACGAGTCTCATAGGACTCGATTGGTTTGAGGCCTTGGGAATACATGTCACAGGGCTCAATAGCTTGCAAACAGTAGACCTACAGGAAGTCTGCAAAGAATTTGCAGATGTCTTCAGCCCACAGCTGGGCACATACAAAGGACCCCCTGTGTCCTTAAAACTAGAGCCCACTGTCACTCCTATTAGAATAAAAGCAAGAAGGGTCCCTTTTGCTCTAAAAGGGAAAATTGACACTGAATTGGACAAATTGATTCAGCAAGGAGTTTTAGAACCTGTTGACTCCAGTCCTTGGGAGACCCCCCATTGTCACGCCTCTTAAGGCTAATGGGGACATTCGCATCTGTGCAGATTACAAATGCACTCTGAATAAGGCATTGCAGCAACATGCCTATCCTGTACCTGTGGTCAGTTATATTCTGGCCTCCCTCAAGGGGGGGTGTGTGTTTTTGCAAAGCTTGACTTAGCTCAGGCGTATCAACAGTTGCCTGTTAACGAAGCTGCTGCTGTAGCACAAACCATTGTAACCCACAGGGGGGCATTCAAGGTAAAAAGGCTACAATTTGGAGTAAATGTGGCTCCTGGAATTTTCCAAAGTGTAATGGAAAACACACTAAGGGGTATACCAGGGGTTTGCCCCTATTTTGATGATGTCTTAATTGCTGGAGACTCTACCCACAACTTAGCTGAAAGATTAAGGGCTGTTCTGCTGAGGTTCCGGAAAACGGGCCTCAAACTCAAGAAGGACAAATGTAAAATTGGGGTGCCTTCTACAGATTTTCTTGGATTCAAAATTGATGCCAATGGGATTCACCCTGCTGAGTCCAAATTAAAACCTATCATGCATGCCCCTAGGCCAAAGTCCAAGGCCGAACTACGGGCTTTTCTGGGCCTTTTGAACTTCTACAACTCTTTCATTCCAAACAAGGCTAATGTAGCTGAACCACTTCATAGGCTCCTGGACAAACAGGCAGTGTGGCAGTGGTCACCAAAACATGAAGCAAGTTTCAATGAGGTTAAGGCCTTACTCACTTCTAACACTGTGCTTGCACATTTCAATGAGTCCCTTCCTGTGTGCATCGCTTGTGATGCTTCTCCTTATGGGGTGGGAGCAGTACTAAGCCACCTTAGGCCGGATGGAACTCAGGTTCCTGTTGCATATTACTCCAGAACCTTGTCTTCTGCAGAGCGAAATTATGCTCAAATAGACAGGGAGGCTTTAGCTGTTGTTGCTGGAATCAAAAAGTTCCATGATTTCTTGTATGGCAGACAATTCACGGTCTTCACTGACCATAAGCCTTTGTTGGGCCTGTTTACCACACATAAACAAACCCCCCAAATCATCTCCCCCAGAATGCTGAGATGGTCAATCTTTTTGTCAGCCTATGATTTTTCTTTAATTCACAAACCTGGGAAAGAAATGGGCCACGCTGATGGCCTCAGTAGATTACCCCTGCCAGTAGTAGAGGCTGATCCTGCTCCCACAATCAACATTCTTTCAATTCAGGCCTTGCCTGAGTCACCTTTTGATGCCAGGGATGTGGCTACTGAATCAGCCACAGATCTCACACTCTCTCGTGTCTTGTCTTGGGTTTTATCTGGATGGCCAGAGAGTTGTCCAGGTGCTGAGTTTCAGAGTTTCTGGCTTAAAAGGAACGAGTTATCCATATTCCAGGGTTGTCTGTTGTGGGGCAGCAGAGTTGTCATTCCTACCTCAATGAGGACTGGGGTCTTAGGTTCCCTCCACGAGGGTCATCCTGGCATTGTACGTATGAAGGCGCTTGCGTGCAGCCATTTGTGGTGGCCTGGGTTAGACAAAGACATTGAAGCTAAGGTGCACGCATGCCACCTTTGTCAACGCTCACGCCCAGAAATGCCCCAGGCTCCTGTGCATAGATGGGAGGAAACACAGTCTCCATGGTCTAGGGTGCACATTGATTACGCTGGGCCCTTTCAGGGTCAATTCTTCTTGGTCCTAGTTGATAGTCATTCAAAATGGCTTGAGGTTGTACCTGTCTCTTCCACCACCACTGCAAAGACTATTCAAATACTGAGGGGGATTTTTGCTGCACATGGGCTTCCTGATGTTTTAGTGTCTGACAATGGCCCTCAATTCACTTCCTCCGAATTCCAAGCTTTCTTACAGGCCAACATGATTCGTCATGCCACCTCTGCACCTTTCCACCCTTCCACCAACGGTATGGCTGAACGCATGGTACGCATCACCAAGGATGCTTTAAAGAGACTGACATATGGAGACTGGCATCACAGGTTGGCAGATTTTCTACTTGCTTACCGCACTACACCTTCAACTTCTACTGGGAAGAGCCCGGCTGAACTGCGCTGGGGGCGCAAACTGACTACTAAGCTTGACCGGTTGCACCCGGACAGACTGCCTTCTAAATTCACACAACCAAGGGCACCTAGGCAACTGCTAGTGGGTGCCCTGGTTTGGACCCGTAATTACGGGCCTGGTCACTTGTGGGTCCCTGCCATAGTATTCAAGATCACAGATCCCTTGTCTTATGAGGTTTCCCTGGAAGACGGTCGTGTCCTGCGATGACACATCGACCAGCTGCTCACAAGACTGGACTCTCATACTGAGACTCCTGGATCTTTTCCAGGGGGGGGAGGGGGACCTCTATGGGCAAAGGGAAGGGTGTGGGCTGCAGCCTGTAACCAACGGGGAAGTCACAGATAGCTCATTCCAAGATTCCGCGAGTGCTCCGAACAGGAATTCGTGGGGACCAGCTAGAACACAGGCACCAGTGCCTACTCCAGCCAGGGAGTTACCCCGGAGGCATAATCACTACACACCAGCACCATTCAGTACTCCAGTCAGGGAGAATAACCGGGAGTATCCAAATAACTCACACCCTGCAAGAGAGCTGGCACACATTCCGTCTAGTTGGCCCAACGCTGCCACTGTTCCCAGAAAGGGGCAAGCACACAGGGAGGTGGTCGAGGAACCGAATCCCGATCATGACACCTCTGGCATAACTCAGGGGGCAACTGAGTTTTGGGACAGTACCGAGACCCCAGAAAGCCCAACTACGGAACTGGGAAGTGGGGGAAGACAGCCTCTTGATAGGTTTAGGGCAGACCTGGGAGGCTCTACAGAGTTGCCCAACAGTGGCAGCCCTTTAGAAGGGCCAGAGAGCCTGCAACTAGGCAGGTCAACCAGGTTAGGTAGAGAACAAAGTCCTGGCCTGACGAGCCCAGTGGGCAAGCAAGCAGGCCAGGCGTTGGAGCACAGTCCATGGGGACCACCAGGGTCAAACAAAGGGGGCAAACATATAGCACCCTCTGGGCAAGAGGTGCTTGGAGGGTACCAGGAAATTCGGAGGTCACAGAGAGCTAAAAGATCTCCTAAATATCTAGAAGATTTTGTAACTCTGCTAGCAAAGCAGAATTAATAAGAGAGTCTTCCTGTGTAAGTTGGGAATAATGAACACTGAGGGATGGAAGCCAAAAATTGATAACGTGGTACATGGAGCTAGTGTGGCTCCCACGCTCGTGTTGAGGTCGTGTGTGACTATTCATGTAGTTGTAGTTTTAGCTGTGGGGGAAGGGGTGTTGTGTCCTGAGCCTGTGAAGGCAGGCTCGGGATGTTGCAACAGTCCCGGGCAGTTGCAAGCTGCCCGGGACCAGACTGGCTGGCGCCAGCACTCGCACACATGCGCGAAGTGCAAGCGCGCCAAATGTTGCCGTTTGGCCCGGGGACCGTCTTTAAAAGGAGCAGAGGAACTTGGGCGTTGTCGGCGTTGTAACCAGTATGCTGTATTCCAATAAAGAGGCTCCTGAGAACTGCCAACTGCTTCATGAGTTATTTGCCATTCGCTGAGGACTTAACAGATATTATGAAGAGTTTGAAGGCATCATATCTAACACAAGCTTTTGTCTGTCCTTTGACCTATACCTTTAGATTATGAACTATTAGGAATTGTTTTCCAAGGGTACATGTGCTTCTGCAACACTGTAGAACAGCAATCATGGTAGATAATTACTACAGTATATTTTCCACTGTGACACCTGATGTGTCTCCATGAAACTCCACTTTAAAATTGTTCCAACTGCCTTAATTAAAACACATGTCGTTAATAATTATAAGACTAAGATATTATCTAAGAATATGTCAGTTAAAGACAGGGAAAGTTTGATTAAAGCCACAGGTTTTCAGATGGTAAAAAAGGTTAAATATTTGGGAGTATATCTAACTGCTTCAAATGGAAAATTGTATAAGAACAATTATGAACCACTATGGGTAAAAGTTCAAAAGGACTTAAGAGATTGGAAAAAATTGCAATTGTCATTGTTGGGGAGAATTTCAGCCGTAAAAATGAATGTTCTACCAAAGTTTCTTTTTTTGTTTCAGATGATACCTATTCTTAAAAAAGAGGCAAATTTGGAGGAATGGCAAAAGGGTATCAATAATTTTATATGGGCCGGGAAGAAACCAAGGGTTAAATTTAAGATATTACAGGATGTTCGAGAAAGAGGGGGACTTAAGGCACCTAATTTGAAATTATATTATGATGCAGCCGCCCTAACTTGGTTAAGTGATTGGCTTAACTTAACAAATATGGATATTCTTTTTTTGGAAGGTTGGGATTTAATATATGGTTGGCATGCATATTTAATTTTTAATAAGAAAGTTGATCGGACTTTTAGATCACATATCTTGAGGAATGCCTTACTTCGTGTTTGGAAGAAGTATTATTATAGATTAAATTATAAAATACCTATCTGGGGGATTCCCAGACATGCAATTGAGGGAACTTCTAAGGGGACAAATTTCGATAAAATCTCGTATAAAGAACTGTTAATTCGCTCTGGTTCGAATTGGCATTTGAAATCCCTAGATGTATTAAGGCAGCAAAATATTCTACAGTCATGGTTTCAATATTTACAAATAGTGGACAGATGGACTGTAGATAAGAAAGAGGGAATAACATTAGAAGATAGACAATTGGTTATTCAGATTAAAAATCAAAGTCCGGCTCATATAAAAAGAATATACAATGTTTTATTAGAGTTAGATTCGGAAACAGAATTGGTTAAAGACTGTATGATTAAATGGGCTCAGAATATACAGGAGCCGATCTCATTGGATTTATGGGAGACAATTTGGATAAGAAATGTCAAATTTACACAAGCTCAAAATTTGAGAGAAAATTTTTATAAAATGTTTTATAGATGGCATTTAGATCCTAAAAAATTATCAAATGTTGGAGATGTGGCAATAATGATGCGACATACTTTCATATTTGGTGGAATTATAAAAAAGTAAAGGCTTTTTGGATTATGATTTGGTGGAACATTCAAAAGATTTTTAGAAAAAAGATAAAGTTTACTCCTCAACTATTTTTACTTGGTATTTTTGTTGACTTAAATGAAAAAGAAACTACTTTGATGTTGAATTTATTAACTGCAGCAAGGTTATTAGTAGGTTTATATTGGAAGAAAGATTCCTTGCCTACTTTAGAAGAATGGATATTTAAAGTATCTAGTTTTGCAGAAATGGCAAAAATTTCTGCTTATTTAAAGGATCATACACAAGAAAGATATATTATTGTATGGGGAAGGTGGATAGATTATATTCAGAAAAAGCATGGAATTAAAAAGTTTCACTTATTTTATGAATGAATATTAAATATTATAGAGAATTGTTTCATAGGTTATGGAGTTAAAGATTAATTATGATAATTTTTTTTTCTTTTTTCTTTTCTTTTTTTTTCCTTTTTCTTAATTAGTATAAATTTTGTTATTATTAACCCTGTATTCTGCTCTGGGAAGTGAAGGGAGGGGGGTTGGGGTGGGAGGGAGGGTAAGGGTTTTTTTTTTCTCTCTCTATTTTAAAATTTTATTGTATTTTTATAAATGCTTGTATGTTAAAAAATAAAAATTTTTCAATAAAACACATGTCAGTTCTTTTGAATAAAGGTGACTGCCAAGGAATTTTGCAAAGATTTTTTTTTAATTACAACCCTCAAAATTGGAGTCCAGTGCAATGGTATGAAGTCAGTGCAGAAATTGTTTTTCTGTACCAGAATTGGAGCTTGCCCACAAAAAAGTTTCAAGTCGACTCCAAGGTTTCTCAGTTTTAATTAATTTAGGTTGTGTAAGTGGCCATTCTTGTCGCTGTTTCAAAATAATTAAGAGTCAGAAACCTTTGTTGGAAATCATTTGAGATCAACCAACAGTATTCTGGACAATCCTTGTCATTCTGGAGTTCACAATTTTCACAGGGAACTGATCAGGCCCCATGACTGCTCTACATTAAAACCTTGTTTGTAGCTGTACAGTTGCCAACCTGGTGCCCTCCAGTTGTTTTGGATTACAATTCTCATAATCCATTGTCACTGGTTAAACTAGCATATTTTGAGAGCCGTGGTGGCACAGTGGTTAGAATGCAATACTGCAGGTTAACTCTGCCCACAGCCAGAAGTTCAATCCTGACCGGCTCAAGGTTGACTCAGTCTTCCATCTTTCCAAGGTCGGTAAAATGAGGACTACCTGTATTTCAAGAAATGCTAATCTGTATCTGCCCCTATGTTAAAGTCATACGTACATACTGTACATAGATAAAAGCTAAATGCAAAAATTCTTGCTGAATGCAAAAAGCAAAGCCTGAATGGAAATTCCCCAATCTCAAACTGTCATACAAACCGATATACTATATTGTACAACCAAATCCTATATAGCCAGTCTGACTGAGAAGCTATTTAGTCAACCTCTGGCAGGATGTACTTATTTACAGTAGATATAAAAAGTTTCCCCACCCAGGTTAAAACAACAGGTTTTTGCATGAAAAAAAAATCAGACCAAGATAAATCATTTCAGAATTTCTACCTTTAACATATAAGCCAGACATGTCAAACTCACGATGTTACATGACATCGCGCAACGCATCGGGACTGTTTTGCCATTGCCAGCAATGGGGTGGGCGCAGCTTCTGCATGACGTGTCTGGCCCGTGGGCTGGCAGTTTGACACCCCTGATATAAGCTGTACAATTCAATTGAAAAGAATGGAATCTTTTAGGCAGAAAAATAACAATTAAAAAGGTACAATACCATGGTTGCATAAGTGCACACACCCTTAAACTAATACTTTGTTGAAGCACTTTTGATTTTATGACAGCATTCAGTCCTTTGGGGTAGGAGCCTATCAGCATAGCACATCTTGCCTTGGGAATCTTTGCCCACTCTTCCTTGTAAAAATGCTCTAAATCAGGTTATGAGGGCATCTCCTGTGTGTAGCCCTCTTGAAGCTCACTCCACAGATTTTCAATTGGATTCTGATGTGGGCTCTGGCTGGGACATTCCAAAACTTTGAACTTCTTCTGGTGAAGCCATTCTTTTGTTGATTTGGAGGTATGCTTTGGGTCATTTTTATGTTGAAATGTGAAGTTCCTCTCCATCTGCAGCATTTTAGCAGAGGCCTGAAGGTTTTGTGCCAAAATTGACTGATATTTGGAACTGTTCATAATTCCCTCCACTTTGACTAAAGCCCCACTTCCAGCTGAAGAAAAGCAGCCCCAAAGCATAATGCTGCTACCACTACCATGCTTCACTGTGGGGGTATGGTGTACTTTTGGTGATGTGCAGTGTTGTTTTTGCACCAAACAAACTTTTGGGAATGTAGTTCAACCTTGGTCTTATCAGACCACAGCACATGTTCCCACATGCTTTTGTCAGACTTGATGTAGGGTTTTGCAACATGTAGCCAAGGCTTGGATGTTTTTCTTTCTAAGAAAAGGGTTCTGTCTTGCCACCCTATCCCACAGGCCAGACATATAATAATAATAATAATAATAATAATAATAATAATAATAAGTGCCCCAGTGAGGCACTACCTTGACGTGGTTGTGGGGCTTGTGTACTCTGAGGAAGATGAGAGCTATGCCAGAGGTTCAACCATACTGGACAGGTCTCATCAGAGGAGTCAGACAAAGAGTGTCTCTCCCATACAAAATATGGTGAGACGTAAATTTCAGAATGCCATACCGGCTCGGATGTCGCCCGGGTTAACAAGGTCCGCGCTAGATATTGGAGTTCCTGGATATCTGGTGAAAAATGGGTTACAGGACTCAGGACTGTTGGCTGAGCAACCAGGGCCAGCAGCTGCAGAACTACTGGAAGAAAAGGTGTTTACCCGTCGCAGATACACAGTGATGGAAAACAAAGAA
The DNA here is from genome assembly GCA_039797435.1 of Crotalus adamanteus. NCBI lineage: Eukaryota > Metazoa > Chordata > Lepidosauria > Squamata > Viperidae > Crotalus > Crotalus adamanteus. The sequence goes on along the minus strand of CM077935.1, from coordinate 45,433,253 downwards.
ATAATGATCTGTTACTACAGATCAAGTCCAACAAGACGAGGATATCTAAAACGAATGCACCAGTTCTGGAAAGAACAACATCCAGAATCAGAAATAACAGAACAGAGACTAGCAGATCAACGCCGATTTATAATACGAAATAAAGTATTTACAGAAACAGAATTGGACGAACTGCAAAGGTTTATCCAGGGCAAAGAAATCAAAGCCTTACCAGAAGTAATTCAGAATATAGAGGCAAACCAGGGGGAGTTTGCAGTGAAAGAATCCAGTAGAGATATACAACTGTTCTCATTTGGAAACCAGGCACCTCTTCCTCAGGAAGAACAAAACCCTCTAACTAAAGAAATAAAAGAATTGAAACAAAGAATAACTGAGCATCTAGAACAGCACAAAAACAACAGAATAAGGCTACCTGCATTGAAGCTTGTTTCAAAGAAACAGCTAGCACAAGCATTAAAAGATGCAAATACTGCAATAGCAAGTATAAGCACCAATTCACTGCAAGAAACAAACCAACTAATGTACAGCACAGCTGCAGTTATAACTGAATACCTGGGATGCAAAATCAACAAAGAAGAAAAACAAACAAACAGTGCACCACAAAAATGGAAGGTTAGACTAGAAAATAAGATCAGCAAGTTAAGATCACATGCAAGCAAGCTAGAACAGATGAAAGAAAAGAAGCTGAAGAACAAGAAGACCAAAGAATACCTAATCAAGAAATACCACTTAGAAACAAGGAAGATCAAGGAAGCACTGGAAATAATAAAGCAACAAATAACAGCTATAGCCAGGAAAATCAGTAGATATGAAGCTCGAATTGCAAACTATAGGCAGAACCTCCAATTTCAATCCAATCAGAAACGTTTCTACCAATCCATCAATGGAGAAACTGCAAGGAATCAGTCAGTACCTAACAAGGAAGAAACAGTGCAGTTCTGGAAGCAGATATGGGATAACCCAAAAAAATACAACAAGGATGCGGCTTGGTTAAAAGAGGTGGATGCAAATAAAACAGAAGTTGAAATGAAAGAACTAGTAATAACAACAAAAATGGTAGAAAAAAGAGCAAAGAAAATCAAAAATTGGTCAGCACCAGGTGAAGATGAACTGCATGGGTTTTGGTTGAAACATCTAACTGTTATACACCCACTCATTGCCAAACAGTTCAACAATATACTACAAGGAGGAGAAATTGAAAAGTGGCTAACAACTGGGAAAACCTACCTAATAATGAAAAATCCAGCAAAAGGGGCAACACCAGGTAACTACAGGCCAATTACCTGCTTACCAACAACTTTCAAATTACTAACTGGTGTGATAGCTGATGCAGTACAACAGCATCTAGTTGAAAACAATCTCTTTCCACCTGAGCAGAAAGGAAACCGCCCCAATAGCAGAGGAACAAAAGATCAACTCCTAATAGACAAAATGATCTTGGAAAACTGCAAGAGAAGGAAGACCAACCTGAATGTGGCATGGATTGACTACAAAAAGGCATTTGACTCTCTGCCACATGATTGGATAATCAAGTGCCTAGAAATAACAGGAGTCAGTAGAAACATCAGAAAATTTGTGCAAAGATCGATGGCACAATGGAAGACACAGTTGCAGATCAATGGTGAGAAGCTGGGAGAGGTTAATATCAAGAGAGGGATATTTCATGGAGATTCATTATCACCATTACTATTTGTTATTGCACTGTTTCCTCTGTCAACAATACTGAATAACTCAGGACATGGCTATCAAACATCAAAAACATCTGCTAGACTATCCCACCTCCTTTACATGGATGATCTGAAGCTGTATGGAAAAACATCATCTGAAATAGAATCACTGCTCAACACTGTCCGTATATATAGCCAAGATATTGTAATGGAGTTTGGCTTGGACAAATGTGCCACACTTACTATCAAACAAGGAAAAATAGTGAAAACTGAAGTAATCAAGATGCCCCACGAAAATAACATTAAGAGTCTGGATGAGGAAGAGTACTACAAATACTTGGGTATCCTTCAAGCTGACAACATCAAGCACACTGAAGTCAAGAAAAAGATTAGAGGTGAATACATCAAGAGAGTGAAGAAGATCTTAAAGTCCAAACTCAATGGAGGAAATACCATAAAGGCAATCAACACCTGGGCAATCCCAGTCATTAGGTACACAGCTGGAATAGTGGACTGGACTCAAGCAGAACTAAAAGCAATGGATAGGCAGACCAGAAAAATAATGACAATGAATCATGCCCTTCATCCACGCAGTGACATTGATAGACTTTATCTACCAAGGCAAATAGGTGGGCGTGGAATGCTACAAGTACATCAGATGGTTGAAGAAGAAAAAATGGCTTTGGAAGAATATCTGAAGAACAATGATGAAGATGCACTGAAATTAGTATATCAGGAAGGTTTACTAACTACTGGAGAGACCAAACTGGCCTACAAGAAAGACCAAATGAAGAACAGAATAGAGGCATGGGAAGACAAAGCACTACATGGCCAATACATGAAAAAAATAGCTGGGAAAGCAGATAATAATAAAACCTGGCAATGGCTAAGAGCAGGAAAATTGAAGAAAGAGACCGAGGGACTAATTCTGGCTGCACAAGACCAAGCCTTAAGGACAAATGCATACAAAGTCAAAATTGAGAAGACAGCAACAGACAGTAAGTGCCGCCTATGCAAAGAAGCTGAAGAAACAGTGGACCACTTGGTAAGCTGTTGCAAGAAGATTGCACAGACTGATTACAAGCAGCGGCATGACAAAGTAGCAACAATGGTGCATTGGAAGATCTGCAAAAAATATCATTTGCCTGTAAGCAAAAACTGGTGGGATCATAAAATAGAGAAAGTCATAGAAAATGATAAAATTAAAGTGCTCTGGGACTTCAGAATTCAAACAGACAAGCACCTGCAACATAACACCCCAGACTTAACAATTGTCGATAAGAAAGACAAAAAAGTCTGGATAGTGGACGTGGCAGTGCCTGGAGATAGCAGAATAGAAGAGAAAGAACTGGAGAAGATAACAAAATACAAAGACCTACAAATAGAAATAGAAAGACTGTGGCAAAAGCAAGCAAGGGTAGTACCAATAGTAATAGGCTCCTTGGGTGCAATCCCAAAACAACTGGAGCACCACTTGAACACCATTGGCATTGACAAATTCGCTATTAGTCAATTGCAAAAGGCGACCTTATTAGGAACTGCTTCCATCCTGCGACGATATCTGTAATACCATCAAACATCCACATCTGCCTATCCCAGGTCCTGGGTAAGGACTCGATAGGTAGACAAAATGCCAAATCCAGTCTGAACATCTGGCTGACTGTGCGATGATCCATAATAATAATAATAATAATAATAGTAATAGTAATAATAATAATAACGCTATCTGTAATACCATCAAACATCCACATCTGCCTATCCCAGGTCCTGGGTAAGGACTCGATAGGTAGACAAAATGCCAAATCCAGTTTGAACATCTGGCTGACTATGCGATGATCCATAATAATAATAATAATAATAATAATAATAATAATAATAATAATAATAATAATAATAATAATAATAATAATAATAATAATAAGAAGAAGAAGAAGAAGAAGAAGAAGAAGAAGAAGAAGAAGAAGAAGAAGAAGAAGAAGAAGAAGAAGAAGAAGAAGAAGAAGAAGAAGAAGAAGAAGAAGAAGAAGAAGAAGAAGAAGAAGAAGAAGAGATAGCAGAATAGAAGAGAAAGAACTGGAGAAGATAACAAAATACAAAGACCTACAAATAGAAATAGAAAGACTGTGGCAAAAGCAAGCAAGGGTAGTACCAATAGTCATAGGCTCCTTGGGTGCAATCCCAAAACAACTGGAGCACCACTTGAACACCATTGGCATTGACAAATTCGCTATTAGTCAATTGCAAAAGGTGGCCTTATTAGGAACTGCTTCCATCCTGCGACGATATCTGTAATACCATCAAACATCCACATCTGCCTATCCCAGGTCCTGGGTAAGGACTCGATAGGTAGACAAAATGCCAAATCCAGTCTGAACATCTGGCTGACTGTGCGATGATTGATAATAATAATAATAATAGTAAAGTTGGAAGGGACCTTGGAGGTCATCTAGTCCAACCCTCTGCTCAGGCAGGAAACCCTATACCATTTTGGACGAATGGCTGTCCAGTCTCTTCTTAAAAACTTCCAGTGTTGGAACATTCACCGCTTCTGGAGGCAGGTTGTTCCACTGGTTAATTGTTCTAACTGTCAGGAAGTTTCTCCTTAGTTCTAGGTTGCTTCTCTCCTTGGTCAGTTTCTATCCGTTGCTTCTTTTTTTTTTATTAAAAGTTTTACAAATTACAATATAAACCCACCCATCCCCTCTCCCCCCTCCCCCAGTTCCCAGAGCTGATTACAGGGTAACAAATAAACAAATATAATCTAGCTAACATAAACCAACTAAACTATCAATCAAAACCATAATACACTTTAACTCCTTCTCAAAACAAATCTTAACAAATTAAGACAACAATAATAATACAATTAATGCTATTAATAATTATCTAAAATCTATTCAAAAGCAAGATAATACTTTTCAGTTTCATACTTCTTCTGAATATAATCAATCCATCTTCTCCAAACCATAATATATCTTTCTTATGAATGATCCTTCAAATAGGCGGAGATTTTCGCCATTTCTGCTAAATTAGACACTTTAAGTATCCATTCTTCCAAAGTAGGCAATAAGTTTTTCTTCCAATATTGCTCCACCAATAATCTTGCAGCAGTTATAAGGTTCAACATCAAATTAGTTTCTTTAACATCCAAATCTACAATAATACCCAACAAAAATAATTGCGGAGTAAACTTTATCTTTTTCTTAAAAATCTTTTGAATATTCCACCAAATCTTAATCCAAAAAGCTTTAATATCTTTACAAGTCCACCAAATATGAAAATAAGTTGCATCTAAATTTCCACATCTCCAACATTTGGGCTGTAAATTCGGATACATGCGGGACAACTTTTGGGGATCGAAATGCCTTTTCTCTTAAATTTTGTGCTTGAGTAAATTTTACATTTCTAACCCAGATTGTCTCCCATGTATCCAGTAAAATTGGCTCTTGGATGTTTTGCACCCATTTGATCATACAATCTTTAACTAACTCTGTTTCAGAGTCCAATTCTATTAAAGCATTATAAACTCTTTTTATATGAAATTGACTTTGATCTTTAATCTGTTTTACCAAATTCACATCCTCTAAAGTAAAACCAATCTTTTTATCTATATTCCACCTCAATAACAATTGATTGTAATAAAACCAAGAATATGCAATATTTTCTTGCTTCAACTCAGTTAAAGGCTTTAATTGCCAATGCTGCCCAACCAAACTAAGTAATTCCTTATAAGAAATCTTATCCAAATTTACTCCCCTAGATAGTCCCTCTATCACGTGTCCTGGAACCCCCCAAATTGGAATTTTATAATTTAACCTATAGTAATACTTTTTCCAGACACGCAACAAGGCACTTCTGAAAGTATGGGTTTTAAAAACCTGATCCACTTTTTTATCATAAATTAAATATGCATGCCATCCATATAATAAATCCCATCCCTCAAGAGAAAGGATATTCTTATTTGTTAAGTTGAGCCAATCACTAATCAAGGTTAAAGCCACTGCATCATAATACAATTTTAAATTCGGTGCCTTTAATCCTCCTCTTTCCCGTGTATCCTGCATAATTTTGAATTTAACTCTCGGCTTTTTCCCTGCCCAAATAAATTTATTAATCCCCTTCTGCCATTCTTCCAAATTAGCATCATTTTTCAAAATAGGTATCATCTGAAATAAAAAAAGAAACTTTGGAAGTATATTCATTTTAACTGCCGATATTCTCCCCAACAAAGATAATTGTAGTTTTTTCCAATCATTTAAATCCTTTTGCACTTTTACCCATAATGTCTCATAATTATTTTTATACAATTTAACATTAGAGGACGTTAAATAAATTCCTAAATATTTGACCTTTCTCACTATTTCAAAACCTGTTAGTTTAACTATAATATCCTTTTCCTTCATAGACATATTTTTCGATAATATTTTAGTCTTATTATTATTTACCTTAAAACCAGAAACCTTCCCGTACTGAATTAAAATTTCAACCAAATCCCTAACCGAATCTGTCGGTTGAGATAATGTCACAACCAAGTCATCAGCAAAAGCTCTCAACCTATAATCATTCTTATTTATTTTTATTCCCTTTATTCTAGGTGACTCCCGAATTTTAATAAGTAAAATCTCCATAGTTAAAGCAAATAACAATGGGGATAAAGGACATCCCTGTCTTGTACCCTTTTCAATTTTAAATGCTTCTGTTAAACCCCCATTAACTATAATTTGTGCAGATTGCTGTTTTTTTTTTTAATGAAAGTTTTTTATTTTTTCCATATAAACATTATAAAAAAAAGTATACAATACAATTTTAAGATAAAATAAACATTATTACGACCTGCGCACTCCCCCCAGGCTGCGTCCACCCTCTCTTAAAACATTCCCTACTTCCCTCCTCTTTCTCACCTCCCATCCTACTCTCTTCCCCTCCCCTTCTCCTCTCACTACCCTACTTCCTCTCTACACTTGCCCACCTCTCATCCCTATCAAACCCATGAATGCAGCATAAGGGGAGTGCCCAGGTCGCACCCCTATAAGCAACCATTATCTATATTACACTTACCCTCCCACATTTCCTCCCTCCCACCCCCAACCCCCCTCCCTTCACTTCCCAGAGCAGAATACAGGGTTAATAATTAAAAGGATTTATAATAATAAGAAAAAAGAAAAGGAAAAGAAAAAGAAAAAAGAAAAAAGAAAAAAAGAAAAAAAATAATAATAAAAAAGGAAAAAAATATATCATACTTAACCTTTAACTCCAATAGCCTATAAGACAATTCTCTGTAATATTTACTATAATATTCATTCATAAAATAAATGAAACTTTTTAGTTCCATACTTTTTCTGAATATAATCTATCCATCTTCTCCATACAGTGATATATCTTTCTTGTGTATGATCCTTTAAATAGGCAGAAATTTTTGCCATCTCTGCAAAACTAGATACTTTAAATACCCATTCTTCTAAAGTAGGCAAAGAATCTTTCGTCCAATATAAACCTATTAATAACCTTGCGGCAGTTAATAAATTCAACATCAAAATAGTTTCTTTATCATTTAAATCCACAAAGATACCCAACAAAAATAGTTGAGGAGTAAACTTTATCTTCCTTCTAAAAATCTTTGGAATGTTCCACCAAATCATAATCCAAAATGCCTTTACCTTTTTACAATTCCACCAAATATGAAAATATGTCGCATCTTTATTGCCACATCTCCAACATTTGGGCTGTATGTTAGGATACATACAGGGGCCCTGAGGGGGGTGTTTCCCTCTCAGAGATGTGCCCGGACGGGTTTGTGGTGCTTCATCAGCCTCGACATCAGGGCAGGGGTGGGGGAGTGGCAGTCATCGCTCGGAAGTCCTTGAGTCCTCGTGGGATTCCTGCCCCGGAGGTTGTTGGGTGTGAGTCCCTCCTATTGAAGTTGGGTTCACGGGTTCAGTTGGGCTTGCTGCTGACGTACCTACCTCCCAGCTACGTTGCAACAGCCCTGCCTGCGTTTCTGGAGTCAGTAGCCGGGTTGGCGGTGGAGTTCCCCAGACTTATAGTACTGGGGGACTTTAACCTACCATCACTCGGCGATCGCTCAGAGGCGGGGCAGGAGTTCATGGCTTCCATGGCAACCATGGACCTGACCCAGGTAATTCAGGATCCGACCCATAGGTGTGGTCACACACTCGACCTTGTGTTTCTCTCGGGGCAATGGAGACATGATCTGGAATTAAGGGGAATAGAGATCTCGCCCTTGTCATGGACAGAACATTTCCTATTGAGGCTGGACTTCAGAGCATCACTCCCCCATCGCAGGGAGAGGGAACCGACTAGGTGGTTCCGCCCCAGGCGCCTAATGGACCCAGATCGGTTCCAGGAGGAGCTTGGGGAAATACCTGACTCCCTTGTCCACAACTCGTCCGGGTCCCTGGTTGCGGCCTGGAATGAGGCGGCGTCCAGGGCCCTGGATCGAATTGCGCCTTTGCGACCTCTCTGTGGTGGTGGTCCCCGGAGGGCGCCTTGGTTTACTGAGGAGCTCCGGGAGATGAAGCTCCACAAGAGACGTCTAGAGCGACGTTGGAGGGCCAGTAACTCTGAATCTGACCGATCACTATTAAGAGCCTATCTTAGGACTTATTTAGTGGCGATAAGAGCGGCAAAGCGTGTTCACTTTTCCGCACTTATTGCGTCCGCAGAATCTCGCCCGGCCGCCCTGTTTAGGGTGACCCGCTCCCTTCTTAAAGTGGAGGAGGCGGAGGAACCCTTGCAGGGGAGAGCTGAGGAGTTTGTTCAGTTTCTTTCGGACAAAATCGCTCAGATTCAGAGGGACCTGGACTCTGACTGGGCAGTGCCAGCCGAGTTGCCAGGGGCTGGTCTTAGTCATATTATCTGGAGCGAGTTTGAGCCTGTGACCCCTGATGAAGTGGACAAGGCCGTGAGGGCAATGAATGCTGCCACCTGTTTATTGGACCCGTGCCCCTCCTGGCTGGTTTCTGCCAGTAGGGAGGTGACACGAGGCTGGCTCCAGGCGATAATCAATGCTTCCTTGATGGAGGGGTCTTTCCCGCAACCTTTAAAGGAAGTGGTGGTGAGGCCCCTCCTCAAGAAGCCTTCCCTGGACCCAGCTGTTTTGAAGAACTTTCGTCCCGTCTCCAACCTCCCCTTTGTGGGGAAGGTTGTAGAGAAGGTGGTGGCATCTCAACTCTTGCGATCCTTGGATGAAACCAATTATCTGGACCCTTTTCAATCTGGTTTCAGGCCCGGCTACAGCACTGAGACTGCTTTGGTCACACTGACCGATGACCTCTGGCAATAGGGGTCATTCCTCTATCCTGGTGCTTCTTGACCTCTCAGCCATGGTATCCTGCGTCGTCTCGGAGAGGTGGGGGAGGGCGGCACCGTATTGCGGTGGTTCTCCTCCTACCTCTCTGACAGGTCGCAGTTGGTGTTGGCGGGCGGACAGAGATCGACCCCTAGGCGCCTCAATCATGGGGTGCCTCAGGGCTCGGTCCTGTCCCCCCTCCTTTTTAACATCTACATGAAACCGCTGGGTGAGATCATTCGGCGACACGGGGTGAGGTATCATCAGTACGCGGATGATACCCAATTATATATCTCCACCCCGTGTCCTTTCAGTGAAGCAGTCGACGTGATGTGCCGGTGCCTGGAAGATGTGAGGGTCTGGATGGGGGTGAACAGGCTTAGACTCAACCCTGACAAGACCGAGTGGCTCTGGGTCTTGCCTCCCAAAGGCCAACTGGATGGTCCATCTTTAGTCCTGGGGGGGGGGCAAATTTACCTCCCTCAGTGCAGGCACGCAACTTGGGTGTCCTCCTGGACTCACAGCTAAATCTGGAACAACATCTATCGGCTGTGGCCAGGGGGACCTTTGCACAGGTTCGCCTAGTGCACCAGTTGTGGCCTTATTTGGACCGGGAGGCTTTACTCACAGTCACTCATGCCCTTGTCACCTCAAGACTGGATTACTGTAACGCGCTCTACATGGGGCTACCCTTGAAGAGCGTTCGGAGGCTGCAGTTAGTTCAGAACGCAGCCGCGAGAGCGATTGTGGGCGCACCAAGGTACGCCCACGTGTCACCTATCCTCTGCGAGCTGCACTGGCTTCCTGTGGGTCTCCGGACGCAATTCAAGGTGTTGGTTATCACCTTTAAGGCCCTTCATGGCATAGGGCCAGGTTACTTACAGGACCGCATTCTGCCGCACAGCTCTGAGAGACCGGTGAGGTCCCATAGATTGGGCTTCCTTCAGGTCCCGTCGGCCAGACAATGTCGGCTGGCGGGCCCTCGGGGAAGGACCTTTTCTGTGGTGGCTCCGACCTGGTGGAATCAACTTCCCCCCGAGGTTCGAACTACTCCCACCCTGCCGGCCTTTAAGAAGGCCATTAAAACCCTCCTGTTCCGGCAGGCTTGGGGCTGATGTCCCCGGGGGGCCGGGATATGATCGGACTCGCGGTATGACTGCTTTATTTTATTGTTTTATCATTGTTTTAACTTTGTACGCCGCCCTGAGTCCTTTGGGATTGGGCGGCATATAAACACTGAAAATAAATAAATAAATAAATAAATAAGATAATTTTTTAGGATCTAAATGCCATGTATAAAACATTTTATAAAAATTTTCTCTCAAATTTTGAGCTTGTGTAAATTTAACATTTCTAGTCCAAATTGTCTCCCATAAATTCAATGAAATCGGTTCCTGTATATTTTGAGCCCATTTAATCATACAATCTTTAACCAATTCTGTTTCCGAGTCTAACTCTAATAAAACATTGTAAATTCTTTTTATATGGGCCTGACTCTGATTTTTAATCTGAATAACCAATTGTTTATCTTCTAATGTTATTCCCTCTTTCTAATCTACAGTCCATCTATCCACTATTTGTAAGTATTGAAACCATGACTGTAGAGTATTTTCTTGCCTTAATACATCTAGGGATTTCAAATGCCAATTCGAACCAGACCAAATTAACAATTCTTTATACGAAATTTTATCGAAATTTGTCCCCTTAGAAATTCCCTCAATTGCATGTCTGGGAATCCCCCAGATAGGTATTTTATAATTCAATCTGTTATAATACTTTTTCCAAACACAAAGTAAGGCATTCCTCAAAATATGTAATTTAAAAATCCGATCAACTTTCTTATTGAAAATCAGGTATGCATGCCAACCATATATTAAGTCCCAACCTTCCAAAAATAGAATATCCTTATTTGTTAAGTTGAGCCAATCGCTTAACCAAGTTAAAGCGGCTGCATCATAATATAATTTCAAGTTGGGTACCTTAAGTCCTCCTCTTTCTCGAGCATCCTGTAAAATCTTAAACTTAACCCTTGGTTTCTTTCCGGCCCATATAAAATTGTTGATACCCCTTTGCCATTCATCCAAATTTGCCTCTTTTTTAAAAATAGGTATCATCTGAAACAAAAAAAGGAACTTTGGTAGAACATTCATTTTTACAGCTGAAATTCTCCCCAACAATGACAATTGCAGTTTTTTCCAGTCTTTTAAGTCCTTTTGTACTTTTCCCCATAATGGTTCATAATTATTCTTATACAATTTTCCATTTGAAGCGGTTAAATATACTCCCAAATATTTAACCTTTTTTACCATCTGAAAACCTGTGGCTTTGACCAAACTTTCCCTATCCTTAACTAACATATTCTTAGATAATATCTTAGTCTTATAATTATTGACTTTAAAACCAGAGACATTCCCATAGTGTTTTATAAGTTCTAATAAACAATCAATCGCTTGATTCGGTTGTTCCAAAATTAAGACCAAATCATCCGCAAAAGCCCGCAATTTATACTCATTCTTCCTTATCTTTACGCCCTTAACTATCTTTGATTCTCGAATCTGAATCAATAAAATTTCCAACGTTAAAACAAATAACAATGGGGATAATGGGCATCCTTGTCTTGTCCCTTTTTCAATATTAAAATTCTCAGTCAATCCCCCATTTACAACGATTTGTGCGGATTGTTGCTGATATATAGCTTTAAGTGCATGTAAAAAATTATCCCCAAAATTCATTTTCTCTACCAATGAAAATAGAAATTTCCAATCTAATTGATCAAAGGCTTTTTCAGCATCCAAAAAGATAAAAGCCACAGGAATCTGATTATTCTTATCCAAGTATTCAATTAAATTTATAATTTGTCTAACATTATATTTCATATATCGCCCTGTTATAAATCCTGATTGGTCATTATGAATCAAGTCCTCCATAACCTGCATTAATCTGTTTGCCAAAATTTTTGTAAAAATATTATAATCAACATTTAATAATGAAATTGGCCTATAATTCTTAGGCTCTGTAAGATCCTGATCTTCCTTTGGAATCAGTGATATAAAGGCTCTTTTCCAAGAAGGAGGCACTTGTGTACCCAACATAATACTATTAAAAAGTTCCTTTAGAGGCTCCATCATTTCTTCAGATAAAGTCTTATAATACCTCAAAGTCAATCCATCTGTTCCCGGAGATTTTCCAACCTTTAACTGCTTAATAGCTAAACCAATTTCCTCCACAGTAATTAATCTATTCATCCCATTTTGTTGTTCCTCTGAAAGTTTAGGAAAATGCACAGATTGTAAGTATTTGTCTATATCCATACCCTTTATGTTATCACTTGAACATAATTTTGTATAAAAATCTAAAAAACTCTTTTGGATCAAATTTTGCTGAAAAACCTCAGTACCTTTATATTTTACTTTCTCTATAATTCTAGCTTTCTGTTTCTTTCGTAACTGATAAGCCAACCACCTCCCAGGCTTATTCGCGTTACAGAAAGTATTATGTCTCATGTACGACAGATTAGTAGCCACCTGATCTGCCATCAACATATTAAATTGTTCCTTAAGCATCTTTATAGATACCTTTAAATTATTGTCAGTTGGATTAAGAACAAACTCTTGTTCTTTTAATTTAATCTCTTCTTCCATTTCTCTACGTCTTTTTAACCCTTTTTCCCTAAAAAACTTATTCAATTGAATCAAAATTCCCCTCATATATGCCTTACTGGCATCCCAAACCATGGACATCAATGTTCCCTTATTCATGTTTATAGCAAAAAAGTCCTTTAAATGCTCTTTACATTTTTGTACAAACTCTTCCCGAGTAAACAAATTCTCATTCAATCTCCAGGGTCTTCTATTCACATCTTCCAAATGTAATTCCATCCACACCGGACTGTGATCTGACAAAGTTCTGGGAAAAATTTTCACCTTCCTCACTCTAGAAAGAAGGTCACTAGTAATCAAGAAAAAGTCAATTCTTGAAAATGATTGATGTCTATCCGAATAAAAAGTAAAATCTCTATCACTTGTATTCCTTTCTCGCCAAATATCAATAAGCTCCAATTCTTCTTTCAAATCAAAAAAAGTTTTAGGTAACCTAGTTTGGGTAAAAGTTTTAGAAGAGCTCCTTTTATCTATAGCTGAATCTAGAACCCCATTCCAGTCACCCATCAAGATTACAGATTTATAATCCAACTGGGATATCTTCCCATGCAAAAACTTATAAAATTGTTTCTGTTGCTGATTAGGAGCATATAATCCAACAATAAGAACTTTTTTACCTTGTAATGATAATTCCACAAAAAGATATCTTCCTTCAGAGTCAGTCTCAATTAATTTAGATGGAAAATTTTTCTTCACGTAAATTACCACTCCCCCTTTTTTCCCTGGAGCTGGAGCAATGAAATGTGAACCCAAACGAGGATTCATCAAAATTTTGGAGTCCTTTAAAGTTATATGAGTCTCTTGCAGACATATCAAATCATTGTTGTGTTGTTTCAAATAATGGAAAACCTTTCTTCGTTTCTGTGGCACATTTAAGCCATTAACATTCCAGGTCAGGAGCCTGGCCATCTCCACCGGCCTGGAGCGTCTGGAGCATGGCCTGCAGATACACTGTCGAAGATCTTTTGGGTCTTGCCCCTCCCACAGGCTCTGTAATAACCATGCCTTCAACTTTATCTCCACTCTTCTGCTGCTGCTCTTTTTCTTTACATTTATGGGCAGCTCGTGTCATCCTTTGTTCTTTTATCTCAAAATTCTGTACAGCTTGTTCCATAACCATCATTGATGAGGCTCCTGCCATAACAGGCTCTTCCATTATCCTTGTTTGTGGGGGTGAAGACGATCTTGCCTTTAAAATAGAATGATAAAAATCTCTTGCCTTCAGAACTGTAGTTAATCTATGACGTATCCCCTCATAATTCACTATTATTCCTCTTGGAATCTCCCATCTAAACTGGATTTGACGATGCTTTAATTCATCAGACAGAAAAGCAAAGTCTTTTCTGCCTCTTAAAATTTTGGGAGGTATTTCTTTTAAAATTATCACATCTTGATCTGCAATTTGAAACTTTTGTTTGTAAAAAGCCTGTATAATTTCATTACGAGTAAATCTTCTAGAAAAGTAGATGACCACGTCTCTTGGTAAGTTTCTCTGTCTAGCAACCCGTGAGTTGACTCTAAAAATTTTTTCTATCTCATTCCCGATTATTTCAGGCCTCCAGCCCAGATTAAGAGCAATATCTTTCACAATAAGCATCTTTAAGTCCTCCTGCGGATTCTCTCTCAGCCCCCTGATACGCAATGCATACTCCATCTCTCTATATTGTGACATGATTTGTTCATCCTGTGTGATTTCTATCTTATTCTCTACCTCCTCCATCCTGGATTCCATTCTTGTTGCATTTTCAGTAATCTCCTCGATCCTGTCGTCAATCCTCTCTATGTGCAGAGCAAGGCCCTGGAAGGCAAAAAGTATGTCTTCTCTAATTTGCTTATTTTTTGTCTCCAATAGTTCTTCTGTAACAGCCCTCTCTGCAATTATAAGATCTTTTACTTCCTCCTTAATATCCAAAGCATGCTTTTTTAAAGCTTCTTGTAAATCTTTAAGAGAAATTGCAGGAGGAGGAGAGGGTGGAGGTGATTTTGGTTTCTGGGAAACAGGCTGGGTCATTGGGGAAGAGATAGTAGCTTTAGGAGGAGGAGGCAGACGTTTTGAAGCCATTTTCATTAAGTTCTAAGAAAAAAGATTCTTGTTTAAAAAAAAGAAAAGAAAAGGAAAAGAAAAAATCACAGTTCTTTTAAATATTCCTTAAAAAAGAAAAAAAGATTACAGAGAAAAAAGAAAGAACAAGAAATAAAAAGACAAATTCTTGCTTCTATATTTAAAGCATTAGTCTGTATCCGGATTTTAACTTTGTAATGCAGATCAAACAGGAAAGACAATCGCCATTTTGCCTTTCCCTTTCCCTTTCTTCAAAAGGGAAAGTAAACAAAAAAAGAGGGGGAAGATGCTTGCAGGAGTTAAAGTCACAATAAATCTTAAATCCACTTTCTCCTGGTCTGCTCCGTCTGCATTTGAATACTCACAAGCCTCCAAATAAAGCAGATGTGGGAGCGGCGCCTTGCTTCATCCCAGAACTTCGGGACAAAGACGTCCTGGAGTGCGGAGTTGGCTCAGGCTCCGAGGGAGCTCTACCCTCCGATCCCTGAAATTATGGGGATCCAGGGGAGCTCTTACCTCTACCTGAGCAGCTCTTCTCTTCCCTTTCTCCCAGGGAAGAGATTCAAGCCACAGGACAGCTGATTGTAAAAGTCCTGCGGCTTTTACACAACCCAGGAACGGGCTGCTTTGTGAAAAGCAGCCATCGTAGCTGCTTGATCCACAGGAAGTCCCAGATTGCTGTTGATATATTGCCTTAAGGGCAAATAAAAATTTATCCCCAAAATTCATTTCCTCTACTACTCTAAATAAAAATTGCCAATCTAATTGATCAAAGGCTTTTTCAGCATCTAAAAAAAATCAAAGCCGCAGGGATTTGATTGTTCTTGTCCAAATACTCAATTAGATTAACAATTTGTCTAACATTATATTTCATATATCTTCCAGATATAAATCCAGATTGATCACTATGAACCAACTGCTTCAATACTCGCATTAATCTATTTGCCAATATTTTTGAGAAAATTTTATAATCTGTATTCAAAAGAGATATAGGCCTATAATTTTGGGGCTGGGTCAAATCTTGATCCTCCTTCTGAATCGATGATATAAAAGCCCTTCTCCACGATGGAGGTACCTCTGCTCCCAACAGAATATTATTAAAAAGTTCCTTCAATGGTTCTATCATTTCTTCAGATAATATTTTATAGTAAATTGCTGTTAATCCATCTATACCTGGAGCCTTACCAACTTTCAATTGTTTAATTGCCCAAATAATCTCATCAGAAGTAATTAAACCATTAATCTCATCTCTTTGATCAGAAGTAAGTTTAGGGAAATGTGATTCCTGTAAATACTTTTCTATATCTAAAACATGTATGTTTTCACTGGCATATAACTTTGAATAAAAATCTAAAAAACTCCTTTTAATCAAATTTTGTTGATAAACTTCTTTACCTTTATAATTTATTTTTTCTATAATCCTTGATTTCTGTTTCTTTCGTAGTTGGTAAGCCAACCACCTACCAGGTTTGTTCGCATTGCAAAATGTGTTATGTTTCATATACTTCAAATTAATTGCACTCTGATCAGCTATTAACATATTAAATTGCTCCTTAAGCAAACTAATAGAAGCCTTTAAATTATTATCCAATGGATTTAAGGTAAGAGCCTTTTCCTTAGTTTTAATCTCTAATTCCAACTCTTTATGTTTCTGCATCTGTTTGCGTCTATACGCATTATTCATATGAATCAAAACCCCTCTCATATATGCTTTACTGGCATCCCATACCATTGGCATCGAAGTACCCTTATGCATATTGAAAAGAAAAAAATCCTTTAAATAATCTCTGCATCTCTGTACATTCCCCTCAAATCTAAATAAATTTTCATTCAATCTCCAAGTCCTTCTATTCCCGTCTTCAGTAGATAACTCCATCCATACAGGACTATGGTCTGACAATATTCTTGGGAATATCTTAGCATTCTTCACCCTAGAAAAAAGATCATTAGTAATTAATAAAAAATCAATTCTGGAATACGACTGATGCCTGTCCGAAAAGAAGGTAAAGTCTCTTTCTTCCATATTCCGTTCATGCCAAATATCTCGAAGTTCCAAATCATCCTTCAAGTCAAAAAAAGCTTTAGGTAATTTTGCATGATTAGGAGATTTAAAAGAACCCTTCTTGTCTTTACTTGAATCTAAAACGCCATTCAAGTCTCCCATCATAATTACTGATTTATAATCCAATTGAATTATCTTCTGATGTAGCATCTTATAAAAATGTTTTTGTTGCTGATTAGGAGCATATAGTCCAATGACAAGACTTCTCTTGCCATTTAATAATAAGTCAATCATAACATATCTTCCTAGTGGGTCAGAATCAATTAACTTTGGTGATAAGTCTTTCCTCACATAAATAACTACACCTGCTTTTTTCTGCGGAGCAGAGGCTGTGAAATGTACTCCCAACCGGGAGTTAATCAAATATTTTTCATCTTTTAAAGCAATATGAGTCTCTTGCAAACATATAACATCATTCTTGTGTTGTTTCAAATAGTAAAATACTTTCTTTCTTTTCTCTGGTGAATTCAAGCCATTAACATTCCATGTCAGAAACTTTGCCATGTCTTATGGCTTGAAGCCTTTGGAACACTGCATCTAAATCTGCAGTTGAGGACCTCTTCGGTCTTGTTCATCCCACTGGAGGTGTTCTTTTGGTGTTCTTTTTCTCTACGTGTATAAGCTGCACGAGTCATTCTCTGTTCTCTTGGGTCTTCTCTTATCTCCAAACACTGTTGCATAGATTCAACCAACAACTCTTCTCCTGTTGGTGACCTAGCTCCTGCAGCCAACTGTCCTTCAAACTTACTTTCATTTCTTCTAGATCTTGGAGATGGTGGTGCACCTGCTTTTAGCACAGAAACATAAAATTCTCTTGCTTTTAAAATTGTATTTAATCTATAACGTGTTCCAACATAATTCACCACTATGCCAACAGGTACATCCCATCTAAATTGAATTTGCCGCTTCTTGAGCTCCTCAGCCAAAAAAGCAAAATCCTTTCTTCTTCTAAGAATTTTGGGAGGTATTTCTTTTAAAATTATAACATCTTGAGCTGCAATTTGAAATCTTTGGTTATAAAAGACTTGTATAATTTCATTACGAAGTGATCTTCTAGAAAAATAGATAACCACATCTCTTGGTAAATTTCTCTGCTTCGCAATCCACGAATTAACTCTAAAGATTTTTTCAATATCTCTCAACATTTCTTCAATTCCACATCCTAAAATGGATGCCAGTTCTGCAGCAATCTCTTCTCTCAAATTCTCTTTCACATTCTCCTTCAACCCTCTTATTCTCAAAGCAAACTCCATGTCTCTATATTGTGACATTACAATTTCATTCTGTGCTGCATCCACATTATTTTCAACTCTTTCAATTCTTCCTTCCAATCTTTCAACATTTCCAGCCACTTCATCCACCCTCTCATCGAGTCTTTCTACATGGGCCGCAAGCCCCTGAAGAACCAACAAAATATCTTCCCTCATCTGATGATTTTTCTGCTCCAAAAGCTCTTCTGTCTCAAACCTAATCTTTTGTACAGCTTTCTCCAAAGAATCCTGGACAACATTCTGTATATCTTTAAGTGTGAATGCTGGAGGTGGGGAGGGTGGTGGAGATTTTGGCTTAGTTTGCTGTATAATCTGTGTTACTGGAGAAGAAATTGAAACTTTAGGCAAAGAAGAAATTCCAGGACATTTTGAAGCCATTTTAAGAAAAAGAAAAAAAAAGAGATGAAGAAGAAAAAAGAAAGAAAGAAAAAAGTCACTTCTTATAACAAAATAAAATAAAGGGGTAATAAAAACAGCCCCCCCCCATAAAGGGAAGAAACAAAGTCAATTATTCTGAAACTTTGTTGCAAGATAAAAGTGAAAGTCCTCAGACAAAGAAGCAAAATTCCTCTGCGATTTTTCCTCTCATTCCAATCATTAAAATAGAAACTGAAGAAGACAATATTTCTTCATGAGTTAAATTTCAATCCAGATCTTATCCTCCTGATCAGCTCTGTCTGCTTTAAAATTTACTTACAGTCTTTCTTGTGTCAGCAGATGTGGAGGCTGCGTCTGGCTTCGTTCCGGAGAACAAAGGCTTCCTGGAATGCGGAGACAATCCAGACTCCGAAAGAGCCTCACCCTTCGTCTCCCAAAAAAGAAAGCTTTGAGAGACTAGAGGAGCTCAATTTCTATCTGGAAATACTCACCTTCCTCCCTTTGCCTGGGAGGAAGGTTACAAGCCACAAAAACAGCTGATCTCCACTGTCTTGCCGGCTTTTACACATTTCCAAGACAGGAGGCTAAGAAAAAAGCCTCCATCGGTGCAGCGGTCACCACAGGAACTCTCTACATCCGTTGCTTCTTGTCCTGCCTTCAGATGCTTTGGAAAATAGCTTGACTCCCTCTTCTTTGTGGCAGCCCCTGAGATATTGGAACACTGCTATCATGTCCCCCCTTATCCTTCTCTTCATTAAACTAGACATACCCAATTCCAGCAGCCGTTCCTTATATGCTTTAGCCTCCAGTCCCCTAATCATCTTTGTTGCTCTTCTCTGTACTCTTTCTAGAGTCTCAACATCATTTTTAAAGCACGGTGACCAAAACTGGATGCAGTATTCCAAGTGTGGCCTTACCAAGCCATTGTAAAGTGGTATTAATACTTGACGTGATCTTGAGTCTATTCCTCTGTTAATGCAGCCTAGCACTGTGTTGCCCTTTTTGGCAGCTGCAGCACACTGCTGGCTCATATTTAGGTGATTGTTCACTAGGACTCCGAGGTCCCTCTCACAGTTACTACTATTGAGCAAGGTACCCCCTATACTATACCTGTACATTTGGTTTTTCTTGCCTAAATGTAGAACCTTGCTTTTTTCACCATTGAATTTCATTTTGTTAGTTAGTGCCCAGTGTTCAAGTCTGTCCAGATCCTTCTGTATCCTAAGCCTGTCTTCTGGAGTGTTGGCTATTCCTGCCAGCTTGGTGTCGTCTGCAAATTTGCTGAGTTCCCCATCTATCCCCTCGTCCAAATCGTTGATGAAGATGTTGAAGAGCACTGGGCTCAGAACAGAGCCCTGGGGCACCCCACTACACACTTCCCTCCATGTAGATGCAGTTCCATTGAGGACCACTCGCTGAGTACGGCCAGTCAGGCAGCTATGGTTCTATCTGGTGGTGATGCTGTCTACCCCACATTTTTCTATCTTGTCAAGTAGTAGGTTGTGATCTACTTTATCAAATGCCTTACTGAAGTCCAAGTAAATTATGTCCACAGCATTCCTCTGATCCACTAATTTTGTCACTTGGTCAAAGAATGCAATAAGATTTGTCTGGCATGATCTATTTTTGACAAACCCATGTTGGCTTTTAGTAATGACTTTGTTTGCCTCTAGGTGTTTGCTGATTCGTTGTTTGATTATCTTTTCCAGGATCTTCCCAGGTATTGAGGTCAGGCTGATAGGTCTGTAATTTCCTGGGTCCATTTTTTTTCCTTTTTTGAGGATGGGAACTACATCAGCTCTTTTCCAGTCCTCTGGTAGTTCCCCAGTGCTCCAGGATCTTTGAAAAATATAGTTCAGTGGTTCTGAGATCACATCTGACAGTTCCTTGAGAATGATGGGGTGTAATCCATCTGGTCCTGGTGATTTGAACTCGTCTAGGCTGGACAGGTACTCACCATTTTCTTGCCTATCTTAACTTGTATTTCTATTCTGTTTTTTATGGCACTATTTTTGATAGGTTGGTCTGTTTTTTCCCTTTGTGTAAAGACAGATGCAAAAAATGAGTTAAATAGTTCTGATTTCTCCCTGTTGCTTGTCACCTTCTTGCCACTTTCACCCACTAATGGACCAATCATTTCCTTCACTTTTTTCTTGTTTTTTACATGTTGTAAGAAGCTTTTTTTGTTATTTTTGACTTCGGTCACTAGCCTTAGTTCATTTTGAGCCTTGGCTTTCCTCACCTCATCTTTGCAGGCTTGGGCTACTGTATTTGCTGATATTCTGACTTAGTTATGTGCCCCTCTTTCCACTTTCTATACTTGTCCTTTTTATCTTTCAATTTGTCAGAGAGTTCTTTATGCAGCCACACTGGTTTCTTTTGAGAGCAGTTATTTTTCCTCTTTGTTGGTATTGTGCTAGACTGGGCTTTTATTATCTCATTTTTCAAAATTTCCCAAGCTTCTTGTGTTGTTTTCCCCTTGAGGATTCTAATCCATGGAATCCTTCCCAAGCCCTCTCTAAGTTTATTGAAATTAGCTCTCTTGAAGTCCAAGACTCTAGTTTGACTGTGTTCTATTGCTTGTGCTTCCATAATGTTGGTTTTTTTTGTAAAAAAAAATTTATTTTCAATTTTACATTACATCATAAAAAATACTTCAGATAAAGAGTAAAATAAATTTATACACATAACTTTCGGTATTGCTCACCCATTTCCCCCCAAACCGCATCCACCCTCTAACCTCTTCTCTCACTTCCCTCTTTCCCTCTTCTTCTTCACTCTCCCCCTCTCCTCCTTCTCCTCAACCTTCCTACTTACTTCTCCCCTTCCTCCTATCTTCTCATTCCAGATGCAGTCCAGGAGAAATGCCCGAGCAATTCCTCTCTCCAAAATAAAACATAATATTATATACAATGAAACTATTTCTACTTATCTGAGCTATTTAACCTTCAACCCATCCACCCACCCCCCTCCCCCCCCCCCCGACTTCCCAGAGCCAAGTACAGGGTTATACAAACATATTAAACATAATCTATTTAAGTTTACTAATTATACAATAACCAAAATCATACTAACCCTTAACTCTCTTCAAACTTTAACATCATAAGTTTATAAACAAATCCATTACTCATAAAATAAATAAAACTTTGTAGTTCCATATTTCTTCTGAACATATTCTATCCATCTTCTCCATACAATAACATATCTCTCTTGTGAATGGTCCTTTAAATAAGCAGAAATTTTAGCCATTTCTGCTAAATTAGAAACCTTAAATACACATTCTTCTAAAGAAGGCAGAGAGTCCTTCTTCCAATATTGACCCACCAATAATCTTGCTGCTGTTATTAAACTCAACATTAAAATAGTTTCTTTAGCATCAAAATCCACAAAAATACCCAAAAGAAATAACTGGGGAGTAAACTTAATCTTCCTTTTAAAAACCTTTTGAATGTTCCACCAAATCATAATCCAAAAGGCTTTAATATTTTTACAAGTCCACCAAACATGAAAATAGGTTGCATCCAAGCAACCACATCTCCAACATTTAGGTTGCAGGTTCGGGTACATACAAGACAACTTTTTAGGATCCAGATGCCATCTATAAAACATTTTATAAAAATTTTCCCTCAAATTTTGAGCCTGTGTAAATTTAACATTTCTAATCCAAATTACCTCCCATAAGTCCAATGAAATCGGTTCCTGAATATTCTGGGCCCATTTAATCATACAATCTTTTACTAACTCTGTTTCCGAATCCAATTTTATTAACTCATTGTAAATTCTTTTAATACGAGCACATTTCTGATCTTTAATCTGAATTACCAAATTTTCATCTGCTAAAGTAATTCCCACTTTCTTATCTAAAGTCCACCTCTCCACTATTTGCAAATATTGAAACCATGATTGTAAAATATTTTCTTGCCTTAACACATCTGAAGACTTTAGTTGCCAATCAGTACCCGACCAAATAAGTAACTCTTTATAAGAAATATTATCAAAATTCACCCCCTTAGAAACCCCCTGAATTGCTTCTCCAGGAATCCCCCAAATAGGTATTTTATAATTTAACTTACAATAATACTTCTTCCAAACTCGAAGTAAAGCATTTCTTAAAATATGTGACTTAAAAACCCAATCTACTTTCTTATCAAAAATTAAATATGCATGCCAACCATATAATAAATCCCAACCTTCAAGAGCAAGAATATTTTTATTTGTTAAATTAAGCCAGTCACTTACTAAAGTTAAAGTGGCCGCATCATAATATAATTTCAAATTAGGTGCTTTAAGTCCACCTCTTTCTCAAGCATCTTGTAAAATCTTAAACTTTACCCTTGATTTCTTCCCACCCCAAATAAATTTATTAATACCCTTCTACCACTCATCCAAATTAGCATCCTTTTTTAAAATAGGTATCATCTGAAACAAAAAGAGAAACTTTGGTAGAACATTCATCTTTACTACTGAGATTCTCCCCAGTAACGATAGTTGTAATTTTTGCCAATCATTTAAATCTTTTTGTACTTTTACCCATAAGCGTTCATAATTATTCTTATACAATTTTCCATTAGATGTTGTAATATATATTCCCAAATACTTAACCTTATTAACTACTTCATAACCTGTTGCTTCAATTATAATATCTTTTCCCTTTGTAGATATATTTTTCAATAATATTTTAGTTTTATTCTTGTTCACCTTAAAACCAGAGACCTGTCCGTACTGTGCTAAAATTTCAACCAAATCTCTGACCGAATCTATTGGATAGGATAACGTCACAACCAAATCATTAGCAAAAGCTCTCAGCCTATAGTCAATCTTACTTATTTTTATTCCTTTTAATCTAGATGAATCTCGAATTTTAATAAGTAAAATCTCCATTGTTAATACAAATAGCAAGGGGGATAAGGGACAACCCTGTCTTGTACCTTTTTCTATTTTAAATACATCTGTTAATCCCCCATTAATTATAATTTGTGCTGATTGTTGATGATATATGGCCTTGAGAGCACACAAAAATTTATCTCCAAAGTTCATTTCCTCTACGACTTTCAATAAAAATTTCCAATCCAATTGATCAAAAGCTTTCTCAGCATCTATAAATATTAAAGCAGCAGGGATTTGGTTGTTCTTATCCAAATACTCTATTAAATTAACAATTTGTCTTACATTATATTTCATATATCTTCCATTATAAATCCAGATTGGTCAGTATGAATCAATTGTTTCAAAACCTGCGTTAATCTATTTGCCAGTATCTTTGCAAAAATCTTATAATCTGTATTTAAAAGAGATATAGGCCTATAATTTCTAGGTTGGAACAGATCCTGGTCTTCCTTTGGAATCAATGATATGAAGGCCCTTCTCCAAGATGGAGGTAGCTCTGCTCCCGACAGAATGTCATTAAAAAGTTCCTTTAATGGTTCTATCATTTCTTCAGATAGCATCTTATAATAAATTGCTGTTAGTCCATCAGTACCTGGAGTCTTGCCAACCTTCAATTGTTTAATTGCAGAAAAAAATCTCTTCAGAAGTAATTAAACCATTAATCCCATCACGTTGGTCACTCGTAAGTCTAGGAAAATGTGCTTCCTGTAAATATTTTTCTATGTCTGAAATTTGTATAGTTTCACTAGCATATAACTTTGAATAAAAATCTAAAAAAGACTTTTTAATCAAGTTTTGTTGATACACTTCTTTACCTTTATAAATTATTTTGTCTATAGTCCTCGATTTCTGTTTCTTATGTAATTGATAAGCCAACCATCTACCAGGTTTATTTGCATTACAAAATGTATTATGTTTCATATACCTCAAATTAGTTGCCATCTGATCTGCTATTAACATATTAAATTGCTCCTTAAGCAGAGTTATAAAAACCTTTAAGTTATTATCCATTGGGTTAGATATTAAAATCTTTTCCTTACATTTAATCTCATTTTCCAACTCTTTACGTTTCTGAGTCTGTTTACATCTATGAGCATTATTCATAGAAATCAAAATCCCTCTCATATATGCTTTACTAGAATCCCATACCATTGGCATCGAGGTACCCTTATTCATATTCCAAGCAAAAAATTCCTTTAAATAACCTCTACATCTCTGTATATTCTCTTCATATCTAAATAAATTCTCATTCAACCTCCAAGACCTTCTAGTCCCTTCTTCCAATGAAATTTTCAACCACACAGGACTATGATCTGAAATTATTCTAGGAAATATCTTGGTATTCTTCACCCTAGAAGAAAAATCATTAGTAACTAAAAAGAAGTCAATTCTAGAATAAGATTGGTGCCTATCTGAAAAAAAGGTAAAATCTTTTTCCTCAATGTTCCGTTCTCTCCAAATGTCTCTAAGTTCCAAATCATCCTTTAAATCAAAAAAAGCTTTAGGAAGTCTTGCATGATTAGAGACTTTAGAAGAACCCTTCTTATCTTTACTTGAATCTAGAACACCATTCCAATCTCCCATCATAATAACTGACTTGTAATCCAAAGAAATTAATTTCTGGTGAATCATCTTGTAAAAATATTTTTGTTGTTGATTGGGAGCATATAATCCAACAAGAAGAGTTCTCTTATCATTTATTAATAAATCAATAATGACATATCTTCCTTGTGGATCAAAATCAATTAATTTTGGTGAAAGCTCCTTTCTCACATAAATAACTACACCTCCTTTTTTCTGCAAAGCAAGAGCTATGAAATGTACCCCCAGCCGGGGGTTAAACAAATATTTTTCATCTTTAAAGATAATATGAGTCTCTTGTAAACAAATAATATCATTTCTGTGTTGTTTCAAATAATGAAAGACATTCTTTCTTTTCTGTGGTGAATTGAGACCATTAACATTCCAGGTTAGAAGCTTTGCCATTCTTGGCAGGTTGAAGCCTTTGGAACAAAACCTCTAAATTTGCAGTCGATGACCTCTTTGGTCTTGCTCCTCCCACTGGCTCCGAAGTAGACTGTGATGAAACTCCATCATCTACCTTTTGTTGTTGTTGCTGTTGTTGTTGTTCTCTTTCTCTACGTTTATGAGCAGCACGTGTAATTCTCTGTTCCCTTGGGTCTTCCGTTATTTGCAAACTCTGTTGCATAGATTCAACCAATAATTCTTCTCCCAAAAATGGTATTGAACCTACATTCAGCTGTGCTTCTGCCTTGCTCTCTTCCTTTTTTGATCTTGGAGATGGTGGTAGACCTCCTTTTAAAACAGTAACATAAAAATCTCTTGCTTTTGAAATTGTATTAAGATGATATCATGTGCCAACATAGGTCACCACTATCCCCACAGGTATATCCCATCTAAATTGAATTTGTCGTTTCTTAAGTTCTTCAGCCAAAAAAGCAAAGTCTTTTCTTTTTCTGAGAATTTTGGAAGGTATTTCCTTTAAAACTATCACATCCTGAGCTGCAATCTGAAATCTTTGCTTGTAGAAAGCCTGTATAATTTCATTACGAAGTGATTTTCTAGCAAGGTAAACCACCACATCTCTTGGTAATTTTCTCTGTTTTGCAACCCACGAATTAACTCTGAAGATCTTTTCTATATCTCTCAGCATTCCTTCAGGATCACATTCCAAAATAGAAGCCAGTTCTGCTGCAATTTCTTCTTTCAAATTCTCCTGAACATTTTCCTTCAAGCCTCTTATTCTCAAAGCATACTCCATTTCTCTATATTGTGACATTATAATTTCATTCTGTGCAACATCCACATTATCTTCTATTTTTTCAACTCTGTCTTGTAATATTTCAACATTACCAACCACCTCATCCACACGGTCGTCAATCTTTTCTACAAGACCAGCAAGCCCCTGGAGTGCAAACACAATATCTTCCCTCAGCTCATTATTTTTTTGAGCCAGGAGCTCTGCTGTTTTTTGTACAGTCTTATCCAAAGCATCTTGTAAATCCTTAAGTGTAATTGCCTGAGGTGGAGGAGAAGGTGGGGAAGATTTAGGTTTAGGTTGTTGTACAGTCTGAATTACTGGAGAGGAAATTGAAGTTTTAGGAAGAGAAAGAGGTCCAGGACATTTTTTTTATTATTATTATTATAAATTTTTACAATTTTACAATAAAAACCCCTTTCCCAATCCCTCCCAACCCACCCCAAAACCCTCCCTCATTCTTCCCAGAGCTGAATACAGGGTTAACTAGAACTTAAAAGAAAAAACTTTTAAACTCAAATAAACCTCAAACAAATATAATTACATTCAATAAACAAATTGTTAAGTACTTTAACTCCATTATGTATAAAAAACAGAAAGAGAAAAAGAAGAAAAAAAAGAAAATAAAAAATAACAAAAGGAAAAAACTATTCTACACTTCTAAATAATATCTTAAACTTTAAATATAAATTATTCAAAAGCTAAATGATATTTTCTTATATCATACTTATATTGTATAAAATTTATCCATCTTTTCCACACCAAGAGATACTTCTCTTGCGATTGATCTTTCAAAAAAGCCGAAATTTTTGCCATTTCAGATAAGTAAGAAACTTTAAGAAACCATTCCTGCAAAGTAGGCAAAGATTCCTTCTTCCAATATTGTCCTATTAACAACCTTGCCGCTGTAATTAAGTTTAACATTAAAATAATCTCTTTGTCATCACAATCAGAAACAATACCCAACAAAAACAATTGTGGGGTAAATTTTATCCTTCTTTTGAAAATTCTTTGAATATTCCACCATATCTTGATCCAAAAGGCTTTTATGCTTTTACATGACCACCAGATACAATAATACGTTGCATCCAAGCAACCGCATCTCCAACATTTAGGCTGCAAATTTGAGTACATACGAGACATTTTTTGTGGATCAAGGTGCCATCTATAAAACATTTTATAGAAATTTTCCCGTAAATTTTGCGCTTGTGTAAATTTAACGTTCCTCACCCAAATAGTCTCCCATGTATCTAATAAAATCGGTTCATCAAAATTTTGAGCCCATTTAACCATACAATCTTTAACTAATTCTGCTTCTGAATCCAATTCCACTAATACACCATAAATTCTTTTTATGTGGGTTCGGCTTTGATCTCTAATTTGTTTTAACAAGTTCTCATCCTCTCTAAGCAAACCCAGTTTATAATCTATCTTCCACCTTTCCAATAATTGTCTGTACTGAAACCATGAATAATTAATATTTTCTTGTGCTAATTCATCTATGGATTTTAATTGCCAATTTTTACCATCCCACTTAAGTAATTGTATATAAGAAATTCTGTCAATCTTAACTCCTTTCCTTATACCTTCTATTGCATGCCATGGAATAGCCCATAATGGAATTCTTGAATCAATTCTATAATATTTCTTCCAAACCCAAAGTAAAGAAGTTCTTAAAATATGAGACTTAAAAACCCTGTCAACTTTTTTATTATAAATTAAATAGGCATGCCATCCATATAATAAATCCCATCCCTCCAAAAGGAGTATATCTACATTTGTTAAATTAACCCAATCACTAATTAATGTTAAAACCACAGCATCATAATACAATTTCAAATTCGGTACCTTGAGTCCACCTCTCTCTCGTATATCTTGTATAATTTTAAGTTTTACTCTTGTTTTTTTCCCTGCCCAGATAAATTTATTGATACCTTTTTGCCATTCATCTAAATTTGCTTCTTTCTTTAAAATAGGTATCATTTGAAATAAAAAAAGAAACTTTGGCAAGACATTCATTTTAATCGCTGCTATTCTCCCCAATAGAGACAATTGCAGCTTTTTCCAATTCTCTAAGTCCTTTTGTATTTTAAACCACAGCCTTTCATAATTATTTTTATACAGTTTTGCATTGGAAGCAGATAAAATAACCCCCAAATATTTTACCTTATTAACAACCTCAAAACCTGTCAGTCTAACTAAGATCTCCTTATCCAAGTTGGTCATGTTTTTTGACAATATTTTAGTCTTATTATTATTAATCTTGAAACCTGAAACTTGTCCAAACTGATTTATCAATTGTAACAACTCCATTACAGAATAAGTTGGTTGAGACAAAGTAACAACCAGATCATCTGCGAAGGCCCTTAATTTATAATCATTTTTGTTGATTTCTATTCCTTTTTGTGACTCACGAATTTTGATCAGCAAAATTTCCAAGGTTAAAACAAACAGCAAAGGCGACAATGGACAACCCTGTCTAGTCCCCTTTTCGATTGGAAATACCTCTGATAAACCTCCATTAACTATAAGTTGTGCCGTTTGTTTTTGATAGATGGCTCGAAGAGCCTGTAAAATTTTATCTCCAAAATTCATTTCCTCAACCAATCTTAACATAAATTGCCAATTTAACTGATCAAAAGCTTTTTCAGCATCGAGAAATATCAATCCTGCAGAAATCTGGTTGTTCTTATCCAAATATTCTATTAAATTAATAATTTGTCTAACATTATTTTTCATATATCTTCCAGTTATAAAACCAGTTTGATCCATATGTATTAGTTGATTCAACACAGTCATAAGTCTGTTAGCTAAAATTTTCGAAAAAATCTTATAATCTACATTCAAAAGAGATATGGGTCTATAATTTTTTGGTAGAGTAAGATCTTGGTCCTCTTTTGGGATCAAGGATATAAGAGCTCTACCCCAAGACAGAGGGGTCTCTAATCCCTGTAATATATTATTAAAAAGTTCCCTTAAAGGTTCTATCATCTCATCTATCAAAGTCTTATAATAAATTGATGTCAAACCATCAGTACCCGGTGCTTTACCTACTTTTAATTGTTTAATTGCTGTAACAATTTCCTCTATAGTAACCAATCCATTAATTTCTTGTTTCTGATCTTCTGTTAACTTAGGAAAATGAGCATCTTGTAAATATTTATCTATATCTAAAGCCTGTACTTTCCTACCCATATATAATTTTGTATAGTAATCTAGAAAAGATTTCTTGATCAATTCCTTCTGGTATACCAATTTACCATTATAATTTATTTTATCTATAATTCTCGACTTCTGTTTCTTTCGCAATTGATAAGCCAGCCATCTCCCTGGCTTATTAGCGTTACAAAATGTATTATGTTTCATATAAAGTAAGTTGGTTGCAGTCTGATCCGCCATTAACATATTAAATTGCATTTTAAGCAAATTTATAGATTCTTTAACCTTCTCATCTGTAGGATTCGAGATTAAAACTTTTTCTTTTAATTTAATCTCATCTTCCAACTCCTTACGTTTTTGCACCTGTTTCTGTCTATAAGCCTTATTTATTTGTATCAAAACCCCACGCATATAAGCTTTACTTGCATCCCATACCATTGCCATTGAAGTTCCCTTATGCATATTTAAAACAAAATATTCCTTTAAATACTCTTTAAGTTTCTGAACATTCATTTCTTGTCTAAATAAATTTTCATTCAACCTCCAAGATCTCCTCTCCTCTTTTTCAGTAGCCAGTTCCATCCACACTGGGCTGTGATCTGTCAATGTCCTTGGAAATATCTTTGCATTCTTTACCCTAAAATATAAGTCCGTTGTAATAAAAAAAAAGTCAATTCTTGAAAAAGATTGATGTCTATCCGAAAAAAAGGTAAAGTCTCTCTCTTCCATATTATGTTCTCGCCAATAATCTCGCAATTCCCAGTCCTCTTTCAAATCAAAAAAGGCCTTAGGTAATTTAGCCTGTTTAAAAGAAGTAGAAAATCCTTTTTTATCTCTATATGTGTCCAAAACTCCATTCCAATCTCCCATTAATATAACAGATCTATAATCCAATAAAGTCAATTTTTGATGTAACAACCTATAAAATTGTTCTTGTTGTTGATTTGGTGCATACAAACCTACTATAAGTATTTTCTTGCCATACAATCCCACTTCAATCATTACATATCTCCCTTGAGGATCAGAATCTACTAAACAAACTGATAAATTTTGCTTAACATAGATAACTACACCCCCTTTTTTCCCAACAGCAAAGGATACAAAATGAGATCCCAATCAAGCATTAGCTAAATATTTTTGATCCTTAGAAATAATATGTGTTTCCTGCAAACAAATAATGTCATTGTTATGTTGCTTCAGATAGTGAAATATTTTCTTTCTCTTCTGAGGGGAATTAAGGCCATTAACATTCCATGTCAGAAACGTTACCATCTCCATCATCCAGTAGCCTAGAGAAGACTGCTTGAAGATCTGCCATTGAGGATTGCACCGAAGATCTCTTAGGTCTTGCTACTCCCACAGGCTCAGAAACAAATTCTTGTGAGACTTCTTTAACCTCTTTCTTCTGTTGTTCCTTTTCCTTACATTTATGTGCAGCTCGAGTCATTCTCTGTTCTTTCATCTCAGCTTGTTGAAACCACTCAGCCTGTAGTTTTCCAGCTTTCATCAATACAGCTTCTTCAGACTGCTGTTCTGCCTCCTTCTCATCCAATGCTTTTAACATTATAGGTGGTGATGTGCGTGCTCCCAGGACCGAAGTATAAAACTCCTTTGCTTTAGAAACAGTATTAAGTCTATAACGTGTCCCCGCATGGCTCACCACTATTCCAATCAGAATATCCCATCTAAATGGCATCTGCCTCTTTTTAAGTTCATCTGCTAAAAAAGCAAACTCTTTTCTTCTTCTTAAAATTTTAGATGGGATCTCCTTTAAAATTATAACATCTTGTGCAGCAATCTGAAACCTCTTATTATAAAAAGCTTGTATAATTTCATTATGCAGAGATCTTTTCCCAAAGTAAATTACCACATCTCTTGGCAGATTTCTTTGCTTTGCAACACAAGAGTTGACTCTGAATATTTTTTTCAATTTCTCTGAATATTTCCTCTTTTTCTCTGTCCAGAATCACAGCAAAATCATTTGCTACCATCTCTCTCAAGTCTTGTTGCATATTCTCTCTCAGACCCCTGATTCTTAAAGCAAATTCCATCTCTCTATATTGAAACATAACAATCTCATCTTGTGAATTTTCCATCTTATTTTCCATTCCTTCAAATTTTTCCTCCAACACCTCCACTTTATCTGCAACTTCTTCAAGCCGAGAATCCAATTTTTCAACCACAGAAGCAAGTCATTTTAAAGCCAAAACTATATCTTGCCTCAAAATACTGTTATTCTCCACTAAAAGCTCTTTCACTTCACCTCTGATTTGAGATATAACATTTCCCATTATATCTTGCAAGTCTTTTACCGTTATTGGTTGCATAGGAGGAGAAGATGGTGGTGTGGCTTTAGGTTGTTGTGCTGGTAATATCGCCGGAGAAGAAGCCACCTTAGGTACTGTAGAAGTTGCTTGGCGCTTTGAAGCCATCTTTTTTTTTTTTTAAAAAAAAAAATTTCTTCTTTCCTCCTTCTTGAAAAATACAAAGAAAAAATCCCTTAGAAAAGTAAAAAAAAGATAAACAAAAGAGAGGGAAAATAATCCTCCTAAAACCCAAATCCTCCTTCAAAAAATCATTATAAAAAAGAAAAGTAAAAAAGAAGTAATTAAGTAACCAAGTCTGTTCCGTTCCCTTAAAAAAAGGGAAAACCTCCAATCGTCATTTTACTTTCCCTCTCAACAAAATAAAAAATAAAAATAAATCTTTAAAATTAAAGTCCAAATAAAATCAAAAGGTAAAATCCTCTGTTCAGCTCTGTCCGCTTTTTAAATAACTCACCAGTTCTCTTTGATCATGGAGGTGGGAGCGGCATCTTGCTTTGTCCCAAACAGCGAGAGACAAAGACAGCTGAGAAGCGGAGACACCCTGAACTCTGTGGGAGCACTCTTTTTACCCCCCAAAAAAGATTCTTTTGGGGATTTCAGAGGCTCTACCACTATTCAGGGTGATACTCCCCTCCTTCCCTTTGCCCGGGAAGGAGGTTTTAAACCGTGGAACAGCTGATGCCTACTGTTCTCAGCGGTTCTAACACTTTCTCAGGAGGACGGCTACAAAGTAGCCACCATCGCCAGTGCAGCGCCACCGGAAGTCTGAGGTCCAGGACATTTTGAAGCCATTTTTTAAAACAGAGAAAAAAAATTTAATCTTTAATAGGAATAAAGGAGAAGAAAAAGCAATTTCCCCTTTAAAAAGAAAAATCTTCTTTAAATAAACCAAGTCTATTACGTTGTTGAAACTTTGTTGCCAGTTAGCAATAGTGAAAGGAAAGTGAAAAGTGAAAGTTCTCAGACAAAGAAAGTAACAAAGAAGTAGGATTCCTCCGCCATATTTCTTCACTCTGATTGAAGTAATAACAGGAGAAGATGTTAATTCTCACTGAGTTAAGTTTAAAATAAAATCATCCAATTCTTATCTTCCTGACCACTCTGTCTGCTTTTTAATTAACTCACGGTTTCCATTTAAACAGCAGCAGTGGAGGCAGCGTCTAGCTTCGTTCTCCCGCTGGAGAACAAAGGCATCCAGGAAAGTGGAGCACACCCAGACTCCGAAGGAGCTCTCACAATTCGTCTCCCAGGAAAAAATCTCTGGGAGACTAGTGAGGCTCTACTTCTATCCAGGCAAAGGCTCACCTTCCTCCCTTCGCCCGGGAGGAAGGTTTCAATCCGCAAAACAGCTGATCGGCACTGTTTTGCCGGCTTTTACGCTTCCCTGTGACGGACGGCTGTCAGATAGCCGCCATCGTCACAGCATAGCCACCGGAAGTCCGTGCTTCCATAATGTTGAATTCCAATATTGCATGATCACTTCCTCCCAGTGTTCCTATGGCTTCAACACCTTCTATCATTTCATCTCTGTTAGTGAGAATTAGATCCAAAATGGTTAATCCCCTAGTTCCCTTCTCTACTTTTTGGGAGACAAAGTTGTCTGCTAGGTTTGCCAGGAACCTGTTTGATCTTCCACTTGGTGCAGAGTTTGTCTCCCAGTTGATGTCAGGGTAGTTAAAGTCCCCCATTACTATTGTGATGTGCTTCCTACATACCTTAGTTAGCTGACTAGCAAAAAGTTCATCTATTTCCTCTGTTTTGTTGGGTGGTCTGTAGTATACACCTGTGGCAATGTCATTTCCCCCCCCCCTTTTATATTGACCCAAATGCATTCAAGACAGTTTTTAACATTGTTGTGCTCTATTTCTGTAGAGATGTAGTTATTTCTTATATAGAGAGCAACTCCACCTCCTCTTTTATTTGGTCTGTTTCTTTTAAATAATTTAAATCCCTCTAGCTGTGTGTTCCATGTGTGGGTTTCATCCCACCATGTTTCCGTAATGGCAACAATATCATATCTGCCCTCATTAACCTGAATTTCTAGTTCATCCTGTTTGCTGTTCATACTCTGTGCTTTGGTGTATAGACATTTGAGTCCTTTATGACTGGCCCTGTGTTTCCTTTCTACATAACCTGTGTGGTGCCTGAGTTCCCCTATTGTCTTACCACCTATTTGGTTAGTGCACTTTATGTGGCACTCGCTATTAGAGCTTGATTTTGCTTGACAGCAAGGTTAGTATTCTTGTCCACACATGCATCTATGTTACATGCACTGATAGCCCTATAATTTTTAGATTGACGGGGACAGGGTTGTTCTGTATCAATGAACTCACTGTCCCTGCTGTTTAGTTTAAATTTTCCTCCAGAAAAATCTGTGAATTTATAGCCGAGTAACTCAGTCCCTTTCTTTGATGGATGCAAACCATCTCTTTTGTACATCTTTTCATTGGACCAGCTACAGACATCGTGACTAATATATCCAAAGTCTTTCCCTTTACACCACTCCTTTAGCCACATATTGAATTGTGCTATGCACTGGCCTTTTCCATTTTGCTCCTTATACACTGGTAAAACCTCTGAAAAAGTAAGCCTACAGCCTATTCTGCTAAGTTCCTTCCCCAAGCTCTGGAAATCGTTCTGCACAGACAGTACATCTTTTGGGGACAGATCATTAGTGCCAAGATGTACAATAGCCTCCACATCACAGTCCTTGCTGCCATTCTTGATTGTTTTAGAAATACGCTTCTTGTCCCTACTGGCAGTAGCACCTGGAAGACACCTGACCTCTTTTGAAGCCTCTGTGTCCTTTCCTAAATTTACATCCCTTATAATTGAATCACCTACCAGAAGGTAGCTTCTCTTTTTGGATGCCTTTCTGTTCTTGCATGACTGATGTGTAATACCTAATTCAAACTTCTCCCTGTCGAAATCTAGTTCTTCATCTCAGACCACAATCCCCTGCTTATTTGAGTTATCTTCACAAATACCTTTACCTGTCTCCTTAATGTCTCTGTTAAGGTCAGCAAGTAACTGTAGTGCAGGGACACAGCGAAAGCTTTGTGTTTATGGTTCACAGCTGTCACCCTGCCAGATCCCATAGTTGTCCACACTGCCCTTCTCCTGCAGGATCTTTGTGGTAGAGGGGGCTGATAGCACGGAGGCTTACTAGAGTAGAGGGGCTGAACACACAGAGTACTTCCTACACCTTTAATGTTGCTGTAGGCCTCTTGGCAGCCTCTTGGACCAGTTTTCATCTTGTTTTTTCATCATATTTGGAGGGACATCCACTTTTTGGTAAAGTCACTGTTGTGCCATATTTTCTCCACTTGTTGATGACTGACTTCACTGTGTTCCATGGTATATGCAATGCCTTGGAAATTGTTTTGTACCCTTCTCCTGACTGATACCTTCCAACAATGAGATCCTTTTGATGCTTTGCAAGCTCTTTGCAGACCATGGCTTTTGCTGTAAGAGGCAACTGAGTAAATGTCAGAAAAATCCTACTAGAACAGCTGAAATTTATATGGGCTTAATCAGAATCACCTTAATTGATGGCAGGTGTGTACTGACTAATATTTACCATCAGTATGAATATGATAGGTTAATTCAGAACACAGCCACATCCCTACTTATAAGAGGGTGTGAACATTTATGCAGCCACATTATTCTAGTTATTTATTATTTTCCCCTAAAACAGGCGTTCCCAACCAGGGGTGCAAGATGATATTTCAGGGGGTGCAAAAACTTGGGTTTTCAAAATTATAGTGCGTATACATAATTCGTTGCCAATATTTCGAACTTTTCTAAGAGGTGCGAGAATATATCAGAAGCATTCTAGGGGTGTGAGGTATAGAAAAGGTTTGGAGCTGCTGCCCTAAAAGATTTCACTTCATTTGTCAATTGAATTGTACAGTACAGTGTATATTGTCAATGCTGCTAACATTGGATGTACTTGCTCTGACAAAATATGCAGACCTGTGTGGTATTTTTAGAGTCAACTTAAATGATGCTGGGAGGGGAGGAGAAAGAATGTGTGTGGGGGATTAGTGAGATAAGGAATTGGCGGTCTGCAAAATGGAAGAGAACCTTTGGCCTTCAAACTGATTGGAGAACGTGATTTATGACTGTAAATAAGAGGAGGGGAATAGGCTGGAATTATGTGCTCAGGGGAGGGGAAATTAGATCTTGGCATCCATCCATGATGTGCTGATACGTTATTACATAAATAAAGACTTTTTAGGATAAACAATGCCTGGAAGTTCTTTGAAGTGTTTCATTAGTCGGAACCATTACATATATGTTATATTAAAGGTGGGGAACATTCTGAACTGATTTTATCTTGGCTTGATTTTTTTTTACATCTCAAAAACCTGGCATTTGTAATCTGTAATTAGAATATTATATCTTGGTATGAAAAGGGGAATAAGAATATGCTAAGAACTTTGAATCAGGGAAGCTTTTTGTTACCCAAAAATAACTTGTTCTGAAATTATAAATAATAATAATAATAATAATAATAATAATAATAATAATAATAATAATAATAATAATAATAATAATAATAATAATAATAATAATAATAATAATGTTGGAAGGGACCTTGGAGGTCATCTAGTCCAACCCCCTGCTCAGGAAGGAAACCCTATACCATTTTGGACAAATGGCTGTCCAGTCTCTTCTTAAAAACTTCCAGTGTTGGAGCATTCACTGCTTCTGGAGGCAGGTTGTTCCACTGGTTAATTGTTCTAACTGTCAGGAAGTTTCTCCTTAGTTCTAGGTTGCTTCTCTCCTTGATTAGTTTACATCCGTTGCTTCTTGTCCTGCCTTCAGGTGCTTTGGAAAATAGCTTGACTCCCTCTTCTTTGTGGCAGCCCCTGAGATATTGGAACACTGCTATCATGTCCCCCCTCGTCCTTCTCTTCATTAAACTAGACATACCCAATTCCAGCAGCCGTTCCTTATATGCTTTAGCCTCCAGTCCCCTAATCATCTTTGTTGCTCTTCTCTGTACTCTTTCTAGAGTCTCAACATCTGTTTTACATCGTGGTGACCAAAACTGGATGCAGTATTCCAAGTGTGGCCTTACCAAGGCATTGTAAAGTGGTATTAATACTTCACGTGATCTTGATTCTATTCCTCTGTTAATGCAGCACAGCACTGTGTTGCCCTTTTTGGCAGCTGCAGCACACTGCTGGCTCATATTTAAGTGATTGTCCACTAGGACTTCGAGGTCTCTCTCACAGTTACTACTATTGAGCAAGGTACCCCCTATACTATACCTGTACATTTGATTTTTCTTGCCTAAATGTAGAACCTTACTTTTTTCACCATTGAATTTCATTTTGTTAGATAACGCCCAGTGTTCAAGTCTGTCCAGATCCTCCTGTATCCTAAGCCTGTCTTCTGGAGTGTTGGCTATTCTTGCCAGCTTGGTGTCGTCTGCAAATTTGATGATTTCCCCATCTATCCCCTCATCCAAATCGTTGATGAAGATGTTGAAGAGCACTGGGCCCAGAACAGAGCCCTGGGGCACCCCACTACACACTTCCCTCCATGTAGATGCGGTTCCATTGAGGACCACTCGCTGAGTACGGCCAGTCAGGCAGCTATGGTTCTATCTGGTGGTGATGCTGTCTACCCCACATTTTTCTATCTTATCAAGTAGTAGGTTGTGATCTACTTTATCAAATGCCTTACTGAAGTCCAAGTAAATTATATCCACAGCATTCCTCTGATCCACTAATTTTGTCACTTGGTCAAAGAATGCAATAAGATTTGTCTGGCATGATCTGCTTTGTTAGAGAATTTTAATTTCTCTATTGGTGAAAAATAAATCAGAATCTCTCACAGTTGACTGCATTTAGCTGATTCAAATAACTTTATATTTATATAAAAATATTTACAATACCATTCTTCTTTACAGCAACATAGCTTAATGAAGACCTCTTACAGAGACAGACCAGAGACAAACCTGAGACTGGAAATCCAGCTCCTAACTCAATACTCTTTTGCACAGACTCAGTAGCACTTTCTTCACATTGGCTGACTGAGTTACCACATGACTCTTCCTGTTCATGAATATTCCAACATGTGTTTGACAAACCCATGTTGGTTTTTAGTAATGACTTTGTTTGCCTCTAGGTGTTTGCTGATTCGTTGTTTATCTTTTCCAGAATCTTCCCAGGTATTGAGGTCAGGCTGATAGGTCTGTAATTTCCTGGGTCCATTTTTTTTCCTTTTTTGAAGATGGGAACTACATCAGCTCTTTTACAGTCCTCCGGTAGTTCCCCAGTGCTTGGTTGGGATATTTTGAACATGGATGGGAAATTAAAATTGAAAAAAGCGAAAATAGGATATAGACTGAATAAATGGATATTGAGTGCAAATGCAATTAAGATATGCTTTGGTTAGAAAAGATATTCTAAACTGATATTATTGACACTATTAGAAAAATGTAACAAATGTTGATAGGCAATTGTATTTTTACTCACAACAATAAGAATTGTATTTGCTTAGTGAGGAAAAATGTCTATTATCAGAAGAAGAGAGGATGTACTAGAGAAACAGTTCTCAACCTGTGGGTCGCGACCCTTTTGGGGGTCAAACGACGCTTTCACAGGGGTCACCTAAGACCATCGGAAAACACATATTTCCGATGGTCTTAGGAACCAAGACACTAGTGAGAATTTCTGCTCAAGGCTAGCTCCACCAGCCAGCTCGGGCAGACAGGAAAGCAGCCACCTCAGCACCATTGCAGAGCAGCTACTGCCGCGTCACCATGGCTATGAACCTCCTGCTCACCGTCTTTCAGGTCCTCTTGCCTGGCTTCCATCTGGGAGAAGCGCAGGGCCAAGGTAAAAAAAAAAGCCTGGCAAAATACTCCCGAGAGGTAGCATCGATCTGTAGTGGGAGGTGAAGGGGGCGGGTGGGTGGGTGGGTGTCAACCAGAAGGGAACCAGGTCTGATAAGGGCGAAAATTGAGTGAGGTTTTCCCCCTCGCCCCTCTCTCCGCCTCCCTTTGTGCAGCAGCGTCTCTGGCTGTTGCCTTCCCAGTCGCCGAGAAAGGGAAAAAAAAGAGCCGTGAGCGAGTTCCCCTTTCTGCCTCGTTGCTGAAAGCTTTTTTTTTTTAAATGACCGCTCGTTCAGAACTCCTTGGGGTTTGTTTGCACGAGCTTGTGGCAGATCAGTAAATAAAGGGGTGGGGGAGCCAAACGGTCCAAGGCATTTGCACCCTGAACATGTGGACGCTGCTTTCATGACTTGCCACCACTACCCCCTCTCTTCCCGCCCTGCTTGGGCAACGCGCTGCTGCTGCTGCTGCTGCTGCTGGCTGAGCTGAGCTGAGCTGAGCTGCGGTGCCAAGCCAATCCCCACACCTCCTGGTTGCCCAGCTGTGCTCCGCCTCCAGCCACCCTCTGCTCCACGCTGGAGCCTCCCCCGCGCCGCCTGGCCTGCCTCCCTCGCCGTCGGAGGGCATCTGTGTGTGTCTCCAGACCTTACTGGACTACCATCCTCAGCAGCCCTAAAAAGCACTGTGGAAGAGTGGGGAATGCTGGGAGTTGCAGTTCATCACCATCTGGAAAAACATGACCCTCCAAAGATTGATCCTTCCTTCCTTCCTTCCTTCCTTCCTTCCTTCCTTCCTTCCTTCCTTCCTTCCTTCCTTCCTTCCATCCATCTCCTTCCCTTCCCCTTCAATCTCTCCTTGCTTCCTTTCTTCCTTCCTTTCTTCCTTCCTTCCTTCCTTTCCCCCTCAATCTCCTTTCTTCTCCATCTCCTTCCTTTCCCCTTCAATCTCTCTCTCTCCTTCCTTCCTTCCTTCCTTCCTTCCTTCCTTCCTTCCTTTCTTCCTTCCTTCCTTTCCCCTTCAATCTCCTTCCTTCTCCATCTCCTTCCTTTCCCCTTCAATCTTCCTTCCTTCCTTCCTTCCATCTCCATCCCTTTCCCTTCAATCTCTCTCGTTCCTTCCTTCCTTTCTTCCCCCTTCAATCTCCTTCCTTCTCCATCTCCTTCCTTTCCCCTTCAATCTTCCTTCCTTCCATCTCCATCTCCATCCCTTCCCCTTCAATCTCTCTCCTTCCTTCCCCTTCAATCTTCCTTCCTTCCCCTTCCCTCCCTCCCAACATTTTTGAGCAAGGAAGAGTAAGCTTCTCCAGCAAGTATTGCTATATTGTTTTTGTGATTAATCACTATGCTTTAATTATGTTCAATTCGTAACAATGAAAATACACCCTGCATATCAGATATTTACATTAATATTCATAACAGTAGCAAAATTACAGTTATGAAGTAGCAACGAAAATAATTTTATGGTTGGGGGTCACCACAACATGAGGAACTGTATTAAAGGGTCACGGCATTAGGAAGGTTGAGAACCACTGTACTAGAGGGTGTAATATTGGATTTAGTTTGAAGAAGCTTACATGTACCATGGAATCACTAATGGATTCAGTCATCACGTTGTCTATTAGGCTCTTGATTGTAAAAATAGAAAATTAATATTTATAAAAATAACAAAATAAAAAAACTGGCATTTTAACAGGGGTGAGTAGACTTTTTATATCCACTGTAGATTCCAGAAAAGTGATGTTAACCACATTAACCAACTGCTTTTTGAAATGTCACAAAATTTCATTTTGGTCAAATGGTAATTAACAATAAAGATCCACAAGATTCATCAGGAAATTTGAGATAAAAGATCACAAATATGACACCCTGTTTTCCTCTTCCATTTCCATGGAAAATAGTCTATTCAAAATAATTTCTGTTCGGACTTGTAGAAATATAAAAGCCTTTTGGATTAAGATTTGGTGGAACATTCAAAAGATTTTTAGGAGAAAGATAAAGTTTACTCCACAATTATTTTTATTGGGTGTTATTGTAGATTGTGATGTTAAAGAAATTCATTTGATGTTGAATTTGATAACAGCTGCAAGGTTATTGGTAGGGCAATATTGGAAGAAGGATTATTTGCCTACTATAGAAGAATGGAGTCTTAAAGTGTCAAATTTAGCAGAAATGGCGAAAATTTCTGCTTACTTGAAGGATCATTCACAAGAAAGATACATTTCGGTCTGGAGAAGATGGATGGATTATATTCAGAATAAATATGGGACTAAAAAGTTCCATCTAGTTTATGAGTAAATTTTAGAGTATTATTATTAATAGTTTATTATAGTAGAATTTTTATTAATTTTATTATTATTTTTAGTATTAGTATTGTTAACAATTTGGATATTGTATTGTTTAATAATATCGACTTGTTTATATTATTATGTTTATTTTTAATTTGTTTATACCTATGTTAAAGGGGAGTTAAAGCGCATTATGGACTTGGCTATTTATATAGTTGGTTAATGTTAGTTAGAGTTTGATTATTATATTTGTAACCCTGTACTCAGCTCTGGGAAGTGGGGGAGGGAGAGGGGGGGTTTAGGGTGGGTGGGTTTTGGGGTGTATACTGTAATTTTTATAAAACTTTTCAATAAAAAAAATAATTTCTGTTCTAAAGTATTCTGGGAATAGTGATGTATTAAATAAGAGTTTCAGACTGAAACTAGAGTGAGAAAACCCTTGGGATATGGGATTGCTCTATTTTAGGCAAGACTGTACTCCATTTAAGATGCCAAACTAGATCCAAAAGTGCCTAAAGTTGTGGATGTGTTTTTAAAGAGACATTATGACCAAAAGTAGTTCTGTTTAATTTAAATTGACATACCACATCTATAGTCACTCCTGGGGAATAAGGATCTGGCTACAGTGGTAAAAATGTTCATTGGTGCCTTTACATATATCAACGGCATAGAAACATTTGCAGTACTCCCAATTAAAGTATTGGGTTTCACCTATAATCTGGGACCAGAATACCTAATTAAAACAATGCTGTAATACAAATCTGCTTGTATCTTCACTTCATCATCTGAACTGTACTCCAGCTACATGGGAAGCTAGTTAAATTGGGAAAAAGAGAGCAAAACTGCCTATATGCTTTTGTCCTAAACCTGCATTTTGTTTTTTTGCTTTTTTAAAAAACTGCCTATATTTTATTGATTTTTGAGCTGCATTGTGAAACTTTTCAGGTAGAACTGGAATAAGCTTTTTTAATGAATACATGTAATACAAGATTGCACAGCGAAGAAAAGAAGAGTAGAATCATAGTACTTGCACTGATTTGGCTCCTTCGAATGCTCCAAAATCACATTATACAGTAGCTGTACTGAAGATAAGCACATCTGTGTCAGACAGTGTTAAACACTGCCTTGAATTCCATAATGGAATCAGAGTTTTAAAATTAGCCTTAGCCACACTATATGATAAAATTAGTCACCTATAAACTCCGTTCCTTTCAGTTTAGTCTTTAACAGGCCATAAACAAAAAGTACAGTGAGGGAAAAAATTATTTGATCCCCTGCTGATTTTGTACGTTTGCCCACTGACAAAGAAATGATCAGTCTATAATTTTAATGGTAGGTTTATTTTAACAGTGAGAGACAGAATAACAACAAAAACATCCAGAAAAACGCGCTTCAAAAAAGTGATAAATTGATTTGCATTTTAATGAGTGAAATAAGTATTTGATCCCCTATCAATCAACAAGATTTCTAGCTCCCAGGTGTCCTTTATACAGGTAACGAGCTGAGATTAGAAGCACTCTCTTAAAGGGAGTGCTCCTAATCTCACCTTGTTACCTATATAAAAGACACCTTTCCACAGAAGCAATCAATCAATCAGATTCCAAACTCTCCACCATGGCCAAGACCAAAGAGCTGTCCAAGGATGTCAGGGACAAGATTGTAGACCTACACAAGGCTGGAATGGGCTACAAGACTATCGCCAAGCAGCTTGGTGAGAAGGTGACAACAGTTGGTGTGATTATTTGCAAATGAAAGAAACACAAAATAACTGTCAATCTCCCTCGGTCTGGGGCTCCATGCAAGATCTCACCTCGTGGAGTTTCAATGATCATGAGAACGGTGAGGAATCAGCCCAGAACTACACAGGAGGATCTTGTCAATGATCTCAAGGCAGCTGAGACCATAGTCACCAAGAAAACAATTGGTAACAGGACTTCCGGTTTGGAGCGTGATGGGATGGGTGGAAGAAACTGGGGCTCTGACTTCCCAGCCCGATTTCGGTCTGCCCAGCGACCCCAAAGGGTTGGAAAGTTGCCCTGGAGGGGCAACGAAGAAGGAGGGATATTCAGGAGCCCAGACCAGACAGCGGTTGGTCCAGGCGGACTGAAGAAACCCTCTGAAAGGACGGAGGAAAGGCTGCCAGGCTTGCTCAGGTAGCCCAAGTCGTCACCAGTCGGAAGAAAAGTGAGGAGCTGCGGTGCTCTGCCAAACAGCTGATTGTCAACAGCGTGATGAAACTGGGTGAGCTAGCCCTTTTTCCTTTTCCTTTTGGAATTACAATTAAAACGTTGATCCCGATTGGGTAGAGCTAAAAAGCAAATACCCCAGAAGGACTAAAAAG
The DNA here is from genome assembly GCA_039797435.1 of Crotalus adamanteus. Classification (NCBI taxonomy): domain Eukaryota; kingdom Metazoa; phylum Chordata; class Lepidosauria; order Squamata; family Viperidae; genus Crotalus; species Crotalus adamanteus. The sequence goes on along the minus strand of CM077935.1, from coordinate 45,390,221 downwards.
CAGCGAGCAAGTACAAGGGGGAAGGTCTCTTAAGGAATACAAGAAAAATCTTAGAGGGGGGCTTCCGGTGACGTCATTGGTAGTAGACCCTGGGTTATGAGTCTCCGTCCCCAGGGTCCGAATTTCTTTCGCTGGCGGGCCCAGCAGGGCTGAATGCCACCCTGGAGGGGTGGCCACTGAGGTGAATTCTTTGAGGAAAGGAACTCAAAATAGCCTCTGGAACTGGCGAGAGAAAGGTGGAGAGCTTCACGTTTGCCGCTATCTTCAGCAGATCATCGGAGACAGGAGTCAGCTGTTTTAGGAAGCAAGCAACTGGTCTGGGTGAGATGATATCAGTTTTTGTTGCAAAGTGGACCTTTCAGAAAATTGCCTGCCTTTAAAGTAAAGCTGGAAGCTTAATGGGAGGAGGAGGAGGGGATTTTTGCCTTTCCCCCCTCCCAAAAAGCGGCGGTTTCAGCGTTTTAAAACTTGTGAAAATTTTTTGAATTCAAGCTAGACTGAAGGAATCATTCTGTTTTTTTTTTTTATTGAAAATTTTTAGGTTTTACAAAAAGAAAAGATTCCCCTCCCCCACACCCTCCCACCCCTCCCCTCCCCTCCCCCAATCTTCCCAGAGCTGAATACAGGCTTAATTAAAAAAATTTTAAAAGAATCTTGAAACACTTATAAACCATAAACAAATCTAAATACATTAATTAAACAAATTATAAAATAATTAACAATATATAAAAAAAATACAAGAAGAAAGAAAAGAAAAAACAGAAAAAGAAAAAATAAAATAAAAAAATAAAAATAAAAGAAAATATCTAAGAAATATCTTAAACTTTAATTATAAATTATTCAAAAACTAAGTAATATTTTTTATATCCAACTTATATTGTATGAAATCTATCCATTTTTTCCATACCAGGAGATACTTCTCCTGCGATTGATCTTTCAAAAAAGCCGAAATTTTTGCCATTTCAGATAAGTAAGAAACTTTAAAAAACCATTCTTGCAATGTAGGCAAAGATTCCTTCTTCCAACATTGCCCTACTAACAACCTGGCCGCTGTAATTAAATTTAACATCAATATAATCTCTTTACTGTCACAATCAGAAACAATACCTAACAAAAACAATTGTGGGGTAAATTTTATCCTTCTTCTGAAAATTCTTTGAATATTCCACCATATTTTAATCCAAAAAGCTTTTATATTTTTACATAACCACCAGATATGGTAATAAGTAGCATCCAAACATCCACATCTCCAACATTTAGGCTGCAAGTCAGGATACATACGAGACATTTTTTGTGGATCAAGGTGCCATCTGTAAAACATTTTATAAAAGTTTTCCCTTAAATTTTGGGCTTGTGTAAATTTAACATTCCTCACCCAAATAATCTCCCAGGTATCTAATAAAACCGGTTCCTCAAAATTTTGTGCCCATTTAACCATACATTCTTTAACTAATTCTGCTTCTGAATCCAACTCTACTAACACCCCATAGATTCTCTTAATATGAGTTCGTCTTTGATCTTTTATTTGTTTTAACAAATTCTCATCTTCTCTAAGCAAACCCAAATTACGATCTATCTTCCACCTCTCTACTATTTGTCTATACTGAAACCATGAATAAATAATATTTTCTTGTGTTAAATCTTCCAGAGATTTTAATTGCCAATTTTTACCATCCCATCTAAGTAATTGTACATAAGAAACACTATCCATCTTGACTCCTCTCCTTATCCCTTCTGTCGCATGCCATGGTATAGCCCATAATGGAATTTTAAAATCATTTCTATAATATTTCTTCCAAACCCAAAGTAAAGAAGTCCTTATAATATGAGATTTAAAAACCCTGTCAACCTTTTTATTGAAAATTAAATAGGCATGCCATCCGAAAAGCAAATCCCAACCCTCTAAGAGGAGTACTTCTACATTTGTTAAATTAACCCAATCACTAATTAATGTTAAAGCCACAGCATCATAATACAATTTCAAATTCGGTACCTTGAGTCCACCCCTCTCACGAATATCTTGTATAATTTTAAGTTTTACTCTTGGTTTTTTCCCTGCCCAGATAAATTTATTGATACCTTTCTGCCATTCATTTAAATTAACCTCATTCTTTAAAATGGGTATCATTTGAAATAAAAAAAGAAACTTTGGCAAAACATTCATTTTAATCACCGCAATTCTCCCCAAAAGGGATAATTGCAGCTTCTCCCAATTTTCCAAATCTCTTTGTATTTTGACCCACAGCCTTTCATAATTATTTTTATACAATTTGGCGTTAGAAACAGATAAAGTAACCCCCAGATATTTTACCTTGTTAACAACCTCAAAATCTGTCAACCTAACCAAGGTCTCCTTATCCAAATTAGTAATATTTTTAGGCAATATTTTAGTCTTATTATTATTAATTTTAAAACCCGAAACCTGTCCATACTGATGTATCAATTGTAATAACTCTATTACAGAATAAGTAGGTTGAGATAAAGTAACAACCAAATCATCTGCAAAAGCCCTTAATTTATATTCTTTTTTATTAACTTCTATTCCTTTTATTTGCTGTGATTCTCGAATTTTAATCAACAAAATTTCCAAAGTTAGAACAAACAGCAATGGTGACAATGGACAACCCTGTCTAGTCCCCTTCTCTATTGAAAACACCTCTGACAAACCCCCATTAACTATAAGTTGTGCCGTTTGCTTTTGATAAATAACACAAAGAGCTTGTAAAATTTTTTCTCCAAAGTTCATTTTCTCAATTAATCTTAACATAAATTGCCAGTTCAGCTGGTCAAAAGCTTTTTCAGCATCTAAAAATATCAATCCTGCAGAAATTTGATTGTTTTTAATCTAAATATTCTAATAAATTAATAATTTGTCTAACATTATTCTTCATATACCTTCCAGTTATAAAACCCGTTTGGTCCATATGTATTACATGATGCAGGAACCTCATGAGTCTATTAGCTAAAATTTTCGAAAAAATCTTATAATCTACATTTAAAAGAGATATAGGTCTATAATTCTTTGGTAAAGTGAGATCTTGATCTTCTTTTGGAATCAAGGATATAAAAGCTCTACCCCATGACGGGGGGATCTCTGAACCCTGCAATATATTATTAAAAAGCTCCCTTAAAGGTTGAATCATCTCTTGTACCAAAGTTTTATAATAAATAGATGTCAATCCATCCGTACCCGGTGCTTTACCTAATTTTAATTCTTTAATTACTGTCTCAATTTCCTCACTAGTAATCAGACTGTTAATTTCTTGTTTCTGATCTTCCGTTAGTTTAGGAAAATTAGCATCTTTTAAATAATTATCTATATCTAAAACCTGTACTTTAGTACTCATATATAATTTTTGATAATAATCTAAAAAAGATTTCTTAATCAACTCCTTCTGATATACCAACTTACCATTATAATTTATGTTATCTATAGTTCTCTGTCTCTGCTTCTTTCTCAATTGATAAGCCAACCATCTCCCTGGTTTATTGGCATTACAAAATGTATTTTGTTTCATATACAATAAATTAGTTGCAGTTTGATCAGCCATCAACATATTAAATTGTGATTTAAGCAATTTTATAGATTCCTTAATCTTCTCATCTGTGGGATTTAAAATCAGAGCTTTTTCTTTTAATTTAATCTCATCTTCCAACTCTTTACGTTTCTGCACCTGCTTCTGTCTATGAACCTTATTCATTTGTATCAAAATCCCCCGCATATAAGCTTTACCTGCATCCCAGACCATTGACATTGAAGTTCCCTTATACATATTTAAAGCAAAATAATCCTTTAATTGCTCCTTTAATTTTTGAACATTCTTTTCTTGTCTAAATAAATTTTCATTCATCCTCCAAGATCTCCTCTCCTCTTTTTCATCAACCAGTTCCATCCAAACTGGACTATGATCCGTCAATGTCCTAGGGAAAATCTTAACATTCTTTACCCTAAAATATAAATCGGTTGTAATCAAGAAAAAGTATATTCTTGAAAAAGACTGATGTCTGTCCGAAAAGAAGGTAAAGTCTCTCTCCTCCAAGTTATGTTCACGCCAATAATCTCGCAGCTCCCAACCCTCTTTCAAGTCAAAAAAAGCTTTAGGTAATTTAGCCTGTTTAAAAGAAATAGAGGGTCCTTTTTTGTCTCTTTGTGTATCTAAAACACCATTCCAGTCTCCCATTAATATAACAGATCTATAATCCAACAAAGTTAGTTTTTGGTGTAAAAATCTATAAAATTGTTCCTGTTGTTGATTTGGTGCATACAATCCCACTATAAGTACTTTCTTACCATACAAACCCACTTCAATCATAACATATCTCCCTTGAGAATCAGATTCTACTAAACAGGCTGATAGATTTTGCTTAACATAAATAACTACTCCCCCTTTTTTCCCAGGAGCAGAAGATACAAAATGAGATCCCAATCGAGCGTTAACTAGATATTTTTGATCCTTAGAAATAATATGTGTTTCCTGCAAACAAATAATATCATTGTTATGTTGCTTTAAGTAATGAAATATTTTCTTTCTCTTTTGAGGGGAGTTGAGGCCATTAGCATTCCATGTCAGGAGCTTTACCATCTCCCTTGACCAAAAGCCTGTAGAAGACTGCTTGAAGATCTGCCATTGAAGAATGTACTGCAAAGCTCTTAGGTCTTGCTCCTCCCACAGGCACCGAAGCCATTTCTTGTAGAACCTCTTTAACATCTTTCTTCTGTTGTTCCTTTTCCTTACGTCTATGGGCTGCCCTGGTCATTCTTTGCTCTTTCATCTCTGCTTGTTGCAACCACTCAGCCTGTAATTTTCCACTATCCATCAATACTACTTCTTCAGACTGCTGTTCCGCCTCCTTGCCATCCAAAACTTTCTGCATCATAGGTGGTGGTGAGCGTGCTCCCAGGACCGACTTGTAAAACTCCTTTGCTTTAGAAACAGTATTAAGTCTATAACGTATCCCCGCATGACTCACCACGATGCCAATCGGAATCTCCCATCTGAATGGCATCAATCTTTTTTTAAGTTCATCGGCTAAGAAAGCAAACTCTTCTTCTTAAAATTTTAGATGGAATCTCCTTTAAAATAATAACATCTTGAGCAGCAATCTGAAACCTCTTGTTATAAAAAGCTTGTATAATTTCATTACGCAGAGATCTCTTCCCAAAATAGATTACCACATCTCTTGGCAGATTTCTTTGCTTTGCAATCCAAGAATTGACTCTAAATATTTTTTCAATTTCTCTAAATATTTCCTCCTTCTCTCTGTCGAAAATGACAGCAAAGTCATTTGTTACAATCTCTCTCAAATCTTGTTGCATGTCTTCTCTCAGCCCCCTGATTCTTAAAGCGAACTCCATTTCTCTATATTGAGACATAACAATATCATCTTGTGAAGTTTCCATCCTTTTTTCCATACCTTCAAATCTATCTTCCAGAACCTCCACCTTATCTGCAACTTCTTCCACTCTAGAGTCCAACTTCTCAACCACAGAAGCAAGTCCTGTTAGAGCCATAACTATATCTTGCCTCAAAATAATATTATTCTCCACTAAAAGCTCTTTCACTTCCCCTCTGATTTGAGATATAGCATTTCCCATTATATCTTGCATGTCTTTTACCGTTACTGCTGGCAAGGGGGGAGAGGGTGGTGGTGTAGCTTAAGGTTGTTGTGCTGGTAAAATCGCAGGAGAAGAAGCCACCTTAGGTACTGTAGATGTTGCTTGCCGCTTTGAAGCCATTTTCAAAAAAAAAAGTTTTGTTTCTTCTTTCCTCCTTCTTTGAAAAAAGAAATAAAAAATACAAAAAAAATCCCTTAATAAAAAAAAATAGCAAAAGAGAGTTTAACAAAAAAGAATCTTCCTAAAACACAAATCCACCTTAAGAAAAAAATTTTAAAAAAAGAACAATCTAGTCCATTACATTCCGTTCCACTCGCTTTTTTTTTTAAAAAAAAAAAAAACTTTCCGATCGCCATTTTACTTTCACTCTCACAAAAAAAAAGAGAAAAAAGAAGGGAAATAAAAATTAACCTTTCAAACTAAAGTCCAAATAAAATCCAATAAAAAAATCCTTTATCCAGCTCTGTCTGCTTTTAAAAGTAACTCACCCGGTCTCTTTAAGCGCGGAGGTGGGAGCGGCGTCTTGCTTTGTCCCCCAAGGGACAAAGACAGCTGGGAGGCGGAGGCAACCCGAACTCTGAGGGAGCACTCTTTTCACCCCCCAAAGAAAACTTCCTGGGGGGTCTCAGAGGCTCTACCTCTATTCAGGTGATACTCCCCTCCCCCCCTTTGCCTGGGAGGGAGGTTTTGAGCCGCGGAACAGCTGGTGTCTGCTGTTCTCTGCGGTTCTAACGCTTTCCCAGGAGGACGGCTACAAAGTAGCCACCATCACCGATGCTAATCCACCGGAAGTCCCATTCTGTTTTATTATAGAGGGGAAGAAGACTTATTACTATCCTACTTGGGAAAAGCCACCTTAATTGCTCTTTTTTAGAATTTTTGCAACGTTAGTTTTGTGTATTTATTGCTGGAACTTTCTCTTTTTCTTTTACTTTCTCCCTATGTAAACAGCGGGGGAAGAAACAGTGTCCCCTGGTGGTTATTTTGCACCTTTTTTCCTTTGTTCTTTTGTTACACTAACTTTGTTGATTCAGCTGTGGAGTTTGGCTCAATGCCCAGACACTTGGCTGTCTGCCCAGACATTCCTATCTCTCTTGGAGATTATTAAGAGAGACTGGTTTTTTTCTTTGTTTTTGCTTTGTGTCTGGTTCCCTTTTTGGAGTTATTTTATTTGGTTTAAAACAAGGGACCTACAGAAGAAGATTTGTATATCTCTAACTGGATTATAAATTGGATATTTTTTTTTCTGTTTTTTTAATGTTCCTTTTTTGTCAGCTTTGCCATGTGGATATAAACATATCTTTTATGTTTCTCTTTTTCTATTTCTTTTTTTTTTTCTGTGTCTAGAGGCTTTGTATTCCTTTTTATATTTTTTCTCATGTTTTGATAATACTTTAACTGGATATTCTCACTTCACAAATTTATGCTGACGAAGAGGGAAGAATATTAATGGTGGAGATCACATGGAACCAAAAACAAATACTGATGGCTGCGATATATGCTCCCAATGAGAAACAAGATCAATTTTTTCAGCAATTATATGATAAACTCCTGGACTTAAATTATCATAACTTGTGTATGTTTGGGGACTTCAATGAAATTGTTGATCCAGTACGGGACTATAAAAGTTACAAACAAAGGAAAAAAGGAAATAATACCTTACCTAAACCCTTTCTAAAAATGAAAGATGAACTCTGTATACAGGACATTTGGAGAGAGATGAATCCGGAAAAAGCACAATATACTTTTTACTTTAATAGACACAAATCGTGGTCACGAATTGACATGATATGGACCTCTCTTGATTTAAAGACCATGATACAAGAAATCAAAATAGAATCCAACATTTGGGCAGATCATAATCCAATTAAAATGACCTGGAAAGGATTTAGGAAAAGATTGAGATGGTCTTTGAATAAATCAATATTGAAGGAAAAGAAATTCCTACAATTTGCAACAAAAGAAATGGAATTTTTCTTTAAAATTAATAAAAAATAAGAAACCTCTATTCAAATTGTATGGGACACGGCAAAAGCATATTTTAGAGGTTTGGCTATAACTTAACTTGCCAAAAAGAACAAAGAAAAGAAACAAACTCAGCATAGATTGAAAGAACAACTTAGTATTTTGGAAGCTGAGTTACAATTGGATCCACAAAAGAAAAAGCTGAAGATACAAATGGAATTTTTAAAACACAAATTAAATTTACTCGAGACAAATACCATGGCACAACAGATTAAACGATCTAAACAGAATTTCTTCGAAAATACCAATAAACCAGGGAGATGGCTTGCATATACTGTAGACTAAAAAAAGAAAGAGAAAAAAGATTAATAAGCAAGCTACGGGACTCAGAGGGTGAGCTACACTGCCATAATGACTTGATGAAAAAAATTACGAAGGCTTACTATGAGACACTTTATAAGGCGGAGACAGTCTCTAAAGAGGCAATTCAGGCTTACTTAAAAGAAGCAAATCTCCCAAAGGTTCCTGAGAATATGCGCCAGAGGCTAAATGAGAATATATCAATGATGGAGATTACAGAGGCAATAAAAAAGCAAAAGAAAGATAAAACACAAGGACCGGATGGACTTCCTGCAGAATTTTATGTAGCACTACAAGATATTATAACTCCAACTTTGAAAGACTTATGTAATGAAGTCTTCACACAGACAAAAATACTGGACTCATGGACCGAAGCTAATATTACTTTGATACCTAAAGAAGACACTGATCTTACACTAATTAAAAATTATAGACCAATATCACTACTAAATGTGGATTATAAAATTTTTCTGCAATAATGGCAGAAAGAATGAAAAACTTTTTGACTGAATTCATCCACTCAGACCAAAACTGTTTCCTACCAAAAAGACAGATAAAGAATAACTTGAGGATTATTTTAAATGTCTTGGAATATTATGAAATCCATCCAGGGAACCAGATGGCACTTATATTTCTTGATGCACAAAAAGCCTTTGATAATTTAAATTGGCAATTCATGTTTCAACAACTCCAAGAAATGGATTTTGGTGAGAATTTTAACAAAGCAATTCAAGCAATTTACAAGAAACTAACAGCAAGAATACTTTTAAATAGAGATTATACAGATGGATTTGAGATTAAAAAAGGCACTAGACAGGGATGTCCACTGTCTCCTCTGTTATTTATTCTTACATTAGAGGTACTGGCAAGAAATATTAGACAAGATACAGAAATTAAAGGTCTGGAGATTAAAGACCAGAAATATAAACTACAGGCCTTTGCGGATGACTTGGTTTTTATTTTAGAGGAGCCATTGGAAACAGCTGATAAACTCTTGCAGAAAATTGAGAAATTTGGAGAAGTGGCTGGACTGAAAATAAATAGGGAAAAGACTAAAGTATTAAGGTGACCAACTGTTTTACAATGAAAACGAGGACACAAATAAATTGAAGAAAAAAGATCGTAAAAGCTGGCCCGGCCCATGGAAGGTCAACCGCCTGCTGCACTCCCACCCATAGCTGCCCCGCCAGCACCGCTGCCCCGTGTAGAGTGGGCCCCACGGCTCCCAAAGCACCAGCCGCACCGGCTCCAGGGGGCAGCCTGCCGTTGACACACCCCACCTGCAGCCGCCCCGCCAGCACCACCGCCCACCCTGCGCAGCCCCATGTAGACAGGGCCCCATGGCTCCCACAGCACGGGGGGCAGCCAGCTGCTGCCGCCCCTCACACCCCCGCCCGCAGCACCCCCACCACCCCTGCCTACTGTGCCTGCAGCCATTATTGCCCTAGCAGAGCTGAAGATCAAGAAAAACTTACCGCTCCAGTCTCCTCCAGGTATCTTCAGAACTAACTAGGAGATGGTGTAATTGGGTAGCAGGGAGGGGTGCAAAGTTCCTGCCAATTCACCTTCGCTGCAGACAACTTGCATGTGCAAAGTTTGTCGGCCGGGTGTTTTGGCGCACTCAGCAATTCCTATTGGCTTTCGAAAGTTAATAGGGGAGTAGCACAGCTCATGCAAAAGTTGGGAAAAAACCATCAAAAAAAGGTGCCAGAACACCGTTCTGAGCGTTCTATGAGAAAAAAAAGCCCTGCAGATTAGTCTTCAAATATCAAAAAGGAGGACATGTAGGAGGACACTTTTCAAGGGAGGACAGAACTTACAAAAGGAGGACTGTCCTCCCTAAAGGAGGACGGTTGGTCACCTTAAAAGTATTAACAAAAAACCTAACAGATAAACAGAAAATTCAACTTGCTAAAATGACAAATCTTCAAATAGTTAAAAAAGTTAAATATTTGGGCATTTATTTAACGGCAAAATATACCACATTTAAAGAAGATAATTATGAGAGACTAATGAAACAAATACAAGTAGATCTGGAAAGGTGGGAAAATCTTCAATTATCTCTCTTAGGAAGAATAGCGATGGTTAAGATGAACATTTTACCAAAACTAATTTTTCTATTCCAAACAGTTCCTGTTAAACTGAGTAAGAATTTTTTTGATGATCTAAATGCAGTGATTCTAAGATTTATATGGCAAAGAAAGAAAGCCAGAATCAAATGTAAACTGTTACAAGAATCTAAAGATAGAGGGGGCTTTGGACTTCTAGATTGGAGACTTTATTATCAAGCAGCTATTCTGCTTTGGCTTAAAGAATGGATTGTATTGAGAAATAAAAGATTGCTTTATTTAGAGCGGGGTAGTCAACCTTGGCTCTTTTATGACTCATGGACTTCAATTCCCAGAATTCCTGAGCCAGCTTAGGCTCAGGAATTCTGGGAATTTAAGTCCATGAGTCATAAAAGAGCCAAGGTTGACTACCCCTGATTTAGAGGGACATGATCTTCAATTAGGTTGGCATGCTTTTATATGGTATGAGAAAACTAAAGCACACAAATACTTTCAAAATCATGCCATAAGAAATGTACTACTTTCAGAATGGGAGAAAATCAGACATAAAATATATATGAAAATACCTGAGTGGCTTTCAACAATGGAAGCATTTGCTTACCCAACATGATTAACTATGATAAACTGGTTAGTTATAAAGATATTTTGGATAAAGAGGGAAAACTTAAGGACAGGCAAACTCTTCAACAACAAGGTATTGACTTAACATGGTGGTCCTATTTGCAAATTCAAACAAGATACGAAAAAGATATAAAATCAACAGGATTTTGTAATGATGCTAAGAAAAGACTCAGGCATTTCTTGAGCAGAGGTTTGAAGCTGCAGGACACAGCTTGACAAACTCTGAGTTTATTGCTTCTTATATACTTTTTACATACATAGGTTTTACATTAAATGCTGACATTTTACATTCATAAGTTTAACCTTTAGATGCTGACATAAAGTTTCTTTATTGGAAAATTCCTTCATATAAGCAACTATTTTCTAGTAACATATTACCTGTTCAGAGACCAGGTAAAGACAAATACAGATAGATCAGAAGGAGAAAAAACTAACAGAGGCAGGAAGAGATAAGAGGGAACTTAAGCATATTATTTATTTAGGTAGGTAAGATATTAAGACAAAAGGGGATGACCTTTTGGCTGCTTCCTTGGGACAAAGGGTATCAAAAAGTTATGAGGTTTGTGGGGGCAGTTTGCTGCGTGTGCTTTTTTCCCCACATCTCATTCTTCTTTATTTTATTAGTGAAGACATCATAAGCAGGAGTAGTTAGTGGGTCTTAGCTTAGTATGGAAGATTGCAAGACATCTTATTAAGTAAAGAAAAAAGACATTGAAATAAACAACAACAGCTAATAAGGATAGCAACTATTATAATGAGATATTGAACAATCTTTCCAAGAAGGCCAATGGGAAGCCATGACCATAGAGCACTCCACCAATTTCCTAAGGTATCAATTTTTAAATCAGAAGCCAAGTTATGTAAAACATTAATTTGCTTTTGAATAACGCCAGATTGATCAGAAAGATTGAAACAACACATAAAACTGAAGCTGGGACACACACAGGTATAAGACAGGTAGAGAGTAGATTTTCCATGTCATATGATTCAGAAATACAAAAGTCTGTCACTTGTGTTACATTAGCTAATTGCACCCAAATATTATATTTCATCCGTGATTCTAAAGGATGAGGTGGGAGAGCTTCAGCCCCCACGCAACAATTAAGAAGGGAAGAGAGGCAAAGAATGACTAAGGAATTTGCAGTCAAAACTGCAAATATGGCAGCACATAAATTCTCTGGTGTAGGTTCTTTTCCCTGTTGCCTCAGAACCATCTGTGCTTTGGAGGTTAGGTTTTTCACATCGCCCCAGGTCGTTGGCCGACTGCGATGGCGAGAGTGAAAGGGACGTTGTGCTGTCTGAAGAGTCACCTGCTTCATTTCCGGTATTGGGTTCTGGATTTGATGCCACAACATCTTTGGCTGGTCACACACACCAGGCTGGAATCCAGAGAGGGCCTGTAGGAGCAAGCACAGAGCATAGCCTCGCCCCCAAGTTAGTAATGGAATTGGACCTAACCAGGTTTTATCAGGCAATTGCCAATAATATACCAATGGATTAGGAAGCACAGCTTTCTGCTGAAAGTGACACTGTTAGGCAGTAGTGTTTTGAAAAGAAATATTTAGCTGGTTTAAAGTTATTAAGACTTTATTGACTTGATGAGTTATCCATGCCAAATTAGGTAGTAGTGTTTTGAAAAGAAATATTTAGCTGGTTTAAAGTTATTAAGACTTTATTGACTTGACGAGTTATCCATGCCAAATTAGGTACCCTTGATCCCTCCTTTTTTAATTGTTTATGATGGCAGTCCTTAAAGGACTGATACATATGTGAGAAACAAAGGATAGCTGCTGTAAAGTTAAAAACAAAGGCATAAGATTGGGGTTGATCCTGGGCATGATGTAAGCACCTGTAAGATTAAAAATAAGTTGGCACACATAATGAGAGTCAGAGATTAAGTTAAAAGTCTGTTGAGAAAAGGTGTGGAAAGCTAAAATTGCAACAGATAATTCTGAGCGTTGTGATGAGGATTGCACTGCAATGTAGGCAGATGATATGAAATACAGCCTATATATTCAGCATTGAAGAGGTAAGTTATTCTGAAAATAAAATTGAAAATCAAATTTTGGGATAGAAATAACAATATTAATTAAATCAGTCCCATTTCAAGGACAAGCTCAATTGTGTCCTAAGGTTATTTCAGCAACAGCTTGGATAAAAGATAAAACATTTTGGGATGGGATAAGTAAAGCCATTCAATACAATATACTTTTTGCACTTCTAACACAACTAATACTCCTGTAAATAGCTTACTAGTAAGAAATATTAAAAGTGTTAAGTGACAATTCCTATGTGGAATTCTGTCCACAAATTGAGTACTCAAGTACTTAATTTGCGCAACTGTGGCAAATGCTGCAAGTGGAACTACAATAAGATTTCCAGGTTGTTTTCCTTTGGTCAATAAGTTAAATTCCAAGTTAATCAAAGATGGAAACAAATTTCTATTAAGTAGGTTAAACATTTACAAAACTTAAGTAAAACAATTCAGAGTCATTTCTTTTGGTTGATAGATAAAGATTTTGCCAGCTGAAACTGCAAGAGCGGGGATTAAATTTCATCTCCATTCACAAACTGGAATTCTAAGCAGAGAGGGAAAAAAAGTTTAAAATGAACAGTTCCCCCCCCCCCTTCTTTCTTTTGGTCTCTCTTGCTCTTAAAGCAACACAGCCAGTTGAAAAAAAAAGACAGGAAAATTTTTTTGTTACAAACTTCTCACTACTTCTTTTTGATAACAAAAACTGGAGTGTTCCATGGACTAGTGGAAGGGGCAATGTGTTTGGCCTGTAATTGTTCTTGAACAAGAATTTTTAAGGCCTGTAATTTGTACAGAGGAAGAGGCCATTGTTCCACCCAAACAGGTGTAGTAGTTAACCAAGTTAAGGGTAAGGCAGACATTTTATTCATCAAAGGTGACGGTAGCCTCCCATTTACTAAGCAAGTCTCGTCCCCATAAGTTGACATGAATGTCAAGAATGAAAGGACGAAGTTGAACAGTTACAGTAGAATTAGGAAGACTTGCAGAAAGAAATTGTGTACTTTGTCGTGCACCTTGTCGCCCTCCTACACCCCAAACGCTAGGGCATGGGTCAGTGGGCCAAGATGCAGGCCAATCTTTAGTTGAAATTACTGAAACATCAGCCCCTGTATCAATTATGCCCTCAAAAGGCTTACCCTGAAAAAAGACTGTCTGATGGGGTCGCTGGGTGGTGATTGGGGTGGTTAATGCAATTACAACGGGATCCGTGGGACCAAACCCGCCATCCCCTCGATCCCTATCACGACCCCCTGCAGGGACAAAATAGGGCAAATGGAGTAATTGTGCAGGACTAGTATTGCTTGGCAAAGTCTGTGGCATGTTAGTCCATAATTTAATAAAGATGACACCTGTATAGTCAGAATCAATTACTCCAGGTATTACAAAAATTCCCTTTTTTCCCATGCTAGATCGAGGCAAAATTAATCCAACATATCTAGAAGGGAGAGGTCCAGAAAGTTGTGAAGGAACTACTTGTACTTCTCCTGGAAATTTGAAACACACTTCTTGTTGGATAGTTAAATCTATCCCAGCACTCCCTCTAGTGGCAGCAGGGCTATTGTTAATTGTTGATGGAATTACTGAAGGGTCTCTGTTTGGACCAGAGCCAGAGACCGGCCCGCTTTGAAGTTTCCCGACCGACATTCATCAGCCCAATGAAATCCCTTATTACACTTAGGGCATTTTGTTTTTGGACGTCTCCCAGCATTATTTTTAAATGGTCGGAAGGCATACTTTCCTCCCTCAGGATTTCTGCATTCCTGTTTAAAGTGTCCAATTTTACCACAATTATAACATTTCCCCTGAGTTTTTGTAAGAGCTGCAGCTAAGAGATTAGTTTGAAAAGAAACAGTCCCTATATCCTGACATGCTTTTATCATTTCTGCTAAATCTGGTTTTGCTCCCAATCCAATGATGGCCCGTTTACATTCAGTGGTGGCATTTTCTTTAGCCAATTTCATAAGCAATTCAGCTTGGGCATCAGGATTATCAATCTGTTGTCTCAAGGCATCTTGCAGACGGTTAATAAAATCTGCATATGGTTCATTTGCCTTTTGACGAATATTTGAAAATGCTTGAGAAGGTTTCCGAGTTATAGGAACTTTTCCAAAAGCTTTGTAAGCACATTCAGAGGATATTTGAAGAGTAGCTATAGGCAAAACAATTTGTGCATCCACTGGAGTGTAATCACCAGAGCCATATAACTGCTCTGGGAGGTAAGCACCTCCAGAAGTTGCTGCTGTTAATGCACATTGATGCCTAAACTCACTATCCCATACCACATACTGAGCTGGTGTTAATAACATACGAATTGTTGTTTTCCAATCTTCTGGTACCAAAACATGATTCCTCATTGTTGCTTCTAACAGACCTTGCACATAAGAACTACCTAACCCAGTATCTCTTATACCCTTACGCAATTCTGTTAAGATTGCATAAGAAAGTGGTCCATATTCAACCACTGGGGCTCCATTCGCATCTACCTGCCCAGTCAAATGTACAGGACAAACTGAGAGCATATCTGCTATTTCCTGCATATCTCCCTCTCCTTTCGCCATTTGATTTTCTAATACATGGCGAATGGAAACATAAGATCTAGAATTCTTTTGCTCTGAAGGTGTCACATCCATCTTGGAAGATATAGGAGCTGATGGAACTGAAACCTTTTCATGATTAAAACCTGGAGAGGGAGTAGAACTTAATTGTACTGCATCAGCCCCATATTTTTCCACTGCATGGCGACATTGATTCCAACAATGCAAAACATCCACTGAGGCTCGGGGTTCCTGATGAAGGGTGTTACCTGTTCTTTCCCAATCCTTAAGTTGGAGTGTCCCCCTTTCAGGATACCAAGGACAGTTTTTTCCTATCTCACTTACCAGCTTCCTAAGCTCCTTTTCAGGCATTATCATGCTTGATTTGTGTAAGAGAAACTTTAACTCTCTTACATGCTTTTGCTGAAGGTGAGATATATCACAGCCCATACTTACAGTTTGAGAAATCTCACAGGACGAGAAGACGAGAAGGTGCACCCAGGGGTCTGTTCCAGACGACTGTAAATATGTTGGTTGCTGCTTTCCCTCGGGAGGGGATGTCCCTGTTCGGGCGCCAGTTGTAATGATGCTAAGAAAAGACTCAGGCATTTCTTGAGCAGAGGTTTGAAGCTGCAGGACACAGCTTGACAAACTCTGAGTTTATTGCTTCTTATATACTTTTTACATACATAGGCTTTTCCATTAAATGCTGACATTTTACATTCATAAGTTTAACCTTTAGATGCTGACATGAAGTTTCTTTATTGGAAAATTCCTTCATATAAGCAACTATTTTCTAGTAACATATTACCTGTTCAGAGACCAGGTAAAGACAAATACAGATAGATCAGAAGGAGAAAGAACTAACAGAGGCAAGAAGAGATAAGAGGGAACTTAAGCATATTATTTATTTAGGTAGGTAAGATATTAAGTCAAAAGGGGATGACCTTTTGGCTGCTTCCTTGGGGCAAAGGGTATCAAAATGTTATGAGGTTTGTGGGGGGGAAAGCATGGCAGTTTGCTGCGTGTGCTTTTTTCCCCACAGGATATTATAAAGAACAGACTCCATTAGATAAAATTTTGTTAAAAACAGATGAGAATTTGACTTCCGGTGGCTTAGTGACGATGATGGCGGCTACTTTGTAGCCGTCCTCCTGGGAAAGCGTGAGAACCACGGAGAACAGCAGGCACCAGCTGTTCCGCGGCTCAAAACCTCCCTCCCGGGTGAAAGGGGGGAGGGGAGTATCACCTGAATAGAGGTAGAGCCTCTTTTCCCTGGGGGGTGAAAAGAGAGCTCCCTCGGAGTTCGGGTTGCCTCCGCCTCCCAGCTGTCTTTGTTCCTGCGGGAACAAAGCAAAACGCCGCTACCACCTCCGCGCTTAAAGGGACCGGGTGAGTTATTTTTTAAAAAAGCGGACAGAGTTGGATAAAGGATTTTTTTATTGGATTTCATTTGGACTTTAGTTTGAAAGATTGACTTTTATTTCTTTTCTTTTTCTCTTTTTTCTTCGTTTTTTTTTGTGTGGAGAGTGAAAGTAAAAATGGCGATTGGAAAGTTTTTTTTTTTTTTTGAAAAAAAAGTGAGTGAAACGGATTAGATGGGTTTTTTTCTTACGGTGGATTTGTGTTTTGGGAAGATTTTTTTTTCTTTTTGTTAAACTCTCCTTTGTTATTTTTTTTTTCCTTTTTAAGGGATTTTTAATTTTTTTATTTTTTTTAAAGAAGGAGGAAAGAAGAAATAAGATTTTTTTTGATAATGGCTTCAAAGAGGCAAGCAACTTCTACAGTACCTAAGGTGGCTTCTTCTCCTGCGATTTTACCGGCACAACAACCTAAAGCTACACCACCACCCTCTCCTCCTTTGCCAGCAATAACGGTACAAGACATGAAAGATATAATGGGAAATGCTGTAGCCCAAATCAGAGGGGAAATGAAGGAGCTTTTAGAGCAAAATAATACTCAAATTAGAGGGGAAATGAAGGAGCTTTTAGAGCAGAATAATACTGTCTTGAGGCAATATATAGTTATGGCTTTAACAGGACTTGCTTCTGTGGTTGAGAAGTTGGATTCTAGAGTGGAAGAGGTGGCAGATAAGGTGGATATTCTGGAAGACAAATTTGAAGGCATGGAAAAAAAGATGGAAATTTCACAAGATGACATTGTTATGTTTCAGTACAGAGAGATGGAATATGCTTTAAGAATCAGGGGTCTGAAAGAAGATATGCAGCAAGATTTGAGAGAGATTGTGGTAAATGACTTTGCTGTTATTTTGAATAGAGAGAAAGAGGAAATACGCAGAGAAGTTGAAAAGATATTCAGAGTTAACTCCTGGATTGCAAAACAGAGAAATTTACCAAGAGATGTGGTGATTTATTTTGGAAAGAGATCTCTGCGCAATGAAATTATACAAGCTTTTTATAACAAGAGATTTCAGATTGCTGCTCAAGATGTTATTATTTTAAAGGAGATCCCATCTAAAATTTTAAGAAGGAGAAAAGAGTTTGCTTTCTTAGCTAATGAACTTAAAAAAAGATTGATGCCATTTAGATGGGAGATTCCGATGGGTATTGTTGTGAGCCATGCGGGGATGCGTTATAGACTTAATACAGTTTCTAAAGCAAAGGAGTTTTACAAGTCGGTCCTGGGATCAGGTTCACCACCACCTATGATGCAGAAAGCCTTGGATGGCAAAGAGGTGGAACAGCAGTCTGAAGAAGTAGTATTGATGGATATTGGAAAGTCACAGGCGGAGTGGTTGCAACAAGCAGAGATTAAAGAGCAAAGAATGACTCGTGCAGCACATAGACGTAAGGAAAAGGAACAACAGAAGAAAGAAGTTAAAGAAGTTCTTCAAGAAGTTGCTTCGGTGCCTGTGGGAGGAGCAAGACCCAAGAGCTCTGCAGCACATTCTTCAATGGCAGATCTCCAAGCAGTCTTCTCCAGGCTTCTGGTTAAGGGAGATGGTAAAGCTCCTGACATGGAATGCTAATGGCCTCAATTCCCCTCAAAAGAGAAAGAAAATCTTTCATTATTTAAAGCAACATAATAATGATATTATTTGCTTGCAGGAAACACATATTATATCTAAAGATCAAAAATATTTAGTTAATGCTCATTTGGGATCTCATTTTGTATCTTTTGCTCCTGGGAAAAAAGGGGGAGTAGTCATTTATGTTAAGCAAAACTTATCAGCCTGTTTGGTAGAATCTGATCCTCAAGGGAGATATGTTTTGATTGAAGTGAGCTTGTATGGTAAGAAAGTACTTATAGTGGGACTGTATGCACCAAATCAACAACAGGAACAATTTTACAGACTGCTACATCAAAAATTAACTTTGTTGGATTACAGATCTGTTATATTAATGGGAGACTGGAATGGTGTGTTAGATACACAAAGAGATAAAAAAGGATCCTCTATTTCTTTTAAACAGGCTAAATTACCTAAAGCTTTTTTTGATTTGAAAGAGGACTGGGAGCTGCGAGATTATTGGCGTGAACATAACTGGGAGGAGAGAGACTTCCCTTTTTTTTCGGATAGGCATCAATCTTTTTCAAGAATTGATTTTTTTTTGATTACGACGGATTTATATTTTAGGGTAAAGAATGTTAAAATTTTTCCCAGGACATTGATGGATCATAGTCCAGTTTGGATGGAATTGGCTGATGAAAAAGAGGAGAGGAGATCATGGAGGATGAATGAAAATTTATTTAGACAAGAAAAGAACGTTCAAAAGTTAAAGGAGCAATTAAAGGATTATTTTGTTTTAAATATGTATAAGGGAACTTCAATGTCAATGGTCTGGGACGCAGGTAAAGCCTACATGCGCGGGGTCTTGATACAAATGAACAATGTTTATAGACAGAAGCAGATGCAGAAACGTAAGGAGTTGGAAAATGAAATTAAATTAAAAGAAAAAGTTTTGATTTTAAATCCTACAGATGAGAAGGTTAAGGAATCCATAAAATTGCTTAAATCACAATTCAATATGTTGATGGCTGATCAAACTGCAACTAATTTACTGTATATGAAACAAAATACATTTTGTAATGCTAATAAACCAGGGAGATGGTTGGCTTATCAATTGAGAAAGAAGCAGAGACAGAGAACTATAGATAAAATAAATTATAATGGTAAATTGGTATATCAGAAGGAGTTGATTAAGAAATCCTTTTTAGATTATTACCAAAAATTATATATGAGTACTAAAGTACAGGTTTTAGATATAGATAATTATTTAAATGAAGCCAACTTTCCTAAATTAACAGAAGATCAGAAACAAGAAATTAATGGTTTGATTACCAGTGAGGAGATTGAGACAGTAATTAAAGAATTAAAATTAGGTAAGGCACCGGGTAAGGATGGTTTGACATCTATTTATTACAAAACATTGGTACAAGAGATGATTCAACCTTTAAGTGAGCTTTTTAATAATATACTACAGGGTTCAGAGATTCCCCCGTCATGGGGTAGAGCTTTTATATCTTTGATTCCAAAAGAAGATCAAGACCTCACTTTACCAAAGAATTATAGACCTATATCTCTCTTAAATGCAGATTATAAGATTTTTTCAAAAATCTTAGCTAACAGGTTTATGAGGGTTTTGCATCATGTAATACATATGGACCAAACGGGTTTTATAACTGGAAGGTATATGAAGAATAATGTCAGACAGATTATTAATTTATTAGAATATTTAGATAAAAACAATCAAGTTTCTGCAGGATTGATATTTTTAGATGCCGAAAAAGCTTTTGATCAGCTGAATTGGCAATTCATGTTAAGATTAATTGAGAAAATGAATTTTGGAGAAAAAATTTCACAAGCTTTTGGTGCTATCTACCAAAAGCAAATGGCACAACTTATAGTTAATGGGGGTTTGTCAGAGGTGTTTGCAATAGAGAAGGGGACTAGACAGGGTTGTCCATTGTCACCATTGCTGTTTGTTCTAACTTTGGAAATATTGTTGATTAAAATTCGAGAATCACAGCAAATAAAAGGAATAGAAGTTAATAAAAAAGAATATAAATTAAGGGCTTTTGCAGATGACTTGGTGGTTACCTTATCTCAACCTACTCATTCTGTAATAGAGTTATTACAATTAATACATCAGTATGGAAAGGTTTCAGGTTTTAAAATAAATAACAATAAGACTAAAATATTGCCTAAAAATATGACTAATTTGGACAAGCAGACTTTGGTTAAGTTGACAGATTTTGAGGTTGTTAATAAGGTAAAATATTTGGGGGTTATTTTATCTGCTTCTAATGCAAAATTGTATAAAAATAATTATGAAAGGCTGTGGGTCAATATACGAAGAGATTTGGAAAATTGGGAGAAGTTGCAATTATCTCTTTTGGGAAGAATTGCGGCGATCAAAATGAATGTTTTGCCAAAGTTTCTTTTTTTATTTCAAATGATACCTATCTTAAAGAATGAGGTTAACTTAAATGAATGGCAGAAAGGTATTAACAAATTTATCTGGGCAGGGAAAAAACCAAGAGTAAAACTTAAAATTATACAGGATATTCGAGAGAGAGGTGGACTCAAGGTACCGAATTTGAAATTGTATTATGATGCTGTGGCTTTAACATCAATAAGTGATTGGGTTAATTTAACAAATGTAGAAATACTCCTCTTGGAGGGTTGGGATTTACTTTTTGGATGGCATGCCTATTTAATTTTTAATAAAAAGGTTGATAGGGTCTTTAAATCTCATATTATAAGGATTTCCTTACTTCGAGTTTGGAGGAAATATTATAGAAGTGATTTTAAAATTCCGCTATGGGCTATACCGGGGCATGCGATAGAAGGGATAAGGAGAGGAGTCAAGATGGATAGTGTTTCTTATGCACAACTACTTAGATGGAATGGTAAAAATTGGCAATTAAAATCCTTGGAAGATTTAATACAAGAAAATATTATTTATTCATGGTTTCATTATAGACAAATAGTGGAGAGGTGGAAGATAGATCGTAATATGGGTTTACTTAGAGAAGATGAGAATTTATTAAAACAAATAAAAGATCAAAGACGAACTCATATTAAGAGAATCTATGGGGTGTTAGTAGAATTGGATTCAGAAGCAGAATTAGTTAAAGAATGTATGGTCAAATGGGCACAAAATTTTGAAGAACCGGTTCTATTAGATACTTGGGAAATTATTTGGGTGAGGAATGTTAAATTTACACAAGCCCAAAATTTAAGGGAAATTTTTTATAAAATGTTTTATAGATGGCACCTTGATCCACAAAAAATGTCTCGTATGTATCCTGACTTGCAGCCTAAATGTTGGAGATGTGGATGTTTGGAAGGGATTTGTATTGTTTTGTAAAATCTAAAAATTTTCAATTAAAAAATAAAACAGATGAGAATTTGATTAAGAAACTCTATAAATTTCTTTTAAACTGGAAGATGGAAGAAGAAAAAGTGAAAGAAACAATGATAGTATGGGCAAAGAACTTTGGATATTCTATAGATTTAGAAGACTGGCAAAAACTTTGGGATAAAAATATTAAGCTTACAAAAGCTGCAGCATATAAAGAAAACCTATACAAGATGTTTTACAGATGGCAAATGACACCGGTTTGCTTAGCAAAAATGTTTAAAAATGTTTCGATTACTTGTTGGAAATGTAAACAACAGCCAGGCACTTATTACCATGCCTGGTGGATATGCCCTAATGCTAAGAAATATTGGTCTAAGACAGTGGTTCTCAACCTTTTTAATGCTGCGACCCCCAACCAGTCGTAAGTCTAGGACTACCCAACTGGTTGTAAGTCGAGGACTTTCCCTGCCCGGGAGCGCCACGCATGCGTAGTGCCGCCCCCTGCGCTGGCCGAGGCGTAGCTGGCAAGTGGCAGAGACGGAGCAGGCCGACCACTGACTGGGCCACCAGCTGGCCCAGCCCAAGGGAGGTAAGGCACCCGCCAGGCCCCACGCATTCCAGCAACCCTCCCTGCACCCGCCAGCCTCCCACCTCCCACCCCTGGCCCTCTTTTACTTACATTTTTAGTAGTTGCTCAGCAGGGAGGGGTGGAAACGTCCAGACAGCTCGCCTTCGCTGCAGACAACTTGCAGCACCGTTTGCAGATGGGACTTTTGGCAGGCTCAGCAGGGCAGAGACAGCCTGGACAATTCCTATTGGCTTTTGAAAGCCAATAGAATTAGATTCTATTCAAGAGAGTCTATTCTACTGGCTTTCAAAAGCCAATAGAATAAAAGGGAGTAGCACAGCTAAGGAAAAGGGGAAAAAAATGGCAGACTGCGTTGTTTGGCGACCCCCGTGAAATGGTCGTTTGACCCCAAATGGGGTCGCGACCCACAGGTTGAGAACCGCTGGTCTAAGACTTCCGGTTCCGGATCACGGCGCCTCTAGCCACACGAAGAGACTCATCTCCTTGGGAATACAGTTGACAGCAAGATGTTCAACGATAAAAGAAGACAATTATATAAAATTATTAAATCAAATGAAACGGGACTTGGAAAAATGGAAAAATTTGCAATTGTCAATATTAGGAAGAATTGCTACAGTGAAAATGAATTTATTACCAAAAATCTTATTTTTATTTCAAACAATACCTATAAAATTGGAGAATTTTTTTTTTTTTTTGAAGATTTGAATTCACTAATTTTGAAATTTATTTGGCAAGGAAAGAAAGCTAGAATTAAGATGAAAATCTTACAAGATGCTAAAGGAAACGGGGGATTTGGCCTACCAGAGTGGGTTCTATATTATCAAGCATCCGTATTAACATGGGTAAAAGAACGGATAATTCTAAAAAATAAAAGGTTGTTATATCTGGAGGGACATGATCTACAATTGGGGTGGCATGCTTTTTTATGGTATGGAAAAAATAAAGTTCATAAATATTTCCAAAATCACTATATAAGAAATGCATTATTTATTTTTATTTATTTATTTATGAGACTTATATACCGCTTTTAAGTGCAAGCACTCTCTAAGCGGTGTACACCAGTAAGCAATGTATATATATATTTACATTGCCCCCAACAATCTGGGTCCTCATTTTACCTACCCCAGAAGGATGGAAGGCTGAGTCAACCTTGAGCCGGTGAGATTTGAACCGCTGACCTGCTGAACACCGTCAGCCAAAGTGGCCTGCAGTACTGCACTCTAACTGCTGCGCCACCTCGGCTCTCATTAATAACATGAGAAAAAATAAAAAGCAAAATATACTTGAAAATTCCAGGGTGGCTGTCAACAATGGAAGCATTTGTACACCCAAACTTAGTGGACTTTGAAAAAATCTGGACATATAGAGATATTCTAAACTCTGAAGGACACTTTAAATCTAAACAAGAAATGGAATATCAGGGCATCAACTTATCATGGTGGACACATTTACAAATACAAACTAGATATGATAAAGACATTAAAATATATGGGTTTTATAAAGAACAAACTATTTGATAAGACTTTGTTAACTTTGGATGAAAAATTAAGAAAATGTATAATTTTTATTAACTTTGAAAATGGAAGATGAACAAGTTAAAGAAACAATGATAAGATGGGGGAAAATTTTTGGATATAATATAGAATTAGAAAGATGGCAAAACTTACGGGAAAGAAACTATAGATTGACAATGTCAACTGCCTATAAAGAAAACTTATATAAAATGTTTTATAGATGGCACTTGCCACCAGCTAGATTAGCGAAAATGTTTAAAAATATGTCAGATAGATGTTGGAAATGTAAACATAAGTCAGGCACGTATTATCATGTTTGGTGGACATGTGATAAAGCAAAGAATTATTGGAAAAAGATACATACTTGGTTAGAAAAGATGTTAGGAGAGCATGTTGACTTTAAACCTGAACTTTTTTTATTAGGTATAATGCCAGAAAAGACTAATAAACAAAGCTTATATTTGACTTTGCATGTTATAACAGTGGCAAGAATCATATTTGCGCAATACTGGAAGAATGAAGAAGTACCATCAGATGAAGAAATAATTAAATATTAGAATGCGCAGAGATGGACAGATTGACTATGAGACTGAAAGAAAAGGAAGAAACGGACTATTATCAAATATGGAATTTATTTTACCATTGGCTAGAGGAAAGAAAAAAGGATTAGGAATTAAACATGTATTAGCATATATAAACTCAGACAACACATTGGTTGAAAAATTATTGTTTGTATGAAAAAAAATGAATAAAAAGTTTAAAAAGAAAAAGAAAACAATTGGTAACACACTACGCCGTGAAGGACTGAACTCCTGCAGCGATCGCAAGGTCCCCCTGCTCAAGAAAGCAGATGTACAGGAGGGGGGGTTGGGGGTGGGTGGGAAAGTAGGTTAGACAATAGGATTAAAGTAAGATAATAGATGGGACCCCCTTTATGGATTACTGCCTTGTCGTGGCGAAGGGGCTTGTGTAACTCAATGAAGCTATAAGCTATGCCGTGCAGGGCCACCCAAGACGGACAGGTTATAGCAGAGAGTTCTGACAAAATGTGATCCACTGGAGAAGGAAATGGCAAACCACTCCAGTATCTTTGCCATGAAAACCCCATGGACAGTACTAAAAGGCAAAAAGATATGACGCTGGAAGATGAGCCCCTCAGGTCGGAAGGTGTCCAATATGCTACTGGGGAAGAGCAGAGGGCTAGCACTAGTAGCGCCAGAAAGAATGAAGCGACTGGGCCAAAGCCGAAAGGACGCTCAGCTGTGGATATATCTGGTGGTGAAAGGAAAGTCCGATGCTGTAAAGATTTTTTCTCCATAGGAACCTGGAATGTAAGATCCATGAATCAAGGCAAGCTAGACGTAGTCAAAAAAGAGATGACAAGACTGAACATCGACATCTTAGGAATCAGCGAACTAAAATGGACAGGAATGGGTGAATTTAACTCAGATGGCCATCAGGTATACTACTGTGGGCAAGAATCCCTCAGAAGAAATGGAGTAGCCTTCATAGTCAATAAAAGAATAGGAAAAGCAATACTGGGATACAATCCCCAAAATGACAGAATGATCTCAATTCGAATCCAAGGCAAACCATTCAATATCACAGTAGTCCAAATCTATGCCCCAACCACTGGTGCTGAAGAGGATGAAATTGACCAGTTCTATGAAGCCCTACAGCACCTTATAGAATTAACAACAAAAAATGATGTCCTTATCATCATGGGGGATTGGAATGCTAAGGTAGGAAGCCAAAAGATAACCGGAATAACAGGCAAGTTTGGCCTTGGAGTACAAAACGAAGCAGGGCACAGGCTAATAGAATTTTGTCAAGAGAATATGATGGTCATAACAAACACTCTTTTCCAACAACCCAAGAGACGGCTCTACACATGGACATCACCAGACGGCCAACATAGAAATCAGATTGACTATGTGCTCTGCAGCCAAAGATGGAGAAGCTCTATACAGTCAGTAAAAACAAGACCAGGAGCTGACTGTGGCTCAGATCATGAGCTTCTCGTTGCAAAATTTAGGCTTAAATGGAAAAAAGTAGGGAAAAGCACTAGGCCACTCAGGTATGAACTAAATCATATTCCTGATGAATATACAGTAGAGGTGACAAATAGATTTAAAGAACTGGATCTGATAGACAGAGTGCCTGAAGAACTATGGATGGAAGTTCGCAACATTGTACAAGAGGTAGCAACTAAAACCATCCCAAAGAAAAAGAAATGCAAGAAAGCAAAATGGCTGTCTGAGGAAGCTTTGCAAATAGCTGAGGAAAGAAGGGAAGCGAAAGGCAAAGGAGAAAGAGAAAGATACACCCAATTGAATGCAGAATTCCAGAGAGTAGCTAGAAGAGATAAGAATGCCTTCTTAAATGAACAGTGCAAAGAAATAGAAGAAAACAACAGAATAGGGAGGACCAGAGATCTCTTCAAGAAAATTGGAGATATGAAGGGAACGTTTCATGCAAAGATGGGCATGATAAAGGACCAAAATGGCAGAGACCTAACAGAGGCAGAAGAGATTAAGAAGAGATGGCAAAACTACACAGAAGAACTATACAAGAATGAGCTTAACATCCCAGATAACCACAATGAGATGGTCATTGACCTCGAACCAGACATCCTAGAATGTGAAGTGAAATGGGCCTTAGGAAATCTGAGCAACAACAAAGCTAGTGGAGGTGACAGTATTCCAGCTGAGCTATTCAAAATCTTAAAAGACGATGCAGTAAAAGTGCTACACTCAATTTGCCAGCAAATTTGGAAAACTCAACAGTGGCCACAGGATTGGAAAAGGTCAGTTTACATTCCAATTCCAAAGAAAGGCAATGCCAAAGAATGTTCAAACTATCGCACCATTGCACTCATTTCACATGCTAGTAAAGTTATGCTTAAAATCCTACAAGCTAGACTCCAGCAGTATGTGGATCGAGAACTACCAGAAGTACAGGCAGGATTTCGAAGAGGCAGAGGAACTAGAGATCAAATTGCCAACATACGCTGGATCATGGAGAAAGCTAGGGAGTTCCAGAAAAACATCTACTTCTGCTTCATTGACTATGCAAAAGCCTTTGATTGTGTGGATCACAACAAATTGTGGCAAGTTCTTAAAGAGATGGGAATACCAGACCATCTTATTTGTCTCTTGAGAAACCTATATGCGGGTCAAGAAGCAACAGTGAGAACCGAACATGGAACCACTGATTGGTTCAAAATTGGAAAAGGAGTCCGGCAAGGCTGTATACTGTCGCCCTGCCTATTTAACTTATATGCAGAGCACATCATGAGAAAGGCAGGGCTAGATGAATCAAAAGTTGGAATTAAAATTGCCGGGAGAAATATCAACAACCTAAGATATGCAGATGATACCACTCTAATGGCAGAAAGTGAAGAGGAACTAAAGAGCCTCTTGATGCGGGTGAAGCAGGAGAGTGCAAAAGTTGGCTTGAAACTCAACATTAAGAAAACCAAAATCATGGCATCCAGCCCTCTCAATTCCTGGCAAATAGATGGGGAAGAAATGGAGGTAGTGACAGATTTTATTTTTCTGGGCTCAAAGATCACTTCAGATGGGGACTGCAGCCAAGAAATTAAAAGACGCTTTCTCCTGGGGAGGAAAGCTATGGCAAATCTAGACAGCATTCTAAAAAGCAGAGACATCACCCTGCCAACAAAAGTGCGTATAGTCCAGGCCATGGTTTTCCCAGTTGCAATGTATGGCTGTGAAAGTTGGACCATAAGAAAGGCTGAGCGCCAAAGAATTGAGGCCTTTGAACTATGGTGCTGGAGAAGACTCCTGCGAGTCCCTTGGACTGCAAGGCGTTCAAACTGGTCAGTCCTAGAAGAGATCAACCCCGACTGCTCTTTAGAAGGACAGATCCTGAAGTTGAAACTCAAGTACTTTGGCCACCTAATGAGAAGGAAGGATTCACTGGAGAAGGGCCTAATGCTGGGAAAGATTGAGGGCAATAGAAGAAGGGGACGACAGAGAATGAGATGGCTGGATGGAGTCACTGAAGCAGTAGGTGTGAACTTAAATGGACTCCAGAAGATGGTAGAGGACAGGAAGACCTGGAGGAACGTTGTCCATGGGGTCGCGATGGGTCGGACACGACTTCGCAATTAACAACAACAACAAATAGATGGGACACCTTATGAGAGAGATGTTGCTTGGGCATTTCCCCGGCACTGTATCCGAAGAGGGATGAGAGTGGAGGAGAAAGGTTAGGGAGGAAGTAGGACGGTGAGAGGAGAGGCGAAGGGGAGAGAGAGGTGAGGGGAGGTGAGAAAGAGGAGGGAAGTAAGGGAGAGTGTTAGAGAGGGCGGATGCAGTTTGGGGGGGTGGGCAAGTAACATCTAGGTGTATTTATTTTATTTTGTCAAATGTGAAATTTTTTCTTTTTTGTTTATGTAATTGATAAATGAAAAATAAAAACTTAAAAAAAATAAAAAAATTGCCAATTAACATCTGAATGATTCAGAGGAGAACTGGGTGAAAGTGTTGTCATCAGATGAGACCAAAATCGAGCTCTTTGGCATCAAGTCAACTCGCCGTGTTTGGAGGAGGAGAAATGCTGCCTATGACCCCAAGAACACGATCCCCATCATCAAACATGGAGGTGGAAACATTATGCTTTGGGGGTGTTTTTCTGCTAAGGGGACAGGACTATTTCACCACATCAAAGGGATGATGGACAGGGCCATGTACCGTCAAATCTTGGGTAAGAAGCTCCTTCCCTCAGCCAGGGCATTGAAAATGGGTCATGGATGGGTATTCCAGCATGGCAATGACCCAAAACACACAGCCAAGGCAACAAAGGAGTGGCTCAAGAAGAAGCACATTAAAGTCCTGGAGTGGCCTAGCCAGTCTCCAGAATTTAATCCCATAGAAAATCTGTGGAGGGAGCTGAGGGTTCGAGCTGCCAAACCTCAACCTCAAAACCTTAATGACTTGGAGAGGATCTGCAAAGAGAAGTGTGACAAAATCCCTCCTGAGATGTGTGCAAACCTGGGGGCCAACTACAAGACCTCTGTGATTGCCAACAAGGGTTTTGCCACCAAGTACTAAGTCATATTTTGCGAAGGGGTCAAATGTACAAAAGCAGAGGATCAAATAATTTTTCCCTCACTGCAGGTGTATTGCTTCTACATGTCCCAGATTTTTTTTAAAAAAACAGGCCACATTCTACAAGGGAATGTATATATTACACACATTACCATGACTGAATTATTACCTCAGATTCTGACAGCTGAATTGCAAGCTGAAAATAATTCTGTACTTTTGTCCAAATCAAAGGTGTCAAGCATACCACAGCAGAGGATACATTGCTACAATTTGCTTTGTGCTGAATTAATATCATTTTCTAAAATGCTTGAATCTCTGATGTAGAAGATTAATTTTAATGGACCACATATTCAAAAGTATCTTTTGAGAATGGGTCTGGAGTTAATATTTTTGCCTCTTCCTTCCCTGACTTGAACATTGGGGCCTATCTAACAAAATGAAATTCAATGGTGAAAAAAGTAAGGTTTTACACTTAGGCAAGAAAAATGAAATGCACAGGTACAGTATAGGTGGTACCTGGCTCAATAGTAGTAACTGTGAGAGGGATCTTGGAGTCCTAGTGCAGGGCTTTTCAACCGGTGATACGTGTACCACTTGTGGTACATTAATGAGTGGCAGGTGGTACGCAGCCCTGCCTAGCCAAGTGTAGTGGGGGAGGGAAAGAGCCAGCACAGGGAAGAACTTGCAGTGAGAGAGTCCTCTGGAGCTGCAAAGGCCCCAGGCTCACTTCTGGCTCACCCTCCCCCATGAGAAAGGAGGAGGAGGAGGGGGCGGAGACAGGAGAGCCTATAAAAGGAGGCAGTTTGGGCAGGAGACGGAGGGAGAAAAAAGCAGCAGCCTTGGGAGGAGGTGGAACCAGCTGCACCGAAGGGGAAGAAGAGGGGGGAGGGGGGAATCAAGCAGGCTGGCCATGAGCAGATCTACAACTGCTGTGGCAGCCACCTGTGCTGGCAGCAGCAAACAGGCAACAAATGCAGCTGGGGGAGGGGTCACCCTCCAAGAGGAATGAAAAAAGGCAGCAATGGCTGGAGGTGAGGCACGGAGGAGGGAAGGAGATTGAGAGTGGAAGGATTCTTATGTGCTTTTGTGACTTTGAAGTTCTGGGATTTGTGCAATGAGGGCTTTGTGTTCTTAAGGAGTGTTTGGCAATTTCTATTTGGCTGATGGCTGATGTCTCCTGTTAGCTTCTATTGTTCTGCTATTGTTAGCTGTAAGTTTTGCTGCAAGAGATTTTGAAGTATTTTTCTCCTGAATGGTTTTGCCTGTAGCATTCCTTATGAATGGAGCCATTTGGGGAGGCTGCTTTAGCCAGCAGCCAGTACTTACATTTTTTTTTTCTTCCTTAAGTGCCAGTGCTCCTTACTTTCCTTTCTAGCCGGTAGCTAATTCTTAAAGGGGAATGTGCCTTTTTTAGCTAGTTCACTCAGCAGCTTGTCTTTTCTGTCTCTGGAGGCCTTTCCTTGTTCGATCAATATATGGAAGAGGGAAAATATGGGGGGGGGGGTCAAATTCTTCCTTCAGAAGGAGATGGGAATGAGAAAAAGGGAGGCAGGGAAGGGAGGGAGGAAAGGAAGTCCCACCTTAGCACTTGGCCACCAGCAGTTCTGCCATTGACTTTGCTTGTCAAAAGGTTGCAGAAGGGGATCACATGACCCTGGAACACTGACCATTATAAGTATGAATCAGTTGCCAAACATCCAAATATAAATCACATGACCCTGGGCATGCTGCTATGGTCATAAGTGTGAAAAATGGTCATAAGTCATTTCAGTGCAGTTGCAACTTTGAACAGGTTTTTTTTTTTGGGGCCATCAAGTTTTTGACACCTTGCTAGGTGGTACTTGAATATTACCATATCCTAAAAGTGGTACAATCGGTAAAAAGGTTGAAAAGCCCTGGACTAGAAGACCTCCAAGGTCCCTTCCAACTCTGTTATTCTGTTCTGTTCACTCTATCAGCAATATAATAGGCAAATATTCAACAATGCGGCTCTTGTCATAACTGCACATCTGTGCAAGAGTAGGTAAGGGGTAGGAAGTTCCCTAGCTTATTTCTAAATAGTCATGAAACTGTTAAAGATGTAGGAGCTCCTTCTAGATAATAAAATATCATGCAAAACAGTAAAATATAATGGAAAATCTATTTACACATTATACAGAAGTAACATAACTCCACAATAAAAAGCCTGTTTCTGAGAAGCATAGGTGTAGAGGTGAGAGACAGGCAAAGGTCATGCGCAGAATACTGCCCCCCCAATGCTTGTGTCTTTTCTCTGTATCTATCTCCCCCCCCTCACATCACCATAGTGATGTGGAAGTACGCAGGTCTGTGTGACCTTGGCCAGTTTGATAAGGCTGGCTGGTGAACAACAAGTTTCCCTGTTTATGGCCTCTAGCTTTTTACTCTTGAGGATTGGTAAAGGATTTTAGCCAATGAAATGCTATTGCCATGCAGTAACTTTTGCTATTTGTAAAACTCTATATAAACAAATAAAGGCTCTGAGCGGGCGGCCATTTCTTTGCACCCTTCAATGACTAAGGACTGATTACTACAGCTGGCACCCTCAGCAGGGACATTTCATTTTGGGACCCCTATGGGAAGAAGCAGCTGCCAACATACTTACCATCGTCTGGAACAGACCCCTAAGTGCACTTTCGTCTTACGAGACCCCTCAGTGAGTAAGTATGGGCTGTAAATTATCTCACCCTCAGCAAAAGCACGTACAGGAGCTCAGACTCCTGCTACAGAAGTCAGGCATGGCAACGCTTGAAACGGACATAAGGAAGCTGATGGGGGAGATAGGAAAACAGTGTTCTTCAAATCCTGAGCATCGGACGCTTAGGCTAAAAGATAGAGCATAAATTACATCTTGAACCTTGAGCTCCAGTATTACATCTATTGTATTCAGTCCTGTCAGGCAAGGAAGAAAAAAATGGACCCATATACTTCAGAAGGGTGGCAATTAACTATCAGCCCCCTTCTGCTTGCAACTAAGTAAAATTTATTCCTCCTAAAAACATCTTTAATTGGATTTTCAGCTTCTTCTGAGGAGGCTAATTCGTTTGCTGATTAGTTAGAGACATAACTCAAAATGTACTCCCTCAGAGTGAAGTGTTTTGAGCAATCGGAATGCTTTGAAACTCTGGAATCTGTTAAGTTAACCTTGTCAGACAAATGTCTGGTTGTGTTTTGTGTTATGTGTGTGTGTGTGGCCACTCAGAACATTATGCTTGGGCTTGGAATGGTGAGAAAAATGGGAGATGATTAGGGCCCTCAAAACCACTTTTTGGTTGAAATCACCTTGTCATTTTTCTCGCTTCTTGCAAAACAAGTTATATGTATAAATAAATGTTGTTGTAACAGCATTTGTGTATATACGTTTGTCTGTGTTATTCCAAGACTTGGAAGAGGCTCAAAGCCCTCTCTGATAACAACAATACAAAAAGGCCTTGCTAAGAATATATGGTTTGCCTGGAGAAAGTATGAAATGAAATAATTGTATGTGGAATGGTTTTATGCAAACAGTCAGTATGGAACTGAATGAGTTACTTTGTTGAAGTGTGTGTTAGCCTTCAAAACCCACCCATTTTCTCCTAAACTGTGAAAATAATAGTAAATATTTGTATGAGAAGAATTTCATGGAGAATGTATGAGAGAATTTATTGAAAAATGCATATGAAGGAGATGAAACTATTTTTTGGTGGTGAGATTCCCCCCCCCCCCCATCTCTTTCGGCTGGCTGCGTTGCTTAAAGAGCCAGAGACAGGAAGGAGGGGGGGGGACTGTTCGTTTAAATTTTTTTTTCCTCTGCTTGGAATTGTAATCTGAGAAGAGTGGAGTGAATCTGAAACTTGACATTCACCTATGCAGTTTCGGCAAATAATTTTTTTACACAAAAGAGAAACAGTAAATGTTGGACAATATTTTTTATATCCAACAACCAAAAGAACTAACTGAATTACTTTGTTATAGCTTTATACATGTTTAACCTATTTATATAAAAATTGTTTCCATCTGAATGGACTTTGCTTAAATTGAAGCACCAAAGATACAATTTAATTGGCTTTCAGAAAATATAAAATGATTTAGGATTGCTATAAGTCCCAGAAAAAATATAGTTGCACAAATTGATGACATCATGAATACTCAATTTGTGGAGAGAATTCCACACTTTTGATTTTTTCCTACTAGTAAATTACCTAATGGAGTATTAACTGTAATAAGGTTTTATTTTTTATCCAGGTGGTTGCTAAAATGATAACCTTAGGACGCACAAGAGCTTGCAGTCGAAAAAGAACTGATTAATTAATATTGTTTTCAACTTATCTCTTTAATGTGCTTTAACTGACTATATAGGCTGTATTTCATATCATTTGCCTAATGATCTTTGACTTGCTTGTTTAATGACTTTTTCCTTTCCAGTCCAGCCACTGCTTTCTTCCTCTTTCTCCCTTGCCACAAGTTATTGCTTTTTCTGATGGAGGGTGAATGAGAGGAGCAATTGCTTACAAGGATGATACCTGGAAAGTGTTCTACACTACAATGCAACCCTTATCACAATGCTCAGAATTATTTTAGCTTTTAAAACCTTTTCTCAACAGTCTTTTAACTTAATCTCTGACTCTCATTATGTGTGCCAACTTACTTTTACTCCTTCAGGTGCTTACATCACACCCAGGATTGACCCCAATCTTATGACTTTGTTTTTAATTTTGCAGCAGCTGCTCCAGAATTGAAAGCATTTATAATTTTGTTTCTCATATACACAATCACTCCTCCCTTCCTGGGCCTAATTTTTTTTTTTTTTTTTGTATGTCTTTTTTATGTCTTTTATGTGGTTTTGCCTCTAATCAACTATGACAAATGGACGTTATCCATGTTCTCTCTTTTTGGCTTCCTAGAAATGTATATTCATAAATAGGTATTTAGGAACAATTTCCCCCACCTCTACAAGGGGAAACAGCTTCACATGTTATTTTTCATCTTTTTTTGGCCGTTACAGCCCTGGGTAAACCCTCTTCCCTAAAAACTGACAATGGGCCAGCCTATTTTTCAGTGGCCTTTTTACAATTTTATACAACCTGAAATATTGTTTTTACTCATGGTCATCTCTATAATTCCACGGATCAAGCTATCGTGGAACATGCTAATTGGTCTTTCAAGGACTGCCTTCACAAACAAATAAAAAAGGACGGATTATCTAAGGTACCCAATTTGTCGTGGGTAATACAACAGGTTCAAAAAGTATTATTTACATTACACCAATTGAATATTTCCATTCCAAATTTGACCGCTTGTCAGAGACACTCTCAACAGAAAACAAGCTTGCCTCCACCTCTGGTATATTATCGGGCATTACCAGACAAAGCATGGTTGGGACTAGTCCCTCTGATCACTTGGGGGCGGGGCTACGCTGCTGTGCTTGCTCCAACAGGACCTTTGCGGATTCCAGCGCGTTGTGATCACCCAGCCAGGGATGTCGTGGCACCAGTCCCTGGACCCAGTCCCAGAAATGACAAGGGTGACTCTACAGATGGCACAGCAAGTAATCCAATCCTGACATGCCAGGCAGCCAGTGACGTGGGGAGATGTAAAGAACTTGATCCCCGAGAACCTGTGTGCTGCCATTTTTGCAGTTTTAACTGCAAATTTCTTATCCATCATTTGTTTATGTCTGATCGTTAACATCTGCCCTTTGACAACTGTAACTGTCATCCTACTCAAACAATCATTCGAGCAACGAATGAAGCAAAATCTAACATCACACAAAATGACTTCTTTTGTTTATCTGAAATTTATGACATGAAAATTTGCTTTCTACATGTTTAGTCTTTGTTTGCACCCATTCTGCAGTAATTCAAAACTTCACTGACTCTGGGAGGTTATTGCTTAAAAAACCTCACTGTCATCGCATTGGCTCACCTGCTTTAAACTGCACAGCTTCAATAGAGACTTCCTTTCATTTTGGACATGCTTGGCTACTGCAAGGAGGGTTTTTTACGTGTGGTCAAGAAACTTTAAATTATATTCCTGCTAATATTAGTGAAGCGCAATGTTGCTTCAGCCAGCTGATTCCTGTTTTGCTTTCCAAACAACAAGTTCACATGAACCATTCTGCACATGGTGTTATGCTAGACAACACTTGTGACTCTGAGACAACCTTACTTTGTAGCATTGGCGATATCTCCAGTGGGCGTGCCAGGACTTGCTGTTCGTGCTCACCTCAACATTAATGCTATTACATGAAATTTGGCAAAAACAATTAATACTACTTCTTCAACTATTTCAGTGATCAACCATGAACTGCAAAATTTGAGAAAAGCTATTTTGCAAAATCACGCTGCAATTGATTATTTGCTTATGCACCAGCATTTGGGTTGTAAACGTTTTGAGGAAATGTATTGTTTCAATATTTCTGATAATTCATGAACCATCCAGCACCAGATTTATATTTTACACAATTTGGCCTCTGATTTGAAAATTGGTACCTTAGGATCTTTATGGGTGCTGTTTATGTAATGTATTTCTTTCATTTTGCAATATATGTATTAGAGCTTTAAATCCCAGTAGATCCTCTCTCACATTGCCTCAGGATCAAGTTTTGGCCCTATATAAACAACTGCAAGGATGCTCCTCTCCTGATTATAATCCTTTTATTAACCCCGCTTACGGCGATATTTCGTCTAACAAAACAAAAAGGAGTGAGATGTAGAGGTGAGAGACAGGCAAAGGTCGTGTGCAGAATACTGCCCCCCCAACGCTTGTGTCTTTTCTCTGTATCTATCTCCCCGCCCCCCCCCCCCGCCCCGCTCACATCACCATAGTGATGTGGAAGTACGCAGGTCTGTGTGACCTTGGCCAGTTTGATAAGGCTGGCTGGTGAACAACAAGTTTCCCTGTTTATGGCCTCTAGCTTTTTACTCTTGAGGATTGGTAAAGGATTTTAGCCAATGAAATGCTATTGCCATGCAGTAACTTTTGCTATTTGTAAAACTCTATATAAACAAATAAAGGCTCCGAGCGGGCGGCCATTTCTTTGTACCCTTCAATGACTAAGGACTGATTACTACACATAGGCTGATTGAATAGTTTACAATCAACAGGAAAGTAGAGGGTGTCCTCTTTGGAAGTGGGGGCACCTGCTTGTCTGGGAAAGAGATCACAACATTGAGACATTAGCTTATCAAAGACAGAGATAGCCTGAACATTACCCCTTTGTGTTACTGTGTAACAGTATAACTCTTTATTTGCTAAACACAGGAAAGCCTGAAAAAAATATTTTTAATCCTTCAATAAACCAATATAACTGGAGGACATCCAACATAAATTTCAAATCTTCCTTTAGTCACAGGGAGGATGTTACATAGTAAAGAATGTGGATCTTGCCAATGTCGTGCAAACTTGCTACTTGCATAGCAGTTTGACCTAGCTTATGTATTAGGTGAGAAGAATGTTACTTGCAAAGCAAGCAGTTCTATACAGGGTTACCAACTATCACAACCTTCTAGACTGTGTGCAATTCACAAAGTTCATGGACTCATGTAACTGTCCAGTTATGTGGCAAGATGGGCGGCTAATAAATTTTACAAAGTAAATAAGTTGTGACAAATTCCTGCTGGATTCAAAAATATATTTAGCCAAATACATTTTAGTGTGGCATTTGGTGTACCTCAGCCAACATTTACTTTGCACCAATCTTTCCACTAACTTGACCGTTTATGTTCTTAGCATCTACTTGAACTTCCTTTCTTAACATTCATTCCTTCAAAAAATTTTCTACGATCTGTTTGAGATTTTAATTGTAATTGACAGCTTCCTCTTGCTCTATAAACACTCCTAGAGCTTACTAAAACAGAAGCTTAATTTTCCAATACTTAGGCACGACTGTTTGGATTTTCTTTTGTTTTTGCACTTGATTGTCCTGAAGCTGAGCCAGGGCAAGGAAATTCGTGATCTAAGCAGCTCTCGACGCAAACTTCTTGGTAGCTCTTAGCATAACTAGCTAAAAACACACAGTAAGAGACGAAGAGGGAAACATGTCTATATAAGACTCTGAGGAGTTATTGCCAAAGCAGAAAAAACTGAGCTAAATGGATAAAGTCTGAGGTGACAAGATGGAACGTTTTGTCTCTGTAAAGCAAGCAAGCACCACGAGCCTTCTGGGCCATATTCAACACACACATTTATAGCCCAAATCACCAAAGATCAGTCCTAAGGGAAGGTCCCATTACGGTCTTAGGACAAGTGTCAGGCCCGACAACTACTGAGTTTTTCCCGTCATGCTGCTGTCAGCAACTCTGGTCGCCAACCATTGGTGCTTCTTTGATAACTGGCAAAGCAATCAACCATTCAGCACACAACATATAGCCCCTCACCCAATCAAGTGCTACACAAAGGAAAGTAGGCAAGGCTTTCTTTTCCTCCCTCCCTTCCACAATAGTGGTACAACAGGTCGACTCAGTGGAATTTTGCTCCGTGACAGCCAGCACTCGCTTGCCTTTGGTTATAACTGAGCTCGTCATCGTTTTCACAATCGCTGCAATGTTGGTGGTCATGCTCCTCGCCTGCCGTCCCCTTCACCGCTGTCTCCCTGTCATCCGCCATTTTGGTAAAGGGAAGCCTCCTCGGCTGCCGCGGTTACGCAGTGCCCAAAGCCAAATCGTGATTTGATGCTCAACTACAGTGTGCCGTGGGATTTGTAGGCAAAGGAATAATTAAGACATCCCATATTTAAACAATAGAGGGCGTGGGACTAAAGTACCCATAAGCCTCTGTGGGGAAAAAAAGAAAGGTTTCCAATACTAAAGTAACCATCTATATCTCCTCTGGATAACTTGCTAGTAGAGTTACTCTAAATGACAGGAAAGATGGGAGTGTTACTTTATTGTTTATTACAAAAAAATGTAGCCCAACACTTTGAGCAGTTTATAGCAAATAAAACACATTAAAAATTATTCACTAAAATAAAAGCGAACGGCAGCACCGCACGGGCCTGTGAGAGAGTCAGCTGGAACTGCGGTGTTGCTGAGGCTCGGCTGAGCACCCAGGATCAGCTGCGGCTCCAGCTGATTGGTGCTTCCAGTAGCAGTGGTAGGAGTTGGCTGGAGCTGCACCTAGAGCAGGGGTAGGCAGCCTTGGCTCTTTTATGACTTGTGGACTTCAACTCCCAGAATTCCTGAGCATGGCTGGCTCAGGAATTCTGGGAGTTGAAGTCCACGAGTCATAAAAGAGCCAAGGTTGCCTACCCCTGACCTAGGGGAAGAGAGAAGAGGATATAAAAGGAGGAGGTTTTGGTGGGAAAGGGAGAGAGAAAAAAAACAATGGAGAAAGAGAAAGAGACGAGAGGCTTCTTTGAGACAACCAGAAAGAGAGAAGGGGATAGAACAGTGGAAAGATTAATGTCAGAGAAACAGGAACAAGTTTCCCATTAAAAGTGTGGTAAGTGGGTGAATAGATAGTCCTCAACCTACAACCACAATTGAGCCCAAAATTTATGTTGAGAAAATAGTTAAATGAGTTTTGTCCCATTTTATGACTTCTTGCCACATTTGTTAAGTGAATCACTGCAGTTGTTAAATTAGTAACACGGTTAAGTGACTCTGGTTTCCCCATTGACTTTGCTTGTCAGAAGGTTGCAAAAGGGGATCACATGACCCTGAAACATTGCGGCCATCATAAATATGAATCAGTTGTCAAGCATCCGAATGTAAATCATGTGACCCTGGGGATGCTGCAACGGTCATAAGTATGAAAAATGGTCATAAGTCACTTTTTTCAGTGCTGTTGTAACTTTGAACAGTCACTAAGCGAACTGTTGTAAGTTGAGGACTACCTGTACTTTATCACATTTTTCCTTGTTTTTGCTCATCAAGTTTTTGACACCTTGCTAGGCAACTGGTGGTACTCAAATACTGCCATATCCTAAAAGTGGTACAATCTGTGAAAAGGTTGAAAAGCACTGGCCTAGGTGCCCGCGGCTGTGACACCTGTGATGCCACCCGGTCTGGGTGCAACCTGTCCAGTTTAGTAATGAGCCTGCGACCCCAGCGGAGTTCAGCTGGGCTCTTCCCGGTGGCTGTGCAAGGTGTGGTGCTGTGGGAGAAGAGAAAGTCAGCCAACCTGTAATGCCAGCTTCCATAAGTGATTCTCTTTAAAGCATCTTTGGTTGTGCACACCATCCGCTCAGCCTGGCCGTTGGAAGCTGGATGAAATGGTGCAGACGTGGCATGACGGATCATGTTGGCCTGTAGAAAAGCCTGAAACTCAAAAGAAGTGAATTGGGGTCCGTTGTCAGAGACAAGGACATCTGGAAGTCCATGAGAGGCGAAGATCCCTCTCAACACCTGGATGGTCCTAGCAGTAGTAGTGGAGGAGACTGGAACGACCTCTAGCCACTTGGAATGGCTGTCCACGAGGAGAAGGAAGAATTGCCCCTGAAAGGGCCCAGCGTAGTCGATATGAACCCTCGGCCAAGGTGCATGTGTCTCCTCCCACCTATGTACAGGGGCCTGAGGCATTTCAGGCCTGGACTGTTGGCAAACAGTGCACCCGTGGACCTGGGTCTCGATCTCTTTATCGAGCCCAGGCCACCAAAGATGGCTGCACGCAAGTGCCTTCATCCGGACTATTCCTGGATGTCCCTCATTCAGAGAGAGCAAGACTCTAGTCCTCAATGAGGCCAGGATAACTACCCTGCTACCCCATAGGACACACCCCTTGAAGGTGGATAGCTCAGACTTCCTGTTCCACAAACTCTGGAACTCTGTGCCAGGACATGTGTCAGGCCATCCTGACAGCACCCATGTCAGCACGCGTGTAAGCGTGTGATCAGTGGCTGTTTCAGCAGCCATGTCTGTAGCATTGAGGGGAGACTCAGGTAATTCCTGAATGGAAAGTACGTGGTGAGCTGGAGCAGGTTCTGACTCTACTAGCTGTAGAGGTAATCTGCTAAGACCATCTGCATGGCCCATTTCTTTGCCCGGTTTGTGAACCAGTGTGTAGTCATATGCAGACAGGAGAATTGACCATCTCAGCATCCTAGAAGAGATGATGTGTGGGGTTTGCTTGTTGGTTGTAAACAACCCCAGCAGTGGCTTATGGTCTGTAAAGACCGTGAAATGGCGGCCATATAAAAAGTCATGGAACATTTTTATGCCAGCCACTATGTCCAAGGCTTCCCTATCTATCTGTGCGCAATTATGTTCAGCAGATGATAGGGTCCTAGAATAGTAGGCTACAGGGACTTGTGTCCCATCAGCCTTCAAGTGACTCAACACAGCCCCAATCCCATAAGGGGATGCATCACAGGCTATGCATACAGGCAAATGCTCATTGAAATGTGCTAGAACCGCATTTGAGGATAGCAAGGCCTTGACCTCAGCAAAACTCCTTTCATGGACTTTTGTCCACAGTCATGGAGCCTGTTTATCCAAGAGTCAGTGTAACGGCTCAGCCACTGCAGCCTTGTGAGAGAGGAATGAATGGTAAAAGTTTAACAGTCCCAGAAAAGCCTGAAGTTTGCTTTTGGACTTGGGACTTGGGGCCTGCTGAATTGCTTTAAGCTTAGATTCAGCAGGATGGATGCCTTCAGCATCAATACAGAACCCCAGAAACTCTGTGGAAGTGACTCCAATTTTACATTTGTCTTGCTTTAGCTTCAGCCCCGCTTGGCGGAAACGCAGCAAGACAGCTCTAAGCCTTTCAGCCAGATTTTCAGATGATTCCCTAGCGATGAGGACATCATCAAAGTACGGGCAAACGCCTGGAATATTGTGGAGCGTTCACTCCATCACACTCTGGAAGATGCCAGGGGCTACATTAACCCCAAACTGCAGCCTTTTAACTTTAAATGCTCCCCGATGCGTTACAATTGTTTGGGCCTCTGCCGTTGCCTCATCAACTGGTAATTGTTGATAGGCCTGAGCCAAATCAAGTTTGGCAAAAACGCAGCCTCCCTTGAGGGAGGCCAGGATGTGGCTCACCACTGGCACCGAGTATGAGTGCTGCTGCAATGCTTTGTTAAGTGTACATTTATAGTCCGCACAAATTTGGACTTCTCCATTGGGCTTCAGAGGCGTGACTATGGGGGTTTCCCATGGACTGCTGTCCACAGGCTCTAAAATGCCCTGCTGGAGCAGCTTGTCCATCTCTGCATTAATCTTATTCTTCAACGCGAAGGGCACCCATCTGGGCTTAATCCTAATGGGTGTGATGGCTGGGTCTAAACGTAAAGCAATGGGAGGCCCCTTGTATGAGCCAAGCTCTGAACTGAACACATCAGCAAACTCCTTGCAAACTTCTGCAAGGCCTGTCATTTGCAAACTGTGAAGTCCAGTCACTTGGATTCCAAGGGCCTCGAACCAATCGAGTCCAGTAAGACTCGTGCGATCACCCCCAACTACCACCACATCTAGCAAGCCTTCAAACTTCCTACGCTGCACCTTGAGCATGGCCTCCCCATTCATGCTGACTCTGGAATTCTGGAAGTCAGTAAGAATTAAATTCGAAGGCCTGAGTTTAACTCGTAGGCCGCTTCTACAACAAATCTTGTTGAAAATGTCTTGGGAAATGATCGATAAAGTGGACCCTGTGTCCAACTCCATCGATAAGGGAACCCCTTGCAACTTCACATCAATGTGAAGCTTCTTCCTGAGCGGCCTATGGGCCCCGGTTCTAAAAATGCTTCTATGGGACGTGCAAAAACCCACCCTGTTCTGTCTGGGGACCCTGGTACCTTTCTGAAGCAATTCTTCCAAAGACCGGTCCTTCTGGCGACCCAAACAGACAGAGGCAATGTGGCCTTGCCTACCACATGCCCAGCAAATGGCGGAGTGGAACCGGCAATCGGAGTGCTTGTGGCGTCCTCCACATCCGAAACACTGAGGGAATGAGGTTGCCTTGTCTCTGCGCTCTTGAGGCCTTCTCTCCTCTGGCTGTTGTAGTCGGTCCACCTCCATCTCTGGATCCTGTTTGGATTCTTCTTGAGCAACCTCTTGATGGACAGAGATCGAAGTTGGAGGGTTCTTGGTGAGCTGCAAGGCCTTCACAGCTCCGCCTGCCGCTTCTTCGGCTGAAATTTCTCTCAACACGTCTTGGAACAAGACATCTTCCTTTGCAAAGATCTGCTGCAACTCACGACTTCTCAGGCCACAAACTAAAAGATCCCGAAGTCTCTCTTCCAGGTCCTTGAATTTGCATGGCCTAGCTGCTTGTCGTAATGCAGCAATAAAATCCGCAGCAGACTCACCAGGCCTCTGGTCCCTCTGCTCGAATGCACGTCGCCATGCAATCACCAAAAGCTTCGGTTCAAAATGTTCTCTAAGCATTCTTTTCAGCTCAGCATAAGCAATTGATTCAAGTGGTGCTGGGGCGACCAGATTCTCTGCAATATCAAAAGTCTCTTGCCCACAGACACACAGTAGCGTAGCAGCTTTAAGACCATCCTCTCAGATTTGGTTTACCCGAAAGTAGTTCTCTACCTGGACCACGTAACAACTCCAACGTTCGGGATGAGCTGTGTCAAATTCAGAGAGACGGCCTAGTTTGGTCATCGTTACTGCCCGGTAGCCTCGTCAATGCCTCGTGCTGCAAGGTTGAGAAGGGGTCCCTTTTGCCGAGCTCTCATCCAGCATTCTTGTACTGGCAGGCAGAGTCGCACTCTCCAGACGCCGAACTTCCCAGCGCTTCAGGCCTCTCTTGGTGAGTCAGCCTATCTTCTTTCGTTGCTTCCCTTGCAGCAAATCCCACCTTCATCGCCAATGTTCTGTTTCCAAGTAAAAGGCATTGAGATGAGCAGGAGTAACAAACAGTCTTGTCTTTATTACATTCACAACAGAACCAAAACCAAAATGGCGCGAATTGCTCTTATACCGCTTTGCAGGGACAGTATCAGCCAATCAATGCAAGGCATTCCTCCCACCTTGCGCATGCGCACAAGGCGGGAGACAGCCTGTCTGGTTCCGGGCATTCACGTGTCTGCCCGGGCCTCTCTGCAGCCTCCTGCACCTGCTGAATGACTCAGCAGGCCCAGGACATAACACCTACTGTGGCGAGGCAACCTATTTAGTTCTTCTTGGAACTCCATGTCCTTCATTCTATTGAATACTACTTGCTTTGCTTGGTCAAAGCCTAGGGACATTAAGAATACCGAAGAGAGCCCATAAGAGCCCAGTTTATGATCTATTGCTTGCTTCCAGGGGGAGGGGAAGTTGTCAGTCAGCACTAATGGGGACAGTCCCTCTGGAAATAAATGCATTTTAAGCCAGTGAATGATCATCATCTTCCAGGCTCTTACCTGAATTTGGGGCATGCCTGTCTCAATTCTTAATTGGGCATTTGGGGTTCCTTTCCTGCGAGTGGAAAACCACCCCAAGGTATCTAAATGTTCTAACCTGTTCCAAACTATGTCCTTCTATTTTCCA
The DNA here is from genome assembly GCA_039797435.1 of Crotalus adamanteus. Taxonomy (NCBI): domain Eukaryota; kingdom Metazoa; phylum Chordata; class Lepidosauria; order Squamata; family Viperidae; genus Crotalus; species Crotalus adamanteus. The sequence continues at coordinate 45,347,096 of CM077935.1, read as the reverse complement.
GGAGTATTGGCTGGGTCTTTTAGCAAAAACTAAAATTTTTGATTTATCAAAGTTAAGGACCAACTTGTTCTGTCTGCAGTAGCCAAGTGTTGCCCTAATTGCTCTCTTCAGTCCTACAGGGGTTTGTGAAATAATGACCGCATCGTCGGCATATAGAAGAATTGGGATTTTGCGATGTGCTAGGTTGGGCGGATGCAGATCAGGGTTCTGTAAGAGATTAATCAGGGGGTTGATATAGAAGTTAAAAAGGAAGGGGGACAGGATGCAACCTTGCCGTACCCCTTTTTGTACCCTTACTGAGCCGGTTAAAGTCCCTTGAGGATTACACCTCACTTTCAAGGTGGAATTGGCGTACAATTTTTGTATGAGGAAAAGGAGGCGTTTATCGATAGTAGTGCCTTTTAATTTCTCCCATAGGGCGTTCCTAGGTATTGAGTTGAAGGCCTGCTTAAAATCAAGGAAGGCCACAAAAAGAGAGGATTTTTTAATATGTGTATTTTTGTACTAGATGGTGAAGTACTAAGATATGATCCACCATTGATCTTCCTTCTCTAAAACCGGCTTGTTCATCTTTAATTATCCCCCCCCCCCCTGAAATTAGCCAATCCTGAAGTTTATAGTTTAGGTGTTTGGCATACATTTTACTAATAACACTCAGTGTCAAGACTGCTAACATCGTATGTTCTTGCTTGCCATATATGAAGAAGCAAACCTGTTTTATTTAGCCGAGCAGCATTTCTAGAGTTAAGACAGATAGCAGTAGGTTAAGGGGTGGGAAAGTATGCAAGTCAACCATAACAATGTCTGGGCACAGTGTGGCCAAGGTCAGCTCAGCTGCACCGGGAGGGGCACCTCACGGTTCACATTAATTGGAGAATGTGATTGATGACTGTAAAATGAAGGAGTGAGTTATGCTTTGCTACAGATGCTTGGGGGAGGGAGGATTCAGTTTCTGGCTTAACTTTGTTAGTGCCGAAGCTATGCAGAATAATAAAAGATTCTTTTAGAGGAAAAAGCCTCAAAATTCTTTGAAAATCTGCTTTCTTTCGGAACCATGTCATCAAGCCAGAAACCACAAACTTTTAAATTCATTTAGGGGTCCCTTACCCCAGTCACTATCCCTAAGCTAACGGGGACAGCTGACAAAGAGAAGGGGAAGATTTTGCCATGGAAGGGAAAAAAGTGCCTGAGGCCGGCACTCCCCCAGCCGCAGCTTCTCCAGGAGGAACAGCAGCAGCAGCTTCTCCAGGAAGGGAGGGGCCAGCTACCCAGACAGTGGAGAAGAAACTCTGGCAAACTCCACAGCTGGGAGCAAGGCCAAAACTATCAGGAGAGCTGATTTGGTCGTCAGACTGGGACAAGCCAAGCAAAGGCTCCGGAAGTTTCCACACAGCCTTGCCAGCAGATGAGCGTGAGTCACGGCGAAGGGATGCTTACATATCACCTTCCTCCCAACAATGGAGAGCTGCCCGGCCATCTATTGCTGAAGACTCGGGTGAGTGGAAATACCCACCTGCAGCTTGCAGTGGGTCATTAGAATACCTAGCAGAAAGATTTGAAGAATTAGAAGTACAAAAGCGAACGAGAGCAGGTTAACGAGGCAATTATTCCCAATCCACAAACTGCCGCTCAACTTACGCCTCGCAGGGTCCCCAGGCCTGATGACCCTGGAGTGAAGAAGATAAAACGAGAGCTCCTCACTGACCAATGGTTCAAAGATAATCAAGCGTCCCTAACATGCAGAGATGGCTTGGCTTATAAAGGGGGAAAGTTATATTTGCCAAAAGCGCTCCGTCTTAATGCTCTCAACCACAGCCACGATGTAAAGCAGGCTGGACACTTTGGATATTTGAAAACCCTACACCTCACCCGCTGGCAATTCTGGTGGCCGGGGCTGAAAAAGGATGTGGAAAACTATGTAAAAAGTTGTACTGTATGTGCCACAATGAAAAGAATCCCGGGGAAAACTCCTGGGTTACTGCAACCTGTGGCAGACCCTTCTCAACCCTGGGAAGAAATAGCTATGGACTTTATAGTGGACCTACCTGAAAGTAGTGGAAATACTGTCATCTGGACTGTGATAGACCTGTTCTCGAAACAGGCTCATTTCATCGCTTGCAAAGGACTCCCATCTGCCCAACGCCTGGCCAAATTGTTCCTGAAACATATCTACCGGCTGCATGGTGCCCCTAAGCGAATAATCTCAGACAGGGGGGTGCAATTCACAGCGAAGTTTTGGAGAAATTTCCTTACCTTGATTGGATCATCTCAAGGGTTATCATCCGCTTTTCATCCAGCCACCAATGGGGCCGCTGAAGCCGCTAACAAAATGGTGGAGCAATATCTTAGGTGCTACGTTTCCTACCAACAGACGAACTGGACTGATCTCCTCCCTTTTGCGGAGGTGGCGTACAATAATTCCGTGCACAGCAGCACCGGCTACACGCCTTTCAAAGTAGCCACAGGAAAGGAGTTTAACCCAATACCTGAATATCCTCAGTTGCCCTCCGCCTCACCGACACTTGATCAATGGGTGAGAGGGTGGGAAGGAGTTTGGAAAAACACAAAAACTGCTTTAAAAAAGACTTTTGAAACCTATAAGAAGCAGGCTGATCAAAAGAGGGCTCCCCAAAGAACATTCCAAGTTGGGGAAAAGGTCTATCTGTCAACTAAATATCTACGCCTCAAATTGCCCAGCAAGAAATTGGGACCTAAATTCTTGGGGCCTTTCCCCATAGTAAAGGTCATCAACCCAGTCACAGTACAACTAAAACTCCCTAAGCTGTTAGGGAAAATTCACCCAGTTTTCCATTGTAGTTTGTTGAAGCCTTATCGGGGCTCTACTTTAAGACCTCCTCCAAAGAAGGCACCTGGACCCCTCGTAGTGGCAGGGCAGACCCACTATGAGGTGAAACGTATACTCGATTCCAGAATCTTTAGAGGGAAATTACAGTACTTAGTACAATGGAAGGGATACCCATTGTCTGAAGCCACCTGGGTGACGTCCAGGGAAGTGAAAGCTGACAGATTGGTCAAAAAGTTTCATGTTAAACACCCCAACAAACCGAAAAATAACCCTTAACCTATACTTATGTTTATATTCCAGGGTCTGTTCTTTTTGTAAGGAGGGCCGGATGTCAAGACTGCTAACATCGTATGTTCTTGCTTGCCATATATGAAGAAGCAAACCTGTTTTATTTAGCCGAGCAGCATTTCTAGAGTTAAGACAGATAGCAGTAGGTTAAGGGGTGGGAAAGTATGCAAGTCAACCATAACAATGTCTGGGCACAGTGTGGCCAAGGTCAGCTCAGCTGCACCGGGAGGGGCACCTCACAGTTCACATTAATTGGAGAATGTGATTGATGACTGTAAAATGAAGGAGTGAGTTATGCTTTGCTACAGATGCTTGGGGGAGGGAGGATTCAGTTTCTGGCTTAACTTTGTTAGTGCCGAAGCTATGCAGAATAATAAAAGATTCTTTTAGAGGAAAAAGCCTCAAAATTCTTTGAAAATCTGCTTTCTTTCGGAACCATGTCACTCAGAAGACTAATGGGTCTATAATTGCCTGGGTCATTTCTACTACCTTTTTTATAGATTGGTATGATAATTGCTAATACCTAATCTCTTGGCATATGGCCCGTTCTGTCTATAAATGTAAACAGAGATGTTAAAATTGGAGCCCACCAACTGGGATTATTTTTTATTATTTCTGGCAGGACACTGTCAGCACCAGGTGCCTTATTAGCCTTGAGGGCTCCAATCAATCGGGATATCTCGCCTGGTGTAACAGGGGGCCAGTAAGGGGTTTGGTCCAAATTAATTTGGCTCTCATTAGTTACATAGTCGGGGTCTGCATATAGCTCTCTAAAATATTCTTCCCAGGCATGAATCGGTACCTGATTAGTTGGAGGTGGGGGGATTTCCCTAATCCTCTGGTGATGTGCCAAAAAAGGGATGTATTTTTTGTGCTGACTGATGCAATTAGTCTATGCCAGTGTTTCTCAACCTTGACAATTTTAAGGCATGTGGACTTCAACTCCCAGAATTCCACAGCCAGCATTGCTGGCTGTGGAATTCTGGGAGTTGAAGTCCACATGCCTTAAAATTGTCAAGGTTGAGAAACACTGGTCTATGCCAAGACTCCTTCAGAGCCGCCCTTTTCTTTTCTTTTAGAAGAGTCTTATATTGTGCCTTCAACTGCTTTAAGCAGTGAGTGTAATCCTCAGAAGGGGCATTTTTACTTTTTCTGTATTCCTTGTTATATGTTTTTTTTAGTTGCATGCAATCCCTGTCAAACCATTTTTTATTCTTTAAAACTGGCTTTTGGGGGGTGAGCTGGTATTCTGTTCGTGAGAACCAATTTCAAATTTAAAATTAAAGTTTAAAACCCCTCCAAGTATGATCCTTCAAACTTTTTCATTTAACATAGTCTTGAAGTTTTCTGGAATTTTTGGTAAATTATTTTCTTCCATATATTGAGTCATTTACTCCCATGGAGTTTCTTCCTTAACGTACAGTTTCTCATAGTATTCTTTAATTAACTTTTTTATTGCTTCATTTTAAAATTGTAAAACAGCCTTTTTCATCTACTAAATTGTTTATCAATTTTTTCTCCTTCTGTTTTTTAAGTTTATAAGCTAACCATCTTCCTGGTTTGTTCGCATTTTCAAAAAAGTTATGCTTTGCCCTTTTAATTTGCTGTGCCAATTTTTCTGATTCTATTAAATTTAATTTATGTTTTGTTATTTCCATTTGTCTTTTCAATATTTTCTTTTGTGGGTTTATTTGTAGTTCAAGTTCTAATTTTTTAAATTCTTCTCTTAACAACTGACATTGTTGTCTCTTTTCTTTATTTTTTTTTTGCCATGTATGTTATCGCTACGACTTGAAAATATGCTTTGGCTGTATCCCATACATTTTGTAATGTTGTATCTTCTTTTTTATTTTCTTTGAAGAAAAATTCCATTTCTTTTGTTGCTAAGTCTATAAATTCTTTCTGTTTTAATATAGATTGATTCAAAGCCCATCTTAATTTTTTCTGCATTCCTTTCCACACCATTTTTAAAGGATTATGATCTGCCCAAGTACCTAATTCTATTTCAATTTCCTGCATATTCAGGTGTCATCCAAATCATATCAATTCTGGACCAAGATTTATGACTATTAGAATAAAATGTTAATTGTGATTTTCCTGGGTTCGTTTCTCTCCAAATATCTTGTAGACCAATTTCTTCTATCATGTTGAAAAAAGTCTTAGGTAATCTTTTTTTTCCTTGTTTCCCTGATTTACTGCTTTTATAGTCTAATGTCCTGTCTACTATTGCATTGAAATCCCCAATTAAGCATATATTTTGATATTCCATTTTTACTATTTTTCTGTGAAGGTTTTTATAAAATTCTTCTTGTTTGTTATTTGGTGCATATATTGCTATCAAAAGTATCTGTTTTTGATTTAAAAATATTTCTACCATTAATATTCTTCCTTCTTCATCTGCATAAATCATTTTGGAATCTACTGTCTCTTTAACGTATATAACTACTACTCTTTTGTTTGTTGAGCTGATGTGTAATAAAGTTTTCCAAGTTTTGAATTTTCCAAAAATTTATGATGTTCTTTTATGTATGTCTCTTGCAAACAAATTATATCAATGTTTAATTTCTATAGTTGTTTGAAAATTCTTTTTCTTTTTGATGGGGAATTCAATCCATTTATACTCACTGAAAAAATTCCATTTTCCTTCTCCATTTTGATTTACTTATATTTAGGTCTTGTTGATCTTGTAATTCTCTGCTCTTTTACTGTTCCCTCATCTTCTTGATTCATCTTCTCTTTTTCTTCTTCCACCTGTATAATTGTTTCATCTATTGTTTATTCTGTCTGTTCCTGGCTTTTTCCATCCTCTTGTTGATATTGTGTTCTTTCTCCCAGAAATGCTCTATATCTTTCATCAAAATCCTCTGCCTTCCACATTGAATCCAATCGATATCTTGTATTATTCCAATTGATTAAAATCCCTTCTGGCATCAGCCATCTAAAATTTACTTCTTTTGCAATAAGCTTTGTAGTCAAGAAATGATATTGTCTTCGAGTATCCCTTATTCTCTTGGGAATCTGTTTCAGCACTACTATTTCTTTATCTTTATATTGTAATGGATCATCTCTAACTCTTCTTAATATCTCATCCCTTGTTGTTTTCTTCATAAATCGTACGTGGACTTCTCTGGGCAATTTGTGTTTCCTTGCGTAACTTGAATTCATTCTAAATATTTCATCCACTTTTTGCTGCATCTCCGATCTTTCAATTTCTAGGACCTCTGCTAATAGATTAATAATCACTTCTGCTATATTTTCCTCTTTATCTTCGGGTATGTTCTGGAATCTCAAATAGTGTACAGCTTTCTCCATTTCCAAAGCAGTGACCGCTCCTTCTAAGTTTTGATTTGCTTGTTCTAATCTTTCATTCTCTGTCATTAGTGCTTCATTTTTTTTCCCCAGTATCTTCTGATTGATCTTCCACCTTCTGAATTCTTTGTTCATTTTTAAGAATCATTTGTTGGTGAACCTCAAATTGTGTCTTTATGTTGAGCATTTGTTTAGCTTATCAAGATTGCTTTATGTTTCCTGGTGATTCTTCTGCATCATTTCTTGCATTAGTTGTAGAGTCACGTGCATTTCTTTTTGGAGATTGTTTGCCTTCTCTCATTGTAACATTGCTTCAATAGATCCCTGACTTGCTGCACTAGATGTTCCAGAAGAGGGTGCAAAAGCAGGGGGATTTTTTGTAATTTTAGTGAGGTTTGGTGCACTCATTGTTCAATCAGGTAAATTTTGTAAATCCACAGGGAGAAGACAAAAGAGAGAGAGAGAGAGAGAAACAAGACAACTGCTTTAGACTATAATCCAACTTTAAAAAAAGAAAATCCCACTACTTTAGGCTATAATCCAACTTTAAAAAGAGCCAACTGTTTTAGGCTATAATCCAACTTTAAAAAGGAGCCAACTGTTTTAGGCTATAATCCAAATTTAAAAGGGAGCCAACTGCTTTAGGCTGTAATCCAAGTTTTTAAAAAAGCCAACTGCTTTAAACTGTAATCCAGCAAAACAAAACAAAACACCAACTGCATAAATCTAATCCAGATATTTCTGTCAGTTCAAAGATATTGAAAAAAAGAAAAAGAAAAAGAAAAAAAAACCCTGTCTCTAAATAGTTTCTATAATAGTTATGTCTAGAATTAAAAGATGTAGTTAAAAAAAATCTTTGTTTTTTTCTTTGTAGAATCACAGAATGTTCTTTGTTTAGCACAGGTGTTGTTTCAAGGTCATCACTCTTCTGATTCTTTCTGTATTATTGTAGTATCTTCCTTCACCACTAGATGTCCTCATTAATTGTAATGTCTCTATCCAGTAATAAAACTTTTATTTAAAATGCTCTTTCACAACAAAGTAAAAAAATCTTCCCAAATCAAAAAAGTTAGCCAACAAAAGATTACCATTTTTTTTCAATCAGTCTCAAATCTTTTCTACATATTTTTTATATTCCTTAATTTTGTTCCCCCATTTCAGATTTCTCGCTGCTTTTAACTCTCTTCTTCCCAAGTCTTCCTGGGGTTTTTACTTTTAAAAATTATCCAATTCAGGGATTTATATTTTAAAAATCCATAGGGAAGAGAAATAAAGAACAATCTCACCCAGATCAAACACGTTGTTGACAGTCAGCTGTTCAGCGGTGCTGCCGCAGCTCTTCGCTTCTTCCCCGGCTGTCTATGGCTTGAGCTGTCTGCGTATTTGCTGGCAGCCTTTCTCCCACCTGTTTAAAGAGTTTCCTTGGTCCGTTTGGGCCAACCACCATTGGCTCCAAACTCCCAAGGTTTCCCTTCCTCCTCGTTGCCTCTCCAGGGTGACTTTCCAACCTCTCTGGGTCTCCAGATGAAGCAAAATCGGACTAGGAAACTGGAGCTCCGGTTTCTTTCATCCGTGTCGTCATGACACCCGGGGTGAACTTCTGCTTCATTGTTCTTCAGATGACAATCTGGCAGATGTAATGACCAAGCCATTGGTGGAGTACACCATGGAAAGAGTATTCAATTATTTGGTTTTATGTCTATTCCAGTCATAAAGGAAGGAGTGTCACTGTATAAGAAATTTTATGAACTGGAATGGCCATAGCAACAAACCAGCCAATGAGAATTGTTTTTGATTAAGACACAGTATTGGCTGTGTGAGGCATGTGATCCAGCCTAGGTCTGGGTGTCTTAGTCTTCTCTGTGTTGTTTTTTCTGATCTCCAAGTTAAGAGTTGTTGATGTTCCCCAGAGCTGAATGAAACTGTATGTATCATGTTTATATATATTTTATAGATAGTTTTTCTAAACTATGCCTCCTCCTCATATTGAATGTGTGCTTATGTTGGGGGCTTATTTTTGCGCTGGAAAGCTGTAAACTCTAACAAACAGATGTTATAGATGATGTTTTACTATTTAACACTGAGTATGAAACATCCATTTTATTTTATTTTATCTTTATAAGTAGCCTTTATAGATTTATCCAACCAACTGTCCATTCCTCAATCTCCCCTAAGCAGATATAAGTAAAGTTCAATTTTTTCTGTCCAATAAGAAATATATCCTTTCTGTCCAGGGAGAAAACAGAATCATTGAGGGTTGTTTAACAGCCAAAATTTATAATCCAAAGTGTTCCATATATTTCTTCTACAAAAAAAAAATATAAATCCACAATACAGTTCTGGAAGTCAGTATTTATGTTCAAAATTCAGACAAGCGAAGTTTAAAATGTTTATCATCTCTGCCACATAGATAAGCAGCCCCCAGGCCTGTTCCTTCCCCCCCCCCCAACTGTAATTTTCAATAATATAATAGTTCCAAGGACAGTCAAAACCTTACCTAGTTTTGGGCTTCAAGCCAGATTTCTTTTAGGCATAAATAAGTTGTAGTGCCGTAATTCACCACTAGATGTCAGCAATGCCACTTTCCAGTTTTTAGATCCAAAACTTATATTGTTAAACTTTTCAAGTCTTTTTCTTTAGAAAAAATAAAAATAAAAAGGTCTTAAAAACACTTTTAGTCCCCAAATTTTCAAGCTGTAAGTATATTTTAGTTCCAGATAAGTCTTATAGGTTCGCCAGTATCCTCAAGTATTAATTTGCCACTTTTCTTTTCTGAGGGAGTGGGGCAGAAATTCCCTTTCCCTCTTTCATTGTGGGGAGTGCTTTGGGCAGCTTTTCAGGAAGAGGTCTCAAAATCATCAAGAAAGAATCAGGTCTTTACATTGCTGTAAAGTTGCTTGGTAGTGCTTGTTGACTTCTGTAGTCCGCAGCTTAGGGCTGGCTACATGAATGCAGCCAGTCTTTCCCCCCACCGGTTTGGAGGGCTTCTTTGGATCAAATGGGGGGGGGCTGCCACCCCACCGCGATCAATGAGTTTTCTCTCTTTGCTTACTGCCTCTACGGGGCAACTATTGACCCTTTCCAGGGTCCCCCAGCAGGGCGAAACGAGATGCGAAAGGTGGAGCCTGTCTTCTTGCGTCTACATTGCTGCAAGATCCCAACCTGAAGCTCAAGGTTCCTGTAACTTTAACTTGGTGGTGCAGTGGTTAGAATGCAGTACTGCAGGCTAACTCACTGCTCACCCCAGGAGTTTGATTCTGAGTGGCTCAAGGTTGACTCAGCCTTCCATCCTTCCAAGATCAGTAAAATGAGGACCCAGATTGTTGGTGGCAATATGCTAACATTGTAAACCTCTTAGAGAGATCTGTAAAGCACTATGATGTAAGGATGCTAAGAAAAAGACTCAGGCATTTCTTGAGCAGAGGTTTGAAGCTGCAGGACACAGCTTGACAAACTCTGAGTTTATTGCTTCTTATATACTTTTTACATACATAGACTTTTCCATTAAATGCTGACATTTTACATTCATAAGTTTAACCTTTAGATGCTGACATAAAGTTTCGTTATTGGAAAATTCCTTCATATAAGCAACTATTTTCTAGTAACATATTACCTGTTCAGAGACCAGGTAAAAACAAATACAGGTAGATCAAAAGGAGAAAGAATTGACAAAGACAGGAAGAGATAAGGGGGAACTTAAGCATATTATTTATTTAGGTAGGTAAGGTATTAAGTCAAAAGGGGATGACCTTTTGGCTGGTTCATTGGGACAAAGGTTATCAAAAAGGTTATGAGGTTTCTGGGGGGGGGGAGCATGGCAGTTTGCTGCGCATGCTTTTTCCCCCACATCTCACTCTTCTCTATTTTATTAGTGAAGACATTATCCTAAGCGGGAGTAGTTAGCGGGTCTTAGTTTAGTATGGAAGATTGCAAGACATCTTATTAAGTAAAGAGAAAAGACATTGAAATAAACAACAACAGCTGATAAGGATAGCAACTATTATAATGAGATATTGAACAATCTTTCCAAGAAGGCCAATGGGAAGCCATGACCATACAGCACTCCACCAATTTCCTAAGGTATCAATTTTTAAATCAGAAGCCAAGTTATGTAAAACATTAATTTGCTTTTGAATAATGCCAGATTGATCAGAAAGATTGAAACAACACATTCCTTCGAGTACTTCACATCTTAGATGTTGCCAGAGCAACAGATAATCAGTTGCAGCACGATTTTGTAAAATAGCTTTACGAAGTTCTATTAGCTCTTGATTAATAGCAGGTAAAGCTAGGGAGGTCGCATTAATGGTCTTTGCTAAATTACATGCAAGAGCATTTAAATTTACATGAGCTTGGACAGCAAGTGCTGGTAGGCAGTAGTGTTTTGAAAAGAAATATTTAGCTGGTTCAAAGTTATTAAGACTTTATTGACTTGACGAGTTATCCATGCCAAATTAGGTACCCTTGATCCCTCCTTTTTTATTTTTTTGTGAAGGCAGTCCTTAAAGGACCGATGCATATGTGAAAAACAAAGGATAGCTGCTGTAAAGTTAAAAACAAAGCCATAAGATTGGGGTTGATCCTGGGCATGATGTAAGCACCTGGAAAATTAAAAATAAGTTGGCACACATAATGAGAATCACAGATTAAGTTAAAAGTCTGTTGAGAAAAGGTGTGGAAAGCTAAAATAGCAGCAGAAGAGATAAGTTATTCTGAAAATAAAATTGAAAATCAAATTTTGGGATAGAAAGAACAATATTAATTAAATCAGTCCCATTTCAAGGACAAGCTCGATTGTGTCCTAAGGTTATTTCAGCAACAGCCTGGATAAAAGATAAAACATTTTGGGATGGGATAAGTAAAGCCATTCAATACAATATACTTTTTGCACTTCTAACACAGCTAATACTCCTGTAAATAGCTTACTAGTAAGAAATATCAAAAGTGTTAAGTGACAATTCCTATGTGGAATTCTGTCCACAAATTGAGTACTCGAGTACTTAATTTGCGCAACTGTGGTAAATGCTGCAAGTGGAACTACAATAAGATTTCCAGGTTGTTTTCCTTTGGTCAATAAGTTAAATTCCAAGTTAATCAAAGATGGAAACAAATTTCTATTAAGTAGGTTAAACATTTACAAAACTTAAGTAAAACAATTCAGAGTCATTTCTTTCAGTTGATAGATAAAAATTTTTCCAGCTGAAACTGCAAGAGTGGGGATTAAATTTCATCTCCATTCACAAACTGGAATTCTAAGCAGAGAGAGGAAAAAAAGTTTAAAATGAACATTTCCCCCCCCCCCCTTCTTTCTTTCTGTCTCTCTTGCTCTTTTTTTTTTTTTAATTGAAAATTTTTATAAATTTTTACAAAAAAAACAAAGTAACAATACAAAAACGAAAAACAACCTATACAAAAAAACTAAACATGACATAACAAAACTCCCCTTCCCCAACCCCCCCAAAACACCCACCCCCTTCCCCCCCCCCTGAGCTTCCCAGAGCAGAATATAGGCTTAATTAAAAAAGAATTAGAAAAGTTATATATATATATAAAAAAAAGAAAATATAACACTGAGATATATGTATATGTATATAAAAATAAAAATAAAAGTTATGAAAAAGCTATGTAATATTTTTTATATCCAATTTAAATTGTATAAATTTTATCCATTTATCCCAAACAGCAAGAAATTTCTCTTGCGTTTGTTCCTTTAAAAAAGCCGAAATCTTTGCCATTTCCGCCAAATAAGACACTTTAAGGAACCATTCCTGCATTGTAGGCAAAGATTCCTTCTTCCAGTATTGTCCTACTAACAGCCTTGCGGCTGTAATCAAATTTAACATCAATATAACCTCCTTTGTATCACAATCAGTAACTATGCCTAGCAAAAATAATTGTGGAGTAAATTTTACCCTCCTTCTAAAAATTCTCTGAATATTCCACCATATCTTAATCCAGAAGGCTTTTATCTCTCTGCACGACCACCAAATGTGATAATAGGTAGCATCCAAACAACCACATCTCCAACATTTAGGCTGTAAGTCAGGGTACATGAAAGACATTTTTTGTGCATCAAGGTGCCATCTATAAAACATTTTATAAAAATTCTCCCTTAAATTCTGTGCTTGTGTAAATTTGACATTTCTCACCCAAATGGTTTCCCAGGTATCCAATGGAACTGGTTCACCAAAGTTCTGCGCCCATCTAATCATACAATCTTTGATTAATTCCGTTTCTGAGTCCAATTCAACTAGAACCCCATAAATTCTCTTAATATGAGTTTGTCTTTGATCCTTCACTTGCTTAATAAAATTTTCATCTTCTCTAAGAAAACCCACCTTACAATCCACCTTCCATCTATCTGCTAATTGTCTGTATTGAAACCAAGAATAAATATTATTTTCTTGTGCTAACTCTTCCCGTGATTTTAACTGCCAATTTTGTCCATCCCATCTGAGTAGCTGTCTGTAAGACACCATATCCATTTTAACACCCCTTTTTATTCCTTCTATCGCATGCCAAGGTATAGCCCATAATGGTACTTTAAAATCACTTTTATAATATTTTCTCCAAATCCTAAGTAAGGAAATTCTTATAATGTGAGATTTGAAAGCCCAATCCACTTTTTTATTGAATATTAAATAGGCATGCCACCCAAAAAGTAAATCCCATCCCTCTAGATGGAGTATCTCAAGATTTGTCAAATTTACCCAGTCACTAATTAATGTTAAAACCACCGCATCATAGTATAATTTCAAATTCGGTACCTTGAGTCCACCTCTCTCACGGAAGTCTTGCATGATTTTAAACTTAACCCTTGGCTTTTTCCCTGCCCAAATGAATTTATTGAAGCCTTTCTGCCATTCACTTAAATTAATCTCATTCTTCAAAATCGGTAACGTTTGGAACAAAAAAAGAAACTTGGGTAGAATATTCATTTTTATCACTGCAATTCTTCCCATGAGAGATAATTGCAACTTCTCCCAATTCTTTAAGTCCTTCTGTACACTAGCCCACAACCTTTCATAGTTATTTTTAAATAATTTTGCATTAGAAACAGATAACATCACCCCCAAATATTTTACCTTATTAACAATTTCAAAACCCGTCAAGTTGGCCAGAGTTTGCTTCTCCTGAGTAGTCATATTTTTAGGTAAGATTTTAGTCTTATTAACATTAATCTTAAAACCCGAAACCAAACCATAATAATGGATCAACTGTAGTAACTTTACTGCAGAATGGGTAGGTTGCGACAAAGTAACCACCAAGTCGTCCGCAAAAGCTCTTAACTTGTATTCTTTTTTGTTAACTTGTATTTCTTTAATTTCCTGCGACTCTCGAATTTTGATCAACAGTATTTCCAGTGTTAAAACAAACAACAACGGTGATAATGGACATCCCTGCCTAGTACCTTTCTCTATTGTAAAAACCTCTGACAAACCTCCATTGACAATAAGTTGTGCCATTTGTTTTTGATATATTACCGTGAGAGCTTGTAATATCTTTTCACCAAAGTTCATCTCTTCAATTACTCTTAGCATAAAATGCCAATTCAGTTGATCAAAAGCTTTTTCAGCATCTAAAAATATCAGCCCTGCGGGGACTTGGTTGTTCTTGTCTAAATATTCTAATAAGTTAATTTGTCTAACATTATTTTTCATGTACCTACCAGTTATAAACCCAGATTGGTCTTTATGCACAAGATGATGCACAACCCTCATAAGCCTACTTACTAGGATTTTAACAAATATCTTATAGTCAACATTTAAAAGAGATATAGGTCTATAATTCTTTGGTAAAGTAAGATCTTAATCCTCCTTTGGAATCAAAGATATGAAAGCACTACGCCATGAGGGAGGAATCTCTGAGCCCTGTAAGATATCATTAAAAAGATCACCTAATGGTTGGATCATCTCCTCCATTAAAGCTTTATAATAAACAGCTGTCAGTCCATCCGTACCCGGTGCTTTCCCTGATTTCAATTGTTTAATTGCTATCATAATTTCCTCTTTAGTAATTAAGCCATTAATTTCATGTTTCTGATCCTCTGTCAATTTGGGAAAACTAGCCTCGCTTAAGTATTTGTTTATATCTAAGATTTGCACATTAGTAGATTTGTATAGTTTTTGATAATAGTCTAAAAAAGATTTCTTGATCAATTCCTTCTGAAAAACTAATTTACCCTTATAATTTATTTTATCTATTATTCTCTGTCTCTGTTTCTTTCTTAATTGATAGGCCAACCATCTCCCTGGTTTATTGGTATTACAAAATGTATTTTGTTTCATAAACAATAAGTTAGTTGCAGCTTGGTCCGCCAGCAACATATTAAATTGTGTTCTTAACAACTTTATAGATTCTTTAATGCTTTCATCTGAAGGATTTAAAATCAAGGACTTTTCTTTTAATTTGATTTCATCTTCCAATTCTTTACGTTTCTGAGTCTGCTTTTGCTTATGAAAGTTATTCATTTTTATCAAGATCCCACGCATAAATGCTTTACCTGCATCCCATACCATTGACATTGAAGTCCCCTTATACATATTTAAAGCAAAATAATCCTTTAAACACTCCTTTAACTTTTGAACATTCTTTTCTTGTCTGAATAAGTTTTCATTCACCCTCCAGGATCTTCTCTCCTCTTTTTCTTGAATCAGCTCCATCCAAACTGGACTATGATCCGTCAACGATCTAGGGAAAATCTTTACATTCTTTACTCTATTATATAAGTCCGTTGTAATAAAAAAAAAGTCAATTCTTGAAAAGGATTGGTGTCTATCTGAAAAAAAGGTAAAGTCTCTCTCCCCTTGATTACATTCCCGCCAATAATCCCTTAATTCCCAATCCTCCTTCATGTCAAAAAAAGCTTTAGGTAGTTTTGCCTATTTAAAAAGAGGGGAAGAACCTTTCTTATCCCTTTGTATATCTAAGACACCATTCCAATCACCCATTAATACCACGGATCTATAGTCCAGCAAAGTTATTTTTTGATGTAACAATCTATAAAATTGTTCCTGTTGCTGATTTGGTGCATATAATCCCACTATAAGTATTTTCTTACCATATAAACCAAGTTCAATCATCACATATCTTCCTTGGGGATCTGATTCTACCAGACAAGCTGGTAAATTTTGCTTCACATAAATAACCACTCCCCCCTTTTTCCCAGGAGCAGAAGATACAAAATGAGATCCCAGACGGGCGTTAACTAAATACTTCTGATCTTTAAGTAAAATATGAGTTTCCTGTAAGCAAATAACATCATTGTTATGTTGCTTTAAATAGTAAAAAATTTTCCTTCTTTTCTGTGGGGAATTCAAACCGTTAACATTCCAGGTCAGAAACTTTGCCATCTCCCTTATCCAGGAGCCTGGAGAAGACTCCCTGGAGATCTGCCATTGCTGCATGTGTTGCAGAACTCTTGGGTCTTGCTCCTCCCACCGGCAATGAAACACTTTCAGAAGAAGATTCTTTAGTCTCTCTCTTGCGTTGCTCCTTCTCCTTACGTCTATATGCTGCACGGGTCATCCTCTGCTCTTTAACCTCTGTTTGACGTTGCCATTCAGCTTGCAGCATCCCAGCGGAGACCAGACTAATGCTTCAGATTGCTGTTCCAACTCTTTGCCACTCAAAGGTTTCTGAACAGATGAAGCTGAGCCTGCACCCAGTCCCGTGTTGTAGAACTCTTTAGCTTTATCAACCGTATTCAACCTGTAACGCATCCCCGCATGGCTCAGAACAATACCCGTCGGGATCTCCCATCTAAATGGCATCAATCTGGCTTTAAGCTCATTAACTAGGAAAGCAAAATCTTTCCCGTTTCTTAAAATTTTTAATGGGATTTCCTTTAAAATGATGATATCTTGGGCAGCAATCTGGAATCTCTTATTATAAAAAGCTTGTATAATTTCATTGCGCAGAGACTTCTTTGTAAAATAAATCACAACATCTCTAGGCAAATTCTTCTGCTTCGCAATCCAAGAGTTAACTCTGTAAATTTTTTCCACTTCTCTGCGTAATTCTCCTTTATCCATATTCATAGCAACAGCTAAATCAGTAAGCACCATCTCCATCAGGTCTTGATTCATGTCTTCCTTAAGACCCCTGATCCTCAGGGCATACTCCATCTCTCTGTACTGAGACATAAGGATATCTTCTTGTGAAATCTCCATCTTCCTTTCCATATCTTGGAATTTATCCTCAAAAGAGTCAACTTTGTCTGCCACTTCCTCCACTCTCGAGTCCAGCTTCACCACCACCGTAGCCAAGCCTGATACAGCTGCAACTATATCTTGCCGCAAGATGGTATTATTGTCTTCTAATGAAACCTTCATCCCACTTAACTCTTCTTTAATTTCAGATTTAATCTGTGTGACAAGTTGCTTCATTTCATCTCTGATTTGGGATACAACATCTCCCATTATACCTTTAATCTCTTGTGCTGACAGACCTGGCAAAGGAGGGGAGGGTGGTGACTGGGTCGGTGGTGCATGTTTGGGTTATTGTTGTGGTTGTTGTGCAATTAGAGTTGTAGGAGAGGAAACCACCTTAGGTGTTATAGAAGGCGGCTGTCTCTTTGAAGCCATTTTATGAAACACAGTTCTCTCTTCCCTTCTCCCCCCCCAAAAAAAGGGGAGGAGGGAAACAAAATTTTAAAAAAGGCAAAAATACTGTAATCCTTAAAAGTCCGAAAAAGAAAAGGGAAAAAAATCAAAAGAGAAATCCAAAACCAGGAACAAAGAGATCAGAAACAGTCATTTAAGTCCAGTACTTTAAGAACAAAGAGACAAAAAAAAAAAAAAAAAAAAACTCCGACACTTTCAAAACGCCATCTTATTTTCTCTCTCCATGCCAGCAAGAAAGAACAAAGGAAAGATAACCAAAACTAACTAAAAGAAAGAAATAAAACACTAGACTAAAAAAGAATCCTTTAAACCGCTCTGTCCGCTTCAAAAGTTACTCACCAAGACACTGTAATCGCGGAGATAGAGGCGGCGGTTTCTTTTGCTTCCAAAGAAGCAAAAACAGCTGGGAGGCGGAGATCAGCAGGAGCTCCGAGGGAACACTCCTTCCACCCCCTCTAGGAATAAATCCAGAGGGGGTTCAGGGGTTCTACCTCTACTCCTGCGTTCTCTACCCCTTCCCTTTGCCCGGGAAGGGGATTCCAAACCGCGGGCCAGCTGATACGCGCTGTGCTCCGCGGTTCTGACACCTTCCCAGCTGGATGGCTACTAAGTAGCCGCCATCGCCGTCGCCCCGTACCGGAAGCTCCTGTCTCTCTTGCTCTTAAAGCAACACAGCCAGTTGAAAAAAAAAAAGACAGGAAAATTTTTTTGTTACAAACTTCTCACCACTAAAAAATAGTTTTCTCTCCTTCACATGCATTTTCTTTTTGATAACAAAAACTGGAGTGTTCCATGGACTAGTGGAAGGGGCAATGTGTTTGGCCTGTAATTGTTCTTGAACAAGAATTTTTAAGGCCTGTAATTTGTACAAAGGAAGAAACCATTGTTCCACCCAAACAGGTGTAGTAGTTAACCAAGTTAAGGGTAAGGCAAACATTTTATTCATTGAAGGTGACGGTAGTCCCCCATTTACTAAGCAAGTCTCGTCCCCATAAGTTGACATGAATGTCAAGAATGAAAGGACGAAGTTGAACAGTTACAGTAGAATTAGGAAGACTTGCAGAAAGAAATTGTGTACTTTGTTGTGCACCTTGTCGCCCTCCTACACCCCAAACGCTAGGGCATGGGTCAGTGGGCCAAGATGCAGTCTTTAGCTGAAATTACTGAAACATCAGCCCCTGTATCAATTATGCCCTCAAAAGGCTTACCCTGAAAAAAGACTGTCTGACGGGGTCACTGGGTGGTGATTGGGGTGGTTAATGCAATTACAATGGGATCCGTGGAACCAAACCCGCCGTCCCCTCGATCCCTATCACGACCCCCTGCAGGGACAAAATAGGGCAAATGGAGTAATTGTGCAGGACTAGTATTGCTTGGCAAAGTCTGTGGCATGTTAGTCCATAATTTAATAAAGATGACACCTGTATAGTCAGAATCAATTACTCCAGGTATTACAAAAATTCCCTTTTTTCCCATGCTAGATCGAGGCAAAATTAATCCAACATATCCAGAAGGGAGAGGTCCAGAAAGTTGTGAAGGAACTACTTGTACTTCTCCTGGAAATTTGAAACACACTTCTTGTTGGATAGTTAAATCTATCCCAGCACTCCCTCTAGTGGCAGCAGGGCTATTGTTAATTGTTGATGGAATTACTGAAGGGTCTCTGTTTGGACCAGGGCCAGAGACTGGCCCGCTTTGAAGTTACCCGACTGGCATTCATCAGCCCAATGAAATCCCTTATTACACTTAGGGCATTTTGTTTTTGGACACCTCCCAGCCATATTTTTAAATGATCGGAAGGCATACATTCCTCCCCCAGGATTTCTGCATTCCTGTTTAAAGTGTCCAATTTTACCACAATTATAACATTTCCCCTGAGGTTTTGTAAGAGCTGCAGCTAAGAGATTAGTTTGAAAAGAAACAGTCCCTATATCCTGACATGCTTTTATCATTTCTGCTAAATCTGGTTTTGCTCCCAATCCAATGATGGCCCGTTTACATTCAGTGGTGGCATTTTCTTTAGCCAATTTCATAAGCAATTCAGCTTGGGCATCAGGATTATCAATCTGTTGTCTCAAGGCATCTTGCAGACGGTTAATAAAATCTGCATATGGTTCATTTGCCTTTTGACGAATATTTGAAAATGCTTGAGATGGTTTCCCAGTTATAGGAACTTTTCCAAAAGTTTTGTAAGCACATTCAGAGGATATTTGAAGAGTAGCTATAGGCAAAACAATTTGTGCATCCACTGGAGTGTAATCACCAGAGCCATATAACTGCTCTGGGAGGTAAGCACCCCCAGAAGTTGCAGCTCTTAATGCACATTGATGTCTAAACTCACTATTCCATACCACATACTGAGCTGGTGTTAATAACATACGAATTGTTGTTTTCCAATCTTCTGGTACCAAAACTTGATTCCTCATTGTTACTTCTAACAAACCTTGCACATATGAACTGTTTAACCCAGTATGTCTTATACCCTTACGCAATTTTGTTAAGATTGCATAAGAAAGTGGTCGATATTCAACCACTGGGGCTCCATTCGCATCTACCTGCCCAGTCAAATGTACAGGACAAACTGAGAGCATATCTGCTGTTTCCTGCATATCTCCCTCTCCTTTCACCATCTGATTTTCTAATACATGGCGAATGGAAACATAAGATCTAGAATTCTTTTGCTCTGAAGGTGTCACATCCATCGTGGAAGATACAGGAGCTGATGGAACTGAAACTTTTTCATGATCAAAACCTGGAGAGGGAGTAGAATTTAATTGTACTGCATCAGCCCCATAAAGATGCTAAGAAAAAGACTCAGGCATTTCTTGAGCAGAGGTTTGAAGCTGCAGGACACAGCTTGACAAACTCTGAGTTTATTGCTTCTTATATACTTTTTACATACATAGGCTTTTCCATTAAATGCTGACATTTTACATTCATAAGTTTAACCTTTAGATGCTGACATAAAGTTTCGTTATTGGAAAATTCCTTCATATAAGCAACTATTTTCTAGTAACATATTACCTGTTCAGAGACCAGGTAAAAACAAATACAGGTAGATCAAAAGGAGAAAGAACTGACAAAGACAGAAAGAGATAAGGGGAAACTTAAGCATATTATTTATTTAGGTAGGTAAGGTATTAAGTCAAAAGGGGATGACCTTTTGGCTGGTTCATTGGGACAAAGGGTATCAAAAAGGTTATGAGGTTTGTGGGGGGGAAAGCATGGCAGTTTGCTGTGCGTGCTTTTTCCCCCACACTATGAAGCTGTATATAAGTCTAAGTGCTATTGCTATTGCTATTCTATCATTTCATCTCTGTTAGTGAGAATTAAGTCCAGTATGGCTGACCATCTAGTTCCCTTCTCTATCTTTTGGGAGACAAAGTTGTCTACTAGGTATTTCAGGGACCTGTTTGATCTTCCACTAGGTGCAGAGTTTGTCTCCCAGTTGATGTCAGGGTAGTTAAAGTCCCCCATTACTATTGTGGTGTGCTTCCTGCACACTGTAGCTAACTGCAAATAGTTCATCTATTTCCTCCATTTGGTTGGGTGGTCTGTAACATATATCTGTGACAATGTCATTCCCTTTTCCTTTCAAATTAACCCAAATGTATTTGAAACAGTTTTCATCATTGTTCTGCTGTAATTCTGTAGAGATGTAGTTATTTCTTATTTATCCACCTCCTTTATTAGGTCTGTTTCTTTTAAACAATTTAAATCCCTCTAGCTATATATTCTATTCATGGGTTTCATCCCACCAAGTTTCCATAATGGCAACAATATCATGTCTGCCCTCATGTACTTGGATCTCTAGTTCACCCTGTTTATTCCTCATACTTTGTGCATTGGTGTATAGGCATAACCAAAACCTTCCGCTTTACACCACTCCTTTAACCACACACTGAACTCATCTATACACTGGCCTTTTCCTTTTTGCTCCTTATATACAGGTAAAACCTCTGAAAAAGTAAGAGTACAGCCTATCCTGCTAAGTTTCTGCCTCAAGTGCTGGAAATCCTTCTGCTCAGAAAGTACATCCTTTTTGGACGGGTCTAGGACCGTTAGGCTCCCACCATTGGCCATGCCCACTTTGCCTCCAGCCACTTGCCTCAGCCCATTCCCAGCCAGCTTTCCTCCTCTGCTGGCCCTTCCCCGGCTATTCTCCCTGGGCAGTGGGCCCCTGCCCCTCCTCCCCTCACCCTTCGGCCTGGCCCATTTGCCCAGAGAGTAATGGTGAAAGCCCTGATAGTCTCTGGCTGCACCAGATGCCTGGTCAGCTTGCAGACGGTTTGCAACCTGGGGCTGTGGGTGCAGAAGCTGTGCCAGCCCTTGAAGTTTGAGCAAGTCGATGGTTCTGTGATAGGAGGATTGCCTGCCTCCTACCTAACTGAGACAGTGCTCCTGAAGTTAGGTGATCATAAAGAGACCATTTGGTTCATGGTGGCACCAAAGATGGCTGAGGCCATGGTATTGGGGCTAGCCTGGTTAGCAAAGTGGCATCCCACCATGCATTGGGGAAAGGGCAGGAGAAGTGTGGTGATGGCAAAGATGGGTCCTATCCCTTTGGGTGAAAAATGCCCCCAAGCTGAACATCAAGGGGGACAAGGAAAAAGCCCAAGAGCACAAAGGGGGTGTCAGAATGAGCGTCAGAAGTCCAGCCATCCCTAAAGAATACTAGGATTTAGCGGAGGTGTTCAGTGAGAAAGAATGTGATGCCTCCCCCCCCCCCCCCCATCATCCCATGGACTCTGCAATTGAAATCTTGCCTGGAGTGAAACTTCCCAAAGCAAAAATATAATAATAATAGTAGTAAAGTTGGAAGGGACCTTGGAGGTCATCTAGTCCAACCCCCTGCTCAGGCAGGAAACCCTACACCATTTCGGACAAATGGCTGTCCAGTCTCTTCTTAAAAACTTTCAGTGTTAGAGCATTTACTGCTTCTGGAGGCAGGCTGTTCCACTGATTAATTGTTCTCACTGTCAGGAAGTTTCTCCTTAGTTCTAGGTTGCTTCTCTCCTTGATTAGTTTCCACCCGTTGCTTCTTGTCCTGCCTTCAGGTGCTTTGGAAAATAGCTTAATTCCCTCTTCTTTATGGCAGCCCCTGAGATATTGGAATACTGCTATCATGTCCCTCCTTGTCCTTCTCTTTGTTAAACTAGACATACCCAATTCTAGCAACTGTTCCTTATATGTTTTAGCCCCCAGTCCCCTAATCTTCTTTGTTGCTCTTCTCTGTACTCTTTCTAGAGTCTCAACATCTTTTTTACATCGTGGTGACCAAAACTGGATGCAGTATTCCAAGTGTGGCCTTACCAAGGCATACTCAATGACTCCAAAAGACATGAAGGAGCTGAGAGATTACATTGAGAAGAATCTAGCTAGGGGTTTCATCCAGGATGCTAAATACACAGTGGCAGCCCCAGTGCTGTTTAAGGAGAAGAAAGATGGCTCACTGAGATTGTGCATCGATTTCCATGGGATAAATGGCATGTGTGTGGAGAATATGTACCCCCTGCCCCTCATGAAGGACATGCTGGGCTACCTAGCTAGGGGGAAGGTGTTTACTAAGTTGGACTTGAGGGAGGCGTATTACCGGGTGAGGATCAAGGAAGGTGATGAATGGAAGACAACCTTTAACTGCCTACTAGGTTTCTACCAGTTTAAGGTGATGCCTTCTGGACTACAAGGAGCCCCTGCTGTGTTTATGCAATTAACAAAGTGCTGCATGAGCACCGATACAAAGGGGCCCTAGTGTATTTAGATAACATCCTCATCTATTCTGAGACGATGGAAGAGCACGTGAAGTTAGTGTGGCAGGTGTTGAGAAAACCTTTGAATGCTAAGCTATATGCTAAGTTGTCAAAATGTGAGTTTCACAAGACCAGTTTGGACTATCTAGGCCAGGAGTGTCAAACTGCCGGCCTGCGGGCTGGTTTCATCATACTGAAGCCACACCCACCCCATTGCCGGCAATGCAAAAAGAGTCGCAATACATCACAACACGTCACGTGACATGGCGAGTTTGACACCTGTGATCTAGGCTATAGAGCAGGCATGTCAAACTCGCGAAGTCACATGACGTCGCACAACGTATCGGAACTTTTTCTCCATTGCCGGCAATGGGGTGGGTGTGGTTTTGGGATGACACGTCCGGCCCACGGGCCGGCAGTTTGACACCTCTTCTATAGAGTGTCTTGCGAGGGAGTGGAGATGGACCTGGGAAAAGTGACGTCCATCCTGGAATGGCAAGTTCCCCTAACCCATAAGCAGTTGCAAAGCTTTCTAGGGTTTGCAAATTTCTACCGCCAGTTTATCCCATCCTTCGCAAAAATAGCCTTGCCGATCATAGAGCTTTTGAAAATAGGCCCAGGGGGAGGGAGACCTCAACCCAGCCAGCCATTGAATTGGACAATGGAATGCCAAATGTCATCTGAAAAGCTTAAGAGACTGTTCACTGCAGAGCCTGTCCTAAAGCACCCTAACCCTGAGGAGCTGTTTGTAATTCAAGCAGATGTCAGTGATGTTGCGGTGGGGGCGGTGCTACTTCAAAAGAACAGAGAGGGACATTTGCAGCTGTGCGCTTACACTTCTTGAAGGCTAAACGAAACTGAGAGGTGATGGGCAGTATGGGAAAAGGAAGCCTTTGGTGTACGGTGGGCACTACTGATGTGGAGACAATTCCCAGAGGGGAGTAAAATCCCCTTCGAAGTTTGGACTGATCATAAGAACCTAGAGGCACTGATTACTCCCCGAAAACTCTGTCCTAAACAAGTTCAGTGGGCTCAATACTTCAATCAGTTTGACTTTGTTTTGAAATACATCCCGGGGGGGGGGACTTCCTAGCTGATGCGCTGTCCCACCTACCTCAATACAAAAGTACTCAGGAAGAAGTGGTGAACCCTATTAAACCCACAAGGCAGTTGGTGGCTCAAGTAGCCACCAAGCAGCAGGAAAGTAGGAAGACTCCCGCTCCCTGGTGATGCTTTTGCGCAGCAGATGAAGCAGGAACTGCAAACAGATGCATGGTTCAGAGTCCACGAAGGACAGATAACATTGAGGGAGGAGTTGGCCTGGAAGGGGAGCAAACTGTATGTTCCTGACAGCCTATGACTACAAGTTCTACAGAGAAGCCACGATTCTAAGCAAGCCGGCCACTTTGGATTCTTAAAGACCTTGCACTTGACTAAACAACAATTCTGGTGGCCGGAGATGAAGAAGGACATAGAAAGTTATGTGAAAAGCTGTGCCATGTGTGCGGCCATCAAGCGCAGACCAGGGAAGAGTCTGGGATTGCTGCAGCAAGTGGCTGACCCAACCCGGACTTAGGAAGAGATAGCCATGGACTTTATAGTCGAGCTTCCAGAGAGTGGAGGAAATACAGTGATATGGACAATGGTGGACCTGTTCCAGGTTCCCATTAGCCCAGAGACTGGCCAGGATTTTCCTGCAAAATATTTACCAGCTGCACGGAGTGCCTAAATACATAATCTCACACTGAGGGGTCCAATTTATTGCCAAGTTTTGGCATGAATTTGTGAACCTGATAGGGTCCTCCCAAGGTCTTAGTACGAATGGGGCCGCAGAATGAACCAATGCAACGGTGGAACAGTACCTGCATTGTTATGACAACTACCAGCAATCTAATTGGGCAGAGCTCCTGTCATTCACTGAAGTGGTGTACAACAATGCTGTACACAGTAGCATGGGTCTTACACCATTCACAATACTGTAGCTACAGGAGTGGAGTTCGTGCCAACACCAGAATGCACAAGAGAGACCCCCTCATCAGTGACATTGACTGATTGGGTAGACTCCCTAAAAGGCACTTGGGATAATGTGAGGAAAGCACTAGCCAAAGCAACAGAGAATCAGAAGAAACAGGCAGATAAGAAGAGAGCTCCCCAGGGAACATTCCATGTGGGGGCTAAAATGTATATGTCAATGCTGCAAATACTGTATATTCTTGCTTTGACAATATGCAAAACTGTCTGGTATTTACTGGGTTAATACATAGCTTAGAGTGGAGGGGTAAAAAGCCCGGGAAAGAAAGAGGAAGTAAATTTTTGACCTTCACACTAATTGGATAATGTGATTTGTGACTGCAAGATAAGGGAGGGGTTTAGCAAGAAAAGTTTGATGCCAACAAGAGGAAGTCAGATTCTGGCATCAAAACATCCATGATGGTGACCGGCAATTTGTAGCTCTGTAATAAAGACTTTAGGAAACATGCCTGAAAGTTCTTTGAAGTGCTTCATTAGTCAGAACCTCAACATCATGCCAGAATCCAACATTCTTTTCAAATGACCTGCGGTCCCGAACTCCATCAGCTGCCTCTACGCTTGAGAGGAGCTGGCCAAGATTCAGGGAAAATCTCATTATGGAGAAAGAAAGATTGCCTGAGCCCAGCCCCGTGGCTGCAACAGTTTCCCCGGGGGGGGGGGGGGAAGCGACAGCCAGCAAGCCGGGGGAGAGAGGAATTTGGCAGATTTCCCAGCTGAGAGCGAAGACTTCAAAAGCAGAATGGACAGATAACACAGTTATGGGTGAGTTGTTGGAAAGATTTCAAAACTTAGAAATGAAAACCAGAAATCAGTTCCTACAAAGTGAAACTTACAGCCCTTCTATTACAAATGTTCCTGCCATGGACTCCAGCCCTGAGAGAGAGAATCCCAGTCTGAATCCTCTGCAGCAAGGGGGAAATTGGGTTTCCCAGCAGGTGGCTGATCCATGTCCTCTGAACTTACCACAGCTAATAGGGGCCTTGCAATGCCTTGGGGTGGTACAGAAGCCAGGAGATCAGCAGCTGTTGGGAGAACAGCCACAGCAAGTAGGTTTGCCACAGCCCCCAAATGTGCAACCCCTGGGCATAAATCTGCAGCCAGGTTGGGGCCTACAGAAACTGGTGGGGCCACAGGAGCAGTGGGGAGCCCAGCAGGAAGCCTGTCAGACCCTGCCTTCACCGGCCAGAGACCCCAACCCTGAAGAGAGGGTGAGTTCCAGTCTGAGGCATCTGCAGCAATGGGTAGATGGGTTTCCCTAGCAGATGAATGATCAGCAGCAGCAGAGGGCATCACCACCCCCTGCAGTCCAGCAACAGAGAAGACCACTACAACCCCCACTTGTGCAGCCACCATTGGGAGGCCTACAGCAGCAGGGGGCACCATCCAACCCCGCTGGCCAGCAGCAGAGGGCCCAGCAGCCGTGGAACCAGCCCCAGTGGGGGCCACAGCAGCCTGTGTTCTCACCACCCTTCAATGCAACCTTTGATGGGGACCCAGAGAAGCTGATTTTTTTCCTCAACCAAGTGTGTTCTCACTTGAAACGCTGGGCCTATCTGTACCTGGAACCAGGGGCCATGGTCGATGTTATTGCGTCCAACCTAGAGGGAGAAGCATCTGAATGGCTGAACAATTTATATAGCGAGCAAGCCCCCGAATTGGAAGATCCCCACCGCTTTCTTTTAAGTCTGAGAGAACGATTTGAGGACCCATCCATTGGCCTCAAAGCAGCAGGGCAAATTCACAAAATAAAACAAGCCGGGAGGCCTGCCCTGGAGTACGTGCGAGAATTCCGCAAGATAGCAGGTCGAATAGAGGAGTGGCCTGAGCAGTCCCTCGTCCATTACTTCATCGAGGGATTAGATAAGCACCTCTCTCAGGCCTGCATCTATCGAGAAGTACCTGATCGGCTGCAGGAGTGGTACCAGACAGCCGTGAAGCTAGATGTTAAGCTCTCTCGCTATAAGAAGCCTCCTCCACATGAACCTGAGCAGCAACCAGAGCTACCTGGACAGCAATCACCCCCACGAAAGCCTTCAACTACTGCAAGGGCTGAGAGACCCAGGCCACCTACACGCCCTTCCTTCGAGTGTTTCCGGTGTGGACAAGGAGGACACCGAGCAGCCACCTGTCCAGTCTCCTACCCTCGACTGCAGAGCAAGCCAGGAATGGCAATGCAAAAGAAACCTGCTCAGCGGCTAATGAGAGAAAAATCCAATCGACTCACGCAAGAATTGGTTGCCCAGATTACATCCCCCACACAGGAAGATGCCGGGACTCCAAGTGGACCCACCCCTGCTCTACCCTCCTTTGACAGCGACGATGAAGGAGAAAACGACCCAATGGTGAGTCGACAAATCCTTCCTTTTTCAGTGGCCGCCAAACTTATAATCCCTAAGTCTGGGGCACAATTAGACTTGAACGTACTAATTGATTCGGGATGCACCCGCTGCATTATTAGTCTGGCGTTTGCCATGAAAATGGGCATAAGGGCAAAACAGCTTTCCAAACCGGTGAGATTTGGGCAAGCCGATGGCTCCCTGATGGGAGGGACTCTTATCACACAATTAACTGAGCCTTTACGCCTAGAAATAGGTGCCCACTGGGAGTTTATTCGTTTCCTGGTGGCTCCAAAAATGACCGAGGCGGTGATCCTAGGACTAGCCTGGTTGGACAAATGGAAGCCGTTTATCTGGTGGGAGAAAGGAATGAGAATTGTGAGACTACCTATAGGGCCTGATCCCCCCATTGATTCAACAGATGTTACTGGGCATCTTAGGCCACCCAATGAGCGAGCGTACATGGCCGCCTCACTGACTCCAGGCGAACCAGTCATCCCCAAAGAATACTTGGACCTGGCGGAGGTGTTCAGTGAAAAAGGATGTGATGCCCTACCCCCTCACAGACCCAATGACTGCTCCATCGAACTGGTGCCAGGAGCCAAACTCCCACATCCGAGGATGTATGCTATGTCCCCCCTCGAATTGGAGGAGATGCAGCGATATGTGAACAAAAACCTAGCGAGGGGGTTTATTAAATGGGCCAAATCTTCCGTGGGAGCCCCTGTGTTGTTCAAAGAGAAAAAAGATGGGTCTCTTCGTCTCTGCGTAGACTACAAGGGACTCAACGCTGTAAGTGTGGAAAATAAATACCCCCTCCCCCTCCTGAAGGATTTATTGACCCATCTGGCTAAGGGGAGTGTCTTCACTAAGTTAGACCTAAGAGAGGCATACTACCGGGTGAGAATAAAAGAGGGAGACGAGTGGAAAACTGCCTTCAACTGTCCTATGGGGAGCTATCAGTTCAAAGTCATGCCATTTGGACTACAGGGGGCCCCAGCTGTATTTATGCAGTTGATTAATGAGGTTCTACATGATCACTTGTACAAAGGGGTTTTGGTGTATCTTGATGATATCCTGATATACAGCACGAATATGACTGATCACATAAAGCTAGTGAGAGAAGTGTTAAAGAAACTATTGAATGCCAAGCTTTATGTCAAATTGTCAAAATGTGAATTTCACCAGACCCGACTAGACTATCTTGGCTACCGAATTTCCAATGAGGGTATTGAAATGGATCCAGCCAAGGTGAAAACTATAATCAAATGGCAGCCCCCAAGGACTCGCAAACAGCTCCAGAGCTTTCTGGGTTTTGCCAACTTTTATCGTCAATTCATCCCTTCTTTTGCCGAGATTGCCCTACCTGTTACAGAACTACTCAAAACAGGCAAAGGAGGAGGGAAGCCACGACCGGGCCAACCACTAGCATGGACAATGAGCTGTCAAACAGCTTTTGAGAATTTAAAGAGACTATTTGCTGCTGAACCGGTTCTAAAGCACCCCTGCCCAGGGGAACCCTTTGTGATTCAAGCTGATGCCAGTGATGTGGCAGTTGGAGCTGTGTTACTGCAAAAGAACAAAAATGGGATCCTGCAACCCTGCGCCTACACCTCTAAAAAATTTACTGAGAGCGAGCGGAGATGGGCAATCTGGGAGAAAGAGGCCTTCGCGATTAGATGGGTGCTATTAAACTGGCAACACTATCTGGAAGGGGGCAAAGTGACTTTTGAGGTATGGACAGATCACAAAAACCTAGAAGCACTGAAAACTCCCCGCAAATTGTCACCAAAGCAAGTACGGTGGGCACAGTACTTTAACCGCTTCAACTTCACTCTAAAGTACATACCAGGAGGAAAGAACTTCCTAGCTGATGCGCTATCCTAGTTACCCCAGTAGAAAAGCGAACAAGAGCAGGTTAACGAGGTGATTATTCCAAATCCACAAACTGTCTCTCAACTTACACCTCGCAGGGTCCCCAATCCTGATGACCCTGGAGCAAAGAAAATAAAACGAGAGCTCCTCACCAATCAATGGTTCAAAGATAATCAAGCGTCCCTAACATGCTTGGCTTACAAAGGGGGGAAGCTATATTTTCCAGAAGTGCTCCGTCTTAATGCTCTCAAACACAGCCACAATGTAAAGCAGGCTGGACACTTTGGATATTTGAAAACCCTACACCTCACCCACTGGCAATTCTGGTGGCCGGGGCTGAAAAAGGATGTGGAAAACTATGTAAAAAGTTGTACTGTATGTGCCACAATGAAAAGAATCCCGGGGAATACCCCTGGGTTACTGCAACCCGTGGCAGACCCTTCTCAACCATGGGAAGAAATAGCTATGGACTTTATCGTAGACCTACCTGAAAGTAGTGGAAATACTGTCATCTGGACTGTAATAGACCTGTTCTCGAAGCAGGCTCATTTCATCACCTGCAAAGGACTCCCATCTGCCCAATGACTGGCCAAATTGTTCCTGAAACATATCTACCGGCTGCATGGCGCCCCTAAGTGAATAATTTCAGACAGGGGGGTGCCATTCACAGCAAAGTTTTGGAGAAATTTCCTTACATTGATTGGATCATCTCAGGGGTTATCATCTGTTTTTCATCTGGCCACCAATGGGGCTGCAGAAGCTGCTAACAAAATGGTGGAGCAATATCTTAGATGCTACGTTTCTTACCAACAGACGAACTGGACTGATCTCCTCCCTTTTGCTTAGGTGGCGTACAATAATTCTGTGCACAGCAGCACTGGCTACATGCCTTTCAAAGTAGCCACAGGGAAAGAATTTAACCCAATACCTGAATATCCTCAGTTGCCCTCCGCTTCCCAGACACTTGATCAGTGGGTGAGAGGGTGGGAAGAAGTTTGGAAAAACACAAAAACCGCTTTAAAAAAGACTTTTGAAACCTATAAAAAGCAGGCTGATAAAAAGAGGGCTCCTCCAAGAACATTCCAAGTTGGGGAAAAGGTCTATCTGTCAACTAAATATCTACACCTCAAATTGCCCAGCAAGAAATTGGGACCAAAATTCCTGGGGCCTTTCCCCATATTAAAGATCATCAACCCGGTCACAGTAAAACTAAAACTCCCTAGACGTTTAGGGAAAATTCACCCAGTTTTCCACTGTAGCTTGTTGAAGCCTTATCGGGGCTCCACTTTAAGACCTCCCCCAAAGAAAGCACCTGGGCCCCTCATAGTTGCAGGGCAGACCCACTATGAAGTAAAACGTATTCTTGATTCTAGAATTTTTAAAGGGAAATTGCAGTACCTAATCCAATGGAAGGGATACCCGTTGTCTGAAGCCACCTGGGTGAAATCCAGTGAAGTGAAAGCTGACAGATTGGTCAAAAGGTTTCATATGAAACACCCCAACAAACCGAAAGATAACCCTTAACATATGCTTTTGTTTACTTTACAGGATCTGTCCTTCTTGTAAGGGGGGCCAGATGTCAATGCTGCAAATACTGTATATTCTTGCTTTGACAATATGCAAAACTGTCTGGTATTTACTGGGTTAATACATAGCTTAGAGTGGGAGGGGTTAAAAGCCCGGGAAAGAAAGAGGAAGTAAATTTTTGACCTTCACACTAATTGGATAATGTGATTTGTGACTGCAAGATAAGGGAGGGGTTTAGCAAGAAAAGTTTGATGCCAACAAGAGGAAGTCAGATTCTGGCATCAAAACGTCCATGATGGTGACTGGCAATTTGTAGCTCTGTAATAAAGGCTTTAGGAAACATGCCTGAAAGTTCTTTGAAGTGCTTCATTAGTCGGAACCTTGACAGTATCTGTCTACTAAATATTTAAAACTGAGAATTCTCTGCAAGAAGCTAAGTCCCAAGTACATAGGGCCTTTTCCAATCGTGAACATTATTAACCCAATGATGGTAGAGTTGAAGCTGTCCAGAATATTGGGTAAAGTGCACCCAGTATTCCATTGTAGTTTTCTGAAGACGGCTAAGGGGTCTAGGCTTAGGCCAGTTGAAAACGAACTTCCCAGACCAATAATAGTGGAGGGTGAGAGGCATTATGAGGTTAAGCGGATCCTAGACTCTAGGATCCATAAGGGAAGACTACAGTATCTAGTACACTGGAGGGGTTACCCAGTAGAAGAAGCAACATGGGTTAAACCTCACAACATCAGAGCAGAGTGGTTGATCAATACGTTTCATGCAGAGTACCCACAGAAGCCAGGGGCTTCCAAAGTAGGGGGATGAGGAAGAGGTATGTTTATTGTGTTCCATGTTCCTTCCAGTTTTTAGGAGGGTCCACATGTCAAGTTTCGAAGCACAGTCTTGCTGGTGTGAAAAATATTGCTTCTCAACTTGCCAACAAACCTCAGGTGAGGGAAGGGATTGGAATGTGAGCTGCGAAGATGAAGAGGCCAGACCATGAGATTCAAGGACATTCTACCAAGCATCTGGGTAGACTCGAAGATGCTTTATCATAACAATATTTTCCTGCTTGATTGGGCAAAGTGACCTGACCAAGAGGGAGGAGGAAGAATTCTATGCTTTTGCTATGGGGATGTGGGTGGGGTCTGGCCAGAGCTGGTTTTGCTTTCATAATGTGCCGAATTGGTGCACTCAGTAAAGTTTTACATTAAGAGATTGGAATGTCTTGAATATGTTTGTTGGTTGGGTTCATCAGTTGGAACCATGACACCAACTGCTTGTCTGTGCACAGTTAAAATGGGAAGGATGAGAAGGATGACAGTTTTCCTCCCTCCCCTACCATAGCACATTCAAGTTCATCTCAGCATCAAGCCTGATCATTAGTTAAATAGGGCATGTGGTACTTAGATCATTTTAATTCATAGTGTCTTTCTTCCTTTCTGTATCCCAAGTGTCTCAGTTCACTTCATTCGGGATATAGGTAAGGTAAGTTGGCTTTCAGGTTATTTTAGATGAGAGATCCTAGTTTTCACAGAATAACATAAGTGTGTCTGGGGTAAAATTCAGATTTCAGTTGAGGCATACTGGTCAAAAAGTGCCAACTGCTGGTCAGAGGACTGTGACTTGAAGAAAAGTTGTAAAGCATTTTGAATGAATACAAGTCATCCTGTTAGTTGACTAGAATGGATAAGTGGAAATGAGATGACAGCATACAGAAAAGGTGATTCAGCCATTAAGAGACCCAAGTAAGAATGATTATTGCTTGGCATTTGGTTAGAAAAGGGTTAGCTAGTTTGAATATGGCCAAAAAATGAATCTAAAAGCAGTGTTTCACCGACTGTGATGAAAGATTGAGAGAATTAATGAAGGGTCTTTGAATGATGAAATGTTTTGAATGCAAGACCGACTGCTTATTGCAGGGGTGGGCAATTAATTTTCCCAAGGGGCCACATGAGAAACTGGGACTGTTGTGAAGGGCTGCCGCCCTGCCACTGTTGCCCCACCTGCTGCTGCCTCTGCCACAGGCAGGGACAGCCAAAGGGAAGGATGTGGCCCACGGGCCATTGAAAGGAGAACTTCAGAAAAATGGACATGGAAGAAAACAACAGAAAGAAAACTGCAAGTTCTGCATGAAAAAGAAGTAATAGTCTATTAATTTATCTCCCAACAGAATGAATGGCAAACAAATCTCAAGAACATTATGCTGAAACTTTTTGTAACTGATTGAGAATTATGTTACAAAGTACTATGGAAATACGTGGACTCGTACTATTCAGATGCAAAGATAGAAGGTTATGAAGAAGTACTGAGAACTGTGTTGATACAGTGGATATAAAAAGTCTACTCACCCGTTAAAATGCCAGGTTTTTGAGATGTAAAAAAATCAGACCAAGATAAATCACTTCAGAAATGTTTCCACCTTTAATACAACATATACTGTAAGCTGTACAATTCAACTGAAAAAAACCTGAAATCTTTCAGGGGGAAAAATAACAATAAAAAACTTACAATAACGTGGTTGCACAAAGAAGCACACCCTTAAACTAATACTTTGTTGAAGCACCTTTTGATTTTATGACAGCATTCAGTCTTTAGGGCTAGGAGCCTATTAGCTCTTCCTTGCAAAAGTGCTCCAAATCTGTCCAATTGAAAGGGCATCTCTCCTTTGTACAGCCCTCTTCAGCTCACCCCACAGATTTTCAATTGGATTCAGGTCCAGGCTCTGGCTGGGCCATTCCAAAACTTTCTTCTTCTTCTGGTGAACAGATTCTTATGTTGATTTGGAGGTATGTTTGGGGTCATTGTCTTGTTGAAAGGTGAAATTTCCCTTCATCTTCAGCACTTTAGCAGAGGCCTGAAGGTTTTGTGCCAAAATTGACTGATATTTGGAACTGTTCATAATACCCTGCACCTTGACTAAAGCCCCAGTTCATCCTACCCACAGCCGAGACATATGAAGAATATAAGAGGTTGTTGTCACATGTAGTACATAACCAGTACTTGCCAGAAATTGCTGCAGCTCCTTTAATGTTGCTGTAGGCCTCTTAGCAGCCTCTTAGATCAGTTTTCTTGTTTATTCATCAATTTTAGAGGGGCATCCACTTCTTGGTAATGTCACTATTATGCCATATTTTCTCCACTTGTTGATGACTGACTTCACTGTGTTCCATGGTATATCCAATGCCTTGGAAATTGTTTTGTACCCTTCTCCTGACTGATACTGTCCAACAACCATGGCTTTGTCAGTGTGTAAGAATTTATGAACTGGAATAGCCATAGCAACGAACAGCCAATGAGAACTGTTTTTGATTAAGACACAGTATTGGCTGTGTGAGGCATGTGATCCAGCCTAGGTCTGGGCATGTCTTAGTCCAGGGCTTTTCAACCTTTTTACCAATTGTACCACTTTTAGGATATGGCAATATTCGAGTACCACCTAGCAAGGTGTCAAAAACTAGATGACAAAAAAAAACCTGTTCAAAGTTGCAATTGCACTGAAATGACTTATGACCATTTTTCACACTTATGACCATTGCAGCATGCCCAGGGTCATGTGATTTATATTTGGATGCTTGGCAACTGATTCATATTTATGATGGTCACAGTGTCCCAGGGTCATGTGATCCCCTTTTGCAACCTTTTGACAAGCAAAGTCAATGGCAGGGCTGCTGGTGGCCAAGTGCTAAGGTGGGACTTCCCTCCCTCCCTCCCTCCTTCCCTCCCTCCCTCTTTCTCATGCCCACCTCCTTCTGAAGGAAGAATTTGACCCCCCCCCCATTTTCTCTCTTCCATATATTCATCAAACAAGGAAAAGCCTCCAGAGACAGAAAAGACAAACTGCTGAGTGAACTAGCTTAAAAAAGAACATTTCCCTTTAAGAATTAGCTACTGGCTAGAAAGGAAAGTTAAGGAGGCAGCCAGCACTTAAGGAAGAAAAAAAAATGTAAGTACTGGCTGCTGGCTAAGGCAGCCTCCCCAAATGGCTCCATTCATAAGTAAAGGAATGCTACAGGCAAAATCCATTCAGGAGAAAAATACTTCAAAATCCCTTGCAGCAAAACTTACAGCTAACAATAGCAGAGCAATAGAAGCTAACAGGAGACATCAGCCATCAGCCAAATAGAAATTGCCAAACACTCCTTAAGAACACAAAGCCCACATTGCACCAATCCCAGAGCTTCAAAGTCACAAAAGCACATAAGAATCCTTCCACTCTCCATCTCCTTCCCTCCTCTGTGCCTCACCTCCAGCCATTGCTGCCTTTTTTCATTCCTCTTGGAGGGCAACCCCTCCCCCACTGCATTTCTTGCCTGTTTGCTGCTGCCAGCACAGGTGGCTGCCACAGCAGTTGTAGATCGGCTCATGGCTGGCCTGCTTGATCTCCTCTCTCCCCATCCTCCTCCTCCTCCTCCTTCTTCTTTCCCTTTGGTGCAGCTAGAGCTGACTCTGCCTCTGCCCAAGGCTACTGCTCAACCCCGACTGCTCTTTAGAAGGCCAGATCCTGAAGCTGAAACTCAAGTACTTTGGCCACCTAATGAGAAGGAAGGATTCACTGTGAGTAAAATTAAAAGCAGACGGAGCTGATCAGGAGGATCAGAATTGTGAGAAATTTGGGACTTTAACTCAGGAAATAAGTAAAGTATCTTCTCCACCTATTATTTTAACAAAAGGAAGAAGAGAAAAATGGCAGAGGAATGCTGTTTCTTTCTTTGAAAGGACATCGTTAAGAAAGACTTTCACTTTCACTTGGCAACAAAGTTTAAACAAAGTAACGGATTTTGGTTACTTATTTAAAGAATAAGCCTTTTTTTCTTATTTGAGGGGGATTTGTTTTTACTGTCCCCTCTTTTCATCTTTTGTAACTGTTGGTTTTATAAGAGAAGTGGTTTTAAATGGTTTGAAAATGGCTTCTAAGCACCCTGGAATTTCTGCTCTTCTTAAAGGCTCAATTTCCTCTCCGGTAATTCAGACTGTACAGCAATCCAAGCCTAAGTCTCCCCCACCCTCTCCCCCACCACCGGCATTCACACTCAAAGACTTACAGGATGCTTTGGAGAAAACAGCACGACAGATTAAAAAAGAGACAGCAGAGCTTTTTGAAGAGAAAAACAGGGAGATGAGAGAAGATATAGTGCTGGCTCTCCAAGGGTTAGCAGCTCATGTAGAACGTCTGGATGAGCGTGTGGATGATGTGGTGGGAAATGTTGAAAGGTTAGAAGATAGAGTTGAAAAAGTTGAAAATAATGTTGATACAACACAGAATGAAATTATTATGTCACAATATAGAGACATGGAATATGCTTTGCGAATAAGAGGGCTGAAGGAGAATTTGCAAGAGAATTTGCAAGAAGAAATTGCAGCAGACTTAGCTCTTATTTTGGGATGTGATCCTGAAGAAATTTTGAGAGAGATAGAAAAAATTTTTACGGTTAATTCATGGATTGCGAGACAGAGAAATTTACCAAGAGATGTGGTGATTTATTTTTCCAGAAGATCACTTCGTAATGAAATTATACAGGCTTTTTATAAGCAGAGATTTCAAATTGCAGCTCAAGATGTTATAATTTTAAAAGAAATACCTCCAAAAATTCTTAGAAAAAGAAAGGACTTTGCTTTTTTGTCTGAGGAGCTTAAAAAATGACAGGTTCAGTTCAGATGGGATTTACCTGTTGGAATAGTGGTGAACTATGTTGGGACACGTTATAGACTTAATACAATTTTTAAAGCAAGAGATTTTTATGCTTCCGTCCTGAAGGCAGGCACACCACCATATCCACGATCTAAGAGAACTGAAGAAAAGCTTGAAGAACAGCTGGCTGAAGGAGCAATGTCATTAGTCCCAAGAGATTTGCAGGTTGAATCTATGCAACAGTGTTTGGAGATAAAAGATGATCCAAAGGAACAGAGAATGACTCGTGCAGCTCTTAGACGTAAGGAAAAAGAACAACAAAAAGTGGATGTTGGATCTACAACATATTCAACTACCTCAGAGCCAGTGGGAGGAACAAGACCTAAGAGATCATCGACAGCAGATTTACAAGCAGTGTTCCGGAGGCTTCAGGCCACTAAAGATGGCAAAGTTTCTGACATGGAATGTTAATGGTTTGAATTCACCACAGAAAAGAAAGAAAGTATTTCACTATTTGAAACAACATAAGAATGATGTTGTATGTTTGCAAGAGACTCATATTACTTCAAAGGACCAAAAGTATTTGATTAACTCCCGGCTGTGATTACATTTTATAGCCTCTGCTCCGCAGAAAAAAGGAGGAGTAGTTATCTATGTGAGGAAAGATTTATCGCCGAAATTAATTGATTCTGACTCACAAGGAAGATATGTTATTATTGATTTATTGTTAAATGGTAAGAGATGTCTTATTATTGGATTATACACCCCTAATCAACAACAAAAACAGTTTTACAAGTTGATACATCAGAAATTAACTCAACTGGATTATAAATCTGTTATTATGATGGGTGACTGGAATGGTGTTTTAGATTGAAGTAAAGATAAGAAGGGTTCTTTTAAATCTCCTAATCATGCTAAACTACCCAAAGCTTTTTTTGACTTGAAGGGCGATTTGGAACTTAGAGACATTTGGCGAGAACGGAATATTGAAGAAAGAGACTTCACTTTTTTTTCGGACAGGAATCAATCATATTCCAGAATTGATTTTTTCTTAATTACTAATGATTTTTTTCTAGGGTTAAGAATGCTAAGATTTTCCCTAGAGTATTGTTTGACCATAGTCCTGTATGGTTGGAGTTATTTGTTGAAGATGGGAATAGAAGGACTTGGAGATTGAATGAAAATTTATTTAGATATGAGGGGAATTCACAGAAATGTAGAGAATATTTGAAGGAATTTTTTCTTTTGAATATGTATAAGGGTACTTCGATGCCAATGGTTTGGGATGCTAGTAAAGCATATATGAGAGGGGTTTTGATTCATATGAATAATGCGCATAGGTGTAAACAGATGCAAAAATGTAAAGAGTTGGAAGAAGAGATTAAACTCAAAGAGAAGGCTCTTATTTTAAATCCACTGGATAATAGTTTAAAGGTTTCTATAACTATGCTTAGGGAGCAATTTAATATGTTAATGGCTGACCAGATTGCAATTAATTTGCGGTATATGAAACATAATACGTTTTGTAATGCAAATAAACCTGGTAGGTGGTTGGCTTACCAATTACAAAAGAAACAGAAGTCAAGGATTATAGAGAAAATAGATTATAAAGGTAAAGAGGTATATCAACAGAATTTGATTAAAAGGAGCTTTTTAGATTTTTATTCAAAGTTACATGCTAGTGAAAGTATACAAGTTTCAGATATAGAAAAGTACTTACAGGCAGCACACTTTCCTAGACTTTCTAATGACCAACGAGATGAGATGAATTGTTTAATTACTTCTGATGAAATTATTTGGGCAATTAAACAATTAAAGGTTGGTAAGGCTCCTGGTACAGATGGATTAACAGCAATTTATTATAAAATGTTATCTGAAGAAATGATAGAACCACTGAAGGAACTTTTTAATAGTATTTTGTTGGGAGCAGAGGTACCTCCATCTTGGAGAAGGGCTTTCATATCATTGATCCCAAAGGAGGATCAAGATTTGACCCAGCCTAAGAATTATAGACCTATATCTCTTTTGAATACAGATTACAAGATTTTCTCAAAAATACTGGCAAATAGATTAATGCAAGTTTTGAAGCAACTGATCCATAGTGATCAATCTGGATTTATAACTGGAAGATACATGAAATATAATGTAAGACAAATTGTTAACCTAATTGAGTATTTGGATAAGAATAATCAAATCCCGGCGGCTTTGATATTTTTGGATGCTGAAAAAGCTTTTGATCAGTTAAATTGGCAATTTTTATTGAGAGTTGTAGAGAAAATGAATTTTGGGGATAAATTTTTGTATGCTCTTAAGGCTATATACCAACAGCAATCAGCACAAATTATAATTAATGGAGGATTAACAGAAGCACTTAAAATTGAAAAGAGTACTAGACAAGGATGTCCACTATCCCCATTGTTATTTGTTTTAACAATGGAGATTATATTAATTAAAATTCGTGAATCAACTACAATAAAGGGAATAAAAATAAAACAGAATGATTATAGGTTGAGAGCTTTTGCCCATGATTTGGTTGTGACATTATCTCAACCAACAGATTTGGTAAGGGATTTGGTGGAAATCATAACCTAGTATGGGAAAGTTTCTGGTTTTAGGGTAAATAACAATAAGACTAAAATACTTTCGAAAAATATGTCTATGAAGGAAAAGGATATGTTAGCTCAGGGGTCAGCAACCTGCAACAGTGAAAGAGCCACTTGGATCCATTTCCCTCACAAAAAAAAAACAAAAAGTGGGAGCCGCAAAATGTGCGCGCGCATGTGCGCGCATGTGCATGCGCACAGAACACAGGCCTTGATTAAAGAGTGGAGCTTAAGGCAAGACGTGCGCCAGCCCTGCCCCCCATCCAGCTCTGGTATGAACGGCTCTGCAGTCCTGGCTTCTCCTCCCTTCAGAAAAGACTGCTCTCCCCCCGCCCCGCGCTCTCCCTCTCTGGGACTTTCTTCTTGCTGCCTTTTGGCGCGAAGGTTCCAAGAAAGTGGAGGAAGAGGCCGACGGGGAGAAAGAGCTGCTGCGGTGAATCTTCCAAGGCAGCAGCAGACGGCCGCTCGGGCTCGCCTATCTCAGCCTGCTGCGGGAGGCTGGAGTTGAGGCTTCTGGCTTGCTCTGGGAGGGGTGCTTGGAAAAGAGAGGATGGGAAGCGGAAAGTGGGAGAAAAGACGTCTTCCAGCTCTCTGGGGTTCTTTTAGTGGGAGAGCGAGGAAGCAGCAGTTCTGCTCTGTGGGAGGTGGGAGCAGACAGCCTCTCCTTCAAACTTTGCCAAGTGACTCCAGGAGCGAAGCGAGCTCCAAGTCCTCAGAATGTCAACTTTGCGAAAGAGGGAGGCGATGGTGGGATTAAAATAAAACAGGGGGAGGTTGAGGAAACCCAGCAGATGCTTACATCAGAGGGCCAGCAAGAAAGGCAGATCAGGGAGAGGAAGAAAGCTTTCGGGGCTTGTGCATAGACATAGCTGACTCTTTCTCGTCTCCTGCCCTTGCTGCATCTCCTGTGGAGATGCATTTGCAGCTCTCTGTGTCTCTGCCACTCAAAGCCATCCTGCAGCTCGATCCTTGAAGCAATTTCAATCAGCCCCTTCATTGCCAAGAGTCCCCATGGAAGTCAATGGAGGTCCGCGGCGACTCGAAAAGCCAGCCGCAGCACCTCCAAGTCCATTGATTTTACTGGCTCAGCGGCCTGGGGACGGGCAAGAACCGATGCCCTCACTGCCCGCTGGGCCTGCCGCCCGGCCCAGGGAGACGCAACGCCGGCTCAGCGGTCTGGGGACGGCCAAAAACCAATGCCCCTGCTGGCCGCCAGTGCCGCCCAGCCTGGGAAGACGCGAGGCCAGCTCAGCGGCCCAGGGACGGCCAGAAACCAATGTCCCCGCCGCCTGCCGCCCAGCCTGGGAAGACACGAGGCCAGCTCAGCAGCTCGGGGACAGCTACAAACAAATGCCCCCGCTGCCTGCCACCCGGCCCAGGAAGATGCGACGCTGGCTCAGCGGCCCGGGGACGGCCAAAAACCAATGCCCCTGCCGGCTGCCACTGCCGGCCACCCCGGGGAGACGTGAGGCCAGCTCAGCAGCCCGGGGACAGCTACAAACCAATGTCCCCACCACCTGCCGCCCGGCCCGGGAAGACACAAGGCCGGCTCAGTGGCCCTGGGACGGCTACAAACCAATGACCCTGCCGGCCGCCACTGCCGCCCAGCCCGGGGAGATGCGAGGCTGGCTCAGCGGCCCGGGGAGGGGCAGGAACCAATGCCCCCACCGGCCGCTGCCCCCACCAGGCCTACCGCCCGGCCTGGGGAGGGGCAGGAACCAATGCCCCTGCCGGCCACCAGCCCCACCAGGCCTGCCGCCCAGCCTGGGTAGACACCTCCGCCTGGTGCAGGTAAGTCCCCTCCCTCCTCCCCACTCACCCTCCATCTCCGACTCTGCTGCTGCTTGGCCAACCAGGGCCACGGCTTGCGGGAGGGCTGGCCCATTCAACGGAGGCTCTGCTGGGCCGCTCCCAGCATGGATCCTGGGGCTTCCCCGTGTGGCTCTCTGGCCACATGCACCTCGGACCGGGCCAGCCCTGGAAAGGCCCTTCCTGGCCACCCTTCTCCCAGGGGGCAGGGCACCCGGCTGCAGGGCCAATCAGGAGCTCTGCGAGGGGGCGAATCTGCATGAGAGAGAGAGAGAGAGAAGGGAAGCACAAGTGCCTCTCTGTCTCTCTCTGTCTCTGAAAATGGCGGAGGACGCTCCGGAGCCGCAGGAGGTGGCTCAAAGAGCCGCATGCGGCTCCGGGGCCGCGGGTTGCCGACCCGTGTGTTAGCTAAATTAACAGGTTTTGAAATAGTGAAAAAGGTTAAATATTTGGGAGTTTACATTACAGCTTCTAATGTTAAGTTGTATAAAAATAATTATGAGACATTATGTGTCAAAGTGCAAAAGGATTTTAATGATTGGAAAAAACTAGTTATCTTTGTTGGGGAGAATTTCAGCGGTTAAAATGAATGTTCTTCCAAAGTTTCTTTTTTTGTTCCAAATGATACCTATTTTGGAAAAAGATGCCAACTTAAAGGAATGGCAGAAGGGTATTAATAAGTTTATTTGGGCCAGGAAAAAACCAAGAGTTAAGTTTAAGATTATACAAGATGCACGAGAAAGAGGAGGACTTAAGGCGCCTAATTTAAAATTGTATTATGATGTGGTGGCTTTAACACTGATTAGTGATTGGCTTAACTTAACAAATAAAAATATCCTTTCTCTTGAGGGATGGGATTTATTATACGGATGGCATGCATATTTAATTTATAATAAAAAAGTAGATCAGGTTTTTAAATCTCATATTTTAAGAAACGCTTTATTATGTGTCTGGAAGAAGTATTATTATAGGTTAAATTATAAAATTCCAATTTGGGGGATTCCTGGACAAGTGATAGAGGGGGTATCTAGGGGAGTGAATTTGGATAGGATTTCTTATAAGGAATTACTTAGTTTGGTAGGGAAGGATTGGCAATTAAAATCTTTAGCTGAGTTGAAGCAAGAAAATATTGTACACTCTTGGTTTTAGTATAATCAATTGTTAGTTAGGTGGAGTTTAGATCAAAAGGTTGGTATTACTTTAGAGGACGTGAATTTGGTAAAACAGATTAAAGATCAAACTCGAGCCCATATAAAGAGAATTTATAATGTTTTAATAGAATTGGATTCTGAAATGGAGTTAGTTAAAGATTGTATAGTAAAATGGGCTCAAAATATTCAAGAGCCGATTCTATTGGACACATGGGAGACAATTTGGGTTAGAAATGTAAAATTTACTCAAGCTCAAAATTTAAGAGAAAACTTTTATAAAATGTTTTATAGGTGGCATTTGGATCCTCAAAAGCTGTCTTGTATGTATCCTAATTTACAGCCCAAATGTTGGAGATGTGGAAGCTTAGATGCAACTTATTTTCATATTTGGTGGACTTGTAGAAATATAAAAGCTTTTTGGATTAAGATTTGGTGGAACATTCAAAAGATTTTTAAGAGAAAGATTAAGTTTACGCTACAATTATTTTTATTAGGTGTTATTGTAGATTTTGATGTTAGAGAAATTAATTTGATGTTGAATCTTATAACAGCTGGAAGATTACTGGTGGGGCAATATTGGAAGAAAGATTCAGTGCCTACTATGGAAGAATGGATACTTAAGGTGTCTAATTTAGCAGAAATGGCAAAAATTTGAAGGATTATTTGAAGGATTATTCACAAGAAAGATATATTCTGGTTTGGAGAAGATGGATAGATTATATCCAGAATAAATATGAGACTAAAAAGTATTATTTAGTTTATGAGTAAATTTTAGATTATTTTTAATAGTTTAATATGATTGAATTTATATTATTTTTAGTATTATTGTTTAATTATATTATTATTTTTGGTTTTTAATTTGTTAATATTTATTTTGAAAAGGAGTTAAAGTATGTTATGGATTTGATTGTTAGTAGAGTTGGGTAATGTTAGATTATGATTGCTTATTTGTAACCCTGTAATCAGCTCTGGGAAGTGGGGGAGGGGGGAGGTGTGGGAGGGATTTGGGTTATATAATGTAAAAAAAAATTAAAACTTTTAATAAAAAAAAGAGGGGGGAGTTGCACTATATGTAAGAGAACACTA
This sequence comes from Crotalus adamanteus, assembly GCA_039797435.1. Taxonomy (NCBI): domain Eukaryota; kingdom Metazoa; phylum Chordata; class Lepidosauria; order Squamata; family Viperidae; genus Crotalus; species Crotalus adamanteus. The sequence goes on along the minus strand of CM077935.1, from coordinate 45,304,273 downwards.
CATATCTGCAGAAATGTACATGATCAAAGATAAAATCTCTCCAGAAAGTATATGGGTCAATATAAAAGAAAAAAAAGTGACATTGTCATAGGTGTATACTACAGACCACCCAACCAATCAGAAGAAATAGATGAACTCTTTGCCAACCAATTAACAAATGCATGTAGGAAGCATACCACAGTAGTAATGGGAGACTTCAACTATCCAGATATCAACTGGTAGTCAAATTCTGCAGTAAGCAGGTCAAACAGATTCCTAACCAACCTAGCTGACAACTTTGTCACCCAAAAGGTGGAGGAGGGAACTAGATGTAAAGCTATACTGGACTTAATCCTTACAAACAGAGAAGAAGTGATAGAGGGAATCAAAATTACCGGAACCTTGGGTGAAAGTGACCATGTCATACTGGAATTTAATATAATGCAAACACCAGCAATAGAAAATAATCCAACCAACGTCCTAAACTTCAAAAGAGTCAACTTTAACAAACTCAGAGAGAACCTAGGAAAAATCCAATGGATGAAAATCCTAAAGGGGAAAACAACCCAGGAAGTGTGGGAAACCCTGAAAAAATGTGATCACAAAAGCCCAGACCAGCAGAATACCACTAAGAAAGAAAAACAAGAAATCCAAGAAGAAACCAGCATGGCTGCACAAAGAACTCTAACAAACTAAAAGACAAAAAGGACAAATACAAAACATGGAAAGAGGGGCACATAACTAAAACTGATTATCAGCAGACAGCCAGAACATGCAAAGATGAAGTAAGGAAAGCAAAGGCTCAGAATGAACAAAGACTTGCAACAGAAATCAAGGACAATAAAAAAAGCTTCTTCCAACATATTAACAACAAGAAAAAAAATCAAGGAAACTGTAGGCCCACTAAAGAGAGAAGATGGCAAGGAAATTATAGGCAACAGGGAGGAAGCACAGCTCATACTTTATGTCAGTCTTCACACAAAAAGAAACTATAGCCCAACACACCCAAAAAAAAACCACTGCAAAAGACATACTAGAAACAAAAATTAAAATAAGCAAGAAAATGGTAAGGGAACACCTATCCAACCTTGACGAATATTAATCACCGGGACCCAACAGGCTACATCCCAGAGTTATGAAAGAGCTGGCAGATGTTATCTCAGAACCATTGTACCACATCTTTCCTAAATCGTGGAGCCCTGGGGAGGTACCTGAGGATTGGAAAAGGGCTGATGTGGTCCCCATCTTCAAGAGAGGGGAAAAAAATGGACCCAGGAAACTACAGACCAATCAGTTTAACATCAATACATGGAAAGATCCTAGAAAAGGTAATCAAAAAACAGATCTGTGAACAACTGGAAGCAAACAAAGTCATAACTAGTAGCCAGCACGGTTTTGTTAAAAACAGATCATGCCAAACGACTCTCATCTCATTCTTCGATAAAGTGACTAAACTAGTAGACCAGTGAAATGCAGTGGACCTAGTATACTTATATTTCAGTAAGGCATTCGACAAAGTAGACCACAAACTGCTGCTCAGTAAGGTAGAAAAAGGTGGGATAGACAACACCACCATCAGATGGATCTGTAGCTGGCTGACAAACCACACTCAGAGAGTAGTCCTCAATGGTACTACATCCACAAGGAGAGAAGTAAGTAGTGGGGTACCACAAGGTTCCGTCTTAGGCCCAGTACTCTTCAATATCTTCATCAATGACTTAGATGAGAGAATAGAAGGGGAACTCATCAAATTTGCAGATGACACCAAACTGGCAGGAGTAGCCAACACCCCAGAAGACAAGCTCAGGATCCAAAAAGATCTTGACAAACTTGAACAATGGGTCCTATCCAATAAAATAAGTTTCAGTGTGGAGAAAATCAAAGCCGTACATTTAGGCAGGAAAAACCAAAGGCAGAAATACAGATTGGGTGAGACCTGGCTTAAAAACAATAACTGTCAGAGGGACCTTAGAGTCCTAGTGGAAGATCACTTCACTATGAGCCAGCAGTGTGCAGCAGCAACCAAAAAATCTAATACAATCTTGGGTTGTATAAACAGAGGCATAGAATCAAGATCATGCAAAATATTATTACCGCTTTATAAAACCCTAGTAAGACCACACCTGGAACACTTCAGGCAATTTTGGTCATCATATCACAAAAAAGGTGCTGAGAGTTTGGAAAAAATTCAGAGAAGAGCAACTAAGATGATCAAAGGCCTGGAGACTAAAACATGAAGAACAGCTGCGGGACTTGGGTTTGGCTAGTCCAAGGGTGTCAAACTCAATTTCATTCAGGGCCGCATCAGCATTGTGGTTGCCCTGGGGGGGGGCAGGGGGGCGGGATGGGCATGGCCTACTGGGTGGGTGTGGCTGGGGTGGGCGTGGTCTACTGGGTGGGTGTGGCCATCTCGAAATCACTCACTTCAGAGGTGCCTGGGCAGGACTGGGGCAGATCTGAGGGTCTCCGGCGAAGGAGGGTGGGACCGGGGTGAGCACCGGGACATGGTCCCTCCTGCGCTCCCTTCCTTCCTTCCTCTGTTCCTTCCTTCCTCCCTCTGTTCTTTCCTTCCTCTCTTCCTTCCTTCCTCCCTCCCACCCTCTGTTCCTTCCTCCCTATGTTCCTTCCTTCCTTCCTTTCTTCTTCCCTCCCACCCTCCGTTCCTTCCTTCCTGTTCCTTCCTTCCTCCCTCCCTTTTACCTCCCTCCCTTCCTCCCTCCTTCCCACCCTCTCTTCCACTGTTCCTTTCTTTCTCCCTCCCACCCTCCGTTCCTTCCCTCCCTCCCTTTTTCCCTCCGTTCCTCCCACCCTCCGTTGCTCCATTCCTTCTGTGAGATGTAAAAACCCCAAATTTTGATACTCACAATACGAAGACAAGTCTGGTTAACAAAACAAAGGTTTATTGGAGAATAACATAAACAGAATAAAAGAGAAAAGAAAAGAATAGAAGAGAGGAGCGTTTGCAAACGCGGCCCCCTGGATCCTTCCCTATGGATTGGATTCCAGGAGCACACTGGCTTGGTTTCAAGATCTGCATTTTATACCCCTACAATGCATATCACATCTAAGCAGCTCTTTCATCTTTATAGATGTACTCTGAAGTTGTACTTGGTTAACCTGACCTCTTCCGTCCATCTGCTGTTATCTTGCTTATTTGTAATTCTCACCTTGGGTCAAAATCCCCCTCTTCGATAGTAGGATTTCTACTCAAAGTGTAAGTTCCTGTGTCCAGAGGATTTTTAGGCAGGAAATAGTAAACATTTGGTCATATATTGGCATTGCATTGTTACATTTGTGTTACAGTGTTACATTTGTACTAAAGAGACAATTTCATATAATGGCATTACATTTCTACAATTATTTCTACAATTATTAAAATAATAACTTTTATTTCCTTCACTTCCTCCCTCCATTCCTTCCTTCCTTCCTCCCTCCGTTCCTTCCTTCGCCTTCTCATCTCTTTCCTTCCCCCATGCTCAGGAAGGGGTGATGGGAGGGGGAGAGATTGCCAGCACTAACATGCTGCTGCCAGCCATTCCTATACCATGTGGGCGGGCGGGGGCGGTCCCTTTGAAAGGGATGCCTTGTGCCTGCAAGGCTGGAAGTGCTGGGGGGGGGGTGGCGCTGATCTACAACCTGGTTGCGTCCATCAAAGCCAGAATGCGCTCAGCCTAAGATCCACTGGAACCAGCAAGGAGCTGCCCCACCGCCTCTGTCCTGCCCCTCCCCCCCGAGTGTGCACACAGGAGATGGACAGCACCGGCGTCCTGGGTGAAGTCAGCCTGCAGGGCAAGACAGCCAGTAGGGGCGCCGGACTCCACTCGCGCGCACACCAGGGGGCAGGGCGGGGCTAACCCGTACTTTTAAGGGCGACCGCATTCTGGCTTTGATGGGCACAACCAGGTTGTAGATCAGCGCAGCCCCCCTCCCACCAGCACCGCCAGCCTCGCAGCCACGAGGATTTCCTTTCACTGGGACAGACCCCCCCCCACATGGGATAGCAAGACCGGCGGCAACATGGCAGCGCTGGCAATCTCTCCCCCTCCCATCACCCCTTCCTGAGCGTGGAGGAAGGAAAGAGATGAGAAGGAGAGAAGGAAGAAAGAAAGTGTAGCGGAGAGGAGAGTTGGGGGGGGGGATCGGCACTGGCTGGGATCAGCGCTGGCTGGGAAGCTTTGCCGGAGCTCTGCGGATTCGGCAGAGAGGTCGGGAGCTCAGGCGGCCTCCGCAGTGGCTGGCAGCGGGGCAGGGCTCTTGGGGAGGGATTTTTAAAGGGGAAGAGGAGATTGACTGGGGGAAGAAGATTTTTTTCTCTTTTCCAGAGAGGCAACCCAAGAGGAGGAAGAGCGAGGTAGGAAATTTATTCTCTGGAGAGAGAATAAAAAGCCTTTTCGCCAACTTCCTACCTGTTCTCCCTACCCACTCAGCTGCATACTGTACCAGCTGAAGTTTCCAAATGATTTTCAGGGGCAGCCCCATGTAGAGCATGTTACAGTAGTCTAAACAAGTGGTTACAAGTGCATGAGTAACTTTGAGCAGGGCCTCTTGGTCCAGGAATGGATACAACTGGCACACCACCTGAAGGTGTGCAAAGGCCCTCCTAGCCATGACTGCCACCTGCTACTCTTTGAGCAGAAGCTATGAGTCCAGGATGACCCCCAGATTGTTCACTGGGTCTGTCTGGGGTAGTGCAACCCCATCCAGAACCAAAGATGGAAGAACCTTGTCTCTGGAACTTCCAAATACCCACAGCCACTCTGACTTGCTCAGGTTGAGTGGGAACCTGTTTTGCCCTATCCAGTCCCCAAATGCCTCCAGACACTGGGATAGGACAATCACAACATCACTCAAAAGGCCTGGGGTAGAGATACAAAGCTGGATGTTATCTGCATATTGATGATATCTCACTGCTAACCAATGAATCACTTCACCCAGTGCCCTCATATAAATGTTAAATAGGAGAGAAAAACCAGAACCCTGAGCCACCCCACAAAGTTCGGACTGCAGGCTGCATTTCTCTCCCTCTATCAACACTGACTGGAGCTGGTCCCAGAGGAAGAAAGAGAACCAGCACAATACAGTAACATCCACCCCCAATTCCTGAAGCTGGCCCAGAAGGATACCATGATCGATGGTATTGAATGCCACTGAGAGGTCAAGAACAGCCAGGATGGATGCACTACCTCTATCTTGCTCCTGCCAGAATTCATCCATGAGCATGATCAATGCTGTTTCATTCCCAAACCCCAGTCTGAACCTCAACTAAAAGGGGTCTAGATAATGTGCCTCATACAGGGTTCTCTGAAACTGCCATGTGACCACTCTACCACCTTTCCTAGAAAGGGAAGTTTGGAGACCAGATGAAAGTTGTCCAGACTGCTTGGGTTGAGCAATGGTCCTTTGAGGAGGGGGCACACCACCACCTCTTTAAGAGCTGGTGGGACCACTCCCTCTCTCGAGGAGTTAACTATTGCCCAGACCCACTCATGTGTCCTCTCCCGCATACCCTTAATTAGCCAGGAGGGGCATGAATCTAACACACAAGTGACTGAACTAACAGCTGAGAGGGTCCTATCCACTTCCTCAGGCTCCATGGCCTTAAACTCTTTCCAGATCACCTTGCAAGACAGCCCCCATCACCTCCACTGACTCTGCTAGAAGACTGGAGTCCAACATAGAGTGAATGCAACTGACTGCCATATGTGCAGCATATTCTTCACAGTGACCCTTTAGGTGAACTTTGGTATTTCTCCCTCTGAGGAGGGACAGAGTCACCTGAAACAGGGCCACTGGGCAACTATTGGCAGACACAATAAGGGTAGAGAAATAGTTACGTTTCACTACCCTTATCACCACAAGGTAGGCCTTAATAGTGGATGTCATGGTTCCGACTAATGGAACACTTCAAAGAACCTCCAGGCATTGTTTATCCTAAAAAGTCTTTAATCATGTAAGCACAGTGTCAGCACAGCATGGAGGATGCCAAGATCTGAATTTCCCTCCCCTGAACACATAATATTCCAGCCTATTTCCCTCCTCTATTTTGCAGTCATAAATCATGTTTTCCAATTAGTTTGAAGGGCAAAGGTTCCCTTCCGTTTCTGTAGCCTGTGTATTCCTTATTTTAATTAATCCCCCACACATTCTTTCTCCTCCCCTCCCAGCATCATCTAAATTAACTCTAAAAATACCAGACAGCTCTGCACATTTTGTCAAAGCAAGAACATCCAATGTTACCAGCATTGACATCCCCTTACAAAAAGGATAGGTCCTGTATGTGAACAAAAGCATATGTCAGGGATTATCTCTTGGTTTGTTGGTTTTTTCTCATGAAACTTTTTGATGAGTTGGTCAGCCTTCACATCGCTAGATTTCACCCAAGTAGCTTCGGACAGTGAGTACCCCTTCCATTGTACTAGGTACTGCAATTTCCCTTTAAAAATTCTAGAGTCAAGAATATGTTTCACTTCATAGTTGAGTCTGACCCGCTACTACGAGGGGCCCGGGTGCCTTCTTAGGGTGAGGTTTAACATGGAGCCCCGACAAGGTTTTAACAAGCTGCAATGGAAGACAGGGTGAATCCTCCCTAAAAGCCTAGGGAGTTTCAATTCTACTGTGACGGGGTTGATGATCCTTATGATGGGGAAAGGCCCCAAGAATTTTGATCCCAATTTCTTGCTGGGCAATTTGAGGCGTAAATATTTAGTTGACAGATAAACCTTTTCCCCAACTTGGAATGTCCTTTGGGGAGCCCTCTTTTTATCAGCCTGCTTTTTATAGGTTTTGGAACTCTTTTTTAATGCAGTTTTCATGTTTCTCCAAACTTCTTCCCACCCCCTCACCCATTGATCAAGTGTCTGGGAGGCGGAGGGCACCTGAGGGTATTCAGGTATTGGGCTGAACTCTTTTCCTGGGGCTACTCTGAAAGGTGTGTAGCCAGTGCTGCTGTGAACAGAATTATTGTAAGCCACCTCGGCGAAAGGGAGGAGGTCAGTCCAGTTTGTCTGTTGGTAGGAAACATAGCATCTGAGATATTGCTCCACCATTTTGTTAGTGGATTCTGCAGCCCCATTTGTAGCTGGATGAAAAGCAGATAATAAGCCTTAAGATGATCCAATTAATTTAAGAAAACTCCTCCAAAATTTCGCTGTGAACTGCACCCCTCTGTCCAAAATTATTCGCTTACGGGCACCATGCAGCTGGTAGATATGTTTCAGGAACAATTTAGTCAGTCGTTGGGCAGATGGGAGTCCTTTGCAGGCAATGAAATGAGCCTGCTTTGAGAACAGGTCTATCACAGTCTAGATGGCAGTATTTCCTCTACTTTCAGGTAGGTCTACGATAAAGTCCATAGCTATTTCTTCCCATGGTTCAGAGGGGTCTGCCACTGGTTGCACTAGTCCAGGGGGCTTCCCTGGAATTATTTTCATTGTGGCACATACAGTACAACTCCTGACATAGTTTTCCACATCTCGTTTTAGCCCCGGCCACCAGAATTGTTGGCAGATGAGGTGTAGAGTTTTAAATATCCAAAGTGCCCAGCCTGTTTTACGTCATGGCTGTGTTTGAGAGCATTAAGACGGAGGGCTTCAGGCAGATACAGTTTCCCCCCCTTGTAAGCCAAACCATCCCTGCATGTTAGGGAGGTTTGATTATCTTTAAACCATTGATCGGTGAGGAGCTCTTGTTTTATTTTCTTTACCCCAGGGTCATCAAGATTAGAGACCCTGCAAGGCATGAGTTGCGCAGCAGTTTGTGGATTGGAGATAATTGCCTCATTAACCTCCTTGTGTTTGCTTTTGTACTGGGGCAATCGGGATAGTGCATCACCTAGGAAGTTTTCTCCTCCTGGTATGTACTTTAGAGTGAAGTTGAAGCGGTTAAAGTACTGTGCCTACCACACTTGCTTTGGGGACAATTTACAGGGAGTTTTCAGTGCTTCTAGATTTTTCTGATCTGTCCAGACTTCAAATGGCACCTTGCTCCCTTCTAGATAGTGTCACCAGTTTAATAGCACCCACCTAATCGTGAAGGCCTCTTTCTCCCAGATTGTCCATCTCCGCTCGCTTTCAGTAAATTTCTTAGAGGTGTAGGCGCAGGGTTGCAGGACCCCACTTTTGTTCTTTTGTAGTAAGACAGCTCCAACTGCCACATCGCTGGCATCGGCTTGAATCACAAAGGGCTCCCCTGGGCAGGGGTGCTTTAGAACCGGTTCAGCAGCAAGTAGTCTCTTTAAATTCTCAAAAGCTGTTTGACAGCCCATCGTCCATGCTAGTGGTTGGCCTGGTCATGGCTTCCCTCCTCCTTTGCCTGTTTTGAGTAGTTCTGTAAGGGGTAGGGCAATCTCGGCAAAAGAGGGGATGAATTGATGATAAAAGTTGGCAAAACCCAGAAAGCTCTGGAGCTGTTTGTGAGTCTTTGGGGGCTGCCATTCAATTATAGCTTTCACCTTGGCTGGATTCATTTCAATACCTTCGCTGGAAATTCTGTAGCCAAGATAGTCTAATCGGGTCTGGTGAAATTCACATTTCGACAATTTGGCATAAAGCTTGTCATTCAATAGTTTCTTTAACACTTCTCTCCCCAGCTTTATGTGATCAGTCATATTCGTGCTGTATATCAGGATATCATCAAGATACACCAAAACCCCCTTGTACAAGTGATCATGTAGGACCTCATTAATCAACTGCATAAATACAGCTGGGGCCCCCTGTAGTCCAAATGGCATGACTTTGAACTGATAGCTCCCCATAGGACAGTTGAAGGCAGTTTTCCACTCGTCTCCCTCTTTTATTCTCACCCGGTAATATGCCTCTCTCAGGTCTAATTTAGTGAAGACACTCCCCTTAGCCAGATGGGTTAATAAGTCCTTTAGGAGGGGGAGGGGATATTTATTTTCCACACTCACAGCGTTGAGACCCTTATAGTCTACGCAGAGACAAAGAGATCCATCTTTTTTCTTTTTGAACAACACAGGGGCTCCCACGGTAGATTTGGCCTGTTCGATGAACCCCCTTGCTAGGTTTTTATTCACGTATCACTGCATGTCCTCCATTTCGAGGGGGGACATAGCATAAATTCTCGGCCGTGGGAGTTTGGCTCCTGGCACCAGTTCAATGGAGCAGTCATTGGGTCTGTGAGGGGGTAGGGCATCACATTCTTTTTCACTAAATACCTCCGCCAGGTCCTGGTATTCATTGTGGATGAGTGGTTCGCCTGGCGGCGGTGAGCCAGCTATGTGTGCTCACTCATTGGGTGGCCTAAGGTGTCCTGCAACATCGGTTGAATCAGCGGGAGGTTTAGGCCCTATAGGTAGTCTCACAGTTCTCATTCCTTTCTCCCACCAGATAAATGGCTTCCATTTGTCCAAACAGGCTAGACCTAGGATCACAGTCCCAGTCATTTTTGGAGCCACTAGGAAGAGAATAAACTCCCAGTGCGCACCTATTTCTAGGCATAAGGGCTCAGTTACTTGTGTGACAAGAGTGCCTCCCATCAGGGAGCCATCGGCTTGCTCAAACCTCACAGGTTTGGAAAGCTGTTTTGCCCGTATGCCCATTATCATGGCAAACGGCAGACTAATAATGCAGCGGGTGCATCCCGAATCAATTAGCATGTTTAAGTCCACTTGTGCCCCAGACTTAGGGATTATAAGTTTGGCGGCCAGTGAAAAGGTGGGATTTGTCAACTCACCATCAGGTCGTTCTCTCCTTCATAGTCGCTGTCAAAGGAGGGTAGAGCAAGGGCGGGTCCACCTGGAGTCCCGGCGTCCTCCTGTGTAGGGGGTGTAATCTGGGCAACAGGTTCTTGCATGAGCCAGTTGGATTTTTCTCTCATTACCCGCTGAGCAGGTTTCTTTCTCGTTGCTGGTTCTAGTCTGCTCTGCAGTCTGGGGTAGGGGACTGGACAGGTTGCCATTCGATGTCCCTCTTGTCCACACCGAAAACACTTATTTGATGGGTCTGCAGGTGGCCTGGGTCTCTCCGCCATCGCAGTAGTTGAAGGTTTTTGTGGGGGTGATTGCTGTCTGGGTTGCTCTGGCGGCTGCTTGGATTCAGGTGGGGGAGGCTTCTTATAGTGGCCGAGCTGAACATCTAGCTTCACTGCTGCCTGGTACCACTCTTGTAGCTGATCAGGGACTGCCCGAATGATGCAGGCCTGAGAGAGGTGATCGTCTAATCCTTCTATGAAGTGATGGATCAGGAATTGCTCAGACCACCCCTCTATTTGACCTGCTATCTTGCGGAAATCTCGTACGTACTCCAGGGCAGGCCTGCCGGCTTGTTTTATTTTGTGGATCTGTTCTGCTGCTTTGAGGCCTATGGATGGGTCCTCAAATCTTTCTCTCAGTCCTAGGAGGAAAAGGTGGAGATCTCCTAGTTTGGGGGCTTGCTCACTATATAGATTGTTCAGCCATTCAGATGCTTCTCCCTCTAGGTTGGACGCAATGACATCGACCATGACACCTGGTTCTGGGTAGAGATAGGCCCAGCGATTCAAGTGAGAACGCACTTGGTTGAGAAAAAAAATCAGCTTCTCTGGGTCCCCATCGAAGGTTGCTCTGAAGGGTGGTGCAATTACAGGCTGTTGCTGCTGGCCCCATCCAGGCTGCAGATTTATGCCCAGAGGTTGCACGTTCAGGGGCTGTGGCCAAACTCTCTGCTGTGGTCAGTCTCCCACCAGTTGCTGATCTCCTGGTTTCTGCACCACCCCAAGCTGTTGCAAGGCCTCTATTAGCTGTGGCAAGCTCAGAAATCGCTGACCATCCATCTGCTGGGGAACCCCATCTACCCATTGCTGCAGATACCTCAGACTGGAATTCCCTCTGTCTTCAGGGTTGGGGTCCCTGGCAGGGGAAGACAGGATCTGACAGGCTTTCTGCTGGGCCATGGGAGGGGTATAGGCTCCTCTCTCCAGGAATTGATTTCTGCTTTTCACCTCTGGGTTTTGAAATCTTTCCAGCAACTCACTCAAAACTTCATTATCTCTACATTCTGCTTTTGAAGACTTTGCTCTCAGCTGGGAGATCTGCCAGAATTCTTTCTCCCTCGACCGGCTGGCTGGCTGCCGCTCCACTCCCTGGGGAAGCTGCTGCTGCTGAAGGGCTGGCCTCAAGCCATCTTTCTCCTTCCATAATGAGATCTTCCCCGAATCTTTATGAGTCTACTCCTTAGTTTGAGAATAATGATTGGAGTTCGGGACCCCTTAATTGGTTTGAATAATTTGTGGATTCTGGCATGATGTCATGGTTCTGACTAATGAAACACTTCAAAGAACTTCCAGGCATGTTTATCCTAAAGTCTTTATTAGCAGTGTAACAAATTGACGGCACATCATGGATGTTTGTGCCAGAATCTGAATTTCTCTTGTTTGCGTCTAAATTTTCTTTCTAAACCCCTCCCTTACTTTGCAGTCATAAGTCACATCTTCCAATTAGCCCGGAGGGCAAAGATTCACTTCCGTACCTTTTTCCCTGGGCTTTTCCCTCCTCCCTCCTCTGCTCTGCATTAACTCTAAAAATACCAGACAGTTTTGCATATTTTGTCAAAGCAAGAATATACAGTATTTGCAGCGTTGACATCAGGATTGCATTGGCTTTTTTGGCTGCTGCCACACAATACTGGCTCACATTTAAGTTATTGTCCACTAGGACTCAAAGATCCCTCTCACAGTTACTGCTGTTGAGCCAGGTTTCACTTAATCTGTACCTGAACTGTTTGGTTTTTCTTGCCTAAGTGTAAAACCTTACTTTTCTGTCCACTGAATTTCATTTTGTTAGATAGGGCCCCATGTTCAAGTCTGTCGAGATCCATCTAGATCAGGGCTTTTCAATCTTTTTACTGATTGTACCACTTTTAGGATATGGCAATATTCGAGTACCACCTAGCAAGGTGTCAAAAACTTGATGACCCAAAAAAAAAAAAAAACCGTTCAAAGTTGCAATTGCACTGAAATGACTTATGAACATTTTTCACACTTATGACCATTGCAGCATGCCCAGGGTCATGTGATTTATATTTGGATGCTTGGCAACTGATTCATATTTATAATGGTCACAGTGTTCCAGGGTCATGTGATCCCCTTCTGCAACCTTTTGACAAGCAAAGTCAATGGCAGGGCTGCTGGTGGCCAAGTGCTAAGGTGGGACTTCCCTCCCTCCTTCCCTCCCTCCCTCTTTTTTTTTTTTTTAAAAAAAAGGTTTTTATTTTCCATTTATTGATACAAAATACAATTAAATTCCTAACCATTGGTACTGCCTGCCCATTCCCCCCAGGCTGCGTCCACCCTCTCTAATCCTTCCTCACTTCCCTCCTCTTTCTCTCCTTCCCTCCTACTCTCTTCCCCTCCCCTTCTCCTCTAACCATCCTACTTCCTCCCTACTCCTTCCTCCCCTCTCATCCCTCTCACACACATGAACGCAGCATAGGGGAAATGCCCAAGTGTTTACCATGTCTATATTATCATTACCCACCCACTCACCCACCCACCCACCCTCAACCCTCCCCCCCTCGCTTCCCAGAGCAGAATACAGGGTTATTATTAAGAAAGTTAACAATAATAAAAAAGAAAATAAAAGAAAATAAAAGAGAAAAAAACCCATCATACTTAACCTTTAACTCCCCTTAAATTAAGTCATATAAACAAATCTCTACAACAGTTACTATAAAATTTACTCATAAAATAAATGAAACTTTATAGTCCCATATTTTTTCTGAATATAATCTATCCATCTTCTCCATACAATAATATATCTTTCTTGTGTATGATCCTTCAAATAAGCAGAAATTTTTGCCATTTCTGCAAAGTTAGAAACTTTAAATATCCATTCTTCTAAAGTAGGCAACGAGTCCTTCTTCCAATACGAGCCTACTAATAACCTTGCTGCAGTTAATAAATTCAACATTAAAGTAGTTTCTTTGTCATTTAAATCCACAAAGATACCCAATAAGAATAATTGAGGGGTGAACTTTATCTTCCTTTTAAAAATCTTTTGAATGTTCCACCAAATCATAATCCAAAAAGCCTTTACCTTTCTACAATTCCACCAAACATGAAAATACGTCGCATCCATATTACCACATCTCCAACATTTGGGTTGTAAATTTGGATACATACAAGATAATTTTTTAGGATCTAAATGCCATCTGTAAAACATTTTATAAAAATTTTCCCTCAAATTTTGAGCTTGTGTAAATTTGACATTTCTAATCCAAATTGTCTCCCATAAGTCCAATGGGATCAGATCCTGGATATTCTGAGCCCATTTAATCATACAGTCTTTAACCAATTCTGTTTCAGAGTCTACTTCTATTAAAGCATTGTAAATTCTTTTTATATGGGCCTGACTCTGATCTTTAATCTGAATAACCAGATTTCCATCTTCTAGTGTTATTCCTTCTTTTTTATCTACAGTCCACCTGTCCACTATTTGTAAATATTGAAACCATGACTGTAGAATATTTTCTTGCCTTAATACATCTAGAGATTTTAAATGCCAATCCGAACCTGACCAAGTTAATAATTCTTTATACGAAATTTTATCAAAATTCATCCCCTTAGAAATCCCCTCAATTGCATGTCTAGGAATCCCCCAGATAGGTATTTTATAGTTTAACCTATAATAATACTTTTTCCAAACTCAAAGTAAGGCACTCCTCAAAATATGTGATTTGAAAGCCCGGTCCACTTTCTTATTAAAAATTAAATATGCATGCCAACCATACATTAAATCCCACCCTTCAAGAACAAGAATATCCTTATTTGTTAAATTAAGCCAATCACTTATCCAAGTTAAGGCAGCTGCATCATAGTATAATTTCAATTTAGATGCTTTAAGTCCTCCTCTTTCTCGGGCATCTTGCAAAATCTTAAACTTAACCCTTGGTTTTTTCCCAGCCCAAATGAATTTATTGATACCCTTCTGCCATTCCTCCAAATTTACATCTTTTTTTAAAATAGGTATCATCTGAAACAAGAAACGAAACTTTGGTAGAACATTAATTTTTACAGCTGAAATTCTCCCCAACAATGACAATTGCAGTTTTTTCCAGTCATTTAAATCCTTTTGCACTTTTGCCCATAGTAATTCATAATTATTTTTATACAATTTTCCATTTGAGGCAGTTAAATATACTCCCAGATATTTAACCTTTTTCACCATCTGAAAACCTGTGGCTTTAACCAAACTTTCCTTGTCATTGGCTAACATATTCTTAGATAATATCTTAGTCTTATGGTTATTGACTTTAAAACCAGAAACTTTTCCATACTGTATTATAAGTTCTAATAGACAATCAACCGCTCTAATCGGTTGTTCCAAAATCAAAACCAAATCATCCACAAAAGCCCGTAATTTATACTCATTTTTTCTTATCTTTATGCCCTTGATTACCGTTGATTCTCGAATCTGGATCAACAAAATCTCCACTGTCAAAACAAATAACAATGGAGATAATGGGCATCCTTGTCTTGTCCCTTTTTCAATATTAAAAGTCTCAGTCAATCCCCCATTAACAACAATTTGAGCAGATTGTTGCTGATATATAGCTTTAAGTGCATGTAAAAAATTATCCCCAAAATTCATTTTCTCTACCAGTGAGAATAAGAATTGCCAATCTAATTGATCAAAGGCTTTTTCAGCATCCAAAAATATAAAAGCCACAGGAATCTGATTGTTCTTATCCAAATACTCAATTAAGTTAATAACTTGTATAACATTATATTTCACGTATCGCCCTGTTATGAATCCTAATTGATCACTGTGAATCAAATCCTTCATAACCTGCATTAATCTATTTGCCAAAATTTTTGTAAAAATCTTGTAATCTACATTTAATAATGATATCGGCCTATAATTCTTAGGCTCTGTAAGATCTTGATCCTCCTTCAGAATCAATGATATAAATGCTCTTTTCCAAGAAGGAGGAACTTGTGCTCCCAGCAAGATACTATTAAAAAGCTTCTTTAATGGCTCCAACATTTCTTCATATAAATTTTTATAATACGTCGACGTCAATCCATCTGTTCCTGGAGACTTTCCCACCTTTAACTGCTTGATAGCTAAGCCAATTTCCTCCACAGTAATTAAACAATTCATCCCATTTTGCTGTTCCTCAGAAAGTTTAGGAAAATGTACTGATTGTAAATATTTATCTATATCCATTCCCTTTATATTATCACTTGAGTATAGTTTTGTGTAAAAATCTAAAAAACTCTTTTTAATCAAATTTTGCTGAAAAACTTCAGTACCTTTATATTTTACTTTCTCTATAATCCTAGCCTTCTGTTTCTTTCGTAATTGATAAGCTAACCACCTCCCAGGCTTATTCGCATTACAAAAAGTATTATGTCTCATATAACGCAAATTGGTAGCCACCTGATCTGCCATCAACATATTAAATTGTTCCCTAAGCATCTTTATAGAAACCTTTAAGTTATTATCAGTTGGATTAAGAGCAAGCGCTTCTTCTTTTATTTTAATCTCATCTTCTATTTCTCTACGTCTTTGTATCCTTTTATCCCTAGAAACTTTATTTAAATGAATTAAAATTCCCCTCATATACGCCTTACTGGCGTCCCAGACCATGGGCATCGATGTACCCTTATTCATATTTAAAGCAAAAAACTCCTTTAAATACTCTTTACATTTTTGTACAAACTCTTCCCGGGTAAACAAATTCTCATTCAGTCTCCAAGGTCTTCTGTTCCCATCTTCCAAGTATAGCTCCATCCACACAGGACTATGGTCTGAAAGGGTCCTGGGAAATATTTTTACCTTTCTCACCCTAGAAAGAAAATCACTAGTAATCAAAAAGAAGTCAATCCTTGAAAATGACTGATGTCTATCCGAATAGAAGGTAAAATCTCTATCACTTGTGTTCCTTTCTCGCCAAATGTCAATAAGTTCCAACTCTTCTTTCAAATCAAAAAAAGTTTTGGGTAATTTAGTTCGAGTAAAATTTTTTTGAAGAGCTCTTTTTATCTATAGTTATATCCAAAACTCCATTCCAGTCACCCATCAAAATTACAGATTTATAATCCAACTGAGATATCTTCCCATGCAAAAGCTTATAAAATTGCTTCTGTTGTTGATTAGGGGCATATAATCCAACAATAAGAACTTTCTTGCCTTGTAACAATAGTTCCACAAAGACATATCTTCCTTCAAGATCAACCTCAATTAATTTAGCCGATAAATTTTTCTTCACATAAATTACAACACCCCCTTTTTTCCCTGGAGTTGGAGCTATAAAATGTGATCCCAAACGAGAATTTGTCAAATATTTTGAGTCCTTTGAAGTTATATGAGTCTCTTGCAGACATATCAAGTCATTATTACGTTGTTTCAAATAGTAGAAGACCTTTCTCCGTTTCTGAGGTGAATTTAAGCCATTAACATTCCAGGTCAGGAACTTGGCCATCTACACCGGCCTGAAGCCTTTGAAGCATGGCCTGAAGATCAACTGTCGAAGATCTTTTAGGTCTTGCCCCTCCCACAGGCTCTGTAGTAACCATTCCTTCTACTTTATCGCCACTCTTCTGCTGCTGCTCTTTTTCTTTACGTTTATGGGCAGCTCGTGTCATCCTTTGATTTTTTATCTCAAAATTCTGTACAGGCAACACCGCTGGTTCCATGACCATCAATGAGGAAGCTCCTGCCATAACGGGCTCTTCAATTATCCTTGTTTGTGAAGGTGAAGACGGTCTTGCCTTTAGAATAGAGTGATAGAAATCTCTTGCCTTTAAAACTGTAGTTAATCTGTGATGTATTCCATCATAATTCACTACTATTCCTCTTGGAATCTCCCATCTGAACTGGATTTGACGACGTTTTAACTCATCAGACAGAAAAGTAAAATCTTTTCTACCTCTTAAAATTTTTGGAGGTATTTCTTTTAAAATTATCACATCTTGAGCTGCAATTTGAAACCTCTTTTTATAAAAAGCCTGTATAATTTCATTACGAATAGATCTTCTGGAAAAGTAAATAACCACATCTCTTGGTAAATTTCTCTGTCTGGCCACCCGTGAGTTGACTCTGAAGATTTTTTCTATCTCATTCCCAACTGCTTCTGGTCTCCATCCAAGATTAAAAGCGATATCTTTAACAATAAGCATCTTCAAATCTTCCTGGGAATTTTCTTTCAAACCCCGGATATGCAATGCGAACTCCATTTCTCTGTATTGTGAAATAGTTTGTTCATCCTGTGTAACTTCTATCTTATTCTCCACTTCCACCATTCTAAATTCCAATTTTGCTGCATTTTCAGTAATCTCTTCCATTTTATCGTCAATCCTTTCAATATGCAGGGCAAGACCAGAAAACGCAAATAATATGTCTTCTCTGACCTGCTTGTTCTTTTTCTCCAATAATTCTTCTGTAATAGCCCTCTCTGCAATTATAAGATCTTTTACCTCCTCTTTAATATCCAAAGCAGTCATTTTTAAAGCTTCTTGTAAGTCTTTGAGAGAGATTGCAGGAGGAGGAGAGGGTGGGGGTGATTTTGGTTTAGACTGAGAAACAGGCTGAGTGATTGGGGAGGAGATAGAAGCTTTAGGGACAGAGACCAAACGTTTTGAAGCCATTCTGTTAAATTCAAAGGAGCAAAATTCTTGCCTCTATAATATCACAGTTCTTTAAATAATAATAAAAAGAAAGAAAAAATGAAAAAAAAGAGAAAGAGGAACAAAATTCTTGCCTCTATATTTAAAACATAAACTTTTAACTTTGTTGCAAAGTCAAACAAGAAAGACAGTCGCCATTTTGCCTTTCACTTTCCCTTTCTTCAAAAGGGAAAGTAAACAAAGAGAAGAAAGGGGGGAGAAGATGCTTGCAGGAGTTAAAGTCACAATCAGTCTTAAATCCACTTTCTCCTGGTCTGCTCCATCTGCATTTGAATACTCACAAGCCTCCAAAAAAAAAGCAGATGTGGGAGCGGCGCCTTGCTTCATCCCAGAACTTTGGGACAAAGACGTCCTGGAGTGCGGAGTTGTCTCAGGCTCCGACGGAGCTCTACCCTCCGATCCCTGAAATTATGGGGATCCAGGGGATCTCTTAGCTCTACCTGAGCAGCTCTTCTCTTCCCTTTCTCCCAGGGAAGAGATTCAAGCCTCAGGACAGCTGATTGTAAAAGTCCTGCGGCTTTTACACAACCCAGGAATGGGCTGCTTTGTGAAAATCAGCCATCGTAGCTGCTTGATCACACCGGAAGCCCCTCCCTCCCTCTTTCTCATGCCCACCTCCTTCTGAAGGAAGAATTTGACCCCCCCCCCATATTTTCTCTCTTCCATATATTCATCAAACAAGGAAAAGCCTCCAGAGACAGAAAAGACAAACTGCTGAGTGAACTAGCTTAAAAAAGAATACTCCCCTTTAAGAATTAGCTACTGGCTAGAAAGGAAAGTAAGGAGTGCAGCTGGCTCTTAAGGAAGAAAAAAAAATATAAGTACTGGCTGCCAGCTAAGGCAGCCTCCCCAAATGGCTCCATTCATAAGTAAAGGAATGCTACAGGCAAAATCCATTCAGGAGAAAAATACTTCAAAATCCCTTGCAGCAAAACTTACAGCTAACAACAGCAGAGCAATAGAAGCTAACAGGAGACATCAGACATCAGCCAAATAGAAATTGCCAAACACTCCTTAAGAACACAAAGCCCACATTGCACAAATCACAGAACTTCAAAGTCACAAAAGCACATAAGAATCCTTCCACTCTCCATCTCCTTCCCTCCTCTGTGCCTCACCTCCAGCCATTGCTGCCTTTTTTCATTCCTCTTGGAGGGTGACCCCTCCCCCACTGCATTTCTTTCCTGTTTGCTGCTGCCAGCACAGGTGGCTGCCAAAGCAGTTATAGATCAGCTCATGGCAGACCTGCTTGATCATCATCATCATCTCCTCCTCCTCCTTCTTTTTCTTCTTCTTCTGTGCAGCTGACTCCACCTCCTCCCAAGGCTGCTGCTTTTTTTCTCTCTCCCTCTCCTGCCCAAACTGCCTCCTTTTATAGTCTCTCCTATCTCCGCCCCCTCCTCCTTTCTCATGGGGGAGGGTGAGCCAGAAGTGAGCCTGGGGCCTTTGCAGCTCCAGAGGACTCTCTCACTGCAAGTTTTTGCCTGTGCTGGCTCTTTCCCTCCCCCACTACACTTGGCTAGCAGGGCTGCGTACCACCTGCGACTCATTAATGTACCACAAGTGGTACGTGTACCACCGGTTGAAAAGCCCTGCCCTATACTATATGTATACATTTGGTTTTTCTTGCCTAAATGTAGAACCTTACTTTTTTCACCACTGTATTTCATTTTGTTAGATAGTGCCCAGTGTTCAAGTCTGTCCAGATCCTCCTGTATACTAAGCCTGTCTTCTGGAGTGTTGGCTATTCCTGCCAGCTTGGTGTCATCTGCAAATCTGATGAGTTCCCCATCTATCCCCTCGTCCAAGTCGTTGATGAAGATGTTGAAGAGCACTGGGCTCAGAACAGAGCCCTGGGGCACCCCACTACACACTTCCCTCCATGTAGATGCGGTTCGATTGAGGACCACATGCTGAGTATGGCCAGTCAGCCAGCTACGTATCCATCTGGTGGTGATGCTGTATAACCCACATTTTTCTATCTTATCAAGTAGTAGGTTGTGATCTACTTTATCAAATGCCTTACTGAAGTCCAAGTAAATTATATCCACAGCATTCCTCTGATCCACTAATTTTGTCACTTGGTCAAAGAATGCAATAAGTTTTGTCTGGCATGATTTGTTTTTGAGAAACCCATGTTGGCTTTTAGTAATGACTTTGTTTGCCTCTAGGTGTTCACTGATTTATTGTTTGATTATCTTTTCCAGAATCTTCCCAAGTATTGAGGTCAGGCTGATAGCTCTGTAATTTCCTGGGTCCATTTTTTTTTCCTTTTTTGAAGATGGGAACTACATCAGCTCTTTTCCAGTCCTCCGGTAATTCCCCAGTGCTCCAGGATCTTTGAAAAATATAGTTCAATGGTTCTGAGATCACATCTGCCAGTTCCTTGAGAACCTTGGGGTGTAATCCATCTGGTCCTGGTGATTTGAACTCTTCTAGGCTGGACAGGTGCTCACTTACCGTTTTCTTGCCTATCTTAACTTGTGTTTCTATTCTGTTTTTGATGGCACTATTTTTGGTAGGTTGGTCTGTTTTTTCCCTTTGTGTAAAGACAGATGCAAAAAACAAGTTAAATAGTTCTGCTTTCTCCCTGTTGCTTGTCACCTTCTTGCTACTTTCATCCACTAATGGACCAATCATTTCCTTCACTTTTTTCTTCTTTTTTACATGTTCAAAGAAGCTTTTTTGTTATTTTTGACTTTGGTCGCAAGCCTTAGTTCATTTTGAGCCTTAGCTTTCCTCACTTCATCTTTGCAGGCTCGGGCTATTTGCTGATATTCTGACTTAGTTATGTGCCCCTCTTTCCACTTTCTATACTTGTCCTTTTTATCTTTCAATTTATCAGAGAGTTCTTTATGCAGCCATGCTGGTTTCTTCACTTCAGCAGCTTCAGTATTTTCAATTGCTTGCAGTTCATATTATTAGCAGGAAGTGTTTAGATACTATTTTTATAGCCATCTACTTTGTAAAAGTAAATTATCTTTGTCTTCAGTGCTCAGAGAGTTACTTGAAGGGCCCTATGGTTGTTGTTAAAAGTAGACTGAACAATACTGACGACCTTAAATGTTGGAAGGCTCAAGTGAAATTGTCTTCTCCTGGCTAATTTTAGATCTAATGAAACAATAACTTGTTTGGAGTTTATTTTATTTTTTTAAATATATTTTATTGGTTTTATAGTTTTAACAAAAAGTGTTTGAGACACACCGTGGTGTTTGAGTAAACAAAGATTCCCAACATAAAATCACAGAATAACAGCTCAACTTAATACATTCGCTATCATCTCTCTATTTCCCTCAAGTAACATAATAAATTTAATATATTTCATTTCTATCCTAAATTTCAATTACTACTAAACCTGTTTATTAAAACTTTATCAATTTCAGTTACCATAATCAAATAATGTTTTACATCAACATATTACCCCTTCAAATATCTCTTGCAAATAAATTCAAGTTCTTAATCTCTCTCATCCCTTTTTTATCACCAATCTTATTTATTTCTTCTTCCAATAATAGCTAATTTAGTTAAAAAAAGACAATATTATATCTTATCAAATCGTATTATTATACACAAATATCTCTTAATTAATTAAACATTACACATATATATAGTTATAATTTTCTTACTTCTAAATCTAGATCATTATCTTTAACCTTTCAGCCAGTAAGTCCATTTTTGTTGCTTATCGTAATCATTAACTTAATTCATTTCCATTCATTAAACGAACCAAATTCCATCCATTTAATTACCATATCGAAACATATTATACACAAAAATCTCCTAATTAATTAAACATTTCAAAATTCCAATCGAAATCAATCTATTACTCCAAGAAATACATTCTTAGTCTCTGTAAATCCAAGTTTCTTTTTTCATTCCACATTTAACTTCCATATTTCTATACCAAACTTCCATGAAACAAAAAAGTCATCAAACTAAATTAAACACACATGAATATAATTGTATATTTCTTACTTCTAAGTCTAAATCATTATCCTTAAAACAACCCATAGAACCAACATTGCCTTTTAATCCATTCAACAATTTTTACTAATTTAAACACGCATGTGTATAATTGCTTTTTTCAGCTCTAAATCATTATACTTAAAACAATCCATGAAATCAACATTGCCTTTTACGCCATTAAACATTTTAAAATTTGTTTTTGAGTCTAGTTCTGGGTTTCTTTCTCTGCCACACCGGCTTCCATGAAGACGCTTCCCTTTCAACCAGTAAATCCATTCTCGATGCTTGTAGTAATCTTTGAGCAAATGTACAGTATGTCCTTTTATCTGTAGTAAGCATCTTTTTTCTCTTTCAACCAATAGATCAATTCTTATTGCTTGTAATAATCTTTAAGAGAGTGTAACTCTCTTCCTCTGCAGTAAACGTCTTTTTCTGTTCTCTTTGCGATGTAGTTGCTTTGTATTTTGAAGTCTTAGTCTTTGCTTCTTCTGGTTCTCTAAGTTGCTGGAGAAGGGATTGTCAGATGAAGTAAATTCCACTTCTATCTCTGTAAATTCCTCTTCTGGCACATTTTGATTTATGTCATAATCAGTTGTAACCTGGACATCAGTTTGGGCAAATATAGTAGAATCTCTAGATCTTGATTCTAAAGTACAGTTTTTAAATGTAGCAGAAATTTCTGCAGTGGCCTCATAAATCTTTTCCAATATAAGTGCACAATTCAGTTGTATCTGAGGTTTCTCCATTTTAATACTAATGCTTAAAAGAAGATCTCTTTTTCTTTTTTGTAGAGGCTTTGTTTAATGTAGAAACATCCACCCCCACATCTTCACAGGTGCAGAGCTTATCTTTAGTGTTTTAAAGTTCATAAGAAAAAATAAGCAAAGTTGCAGTATTACATTTTCGCCACTAGATGTCCTCAGTAAGTTAAGAGAGTACTTGTTTGGACTTTATTGACAGCTTTATGGGGGAAAATAACACTGGATCAATTGGAAGGGTACTCAGAGTTCTGTATCTGCTATATTAAGTTTTCTTATTTCAAATCAACTGCACATAAGCTTATGTTCCAATTTGCAGAAAAAATGTGCTTAACTTAGTTCTATATAGAGGTTGTGTCATCTTTTGATCACTTAGGATCCATCTGGTGATGATGCTGTCTAACCCGTATGTACAGCTTTCCTTCTCCCTGACTTCCCTATTCACCAAAACATGGTGGGAGGTGGAGGGTCAGAGCAGCATGATGAAGAGAGAGACAAAAAAGCTCTGTAGGGCATGAAGCTTTTAGCAAGAAGGAAAACTAACACCCCTCAGCAGTCCCATAGGTCCAAGAGTAATAAAAGGTGTTCCTTTTACGAATTTCTGTCTTGCTTTTTCTTCTTTATAATCACTGGATGCCTACTGCAGCACTGTGAGCAAGTGATACCCCTGCAGGATAGCTCCAATGAGAAAAGGAGAGAGAAATTTGTGCTCTGGGACAATTTAAGCAATTTCTCTCTCCTTTTCTCATTGGAGCTATCCTGCAGGGGTATCACTTGCTCACAGTGCTGCAGTAGGCAGACCCATGTTTCAAGCCAGCTGGCTGCTGGGTGAGACTGGCTTTCAAACAGGCACCTGTCATACATTTAGTTTTCAGGATGGAGTTGCCATGCCCATAACCAAGGAATGGAAATGAAATGCTCAAGTGCATCTGATTTTCAATGAATCTGTAATGGATGTGTGAATGACCTTGGGAAAAGAGGGGAAGAGATGTTGCCTAGGAAACAATCAGACAAGAGAGGCAAGAGTCCCCAGTGTTTTAATAGTCAAAGAAAGAAACTTAGAAGGACCCATCCTAATGGATCAAGCAGGAACTTTGTCCTTTCAGAGTTGAAAGTTTCAGTTAATGTAGCCTTACAATAAAGTAGAATTAGCTCATCTAATCATGTTTCCTGTCTGGTTTACCAGGGAGGGCTGACAAAATCTGACCTTCCTCTCGTTCCTTTTCCCAGCCTTGCTCTAATCTTGTGCAACATGCTGTTGAGTAACCTCCCTTCTTGCAGTGACTGTTTTTCAGTGCAAGATCTCTGAACTTTTATTTGTAACCACAAGCTGTATATAAAAAAATGGGGGGGGGGGAGGTGTTGCATAGGCATCTCTGTTCACAAGCTGGTACAGTTCTCAGTTTAACAAACTCAGCTTCTTCTCTGGACCTCTTTAGTGCTCTGGGAGGCTTTCAAGCAGCATGGGGAGCAGAGGTGTCACAACCTGTCTCCTTACTGATGATCAGAAATAATCTTTTCAAAGGCCTAAAAAAAACCCAAAACCCTGAACAAGCATAGAATTGCACCCATGGGAAAAAAATGTGAATGGAGGAAAATACTGGACTTGGAGGGAAGAGAAAACCTTGGAAAACAAACATTTATTTGGATGCAAAGTTTACTCTGGTGAGTTCTGCTGAGTAGCGTGGGCTGTCGCAGTTCCCTTTGTTATGCTGAAGAGAGAGAGAGGAGACAAAGCACAGCAACTCAGCATTTATTATCTCTTCTCTATAGTCCTCAACTTACGACCACAATGGAGCCCAAAATTTATGTTGCTCAGACATTTGTTAAGTGAGTTTTGCCCCATTTTACAACCTTTCTTACCACAGTTGTTAAGTGAATCAGTGCAGTTGTTAAGTTAGTAACACAGTTGTTAAGTGAATCTGGCTTGACCATTGACTTTGCTTGTCAGAAGGTCACAAAACGTGATCACATGATCCCAGGAAACTGCAATCATCATAAATATGAGACAGTTGCCAAGCATCCGAATTTGGATCACGTGACCATGGGGATGCTACAACGGTCATAAGTGTGAAAAACAGTCATAACTCACTTTTTTCAGTGCCGTTCTAACTTTGAATGGTCACAAAACGAACTGTTGTAAGGCAAGGACTACATAACTGTGCATAGTTACAGAGACATAATTGTAAAATGAATTAGGTATGGAGCTGTTTGAACAAGTGTTTTCTCTCTCTAATGCCTGTACACTAATGCTCAAAGTTTAGGGAACAAATAGGGTGAACGTGAAGTATTAGTACATGAAGGCAGATATGATATAGTTGCCATTACTGAAACTTGGTGGGAAAAAAGTGAAAAAAATACCTTTCTATTTCTATTATACTTTATACTGTAACAATCAATCCCTCAATATCTATATCACATTTCTTTAACCTCCTTAAAGTTACTATATCCAAAACATATTAATACATAGACAAACACCTTATTATTAAGTTCAGACCTTTAATTAATTTTTATTCAATCCTCCTTCGGTGCAGCTGGCTCCACCTCCTCCCAAGGCTGCTGCTTTTTTTCTCTCTCCCTCTCCTGCCCAAACTGCCTCCTTTTATAGGCTCTCCTGTCTCTGCCCCCCTCCTCCTTTCTCATGGGGGAGGGTGAGCCAGAAGTGAGCCTGGGGCCTTTGTAGCTCCAGAGGACTCTCTCACTGTAAGTCCTTGCCTGTGCTGGCTCTTTCCCTCCCCCACTACACTTGGCTAGGCAGGGCTGCATACCACCTGCCACTCATTAATGTACCACAAGTGGTACGTGTACCACCGGTTGAAAAGCCCTGATCTAGATCTTGAGTCTATCTTCTGGGATGTTGGCTATTCCTGCCAATTTAGTGTCATTTGCAAATTTGATCAGTTCCCCTTCTATTACCTAATCTAAGTCATTTATGAAGAAGTTGAAGAGTACTGGGCCTAAAACAGAACCTTGGGGCATTCCACTGCTTACTTCCCTCCATGTAGATGTAGTTCCATTAAGGACTACACAACTGTCAGCCAGTTATAAATCCATCTGCTGGTGATGCTGTCTATCCCACATTATTTAGACTTACAATGAGCTGATTTCAACAAACCTAGAGCTTGGGAAGGATTTCATGGATGAAAATTTTAAAGGAAAACAACTCAAGAAGCTTGGGAAACTCTGAAAAATGAGATTATAAAAGCCCAGTCCACCACAATACCACTGAAAAATAAAAATAAAAGATCCAAGAAGAAAGCTGCATGCTTGCATAAAGAACTCTGATAAACTAAAAGACAAAAAGGGTAAGTATAAAAAATTGAAAGAGGGACACATAACCTAACTAAGGCAGAGTACCAGCACATAACCTGAATCTGCAAAGATGAAGTCAGCAAAGCTAAGGCTCAGAATGAACTAAGGCTTGCAACAAATGTCAAAAATAATTTAAAACGTTTCTTTTAAGATGTAAAAAAACAAGGAAAAAGTCAAGGAAACAATCAGTCCACTAATGGGAGAAGATGGCCAGGAAGTGATGGGCAGCAGGGCAAAACCCGAACTGCTTCATTCATTCTTTGCATCTGTCTTCATGCAAAAGGAAAAAAAATAGCCCAACCTAAGGGAAACCATAAAAGACAGACCAGGAATACAAATTAAAATAGGCAAGAAAATGGTAAGCCAACACCTGTCCACTCTACACAAGTTCAAATCACCAGGACCTGAAAGATTACGTCCCAGAGTTCTGAAGGAGCTGGCAGATGTGATTTTGAAACCATTGAGCCATAACTTTCAAAGATCCTGGAGCACGGGGAAACTACCAGAGGACTGGAAAAGAGCTGATGTACTTCCCATATTCAAAAAAAAAGGGGGGGGGGGGAATGATCCAGGAAACTACAGACTAATCTGCCTGACATCAATACCTGGGAAGATCCTGGAAAAGTTAATCAAGCAACAGATCTGCAAACACATAGAAGCAAGCAAAGTTATAACCAGAAGCCAATACGGGTTTGTCTTATTTCATTCTTTGACAAAGTGACTAAATTAGTGGACCAGCGAAATGCAGTGGACATAGTATACTTGGATTTCAGTAAGGCATTTGACAAAGTAGACCACAACCTACTTCTTGGTAAACTAAATCAGGGCTTTTCAACCGGTGGTACACGTACCACTTGTGGTACATTAATGAGTGGCAGGTGGTACACAGCCCTGCCTAGCCAAGTATAGTGGGGGAGGGAAAGAGCCAGCACAGGCAAGGACTTACTATGAGAGAGTCCTCTGGAGCTACAAAGGCCCCAGGCTCACTTCTGGCTCACCCTCCCCCATGAGAAAGGAGGAGGGGGCGGAGACAGGAGAGCCTATAAAAGGAGGCAGTTTGGGCAGGAGAGGGAGAGAGGAAAAAAAGCAGCAGCCTTGGGAGGAGGTGGAGTCAGCTGCAAAGAAGGAGGAGGAGGAGGAGGAGGAGGAGGAGGAGATGATGATGATGATGATCAAGCAGGCTGGCCATGAGCCGATCTACAACTGCTGTGTCAGCCATCTGTGCTGGCAGCAGCAAACAGGCAAGAAATGCAGCGGGGGAGGGGTCACCCTCAAAGAGGAATGAAAAAAGCAGCAATAGCTGGAGGTGAGGCATGAGGGAAGGAGATGAAGAGTGGAAGGATTCTTATGTGCTTTTGTGACTTTGAAGTTCTGTGATTTGTGCAATGTGGGCTTTGTGTTCTTAAGGAGTGTTTGGCAATTTCTATTTGGCTGATATCTGATGTCTCCTGTTAGCTTGTATTGCTCTGCTGTTGTTAGCTGTAAGTTTTGCTGCAAGGGATTTTGAAGTATTTTTCTCCTGAATGGATTTTGCCTGTAGCATTCCTTTACTTATGAATGGAGCCATTTGGGGAGGCTGTCTTAGCAGGCAGCCAAAACTTACATTTTTTTTTTCTTCCTTAAGAGTCAGCTGCGCTCCTCACTTTCCTTTCTAGCCAGTAGCTAATTCTTAAAGGGGAATGTTCTTTTTTAAGCTAGTTCACTCAGCAGTTTGTCTTTTCTGTCTCTGGAGGCTTTTCCTTGTTTGATGAATATATGGAAGAGAGAAAATATGGGGGGGTCAAATTCTTCCTTCAGAAGGAGGTGGGCATGAGAAAGAGGGAGGGAGGGAAGTCCCACCTTAGCACTTGGCCACCAGCAGCCCTGCCATTGACTTTGCTTGTCAAAAGTTTGCAAAAGGGGATCACATGACCCTGGGACACTGTGACCATCATAAATATGAATCAGTTGCCAAGCATCCAAATATAAATCACATGACCCTGGGCATGCTGCAATGGTCATAAGTGTGAAAAATGGTCATAAGTCATTTCAGTGCAATTGCAACTTTGAACGGTTTTTTTTTTTTTTTGGTCATCAAGTTTTTGACACCTTCCTAGGTGGTACTCTAATATTGCCATATCCTAAAAGTGGTACAATCGGTAAAAAGGTTGAAAAGCCCTGAATTAAATAATGTGGGATAGACAGCATCACCAGCAGATGGATTTATAACTGGCTGACAGTTGTGTAGTCCTTAATGGAACTACATCTACATGGAGGGAAGTAAACAGTGGGGTACCCCAAGGTTCTGTTTTAGGCCCAATACTCTTCAACATCTTCATAAATGACTTAGATTAGGTAATAGAAGGGGAACTGATCAAATTTGCAAATGACACTAAATTGGCAGGAATAGCCAACATCCCAGAAGATAGACTCAAGATCTAGATGGATCTCGACAGACTTGAACATGGGGCCCTATCTAACAAAATAAAATTCAGTGGAGAGAAAAGTAAGGTTTTACACTTAGGCAAGAAAAACCAAACAGTACAGGTACAGATTAAGTGAAACCTGACTCAACAGCAGTAATTGTGAGAGGGATCTTGGAGTCCTAGTGGACAATAACTTAAATGTGAGCCAGTAGTGTGTGGCAGCAGCCAAAAAAGCCAATGGAATCCTAGGTTGCATTAACAGGGATAGAATCAAGATATAATGCCTTAGTTGTAGGAGATAACCAGGCTGAGCCCAAGGGAGGGGTCAAACACATTATAAGTCACGAGTCCCTGCACGCCTGCAAGAGATCTAAGTCTAGCCCACCTTGAATGCCTTTCTTAACTCCCGCTCATTTCCTTTGACCGTTAGTTGGTCAGATTCTTGTGGAGAGCTTAAGCTTGCAATAAATCTTTATACTCATTTGAACTGCCCAAATTTCCTGATTTCCCCAGCACTTGACATTAGTAAGACCACACTTAGAATACTGCATCCAGTTTTTTTTTAATTAAAAGTTTTAAAGATTTTATACAATATATATCCCAAATCCCTCCCCCCTCCCCCTTCCCCCACTTCCCAGAGCTGATTACAGGGTTACAAATAAACAATCATAATCTAACTAACATTTCCCAACTATACAAACAGTCAAATCCATAACATGCTTTAACTCCTTTTCAAAATAAGTATTAACAAATTAAATACGAAAATAATAATATAATTAAACCATAACACTAAGAGTAATATAAGTTCTACCATATCAAACTATTAATAATAATCTGAAATTTACTCATAAGCTAGATAATACTTTTTAGTCTCATATTTATTCTGAATATAATCTATCCATCTTCTCCAAACCGAAATATATCTTTCTTGTGAGTAGTCCTTCAAATAAGTGGAAATTTTTGCCATTTCTGCTAAATTAGACACCTTGAGTATCCATTCTTCCATAGTAGCCAAAGAATCTTTCTTCCAATATTGCCCCACCAGTAATCTTCCAGCTGTTATAAGATTCAACATCAAATTAATTTCTTTAACATCAAAATCTACAATAACACCTAATAAAAATGATTGTAGCGTAAACTTAATCTTTCTCTTAAAAATCTTTTGAATGTTCCACCAAATCTTAATCCAAAAAGCTTTTATATTTCTACAAGTCCACCAAATATGAAAATAAGTTGCATCTAAGCTTCCACATCTCCAACATTTGGGCTGTAAATTAGGATACACACAGGACAACTTTTGAGGATCCAAATGCCACCTATAAAACATTTTATAAAAATTTTCTCTTAAGTTTTGAGCTTGAGTAAATTTTACATTTCTAACCCAAATTGTCTCCCATGTGTCCAATAGAATCGGCTCTTGAATATTTTGTGCCCATTTTACCATACAATCTTTAACTAACTCCGTTTCAGAATCCAATTCTATTAAAACATTATAAATTCTCTTTATATGGGCTCGAGTTTGATCTTTAATCTGTTTTACCAAATTCACGTCCTCTAAAGTAATACCAACCTTTTGATCTAAACTCCACCTAACTAACAATTGATTATACTGAAACCAAGAGTGTACAATATTTTCTTGCTTCAACTCAGCTAAAGATTTTAATTGCCAATCCTTCCCTACCAGACTAAGTAATTCCTTATAAGAAATCCTATCCATATTCACACCCCTAGATACCCCCTCTATCACGTGTGCAGGAATCCCCCATATTGGAATTTTATAGTTTAACTTATAATAATACTTCTTCCAGACATGTAATAAAGAGTTTCTTAAAATATGAGATTTAAAAACCTGATCTACTTTTTTATTATAAATTAAATATGCATGCCATCCGTATAATAAATCCCATCCTTCAAGGAGGAGTATATTTTTATTTGTTAAGTTAAGCCAATCACTAATCAATGTTAAAGCCACCACATCATAATACAATTTTAAATTAGGCACCTTAAGTCCTCTTTCCCGTGCATCTTGTATAATCTTAAACTTAACTCTTGGTTTTTTCCCTGCCCAAATAAACTTATTAATACCCTTCTGCCATTCCTCCAAGTTGGCATCTTTTTTCAAGATAGGTATCATTTGAAACAAAAAAAGAAACTTTGGAAGAACATTCATTTTAACCGCTGAGATTCTCCCCAGCAAAGATAACTGTAATTTTTTTCCAATCATTTAAATCCTTTTGCACTTTTACCCATAATGTCTCATAATTATTTTTATACAATTTAACATTAGAAGCTGTAATATATACTCCCAAATATTTAACCTTTTTCACTATTTCAAAACCTGTTAATTTGGCTAACATATCCTTTTCCTTCATAGACATATTTTTCGGTAATATTTTAGTCTTATTGTTATTTACCTTAAAACCAGAAACTTTCCCGTACTGGGTTATGATTTTAACCAAATCCCTTACCGAATCTGTCGGTTGAGATAATGTCACAACCAAATCATCAGCAAAAACTCTCAACCTATAATCATTCTTATTTATTTTTATTCCCTTTATTGTAGGTGATTCACGAATTTTAATAAGTAAAATCTCCATTGTTAAAACAAATAACAATGGGGATAATGGACATCCCTGTCTTGTACCCTTTTCAATTTTAAATGCTTCTGTTAATCCCCCATTAATTATAATTTGTGCCGATTGTTGTTGATATATAGCCTTAAGAGCATACAAAAATTTATCCCCAAAATTCATTTTCTCTACAATTCTCAATAAAAATTGCCAATGTAACTGATCAAAAGCTTTTTCAGCATCCAAAAATATCAAAGCCGCAGGGATTTGATTGTTCTTGTCCAAATACTCAATTAGGTTAACAATTTGTCTTACGTTATATTTCATATATCTCCCAATTATAAATCCAGATTGATCACTATGGATCAATTGCTTCAGAACATGCATTAATCTATTTGCCAATATTTTCGAAAAAATCTTATAATCTGTATTCAAAAGAGATATATGTCTATAGTTCTTAGGCTGGGTAAGATCTTGATCCTCCTTCGGAATCAACAATATAAAAGCCCTTCTCCAAGACGGAGGTACCTCTGCTCTCAACAAAATACTATTAAAAAGTTCCTTTAATGGTTCTATCATTTCTTCCGATAACATTTTATAATAGATTGCTGTTAATCCATCTGTACCAGGAGCCTTACCAACCTTTAACTGTTTAATCGCCCAAGTAATTTCCTCAGAAGTAATTAAACAATTCATCTCATCTCGTTGATCATTTGAAAGTCTAGGAAAATGTGCTGCCTGTAGATACTTTTCTATATCTGAAACTTGTATGCTTTCACTAGCATATAACTTTGAATAAAAATCTAAAAAAATCTTTTTAATCAAATTTTGTTGATAAACCTCTTTACCTTTATAATCTATTTTCTCTATAATTCTTGACTTCTGTTTCTTCTGTAATTGATAAGCCAGCCACCTACCAGGCTTATTTGCATTACAAAATGTATTATGTTTCATGTAACTTAAATTAATTACAACCTGGTCAGCCATTAACATGTTAAATTGCTTCTTAAGCATATTTATAGAAACCTTTAACCTATTATCCAATGGATTCAAAATAAAAGCCTTCTCTTTCACTTTGATCTCTTCTTCCAACTCTTCATGTTTTTTCGCCTGTTTGCGCCTATGCACATTATTCATGTGGATCAAAACCCCTCTCATATAAGCTTTGCTAGCATCCCATACCATAGCCATTGAGGTACCCTTATGCATATTCAAAACAAAAAATTCTTTCAAATATTCTCTACATTTCTGCAAAATCCCCTCATATCTCAATAAGTTCTCATTCAACCTCCAAGATCTTCTATTCCCTTCTTCAACAAATAATTCCAACCATACAGGACTGTGATCTGACAATGTCCTAGGAAAAATCTTGACATTCTTGACCCAAGAAAAGAGATCAGTAGTAATTAAAAAAAATCAATTCTAGAAAACGATTGAGGCCTATCCGAAAAAAAAGTAAAGTCTCTCCTCCATGTTCCGTTCTCTCCAAATATCTCTGAGTTCCAGATCATCCTTCAAATAAAAAAAAACTTTAGGTAATTTAGCGTGATTGGAAGATTTAGAAAATCCTTTTTTGTCCTTACTTGTGTCTATAACTCCATTCCAATCACCCATCATAATAACAGATTTATAATCCAATTGAGTTAGTTTCTGATGTATCAACTTGTAAAACTGTTTTTGTTGTTGATTAGGGGCGTATAATCCAATAATAAGAAATCTCTTACCATATAATAATAGATCAATAATAACATATCTTCCTTGTGGATCAGAATCAATTAATTTTGCCGATAAATCTTTCCTCACGTAAATAACTACACCCCCTTTTTTTCCCGGAACAGAGGCTATAAAATGTAGTCCCAACCTGGAGTTAATCAAATACTTTTGGTCCTTTGAAGTAATATGAGTCTCTTGCAAACATACAACATCTTTTCTGTGGTGAATTCAGACCATTAACATTCCATGTCAGAAACTTTGCCATCTTTAGTGGCTTGGAGCCTCTGGAACACTGCTTTATTTATTTTATTATTTATTTATTTATTAAAATTTATAGACCGCCCCACTCCTGCAGGACTCCGGGCGGCTAACAATAAAAACACAATATAACTTAACAAAACAAACAATACAATAACATTCTTCCAGGGGTCAGATTTTATAAACCCCAGGCCTGCCAGAAAAGCCAGGTCTTCAGCAGCTTGGGGAAAACCAACAGGGTGGGAGCAGTCCTAATCTCTGGGGGGAGCTGGTTCCAAGATGTGGGTGCCATCACAGAGAAAGCCCTCCCCCGCGGCCCCGCCAAATGGCACTGCTTGGCCGACAGGACCTGAAGGAGGCCCAGCCTATGGGATCTAACCGGACGAAGGGAACTATGAGGTAGTAGGCGGTCTCGCAAATAGCCTGGCCCTGAGCCATATAGAGCTTTAAAGGTAATAACCAACACCTTGAATTGGACCCGGAGACCAATAGGCAACCAGTGCAGCTCACGGAGGATAGGTGTAATGTGGGTGTACCGAGGAACACCCACTATCACTCGTGCGGCTGCATTCTGGACCAACTGTAGTCTCCGAATACTTTTCAAGGGTAGCCCCATGTAGAGCGCGTTGCAGTAGTCCAGGCATGAGGTGACAAGGGTATGAGTGACTGTAAGGAGAGCCTCCCGGTCCAGGTATGGTCGCAACTGATGCTTGAAGATCAGCTGTCAATGATCTCTTCGGTCTTGTCCTTCCCACGGGCTCTGAAGTAGTCGAGTGTGTTATAGATCCAACATCCACTTTTTGCTGTTCTTTTTCTTTACGTCTGTGAGCTGCACGAGTCATTCTCTGTTCCTTTGGATCATCTTTTGTCTCCAAACCCTGTTGCATAGATTCAGCCTGCAAATCTCCTACCACTAATGACGTTGCCCCTTCAACCAGCTGTTCTTCCAGCTTTTCTTCAATTCTCTTAGGTCGTGGAGATGGTGGTGAGCCTGCCTTCAGGACAGAAGTATAAAATTGTATACTTGTATAGCTTTTAAAATTGTATTAAGTCTATAACGTGTCCCAGCATAGTTCACCACTATTCCAACAGGTAAATCCCATCTGAACTGAACCTGTCATTTTTTAAGCTCCTCAGACAAAAAAGCAAAATCCTTTCTTTTTCTAAGAATTTTTGGAGGTATTTCTTTTAAAATTATAACATCTTGAGCTGCAATTTGAAATCTCTGCTTATAAAAAGCCTGTATAATTTCATTACGAAGTGATCTTCTGGAAAAATAGATAACCACATCTCTTGGTAAATTTCTCTGCCTCGCAATCCATGAATTAACCCTAAAAATTTTATCTATCTCTCTCAGAATTTCTTCAGGTTCACATCCCAAAATGGAAGCTAAATCTGCTGCTATTTCCTCTCTCAAATTCTCTTGCAAATTCTCCTTCAGCCCTCTTATTCGCAAAGCAAATTCCATGTCTCTATATTATGACATAGTAATTTCATCCTGTGTTATATCAACCTTATTTTCAACTTTACCAACTCTATCTTCTAATCTTTTAGCATTTTCCACCACATCATCCACACACTCATCTAGACACTCTATATGGGCTGCTAACCCTTGAAGTGCAAGTACTATGTCCTCCCTCATCTCCCTATTTTTATCTTCACAAAGCTCTGCTATCTCTTCTTTAATCTGTCGTGCTGTTTTTCCCAAAGCATCCTGTATATCTTTAAGTGTAAATGCCGGCGATGGGGGAGAAGGTGGGGGAGACTTAGGCTTAGTTTGCTGTGCAGTCTGAGTTACTGGAGAGGAAATTGAGCCTTTAGGAAGAGCAGAAATTCCGAGGCGTTTTGAAGCCATTTTCAAACTATTTAGAACCACTTCTTATAAGTCTTGTATAATCTTATAAAACCAACAATTACAAAAAAGAAAAAGAAAAAGAAGAGAGGGGATAGTAAAAACAAATCCCCCCCCCCCAAATAAGAAAAAAAGCTTGCTTTTTGAATGAGCAACCAAAATCTGTTACATTGTTTAAACTTTGTTGCCAAGTGAAAGTCTTTCTTAACAATGTCCTTTCAGACAAAGAAACAGCATTCCTGCGCCATTTTTCTCTTCTTCCTTTTATTAAAATTAATAGGTGGAGAAGATTCTTTAATTATTTCCTGAGTTAAAGTCCCAAATTCTCACAATTCTGATCCCTCCTGGTCAGCTCCATCTGCTTTTAATTTTACTCACAGATCTCTCTAAAATGCAGATGTGGAAGCAGCGTCTAGCTTTGTTCCTAAGAACAAAGGCGTCCTGAGATGCGGAGAACACCTCGGACTCCGAGGGAGTTCTCACCCTTCAACCTCCAAAAAAAAGATTTATGGAGGTCCTGGGGAACTCAACCTCTATCCGAGAAAGCTCACCTCCTCCCCTTCTCCCGGGGAGAGAGGCTCCAAGCCGCGAAACAGCTGTTGTTCGCCGTCTCTGCAGGCTTTAACACATTCTCAGGGCGGATGGCTAAGAGAAAGCCGCCATCGGCGCAGCGATCGCCACCGGAAGCCTGCATCCAGTTTTTGCCACCATATTATAAAAAACATGCAGAGACTCTGAAAAGAGTGCAGAAAAGAGCAATAAATATGATTAGGGGGCTGGAGGCTAAGACATATGAAGCATGGTTGCATGAATTGGGTTTGTCTAGTCTAGTGAAAAGAAGGACTGAAGCATCCTTTTCCAATTGTGTGGCCATTGCTGAGTTTTCCAAATTTGCTGGCATATTGAGTGCAGCACTTTAATGGCATCATCTTTTAAGATTTTAAATAGCTCAGCTGGAATACCGTCATCTCCACTAGCTTTGTTGTTGGTAATGCTTCCTAAAGACCACTTGACTTTGCACACCAGGGTGACTGGCTCAAGGTCAGGGATCACACCACTGTGATTATCAGGGACATTAAGATCTTGTATAGTTCTTCTGTGTATTCTTGCCACCTCTTCTTAGTCTCTTCTACTTTTGTTAGGTCTCTACTATTTTTGTTTTTTATCACCCATCTTTGCACGGAACATTCCCTTGATATCTTCAATTTTCTTGAAGAGATCTCTAGTCTTTCCCTTTCTGTTTTCCTCTGTTTCTTTGCATTGTTCATTGAATAAGGCCTTCTTATCTCTCCTTGCTATTCTCTGGAAGTCTGCATTCAGTTGGGTATATCTTTCCCTTTCTCCTTTGCCTTTTGCTTTCCTTCTTTCCTCAGATATTTGTAAGGCCTCATCAGACAGTCACTTCACTTTCTTGCATTTCTTTTTCTTTGGGATGGCTTTAGTTGCTGCCTCCTGTACAATGTTACAAACCTCTGTCCATAATTCTTCAGGCACTCTGTCTACCAGATCTAATCCCTTAAATCTATTCATCACCTCCACTGTATATTCATAAGGGATATGATTTAGGTCATACCAGAATGGCCTAGTGGTTTTCCTTACTTTTTTCAATTTAATCCAGAATTTTGTAATAACAAGCTCATGATCTGAGGCACAGTCAGCTCCAGCTCTTGTTTTTAATGACTGTATAGAGCTTCTCCATGTTTGGCTGCAAATTATATAATCAATCTGATTTCAGTATTGACCATCCAGTGATGTCCATGTGTAAAGTCACCTCTTGGGTTGTTGGAAAAGAGTGTTTGCTATGACCAGCGCGTTCTCTTGACAAAACAGTTAGCCTTTGCCCTGTTTCATTTTGTACTCCAATGACAAACTTGCCTGTTATTCCAGTTACCTCTTGACTTCCTACTTTTGCATTCCAATCCCCTATGATGAAAGGGACATCTTTTTTGGTATTATTTCTAGAAGGTGTTGTAGGTCTTCACAGAACTGGTCAATGTCAGGCTCTTCAGCATCAGTGGTTGGGGCATAGACTTGGATTACTGTGATGTTGAATGCTTTGCCTTAGATTCAAACCGAGATCATTGTGTCATTTTTTAGATTATACCCTGGTACTGTTTTTCCCATTCTTTTATTGACTATGAGGGCTACTCCATTTCTTCTAAGGGATTCTTGCCCTCAGTAGTAGATATAATGGTCATCTGAATTAAATTTGCCCATTCCCATCCACTTTAGTTCACTGATTCCCAAGATGTTGATGTTCAATCTTGCCATCTCGTTTTTGACCACATCTAGCTTACCTTGATCATAGATCTTACATTCCAGGTTTCTATGCAATATTGTTCTTCACAGCATCAGACTTTCCTTTCATCACTAGACACAGCCACAGCTGAGTGTCCTTTCAGCTTTGGCCCAGCTGTTTAACTCTTTCTGGAGCTATTTGTATTTGCCTTCCACTCTTCCCCAGTAGCATATTGGACACCTTCCAACTTGATGGGCTCATCTTCAGGCATCATATCTTCTAGCCTTTTGGTACTGTCCTTGGGGTTAAAGCAATACCTTTGCTTCTGGAGCAGGCAGTGCAGCATCCATTGCATACAAGCATGTTCTTTGCCCACAAGTCTCTTTTGCTTGGGCACTATGGAAGCAATCATAATATATCTCAAGAGATGTATAAAAGATGGTGCATGCCTGACAGTGGTCATGCCAGATAGAACTGAAGCTATTTGGTTGAAATAGCAGGGAAGTACTTCCACATTCCCCTTTATGGATTACTGCCTTGTCGTGGCAAAGGGGCTTGCGTAACTCAATGAAGCTATAAGCTATGCCGTGCAGGGCCACCCAAGACGGACAGGTCATAGCAGAGACGTCTGACAAAATGTGATCCACTGGAGAAGGAAATGGCAAACCACTCCAGTATCTTTGCCATGAAAACCCCATGGACAGTACTAAAAGGAAAAAAGATATGACGCTGGAAGATGAGCCCCTCAGGTCAGAAGGTGTCCAATATGCTACTGGGGAAGAGCAGAGGGCTAGTACTAGTAGCGCCAGAAAGAATGAAGCGACTGGGCCAAAGCCGAAAGGACGCTCAGCTGTGGATATATCTGGTGGTGAAAGGAAAGTCCGATGCTGTAAAGATTTTTTCTCCATAGGAACCTGGAATGTAAGATCCATGAATCAAGGCAAGCTAGACGTAGTCAAAAAAGAGATGACAAGACTGAACATCGACATCTTAGGAATCAGCGAACTAAAATGGACAGGAATGGGTGAATTTAACTCAGATGACCATCAGGTATACTACTGTGGGCAAGAATCCCTCAGAAGAAATGGAGTAGCCTTCATAGTCAATAAAAGAATAGGAAAAGCAATACTGGGATACAATCCCCAAAATGACAGAATGATCTCAATTCGAATCCAAGGCAAACCATTCAATATCACAGTAGTCCAAATCTATGCCCCAACCACTGGTGCTGAAGAGGATGAAATTGACCGGTTCTATGAAGCCCTACAGCACCTTATAGAATTAACACCAAAAAATGATGTCCTTATTATCATGGGGGATTGGAATGCTAAGGTAGGAAGCCAAAAGATAACCAGAATAACAGGCAAGTTTGGCCTTGGAGTACAAAATGAAGCAGGGCACAGGCTGATAGAATTTTGTCAAGAGAATATGATGGTCATAACAAACACTCTTTTCCAACAACCCAAGAGACGGCTCTACACATGGACATCACCAGACGGTCAACATAGAAATCAGATTGACTATGTGCTCTGCAGCCAAAGATGGAGAAGCTCTGTACAGTCAGTAAAAACAAGACCAGGAGCTGACTGTGGCTCAGATCATGAGCTTCTCGTTGCAAAATTTAGGCTTAAATTGAAAAAAGTGGGAAAAGCACTAGGCCACTCAGGTATGAACTAAATCATATTCCTAATGAATATACAGTAGAGGTGACAAATAGATTTAAGGAATTAGATCTGATAGACAGAGTGCCTGAAGAACTATGGATGGAATTTCGCAACATTGTACAAGAGGTAGCAACTAAAACCATCCCAAAGAAAAAGAAATGCAAGAAAGCAAAATGGCTGTCTGAGGAAGCTTTGCAAATAGCTGAGGAAAGAAGGGAAGTGAAAGGCAAAGGAGAAAGAGAAAGATACACCCAACTGAATGCAGAACCCCAGAGAATAGCTAGAAGAGATAAGAATGCCTTCTTAAATGAACAGTGCAAAGAAATAGAAGAAAACAACAGAATAGGGAGGACCAGAGATCTCTTCAAGAAAATTGGAGATATGAAGAGAACGTTTCATGCAAAGATGGGCATGATAAAGGACCAAAATGGCAGGGACCTAACAGAGGCAGAAGAGATTAAGAAGAGATGGCAAAACTACACAGAAGAACTATACAAGAATGAGCTTAACGTCCCAGATAACCACAATGAGATGGTCACTGACCTCGAACCAGACATCCTAGAATGTGAAGTGAAATGGGCCTTAGAAAATCTGAGCAACAACAACAGTATTCCAGCTGAGCTATTCAAAATCTTAAAAGATGATGCAGTAAAAGTGCTACACTCAATTTGCCAGCAAATTTGGAAAACTCAACAGTGGCCACAGGATTGGAAAAGGTCAGTTTACATTCCAATTCCAAAGAAAGGCAATGCCAAAGAATGTTCAAACTAT
Organism: Crotalus adamanteus; assembly: GCA_039797435.1. Classification (NCBI taxonomy): domain Eukaryota; kingdom Metazoa; phylum Chordata; class Lepidosauria; order Squamata; family Viperidae; genus Crotalus; species Crotalus adamanteus. Next base: position 45,265,161 of record CM077935.1, on the reverse strand, counting down.
CGCACCATTGCACTCATTTCACATGCTAGTAAAGTTATGCTTAAAATCCTACAAGCTAGACTCCAGCAGTATGTGGATCGAGAACTACCAGTAGTACAGGCAGGATTTCGAAGAGGCAGAGGAACTAGAGATCAAATTGCCAACATACACTGGATCATGGAGAAAGCTAGGGAGTTCCAGAAAAACATCTACTTCTGCTTCATTGACTATGCAAAAGCCTTTGATTGTGTGGATCAAAACAAATTGTGGCAAGTTCTTAAAGAGATGGGAATACCAGACCATCTTATTTGTCTCTTGAGAAACCTATATGTGGGTCAAGAAGAAACAGTGAGAACTGGACATGGAACCACTGATTGGTTCAAAATTGAAAAAGGAGTCCGGCAAGGCTGTATACTGTCGCCCTGCCTATTTAACTTATATGCAGAGCACATCATGAAAAAGGCAGGGCTAGATGAAACAAAAGTTGGAATTAAGATTGCCGGGAGAAATATCAACAACCTAAGATATGCAGATGATACCACGCTAATGGCAGAAAGTGAAGAGGAACTAAACAGCCTCTTGATGCGGGTGAAGAAGGAGAGTGCAAAAGTTGGCTTGAAACTCAACATTAAGAAAACCAAAATCATGGCATCCGGCCCTCTCAATTCCTGGCAAATAGATGGGGAAGAAATGGAGGTAGTGACAGATTTTATTTTTCTGGGCTCATAGATCACCTCAGGTGGGGACTGCAGCCAAGAAATTAAAAGACGCTTGCTCCTGGGGAGGAAAGCTATGGCAAATCTAGACAGCATACTAAAAAGCAGAGACATCACCCTGCCAACAAAAGTGTGTATAGTCCAGGCCATGGTTTTCCCAGTTGCAATGTATGGCTGTGAAAGCTGGACCATAAGAAAGGCTGAGGGCCAAAGAATTGAGGCCTTTGAACTATGGTGCTGGAGAAGACTGTTGCGAGTCCCTTGGACTGCAAGGCGTTCAAACCTGTCAGTCCTAGAAGAGATCAACCCCGACTGCTCTTTAGAAGGCCAGATCCTGAAGTTGAAACTCAAATACTTTGGCCACCTAATGAGAAGGAAGGACTCACTGGAGAAGGGCCTAACTGCCGCACAGTTCCCTGAGACCGGTGAGGTCCCATAGATTGGGCCTACTTCAGGTCCTGTCGGCCAGACAATGTCGGCTGGCGGGCCCTCGGGGAAGGGCCTTTTCTGTGGTGGCTCTGACCTGGTGGAATCAACTTCCCCCCAAGGTTCGAACTACTCCCACCCTGCCGGCCTTTAAGAAAGCCATTAAAACTCTCCTGTTCCGGCAGGCCTGGGGCTGATGTCCCGGGGGGGGGCGGGATATGATCGGACATGCGGTATGATTGTATTATTTTATTGTATTATTGTTAGATGATTGTTTTAATTTTGTACGCCGCCCTGAGTCCTTTGGGATTGGGCGGCATATAAATAAAATTAAATAAATAAATAAATAAATAAATAATGCTGGGAAAGATTGAGGGCAATAGAAGAAGGGGACGACAGAGAATGAGATGGCTGGATGGAGTCACTGAAGCAGTAGGTGTGAACTTAAATGGACTCCAGAAGATGGTGGAGGAGAGGAAGACCTGGAGGAACATTGTCCATGGGGTCGCGATGGGTCGGACACGACTTCGCAATTAACAACAACAACACTTCCACATTCCCTGTGAACCCAACCTAGAGCCCAGGGCCACAGACCTTTCCTTCTACTTTCTTTGCTATTTTGCCTAAAGTGCCCGAAAGGCTGAATGCCCTGCTATGACTTCAAACATGCCCAATAAAGGCACTGCCCTCACATGTCTGGAACACGAAGACTCCAAACTGAGGTTTCAAATACTGTACACCCTTTGAGAGACACTCTTCTTGATTACTACTTCTGGGCTGTGCCCTAGCAGCTGCACAATCAGCATAACAGGTTCCTGGGCTGAGTCGACCCCCGGGTAAGTCCCTCCTCCCACTTGTCAAGTGCACCCAAACTCTTATTTGAACCTTGAGAGACTTTGGATCTTGGACAATATGATCCCATGCTATTTTTTGCATTCTACATTAGGATGGGGAGGTGGGGCTAGGTAGAAAAAACACCAATCCAAAACAAAGGGCTGCAATGTCTTCCCTTCACCTCCACACAGTCTTGGAGAAAAAGGAGCCACTCTCAATGGAGTAGGAAGGGTGAGCGAGTCAAACCTACTCAGAGGGGCATGGGCCAGATTGAGATTTTGCTTGCTTGCTTGCTTACTTGCAAGGAAGTTCCTGCAGAGTTTGACTACTCCAATATCTTTTTTTTTAGTTTTATTTTTTAAACCAACAAAACAAGACAAAACAAAACATAACACCACATCCTAAAAGTGGTACAATCAGTAAAAAGGTTGAAAAGCCCTGCTCTAGGCAGTCCATGCCACCATCCAGGGCCCCACCTGCATGGCCTGAGAGGGACGGTGAGTTTCCTTCAGTGGACCATGCCCCGGCGCTCACCCCGGTCCCACCCCCCCTCCACCGGAGACACTCAGATCCGCCTCAGATCCACCCCAGTCCTGCCCAGGCACCCCTGACACAAGTGACATCAAGCTGGCCATGCCCATCCAGTAGGCTATGCCCATGCCATCCATGCCCACCCAGTAGGCCACACCTACCCCAGACACACCCACCCGGCCCCCCAAGGGCAACCACAATGCTGATACGGCCCTCAATGAAATTGAGTTTGACACCCCTGCTCTAAAGAATATGATTATAAAACCCCAGTCCACCATAATACCATTGAAAAAGAAAAATAAGAAATCCAAGAAGAAACCAACATGGTTACGCAAAGAACTCTCTGACAAACTGAAAGACAAAAAAGGTAAGTACAAAAAAAAGGGACATATAACTAAGGCAGAATACCAACAAATAGCCCAAACATGCAAAGATGAAGTCAGGAAAGCTGAGAATGAAGTAAGACTTGCAACAAATATAAAAAACAATTAAAAATGTTTCTTTCAACATATAAGAAAAAAGTCAAGGAAACAATCAGTCCACTAATGGGAGACAATGGCAACGAAGTAACAGGCAGTAGAGAGAAAACAGAGCTGCTTAACTCATTCTTTGCATCAGTCTTCACACAAAAAGAAACTATAGCCCAACCTACCAAAAACATAACTGCAAAAGACAGACTAGAAATAAAAATTAAAAATAAGCAAGAAAATGGTAAGAGAACACCTATCTGATCTTGATGAATATAAATCACCAGGACCTGACAGATTACATCCCAGAGTTATGAAGGAGCTGGCAGGTATTATCTCAGAACCATTGAACCATATCTTCAAAGATCCTGGAGCACCGGGGAACTACCTGAGGACTGGAAAAGAGCTGATGTGGTTCTCATTTTCAAAAAAGGGAAAAAAACAGATCCAGGAAACTGCAGAGCAATCAGCCTGACATCAATACCTGGGAAGACCCTGGAAAACATAATCAAGCAACAGATTTGCAAGTACCTAGAAACAAAGTTATACACAAAACCCAACATGGGTTTGTCGAAAACAGATCATGCCAAGCAAATCTTATTTCATTCTTTGAGAAAGTGACTAAACTAGTGGACCAGAGAAATGTTGTGGACATAGTATACCTAGACTTCAGTACGGCATTTGACAAAGTAGACCACTTAGTAAAGTAGAAAAATGTGAGGTAGACAGCATCACCATCAGATGGATTTGTAACTGGCTGACAAATCTCACTCAAAATGTAGTCCTTAATGGAACTACATCTACATGGAAGTAAGTAGGCAGTGGGGTGCAACAAGCTTCTGCTTTAGGTCCAGTACTCTTTAATAACAATTTAGATGAGGGAATAGAAGGAAAACTCATCAAATTTGCAGATGACACCAAACTAGCAGGAATAGCCAACACCCCAGAAGATAGGCTCAAAATCCAGATGGATCTTGATAGACTTGAACACTGGGCCCTATCTAACAAAATGAAATTCAATGTATAAAAAAAGTTAGGCAAGAAAAAGTTGTGGGTGCTCCAACACTGGAGGCTTCCAAGAAGGGACTGGACAACCATTTGTCTGGAATGGTATAAGGTCTGCTGCTTGAGCAGGGGGTTGGACTAGAAGACCTCCAAGGTCCCTTCCAACTCTGTTATTCTGTTATTATTCTGTTATTCATGTTAAGCATATTATGGGATGGTACTTTCTACATGGAGGCCAGTATGCAAATACAAATACAAAAATGTCAGCAATGTGTCAAATTACTGTAACCAAAGAATGAGCTCTGTTGTTTTCTCAAGGAAAAGCATATAAAGCTGGTGCTTGGGAGCAGAAAATCACTCCTCTTTTTGGCTGAGAGGTCAGCAAAGGGTCCCTCTTGTGTGCATAAATAAAGAATACTTTTTTACTTCACCTTTCTGGCTGAGTCTATTTGGGCAAAGGCACACTGAGTCCAATTAATTGCTGGCTTTTCTGGCTAACACTAGCAAGCTTGGCTCTTGATTTTTGTACCTTTTAACCTTACATTTGATATCACAAATAGTTGCTATTAACATTTTATTCTAGAGAGTTTTGCATCTGTAGATGGGCAGGGAATTACCGTAAATGCCGGCGTATAAGACGACTTCCGCGAACACTGAAATCGGCGCCAAAGACGGGGGTCGTCTTATACGCCGAGTCGTCTTATACGCCGGAAATACTGGTAGTTTACGGCGTATAAGACGACGTTCTAGGAATGCGGCCCGGCTATAAAGACGGGGGTCGTCTTATACTCCGGGTCGCCTAATACGCCGGCATATACGGTAATGATAATTGCTTACTTTGCAACACCTAACAAAAGCTAAAGCTATAAAGCAGTTTTTAGATCATTTGAGGATCATCAAGGCAGAATGAATGTTTGGGGGATTTTTTTTTTCTATTTGAATATCTCTTCATGATTGTACAAAATAGAAATCTGCAATGAATGATAGGTGGAAAAAAACAGATCTGAAGAGAAAGAATTATGCTTTGCTTCCTCTCCCTCTGCTTTCCAGTTTGTTTAATCTGTTGGATAGGTGTCCCTATGTTTCCTGAATAAACACAACAAACTCAAAATCCCAATGTTTCTGAACAGTCATTGGAAGCAATTTTCACTTCTGTGGAAATGGGAACTTTTATGTATTCGGTTCTTAGGCATTAGACGAAGACACATGATGAACAAGTAATCTCTTTATTGATCTTCTCCTTACAACCAAGCAAACAGCAAAAGGCACGCAGGCCTTTTATAGAGTCCTGAACCCGGACAGTGTCAGCCAATAAGAAGCTGGCTGTTTTCGGGCCTTGTGCATGCGCACAAGGCTGGCGACTGCCAGTCTGGTCCCTTGCAGCTTTTGGTTTGCCTGGGACCGTTTGCAACATTTCTGAGCCTGCTCACTACTGCAGCAGGCTCAGGACACAACACCCCTCCCCCCTAGATAAAACACACCTTAGCTGTACGCACAGGTACATTTGTTCAAGGGGCAGGGAATAGTGGAGTTACACTGGCCTGCAGACAGGCAGAGCACTTCTTCAAAATAATTATTTTAACTAAACAAAATGCACCTAAAATCATATATGGTATATAACACTCTGTACTGAGTGTTAGTCAGCATCCTGTTACAGACTAGCAAGGTTCCCTTTGCATTGACAGAAACATCACATAGTCTCCAAGATGTTTGGGTGGGCACTTGGCCCACTGTGACCTTCTAATGGCCGGTGAGTGTGCCTGGCCTACCTCCTCGCCTGCCAGGCTAGGCAGACCAGGACTTTGATGCCCCAAGGACCCAGGTGACCCACCCAGCTGCTGACTGGCTGGACCCTCTAAGTCCAAGCCAGAGTTCCTTGGAGGGGTGGAAGTCCCCAAGTCCACAATGGACTCCTCTTGGGAGCACTGTCCCTTGAGCCCAAGGCCAGCCACTGGAGTGGCCTGAGTGGTGGAAGTGCCCCAGTACTCCATAGCCCCCGTGTACGTGCTGGAGGTGCCAGAGTCAGGAGCCGCCTCCATGGCAAACCCCCTTTCTAAGGACTTCCTTTTTGGAGCAATAGCTGAACTGTGTGAGTGCCCCTGGTGAAATTCCCAGTCTGGGGCTATGTTTGAATTATGTGGATACCCCCGGCATGACTCCCTGTCTGGAGTACTATCTGAAGTATTTGGATTATGTGGGTACCCCCGGTACAACTCCCTGTCTGGAGCAATAACTGATGTGCGGGATGACCCCCCTTCCGGAGAATTCCTGTTCGGAGCACTTGCTGAACCTTGAGATGACCCCCGAACAGCCTCAGTGGCAGTCTCAGCAGCTTGTGAGACACTGCTAGAACTGGGAAACTGAACCAGAATGCAGATTATGGTCCTCCTCCCCCCCCCCCCCCCAGAGCAGAGCCAGGAGTGGAAGCATGGCTGTTAAGCCTCCACCGCAGTTGATCGATGTGTCTGCGAATGACACGTCCATCATCCAAGGCCACTTCGTATGACAGCGGCCCAGAGACCTTGCATACCACTGCTGTGACCCAGAGATATCCAGGCCCATAGTTCCTTGTCCAGACTGGATCGCCCACCTGAAGTCTCCTAGGTGCCCGTGGCTGTGACACCTGTGAAGCCACCCGGTCTGGGTGCAACCTGTCCAGTTTGGTGATGAGGCGGTGACCCCAGCGGAGTTCTGCTGGGCTCTTCCCTGTGGCTGTGTAAGGTGTGGTGCGGTGTGCAAGAAGGAAATCTGCTAACCTGTGATGCCAGTTACCATAAGTCAATTTCTTAAGAGCATCTTTGGTAGTGCGCACCATCCTTTCTGCTTGGCCGTTGGAAGATGGGTGGAAGGGAGCAGACATTGCATGCCAGATCAAGTTGGCTTGAAGAAAAGCCTGGAACTGAAAAGAGGTAAATTGGGGGCCATTATCTGAAACCAGGACATCTGGAAGTCCATGTGAGGCGAAAATTCCTCTCAACACCTGGATGCTCCTGGCAGTAGTAGTGGAGGAAACAGGAACAACCTCTAGCCACTTGGAATGGCTGTCAATGAGGAGAAGGAAGAACTGCCCCTGAAAGGGCCCAGCATAATCTATATGTACCCTTGACCAAGGGGTTTGTGTTTCCTCCCACCTATGTACAGGGGCCTGGGGAATTTCAGGCCTTGACTGTTGGCACACTTGGCACCCATGAACCTGGGCCTCGATGTCTTTATCGAGCCCAGGCCACCAGAGATGGCTGCGCACAAGTGCTTTCATCCTTACTATTCCTGGATGTCCCTCATGCAGAGAGAGCAAGACTCTAGACCTCAATGAGGCTGGGATGACTACCCTACTACCCCATAACAGGCACCCTTTGAATGTGGAAAGTTCATGCTTCCTTTGCCAGAAGCTTTGAAACTCTGTATTTGGACACGTGTCAGGCCATCCTGACAAGACCCATGTCAGCACGTTTGTGAGCGTGTGATCAGTGGCAGTTTCTGCAGCCACGTCCCTAGCATTGAGGGGAGATTCAGGCAACTCCTGAATGGAAAGAATGTTAATAGCAGGAGCAGGATCTGCCTCTATTTGTTTGAGAGGTAATCTGCAGAGGCCGTCTGCATGGCCCATCTCTTTTCCAGGTTTGTGAATGAGTGTATAATCATATGCTGACAGGAAAATTGACCATCTCAGCATACGTGGAGAAATAATGTGTGGTGTCTGTTTGTTAGTTGTAAACAAACCCAGCAGAGGCTTATGGTCTGTGTAGACCGTGAAGAGGCGGCCATATAAGAAATCATGGAATTTCTTTATGCCAGCCACTATGGCCAAAGCTTCTCTGTCAATCTGAGCGTAATTCCACTCTGCAGATGACAGAGTCCTTGAGTAGTAGGCTACAGGGACTTGTGTCTCATCAGCCTTCAGGTGGCTAAGTACTGCTCCCACCCCATAAGGAGATGCATTGCATGCGATGCACACAGGCAGTTGCTCATTGAAATGCGCTAATACAGCATTTGAAGAGAGCAAGGCCTTAACCTCATTGAAACTCCTTTCATGGACTTTAGTCCACTGCCATGGAGCCTGCTTGTCTAAGAGCTGGTGTAACGGCTCTGCCACTGCAGCCTTATGTGGGAGAAATGCATGATAGAAATTTAAGAGCCCCAAGAAAGCTTGCAGCTCACTCTTGGACTTGGGACTTGGGGCCTGCTGAATTGCTTGAAGCTTGGATTCAGCAGGGTGGATGCCTTGAGCATCAATCCTGAAGCCTAAGAAGTCAGTGGAAGTGACTCCTATTTTGCATTTGTCTTGCTTCAATTTAAGGCCTGCTTGGCGGAAACGAAGCAAGACAGCCCTTAATCTTTCTGCTAGATTTTGAGATGACTCCCCAGCAATGAGGACATCATCGAAGTAGGGACAGACCCCAGGAATACCACAAAGTGTGTGTTCCATGACACTTTGAAATATGCCAGGGGCTACATTAACCCCAAACTGCAGTCTTTTAACCTTAAAGGCCCCTCTATGTGTTACAATCGTGTGGGCCTCTGCAGTTGCCTCATCAACAGGTAGCTGTTGATAGGCCTGTGCCAAATCAAGTTTTGCAAAAAGGCGCCCCCCTTTGAGGGAGGCCAGAATGTGGCTTACCACAGGCACTGGATATGCGTGCTGTTGCAACGCTTTATTCAGTGTGCACTTATAGTCTGCGCATATGCGGACTTCTCCATTAGCCTTTAAAGGCATTACAATGGGGTTTTCCCATAGAGTCCACAGGTTCTAAGATGCCCTGCTGGAGCAGCTTGTCCAGCTCTGCATCTATCTTGCTTTTGAGGGCAAAAGGCACCCTTCTAGGCTTGATCCTGATGGGCGTGATAGTTGGGTCTAAATGTAATGCAATGGGAAGCCCCTTGTAGGAGCCAAGCTCTGAGCTAAACACATCAGCAAACTCCTTGCAGACTTCTGCAAGGCCCAACATTTGCAAGCTGTGAAGACCAGTCACTTGGATTCCAAGAGCCTCGAACCAATCGAGTCCAATAAGACTCGTGCATTCACCCCCAACTACCACCACATCTAGGAAGCCCTCAAAAGCCTTACGCTGCACTTTGAGCGTAGCCTCCCCTTTCACACTGACTTTGGAATTCTGGAAGTCAGTGAGGATTAAATTCGATGGCCTGAGTTTGACTCGAAGGCCACTACTGCTGCAAATCCTTTTGAAGGTGTCAAGTGAAATGATTGATAGAGCGGACCCTGTGTCCAACTCCATCGATAAGGGAGCCCCTTGCAACTTCACGTCAATGCGAAGTTTTTTCTTAAGGGGCTTGTGTGTTCCTGTCCTCAGAGTACTCCTGTGTGATGCGCAGAAACACACCCTGTGTTGGCTGGGGACCCTGGTACCTTTCTGAAGCAATTCTTCCTGAGGTTGGACCTTCTGGCGACCCAAACAGATGAAGGCAATGTGGCCTTGCCTGCCACATGCCCGGCAAATGGCAGAGCGGAATCTGCAGTCAGCTCACTTGTGGCGTCCTCCGCACCCGAAGCACTGAGGAGATGCTGGGGCCTTGTCTGGATGCCCCTTCGGCCTTCTTTCTGCTGGCTGGTGAAGTCTGTTCACCTCTTCAGGATCTGCTTCTGAATCTTCTTGAGCGTCCTCTTGATGGACGGTCACGGTGGCTGGAGGGTTCCTGGTGAGCTGCAAAGCCTTCACAGCGCCGCCTGCTGCTTCTTCAGCTGCAACCTCTCTTAAGGCATCTTGAAACGATACTTCTTCTTTCACGAAGATCTTCTGTTGCAGTTCTCTACTTCATAGGCCACACACGAAACGATCTCGCAGCCTCTCTTCCAGGTCCTTGAACTCACAAGGCCTGGCCACTTATCTTAAGGCAGCGATGAAGTCCGCAGCAGATTCACCTGGCCTCTGGTCTCTCTGCTCGAACGCGTGCCTCCAAGCGATGACAGACAATTTAGGCTGGAAATGTTCCTTCAGCATCTTCTTCAAGTCAGCGTAAGTTACTGACTCCAGAAGTGCAGGGGCCACCAGATTTTCAGCAATGTCGAATGCTTCCTGGCCATAGGCACACAGAAGAGTTGCCGCTTTCAGGCCATCTTCCCTGATTTCATTCACTCTAAAGTAGTTCTCCACCCTTGCTACATACGAATTCCATCTCTCTGGGTGGGAGACATCAAAGTCCGTCAAGCGGCCAATTTTCGACATCATAAACTTTTACAGCCTTCGCTAATTGCCTCCTCTGCAAGCTAGTATTTGGAGAAAGGGTCCTTTTCCCAAGCTCACCTCCAGCGATGCTGTACTGGCAGGCTGAGTCGCGAATGCAGGACGCTGTCTTCCCAGTCTTCAGGACTTTTTCGGTGAGTCCTATTTGTTTCTCTTGCTTGCAGGGATCCCACCTTCGTCGTCAGTTTTATTTCTTAGGCATTAAACGAAGACACATGATGAACAAGTAATCTCTTTATTGATCTTCTTACAACCAAGCAAACAGCAAAAGGCACGCAGGCCTTTTATAAAGTCCTGAACCCGGACAGTGTCAGCCAATAAGAAGCTGGCTGTTTTCGCACCTTGCGCATGCGCACAAGGCTGGCGACAGCCAGTCTGGTCCCGGGCAGCTTTTGGTTTGCCTGGGACCGTTTGCAACATTTCTGAGCCTGCTCACTACTGCAGCAGGCTCAGGACACAACAGGAACCATATAGAGAAATCAGTAGAAATGCAAGAAAAAACAAACTCTGATTGATTGCCCTCATGGCCATTCTGTGATTTAATGTAGCAACTGTGGGAAGAACTGAAGGTTCTTTGGTGTAGTTTTTAAAGCTGAAAATAGCTTTGCTAATGCAGCTTGTAATATACAAACCATTTACTTCACCTTCATTACTGGTAATAGATGGGCAACATTGCAGTTATCATAAATCGATCCTTTGCTGACAGCCTGTGTCCGGGGGAAGGTCTATCATGGCTGCAGTCTCTTGGTTGACTGGAAGCTTTACTTCCTGCCGGGAAGATGGGGGGGGGGGAGGGGAAAAACCGAATAGAAGTGGGAAATGACTCCTGACTTAAATGAACCAATGAAATCTGTGGTTATCCCTGGTGGAGTAGTATGGAGATATCCAGTGCTAGTAAAAAGGGTGGAGAGGGAAGGAGAGGGTTTGTCTTGGCTGATGAAGAGCAAAGGCTCTCTCCTTGTTATGGGAAGGCAACACTAGCTCATTAATAAGGTATAAATTGTTGTGCAGGACTAGCTTCCTGCCAGAGCAGTAGGACAGAAATACACATGAGTAAAATTGCAAGAGATTCCTTTTTATAGAATAAAATTGTTTATTTTTGCTATTATACTAAAATGACATGACCTTACTCCTGCTTATAGTTTTAAAAGGATGTTTTGGCAGGAGTATTATAATGAATTGTACTAAGAATGGCATTTATGTCCTCCAAAGGACAAGCCAACTTTAGCCCTCTCTATCCCACCCACACAGCAGTGACCAAGACTGTATTGTTAACTTTGAAAGTTGCTGCTTTTTGTGCAGGCAAATATATGACATTTCCACAGTGAATAAATATTCACTGCTTCCATATACAAATGTTAAGATTAGCATATTGTGTCTATTCAATTCTGATATCAACGTTTCAATATTTGAGGGGCTGCCAGAAAGAACAGGGGGTCAACTATTTTCCAAAGCACCAGAAGGCAGGACAAGAAGCAATGGATGGAAACTAATCAAGGGTAGAAGCAACCTAGAACTAAGGAGAAATTTCCTGACAGTGAGAACAATTAACCAGTGGAATGGCTTGCCTTCAGAAATTGTGGGTGCTCCATCACAGGAGGTTTTTAAGAAGAGACAGCCATTTGTCCAGTATGGTATAGGGTCACCTGCTTGTGCACTGCACACAAAGCACAGTGGGTCATATTATTCTGCTTCTTGCCAGGGGAAACCTCCACCTCCCCACCCACTGCCTTGCCATGAATGTGTAGTGTTCAGCCAAGGGGCTCCTTGCAACAACATGGAATGTCTGGAAGGCAGCAGCTTTGCCATCCCAGCCTCCTGTGCACACACAAAACACAGTGGGTCGCATTATTCTGTTTCTTGCTGGGGAAACAACATGTTTGCCACCACTACCACCAATCTTTCCAGTTTCCACTTCAAGAATCCAAGCCAGCAGGACTGTGTCCAATGGGAAGGCAGAGCTGGGATGTGCAGCTACTAGTCCTGCACTGTGGATTGGCCAGGGACAAGTGTCCCTCAGCAAATCTCCCGGGATGAGGGTGCGAGGGAGGAGTGCCGGCTGAGGGCCAGCCAAGGATAAACACCCGTGATGGGTTGGTTGCAGTGGGGGCCCCGCAGTGAAGTGGGTGCAGCCAGGTGCCTGCAGTTAATTGTCCCATTCTGTGCATTGGCTTTTTTGGTGGTGCAGCACAGTGTTGGCTCATATTTATGAGATTGTCCAACTGCTTTGAGAGAATGGTCAGCCAGCTCTTGCAGTTTCATCTGCAGTTAGAAAAAGATTACAGCTGATTTACAGAACATTAAAAGTCCTTAAATGAATAGGTTGCAAAACTAACCAGACGTGAACATTTTCTGCAATTTTTAGCAAAGACTTCAATGTAAGTAACTTGATTATTTCTAGAGCTCTTTGGCAAGTATTGATCTTGCAACAGTCACATCAGGTACTGGGAAGTTCCACAATTAGTGGTTCTAATGATGGTGTTTCAGAAAAAAAAAGATTAAATGATTCAATTTAATGCTGTGGAAGAAGGCAAAATATGGAAATTACTCAAGAAAATGTTTTAAAAGAAAAATCATTCCAAAGCAACAACTGAATTGAAAAAAAAACCTTAGTATAATGGAAGAAATAGTATTTATACAAAAGAGGCTCAGCCCCAGAACTTGTTGTCATTAATAAGGCTCAATCCTGGAGCAAACAAAGATCAGTGTTTCTGAGAATATAGGAAGTGCTTCTCTCATACTATGTAAGAGTTAAATTCTATTGTGATAATCTCAAATGAAGCTGAGATGAATAGGGATGGATTTTTAAGTCAGAATATACAGATATTGGCAAAGAGTGAAGTGCCCTTAAGAAAAGACAATGTCTTCAAGCAGGATGAGAAAAATGACACTGCCCAGAAATAGAAGAAAAGGAAACCAGGAAATACAGGCAAATAAATCAAGTAACTAAAATAGGAAGAAATGTGCTCTAGGTAACCAACTTAGACCTCTAATAAGCAATCTGTCCTTTCTGTAGCAGTTTGCAGGGTTGGGGATGATGGTTGTGTGTTTGAAAGGGAGAGAAAAGAATGGAAGGGAGAAAAGCTCTACCCACTTTCAGTTCTGGCCTGACTGTCACTAGCGTGTGGCCTCTCAGTTTATCTCTAAAGAATGCTGCCCTCAAGAGAAAAAAGAATGTCCACCTCTATTTTAAGGTCTTTAGTTGGTATGAAGGTGAGTCTGAAATAAAATATTTCCCCAAATTATTTTTGACCTAGTCAGTCTTTGCTGCCTTCTGCTGTGAGCCTAACTGTGATTTGTAAAAGCCCAACTGTCCTTAAACACAAAAACAAAAAGCTAATAAAGCTCTTAGGTTCCACTTTCTTATTTGCAGCCACAATGTGCCTATCCCCATTTATTATCTTCCAATTTGGCTAACAAAAGCCTCACTGTGGGGCTGGTTAGTAGTTCCCCATTCTCTTCTTCAGATGAAATCATGTGCCCCAATGGACTCCAAGACCTCCACAAATGCCTTACTTGGGACTGTTCATCATGCATACTGTCACTTTTGTAGGACCTAAAAGTGGTCCTGCTGCTCTTCAGAATCCCAGTCACCACAACTGTGTTGCTGGTTGGCTCAGTTCCCTAAGTCTTTGCTGAGGGCTTAGCAAGCTGGCCGCTGTGTTTACAAGCAGGGATGTGCCAGTTGGTTTTTCCTTCAGCAATCCCTCTTATTCACACACACACACACACACACACACACACACACACACACACACACACACACACACGCACAGGGGGGGGGGGAAGAGGATTATACAGAAAGGAAGATCTGAGCAGCTATGAGCAGATGGTATGCCTCTATGCCTCTATGGATATCAAGGTTTCATTCACAGCTGCCTGGTTGGGGGGAGGGAGGAACACATTGGGGCCAGAAGGCACTTGGAGGAGACAGAGGAGTTGCAGGCACAAGGAAAAAAAAAGAGCACAGAGATGATTCCATTAAGGAGTTCATTTGGCAGCCAGGCCAGACACAACTGACACATTTATCCACACACATGGCTCAGACCTCCACCCATCACTGACGTACACTCATGCACACACATATGTATATTACCCACACTAATGCCCAAATTTCCCCAAACCCACCTTGTCTGGGCCCTGTACTGTAATCCAACTTGTTGTTGGATTATGAAAGGATGACAGGCACAGATGGGCATCATTCTAGAGCCCTGGACACCCACCCTTCCAAGCTTCCAGCTTGGAAAATCCATAGGACTTAATTTTAAAAAAAAGAACTGTACAAAGCCCTGAGGACAAGAGGGTTGTAGTGTTGAGTCATGCACCTCTGTTCCCAAAGTGTCAGGGCAAAGGGCCAGCACAAGTTCTGATTATACCAAACTGGATGGAGAACAAGGGATTCTAGGAACTGGAACCACATAGGACAAGCTTTATCCTCTCCACAGATTGACAAGAGTTACAGAACAATGAAACTTCCTTTGCTGTCATTACATCTTTTGTAATTCCTGTGCCCCAAGTTGCTTGGTTCACAGTGGTTGGTTGAAACAGAACGCTGCCAAATTTTCTTAGGTAGTTTGCTTTGACACTTCTTAACCTGCCTTGAGCAAGACAGCATCTTGAGTGGCTGGGAAAAAACATTAATGCAGCTTGGCTGCACTGTTTCTTGCTCTGTTCATTTATCTCTTCTGTCAAAAAATAAGGGCTTCAGTTCAGCCGAGCACTTGAGATGGAGAAGAAAAGGAAGCCAGACCAGACTCAAAGGCAAATGCTGATCTCCATGGTTCTGGTGCCTCATCCTCCCCCACCCAAAGTGTGCAATGAGGGTGAGCTGTCTTCCTCCTCCTGGCTACTTTATATTGAAGACCATGAGAGGCCGTTCCTCACGTTTCTGCCACGGACTCTTCTTGTCTCCCTGGTCATCAGTTCCTTCAGAAGGTTCATTGCTGTCATCCTCTGGGCTGGTCACTGACTCACGGCGCAGTTCAATGTTGCTGCTGTAAGAGCTGTTGCCACGGCTGCACCCATGACGAGGAATTGTAGCAGCATGCTGGTCAGTGTTTTCATCCAGCAGAGGGGTCAGTGAATTGTCCTCAGGAGAACACATGGCGGTGTGGATCTCACTGCTGCTTTGCTCTGTGTCACCATCAGCAAAGACCAGCTTAGAGTATGTTGGACCCATGGCTGGAGCCATGCGCTCCTCCTTCAGGCGCTTGGTGGGCTTGACTCCATTGACATCCAAACCTGAGTCCAAACTGGCATCATTTCTGTGATTCCTCTCAGTACTCTGGAGATCAATGTAAGAATGACGGACTTGAGAAGAACGCCCATCCAGAGATACAAACCAGGCTTGTGGATGTGGCTTCACACCCAGTTCCAGTAACTTCTTCTCACTCAGTGCCTGTAGCTCCCCATTCAGTTGGGCCATAGTGGATTCGTTCAACAACACTGGTATGGTGACTGAACCACTGACAGATTGTGTGTGTGGTCCCCAACCCTTCCCCTCTGGGTCTTCCACTTCATGTTGCCGTAGTTGGAACTGTGAATGTTGCAGCTGCTGTCTGAGGAGCTGCTGCTGCCTCTGTTGTTCCTGGGTACCAAATGGGTGAGGGAGTCCCATGGCAGTTGGGTCCATATCTGGTTGATTTTCAGAGCCCCCAGTAGTCTGCTCTGTTGGAGCCAGGCACATATAGTGGGCAGGAATTATGAGGGTTGGAATGACATTTCGGTACATTGCATCCTTCATATGGTCAATAGAACCACAGAATATTAGCTGTCCAGGTTGACTTAGGGAGGTGGGACGGGCCAGATGGTCTACAGACTGCGACATCCTGAAGTTAGGAGGTTTGGCATCCCCTTTATGGGCCATATAAAGGTCAAAAGGAGCTGGAAGAGGTGGTGGTGATGTAAGCTCCTGTAAATAAGGCTTGCTATCATTGTGTGCTTGTTTGCACTGTTATCTCTTTGCTCTTGTCTTTCACCCACTGATGTGAATAGTTAGGCCTGTAATCTTTCAAGAGGGAGGGTTCCAGTGTGCCAGGGGCATCCATGGACCGGGCTGCCTTCAATGAACAACCTTCCACTACTTGAGGATAGTCATCCTTGAGACCACCTTGCTGGCTCAGTGTGTCTGCTCTGGAGGCTTTGCTAGCATAATGAATCTTCTGGTTTGGCACTTGCTTGAAGAATTTCTCATGGGAACTCTCAAACTCCCTGGAGGAGGAGAAGGCTGATTTGAGGATGGATGTATGCACGTCTGTGTCTCCACTGGATGAAGCTGTCTCCATATGGCTAGTGCATATAAGATTAATCTGGGACACTGATGTAGTCTGATCTTTCTTGGATGTGTCCAGAGCCCCAGAAGGCTGATACTTTCTATGTTGTTGACGTGGCTTCAGACACAGTCTCCTAAAGAGGAAGAGATAAAGAAAGAAAATGGGTACAAAGTTCTGTATGGATGAAAAAGTATCATAATTCAAGTTCTGACATATTGCATCCTCTGCACACAAAAGGTGTTCAGAAGGTGCACTACAGAACTATGATACTTGAAAATTCCCATTTTATTAACTTCAGCTGGAATACCTCTGCACACAAAAGATGTTCATAGGTATTCCTGCTGAAAGGTCTCACTTAAGAAGATGGTTGTTATGGTATGTAAGAAAGACCTTGAGAAACAAAGTGAAGAGATGCTGCCTAGGGAAGGCTCAGATAAGAGAGGGCATAGCCCACAGCTGCAAAATGGGTGAAGAAAGAGGCTCATAAGAGACCCTCCCTAACCTCTTAGGCTATAAATGAGATGGTGGGAGATTTGTACTTTCAGACTTGGAAGATTCTGTTGCAAGTAATTGACTTATGACCATTCATTCAGTGACCATTCAAAGTTACAATGGTGCTGAAAAAACAGACTTACAACTGGTCCCCAAAGTTATGGCCATTGCAGCAGCCCTGTGGTCATGTGATCAAAATCTTGGTAGCCCAACCGCACTTACAACTGCAGGGGCACATCAATTCCTGCCTTCCATCTCCCACCCACCCCCAATCTATGCCCTTCTGGCTCTGTGTTCTGACCTTTGCCATTGTCTTGCTCCCACTACTGAACAAGCATGCCTGGCCTGGCCCTTTGGGAGTCAACTGCTAGCCACACTAGGCCTTTCAGAGGCCATTTGTGGCCTTGTCCAAATCACATATGGCCTTCTCACAAGGTTTTGAAGCTTTCAAAGCCTTGGGAGAAGGCTGCATGCAATTTAGACAAGTCTGTGCTATTTAGAGAACAGTGCAAGTGGCTTCAGGAAGAAGGCTTGGCACTGCCAGAAGATGCCTCCCAAGGGCCAGGCTGGGCCAACTTGTCAGCAGCAGAATGAAGAAGATAGAAAAGGTCAGCTGGGGTGGCAAAGTGAAGCGCAGCAGTGATGGCTGGGCTGGGGTTGTTGAGGCTTCCTGGGGCAGCTGCTTTGTGCTGTGCCCTTAGGGCAGTGGTTCTCAACCTTCCTAATGCCGCGACCCTTTAATACAGTTCCTCATGTTGTGGTGACCCCCAACCCCCCATCCAGCTGGCCGGGGGGGGGTATCAAAAACTTGACCAAAAAAAAAAGAGGAAAAAATGGGAAAGTATAGGTCAGCCGTTCTCAACCTGTGGGTCGCGACCCCATTTGGGGTCAAACAACCATTTTACGGGGGTCGCTAAACAACGCAGTCCGCCATTTTTTCCCCCTTTTCCTTAGCTGTGCTACTCCCTTTTATTCTATTGGCTTTTGAAAGCCAATAGAATAGACTCTCTTGAATAGAGTCTAATTCTATTGGCTTTCAAAAGCCAATAGGAATTGTCCAGGCTGTCTCTGCCCTGCTGAGCCCGCCAAAAGTCCCATTCTGCAAACGGTGCTGCAAGTTGTCTGCAGCGAAAGCGAGCTGTCTGGAAGTTTCCACCCCTCCCTGCTGAGCAACTACTAAAAATGTAAGTAAAAGAGGGCCAGGGGTGGGAGGTGGGAGGCCGACGGGCACAGGGAGGGTTGCTGGTGCGCGTGGGGCCCGGTGGGTGCCTTACTTCCCTTGGGCTGGGCCAGCTGGTGGCCCAGCCGGTGGTCGCCCTGCGCCGTCGCTGCCCCTTGCCAGCTACGCCTCGGCTGGCGCAGGAGGCGGCACCACACATGCGCGGCACTCCTGGGCAGGGAAAGTCCTCAACTTACGACCAGTTGGGTAGTCCTTGACTTACGACCGGTTGGGTAGTCCTCGACTTATGACCAGTTGGGGTCGCGGCATTAAAAAGGTTTAGAACCACTGGTATAGGTAGTCCTCCACTTACAACAATTCGCTTAGTGACTGTTTGAAGTTACAACAGAACTGAAAAAGCGAATTATGATCATTTTTCACACTTATGATTGTTGCAGCATCCCCAGGGTCATGTGATTTACATTCGGATGCTTGACAACTGATTCATACTTATGATGTTCACAGTGTCCCAGGGTCACGTGATCAATGGCCAGGGGGCATGACCAGCTGATGACTCAGGTTGCAGAGTGCCTGTGGGGGAGAATCTGTGGGTCTCTGGGATGGGACTGGGGTGGGTGCCTGCCTTCCTTTCCTCCCTTCTCTCCCCTTGTCCCTTCCTTCCTTCTTTTCTTCCTTTCCGTCACCTCCCTCTTAGTCTCTTCCTCCTTCCCTCCCTCTCCCATTGTCCCTTCCTTCCTTCTTTCCTTCCTTTCCTTCACCTCCTTCTTAGTCTCTTCCTCCTTCCCACCCTCTCCCATTGTCCCTTCCTTCCTTTCCTTCCCCTCCCTTAGTCTCTTCCTCCTTCCCTCCCTCTCTCTCATTATCCCTTCCTTCCTTCCTTCCTTCCTTCCTTCCTTCCTTCCTTCCTTCCTTCCTTCCTTCCTTCCTTCCTTCCTTCCTTCCTTCCTTCCTTCCTTCCCTTCACCTCCTGCTTAGTCTCTTCCTCCTTCCCTCCCTCTCTCCCATTGTCCCTTCCTTCCTTCTTTCCTTCCTTTCCTTCACCTCCTTCTTAGTCTCTTCCTCCTTCCCTCCCTCTCTCCCTTTGTCCCTTCCTTCCTTCTTTCCTTCCTTTCCTTCACCTCCTTCTTAGTCTCTTCCTCCTTCCCTCCCTCTCTCCCATTGTCCCTTCCTTCCTTCCTTCCTTCCTTTCCTTCACCTCCTTCTTAGTCTCTTCCTCCTTCCCTCCCTCTCTCCCATTGTCCCTTCCTTCTTTCTTTCCTTCCTTTCCTTCACCTCCTTCTTAGTCTCTTCCTCCTTCCCTCCCTGTCTCCCATTGTCCCTTCCTTCTTTCCTTCCTTTCTTTCCTCTCCCTTAGTCTCTTCCTCCTTCCCTCCCTCTGTCCCATTGTCGCTTCCTTCTTTCCTTCCTTTCCTTCACCTCCTTCTTAGTCTCTTCCTCCTTCCCTCCCTCTCTCCCCTTGTTCCTTCCTTCCTTCCTTCCTTCCTTCCTTCCTTCCTTCCTTCCTTCCTTCCTTCCTTCCTTCCTTCCTTCCTTCCTTCCTTCCTTCTTTCCTTCCCTCCCTCTTTGTCTCTTCCTCCCTTCCCTCCCTTCCATTGTTCCTCCCTTCCTTCCCTCTCTCATTGTTCCTTACTTCCCTCCCTCTTCGTCCCTTCCTTCCTCCCCCCCCCCCCCCCGTGCCCAGGAAGGGACAAGGGGAGGGGGATAGGCTGCCAGCGTCGCTGGGGGCTTTACTGCTGGCAAACCTGCCTGTGCACAGGCAGAGACAGAGGAGAGCTCGCCCAGCTCACTTGCTCAGCTTCACCGAAAGGCATGCCGCTTGCTAAGTTAGCAGAAGCTCCAGGATCAGCACCGGGCTACAGCTGATTCGCGCTTCTGCTAAATTAGCAAGCGCATGTTTTCTAGCGAGCAAGTTTGCTGGGCAGGAGCCAAGGAGAGCAGCTATAGCTGCAGAAGTGCGGATCAGCTGTAGAGGCTCGCCCCAATCCTGGACAAGAGGGAAGGAAGGAAGAGCGGAAGGGACAAGGGGGAGAGGGAGGGAAGGAGGGACAAAGAGGGAGGCGAAAGGAAGGAAGGGCGGAAGGGACAAGGGGGAGAGGGAGGGAAGGAGGGACAAAGAGGGAGGTGGAAGGAAGGAAGGAAGGAAGGAAGGAACAATGGGAGAGGGAGGGAAGGAGGAAGAGACCAAGAGGGAGGGAAGGAAAGGAAGTTCCAGCCAGGAGAGGCTTGCCAGCCCGGCTGCCGAGAAACAGAAGAGCGCAAAACCAAGGAGAAGAAGGTGGTGGTTTCCTCCCAAAGGGGGCTCCTTTTCTCCACCCCTTCCCTGGGTTTGTGGGGAATTTCTCGTCACCAACGCTGGCAGGTGCTGCTTCGAGCCCGCCGCGAGCTTTCTCGCCCCCTTTGCTTCTCCCCCCTCCCCCGCTTTCATGAGGATTGTGGTGCCCTTGGGAAGCCGATTGTGCTTTGAAGCTTAGGAGAGGAGGAAGAGTCCCTTCCTCCTTCCCTCCCTCTTGCATCAGCTGGCGCAAGTTTGGGGGTCGCCAGCTGACAGGAGCAGGAGTTGGGTGCTGCAGCGGCCTCCCCTTCGCTGACCTGCGTGCACGAGAAGAAGTCAATCCAGTTGCTGCACAATGAGTCCCTGGGGAGGGCGGGGCCTTGCTCTGCGCCTGTGCTCTTCATGCGCCCCCTGCAGGGCACATTTGGTAGAGTTCATGCAGACTGCCGCCAAGCAGCATATTTTCCACAAACAAGTGAGGTGGAGCGGAGGGGGGGAGGGAGAGAAGGTGGTTGACAAGCCCTGCCTAAGACCATCGGAAATATGTGTTTTCCGATAGTCTTAGGCGACCCCTGTGAAAGGCTCATGCGACCACCAAAAGGGTCGCGACCCACAGGTTGAGAACCACTGCCTTAGGGTTTCCTGGGCATTTGGCACTTCCTGGGATGCTGCATCTTTTTGCCATGTTGTTGGGGCTTCCCAAGTGTTTGGTGCTTCATGGGGTGTGGCAGCTTTGTAACATGATGCTGGGCCAGGCTTGAGCAGCTGAGGCTTCCAGGGGCAGCTGCGGCTTTGCTGTGGCTCAGGGTCTTCTTACAGCACCAAGAAGCCCCTAAGCCACAGCATATTCTTTCTCTGGCCTCCCTGTGATTGTGCTGCATGGCAACATTCCCCCAACCTGTGCATAGCCTATGCTAGATCTCCCCGCCCCCCCATGCAGCACCCCTGCACTCCTTACCTGGGACTCCCTCTGCTACCCATTTAACCCACATGTCTGGAGTTATGACTGCAACTGGGACTACCAGGAATGCTATCACTAAGCGTTGCAGTCAAATGATGTCTCACTTTACAACCGCATCATTTAGTGACATAAATTCTGGTCCCAATAGTGTTTGTAAGTTGAGGACTACCTATAATGTAGCCTTACAATAAAGCAGAATTAGCTCATCTAGTCATGTTTCTTGTCTGGTTTACCTGGGAAGGCTGACCAGTTTGCAAGTCTGCTACTCTCTACCAAAGAGGAATTTCAGGAATGGCCTCCAATCCTCAAGGAAATCTACTGTTTGCTGAGCATCTGGCTGCTGTGTTGTTGTAACACCAGCAGAAAGTGGATGCATAGATCAGGGCTTTTCAACCTTTTTACTGATTGTACCACTTTTAGGATATGGCAATATTTGAGTACCACCTAGCAAGGTGTCAAAAACTTGATGACCAAAAAAAAAAAAAAACCTGTTCAAAGTTGCAATTGCACTTTGAATACTTCAAAATCCCTCAACAGACCCAGGACACAACACCCAGGATCATGTGATTTATATTTGGATGCTTGGCAACTGATTCATGTTTATAATGGTCACAGTGTTCCAGGGTCATGTGACCCCCTTCTGCAACCTTTTGACAAGCAAAGTCAATGGCAGAGCTGCTGGTGGCCAAGTGCTAAGGCGGGACTTCCTTTCATCCCTCCCTTCCCTGCCTCCCTTTTTCTCATTCCCATCTCCTTCTGAAGGAAGAATTTGAACCCCCCCCCCATATTTTCCCTCTTCCATATATTGATCAAACAAGGAAAGGCCTCCAGAGACAGAAAAGACAAGCTGCTGAGTGAACTAGCTTTAAAAAGAACATTCCCCTTTAAGAATTAGCTACTGGCTAGAAAGGAAAGCAAGGAGCACAGCCAGCACTTAAGGAAGAAAACAAAAAGGGGAAAAAATGTAAGTACTGGCTGCCGGCTAAGGCAACTTCCCCAAATGGCTCCATTCATGGTTATACACATTTTATTGGTTTTTTAAATTTTTACATCAAAGTGCTCAGGAAAACACCGTGGTGAAAGGGTAATCAATCATAGCAAAACAAGTCATATATATATATAACTAAAATTAATACCTTAAAAATTCCCCCCTCTATTTCCCTCACATGATATAACAAATTTAGTTTAATCTATTTCTTCTTAAAAGTCAATCAATCCACAGAATCATCCCTACTATTACATCTATATAAATCACTCCTGCTTTTAAGCTCCACTAATTTCAATTAACATATTCCAATTAATCTTAAACAAACATATTAATAAACTTTGGGTATCCCTTCTATAATGCACATAATATTCTGAGAATAACATTCTAATATTTTCACATATATTCCATCTCTTAATTTAATACATCATTAATTAATACCCTTTCTTCTCTTATCATAGATCTCTCTAATTCTTCTGCTATTACAAAATAGTTTTCTATATAAACAGAGTAAAAAAACAAAAAAAAAGAATCATTTCAACCTGTTAAGTAAAATTTAAATCTCAACCAAATTAACTATCATATCTAAGACAAACATATTATTCCACCAATTATTATCTTACTGCTTTCATTTACTCAATTAGATTGTCAAATCAGTCCAAATCTCTAAAGCCTTTTTGACCCAATAATTAAAATTTTAAATCACATTTTTAAATCTAACTCTGGCTTTTTTTCTATACCAAGCTGGTTTCCGTAATGTCACATCTATGTCATCAAATCTCAATATTTGAGTACTAATGTTTATCAACAAATCGATCTGATCAAAATTCTCTTCCCCTTCTTCCAATATAGTCCATTTTATTCCATATTATAATTTCAGCTTGATTATCCAAGTTGTCGTAACTTTCAATTGATCACGTCTGGCTGTCAATTCCTGTTGATTTTAGCAATGGGAGTACTTCACTTATAATCATTTTTTGATCTTCAAAGTTCTCCATCATTTGTACATAGACTTGTGAAATATCCTCCTGTGTAGTAGTTAGTTGATTTATAGAATAGTCATTTAAAGTCTCAACCTGGGATTTTGGGTCCAAAATTTTTCTAAAGTTCAATTAATCAGTGAGTTCTTCCATCTCAAATTGTGTACACTGTTGCATATAAGCTTCTTCTTGGCCTGTAGATTGGTCTTTTAAAATTTGGGGCTCAGCTTGTGATTCTACAAGATGGTCTTTAGTTTTTCTCCATGACTTCATCTCCTCTGTCATTTCCAATATTTTTTTCCTATATCAGCTCATAATCCAGTCCAGAATTCAGTTGATCAGTAAATTCTTCTTCCATCTCAGATTGTGTACAATGTTGCATATAGGCTTCTTCTTGGCCTATAGGTTGATCTTTTAAAGTTTGAGGCTCAGCTTGTGGTTCTGCAAAATAATCTTTAGTTTTTCTCCATAGCTTCATCTCCTCTGTCATTTCCAATATTTTTTCCAATATCAGCTCATAGTCAAGCTGTGGGTAAAAGTCTTCTATTTCCATAGTAAAAGAGTCTTTTAATCTTTTTCTGGAAACTATATTTATTAAGAGTCCATATACATCCGCCTCCACAATTTTTAAATCACAAACACAACCCACAGCTGTTTCCAAGCCTTTATCTTTTCTTCTTGTTAATTTCTGAAGGTCAAAACCATCCTCAAACACCAAAGCAAAGACATTACAATTGCAGTAAATATTTTTGCCACAAAAATGAGTAAGCTATAGAAAGTTTTTTCTTTGCACGTTAAAAGCCTTTATCTTGTTAAGAATGATGAGGAAAGAGACAGAAAAAAGCAAATATCTTCAGTATAGTAAGTAGAATAACGCTCTATATTACAAATCTTTGCAAGGATGCCCAATATCCAAAAAGTTAAAAATATAGTAAGTACTGTAGAGGTGAGAGACAGGCAAAGATCATGTGCAGAACACTGCCCCTCCAAAGCCTGTGTACCCCTCCTCTCTGCATCTATCTCATTCCTTCACATCACCATAGTGATGTGGAAATATGTAGGTCTGTGTGACCTCGGCCAGTTTGATAAGGCTGGCTGGTGAACAACAAGTTTCCCTGTTTATGGCCTCTAGCTTTTTACTCTTGAGGATTGGTAAAGGATTTTAGCCAATGAAATGCTATTGCCATGCAGTAACTTTTGCTATTTGTAAAACTCTATAAAACAAATAAATGCTGCGTGCGAGCAGCCATTTCTTTGCACCCTTCAATGACTAAGGACTGATTACTACAGCTGGTGCCCTCAGCAGGGACATTTCATTTTGGGACCCCTACGGGAAAGAGCAGCTGCCAACATACTTACCATCGTCTGGAACAGGCCCATAAGTGCACTTTCGTCTTACGAGACCCCTCAGTGAGTAAGTATGGGCTGCAAGTTATCTCGGCCCCAGCAAAGGCAAGGACAGGCATGGAGGAACTCAGATTCCTCCTACAACCTGGGGCAGACACAAGGGAGCTGGTGGGCAGAGATAGGAAAACAGTGTTCTTCGAATCCTGAGCATCGGACACTTAGGCTAAAAGATAGAGCATAAATTACATCTTGAACCTTGGGCTCCAGTATAAACATCTATAGTATTCAGTCCCATCAGGCAAGGAAAAAAAATGGACCCAAATACTTCAGAAGGGCAGCAATTAACTATCAGCCCCCTTCTGCTTGCAACTAAGTAAAATTTATTCCTCCTAAAAACATCTTTAATTGGATTTTCAGCTTCTTCTGAAGAGGCTAATTCGTTTGCTGATTAGAGACATAACTCAAAATGTACTCCCTCAGAGTGAAGTGTTTTGAGCAATCGGAATGCTTTGAAACTCTACAATCTGTTAAGTTAACCCTGTCAGACAAATGTCTGGTTGTGTTTTGTGTTATGTGTGTGTGTGTGGCCACTCAGAACATTATGCTTGGGCTTGGAATGGTGAGAAAAATGGGAAATGATTAGGGCCCTCAAAACCACTTTTTGGTTGAAATCACCTTGTCATTTTTCTCGCTTCTTGCAGGACAAGTTATATGTCTAAATAAATGTTGTTGTAACAGTATTTGTGTATATACGTTTGTCTATGTTGTTCTGTGTTATTCCAAGATTGGAAGAGGCTCAAAGCCCTCTCTGATAACAACAATACAAAAAGGCCTTGCTAAGAATATATGGTTTGCCTGGAGAAAGTATGAAATGAAATGTGGAATGGTTTTATGCAAACAGTCAGTATGGAACTGAATGAGTTAATTTGTTGAAGTGTGTGTTAGCCTTCAAAACCCACCCATTTTTTTCCCAAACTGTGAAAATAATAGTAAATATATGTATGAGAAGAATTTCATGGAGAATGTATGAGAGAATTTATTGAAAAATGCATATGAAGGAGATGAAACTATTTTTTGGTGGTGAGATTCCCCCCCCCCCCCCCCCGTCTCTTTTGGCTGGCTGCGTTGCTTAAAGAGTAAGAGACAGGAAGGAGGAGGGGGAACTGTTCGTTTAATTTTTTTTTTCCTCTGCTTGGAATTGTAATCTGAGAAGAGTGGAGTGAATCTGAAACTTGACATTCACCTATGCAGTTTCGGCAAATAAATTTTTTACTCAAAAGAGGAAACAGTAAATGTTGGACAATATTTTTTAATATCCAACAACCAAAAGAACTAACTGAATTACTTTGTTATAGATTTATAAATGTTTAACCTATTTATATAAAATTTGCTTCCATCTGAATGGACTTTGCTTAAATTGAAGCACTAAAGATACAATTTAATTGACTTTCAGAAAATATAAAATGATTTAGGATTGCAATAAGTCCCAGAAAAAATATAGTTGCACAAATTGATGACATCATGAGTACTCAATTTGTGGACAAAATTCCACACTTTTGATTTTTTCCTACTAGTAAATTACTTAACGGAGTATTAACTGTAATAGAAGTGCAGAAAGTACTGCCGAGGTGGCACAGCAGTTAGAGTGCAGTACTGCAGGCCACTTTAGCTGACTGTGTTCAGCAGGTCAGCGGTTCAAATCTCACCGGCTTAAGGTTGACCCCGCCTTCCATCCTTCCAGGGTAGGTAAAATGAGGACCCAGATTGTTGGGGGCAATGTAAATATATATATACATTGCTTACTGGTGTACACCGCTTAGAGAGTGCTTGCACTTAAAGCGGTATATAAGTCTCATAAATAAATAAATAAATAAATAAATATTGGATTGAATAATATTTACTTATTCCACATCCCATCCCAAAATGTTTATTTTTTATCCAGGTGGTTGCTAAAATGATAACCTTAGGACGCACAAGAGCTTGCCGTCGAAAAGGAACTGATTTAATTAATATTGTTTTCAAAAATAACTTATCTCTTTAATGTGCTTTAACTGACTATATAGGCTGTATTTCATATCATTTGCCTAATGATCTTTGACTTGTTTGTTTGTTTTTTATTATCTACTGTTATTTTAGCTTTTAAAACCTTTTCTCAACAGTCTTTTAACTTAATCTCTGACTCTCATTATGTGTGCCAACTTACTTTTACTTCTTCAGGTGCTTACATCACACCCAGGATTGACCCCAATCTTATGACTTTGTTTTTAACTTTGCAGCAGCTGCTCCAGAACTGAAAGCATTTATAATTTTGTTTCTCATATACACAATCACTCCTCCCTTCCTGGGCCTAAATTTTTTTTCGTATGTCTTTTTTATGTCTTTTATGTGGTTTTGCCTCTAATCAACTATGACAAATGGATGTTATCCATGTTCTCTCTTTTTGGCTTCCTAGAAATATATTCATAAATAGGTATTTAGGAACAATTTCCCCCACCTCTATGAGGGGAAACAGCTTCACATGTTATTTTTCATCTTTTTTTGGCCGTTACAGCCCTGGGTTAACCCTCTTCCCTAAAAACTGACAATGGGCCAGCCTATTCTTCAGTGGCCTTTTTACAATTTTATACAACCTGAAATATTGTTTTTACTCATGGTTTTCTCTATAATTCCACGGATCAAGCTATCGTGGAACGTGCTAATCGGTCCTTCAAGGACTGCCTTCACAAACAAATAAAAAAGGATGGATTATCTAGGGTACCCAATTTGTCGTGGGTAATACAGCAGGTCCAAAAAGTGTTATTCACATTAAACCAGTTGAATATTTCCATTCAAAATTTGGCCGCTTATCAGAGACACTTTCAACAGAAAACAAGCTTGCCTCCACCTCTGGTATATTATTGGGCATTACCAGAAAAAGCATGGTTGGGACCAGTCCCTTTGATCACTTGGGGGCGGGGATACGCTGCTGTGCTTGCTCCAAGAGGACCTTTGCGGATTCCAGCGCGTTGTGATCACCCAGCCAGGGATGTCGTGGCACCAGTCCCTGGACCCAGTCCCAGAAATGGCGAGGGTGACTCTACAGATGGCACAGCAAGTAATCCAATCCTGACATGCCAGGCAGCCAGTGACGTGGGGAGATGTAAAGAACTTGATCCCCGAGAACCTGTGTGCTGCCATTTTTGTGGTTTTAACTGCAAATTTCTTATCCATCATTTGTTTATGTCTGATCATTAACATCTGCCCTTTGACAACTGCAACTGTCATCCTACTCAAACAATCATTCGAGCAACGAATGAAGCAAAATCTAACATCACACAAAATGACTTTTGTTTATCTGAAATGTATGACATGGAAAATTTGCTTTCTACATGTTTAGTCTTTGTTTGCACCCGTTCTGCAGTAATTCAAAACTTCACTGACTCTGGGAGGTTATTGCTTAAAAAACCTCACTGTCATCGCATTGGCTCACCTGCTTTAAACTGCACAGCTTCAATAGAGACTTCCTTTCATTTTGGACATGCTTGGCTACTGCAAGGAGGGTTTTTTATGTGTGGTCAAGAAACTTTAAATTATATTCCTGCTAATATTAGTGAAGCGCAATGTTGCCTCAGCCGGCTGATTCCTGTTTTGCTTTCCAAACAACAGGTTCACATGAACCATTCTCCACATGGTGTCGCACTAGACAACACTTGTGACTCTGAGAAAACCTTACTTTGTAGCATTGGCTATATCTCTAGTGGGCGTGCCAGGACTTGCTGTTCGTGCTCACCTCAACATTAATGCTATTACATGAAATTTGGCAAAAACAATTAATACTACTTCTTCAACTATTTCAGCGATCAACCATGAACTGCAAAATTTGAGAAAAGCTATTTTGCAAAATCACGCTGCAATTGATTATTTGCTTCTGCACCAGCATTTGGGTTGTAAACGTTTTGAGGAAATGTATTGTTTCAATATTTCTGATAATTCACGAACCATCCAGCACCAGATTTATATTTTACACAATTTGGCCTCTGATTTTAAAATTGGTACCTTAGGATCTTTGTGGGTGCTGTTTATGTAATGTATTCCATCATTTTGCAATATATGTATTAGAGCTTTAAATCCCAGCAGATCCTCTCTCACATTGCCTCAGGGTCAAGTTTTGGCCCTATATAAACAACTGCAAGGATGCTCCTCTCCTGATTATAATCCTTTTATTAACCCCGCTTATGGCGATATTTCGTCTAACAAAACAAAAAAGAGTGAGATGTAGAGGTGAGACACAGGCAAAGATCATGTGCAGAACACTGCCCCTCCAAAGCCTGTGTACCCCTCCTCTCTGCATCTATCTCATTCCTTCACATCACCATAGTGATGTGGAAGTATGTAGGTCTGTGTGACCTCGGCCAGTTTGATAAGGCTGGCTGGTGAAAAACAAGTTTCCCTGTTTATGGCCTCTAGCTTTTTACTCTTGAGGATTGGTAAAGGATTTTAGCCAATGAAATGCTATTGCCATGCAGTAACTTTTGCTATTTGTAAAACTCTATAAAAACAAATAAATGCTGCGTGCGAGCGGCCATTTCTTTGCACCCTTCAATGACTAAGGACTGATTACTACAAAGTGCTATTCTGTAGTTTTGTTTAAAGTATATTTTTCCCCCCAAACAGACAGACGCCGGTTTCTTAGAACAGGGAAGTCATCCAAAAAGCAAGCTCTTTGCAGGAAAAATAGTTGGGGATAGGTGGGGGAGGGAAAAGTCTCACCCAGATTTCTCCACGGTGGTTTCTTCACGCTTAGCTGTTCTTTTGACTTCGGCTGGTGCAGTTGAGTGGTCGGCCATTTTACTGGCCGATCTTTACTCCGTCGGCCCTAAGGAGTCAGCTGGGGCCGCAGGAAAAGCTGCCACTTTCCCGCAGTCACCAGCAAGCCCCCTCCTCGGTGGTCACCCCTCCAGGGCGACTTTCAACCCACTCCGTGGTCTACCGGCAAAGGAAACACAGCCGATGGGGAGACAAGTCTCTTCCACACGACCAGAGTCGCCGCTAACCGGAAGTCGGCTCCATTCATAAGTAAAGGAATGCTACAGGCAAAATCCATTCAGGAGAAAAATACTTCAAAATCCCTTGCAGCAAAACTTACAGCTAACAACAGCAGAGCAATAGAAGCTAACAGGAGACATCAGACATCAGCCAAATAGAAATTGCCAAACACTCCTTAAGAACACAAAGCCCTCATTGCACAAATCCCAGAACTTCAAAGTCACAAAAGCACATAAGAATCCTTCCACTCTCCATCTCCTTCCCTCCTCTGTGCCTCACCTCCAGGCATTGCTGCCTTTTTTCATTCTTGGAGGGCGACCCCTCCCCCGCTGCATTTGTTACCTGTTTGCTGCTGCCAAGACAGGTGGCTGCCACAGCAGTTGTAGACCTGCTCATGGCCAGCCTGCTTGATTCCCCTCCCCCTCCCCCTCCTTCCCCCTCCCCCTCCCCCTCCTCCTTCTTCTTCTTCCCTCCCTTTGGTGCAGCTGGCTCCACCACCTCCCAAGGCTGCTGCTTTTTTTCTCTCTCCCTCTCCTGCCCCAACTGCCTCCTTTTATAGGCTCTCCTGTCTCCACCCCACTCCTCCTTTCTCATGGGGGAGGGTGAGCCAGAAGTGAGCCTGGGGCCTTTGTAGCTCCAGAGGACTCTCTCACTGTAAGTCCTTGCCTGTGCTGGCTCTTTCCCTCCCCCACTACACTTGGCTAGGCAGGGCTGCGTACCACCTGCCACTCTTTAATGTACCACAAGTGGTGCATGTACCACCGGTTGAAAAGCCCTGGCATAGATGACCAATTTGCAGAATGCCATGATACAACTAACAGCTGGGGCAGAATTTGTCTCAACCTGTGGTAGCACAACAGATGGTGGCTCAGCCAATGCTCTTAAATTCCTGTGGAAGCTTGCTGGAGAAGTTAGAGATGGTTCCTTCTGATCCTCTTTCTCCACCTATTATGCAGCTGTGGGCTATGCCCTCTCCTGTCTGACCATTCCCTAGGCAGCATCTCATCACCCCATTTCTCAAGGTCTTTTTCACATACCGTCACAATAGGAAAGATCATTTCCATCTGATGAATTGTTCCCCTCATACCCAAACCAGAAGGCAGGCAGATATGCATTAATAAAAGTATTAATGCAGTACAGTATAGTAGAATATATTTTAAAGATTAGCAACTGTCAATTCTAGGATCCCAGCAAACTATGACCCTAACTTCCAAGTGGAATCAATTTAATTATTGTAAGTGAAGACTATGTTTTTGCTCCTAAAGTAGTACCTTGTGCACATTGCACAAAAAATGTTAATTGCCCAGGAAAAATAATTACTGTTTCTCATTTGGAAGTAATGATAATGAAGTAGCTAGGGGTCTTTCTTCTAAGTTTTGAACACAAGTAGAATTTACCTGAGGTCTCTCTCATGCATCCAAACTAAGTGTCTAATTAGGGCCAGGGAGACGTCAAAGGAAGGGTGAAATGGGAATCAGCAGTCAATGTAGAATTCACTGCCAAGATATCACCATATGCAGAAGATTAAAATGGCGTTATTCCAAAGAAAATAATTGCCCTTCAGTTTTTGTGCAATTGAGGATTTGATCTCTTAATAATAGTTCAGCTCCTTGAATCATGTCCTTTGTTCTCTTGAACTCCAACTTCCATCTGCTACCTTTCTTTTGGGACATTTTTTAAATAATAATAATAATAATAAAGTTGGAAGGGTCCTTGGAGGTCATCTAGTCCAACCCACTGCTCAGGCAGAAAACCCTATACCATTTCAGACAAATGGCTGTCCAGTCTCTTCTTAAAAACTTCCAGTGTTGGAACATTCACAGCTTCTGGAGGCAGGCTGTTCCATTCAATCACGTCCTATTCTCGGAGATTGCCTGGACAAGTCCCTGCAGTTTTCTTGGGAAGGTTTTTCAGAAGTGGTTTGCCATTACCTCCACCAAGGTCAGCCAGCAGGCTTTGTAATTAAGCCAGGACTAGAACTCACAGTCTCCCAGTTTCTAGCCTGGTGCCTTAACCACTACACCAAACTGGCTCTCTTTGGGATATTAGGGAATCCCATAACTCAAATGCAGGATACTAAATAACAGAATTTAAACATATCCTCCCAGTTTGATCAGAGAATGCTTGGGGTTTGACAATGTATTCATTTCCATGTCCAGGTCAGTTTTTGGATCTAACCTGAACTGCATGGAAATGTATCAGGCACTCCATTTGTGGCACCTGGGGCTCTCTAATGCAAGCAGTTTGAGTAAGTGGATAACTCTGGCCTTGGAAACAAGAAAAGTATGTTGGGAGATAAGAGGAAAGTGACTATGCTTGCAGACCTTGAACTGGGGTTCTTTCTAGCTCTAGGTTTATGAAATACTGTAAAAAAGAAAGAATACTCTGCTTACTACAAATACACACTTGTCTCCAGCTAGTTAATTCCAGCACACATTTCTGGACCCAGGGAAATAAAATGGCTCAGCATAAGTGAGAAGGTTTTGAGATGCAGCAGAGATCATGGACAACCATTACTGTCTAATAGAAGATCCTGTGTTCAAATTTCCCTGGAAGCTTAAGCTTCTGACCTACTATACTCTTCCCCATTTTCAGGCTGAATTCCTTCAAGACAGGAAAAAGCACTTCTGCACGCTTAAGGGCACTGCCCTCTTTATTATACAGCACTGCTCAATAGAATGGGATTTTTCATACTGGGTTTTGTGGAATCCTAGAGTTCCACGAGAACTTGAATGGTTCTGCAAGACTAACAAGAGGGGGATCTTCCCTTCCAAAGATTGAGGGAGAAAATAAACCTCCCTGTAAGGGACTGAGGGGAAAAAAAATGGAAAGTACTCAGCCTCAACACCACTCTTCAGGATTGTCCATAAAACGTTTTCTTTGTACAGTGAAAAGGGAAAGGCTTGTGCCCTGAAATTTGAAAGCTCAACCTCTCTTGACTTTTTTTTTAGCAAACAAGTTCCATGTCCTGAAAAAGTTTGAAACTCCTTAACTAAAATATGGGAAGGAGGGCCAAGGTTGAAGAAAGTGGGTCTTGTAGATGGGGAAGTGAAAGTAACTGATCCATTACTAATTGGAGACAAAGACTACCTAACATTGTCCAGTGACTGGTGTCAAAGTGTTTGGAACAGCTGTCAGATTCCAAAGAATTGGAATCCTACAATCCTCAGCTCAGCTGCCATGCCTACATTCTGCCCCAACTGATTGCATGTAGGGGTGTGTTGGTTTTCAAAATGCCCTGTCTGAAATTCCCAGAAGTAAACATTCCATGATTTTACTGATGGTGGATAGTTGTAACTTCTGATTTTAGGTGGAAACAGGAAGTGCACTCATGGACTCAAGACCAATTACTGCAGAAGGTAGCATCCAAATAAAGTGTATACAGTAATATCCAAATGAAATAAAATTTGATGCAATAAGAAAGCCTTTGCTAAAGTAGTGATGCTTAGTAGGGCTATGAAAAAAGATTTTAGAGATGGGCCTAGAGTTAGAAGCAACAAGTGGTGGGACAGAAGGGGAGAAGAAAGTGTGGCACTCACCTGCAGTAGTAGATAAGCAGGCAGAGCAAAATTAGGACCAGTAATGCCAGGGCACCCAAGATTGTAAGTAGAAAGATAGTATGGTAGGTGGCAATATCTTTAATTCCTGCTGAGGTTGCCAGGCCTGCAGAGAAGACAGTTTGGGACCCTTTTCCACTCCACTTGGAAACAATATTTGCTATCTATAATGAGTATTTATATAAACCCCTTTAAATAACATTTTCTGGATGGCTTACAATTGCATTCAGTTTTTTTAAAAAATGCAGTTTTATTAAAATAGCATAAATAATTGTAAAGTAACAATTAAAAAGACCAAAGCATCAAAAGTTTTAGAGAGCAAGATCTTCCCCTGGCAGAGGTGTCTGCAGAAAAGATGGGGGGGGGGGATGAGATAATGAACACAGTGCTGTGTGCTAAGGCCCACCCCTTTTGTACATGTGTCACGATATTACTTGCATCTATGAAACAGGCAGGGCATTTGTCCCAAAGTTAGAAGGAAAACATTCTATTCAAAATGAGAGTTGTTCTAGAAATTACAATCCAAAAAATGCTACACCCCAAAATAATTCCCACCAGTATCAAGCTCTTGCCAGCCTACTGCAATAGGAATCAAGATTATCTCTGGGTTTAGCAAGATTTACTGAAGAAAATAGGGTCAAGTTACAGAAATCTCAGCAACCGGATAGCTTAAACTTTCAGAAGTCAAGTTATCCCTCAACTTATTAAGGCAGAGACATTTTCAGTCTTTTACTAAGGACCTCTATGGGAACTGTGGAGACAGCCATTCTCTTAATTCATAAGAGAGGAATGTCCAGTGGTCAGCATGTTAATCTCCTTTGTATCATGATACCAGGTATGCAAAAAAACTTGTGTGCACTGAGATCAGTTTACTTCTCAGAGTCTTTGGCTATGGCAATTTTACCTGATGCAGGAGACAGCATAGCAGCTGCCCAATAGCCCAGCTGTGGAGAGACAAATGTCCAGTAAAGCTGATTCCCTTCCTTGTGGATGAGTCCGGTTCCATTCTGGATCCACAGCCCTAAGAAGAGAGACTATGACTGAATCTGAAGTAATTAAAAAGGCCATCTGAATAAACCACTACCTGAAAGGAAGAGTACTACTCACCAGCACTATTCCCCCCAAACCCCTCTTAATCAAAATTATTCAAGAGCAGGCTGGCATAGTGTAATCAGCTACTGTATTGTGCCACACCTGATTTCTTATACAGAAGAAACACAAAGTTGGAACAGGGAACAGGCAACCTAAGAACATGGTGTGGCTCTCAAAATATGTCCCCTATCTAGAATTCTAGTACCACCACTTCATTTAATAACTTCAGCATTAACCTTAACCATAACCCCTAATTTGAAAGAGGCTAGGGGACCTTGATTGAGCCTGTGTACGCCAATACCAGACAGCATTGAACAGACAGTTTTTGCTTATACTGCTAGCACAAAACCAGCTTAGATTCACAGGGCATTATATAAATAAATCATATACAGTATATTCACACCAGGTCTAAATTGGAAGGGCTGAGGTACAATACAAACTAAACTCAAAGAAAAGAAGAATAGAAAAGAAAATAGATGGGGGGAGAAGGTGCAAGAAAAAAGAGAAAGAAAGAAAGAGAAAAGAAAGAATATGATAAAGAAAAAGAAAAAAAAACATAAAGTGACTTCCAACCTTCATTACAACACTTCCATCAATTTCATCCTCATCTTCTTCCTAGGAACAAAATGCTTCCACATCAGATTTGGTTCTTGGAGGCATGGTTCATGCTTGCCCTGCACAATTTCCTAATTGTTTTCCAGATACACCTAAGAATTCTTTTTTTTTTTTTTTTATTGAAAATTTTTTGAAAATTTTTTACAAAAAACAGAAAACAACAATACAACAACAAGAAAAAACAAAACAAAACAAAACAATACAACCCTCCCCCAACCCTCCCCAAACCACCCACACCCTCCCCCCCCCCAGAGCTTCCCAGAGCAGAATATAGGCTTAATTAAAAAAGTTAAAAAGATTATATAAAAAAAATTTACAATAAAATATATATATATATATATGAAAATAAAAGTTATAAAAAAGCTAAATGATATTTTTTTATATCCAATTTAAATTGTATAAACTTTATCCATTTATCCCAAACAGCAAAAAATTTCTCCTGCGATTGTTCTTTTAAGAAAGCCGAAATCTTTGCCATTTCCGCCAAGTAGGATACTTTAAAAAACCACTCCTGCAAAGTAGGCAAAGATTCCTTCTTCCAGTATTGTCCTACTAACAACCTTGCGGCTGTAATCAAGTTCAACATCAATATAACCTCCTTTGCATCACAATCAGTAACTATACCTAACAAAAATAGTTGTGGAGTAAATTTTACCCTCTTTCTAAAAATTCTCTGAATATTCCACCATATCTTAATCCAAAAAGTTTTTATATTTTTACACGACCACCAAATATGATAATAGGTGGCATCCAAACAACCACATCTCCAACATTTAGGCTGTAGGTCAGGATACATAAGAGACATTTTTTGTGGATCAAGGTGCCATCTATAAAACATTTTATAAAAATTCTCCCTTAAATTCTGGGCTTGTGTAAATTTAACATTCCTCACCCAAATAATTTCCCAGATATCCAGTGGAACTGGTTCACCAAAATTCTGCGCCCATTTAATCATACAATCTTTAATTAATTCTGATTCTGAATCCAGTTCCACTAGAACCCCATAAATTCTCTTAATGTGAGTTTGTCTTTGATCCTTTACTTGCTTGAAAAGATTTTCATCTTCTCTAAGAAAGCCCACCTTACGATCCAGCTTCCATCTATCTGCTAATTGTCTATATTGAAACCAAGAATAAGTAATATTTTCATATACCAACTCTTCCAATGATTTTAACTGCCAGTTATGTCCATCCCATCTGAGTAATTGTGTATAAGACACCGTGTCCATTTTAACACCTCTCTTTATGCCCTCTATCACATGCCAAGGTATAGCCCATAGTGGTATTTTAAAATCACTTTTATAATATTTTCTCCAAACCCTAAGTAAAGAAGTTCTTATAATATGAGATTTAAAAACCCGATCCACTTTCTTATTAAATATTAAATAGGCATGCCAACCGAAAAGTAAATCCCATCCCTCCAGATGGAGTATCTCCAAATTTGTTAAATTTACCCAATCACTAATTAATGTTAAAGCCACCGCATCGTAATATAATTTCAAATTCGGTACCTTGAGTCCACCTCTCTCACGGAAGTCTTGCATGATTTTAAACTTTACCCTTGGTTTTTTCCCTGCCCAAATGAATTTATTAATACCTTTCTGCCAATCATTTAAATTAATCTCATTCTTCAAAATCGGTAACATTTGAAACAAAAAAAGAAACTTGGGTAGGATATTCATTTTAATCACTGCAATTCTTCCCATGAGAGATAACTGCAACTTCTCCCAATTCCTCAAGTCTTTCTGTACCCTAACCCACAACCTTTCATAGTTATTCTTAAACAGTTTTGCATTAGATACAGATAAAATAACCCCCAAATATTTTACCTTATTAACAATTTCAAAACCAGTCAAATTAACCAGAATCTGTTTATCCCGAGTAATCATATTTTTGGGTAGTATTTTAGTCTTATTAACGTTGATCTTAAAACCCGAAACCAATCCATATTGATAAATCAACTGTAATAACTTTACTACAGAATAAATAGGTTGAGGCAAAGTAACCACCAAGTCATCTGCAAAAGCTCTCAACTTATATTCTTTTTTGTTAACTTCTATTCCTTTTATTTCCTGCGACCCTCGCAACCCTGCAGGAATTTGGTTATTCTTATCTAAATATTCTAGTAAATTAATAATTTGTCTAGCATTATTTTTCATATATCTACCAGTTATAAAACCAGATTGGTCCTTATGTATGAGGTGGTGCACAACCCTCATAAGTCTATTAGCTAAAATTTTTGCAAAAATCTTATAATCAACATTTAAAAGAGATATAGGTCTATAATTCTTTGGTAAAGTAAGATCTTGATCCTCTTTTGGGATCAAGGATATAAAAGCACTGCGCCATGACGGAGGGATCTCTAAACCCTGTAAAATACTGTTAAAAAGATCACCTAATGGTTGAATCATCTCTTCCATTAAAGTTTTGTAATAAACAGATGTCAAGCCATCCGTACCCGGTGCTTTCCCTAATTTCAATTGTTTAATTACTATTGCAATTTCCTCATTAGTAATTAAACCATTAATTTCATGTTTCTGGTCTTCTGTCAATTTAGGGAAATTAGCCTCACTTAAATATTTGTTTATATCTAGAGTTTGTACATTAGTCGATTTGTATAGTTTTTGATAATAATCTAAAAAAGATTTCTTAATCAATTCCTTCTGGCACACTAACTTACCCTTATAATTTATTTTATCTATTATTCTCTGTCTCTGTTTCTTTCTTAATTGATAAGCCAACCATCTCCCTGGTTTATTGGCGTTACAAAATGTATTTTGTTTCATAAACAATAAGTTAGTTGCAGATTGATCCGCCATCAACATATTAAATTGTGTTCTTAGCAACTTTATAGATTCTTTAATATTTTCATCTAAAGGAGTTAAAATCAAAGCCTTTTCTTTTAATTTAATCTCATCTTCCAATTCTTTACGTTTCTGAATCTGCTTTTGTCTATGAAAATTATTCATTTTTATCAAGATCCCACGCATAAATGCTTTACCTGCATCCCATACCATTGACATTGATGTCCCCTTATACATATTCAAAGCAAAATAATCCTTTAAACACTCCTTTAACTTTTGAACATTCTTTTCTTGTCTAAATAAATTCTCATTCACCCTCCAGGATCTTCTCTCCTCTTTTTCTTGAATCAGCTCCATCCAGACTGGACTATGATCCGTCAACGACCTAGGAAAAATCTTTACATTCTTTACCCTATTATATAGGTCCGATGTAATAAAAAAAAATCAATTCTTGAAAAAGATTGATGTCTATCTGAAAAAAAGGTGAAATCTCTCTCCTCTTGATTACGTTCCCGCCAATAGTCTCTCAATTCCCAGTCTTCTTTCATATCAAAAAAGGCTTTAGGTAATTTAGCCTGTTTAAAAAGAGGAGAAGAACCTTTCTTGTCCCTTTGTGTGTCTAAAACACCATTCCAATCCCCCATTAATATCACGGATCTATAATCCAGCGAGATTATTTTCTGATGTAACAGTCTATAAAATTGTTCCTGTTGCTGGTTTGGTGCGTAAAGTCCCACTGTAAGTATTTTCTTACTATATAAACCAAGTTCAATCATTACATATCTTCCTTGGGGATCTGATTCTACCAGACAAACTGGTAAATTTTGCTTGACATAAATAACCACTCCCCCTTTTTTCCCAGGAGCAGGAGATACAAAATGAGATCCCAGACGGGCGTTAACTAAATATTTTTGATCTTTAAGTAGAATATGAGTTTCCTGCAAGCAGATAACATCATTATTATGTTGCTTTAAGTAGTGAAAGATTTTCTTTCTTTTCTGAGGGGAATTAAGACCATTAACATTCCAGGTCAGAAGCTTTGCCATCTCCCTTAACCAGGAGCCTGGAGAAGACTGCCTGGAGATCTGCCATTGCTGTATGTGTTGCAGAACTCTTGGGTCTTGCTCCTCCCACCGGCAATGAGGCACTTTCCAAAGAAGATTCTTTGATTTCTTTCTTTTGTTGCTCCTTTTCCTTGCGTCTATGTGCTGCACGGGTCATCCTCTGCTCTTTAACCTCTGTTTGACGTTGCCATTCCAGTTGTAACTTCCCAGCAGAGATCAGACCTAATGCTTCAGATTGCTGTTCCAGCTCTTTGCCACTCAAGGGTTTCTGGACAGATGACGCTGAGCCTGCACCCAGGACCATATTATAAAACTCTTTAGCTTTAGCAACCGTATTCAGCCTATAACGCATCCCCGCATGGCTCAGAGCGATACCCATCGGAATCTCCCATCTGAATGGCATCAATCTTGCTTTAAGCTCATTAGCTAAGAAAGCGAAGTCTTTCCTGTTTCTTAAAATTTTAGATGGAATTTCCTTTAAGATGATAACATCTTGGGCAGCAATCTGGAATCTCTTATTATAAAAAGCTTGTATGATTTCATTGCGCAGAGATCTCTTTATAAAATAAATCACCACATCTCTAGGCAAATTCTTCTGCTTCGCAATCCAAGAGTTAACTCTATAAACTTTTTCCACTTCTCTGCATAATTCGTCTTTATCCATATTCAAAGCAACAGCTAGGTCATTAAGCACCATCTCTGTCAAATCTTGATTCATGTCTTCCTTCAGACCTCTGATTCTCAGGGCGTATTCCATTTCTCTATACTGGGACATAAGAATATCCTCTTGTGAAATCTCCATCTTCCTTTCCATATCTTGAAATTTATCCTCAAAAAAATCAACTTTATCTGCGACTTCCTCCACCCTCGAGTCCAACTTCACCACCACAGAAGCCAGGCCTGATAAAGCCGTAACTATATCTTGCCTCAAAATAGTATTATCATCCTCTAATAACTCCTTCATTTCCTTCATTTCCTCTTTGCTTTCAGATTTGATCTGTACAATAAGCTGCTTCATTTCATCCCTAATTTGGGATACAGCATTTCCCATTATGTCTTTGATCTCTTGTGCAGACAGGCCTGGCAAAGGAGGGGAGGGTGGAGGCTGCGCTGGTGGTACAGGTTTAAGTTGTTGTTACACAGTTAAAGTTGTGGGAGAGGAAACCACCTTGGATAGTATAGAAGGCGGTTGTCTCTTTGAAGCCATTTTTCAAAACAAAATTATCTCTTTCCTTCTTTCCAAAAAAAAAAGAAAAGGGAAATAAGAATTAAAAAAAAACAAAAATACTGTAATCCTTAAAGTTCCAAAAAAGAGAAAAAAGATCAAGAAAGAAGTCCCAAGCTCACTCAAAAAAAAAAAAGAAAAGGGAAAGAAGAAAGAGAAAGTCGAAAACAATCATTTAAGTCCGTTTCCTTCCAGAGAAATAAGAACAAAGAGAGAGAGAGAAAAAAAAAAGCCGAACACTTTCAAAACGCCATCTTAATTTCTCTCTCTGTGCCAGCAAAAAAGAACAAAGGAGGAAAGACCAAAATTAACTAAAAAGGGAAAGTAAAATACTAACCTCTAAAAAAAAATCCTTTAAACCGCTCTGTCCGCTTCAAAAATTACTCACCGAGACTCTTTAACCGCGGAGGTGGAAGCGACGTTTCCTTTTGCTTCCGAAGAAGCAAAAACAGCTGGGAGGCGGAGATAGGCAGGAGCTCCGAGGGAACACTCCTTCTACCCCCTCAAAGAAAAAATCCAGAGGGGGTTCGGAGGTTCCACCTCTACTCCTGCAGTCTCTACCCCTTCCCTTTGCCCAGGAAGGGGATTCCGAACCGCGGGCCAGCTGATGCGCGCTGCGCTCCGTGGATCTGACGCCGTCCCAGGAGGACGGCTACAAGGTAGCCGCCATCATCGCCGCTGCCTACCAGAAGCTCCAGATATACCTAAGAATTCTATGACCCCGCAGAGAACTTGGTTCCATGGGTGAAGGAGAGGATGTTTGGCTCCTATTAATCACTCAATGTGCTTCCTGCCAAAGCCTCTTTTTAAACAAGCAATATTATTCCTTGCCTCATATGTTTGTAATTATTGGATACAATAATGATCAAACCATTAAAAATATGATTTACAAGCATTCCATCACTCACCACTCTTGAGGTCAAAGTACCAGGCTGGCACACTGGTACTTGCTGCAGCGGTGTTGGATGACAGTGGGATGGAGAGGTGGACTGAACCAGAAAGCTGGACATCTGTGTCATTTGCAGTGAAGAGGCGAACGCTGACTGCAACAATAGGCACCAGCTCCAACCATGTATTACTATCTGTACAAAGAGAGAGTTAAGAAATAATGGCTATCGCATCTCAAAGGTCCAGTAGCTACATATACATTGGATACGCATTTTCAAAACAGAAAATCCAAAAGATACTCCTATTCCTACCCGTGCACACAGTAGCATATAAGAATTGTAGTGGATTAAAAGGATTTTTTTTTAATTATGATCAAGTATTGTCAAAACACAGCCCTATTCTCTACAATAAGCAGTGGGGAGGGTGTGGAATTCAGAGTGAGGGAGAGTTAAAAGTTTCTTTGTTCTCAGTGAGCTTTGCTTGGAGGCCCTGCAGGAATTGGGCACTTAAGAAAACAGGTTTCATGTGACTGGGCTAAAGTTTGAAGCCCAAAGCATAGAAAGCTGGCAAAGTTGGAAGGGAACATTTGCATGAGGGTTATTTAATTTATTGTAAGTGCTGGCTTGCTGGATATGTCTTTCTTTGCTCACTCAGAATGTTTGCACATTACTGAGTGCTGGGTGTGGAATGCAGATCTCAATCTTACATAATTCATAGCAATTACATTATTCTTTCAAATCTTTACTTTGTTTCTCATGCCCTCCAAACCTGTTTGAGGCTGGTTATTAGCTACAGAGCCATTTATTTAATAACATATTCCAGGGTAAAGGGGATTTGATGTTCTGTTACATATTCCAGGTGGCAGTGGGGTATCTTCCTATTCAAGAACAGATGGTGGCAGTGTAACTACCTGCTCAGCTGGAACACTAGCTGAACATCCCAAAATTAGGTATAAAGGATGTGAAGGTGAAGATTCCAGGGAAGAGTTTAGCAGGCTGGTGTTAGTGTTAGTAATAGATACCTCCTCCTCTCTCCCCCCCCCCCAATAACAATGATTGTGTATAATAATACATTAAATATATATTTCATACCTCCAAATCTGGTGTCAGAGACAAGCTGTAATGGCTAGTTTTAATGCCCCAGCCTTCCCTATCCCACATTCCATGATGGCTCCTTACCGCTGCCATTACTTTCAGCCCCGATGAAGGACGGGAACCCTCTCACG
Organism: Crotalus adamanteus; assembly: GCA_039797435.1. Taxonomy (NCBI): domain Eukaryota; kingdom Metazoa; phylum Chordata; class Lepidosauria; order Squamata; family Viperidae; genus Crotalus; species Crotalus adamanteus. The sequence continues at coordinate 45,223,020 of CM077935.1, read as the reverse complement.
TCTGGCCCACCACTGGCAGAAGTCAAGGTGGCTGAAACCTGGCTGTAGGTGGAACTGCGGAACAGATGAGCAGATTTGCGCTGGAACTGTGCCCATGGGTGGCTCTTAGCTCCTGCAATGATCAATACTTAAACTTTCTGACCTAACTGGGCTGTATTCATAAAAGACCACAGAATCCTTGGAGTTTGCTTTCAGTGCTGGGCCTCAGTGCATAGGTTTGCAATGCAATAACTCAAGAAAGTATCTATACATCTTTGGTCATTAACCATGAGATGCAGTCTTCAATAAATTCAAATTCTAGTATAAACCCCATGTGTTGAAGAAAGCATAAAGAAATAGGTACCTATATGGTGGTCTTATAAAAATGTTAAGCCTTTTTGAACTAAATTTGTATTAAAATAGGAAAGATTACAACCCAGGTCATAACATTAGATCCTAGGTTGGCCTTACTAAGGTTTTTTTTGTTTTTGTTTTGATAATCCAAATGACACCTTAAACATATAGTTGATAGTTTTGTTATTGGCTGCAGCCAGGCAGGTAGTAGCAAGGTCCTGGAAAACTGGAAAGGCTTTGAATATTTCCATATGCTTTAATGGAAAAGATGACAAAAAGGTGGTAATATCATGATAATACAGATGCTTTTTACTTTGCCTGGTTTAAATGTATCAGTTACATAAAACAAATGTATGATGATTGTCTACTACCCTTCTCCAGGTTCCTAGATAATTTAATTAAATAAGGCTATAGGTATTTTGTTTCTATATATGAGCCCATAATAAGAAACTGCAGAGGTTCTCAAACTTTGTGATACTATGATTTCCTAAAATGACAAATAAATTTATGTGAATCCTCCCCATGAATAAAACTAATGATTGCATTGAAGTTAGGATCGGACAAGAAATAATTATACCATGTTTCAATGGTAATTTAAATTCAAATTTAAAACCATAATTTAATAGAAAGGATGACTTTATTTTTGCATAATTTCTGAAACATGAATACTGCATACAAAAGTGTAGGCACCTTTGGTCAAGTTGTATGTTTCAATGAACCCTAAGTGATCAAAAGATGACACAACCTCTATATAGAACTAAGTTAAGCACATTTTTCTGCAAATTGGAACAGAAGCTTATGTGCAGTTGTTTATGGATTTGAAATAAGAAAACTTAATATAGCAGATGCAGAAGTCTGAGTACCCTTCCAATTGATCCAGTGTTATTTTCCCCCGTAAAGCTCCCATGGGCCGTGGCTTGCGGGAGGGCTGGCCCGCTCAGCGGAGCCTCCCGCGGGCCCCTCCCAGCAGGGATCCCGGGGCTTCCCTGGGTGGCTCCAAGGCCACGAGGCCCTGGCCGCGCTTCTCCCAGGGGGTGGGCCACCCGGGCGTAGGGCCAATCAGGAGCCCTGCAGGAGGTAAGTCCACCTGAGAGAGAGAGAGAGAGAGAGAGAGAAGGGAAGCGAAAGTGCCTCTCTGTCTCTCTCTTTGCAAATGGCGGAGGAGGCTATGCGGAGACGGATGCAGAGCGGTGTCTTGGTTCCTAAGACCATCGGAAATATATGTTTTCCAATGGTCTTAGGCAACCCCTGTGAAAGGGTTGTTCGACCCACAGGTTGAGAACCGCTGCTGTAGTGCCTTGTTTATGGTGCACTTGTAGTCTGCGCAGATGCGGACGTCCCTGTTAGGCTTAACTGGGGTCACTATTGGAGCCTCCCACTGGCTGCAGTCCACCAGTTGGAGCACTCCCTGCTGTACCAGCTTGTCTAGTTCCACATCAATTTTTGGCTTCAATGCAAAAGGAACCCTGTGCAGTTTTAATCGGATTGGAGTTACTGCTGGATCGAGGTTGAGTGAAATGGGTGCCCCTTTGTATTGTCCCATCTCTGTGCTGAATACGTCAGCATATTGGTGGCATACTGCTGCTAGATCAGCTATTTGTGTTTGATGGATGCCCGTCACCCTGATGCCCAGGGCCTCGAACCAGTCCAGTCCTATGAGGTTGGTGCGTGGTCCCTCTATGACCACTACACTGAGGGGATCCTTGAACTCTCTGAATTGTACTCTAATGGTAGCTTCCCCCCTTATGGGAACATGGCAATTCTGGAAGTCCGATAGCACTAAGCTTGATGATTTGAGTGGGACCTGCCATCGGCTACATTTGCAAATGTGGTCAAAAGTCCTGGAGGAGATAATGGACAGGGCCGATCTAATATCTAGCTCCATGGAGCATGGGACCCCTTGCAGTCTTAGTTGGAGTCTTATCTTTTCTTTGATGGAACGTTGGGCCCCTGTGCGTTGGATGCTATGCCTTCCTGAGCAGTATTCAACTCTGTTCTGTCCTGGGGGCCATTTCCCCTCGTGCTGCTGTGTCGCAGGTTTCGTTTCCTGCTGACAACCTCTGCAAACTCTGGCAAGGGTGCCCTTGCTTTCCACAGGCATGGCATACTACTGTGCAGAATCTTCACTCTGCTCTTTCATGCTGTCCCCCACAGCTTGCGCAGCTCTGTGGGGAAGTTGCTTGCTCTGTGGAGTGTGGCTGTCTGGGTGGCTCTCTCCACAAACAATCAATTTCTTCACTCTCACTGGCCTCCCCTGAGCCTTCTGCAGTCTCTTGGTCGATCACTGTGGGGCTGGTGTGTGTTTTAGGTGGCCGGAGAGTCTTCATTGCCCCTCCGACAGCCTCTTCCACCATGACTTCCTTCAATGTGTCTTGGAAAGTCAGTTTTTCCATGGCAAATAGGCGCTGCTGTAATTCTCTATTATGCAGGCCGCAAACGAGCCTGTCTCTGAGATGGTCTTCCAGGTCAGGGAACTCGCATTGGCACGAAGCTTGGTGAAGGGCTGCCACAAACTCTGCTGCAGATTCCCCGGATCTCTGCTCACATTGCTCAAATGCATGGCGCCAGGCAATTATTGAGAGTTTCGGCTCAAAATGTTCCCTCAATTTTTTCTTGAGGTCTGCATAGGCCACAGTCTCTATACTTGCCGGTGCTATCAGGTTTTCAGCAATATCAAACGTGGCTTGTCCGCAGACACATAGTAAGGTTGCCACCTTCAGGCCATCGTCTGTGATCTGGTTAGCCCGGAGATAGTTGTCTACTCGGGAGACGTATGAGCTCCACTGTTCCGGATGAGTAATATCAAACTCGTTGAGCCTTCCCAATTTAGCCATTTTGGGGAGGCCCCTGTGGTGCTGGTTAATGCCTGTACTGCTGCAGCTGGAGGTATATCTGTGCCTCCAGTGTGTCTTACTGGCAGGCAGCGCGGGGAGCATGGTCCCACCAGGGCTCTTTACCTGGTCTAACACCCAGTGATTTCAGTGTGCCTCCAGTGTGGCTTACTGGTAGGCAGGGGGTAAGAACTAGGCCCGCCAGGGCTCTTTACCCAGCCTATCACCCAGTGATTTCAGTCTCTTGGTTAGCAGCAGCTCTCTCCTCTGCAGCATCCCACCTTCGTTGCCACTATTATGTAGTGGGCTTCAGTAGGCAAGGAGCAGAGCAGCATAGTTACAACATTATTTATTGACTCAAACTAGAACTGGAGAACTGCAGGCAATTGCCTGTAATTTATACTCTGAGCCCACAGGGCCTTAACCAATCACAATACTTGAAAAACCTGCCCAAATATGAATGTTCAAAGTTTCCCTCCAAAACAGTTGGAGTTAACAGTCAGGGTCATCTAAAGGTTAGTTTCATTTTAGCTTCACAAGCAGTTGGAGTTAAGTTAGTTTCACTTTAGCGGGGATTAACACACTTTATATATATTCAATACATAACAGATGGTTAAAGCCCTGACTCAGCTGACCAATTGGGAAGAAAAAAATATGAATCTAGAGATAGATAACGTATTCACAGTAAACTCCAGATTTGCTACTATGAGAAGACTACCAAGGGATGTGTTAGTTCACTTTGTAAGAAGAACAACAAGAGATATTGTTTTGGATTGCCATTTTAAATTGATACTGAGAATGGAAAATGTGGTTATTATTGTGCTGAAGGAAATCCCGTTGAGAATTTTGAGAAAAAGGAAAATCTATGCTTTTCTTACTGATATCTTAAAGAAGAGAAAGATCCTCTTTCGTTGGGATAAACTTGAAGGAGTGATATTTACTTATCAGGAGCAAAGTTTATCAGATTGAACTCTATAGAAAAAGCCAAGGATTTTCTGATTAGATATAAACTAATTTTAGAGTCAGCTGAGGAACTGGATGGAGACAAGAACTCTGCAGCAGAACAACGCCAAGAGGGTAGTATGGAGATAGTGGTACAGGAATCTGTTACTTTGTGCAAAGATGGAGATTAAGGCTATCACCTGGAATATTAATGGGGCAAACGCCCCATCCAAACATAAAAAAATATTTCATTATTTGAGGAAACTTAATGTTGATATAATTTGCCTTCAAGAAACACATATTAAGAAACAGGTTAAGAAATATTTAATAAATACACAACTAGGGGAGGAATTTATTTCTGCTGGCTTAAAGAAGACTACTGGAGTTGTTTTATATATAAAACCCCAACTTAAACCTAAGCTACTTTTAGTAGATGACTATGGTAGATTTCTAGTAGTGGAAATTGAGCTCAATGGAATAAAATCAATAGTAGTAGGCCTATATAGGCCAAATGATGATAAATGCATTTTTTTAAATATCTTATGGACCAGTTAATAGCATTTTCATATGTAAATTGGTTCATGTTGGAGGACTGGAACTGAGTGACTTTACCAGCTTTAGATAGATCATCATCTAAGGGGATTAAACCCTCCCAGGGTAAACTACCGAAGGTTTTCTTCAACATGATGGATAACCTAGTATTAATAGACTCATGGAGATATAAAAATGGTTCGGCTACAGAATATACTTTTTTTTCAGAAAGACATAAATCCTTTTCAAGGATTGACACGATTTGGATTTCTACAAATTTTGCAAATAAAATTTTAAAAGTTGATATTTTACCTAAATCCTTCTGTGATCATAACCCAGTGCTTTTGGTACTTAGAGGAAAGAGGTTGAATTATAGTTGGAGACTAAATGAAGTTATTTTGCAAAAGGAGGTGATTGTGAAAGATTGTGAAAAGATATTAAAAGATTAGTTTGATAATAATTTAGGTAGGGAAACAGCTTTAACAACTGTGTGGGATGCAAGCAAGGCTGTTATGAGGGGTTATTTTATACAGTATAATTGTATAAGAAGAAATCCCTGGAAGAGATGCAAAAAATATTAGATGACATTAGACAGAAAGAAATTGAGTTGCAAAAGACAAGCTTCTACAGCCACTAAAGGACATAATGAATGATATACTTGAGGAGGGAAGGATACCCCAAACATGGAAGGAAGCCGATATTGTGTTATTACCAAAGGAGGGTCAAGATCCTACAAAGACAAAGAATTACAGACCAATTTCACTATTGAACAATGACTATAAACTCTTTTGCTGCAATTCATGAAGACCAATCTGGCTTTCTGCCAAAAAGACAGTTAAGGGACAATGTGAGGACTGTTCTGAATATAATAATAATAATAATAATAACAACAACAACAATAATAACAACAACAACAACAATATACTACAAGGAGGAGAAATTGAAAAGTGGCTAACAACTGGGAAAACCTACCTAATAATGAAATATCCAGCAAAAGGGGCAACACCAGGCAACTACAGGCCAATTACCTGCTTACCAACAACTTTCAAATTGCTAACTGGTGTGGTAGCTGATGCAGTACAGCAGCATCTAATTGAAAACAATCTCTTTCCACCTGAGCAGAAAGGAAACCGCCCCAATAGCAGAGGAACAAAAGATCAACTCCTAATAGACAAAATGATCTTGGAAAACTGCAAGAAAAGGAAAACCAACCTGAATATGGCATGGATTGACTACAAAAAGGCATTTGACTTTCTGCCATATGACTGGATAATCATGTGCCTAGAAATAACAGGAGTCAGCAGAAACATCAGAAAATTTGTGCAAAGATTGATGGCACCATGGAAGACACAGTTGCAGGTCAATGGTGAGAGACTGGGAGAGGTTAATATCAAGAGAGGAATATTTCAAGGAGATTCATTATCACCACTACTATTTGTTATTGCACTGTTTCCTCTGTCAACAATACTGAATAACTCAGGACATGGCTATCAAACATCAAAAACATCTGCCAGACTATCCCACCTCCTTTACATGGATGATCTGAAGCTGTATGGAAAAACATCATCTGAAATAGAATCGCTGATCAACACTGTCCATATATATAGCCAAGATATTGCAATGGAGTTTGGCTTGGACAAATGTGCCACACTTACTATCAAACAAGGAAAAATAATGAAAACTGAAGGAATCAAGATGCCCCACGAAAATAACATTAAGAGTCTGGATGAGGAAGATTACTACAAATACTTGGGTATCCTTCAAGCTGACAACATCAAGCACACTGAAGTCAAGAAAAAGATTAGAGGTGAATACATCAAGAGAGTGAAGAAGATCTGCAACGGGTGGAAACTAATCAAGGAGAGAAGCAACCTAGAACTAAGGAGAAACTTCCTGAGAGTGAGAACAATTAATCAGTGGAACAGCTTGCCTCCAGAAGCAGTAAATGCTCCAACACTGGAAGTTTTTAAGAAGAGACTGGACAGCCATTTGTCCGAAATGGTGTAGGGTTTCCTGCCCGAGCAGGGGGTTGGACTAGATGACCTCCAAGGTCCCTTCCAACTTTACTACTACTACTATTATTATTATTATTATCGATCATCGCACAGTCAGCCAGATGTTTAGACTGGATTTGGCATTTTGTCTACCTATCGAGTCCTTACCCAGGACTTGGGATAGGCAGATGTGGATGTTTGATGGTATTACAGATATCGTCGCAGGATGGAAGCAGTTCCTAATAAGGCTGCCTTTTGCAATTGACTAATAGCGAATTTGTCAATGCCAATGGTGTTCAAGTGGTGCTCCAGTTGTTTTGGAATTGCACCCAAGGAGCCTATGACTATTGGTACTACCCTTGCTTGCTTTTGCCACAGTCTTTCTATTTCTATTTGTAGGTCTTTGTATTTTGTTATCTTCTCCAGTTCTTTCTCTTCTATTCTGCTATCTCCAGGCACTGCCACGTCCACTATCCAGACTTTTTTGTCTTTCTTATCGACAATTGTTAAGTCTGGGGTGTTATGTTGCAGGTGCTTGTCTGTTTGAATTCTGAAGTCCCAGAGCAGTTTAATTTTATCATTTTCTATGACTTTCTCTATTTTATGATCCCACCAGTTTTTGCTTACAGGCAAATGATATTTTTTGCAGATCTTCCAATGCACCATTGTTGCTACTTTGTCATGCCGCTGCTTGTAATCAGTCTGTGCAATCTTCTTGCAACAGCTTACCAAGTGGTCCACTGTTTCTTCAGCTTCTTTGCATAGGCGGCACTTACTGTCTGTTGCTGTCTTCTCAATTTTGACTTTGTATGCATTTGTCCTTAAGGCTTGGTCTTGTGCAGCCAGAATTAGTCCCTCGGTCTCTTTCTTCAATTTTCCTGCTCTTAGCCATTGCCAGGTTTTATTGTTATCTGCTTTCCCAGCTATTTTTTTCATGTATTGGCCATGTAGTGCTTTGTCTTCCCATGCCTCTATTCTGTTCTTCATTTGGTCTTTCTTGAAGGCCAGTTTGGTCTCTCCAGTAGTTAGTAAGCCTTCCTGATATACTAATTTCAGTGCATCTTCATCATTGTTCTTCAGATATTCTTCCAAAGCCATTTTTTCTTCTTCAACCATCTGATGTACTTGTAGCATTCCACGCCCACCTATTTGCCTTGGTAGATAAAGTCTATCAATGTCACTGCGTGGATGAAGGGCATGATTCATTGTCATTATTTTTCTGGTCTGCCTATCCATTGCTTTTAGTTCTGCTTGAGTCCAGTCCACTATTCCAGCTGTGTACCTAATGACTGGGATTGCCCAGGTGTTGATTGCCTTTATGGTATTTCCTCCATTGAGTTTGGATTTTAAGATCTTCTTCACTCTCTTGATGTATTCACCTCTAATCTTTTTCTTGACTTCAGTGTGCTTGATGTTGTCAGCTTGAAGGATACCCAAGTATTTGTAGTACTCTTCCTCATCCAGACTCCTAATGTTATTTTCGTGGGGCATCTTGATTCCTTCAGTTTTCATTATTTTTCCTTGTTTGATAGTAAGTGTGGCACATTTGTCCAAGCCAAACTCCATTACAATATCTTGGCTATATATACAGACAGTGTTGAGCAGCGATTCTATTTCAGATGATGTTTTTCCATACAGCTTCAGATCATCCATATAAAGGAGGTGGGATAGTCTGGCAGATGTTTTTGATGTTTGATAGCCATGTCCTGAGTTATTCAGTATTGTTGACAGAGGAAACAGTGCAATAACAAATAGTAATGGTGATAATGAATCTCCTTGAAATATTCCTCTCTTGATATTAACCTCTCCCAGCCTCTCACTATTGATCTGCAACTGTGTCTTCCATTGTGCCATCGATCTTTGCACAAATTTTCTGATGTTTCTACTGACTCCTGTTATTTCTAGGCACTTTATTATCCAATCATGTGGCAGAGAGTCAAATGCCTTTTTGTAGTCAATCCATGCCACATTCAGGTTGGTCTTCCTTCTCTTGCAGTTTTCCAAGATCATTTTGTCTATTAGGAGTTGATCTTTTGTTCCTCTGCTGTTGGGGCGGTTTCCTTTCTGCTCAGGTGGAAAGAGATTGTTTTCAACTAGATGCTGTTGCACTGCATCAGCTACTACACCAGTTAGTAATTTGAAAGTTGTTGGTAAGCAGGTAATTGGCCTGTAGTTACCTGGTGTTGCCCCTTTTGCTGGATTTTTCATTATTAGGTAGGTTTTCCCAGTTGTTAGCCACTTTTCAATTTCTCCTTGTAGTATATTGTTGAACTGTTTGGCAATGAGTGGGTGTATAACAGTTAGATGTTTCAACCAAAACCCATGCAGTTCATCTTCACCTGGTGCTGACCAATTTTTGATTTTCTTTGCTCTTTTTTCTACCATTTTTGTTGTTATTACTAGTTCTTTCATTTCAACTTCTGTTTTATTTGCATCCACCTCTTTTAACCAAGCCACATCCTTGTTGTATTTCTTTGGGTTATCCCATATCTGCTTCCAGAACTGCACTGTTTCTTCCTTGTCAGGTACTGACTGATTCCTTGCAGTTTCTCCATTGATGGATTGGTAGAAACATTTCTGATTGGATTGAAATTGGAGGTTCTGCCTATAGTTTGCAATTCGAGCTTCATATCTACTGATTTTCCTGGCTATAGCTGTTATTTGTTGCTTTATTATTTCCAGTGCTTCCTTGATCTTCCTTGTTTCTAAGTGGTATTTCTTGATTAGGTATTCTTTGGTCTTCTTGTTCTTCAGCTTCTTTTCTTTCATCTGTTCTAGCTTGCTTGCATGTGATCTTAACTTGCTGATCTTATTTTCTAGTCTAACCTTCCATTTTTCTGGTGCACTGTTTGTTTGTTTTTCTTCTTTGTTGATTTTGCATCCCAGGTATTCTGTTATAACTGCAGCTGTGCTGTACATTAGTTGGTTTGTTTCTTGCAATGAATTGGTGCTTATACTTGATATTGCAATATTTGCATCTTTTAATGCTTGTGCTAGCTGTTTCTTTGGAACAAGCTTCAATGCAGGTAGCCTTATTCTGTTGTTTTTGTGCTGTTCTAGATGCTCAGTTATTCTTTGTTTCAATTCTTTTATTTCTTTAGTTAGAGGGTTTTGTTCTTCCTGAGGTAGAGGTGCCTGGTTTCCAAATGAGAACAGTTGTATATCTCTGCTAGATTCCTTCACTTCCAACTCCCCCTGGTTTGCCTCTACATTCTGAATTACTTCTGGTAAGGCTTTGATTTCTTTGCCCTGGGTAAACCTTTGCAGTTCGTCCAATTCTGTTTCTGTGAATATTTTATTTCGTGTTATAAATCGGCGTTGATCTGCTAGTCTCTGTTCTGTTATTTCTGATTCTGGATGTTGTTCTTTCCAGAACTGGTGCATTCGTTTTAGATATCCTCTTCTTGTTGGACTTGATCTGTAGTAACAGATCATTATTTCTTTGTTTTCCATCACTGTGTATCTGCGACGGGTAAACACCTTTTCTTCCAGTAGTTCTGCAGCTGCTGGCCCTGGCTGCTCAGCCAACAGTCCTGAGTCCTATAACCCATTTTTCACCAGATATCCAGGAACTCCAATATCTAGTGCGGACCTTGTTAACCCGGGCGATGTCCGAGCCGGTATGGCATTCTGCAATTTACGTCTCACCATATTTTTTATGGGAGAGACACTCTTTGTCTGACTCCTCTGATGAGACCTGTCCAGTATGGTTGAACCTCTGGCATAGCTCTCATCTTCCTCAGAGTACACAAGCCCCACAACCACGTCAAGGTAGTGCCTCACTGGGGGATTATTATTATTATTATTATTATTATTATTATTATTATTATTATTATTATTATTATTATCTTAAAGTCCAAACTCAGTGGAGGAAATACCATAAAGGCAGTCAACACCTGGGCAATTCCAGTCATTAGATACACAGCTGGAATAGTGAACTGGACTCAAGCAGAACTAAAAGCAATGGATAGGAAGACCAGAAAAATAATGACAATGAATCATGCCCTTCATCCATGCAGTGACATTGACAGACTTTATCTACCAAGGCAAATAGGTGGGCGTGGAATGCTGCAAGTACATCAGATGGTTGAAGAAGAAAAAATGGCTTTGGAAGAATATCTGAAGGACAATGATGAAGATGCACTGAAATTAGTATATCAGGAAGGCTTACTGACTGCTGGAGAGACCAAACTGACCTACAAGAAAGACCAAATGAAGAACAGAATAGAGGCATGGGAATACAAAGCACTACATGGCCAGTACATTAAAAAAATAGCTGGGAAAGCAGATAATAACAAGACCTGGCAATGGCTAAGAGCAGGAAAATTGAAGAAAGAGACCGAGGGACTAATTCTGGCTGCACAAGACCAAGCCTTAAGGACAAATGCATATAAAGTCAAAATTGAGAAGACAGCAACAGACAGTAAGTGCTGCCTATGCAAAGATGCTGAAGAAACAGTGGACCACCTGGTAAGCTGCTGTAAGAAGATTGCACAGACTGACTACAAGCAGCGGCATGACAAAGTAGCAGCAATGGTGCATTGGAAGATCTGCAAGAAATATCATTTGCCTGTAAGCAAGAACTGGTGGGATCATAAAATAGAGAAAGTCATAGAAAATGATAAAATTAAACTACTCTGGGACTTCAGAATTCAAACAGACAAGCACCTGCAACATAACACCCCGGACTTAACAATTGTCGATAAGAAAGACAAAAAAGTCTGGATAGTGGACGTGGCAGTGCCTGGAGACAGCAGAATAGACGAGAAAAAACTGGAGAAGATAACAAAATACAAAGACCTACAAATAGAAAGACTGTGGCAAAAGCAAGCAAGTGTAGTACCAATAGTAATAGGCTCCTTAGGTGCAATCCCAAAACAACTGGAGCACCACTTGAACACCATTGGCATAGACAAATTTGCCATTAGTCAATTGCAAAAGGCGGCCTTATTAGGAACTGCTTCCATCCTGCGATGATATCTATAATACCATCAAACATCCACATCTGCCTATCCCAGGTCCTGGGTAAGGACTCGATAGGTAGACAAAATGCCAAATCCAGTCTGAACATCTGGCTGACTGTGCGATGATCAATAAATAATAATAATAATAATAATGCTGCCATGAAAGCGAAGATACAAAAATCCACTGACAATCCAAATTGCCGACTTTGCAATGACAAAATTGAAACTGTTTCACACCTAATTTGTGAGTGCAGCAAAATCGCACAAACTGACTACAAAGCTAGACATGACCGAGTTGCTAAATTAATCCACTGGGCATTGTGTAAAAAATACGACTTACCTGTGTCCGAAAAGTCGTGGGAACATAGGGTGGAAAAAATTGTTGAGAATGAGAGGGTGAAGATCTTTTTTTTTTTTTTATTGAAAATTTTTAAATTTTACAAAACAAATCCCTTCCCCAAACCCCCACCCTCCCATACCCTTCCCCAAACCTCCCATACCCTCCCTCAACCTTCCCAGAGCTGAGTAGAGGCTTACTTAAAATTTTCAAAGAAAATAAAAAATAGAAAAAAACTTAAAACACATATAAATCCTAAACAAATCTAAATACCTTAAATTAAACAAATTATCTTCTCTAAAACATAATAGTTGCAAACATTAAACACACATTATAATATACTTTAAACATTTTCTAATATTGTACTTATATTATTATCCATCATTCTATATAGAATCCCCAAAACACGAATTTAAACATTACTTTCTTTAAATATCCATACCTACAATATAAGATCTAATCTCCCTCTTTCTTTACTCTAGAGCACAAAAATAAGCATATAAACATTCATTATACCATTAAGACTGGATACTCTTTTGAATAGTTAAACTAAATACTTATATTTAAACTTCTTATCTAAAATTTTCATTCAATCTCCATAATCTTCTCTCCTATCAAGAAAAGAAAAAACTTAAAAAACATATAAATCCTAAACAAATCTAAATACGTTTAATTAAACAAATTAGCTTCTCTTAAAAATAATAATAATAGTAGATCCCATAAACATAACTTAAAACATTAAAATTCCCTTATACCTGTTTAAATCTTTACCAATAACAAATTCCTCCACAGTAAACACATTCCTTCTCTTATCCATAAACCTCTTAAAGGTAATTCCCAAAAAGTTTGTAAATCTTAGTTCTCCCGCAATCTCAATAGTCTTCTAAATACTTAAACTAAATACTTAAACTTAAACTTCTTATCTAAAATTTTCATTCGATCTCCATAATCTTCTCTCCAATAGCCAGTTCCATCCACTGTAAACACAATCCTTATCAGTCTCTCTTGTCCATAAATCTCAAAAGAAGTACTTTAAAATCTGCCCTTAAAGGTAGCTCCAAAAAATTTGTAAGTCCTGGTTCTCCCACAAACTCAGGAACCAATACTTGTGAGGCTTCCTTAACCTCCTTCTTCTGTTGGTCTTTCTCTTTACGTTTATATGTTGCACAAGTTGTCCTCTGCTCTTTCATCTCGACTTGTTGAGGCCCCTCAAACTGAAATTTCCGAGAGGGTGAAGATCTTGTGGGACTTTCGAATACAGACAGATCACCATTTGGAACACAATACGCCGGATATCACAGTTGTAGAGAACCGAAGCATACAGCTGATTGATATCGCTGTACCAGGAGATGCCAGAGTCGAAGAAAAAGAACTGGAAAAAATTATGAAATATCGCGACCTGGCCATCGAAACTGCGCGATTATGGATGAAACGTGTAACAGTGGTACCCATTGTCATCGGGGCACTGGGAACTATGTCCAAAAACCTTGCAAAACACATCAAGAAACTGCAGCTTCCTGCAATAACTCCAGCAATGTTACAAAAAACTGCGCTACTCGGAACATCTTATATTTTAAGGAGATACCTGGTTGACACCTAGGATGCTGGTAGCAACCCGTGTCAACCATCAGCACCAGCCAATTTGAATGTTCAGTTGACTGAGGTTCATGTTTAATGAATAAAAGATGATGATGATAATAATAATAATAATAATAATTAATAATAATAATAATAATAATAATAATAATAATAATAATAATAATAATAATAATAAAGTTGGAAGGGACCTTGGAGGTCATCTAGTCCAACCCCCTGCTCAGGCAGGAAACCCTATACCATTTTAGATAAATGGCTGTCCAATCTCTTCATAAAGACTTCCAGTGTTCGAGCATTCAACAGCTTCTGGAGGCAAGTTGTTCCACTGATTGTTCTAACTGTCAGGAAATTTCTCCTTAGTTCTAGGTGGCATCTCTCTTTGGTTAGTTTCCATCCATTACTTCTTGTCTTGCCTTCAGGTGCTTTGGAAAATAGCTTGACTCCCTCTTCTTTGTGGCAAACCCTGAGATATTGTAACACTGCTATCATGTCCCTCCTCGTCCTTCTCTTCATTAAACTAGACATACCCAATTCCAGCAACCGTTCCTTGTATGTTTTAGCCTCCAGTCTCCTAATCATCTTTGTTGCTCTTCTCTGTACTCTTTTTAGAGTCTCAACATCTTTTTTACATCGTGGTGACCAAAACTGGATGCAGTATTCCAAGTGTGGCCTTACAAGGCATTGTAAAGTGGTATTAACACTTCACGTGATCTTGATTCTATCCCTCTATTAATGCAGCCTAGCACTGTGTTGGCTTTTTTGGCAGCTGCAGCACACTGCTGGCTCATATTTAAGTGATTGTCCACTAGGACTCCGAGATCCCTCTCACAGTTACTACTATTGAGCAAGGTACCTCCTAAACTATACCTGTGCATTTGTTTTTGTTTTTTATTTATTAAAACAAGTTTTATTGATTTTTTTATTTTTACAACAAGGAGGTTGAGAAACAACGTGGTGATGGGGTAATCAATCATCCAAAAACAAAATCATACATATATAACTCAGATTAAATCATTAGAAACTCCCTATTTCCCTCAAATAATATAATATATTCAAATTAATGTATTTTTCAATAAAATTCAATCAATCAGAACAATCATCAATAACATTTCATCTGTATAAATCCAAATCCTGTTTTTAAGCTTTACTATTTACAATTACCATACTCCAATTTGGCTTTTAAATAAACGTATTATTAACACTTCAGGTGTCCCTCCTTTCCCTTTTTCCTTAGCATAATCCTTATCTATAAAATACACATATTATTTCAACCATAACATTCTTATATTTTCTACAAGTATTCTATTTTTAATCTAGTAACTCATTTATTAATACCATTTCTTCTTTTATCAGAAATCCCTCTTATTCTCCTTCCATTACCAAATAGCTATCCTTCCTAGAAATAAGAATATTACTCCAAAAAATACATTTCTACTCTATTTTAAATCTATAATCCATCAATCAATCTATATCTATGAAAAACTCTTTTAACCCACTCAATAAAGTTTAAATCTGATCCAAATAATTGTTATATACACAACAAGCATATTAATACAGAAAAAACATCTTCTTACTAAGTTCACATATTTGATTAACCTTTATTCAATCAAGATCTCTAAAGCCTTATTTACCCGTCAAGTAAAGTTTTAAATCACATTTTTAAATCTAACTCTGGCTTTCTTTCTGTGCCAGTCCGGTTTCCATAATATTGCTTCTATATCGTCGAGTCTCAATATTTGAGTGAGGGTACTTATCAATGCTTCAATCTGGGCCAAGTTCTCTTTCCCTTCTTCCAATATCATCTGTATAGTGTAGACAGTTTGTTTCCGTGTTATAGTCACAAGTTGATTATTCACAATGTCACTATTCTCAGTAATTCATATCTGAAAGTCAGTTCCTGATACTTTTAACACTGCAAGTGTCTCAGTTAGAGTCGTTCTTTGATCTTCAAAATTGTAGATTAACATCCATTTGCTCAGTGACTTGTTCCTCTGTCTCTTTAAGTTGTGTATATTGCTGCATATAGGCCTCTCTAGAGCTAGTTCCTTGACCTGTAGATTGATCCATTAGGATTTGAGATTCAATTTGTGGTTCAGAGATGTCATCTTTAATGTTTCTCCAAGATTTCATATATACTGTTGCTTCCAAAATTGCTTCTAATATAAGTTCATAATCAAGCTGTGGATGAAATTCCTCCATTTCAGTGGTGAGATAGTCTTTTACTTTTTTAGAGGCAGCTATATTTACTACAGTCAACACATACAAACAGTCAGGACTTATCCACCTCCACAATTACTAGTAAGCAACTTCACCACCCAGCTGTTTCATATCCTTTATCTTTTCACTTTTATCATCATTTGAAGGTTGAACCCAACCTCAAAAAACAAAGAGGAAATGTATTTGCAGTAATAGTTTTCGCCACAAGATGCCCTCAGTAAGCTGTGAAATCTCTTTTTCGGCTTCCAATAAAGTTTTTTTTTTCAAACAATAAAGATTTATCCCTTGAAAAAAATAAATCCAAGAAATAGGAAAACTATATTCTCCAGCTTAGACAATAGATATAATAATAAAGTTCTATGATAGGGCTTTTTCCAGGGCCCCAAAGTGACCAAAAATAAAAATAGTCAATAGGAAGTTAACTTTTTTTTTCTTTTGTTCTTTTGTTAAAGCTCTCTTTCCTGGATAGACAAAGGCAGCTCTTTCAAAGCAGGGAAATAGTTCCAGAAGGCTTTTAATAGGAGAGTAATTAGGGCAAAGAGAGAGGGGAAAAAGTCTAACACAGATCATCCACAGTGGTTTCTTAACACTTAGATGTTCTTTTGACTTTCGGCTGGTGCAGCTAAATGATCGGCCATGTTACTGGCCGATCTTTTCTCCGTCGGCCCTGAGGAGCTGCCTCGGACCGCGGAAGGAGCTGCCGCCTCCCCCCGCGATTGATGAGAGTCCTCCTCATTGGTAGTTGCCCCTCCAGGGCGACTTTTTGACCCGATTAAGGGTCTACCGGCAGAGGGAAAGCAGCCAGCGAAGAGAAGAGTCTCTCTGTTTGACTGCACACACTGCAACCCGGAACCGGACGTCCCTGCATTTGGTTTTTCTTGCCTAAATGTAGAACCTTACTTTTTTCACCATTGAATTTCATTTTGTTAGATAGTGCCCAATGTTCAAGTCTGTCAAGATCCTTCTGCATCTTAAGCCTGTCTTCTGAAGTGTTGGCTATTCCTGCCAGCTTGGTGTCGTCTGCAAGTTTGATGAGTTCCCCATCTATCCCCTCATCCAAATCATTGATGAAGATGTTGAAGAGCACTGGGCCCAGAACAGAGCCCTGGGGCACCCCACTACTCACTTCCCTCCATGTAAATGCAGTTCCATTGAGGACTACACGCTGAGTATATCATTGAATACTTACAATACCACAATGAGAAAAAGGCAGCTTTAATATTCCTATATGCAGAGAAGGCCTTTGACAATTTAAATTGGGCTTTCATGTTTAAAGTTCTGGAAGAAATGGACTTTGGAGAGAGCTTTATTCAAGGAGTTAAAGCTATTTACACATCACAGCAAGCAAAAAATGTTATTAATGGTGATTTAACTGATCCATGTGACATTCAAAAGGGTATGAGACAAGGATGCCCCTTGTCTCCCTTGTTGTTTATTTTGGTGTTGGAAGTTTTGAATAGAGACATTAGACAAGATGAGAGAATAATGGGTATAAATATCAAGAAAGAAGTTTACAAATTGAGGGCATTCACTGACAACTTGGTTATATTCCTACAGGACCCAAAAAATTAAGATAGAATATATGTTGAGGAAATTAAATGAGTTTGGGGTTCTAGCAGGTTTTTTTTTTTTTTTTATTGAAATTTTTCAAAAATTTTACAAATAAACATCCCCCCCCCCTCCCAAACCACCCCACCCTCCCCCCCCCCCCCCGACTTCCCAGAACTGAATATAGGATTATTTAACAAATTTTAAAAAATAACGTTTACAATTTATAAAATAATTAATAAAAATAATAAAAGTCATAATAATAATATATATAATAATATATATAATAATAATATGCATAACATAAGCTTTAAAATGAATAATATATACTAAAAAAGAAAAAAAAAAGGGAAAAGAAAAGAGAGAGAGAAAGAAAAAAGAAAAAAGTAGACGAAAAATAAAACATATATATGTAAAAAAAAAAAAATAATAATATATAAGTAATAATACATAAAAAGAAAAAGAAGAAAGAAAAAAAGAAAAAACAATCATTACAAATTATAAAAAAGCTAAATGATATTTTTCCATATCCAAATTATATTGTATGAAATTTATCCATTTTTCCCATACTGCAAAGAATTTCTCTTGAGATTGCTCCTTTAAAAAAGCCGAAATCTTTGCCATTTCTGCCAGATACGAAACTTTGTGAAACCACTCTTGCAAAATAGGCAAGGATTCCTTCTTCCAATATTGTCCTATTAACAGCCTAGCGGCTGTAATCAAATTTAACATCAATATAACCTCCTTAGCATCGCAATCAGTAACAATACCTAATAAAAATAATTGCGGAGTAAATTTTACCCTCCGTTTAAAAATTCTTTGAATATTCCACCATATCTTAATCCAAAAAGCTTTTATATGCTTACACGTCCACCAAATATGATAATAAGTAGCATCCAAATGTCCACATCTCCAGCATTTCGGCTGCAGATTAGGGTACATAATGGACATTTTCTTTGGATCAAGGTGCCATCTATAAAACATCTTATAAAAATTCTCTCTTAAATTTTGCGCTTGTGTGAATTTAACATTTCTTATCCAAATAAGTTCCCAGGTATCCATTGAAATCGTTTCACCAATATTCTGTGCCCATTTAATCATACAATCTTTAACTAATTCAGGTTCTGAGTCCAATTCCACTAAAACCCCATAAACTCTCTTAATATGGGTTGGCCTTTGATCTCTTACTTGTTTTAAAAAAACTTCATCTTCTCTGAGCCAGCCCATTTTACAATCCATCTTCCATCTATCCACTATTTGTCTGTATTGGAACCATGAATAAGTTAAATTTTCATATGTTAATTCTTCCAAAGATTTTAACTGCCAATCTTGGCCATCCCATCTAAGTAACTGTGCATAAGAGACCATATCCATATTAACCCCTTTCCTTATACCTTCTATGGCATGCCGAGGTATAGCCCATAATGGTATTTTGGAGTCGCCTTTATAATACTTTCTCCACACTCTAAGCAAAGAAATTCTTATAATATGAGACTTAAAAACCCAATCCACTTTTTTATTAAATATTAAATAGGCATGCCATCCAAAAAGTAAGTCCCAACCTTCCAAATGAAGTATTTCTATATTTGTTAAATTCACCCAGTCGCTAATCAATGTTAATACTACAGCATCATAATACAATTTCATATTTGGTACCTTGAGTCCACCTCTCTCACGAAAATCTTGCATTATTTTAAGTTTCACCCTTGGTTTTTTCCCTGCCCAAACAAATTTATTAATACCTTTTTGCCATTCATCTAAATTACGTTCATTCTTTAGAATAGGTAACATTTGAAACAAAAAAATAAACTTTGGCAGGACATTCATTTTGATAACTGCAATTCTACCCATAAGGGATAACTGTAGATTGTTCCAGTTTTTAAAATCCTTCTGTACCTCCATCCACAGCTTTTCATAATTATTTTTATACAGTT
Source organism: Crotalus adamanteus (assembly GCA_039797435.1). Lineage (NCBI taxonomy): Eukaryota > Metazoa > Chordata > Lepidosauria > Squamata > Viperidae > Crotalus > Crotalus adamanteus. The sequence goes on along the minus strand of CM077935.1, from coordinate 45,203,793 downwards.
TTACATTGGTAACAGATAATATAACCCCCAAATATTTTACCTTATCAACAATTTCAAAATCTGTTAAGTTGACTAAAACCTGTTTATCACCATTAGTCATATTTTTAGCTAATATTTTGGTCTTATTGTTATTAATTTTAAAACCAGAAACACGTCCATATTGTTGAATCAATTGTAATAATTTTACCACCGAACAGGTAGGTTGAGACAAAGTAACAACCAAGTCATCTGCGAAGGCTCTTAATTTATATTCTTTTTTATTAATTTCTATTCCTTTTATTTCTTGAGACTCCCGAATTTTAATCAACAAAATTTCCAATGTTAAAACAAACAATAACGGAGATAACGGGCATCCCTGTCTTGTTCCTTTTTCTATTACAAAAGCCTCTGACAAACCCCCATTTACAATAATTTGAGCAGTCTGTTTTTGATATATATTAGATAATACTTGTAATATATTTTGTCCAAAATTCATCTCCTTAATTAAACATAACATAAACTGCCAATTCACTTGGTCAAAGGCTTTTTCAGCATCCAAAAATATCAGGCCTGCAGAGACTTGGTTATTCTTTTCTAAATACTCTAATAAGTTAATAATTTGTCTAACATTATTTTTCATATACCTTCCAGTTATAAAACCCGATTGATCCTTATGTATAAACTGCTGCAAGATCCCCATAAACCTATTAGCTAAAATTTTTGCAAAAATTTTATAATCCACATTTAAAAGAGATATAGGCCTGTAATTTTTAGGCAATGTAAGATCTTGATTATCTTTTGGAATCAATGATATGAATGCATTACGCCAAGATGGAGGGATCTCTAAACCCTGTAATAAGTTATTAAACAATTCACACAATGGTTGAATCATCTCTTCTACTAAAGTTTTATAATAAATAGATGTCAACCCATCCGTACCCGGCGCTTTGCCCAATTTCAATTGTTTAATAGCTGTAACAATTTCTTCTTTAGTAATTAAGCCATTAATCTCTTTTTCCTGATCTTCTGTTAATTTAGGAAAGTTAACTTTACCTAAATAATTGTTTATGTCTATAATTTGAATATTAGCACTCTTGTATAATTTTTGGTAGTATTCTAAAAAGGATTTCTTAATCAATTCTTTCTGATAAACCAATTTACCATTATAATTTATTTTATCTATATTCCTCTGTTTCTGTTTCTTTCTTAACTGATAAGCCAACCATCTCCCTGGTTTATTAGCATTACAAAATGTATTTTGTTTCATAAATAATAAATTGGTTGCAGCTTGATCAGCCATCAACATGTTAAATTGTGTTTTTAACAGTTTTAAAGCTCCTTTCACCTTTTCATCTAAAGGATTTGAAATTAAAAGTTTCTCTTTTAATTTAATCTCCTCTTCTAAATCTTTACGTTTCTGAGTCTGTTTCTGTCTATGCAAGTTATTCATTTTTATCAAGATACCACGCATAAAAGCTTTACTTGCATCCCACACCATTGACATTGATGTTCCCTTATTCATATTTAAAGCAAAATATTCCTTTAAACATTCCTTTAATTTATGAACATTTTTTTCTTGTTTAAATAAATTCTCATTCACCCTCCAGGATCTCCTGTCTTCTTTCTCAGCAAACAGTTCCATCCATACTGGACTATGATCAGACAATGTCCTAGGAAAAATTTTTACATTCTTCACCCTGTTGTATAAGTCTGTTGTAATCAAAAAGAAATCAATTCTTGAAAAAGATTGGTGTCTATCTGAAAAGAAGGTAAAATCCCTTTCTTCTAAGTTACGTTCACGCCAATAGTCCCTCAGTTCCCAATCTTCTTTCATGTCAAAGAAGGCTTTAGGTAGTTTAGCCTGTTTAAAAAAGGTAGAAGAGCCTTTTTTGTCCTTTTGTATGTCTAAGACACCATTCCAGTCTCCCATTAAAATCACAGATCTATAGTCCAACAAAGTTATTTTCTGATGTAGCAACCTATAGAATTGCTCCTGTTGCTGGTTTGGTGCATACAACCCCACAATAAGAATTTTCTTGCCATATAAACCAAGTTCAAGCATAACATATCTTCCATGAGGATCTGATTCTAACAAAACAGCAGATAAATTCTGTTTAACATAAATTACCACACCCCCTTTTTTCCCAGGGGCGGGAGATACAAAATGAGATCCCAAACGAGGATTGTTTAAGTATTTTTGGTCTTTAGATGTAATATGAGTTTCTTGCAAGCAAATAATATCATTGTTGTGTTGTTTCAAATAATGGTAGATTTTTCTTCTCTTTTGAGGAATGTTTAATCCATTAACATTCCAGGTCAGGAGCTTTGCCATCTCCCTTGGCCTTAAGCCTGGAGAAGATCCCCTCAAATTCTGCTACTGAAGAATATGTTGCAGAGCTTTTGGGTCTTGCTCCTCCCACCGGCACTGAAGCAATTTGCTGAGTAGATTCTTTGATTTCTTTTTCTTTTTTCTGTTGTTCTTTTTCTTTACGCTTATGTGCTGCACGGGTCATTCTCTGTTCTTTAACCTCTGCTTGAGACATCCATACCACCTGTCCAGCATTCATCGCATCTGTATCTTCAGATTTCTGTTCCATCTCTTTATCACTCAGGACTTTGTGCATCATGGGCAAAGGTGAGCCTGCACCCAGGACCGTTTTATAAAATTCCTTAGCTTTAGCAACTGTATTAAGTCTGTAACGTGTCCCCGCATGGCTCAAAACAATGCCCATCGGAATCTCCCATCTAAATGGCATTTGTCTTGCTTTAAGTTCATTTGCTAAAAAAGCAAAATCTTTTCTGCTTCTTAAAATTTTAGGTGGAATTTCCTTTAAAATAATAATATCTTGAGCAGCAATCTGGAATCTTTTATTGTAAAAAGTTTGCAGAATCTGATTTCGCAAGGACTTCTTAGCAAAATATATCACCACATCTCTAGGCAGATTCCTCTGTTTTGCAATCCAAGAATTAACTCTGTAAATTCTTTCCACTTCCCCACGTAACTCATCTTTGTCTATATTCAAAATAACAGCCAAGTCATTAATCACCATTTCCATCAGATCTTGAGTTTTATCTTCTTTCAGGCCCCTTATTCTCAAAGCATATTCCATCTGTCTGTACTGGAACATAAGAATATCATCTTGTGAAGTTTCCACTTTTTTCTCCATCTCTTGGAATTTATAATCCAAAAGTTCTACTGTTTCTTCAATTTCCTCCACTCTAGAGTCCAGCTTCACAACCACTGAGGCCACTCCAGATAAAGCTAAAAGTATGTCCTCCCTCAGAATAGTATTATTTTGTTCTAAAAGGTCCTTCATCTCTTTCTTCATTTCTTCCTTGCTTTCAGATTTATTCTGTTCCAAAAGTTGCTTCATTTCCTCCCTAAACTGTGACACAGCACTTACCATTATTTCTTTAATGTCTTGTGCTGATGTGCCAGATGGGGGAGGTGAAGGTGGAGTAGTTTTAGGTTGCTGCACTGAGGGTATTATTTTAAGTTGTTGTTGCACAGTAGAGGTAGCAGGAGAAGAAGTTACCTTAGGAGCTGTAGTAGCTGGTTGTCGTTTTGAAGCCATTTCAATTTATCTTTCTTTCTTCATAAAAATACCAATAAAAAGTAAATAGTCCAAAAGTTAAAAATAAGGTAAAATAGAATAAAATAGAATCAATTTAAAAGCTCCCAAAAGATAAAAAAGGACTTAAAAAGAAAAGCAATATTAAACGACAGTTCAGCCAGTCCGTCTTTCAAGAGAAAAAAAAAACTTTTAAAACGCCATTTTACTTTCACTCTCACTTTTCCGCCCGGAAGAAAAAAGAGAAAGCTCAAAAAATAAAAAAAAAAATCAACACATACTAAATAAACTAAATAAACTAAAAAAAAAATAAAATAAAACTAAACTATAAATAAAATCCTTTAAACAGTTCTGTCCGGTTTAAGATTACTCACGGTTACTTTAAATACGGAGATGGTAGCGGCGTTTCGCTTTGTTTCCAAAGAAACAAAGACAGCTGAGAGGCGGAGAAGGCAATGAACTCCGAGGGAGCACTCTTTCTACCTCCCTAAAATAAAAATCCAGGGAGGGTTAAGAGGTTCTACCTCTATTCATGCGATCTCTACCCCTTCCCTTCGCCCGGGAAGGGGATTGCGAGCCGCGGGCCAGCTGATGAACGCTGTGCTCCGCGGATCTGACACCTTCTCAGGAGGACGGCTACAAAGTAGCCGCCATCTCCACCGCTTTAACCACCGGAAGTCCCCTCGGGTTCTAGCAGGTTTTAAAATAAATAAACAGAAAACAACAATGTTGATCAAGAGTATGTCCTCCCAGGATGGTGATATATTGAGTAAAAGGTCTGGTTTCAAGGTTGAGAAAAAGGTGAGATATTTGGGCGTTATACTGACAAATACAAACATAAAATTGTTTCAAAATAATTACGTACCTCTTTGGAATGATATAAAAACAGATTTACAAAGATGGGACAAATTACATTTATCATTACTGGGCAGAATTTCAGTAATTAAAATCAATGTTTTATCAAAGATGCTATTTCTGTTCCAGACAATACCAATACTTGCAACGGACATTCCATTTAAACAGTGGCAGAGGGATATCTCTAAATTCAAATGGCAAGGAAAGAAACCAAGAATCAAATATAAGTTATTGCACGATGCCAAGGAAAGAGGGGGTCTGGGTTTACCAGATTTGAAATTGTATTTTGATGCATGCTGTTTGGTTTGGTTAAAAGAGTGGGTGAACCTTCAGAATAAGAGGCTGCTTGATTTGGAAGGCCATGAATTAAGGTTTGAATGGCATGGGTATTTATGGTACAATAAAGTTAAAGTAAATGTTGATTTTAATAATCACTTTATTAGACGTGCCATATTAAGAATTTGGAATAAATATAAAACAAGTTTTTTTACAAAATTGCCCCTATGGGTGTCCCCCCCAAGAAGCTTTTTTTTTTTTTTTTTTTTTTTTTTAATTTATATAAGGTATTTTATTAAATAATTCAATTAATGGTCTATACATGAGAATTTTTGGTTCTGCAGGATTTATGTATCAGACAATGATTCATGTTTTTAGTACAGAACACAGCAATCAATTGTCAATTTCCAGATGAATTTAACTCCTGTCTTCAAACTGTGCCTTATTTTTTAACAGATATGCTGCTAAAAATTCAATAGGGTTTATGGGCCTCTCCTTTGCAAGGACTGCAAGGCCTTGTAATAAGATAGAAACAACTGTCTGATCCAAATATGCACGTGTAGGTAATGACTGAAGGTCCACTTTCTGCTTTGATGTTTTTTCTGCACTTGTTTTCTCATTTTCCACTATCCGCTCTACATTTTCTGTAAGGCCATATTCTGCATGTGGATTTTCTGGAACCTGTGGCTGGCCCTCGATAATCGGTTCGGTATCCATGATGTACGGAAGTTAAAATAGTCTGAAAGAAACTTGATCAACTAAATTCAGTTGGAAGATATAACCGGCAAGAAACGGCCCGTCGCGGAGCAACAAGAAACACAACCGTCGCTACAAGGTGTCCCCCCCAAGAAGCTTTTTTTAGAAAAGAAATGGTGGTGAAACTGGACTGGTGGACGTATGGTAAAATAGTATCTTTCAGTTCTGGAGAACCCATCCTCAAGTCTAGGGAAGAATTAGAATTAGAAGGTCACACTTGTCACTGGTTTACATATCAACAAATGAAGGAAAGATTTAAACTAGACATGGTTTTGAGTTCGCTAAAAATGAATTGGAAATCCTAATATGTGGTAGTGATGCTCATATAATTGCCAAGGTCTATAAAACGTTATTAAAATTGAACTTGGAAAATGAACATGTAAAACACTGTATGATTCAGTGGGCAAGGAATTTTGGGTATAATGTGATGTTTGGGTATAATGTGATGGGAGAATATGTGGATAAAAGGTTTAAAATTCACATTAAATTATAACCCAAAAGAAAATTTCTATAAAATGATGTATCGCTGGTATTTAACATCAGATAAGTTATCTAGAATGTATAAAGGTATTTCAAATGAATGTTGGAAATGTAAACGTAAAGAAGAGACTTTTTATCATATATGGTGGACATGTGATAAGGCAAAGAAATTTATTTATTTATTTATTTATTTATGAGACTTATATACCGCTTTAAGTGCAAGCACTCTCTAAGCGGTGTACACCAGTAAGCAATGTATATATATATTTACATTGCCCCCAACAATCTGGGTCCTCATTTTACCTACCCCGGAAGGATGGAAGGCTGAGTCAACCTTGAGCCGGTGAGATTTGAACCGCTGACCTGCTGAACACAGTCAGCTAAAGTGGCCTGCAGTACTGCACTCTAACTGCTGCGCCACCTCGGCTCCTTCAGAACTTTAAACATGAATATTGGAATAGGATTCATATATTAATGGAGAAAATTCTTAAAGTGAACATAAAGACTAAACCAGAAACTTTCCTTCTGGGCCTAATGGAAAGAGAACTGGAAAAAAAAATTGGAACTCTGATTTTATATATGGTGACGGCAGCAAGACTGCTCTATGCACAAAACTGGAAGGATGCCTCGATTCCTACCATGGACGAATGGTTACAAAAGCTGATGGAATTAGCAGAGATGGCCAAATTGACTGTGCTGATAAAGGAAAAGAATATAAGTACTTTTGTTTCTACTTGGAAACTGCTTCAGGACTTTGTGCTTGGGGTGGAAAAAAATGATATCATGATTTTGGGTTTTACCGATTAGACAGATTTGCTGATACAGAAATGGCTAGTGCATACTACTATAGAAATGTAAAACGTTGAGATTTGATTTTAATGTCTGATTTTACTGCAACAGAGAGTCAGAAGTCAATGCCTTTTGTTTCTTCCCCCCTTCTTCACACCTTTTTTGTTTTCCCTTTTTCTACTGTTGTCACCTACTATTTTGCTTTTGTATTTTCACATTTTATGTTATAAATAAATAAAACATAATAAAACATACTTAAATAATACTTAAATAATAAAGTATTAAGAACATGATGGTCCTACCATCACAGCTTCTACATCCGAGTGATTATGTATTCCACCTGATGAGAAACTTTGTTTTAGCTCACCATTTGATAAATAGGGCACAGGAACTGCAGCAAGCTGTTCTGTAGTCATTAGCAGAATCAATTTCCCATGTATTCAGAAGACAGTGTTTCAACTATGTGGGATCCAGTGCAATGACTGCCAGCCTACTTTTTTTTTTTACATAATGGATCTTGGGACTTACCTGGAGAACCACAAAGGATTTGTATCAAGTCATCATAAAGGATAAGTGTTGCAGGACGCTCTGGAAGCAGATAGAGACTTACAGAAGCATAAACTACAAGGGAAAAAAAAACAAATTAATATAAAACTCCTTTTTTGGAAAGGAAGTTGGAGGCTAACTCTAACATACATCCTGTCTTTTGAGGCACACTAGAAATAAGGAATTTGTATTGGGGGCAGATGATGAAAAGAAAATCTGACCTAAATTATGAGGAAGTGTGCATGCTTTTATAGACTGGTTTTATCTTTTACAGTGGCTCAACTGAATTCTCACTATTCATGTCAAGGTTCTGACTAATGAAACCAAATAAATCAGAACTCGAGGCTTGAAGTTTCCTCAAAGCACATGTTTATTGGATACATAATATTGGCAGAGTCAAAAGTGAAACCAACTCTAAAATTCCCCCCAGGGATTCAATGTAACTACCCAATGAAAGCAATTGGCAGGCTCCATGACACTTCTTCTCTCCACCTTCCAGCTCCTGTGGGAATGACCTTGGTTCTCATGGGACCGCTTACATTGAACTAGATACTGTAACTTTCCTTTATACAATCTAGAATCAAGAATTTGTTTTATTTCATAATGGGTGTCACCCTCTACCATAATGGGACCTGGGGCGGTTTGAGGTACTGGTCTCAATGTTGATTCTATTACTGGTTTCAACAAACTGCAATTAAAAACTGGAATTATTTTCCCCAAGAGTCGTGAGAGCTTTAGTTCCACTGTGACAGGGTTTATGATTTTTACGATGGGGAAAGGACCAATAAATTTAGGACTCAGCGTTTTACACGGTCGGTTTAACCTTAGGTATTTGGTTGAGAGATAGACATTCTGTCCTATGTGAAAGGGTTTCTGGGGGGATCGCCTCTTATTGGCTTGGTGCTTTTGAATCTTTGCAGCTTTGGCTAAGGCATGTTTGACGTTTACACAAATGCTCTGCATCGAGTTTACCCATTCGGTCAGTGTTTTTGAGGAGGGGGGTTCTTGAGGGTATTCAGGCATGGGAAGGAACTCCCTGCCTGTAGCTACTTTATTTATTTATTTATTTATTTATGAGACTTATATACCGCTTTAAGTGAAAGCACTCTCTAAGCGGTGTACACCAGTAAGCAATGTATATATATATATTTACATTGCCCCCAACAATCTGGGTCCTCATTTTACCTACCCCGGAAGGATGGAAGGCTGAGTCAACCTTGAGCCGGTGAGATTTGAACCGCTGACCTGCTGAACACAGTCAGCTAAAGTGGCCTGCAGTACTGCACTCTAACTGCTGCGCCACCTCGGCTCTTTTAAAAAGAGTAAGTCCAGTACTGCTGTGCACAGTATTGTTGTATGCCGCTTCAGCAAAAGGCAGGATATCTGCTCAGTTAGTTTGCTGATAGTTAACATAGCATCTCAGGTATTGTTCCACCATTGCGTTCACTCGTTCAGCAGCTCCATTCATACTCGGCTGAAAAGCTGAACTGACATCTGGATCCGATCATCTTCACAAACTCCCTCCAGAATTTTGTTGTGAACTGGACTCCTCGGTCTGATATAATTCTCCTGGGTGCTCCGTGGAGTCGGTAGATGTGTTTTAGAAACAGTTTTGCCAGTTTCTGGGCAGAGGGAAGACCAGGGCAGGCTATAAAATGAGCCTGCTTCGAGAAAAGGTCAATAACAGTCCAAATTATGGTATTTTCACTATTTTCAGGGAGCTCAACGATGAAGTCCATTGCAATTTCCTCCCAGGGCTGGGATGGTTCTGCTACCTGCTGTAACAGTCCAGGGGGGTTTCCTGGTGTCTTTTTCATGGCGGCACAGATGGCACAGCTCTTAACATAGCTGTCAATGTGTTTTTTCATTCCGAGCCACCAGAACTGCTGTCTTGCTAAATGTAAAGTCTTTAAGAATCCAAAGTGACTGGCCTGCTTGGCATTGTGGCTTCGTTGCAGAGCTTGGACCCGGAGGGTGCTGGGGAGGTACAATTTGGAAACTTTCCATGCTAGTTCATCTCTATAGGTTAACAGTTGTCTATTGTCTTTGAACCAGGGGTTGGACTTCAGTTCAGTTTTGAGTTTCTGGGTCAAGCTGCTGTCGTGGTCGATGGATTGTTTTTGGGCTTCATGTCTAGTGGTGACTTGAGAGGCCTTTTGAGGAGAAGGGATGATAGCGTTTACCACTTCCTCTCGATGGCTCTTGTACTGTGGCATTCTAGACAAGGTATCAGCATCCTTACCAGTCCCTGGTTCCCACAGACACAAAAAGAGGATGACAAGGTGACTGGCAAACAGGAATGGTCTGACAAGCGGTTTATTCCGGCAAGCAAAGTCAGCGCTGGGATTGATCTGCTCCCAGTGCTTTACATACATTCCCTCCCTGCAGCTCCACCCCCCCCCCCACAGCAAGCCAGCATCCGGCATCTGTCCTCAAAAGGCAGCCCTGCAGGGCCCCGTCTCTACCCTGGCCTGCCGTCCTGTCTCTGCTTGGGCCATTCTGCAGCACCAGTAATCTCCCTACTTCCCTCTCAGGCACCCCCACAGTCATTGCTAGCCCGACTTTGGCTCACGGGCCTCAGCTGATCAGCAGCCGCCCAGCCTACTGGTGGTGCCTGTTCCGAGCCACTGGGTCTCCCTATCCATTTCCTGCTTCACTGTGCCCGAGCCAAGGGGCCGCTGAGCCGTTTGGTGGATTTCCTGGCTGGCATTGCTGGGGCCTTGCCGGTGTTGCTGGGACCGAACCGCAAGGCTACCCAGCTGGTTGGTGGCATCAGTCCCGGGCTGCGAGGCCTCCCTGTACAGCGCTGTTGCTGCGTTTGTGTTGTGAGGTACGTCTCTGGTGGTGCTGGTGCCTTTTCCCCCTCTCCCTTGAGTGTCGAGGCCACGGGGCTTGACAGGCAGCTCCCTGTACCAGGGCTCCACCTGGAAGGCAAGGGGAAACATGTAAGCATTCACCCGCTGTGGCGTACTGTTCAGCTGACCCCCACCTGGCTTACTAGGACACTGTTGATGGAACTTTCACAGCAATCGGGAGGCATGGACGTCTGCTTCCCTCACCCAGGACGCTTCTGTGATAGGGTACCCCATCCACCTCACCAGGTACTGTAGCTGTCCCTGTCAGATCCGGGAGTCCAGGACTTCCTGTATCTCATAATGGTGCCCGGTGATGGGCCTGGGTACCCCTTTTATGGGCCTATAGGAGGAACCCTCTATCTGTTTTAGTAGGCAACAGTGAAAGACCGGGTGTATCTTCCCGAGGAACTGGGGTAACTGTAGTCGTACGGCTACCAGATTCATAACCTGCGTGACCCTGAATGGCCCTAGATATTTTGGTCCCACTTTCTTACAGGGCACCCTCAGGTGTAGGTACTTTGTTGATAGGTACACCAGGTCACCCACCCAAAAAGGCTTTTGGGGCCTCCTTTTCTTATCGGCCTGCGCTTTTGCGGCCTCACCGGCCTTTGCTAGGGCCTTCTTCATGTTCCCCCACATGCCCCCAATGCGAGTTATCCAATCCTGGGGTTGGCAGGGTGATGGGTCCCCTTGTGAATACTCGGGGATTGGGACGAAGTCTAGGCCATTCACCACCCAGAAGGGGGCAAAACCGGTGCTGCTGTGCACCACGTTATTGTACGCCACATCCATGAATGGTGGTAGGTCAACCCAGTCCGAAATGGCCCGCCTGCTTTATGTCATGGCACTGCTGCAACACCCTTGATCTTAGAGCCTGTGGGACATATAGTTTATCACCTTTCCACACCAGCCCATCCCTCCTTGTCAGTAGGGCTTGATGATCAAGTAACCAGGGGTCGTCCTAGACTGCCTTGTGCAGTTCCTGGACCAAGTTGATTGCCAGGTTGCGTGTCACTGCCTGCGCCGCCACTTGCCAGAAGGGGGGCATGATGGCCTGTACCACCTCTTCCCACTTACTATAGAAATTGGCAAATCCCAGGAAACTCTGTAGCTGACGGCGGGTCCATGGCACCTGCCACTCCAGCATGGCCATCACTTTATTAGGGTTCATCTCCACTCCTGCCCCCAATATCCGGTATCCCAGATAGTCCAGCCAGGTTTGGTGGAAGTCACACTTGGATAGCTTCACAAACAGGTGGGCCTTTTTGGGTTTCTTAAAACCCTGCATCTGGTAAGGCATCAATTCTGGTGGCCACAGATGAAGGCAGACGTAGAGGCCTACGTACGGGGATGCCATGTCTGCGCCACCACCAAACCCAGTACAGGGAAGCCCCTGGGGCTGCTACAAACAGTGGCAGATCCAACCAGACCATGGGAAGATAGTGTGATGGATTTCATCGTAGAGCTGCCAGAGAGCCGTGGCTGTACTGTAATCTGGACGATTATAGACCTCTTTTCCAAGCAAGCCCACTTTGTCCTGTGTAAGGGATTGCCGTCCGCCTGGAAACTGGCCAAACTGTTTATCGCACAGGTGTATCACCTGCACGGGGTGCCCTGACGGATCATCTCGGATCAGGGGGTGCAGTTCACAGCTCATTTTTGGCGTAAGTTCATCCGTTCCATTAGGTCGTCCCAAGGACTCATCTCGCCATATCACCCCAGCACCAATGGGGCAGCAGAGCGAGCAAATACGATGGTGGAGTGATACCTACGTCTTGTACCAACAGACAGACTGGGTTGACCTACTACTGTTCACAGAAGTGGCGTAAAGACGCTGATAGAAAAGTTAGCGCTGGGAGTGACTTCCTCCCTCCCTTGAGTGTCAAGTCCACGGGGCTTGACACAAGGCATCAGCTAGGAAGTTCTTCCGTTCAGGAATATACTTGAAAGAGAAGTTAAAACGATTGAAATGTTGCACCCATCGAACCTGCTTGGGGGATAATTTGTGTGGGGTTCTAAGCACTTCAAGGCTCTTGTGGTCAGTCCACACTTCAAAGGGTATCTTACTCCCCTCTAGGAAATGATATCAGGTTAGCAATGCCCATCACACTGCAAATGCCTTTCTCCCATACAGCCCAACGCCACTCTGTGTCAGTGAGTTTCCTAGAGGTATACGCGCATGGTTGCAGGTCCCCCTTGTTGCTTTTCTGAAGCATAACTGCTCCCACTGCAACATTGCTGGCATATGCTTGGATGACAAATCCCCCCAGGGATTCAATGTAACTAAATGTAACAAATCACTCCCCTCTACTATGCTATTGATCATGCTACACAATGAAAGCAATTGGCAAGCTCCGTGACACTTCTCTCCACCTTCCAGCTCTCGTGGGAATGACCTTGGTTCCCACGGGACCGCTCTGTGTTTAGTCTAACAATGCTTTCAGTGCTGCACTTCCTCCCAAACTATGTGGCAAGTTAGAACAAAAAAGATGGCTTCAGAAATTGATAATTCAAACAATGGATTGAGCATCCATATTTGCAAGAGATACAGTAACTTGTGGCTTCAAGCTGCTAACTGCCTTTCATTTTCTTCAGCTACAATCCTTAGGAGCAATAAGTTCCAAATGAGGGACATTCAGGAAAGTTAAAAAAAAAAAAAAAGGAAAGTCAGTGATGCCAAAAGGCAGGAACAACCAGACAATGAAAGCCTCATGCCTTTTTAATGTGCACTGTACATATATAAAAAGGGGCAGGGCTTCTTTTGTCCTCTTGTGACTGTCATTTTGACACTGTTGTGAAACAATGCCACTGCCCTGTTCAAAATGCAAAGCACAATTTATTGGTTCAAACATCACAGTAAATATTAGTTAATTTTATATTCAAACTTACAGGATGAAATACTAGCAACTAGCAACAATCTGTTCTGTCCCAGCCTATGTGAGTCTTTGTTATGCTCACAAGGAGAAACCCCTCTTCCAAGAAACAGGCAGGAACCACAAGAAAAAACCAACCCCTTTTATTCTCACAGACCTGTGTCAATGTCCAAGGCAAACAAACACAGTCCACAGAAACTCGATCCTCAACACAAACGGTTGCCTTCAGCAACCAGCACCTCCCACACCTTCCCTTTTATAATTCAGCCAAGGCGTGGCTTCCTAATGCCTTCTCCTTTGCCTTTGGAGCTGCCCCATTGCATTCTTCTGTCCTACTCACTTCTCTTGCCTGCACATTCATGCATCCGGGATTTGTCCCAGCTGTTCTTCATCACTGTCCAACTCAGGCTCCCAGCACAGCTGTGTCTCAGCCTGAGCATGAGTAGAGGGGCCAGGCTCCTCATCCGACTGTAAGTCTTGGAGCTCCTCAGAGCCTTCCTCTGACTCTAATGTCACTCCAGGCCCTTTCTCCTCATCTGATTCCTCAGACTCAGCTGCCAGATCCACTGGCTGGCAAGGAATCACAACACAACCAGCTGAAATCATTCCCAATTTTGGTTTGCTGTCCACACGATGTTACTAATTCAAACATTAGCTGTGGTGGTGTAGTGGTTAGAATGCAGTACTGCAGGCTACTTCTGCTGACTGCCAGCTGCCAGCAGTTCCACAGTTCGAATCTCACTGGCTCAAGGTTGACTCAGTCTTCCATCCTTTTGAGGTTGGTAAAACGAGGACCCAGATTGTTGTGGGCAAGATGCTGACTCTGTAAGGTTTGATTTGAAAGCTAACTGAAGTATTATGTTTATCCATCTCTTTTTTTACTAGTTATCAGAGGAGGAATGGTTGGCTTCCTGTTTTTTTCCTTAAATTTTCTCAGTCTAATAAATTATTTACAGATCCAATAATTTAAAATAATTTACTGATCCAGTAATCTGATAGTAAGGGGAAAGCTTAATGGAAATACAATAGGAGAATAAGAATATTGATTAAATGTACAATAGATTTTGAATATTCTATTCAAATAGAGCAAGTCTGTAACGAGTCAATCCATATTTTAATTAAAATTTGCAAATGGGTTTGAAAAATCTGATTCAGACAATTTCCTCAATAATACCTTATATATTTTTTCTAGTATCACTCTGCCACCATGGGTGGTTTAAAACCTATCCTCATTAGTATTATATAGCCACAATGATGATTGGATGACTCCGGAACATGCTAAAAATCACTAGTGGGAGAGCCCAGAATGATGGAGTAGAGCAGAGGTCCCCAACCTTTTGGGCACCAGGGACCGGTTCTGTGGAGAAAGGTTTTCCCGCAGACCAGAGAGTACATGCTTTTGTGTGCTGCCTGCATCCCATGGATGGGACTTTGCTTGTTTGTGCGGACCGGTTGCTGGCATGCCGCGGCCCAGTACCAGTCCACAGACCGGGGGCTGGGGACCCCTGGCGTAGAGGTAGCATCTGTTGTTAAGAGCTCCTTCTAAAGCCTCTTTTTAATTTAATTTTTAACTAGCTCTTTTGCTTTTATTTTATTCCATTTTATTTTATTTTCATCCCTTTTACTCTCATGCTGGAGACCTGTATTTTTATTATTTTTACTGGAGACTGGTATTTTTATCATCTCTGCCATGGGAAAAAGGAAGAAGAGGCAGAGCTTACATTCTGCTTCTCAGACTTCACTCAAGCCTACTAAATAGCTCAAAGCTGACAGACTCCTAAAAAATAAACAGCCACTTGCCATAAGTAACCAAGCCTCTCCTACTTTTCCTGATAGCCTCTCAAAGAGATATGATCCCCCGTTACAAATGGAGATGGAGAGCTCCCAAGTTTTAGATCTTTCTGCCTCTATCCCTGAGGAAGCTTCCCTTTCTCAGATTGCAGCCATTTGTCCAGCTGCTGCAAGACTTTTTTTTTTTCATCTTTTTTATTTTATTCAAGGCAAGGTTAAAATATAAAACTCCAAAAAAAAAATAAATCCAAAAAAGGACCAAAAAGAAACAAAACGATCAAGACATTAAAATAGAAAAAAGTGCATCAAAAAAACCCAACACATACTGCATACACATATTATTCCCCCCAACTGAATACTGATTAATACATTACTATGACATTGGTTCTCACCCCTTGATAAACAGGCCCCCTCAACATTTTTAAACTGATAATTCTATTTTCAAGTTATTGACCTGTCTTCTATATATTTAAGTAGTGACAAAATAGTTAACAGGAAGAATACTACTGCTAAAAAAAAAACCTCTAAAGTTTCAAAACTGTCTGTTAACAAACTGTTATTGTAATCCACTCATAGAAAGTTTACCACAGCATCTTATCTATCCCAAATCATCCCAAAAGTTAAAAATAGTTTGTCCTGGATCAAATATCCACATTTGTTTCTTAAAACTATGTCTTATCAATTGTCTAATTAAATATAATAGATTCAGTCTCCACAATAAATCTGTCTTCCCATCAAAGTCCAAATAGAAGTGGTTTCCAGTTAGGTATAATAAATCCATCCAGTCTCCCCCAATCTTCATAGAAAAAGGGAATTTGTCACTTCCCCATTCAAACAGAGTCCTAATATTGTAGGGATATATAGGCTTAAACCTCAGAGAAACAGATGGAATCAACTCAGTTAATTCTCCAGCCGTGAGAATATCTCTTTGGTCTGGAACTGGATTGAAGTCTTTTTGTATATCTTTATCCAAAGCTACATGCCCCAGCATATTTTGCACCATCATTATCGTCTCATCAACCTTTTTAGAGAGACTTTCAGCTAGAAGCTGCATACTACTCAACCGACTTTTCTTAGGTTTCAGCCACTGTTCAGCCATTCCTTAGTCTGTGAAACTTGATCAGGGAACAAAGAACACTGAAGCAAGAAGGAAACTGAAGGGATGTTTTCTAAGTGTTTCTGTATATTCTGTATATTCAAGGTTAAAAGAAAATTTCAAAAAAGGTAAACTCCAAATATTTTGCAAATTCAAAAAGTACAAAAATCCTGTGGTGAGAGTCTAATATTGAAATAAGTCAAATGAAAACTCTTAACCCTCCAAAGTTGTGCTGTGCTTCCTTATGGAGGGAGTTATCCAAAACAACATATATCAAAGGGGAAACAAAAAGGAAAAAAAAACAGATTCCAGCAAGGGGTTGAAATTAAACAGTATCCAACCACTGATCACCTTTTAGAGCAAAAAACAAAATAAAACAATAAATTCAAAAAGTGAAAGTTATGATCCCAGGCATTCTTAAGAAAATGAAACTGCTGACAGGAAGATGTATACACCCAATGACTTTTTGATCGCTTCCAAAGGGAACTGGAATCTTCAAGACTCCCCTTCTGAACTGGGTCCATGGTTGTTCAAAAGTCCTCTTGGGTCATTCAAAAGTGCTCCCATTCAAATCCAGGGAGCAGCACTGCCAGAGAATCAGCTTTGGCAGTAAAATCAGCAGATTGTCGGTAAAAGAAAAGAAAAGCTCTTACCATGCAACAGCCATCTTGGGGAGGAGCCACTGCAAGACTTATGAAACAAGAGGATGAAGACTTAAAAAATAAAAACTGTAATGACTCCCCTGGATGCTTCCTCAGACACCTCTCCAGATGCTATTTCGGAGGAGGATGAGCTGGTCCTGGGCACATAAGGAGGGGAAGCAGCCAAGGGCTATGAGCAAGGAGTGGAGGGGCCAAGCACAGGGGAGAGACCAGACAAGCAGCCAGCTGAGCTAAAGACAGAAGAGGCACAGCTGCATCTGGGAAGCCCAGAGGCTTTGGGTGGAAAGGGCACACAGCTGCAGCTGGTCAGTGGAAATGAAGAAGAACTGCCTCCTCCTGCCGATCCGAGAGAATGTAGGGCTGAGGAGGCAAGCACAATGAAGGTCAGCAGCCTCACTCCTCTTGATGGGCTGCATCAGGAAGCAGTTGTTTAGCTCAGCAAGTGGAGTGAAACAATGCTAGGAATGTGTGTTCTTCAGCCATTGTGATTCTTGCCTTGAACTTCAGATCATGCCTTTTCAACTGTGGACTTGCCTTTGCCTTGTGGACTTGCCTTTACCATGTGGACTTATCTTTGCCTTGTGGACTTGCCTTTGTCCTGTAGACTTGCCTTTGCCTTGGGGACTTGCCTTGTCTTTGTGCTGTGGACTAGTGCTGGCTTCTTTTGAGTATCCTGTTGAACTCATTGGGGGTGGGCTGATGCTGGCAAACGGAATTGCTGGGGAATGCTAATTCAGGCTTGGAAACCTTAATAAAGACTCCTAACACTTGTGGTGTGTGTGTGTGTGTGTGTGTGCATGTGTGAGTGGGGCAGCACAAAAATGTTACTGACTTTATAACCAGACAATGCCTACTGATGACACAAACAGTATTGTCAATTTTTGAGCTCCTGACCACAGTTAACAACAAAGTGAACACTTTAAAAGAGTCTTTTATTAAGATTAAACACAGCCATCCAAATACCTCCGCTGAGTCAGTTAAAACAAACTCATGCAGAGGCAAGTGTGGTTCAAAAGCAGATAACAGTGGTGAAAAGGTGGATCCTAAAGTTGGAACCTAAAAGGAGAGTGAGGAATAAGCCAAGAGATCAAAGCCTACATCCAGAAAAGCATATAAAGAAAGTTCCATGCCCCCCGGTAGCATTGGATAAAAGGCAAGCGAATCATAACTGTTACCTACAGCCCAATCAGATTACTTTACAAATCCAAAATAATAGAGGAAATAGAAGAAAATGGGGTTCCAGAAATACAGCCATCGTCTCCCTCAGTCAGCTTCTACATTGTGAAAGGTAGATGGTCGATCTGAAAAAAGGTTGAATGGCTCCCATCCAGGAGAGACTCTAGTCTAAATGTATCCTTCTTTCATTCAAACATCCTACTATTGCAGAGTCCTCTGAAAATGGTGAGCTGAGCAGCGGAGCAATCTTTTTCTTCTGCTGACAAACAGCTGATTTCTCCCCAAAGCCAGTTCTTTAGTGGCATGCTACCCAGATTTGAATGGGAGCAACTAGGAATGACCCAAGACAACCCTCAGACGACTGTGGGCCTACCTGGGAAGAGGAATCTCAATGGTTGCAATTTTCAATAGGAACAGCCTGAGGGTTGGTCTGCATCTTTTCCTTTCAGCTGTTTATTTTAAGGACCTGCCTCAGCTAAACCTCCCAAGAAAGCAGAACTCTTGAAACGTGCATCATTTCAATAGGAACTTTTATTGGGGTTGCTGACTACAGGGAAGTAAGGCAGGATCAGAGGGTTTCCCACGTGGAACAATACATTCAAAGTAGGAATCCAAAAACCCACCCCAACTGTCCATCAGGTCAGTTCAAACAGAGCCAATCCAAAGGTATCAAATTGTTGTGGGAATGAACTGATAAGACGCCACTCTCAAGGTTGTCAGGGCTCTTCGCGCCATCTTCCCTCCACCTGGAGATAAGTCAGATAGCCGGAGGCACATTCCTTTCTCACCCCAAGGAAGGGACAGGACATTTCAAAGCGAAAGAACAAAGCAAAGGAAATACACTGTAGAAAGCCCCATGCCCCCTCCCCTCATTAGAATGGCAGAATCCCAAAAAGGCAAAAGGGGAATAGGGGTTCTGACACGCACATCAGTTTTAACTGCACATTTTGAAGTTTGTTTTTCATTTTCATTCTTATCTTTAAATGTTAATTGACTGAATGCTGATTCTAACCCAGCGGTTCTCAACCTGTGGGTCGCGACCCCTTTGGGGGTCAAACGGCCCTTTCACAGGGGTCACCTAAGACCATCGGAAAACACATATTTCCGATGGTCTTAGGAACCGAGACACCGCTCTGCATCCATCTCCTCATGGCCTCCTCCGCCATTTAAAGAGAGACAGAGAGGCACTTTCGCTTCCCTTCTCTCTCTCTCTCTCTCAGGCGCACTTACCTCCTGCAGGGCTCCTGATTGGCCCTCCCCCCGGGTGCCCCACCCCCTGGGAGAAGCGCGGCCAGGGCCTCGTGGCCTTGGAGCTACCCAGGGAAGCCCCAGGATCCCTGCTGGGAGCAGTCTGCTGGAGGTTCCGCTGAGCGGGCCAGCCCTCCCGCAAGCCGCAGCCCAAGGGAGAACAGCCCCTGCGATCCCCAGCCAGCCCAACCATTGGACCCGCTGGCCAGGAAGGCACGCCAGAGTCCAGGCTGCCAGGAAGGAAGGAGATGCAGTAAAGGTAGGAGAGGAAAGCCGCCTCCTGGGGCTCGGCGCTGGCAGCAGCTTCCTTGCCCTCCTCTTCCTCTTCCCCTTCTTCCTCCTGCTGCCCCCAAGGCGGCTCGGGTGAGTGCCAGAGCAAGAGGGGTACCTGGGAGGGGAGCAGCCGGGCTGGCAGAGGGCTGGCGGGCTGCGTAGCACCAGCCCCCACTGTGGCTCCATCGATGGATGGAGGATGAGGCCGGGCAGCGTGGAGTCCCGGCTGGGGTGACTGCTTCCTTGCCCTCCTCCTCTCCTTCCTCCTGCTGCCCCCCAGGCAGCTCGGGCGGGCGCTGCCTCCACCGCGGCCCCACCGATGGGCGGAGGGTGAGGCCGGGCAGCGCGGAGTCCCAGCAGGGGCGGCGGCCAGGCCGGGGGTGGTGGCGAGGAACCCCGACGATGCTGCCGTGCCGCCGCCAGAGCCGCTGCCTCCTGTCCTGCTCCTTCTCCCTACCCATTCGGCTGAGGACGCAGCGGAGGTCAGGCTGGAGGCGGCGGGGACCCCCGACAATGCTGCTGTAAGAGAGAGAGGGAAAGAGAGAAAAACAGAGGAAAAGAGAGAGGAAAGAGAGAGAGAGAGAAAGAGAGGAAACAGAGAAAGAGAGAGAGGAAAGAGAGAGAAAGAGGGGGACAGGAAAGAGAAAAAGAGAGGAAAGAGGGAAAGGGAGAGGAAAGAGGGAGAGAGAGAAGAGAGAGAGAGGAAAGAGAAAGAGAGGAAAGAGAGAAAGAGAGAGGAAAGAGAGAAGGAGAGAGAGAGAGAGGAAAGAGAGAGAAAGAGAGAAAGGGGGAGAGGAAAGAGAAAAAGAGAGGAAGGAGGGAAAGAGAGAGGAAAGAGGGAGAGAGAGAGGAAAGAGAGAAAGAGAAGAGAGAGGAAAGAGAAAGAGAGAGAGGAAATAGAGAGAGAGGAAAGAGAGAAACAAGAAAAGAGAGGAAAGAGAGAAAGAGAAAGAGGGAGGAAAGAGAGAAAGAGGAAAGAGAGAGAGAGGAAAGAGAGGAAAAAGAAAGAGAGAGGAAAGAGAGAAAGAGTGAGAGGAAAGAGAGAGAGAAAGAGAAAAAGAGGGAGAGGAATGGCGTTTCTCCAACCAGGCTGGGCGGAGCCGGCAGAGCGGCCTTCCTGCCCCCCCTCCCTGGCCAGCTGGATGGGAGGTTGGGGGTCACCACAACATGAGGAACTGTTTTAAAGGGTCGCGGCATTAGGAAGGTTGAGAACCACTGACTTAGAGCATTTTTCAGCAGCCCCAGCCAACCGCTTCCAAAGCTGACTTCTCTCATCACTACCCTGAACCTCCTTGCTCCCTTGGATTTGGATGCTGAAGAGCTGATGCAAATCGGAGCAGCCAGACAAGTCCCAGGACCAGAAAAATGGCAACGGTGCAGAGAACTTGCCCTTTGTTTGTATTGTGGAGAGCCTGGCCACATGGTCAAGAATTGCCTTACTAAACCTCCCAGGAGAGGCAACAGACAGCCTGACAATGTCTTCATTACTCAATGCCTGGACAAAGCCCCAAGCCCAGGGAAATGAGAAATGCCCCCCTCCCCGAGCTCAAAGGGGGGCCACCCAAGCACTGAACGGGGCTCAATTACCTCCACGCTCAGGTATGTTAATAAAATTTGATTCTATCTTGACACTTCTTAGTGGTCAGGAAAGCACCATCCCTGTTTTGATAGATTCTAGGACAACCTCCGACTTCATAAGCCTAGCCACAGTCCAGAAATGTAAGATCCCCAAAGTTTCCCTGAAGTCTCTACTGCCAGTGATAGCTATTGATAGAAGAATTTTAAAAGCAGGCCCCATTACTCATGCCACAGTGCCTTTGAAATTAACAATAAATCACCATCCTGAAGAGTTAACCCTTCTCGTAGCTGACCACATCGATCTTCCAGTAGTGCTGGGAACCACTTGGTTACAACACCGCAACCACTTGGTTACTTCCACCGCAAGTGGAAAGACCTGTCTATTGCCTTTGAGAGTCCTGAATGCCTTTCTCACTGCAATCAACCTTCTGAAACCTCCTCCCAGCCCCCCCCCCCCCAAGGTGAACAGAGAGATTTCCAATCTGTCAAATACACAGAATTCACTGATGTTTTCAGGGAGGAGGAAGCCTCGACCCTCCCCCCCCCCAAGAGATTGTGATTGCACCATAAACCTGGTCCCTGGTGCCAAGATTCCCGCCAAGAGACAATATCAAATGTCTACTACAGAATTAGAAACTGTAAAACAATATTTGGACTCTAATTTGCAGAAGGGATTCATAACACCCTCCCAGTCTCCCGCCTCAGCTCCCACCTTCTTGGTACCCAAGAAGCAAGACCCCAGTGGGCCTAACAACAGTGAGAACCCCCCACTGAGAGCAGTCCATAATTGCAAAGCTTTGAATTCAATCACAGCAAGAGACCATTATCTACTGCCGTTAATTCCAGACTTATTAGATAGACTGCAGAAAGCAAGCATTTATCCAAGGTCCAGATAAAATCCTGACCCAATACACTAATCTGTACCTTTTGCTGAGATTTTTTTTAACAGATAAACTTCCTATTAGAAATCAACAGCAAATAAACTCAAATTGGTTTGATTCTGACTGTTTATGTAACAGAAAGTTACTGAGGGTAGCAATGCACCAGGCCCAGGGACACCCTACCATAAAAAACCATACTAAAATGTTAAAAATTAGTCATGATTACAAGAAAATGATAGTCTCTAAAAAAAAACCTCCTACAGAGATAAAATATGGTTAGATCTGGAATTTTCAGCAAAAGAGACAGATTCAATCTTCTTCTGGAATATTTTATCAGGTATATTGAAGGAATGTCAATTCCAATTTTGATATTCCTATTCCAGCCTCAGTTTGGGAAGATTTTTATGAAAATCTATTTACTAATTCTAATCAGGGCCTCTAACATAAGCAAATTACCAATACTTTAGCATTTGAAAACCTTCCCCCTGGGCCTCCAGTGTCACTATCAGAAATCAAATTTATCATTCAATTTCTAAAATCTAATGAAGCACCTGGAGAAGATTTTCTACCCCCCAGAACTCTTCAAGACACATAGTGATTGGTGGGCCCATAAGCCTTATTGGAATTGTGACTATAATGTATGCAAAACTTATTTTGAGCAAAATAGAAGACTGGGTAATGGAAAGAAACCTCTTGTGGAGGAACAAGTCAGATTTAGATGGGAGTGCTCCGCAATAGACAATTGTTTTATTTTACACCATTTCATAACAAAACAATTAACAAAAGCCAAGAAACTGTTTACCACCTTTATAGATTTCATTGAAGCTTTGGATTCTATAAATAGAAACATTTTGTGGAAGAAATTGGCCAACTTAAATATGGAATCCAGACTCTTACTTACTTTTGGTTAAGGCCCTCTACTCAAACACCCATTTGAAAATCCACGCAGGTGTAAATGGTTTTCTAACTAAGAGTATACCCACCCATAACTGTGTTACACAGTTGTATTCTGTGTTGTATTCTAGCCCTGGTTAAAATTATTTTTAACTTTTATGTCAATGATATTCCAGGATTCCTGTACGCTTCAGACACTCATATGACAAAGATCCATAATACATTATTATCCTTTTATATGCTGATATGGTTCTAATGGTACATTCTCAAATAGGCCTGAGAAGACTGTTGTGAAAGCTAAATATCTACTATGTTCTTAATTTTTTAAACATCAATAAAACCAAATCTAAAGTGACGGTATTTAGCAAAAAAAAAAAAAGCATGATATAACTGGCAGATAAATGAGAAGCCTATTGAACAAGTGAATTCTCTTACTTATTTAGGAGTGGTTTTTTACCAACACAGGGTCATGGGTAAATCATTTTAAAAGAAGTTCAGCAAGGGATGAGGTAAGTACGATAAGATTATATAAATTATTTAACTATAATTACCCAGGTACCTTGACCCCTATACTGAAAGTATTCAGGGCAAAAATAGTCCCAATGCTGACCTATGGTGCAGAATTGTGGGGCCTTCCCAAAGCTACTCCACTTGAACAAGTTCAGACCCATTTTTAAGAGGCATATTGGGAACTGATAAGAATACATCTGCCCCTGCAGTCAGAGCAGAAACAGGTATCCATCCCATACATAGCCAATTAATAATTAAAGTTTTCACATACTGGCAGAGGATCCATTCAATAGACCCTGATAGGCTACTCAAAATATGCTTACCAGAACACATAAGTATGGCTCACCCAGTATTTACTCTCAACAGCCTCCCAGGCAAGGGAAGTTTTTAAATATCAGTGCTCAAACTGACATGGAGTAATTGGCCAAAAATAGATCTTTAAGTTGGTTGGCTAAAAACAAAACTATTTTCCAATTTGAAAAATAGCTGTCAGTGAGTTTAACACAATTCTCAAGAAGGGCCTGTTCTAGAGCAAGATTTGAATTGTTCAATTCCATGACCAAATATGGGTGCTTCTACCACTTGCCATATCATGAGAGGACATGTATATGCGGTATCCCAGCCATTGAAGATATTGCTCATGTTTTGTTTGACTGTTAACTATATGCCTCTTAATATCCCTACTTGAAAGAACAGCCCATTGGGATCTGAATTGCAGATTGTCTTGTTTCCTCCTGGGCTATACTGTATATATGGTAAGCAGAACTGCTAAGTTTATAGTTAAGGTAGTTGAGCTAAGAACCTGATACATTGAACAGACTGAGGTAAAGGTGACATACTGTATTTATCATATTTATTGTTGATTCTTTGTGTTACCACAAATGTATTTTATTACTATACTTCCATCTATTTTACCCCGGAATTAGATCCTATATTTTATTTTTGTTTTATTTTATTGATATGGTTGTAAGACTAATTGATTAATAAACTATCACTAGTGAGAGAATGAAATACATTTTGCTGAAGTCCTGGAGGATAAGGCATCTTTTTTGTCTTCTTTATTATAGTAAGGTTTTGCAGATTTTTTTTTGTTTGTATTAAATTGTAGTTTTCTTCATTTGTAGGTTTTCTATTTAAGTCACTTTCATTTAATTTATATTCCGTAGTCTGATTTGTTTGTTCATTCTTTGTTGTCATTTTTTGAGTGTAATTTAGTTGTAGATTTAAGTTAGAGATATGTTCATTTATATTGTCAAACTGATTTCTAATCTCATCATGGTTTGAAACAATTATCATTTGAATCTGTCGCAGCATTGTGTATATTTTCTCCTGGAATGTATTTGTATTGTCTTGAGTCATTGTTCCTGCAGATCTTTGAAGCTCCAAACTGGGTTCTTCAGGAAGAGGTGTTAGGTATGGTTTTATATTACTTTTAGATAGGTATATAATATCCATTTTATCTCTCCCCTCTAAGTAGTTTTCCATCGGTGTTATAATCTTTTTAATTAGTTTTATCAAGCCAGTCCATCTTAAAATCTAAACAGCCAAATCTTATGTAGTTCTTGTCTTTATATAATGGTTTTATAATCCAGTACATTTCCAATTGTCAAGGCACCACTGAAAACAATATTTTGTGGCAGTTTTCTTTTCATGGGTCTTATAATTATCAGCCAGTCAGGATTCAGTTCAAAGTATTTGACC
Organism: Crotalus adamanteus; assembly: GCA_039797435.1. Classification (NCBI taxonomy): domain Eukaryota; kingdom Metazoa; phylum Chordata; class Lepidosauria; order Squamata; family Viperidae; genus Crotalus; species Crotalus adamanteus. The sequence goes on along the minus strand of CM077935.1, from coordinate 45,179,002 downwards.
ATCTACAAGTTTTCCAGTAATTTTTCCTTTAGAAGATTAGCCAAAGGCCAAATTTTTTCTTTCTTTGCAAACATTCTTAGGTTAAGATTTAAGAATGCAGTTCAGTGTGTTTATAATCCCAGAAGGTCAGCAGTTTCTAAACATATGTAGTTTCACTCAATAGTAGTGTCAGGGCCCACTTCAATACCTCATCCTAAGAAAGTAGAACTCCTGGAAACGGTTTCTTCCAAAAGGAGCTTTTATTAGGAGAAGCTGATAGTAGGCATAATAGACAGGATCTGAGGATCTCAGCCTTGGGCGGAGGTGGAATCAGCTGCAAAGAAGAAGAAGAAGAAGAAGAAGAAGAAGAAGAAGAAGAAGAAGAAGAAGAAGAAGAAGAAGAAGAAGAAGAAGAAGAAGAAGAAGAAGAAGGAGGAGGAGGAGGAGGAGGAGGAGGAGGAGGAGGAGGAGGAGGAGGAGGAGGAGGAGGAGGAGGAGGAGGAGGAGGAAGAGGAGGAGGAGGAGGGATAGATGGGGAACTCATCAAATTTGCAGACGACACCAAGCTGGCAGGAATAGCCAACACTCCAGAAGACAGGCTTAAGATGCAGAAGGATCTGGACAGACTTGAACACTGGGCACTAACTAACAAAATGAAATTCAATGGTGAAAAAAGCAAGGTTCTACATTTAGGCAAGAAAAACCAAATGCACAAGTACTGCATAGGTGGCACCATGCTCAATAGTAGTAACTGTGAGAGGGACCTCGGAGTCCTAGTAGACAATCACTTAAATATGAGCCAGCAGTGTGCGGCAGCTGCCAAAAAGTCCAACACAGTGCTAGGCTGCATTAACAGAGGGATAGAATCAAGATCACGTGAAGTATTAATACCACTCTTCAATGCCTTGGTAAGGCCACACTTGGAATACTGCATCCAGTTTTGGTCACCACGATGTAAAAAAGATGTTGAGACTCTAGAAAGAGTACAGAGAAGAGCAACAAAGATGATTAGGGGACTGGAGGCTAAAACATATAAGGAACGGTTGCGAGAATTGGGTATGTCTAGTTTAACGAAGAGAAGGACAAGGGGGGACATGATAGCAGTATTCCAATATCTCAGGGGCTGCCATAAAGAAGAGGGAATTAAGCTATTTTCCAAAGCACCTGAAGGCAGGACAAGAAGCAACAGGTGGAAACTAATCAAGGAGAGAAGCAACCTAGAACTAAGGAGAAACTTCCTGACAGTGAGAACAATTAATCAGTGGAACAGCTTGCCTCCAGAAGCAGTAAATGCTCCAACACTGGAAGTTTTTAAGAAGAGACTGGACAGCCATTTGTCCGAAATGGTGTAGGGTTTCCTGCCCGAGCAGGGGGTTGGACTAGATGACCTCCAAGGTCCCTTCCAACTTTACTACTATTACTATTACGAAGAAGAAGAAGAAGAAGGAGGAGGAGGAGGAGGAGGAGGAGGAGGAGGTCAAGCAGGCTGGCCATGAGCCGATCTACAACTGCTGTGGCAGCCACCTGTGCTGGCAGCAGCAAACAGGCAAGAAATGCAGCGGGAGAGGGGTCACCCTCCAAAAGGCAGCAATGGCTGGAGGTGAGGTATGAGGGAGGGAGATGGAGAGTGGAAGGATTCTTATGTGCTTTTGTGACTTTGAAGTTCTGGTATTTGTGCAATGTGGGCTTTGTGTTCTTAAGGAGTGTTTGGCAATTTCTATTTCAAAGTCACAAAAGAACTTCAAAGTCACAAAAGCACATAAGATTCCTTCCACTCTCCATCTCCCTCCTCCGTCTCTCACCTCCAGCCATTGCTGCCTTTTTTTCATTCCTCTTGGAGGGCGACCCCTCCCCCACTGCATTTCTTGCCTGTTTGCTGCTGCCAGCACAGGTGGATGCCACAGCAGTTGTAGATCGGCTCATGGTCAGCCTGCTTGATCATCATCATCATCATCATCATCATCTCCTCCCCCTCCTCCCTCCTCCTCCTTCTTCTTCTTCCTTCTTCCTTCTTCCTTCTTTCTTCTTTCTTCTTTCTTCTTTCTTCTTTCTTCTTTCTTCTGTGCAGCTGACTCCACCTCCTCCCAAGGCTGCTGCTTTTTTCTCTCTCTCCCTCTCCTGCCCAAACTGCCTCCTTTTATAGCCTCTCCTGTCTCCACCCCTCCTCCTTTCTCATGGGGGAGGGTGAGCCAGAAGTGAGCCTGGGGCCTTTGCAGCTCCAGAGGACTCTCTCACTGTAAGTCCTTGCCTGTGCTGGCTCTTTCCCTCCCCCACCACACTTGGCTAGGCAGGGCTGCATACCACCTGCCACTCATTAATCTACCACAAGTGGTACATACCACCTGTTGAAAAGCCCTGTATTAGAGGGAATTTTATACTACTGATTAGAGGGTTGAATATGGTAGAAAATAGATAATTTTTAGAAACTAAAGTAACATTATAATTGAATAGGTAAGATGTGTAATAAGACTAACAAACTTTTGGTTTAATATGGTGGAAAATAGATAACTTTTAGAAAATAGAATAAGATTATATGCAAATAGATAAGATGTGTATTTAGAATATTAGATTTTGTTATGAAAAGGGGGAAATGTAGAAGTTGAGATGAGGGAAACTTTGGTCACCTAAAGCTTGGAAATTATAAATACCAAATGTTAATTTGAATATTGATGGGAAATTAAAGCCTGGGGAAAAAGCAATAACAGGACATTGATTGTATATAATGATTGAATGCAAACACAATTAAGATATGTATAAGCTAAAAATTATTGATAATTGTAACAAAGATGTTTTTTACTTAGTTGATAATAATAAGAACTATATTAGCCTAATATGAGATAGTAGATATTAAGGGAAAAAGAGAGGAAATATCTTATGTTGTAACTTGAGATTTGTGCTAAAGATTTATGTATGTTATTGAATTATTGATTACCCAGTCACCACGTTGCTTTTTGAATGTTTAATTGTAAAATTAGAAAACTAATAAAATATTATTAAAAAAGAATTATATTTGTTTAATGTAGACAAAAGGAGACTATTACAGGAAGAAGAGAGGTTCAACAAATATATTACCAACATATTAATTGTAGAAATTATCATTGATTGTTTGAAATACATGAACCCAGACAACACACTGTTCACAAAGCACTAAAAATTGTTATTGTAAAAAATTAATAAAATATATTAAAAAAAAGAAAGAAATACATTTTGCTGAATTTAGCTTTAGCTCTCAGTGCAGATATAATACTATCCATGTGTCAGCCTCGGGCATGGAGGGGGCTAGTATAGTCACTGTCTGGGTGAGGGGCGTGATGGGTTTACTTACCAGGGGTTCGTCTTCGGAATTGTCATCTGACGAAGGGGGGGGGGGAACCTGACGGCTTCGGTGCCTTTCATGGCTGGCTCTCGTGGCTTGGCAGGCGACTTTCCTGATTTTCCGGCTGGTGCCTGATTGGTTTTCTCCTGGGGGTTCTTCGAGCAGCATTCTGCGGTGAAATGCCCCTCTCTCCTGCACTTGAAGCAGCCGGTGGTTTTCTTGGCTGTGGGTTGAGGCTTCGCGGGCTCGCGCAATGGCTCAGGCGGTGATCGGCTCCACGGCTTCCCTCTGCGATGTCCCTCGAGCAGGTTGATCTCGGCTTCCTCTGCCAGGACGTACCAATCGTGCAGTCAGTGTGGGTCTCCCCAGGGAAGGCAGGCATCGTAGAGGTCGTAATTCAGGCCATCCTTGAAATGGCTAAGCAGGATGTCTTCCAGCCAGTTCAGCTTGCTAGCAATGGCTCAGAACTCCTGGGTGTATTCGGCCACAGGGCGTCTGCCTTGCTTCACCGTTTTGATTTTTTCATGGGCCTTCTTGTCCGCCAATGGGTCCTTGAACCATCGCCTAAGGGAGAACATGAACTGGTTGAAGTTCTGGAGTTCTGGAGCGTCGGAGTCAGGCAGGTCCACCACCCAGTCAACTACTATGCCGTCCAGGGCCGCCTGCACGATGTGGATTCGAGCCTTGTCGGTTGGGATATCTCAGCCGTACTCTTCCATGTAGCTGAGGACTTGGGTTAGGAAGAACCCCAGGCACCATGACTCTCCTCGGAACTTCACATCCAATGGTGGGAATTTTTGGATAGATCGATGCCTCCGTCGTCTGTAATGCCGTTCATCCCGATCGGTGGCTGCAGCGCGGTGGGGAGTGGGGGCTGCCTCAGCAACAGCTGCAGTTTTGGTGGCCCCACCTGATGTTCCTGGGACTTCGGCTTTGGACTCCCCCTCGGTGTCTCTCTTGCTGCAGCCCAAGGTAATGGTGCGGCCGCAGGGTTTGGGTTTCTCATCCTTGAGGGAGACAAGGGTTGATTTCATCAGGTCGATCGCTTTCTCCAGGATCCAGCTCGACTGCTCCCCACGATCTCCTTCATCTTCACTAAGGTGAAGGGACCTCTCCATCTCTTGCTTCCATCCCGGTTGGTGACTGCCCCGTCTCAGCGTCATTTTTCTCGATTTCTTTTCCCATTCATCTTTCTTCCCAATGCCCATCAACCACTGAGGCTTGTGGCTGCACATCTCCACCACTTCTTTCTCCGAGGTGTAGGACGTCTCGGAGCCCAACAGCTGGCAGGGTTCCAACCGGAGGGAGGGCTCCTCCTTCGCAGTGGCTTCTTCCTTCCCTGCCCCGTTGTCCGACATGGTAGACTTTTGCAAAGTCCCCCAGTAAGGTTCTTCCTTCTGGGTTGACTACTACTGCAGATCCTGTCTAATGTCAGGGCCCACTTCAATACCTCATCCCAAGAAAGCAGAACTCATGGAAGCAGGCTCTTCCAAAAGGAACTTTTATTAGGAGAAGCTGATAGCAGACATACTAGACAGGATCTGAGGTTTTCCCACGCAGATCAATAAGTTAAAGTGTCCCCAAGCAAACCCCACCCCATAGTTCATCCGGACGGTTCAAATCGGCCAATCCCCAGGTGTTAAGTCCATTGTGGGAAAGGGGAGATAACATCAGGCTGGCTCTGGTTGTAACAGCGATGTTTAGGCGGTTCTTTGCACCTTCTCTTGAGAGCGGAGAGATAAGCCAGTCGCCGCAGGTTGCATTCCTTTCTTCCCCATATTGATCAATATATGGAAGAGGGAAAATATGGGGAGGGGGGTTTCAAATTCTTCCTTCAGAAGGAGATGGGAATAAGAAAAAGGGAGGCAGGGAAGGGAAGGAGGAAAGGAAGGCCCACCTTAGCACTTGGCCACCAGCAGCTCTGCCATTGACTTTGCTTGTCAAAAGGTTGTAGAAGGGGATCACATGACCCTGGAACACTGTGACCATTATAAATATGAATCAGTTGCCAAGCATCCAAATATAAATCACATGACCCTGGGCATGCTGCAATGGTCATAAGTGTGAAAAATGGTCATAAGTCATTTCAGTGCAATTGCAACTTTGAACAGGCTTTTTTTTGGTCATCAAGCTTTTGACACCTTGCTAGGTGGTACTCGAATATTGCCATATCCTAAAAGTGGTACAATCGGTAAAAAGGTTGAAAAGCCCTGCTTTACAGCCCTCTCTAAGTGGTTTAGAGTCAGGATATTGCCCCCAACAATCTGGGTCCTCATTTTACCAACCTCGGAAGGATGGAAGGCTGAGTCAACCTTGAACAAGTGAGACTCGAACTGCCATACTGCTGGCAGCCAGCAGTCAGCAGAAGTAGCCTGCAGTACTGCATTCTAACCACTGTGCCACCATGGCTCTTAGACCAGGGCTTTTCAACCTTTTTACCAATTGTACCACTTTTAGGATATGGCAATATTCGAGTACCACCTAGCAAGGTGTCAAAAACTTGATGACCCAAAAAAAAAAAAAAACCTGTTCAAAGTTGCAATTGCACTGAAATGACTTATGACCATTTTTCACACTTATGACCATTGCAGCATGCCCAGTTTTATGTATTGGGGTTCGCGGCATTGAAGTGACATGCACAACCAGTTTCAACCAAGTTCTTCTTTATTCAATTCCAGTTCCACTCAACAAGAAACAGGCTCGCAGGCCTTTTATAGTTTCCCAAACAGCCTATCATAATTCTCCCTTTTCACCCCTTGCACCTGCGCACAAGACCGGCACCAACCAGTCTGGTCCCGGGCAGCTTTTGGAATGCCCGGGACCATTTGCAACACTTCTGGGCCCGCTGAGCTGCCTCAACAGACCCAGGACACAACACCCCTCCCCCCTAGATAAAACACACAAGTACACTTGTTCCCCTGCCCAACACACATAGGCAGACAATTATTTTTATAAAATAATAAAGTCAACTTAAACAACCCGCTCTTCAAAATAAAATTAGTGTTTGTGTATTTTACCAAGTGTAGGTTCCCAACACCTCATTATAGACCAGCAAGGTTCCTTTGTGATGGCAGAAACCTCACATAGTCTCCCAGTTACTTGGGAGGGGCTTTCACCCTTTGAGACCTACGTAAGGTCAGGGAGGGTGCCTGGCCTGTCAGCTCACCTGCCCTGCTAGGCAGACCAGGACTTGTGCTTAAGGGTGCCTGGCCTACCGGCCCGTCTGTTGGACTCGATAGACCAGGACTTTGATGCTCATAAGTTACAGGTGACCCCCGTTGTGATGGGCTGGCAGAGTCTTCTGGGCTCCATTCCGGTTCCCTTGGAGAGGAGGAAGTCCCCAAACCCAGTGGTGGAGCGGAGGTTCTCCCAACTACCATGGACCGCTCCAGGGAACTTAGTCCCTTGATTCCACGACCAGTCTCAGACGTGACCTGCGTTTCTGCAGTGCCCCAATAGTTCCAGTCCCCCATGTAGGTGGCCGAGGTGCCAGAGTCAGGAGCCGCCTCTATGGCAAACTCCTTCACAGGGGAATTCCTCTTTGGCACTCTTGCGGATGCGCCAGCCACCCCCCTGGATGAATTCCTGTTTGGAGCACTTGCTAATGCGAAGGACTCCCTGTTCCGAGCAATGGCTGAATCGTGAGGATGTCCTTGCTCCTCCACTGGGGAATCCCTAGCACCCTGTGGTAATTCCCAGGAACAATAAAGCTGGTTCTGAGGATTTTGACCTGAAGTGTGACCATGTTCCTGGGTTCCAAGATTTTGACCTGAAGTGTGACCATGTTCCTGGGCCCCCTCCCCCCCCCGAGAGCAGAGTCAGGGGTGGAAATGGTGGGGGACAACCGCCAGCGCAGTTGGTCGATGTGACGCCGAAGGACGCGGCCATCTCCCAAGTTCAATTTGTATGATAGCAGCCCCAAGATCTTGCAGATGACAGCAGGGACCCATAGATGTCCAGGACCATAGTTCCTTGCCCAGACCGGATCGCCCACCTGAAGTCTCCTAGGTGCCCGCAGCTGTGACACCTGTGAAGCCACCCGGTCTGGGTGCAATCTGTCCAACTTCGTGATGAGGCGGCGACCCCAGCGGAGTTCAGCTGGGCTCTTCCCAGTGGCAGTGCATGGTGTACTGCAGTGTGCAAGAAGAAAATCTGCTAACCTGTGATGCCAGCTACCATGCGTGATTCGCTTGAGCGCGTCTTTGGTGGTGCGCACCATCCTTTCAGCTTGCCCGTTGGTGGAAGGGTGGAAAGGAGCTGACATGGCGTGCCGGATCAAGTTGGCCTGAAGAAAAGTAAATTGAGGACCATTGTCAGAGACGAGGACATCCGGAAGGCCATGGGTAGTGAAGATTCCTCTCAACACCTGGATAGTCCTGGCAGTAGTAGTGGAGGAGACAGGTACAACCTCTAACCACTTGGAATGGCTATCCACCAGGATAAGGAAGAATTGCCCCTGAAAGGGGCCAGCTTAATCTAAATGTACCCTTGACCAAGGGATTTGCGTCTCCTCCCACCTGTGTACTGGGACGTGAGGCATTTCAGGCCGTGACTGTTGGCACACCTGGCATCCGTGTACCTGAGCTTCGATAGCTTTATCAAGGCTAGGCCAGCACAAATGGCTTCTTGCGAGCGCTTTCATGCGCACAATACCTGGATGTCCCTCATGCAGAGATGACAAGACTCTAGACCTCAGTGAGGGAGGAATAAATACTCTACTACCCCATAACAGGCACCCATGAAAAGTAGAAGTTCGACATTTCTTGCTTCTGTTAGCCTCGCTGCAATTCAGGCTGGGAAGAGGCCCATTTGCCAAGCCCACCTCCAGTGTTTGCGTACTGGTAGGTGAGATCACCTCAGATGGGGACTGCAGCCAAGAAATTAAAAGACGCTTGCTCCTGGGGAGGAAAGCTATGGCAAATCTAGGCAGCATTCTAAAAAGCAGAGACATCACCCTGCCAACAAAAGTGCGTATAGTCCAGGCCATGGTTTTCCCAGTTGCAATGTATGGCTGTGAAAGTTGGACCATAAGAAAGGCTGAGCGCAAAAGAATTGAGGCCTTTGAACTATGGTGCTGGAGAAGACTCCTGCGAGTCCCTTGGACTGCAAGGCGTTCAAACCGGTCAGTCCTAGAAGAGATCAACCCCGACTGCTCTTTAGAAGGCCAGATCCTGAAGTTGAAACTCAAGTACTTTGGCCACCTAATGAGAAGGAAGGATTCACTGGAGAAGAGCCTAATGCTGGGAAAGATTGAGGGCAATAGAAGAAGGGGACGACAGAGAATGAGATGGCTGGATGGAGTCACTGAAGCAGTAGGTGTGAATTTAAATGGACTCCAGAAGATGGTAGAGGACAGGAAGACCTGGAGGAACGTTGTCCATGGGGTCGCGATGGGTCGGACACGACTTCGCAATTAACAACAACAACAAGGTGAGTGCCAATCTGGGTGCTGACTTCCCGTCTTCCAGATCTTTTTGTAAAGACTAGGTTCCTTGCGTTGTCTCCTTCTTTACAGCGATCCCACCTTTGTCGCCAGTTTTATGTATTGGGGTTTGCGGCATTGAAGCGACATGCACAACCAGTTTCAACCAAGTTCTTCTTTATTCAATTCCAGTTCCACTCAACAAGAAACAGGCTCGTAGGCCTTTTATAGTTTCCCAAACAGCCTATCATAATTCTCCCTTTTCGCACCTTGCGCCTGCGCACAAGGCCGGCACCAACCAGTCTGGTCCCGGGCAGCTTTTGGAATGCCCAGGACCATTTGCAACACTTCTGGGCCTGCTGAGCTACCTCAACAGACCCAGGACACAACACCCAGGGTCATGTGATTTATATATTTATATGAGTGGCAGGTGGTATGCAGCCCTGCCTAGCCAAGTGTAGTGGGGGACAGAAAGAGCCAGCACAGGCAAGGACTTACAGTGAGAGTGTCCTCTGGAGCTGCAAAGGCCCCAGGCTCACTTCTGGCTCACCCTCCCCCATGAGAAAGGAGGCACTTTGGGCAGGAGAGGGAGAGAGAAAAAAGCAGCAGCCTTGGGCGGAGGTGGAATCAGCTGCACAGAAGAAGAAGAAGGAGGAGGAGGAGGTCAAGGAGGCTGGCCATGAGCCGATCTACAACTGCTGTGGCAGCCACCTGTGCTGGCAGCAGCAAACAGGCAAGAAATGCAGCGGGGGAGGGGTCACCCTCCAAAAGGCAGCAATGGCTGGAGGTGAGGTATGAGGGAGGGAGATGGAGAGTGGAAGGATTCTTATGTGCTTTTGTGACTTTGAAGTTCTGGGATTTGTGAAATGTGGGCTTTGTGTTTTTAAGGAGCATTTGGCAATTTCTATTTGGCTGATGTCTCCTGTTAGCTTCTATTGCTCTGCTGTTGTTAGCTGTAAGTTTTGCTACAAGGGATTTTGAAGTATTTTTCTCCTGAATGGATTTTGCCTGTAGCATTCTTTTACTTATGAATGGAGCCATTTGGGGAGGCTACCTTAGCCGGCAGCCAGTACTTACATTTTTTTTTCTTCCTTAAGTGCTGGCTGCACTCATTAACTTTCCTTTCTAGCCAGTAGCTAATTCTTAAAGGGGAATGTGCCTTTTTAAGCTAGTTCACTCAGCAGCTTGTCTTTTCTGTCTCTGGAGGCCTTTCCTTGTTTGAGCAATATATGGAAGAGGGAAAATATGGGGGGGGGGGGGTGTTTCAAATTCTTCCTTCAGAAGGAGATGGGAATGAGAAAAAGGGAAGCAGGGAAGAGAGGGAGGGAGGGAAGTCCCGCCTTAGCACTTGGCCACCAGCAGCTCTGCATTTGACTTTGCTTGTCAAAAGGTTGCAGAAGGGGATCACATGACCCTGGAACACTGTGACCATTACAAATATGAATCAGTTGCCAAGCATCCAAACATAAATCACATGACGCTGGGCATGCTGCAATGGCCATAAGTGTGAAAAATGGTCATAAGTCATTTCAGTGCAATTTCAACTTTGAACAGGGGTTTTTTTTTGGGGGGGTTATCAAGTTTTTGACACCTTGCTAGGTGGTACTCGAATATTGCCATATCCTAAAAGTGGTACAATCGGTAAAAAGGTTGAAAAGCCCTGTTGTAAAAGACAGACCAGGAATACAAATTAAAATAAGCAAGAAAATGGTAAGAGAACACCTGTCTGCTCTAGAGTGGACAATCACTTAAATATGAACCAGTAATGTGCGGCAGCAGCCCCCAAAGCCAATGCAATCCTAGGTTTCATTAACAGAAGGATAGAATCAAGATCTTATGAAGTATTAGTACTGCTTTAGTACCACACTTACAATGTTGCATTCAGTTTTGGTCACCATATTATAAAAAAGATGTAGAGACTTTGGAGAGAGTGCAGAAAAAAGCAACAAAGATGATTAGAGGACTGGCCAAAAACTGGCCAAAGTTCCAGGATGATGCCATTGTCTCCAAGAAAGGGTTGCTTAAAATATCTGCAGAATATTAAGTACTATTAAAGAACAATATGCTACTTTCTTATTCTACTTACTAAACTTCACAGTGTCTGGACTTTCTTGCAACAACGGAAAGTGTCTTGATAATAGATGTATCTTTTATTATCTACCCATGAGGTGTCCACCACACACCCAGGCCTCTGTAATTTCCCAATCACCAGGTTCTTTCAACCAATGGTTGATAACACTTACGTGGTAGTTTGTTGACATGCCAAGGAACAGAATTTGTAAGAAAGCCATGCTTGGAGGCCATGACAAGGACCCAGGTGCCCAAGTGATAGCTGATGGGGAACATACTGATACCCTCATGATCAGTGGTGCCTGAAGCCAAAGATGTTTGGTTGCCATACACTTCCACAGCTGCTTGGGAAAGTGGGGATAAATTGCCATTTTCATACACTTGGACTTTGATCACCACCTCCGTAGGAGAGAGAACATAGAAAAGTACATGTTAGGATACAAACCTTCCTCCCACTACCCTATGATTTGTATATTTTATTTATTTATTTTTCATCATTCTTTCTAATCTTCCTTGGTAGTCATAGTGCTAAATCCAGTTCAGTTAGAAATGTAGCAAAAATGCAACTGGTATGGGACATTCCAGTTTCATTCTATTTCTAAAGCCTCTATGTTCTACTTCCTTTCTGCCTACAGTATTTCATGTTTTTTTAAAGTTCCTTCCTACTTTGTTACCCAATAGCAATATAGTACATCATCCACTTCTACAGTGTTTGACAACAATACTCCTACTGTTTCTGGGACTGCACTGCACTCATGTCAAAAGCATTCCAGGTTGTAAGGATTACCCAGTGACATCACCATTACCTGGGAGACTTCCAGTTGGGGGCTCCTTTCATGTCCCTGGCAGGAGCTGGAGTGAACATAGACACTGATTCAAGTCTATTTGGCTCTGAATTTCACCTTCTTGGGGACAAGATTCCAGTTCCAATTAAGTCAGTGGATCAAGGTGGATCTGGGACAATAATTACTATATATTTATATGTAATTAGGCTCCAGAACCTTTTGATCAACAAGTCTTGTAACAGATGTAGTTAGCTCCAGACCAGCAGGAAGCATGTGTTTTTCCAGTGTTACACATCTAACATCTATACATATTCCCTAATATGATGATTCTGGATGTTTTGAAGTATATATCTCTTTATCTCTCAATCAGACTAGACCCAAAATACCTATGAACTAGATCACAGATGAAAACTGCAATACAGTAACACTTAACAACACATAGATAGCAGTTTAATGCTATTAGTGAACAATGTTGATTTTCAAAACAATGAACATGGATAATAAATTAGTGCTCTTCCAGATGTTGCTGAATTACAATTTCCAGTAGCTCCACCAAACATGCTGAGTTATGAGAGATGGGAGACACAATTCAAGAATATCTGGAGAGCCACAGGTTTTTCATCCCAGGTCTACATTTTGTGACAGGAAGGGCTGAATATAGTAAAATGGGGAGGAATAATGTTCATAAATAGTCATAACTATTTACATGCATTTTCAACACAGCATGACATTTAAAAATTGGGCTAAAATAGAAAAGATTTTTTAAGAGAAAGTAATGGAGGCATACAGCTGCTCTGCAAAATGGGTTTAGGAATAAGAGGCAGCCAGGGGAACTAGCAGACTCATTTAGGCAGAATGAAACATTTAATAGAATAAGGAAAGGGCAAATGGTATTCACCACCCTTCCCCAAATCTGGTACCCTCCAGAAGTATTGAGCTATAGTTCCCAGACAACACAGCCAATGCTGGCAAGGGGTGGTAGGTATAGTAAACCAAAATATCTAGAAAATATCAGTGTGTGATATGCAGTGTGTGATATGCATTCAAAAGGTAAGCATAGACATTTCCAATTATCACAGTCAGATGAAATCAAAATCCACTGCAACCAATCCTATATTCAGGTTTTACTTTAAGACAGCTGTTTTCTGTAACAATTGAAAACCAACGCATTGATTATTTTGATTCAGTTTGTGGGTAAAGCCATTCCCAATGTGAGCAAATGCTAGGGGTCACTACAGTTGAAACCAACTGCCAGGTTTTAAAACTGCCACGATGTAAAAAAATATCAAGTTGGCAGCTGCACCACTGACACCCTACCCATGACCTGTACTCACAGGACTGTTTCACAGATCTGAAATCCCTACACCAGAAGCAGTGATTCATCGCCCACATTTGAACTGCATAGTGCATCTGATACCAGAGCTCAATCCTCAGGCTCAGATAATCTTGCACCTAGGGAGAGATATCTTACGAGCCCACAAAGTGAGAGCTCAGATCAATGGTCCCCACAATGCTCCATATGCTCAGAAATTAGACCTAGTGTGGGTCATTATAGGAGATGTCTGTCTATCTAGGGAGCACACACAAAGCAACCCCTATTAACAGCATGCTTACAATCACATTAGAGAATGGGTTTCCGTCTATTTTTCAGCCATGCCACAATCAATTGTATGTTCACCCATTTGCCTTGTCCCTTCATAGGCTCCTTTAGTGACAAGCTCGCCTGTGACAGTGACCAAAGACAAAACAAAATATTTTCACAAGACAAAATATTACAATCAGGTGGCAATGTCTATTGAGGATAAACTCTTTTTAGAAATGATGGAACAGGGATTAGTCAAGGATGATACTAACAGCTGGGTCACCCCTCCCTCATCCCTTCAGATCACAGAGGCAACACCTACCTAACAATAGAGAACAAGTACTGAAGTGTTTCTCTTCCCTTAAACATAATTTCCAAAGAAAGCCAGAAATGAGAGACCACTTCTTTTCTTTCATGGAGAAAATCTTTGAGAATGGTCATGCAGAAGTAGCTTCCCCTCTTAAAGACTATGAGGAGTGCTGGTACCTACCACTATTTGGAGTATATTACCCTAAAAAGCCAGGTCAGATTAGAGTAGTATTTAACTCTAGTGCCAAATTTGAAGGTGTCTCCTTAAATGATGTTCTCCTGTCAGGTCCAGACCTCAATAACAAACTTCTAGGAGTGCTCTTGCACTTTCACAGAGACTCTGTTGCCTTTATAGCCAACATCCAACAGATGTTCCATTGCTTCCTCATTAGAGAGGAACAGAGAAATTTCTTAAGATTTCTTTGGTTCAGGGACAACAATCCCTCCAAAGATTTCATAGAGTACCGTATGAAAGTACACATCTTTGGCAACAGCCCTTCCCCTGCAGTTGCTAACTCTGGACTCAGACAGTCTGCCAAAGAGGGTGAGACAGAGTATCACTCTGATGCTAGACCGTGGGTTGGCAACCCGCGGCTCTGGAGCCGCATGCGGCTCTTTCAGCCTTCTCCTGCGGCTCCCAGTCCTCCTCCACCATTTACAGAGAGACAGAGACAGAGAGAGGCACTTGCGCTTCCCTTCTCTCTCTCTCTCTCTCTCTCTCTCTCTCTCTTCATGTGGACTTGCCCCCTCACGGGCAAGTCCGCATGAAGTCCGCATTAATGTCTTTTATAACATTAAAAATGCGAATCCTGGGAATATGCATATTAACACAATTGAAAAGAAAAACGAACACCAGGATAAGAATAAACAGGGCTGTTTAATACAAACAAGCCTGCCAATAGAAATCACTTAGCTTTCGTCGGCCAAACTGCCGACGTCGTCAGAGTGAGGATAAAAGGAGATTTGGGAGCTCGCTTATACAGATGCTTGCCTCTGCGCCCGACTCCTCGAGCGCGTCATCGGCTCCTTTCAATCAGCTGTGATGTATTAAGCTGCTCTGTATTCGTCAACCTCATCATTCCGCCTGTAGTCTTCTCACCCCAATCCTGCAAGGAATAGCTGTCCGAGCGTTTCCGCTCCCTGCCTTCCCCCTCCCCCGTTCCAAGCCACTTCTGCGCGTCGATCCTCAGCCCGCGGCCATGGCACACTGCTAGTCTGTCGCCTTCTTCCATAGAGGTCTTCACCGTCTCGTCTGCAGCTCCGTCGCCCCAGTCCTGCAGGGAGCTGTCCAATTGTTTCAGCCCCTGATCTCCTTTCCCCCTCAGTATGGGGTGGTTCTGCACATTAATCCTCAAGTTGTAATCTGGGTGCGTTGCGGATCCGCCATCTTCCCTAGGGGTTGCTGCCACCTCATCCATAATACCATCGCTCCGATCTTGCAAGAGGCGAACTGGCCGTCTCTTTTGTGGGTCGCAACGCTGTTTCTCCCACCTTCTGAGAGGCTGGTAGGCTGGTAGGAGGTCTATGTGCCGGTTGATGGAATACTCATTGGACAACCAGGCCTCCTTAAGTAAGCGGCCACCCTTAGTGGTCTCATGAGATATAGCCTGCACGTTGGCAAGGTCAAACATATGGCCATGGTTGGCCATATGGGCCCATACTTGTGAGCGTTGCTCTTGCCTTTTAATTGCCAATTCGTGTTCATGGACCCTAGTCCTGAGCCTTTTAGCTGTTTCCCCAACATAGTTGCATGAGCAATTCTTGCAATTAATTCTATAAATTACAGAAGATCTCTCGTCATTGGGGAGCGGCCCTTTGGGGTGCATGATCTTGGCACGCAGGGTCTGATCCAGTTTGTGGGTGATATTCACATTGTGGGGGGCTAACAGCCGTGCCATGGCCTCGGAGACACCATTGATGTAAGGAAGGGTTATTTGTGTGGTCCATGTTGCTGTTACACTGGAGTGCGGACTCCTGCAAGGCTGTTATGGTCTGCTGTAACGTCTCACAAATTCCATGGGATAGCCATTGCACCTGAGGATATAGTAGAGGTGTTTCTTCTCCTCGATCCTGGCTCTGCCTATACTACAGTGGGAGTTGACCCATTTGAATAGCGTCCTGACACAACTGATCTTATGCGCTACAGGATGGTTGCTCCTGTAGTGCAACATTCTGTCAGTGTGGGTCAGTTTGTGAGACGGTCATGTGTAAAGTGCGGTCAGGGCACCGACTGACCAGTACATCCAGAAAGGGAAGCGTGCCTTGAATCTCCTCCTCTGCCGTAAAGTGGATGTCTGGATATACTGAGTTCAGCTCCTCTATGAATTTGGCGTTGTCCTGTTTTTTGATGACCACAAATGTGTCATCTACATAGTGTGCCCAAAATTTGGGGCGGTACTTGGACATGACCATGGTCTCTAGCTGCTGTAGAACTGCCTCTGCAGTGACGCCTGAGATGGGGGAATCCCATCGGCGTCCCTTTGATTTGTTCATATATGATGCCTTGGAAAGTGAAATATGTCTTTAGGCACAGAGTTAACAGTTGTATCAGGTCATTAGTATGGAGGGAATCTGGATGTTGTTCTTGATCCTCTTGTAGGCGGTCCTTGATCACTGTGATCGCCAAATCCTGTGGGATAGAGGTAAAGAGTGAGGTAATGTCAAATGACACATTACATCATCTTCCTCTATCCTTAGGGATTTTATTCTCTCCAAAAACTCTTCAGCTGATTTCACCATGGTCTCATTGTTCTCAATTAGATGGCCGATGCGGCTGCTAAGCCATTTGGCTAATCCCGAAGTTGGTGTGCCCCTGAAGGACACAATAGGTAATAGGGGAATCCCCTCTTTATGTACTTTCGGGAGACCATAAAATCTGGCCATGGCTGCGCAGAAGTGGCTTGGAATGGGGGAGGGGGGAGGCAGGGAGCAGAAACGCTCGGACAGCTATTCCTTGCAGGATTGGGGTGAGAAGACTACAGGCGGAATGACGAGGTTGATGAATACAGAGCAGCTTAATACAGGGCTTTTCAACCAGTGGTACGGGTACCACCTGTGGTACATTGGTACCTGGCAGGTGGTATGCGACCATCCTAGAAAAGTGGTAGTGGGGGAGGGGAATGAGCTGAACCAGTGGCAGCACTGCACAAGCCTGAGCGAGAGACGGCTGGAGCTGCAGGGCTGTCAGGGCTCAGTGGAAGCGCCAGGATCAGCGACAAGCTCCAGCTGGAAAGCAGCACTGATCTTGGCACTTCTGCTGAGCCCAGAAGGAGCACCGATCAGCTGGAATGTTGCAGCATCTCCAGGGTCTTGTGATTTACATTCAGATGCTTGGCAACTGATTCATATTTATGATGGTCACAGTGTCCCAGGGTCATGTGAATTGACCAAAAACCTGCTGCAACCACCCAGCAGATTGGGGGAATAAAAACCAAACACCCCCCCACCCCACCCCTGCTGCCAATCCTCAACAGAAATGCTCACAACAATGAAAACCTTGGACAGGAGGAAGAGTGCCACCAGGTGGGCAGGCAGGTGTCTTGCTCAGCTGTGGCTTGGGGGCCACTTTTTTTAGTGCCATTGTAACTTCAAACAGTCACTAAACAAACTGTTGTAAGACTACCTGTACTTTATCACTTTTTCCTTTTTTTGGTCATCAAGTTTTTGACACCTTGCTAGGTGACTGGTGGTACTCGGATGTTGCCATATCCTAAAAGTGGTACAATGGGTGAAATGGTTGAAAAGCCCTGGCTTAATACATCACGGCTGATTGAAAGGAACGGGCTGATGACGCACTTGAGGAGTCGGGCACAGAGGCAAGCAGCTGTATAAGCGAGCTCCCAAATCTCCTTTTATCCTTACTCTGATGACGTCAGAAGTTTGGCCGACGAAAGCTAAGTGACTTTTATTGGCAGGCTTGTTTGTATTAAACAGCCCTGTTTATTCTTATCCTGGTGTTCATTTTTCTTTTCAATTGTGTTTATATATATATATAAAACAACTATATATATTTGTTTTCGTAGATTTTCACGGGTATAGGTATGCAGGTCTTGGCGTATTCAGGTCTTTTCCTGTGTAAGATTGAGAGTATCTTGGCGATGTTTCAACGAGGTCCCACTCGTCATCTTCAGGCTGGGGTCTTCGGCTTTGTGCTTGTGCGAGCAAAGTGTGATCGGAGCTGCCGTCTCTCTATAAATATTGGTGGGGGGGTGTAGAGTGCTGGCTTAGTTGCTGTAGGAGGGTTGGTTGGCTGTGTTGGAGTTATTGTTTGTGGATTGTTCGGCTATTTCATAAAATCCTGAGTAGCTGAGTTGCTTGCTGTGTGCCCATTAGTCTTTTGTGTTGTAACGACCTGGGTAATGGGTTGTGTGATGACATCCTGAGTGTCAGAATCCAATTATATTTCATCTCTAGTTATCAACTATAGAAAACCCCATTTCTGCCTTCCCTGGATTCTGTCATACGGTGAAGGGAAGGGGGTGAACAAAGGGGCTTTATGGCCCTCACTTCCTTCAGTACACTTCAAAGAGACTGAATGTGGATATCGCCAAAAGGACTAACCATAAGAATGGGGCTATTACCTTTCATGTAGTTCTCTCTGAAGTCTCCATCCAGCCGGCAGTAAGGAAAAGGGGGTGGGAGTATAATGCCTGAGACTGTCGCTGGAAGAAGGGGGTGATTGGGTGGGGCTACTGGGGAACCCCTTAAAACCTTGAATGGGAGAGCTTGGACCCCAAGTCCTGTCTAGAACACCTGCAACCATTTTCTCTTAATAAAGGATGCCTGTTGGAAGAATTATTCCAAGAGTTCTGTCTTCTTAAGATGCAAAGTGGGGTGGGTCCTTACATTAGACAGGACTTGCAAAATTAATCCACCTGGAAGGGAGACCCTTGCCAGGGGATTTTGCAAAAAATTACCATGTCAGACAATGGAGCAAGAAAGGGGGAAAACTCCCTGGAAAGAGAGCCGCTGCCCCAACTGGAACCTTGCCGGATGTTGGGATCCGAGAGGTCAGATTCCTCAGGAGAAGAAGTGGTGGAGACACGGGACCACAAGCCTCGCTGGTCAATGGGCGTTGGAAAGAAAAGCAAGTGGGGAAAGGAATCAAGAAAGGTGACCCTGAGACGGGGGGGGGGGGCAAGCAACCAGAATGGAAGCAGGAGATGGAGAAATCCCTGCACGCAAGTGAAGAGGGAGAAAGCTGGGCACCGTACTCAGACTGGATCCTAGAGAAAGCTATTGACCTGATGAAGAGAACTCTCAGCTCCCTAGGAGAGGAGAATCCTGAGCCCTACGGCCGCCCCAGCTCCTGGAGCCGCAAAGGGAGAGACACCGAGGGGGAAGTGGAACCTGCAGCCCCGGGGACATCTGCTGATCCAGTAGTCCCCACCCCCTACCGAACCACAGATGGCGATCTGGACGGAAGACACTACCACCAACAACGGAGGCACCGATCCATTCCAAGACATCCGCCGTTGGAGGTGAAATTCAAAGGGGAGTCAACACACTTGGGGTTTTTCCTAACCCAAGTCCTCAGCTACATGGAGGAATATGGGCAGGACATCCCCAGTGACAAAGCCCGCATCTGGATCATGCAATCTGCCCTGGACGGACCGGCTGCAGATTGGGTGGTGAACTTGCACGACTCCAATTCCCCAGAACTCAACGACTTCAACCATTTCATGTCCTCTCTGAGAAGACCCCCTGGCTGATCGCAAAGCCCGTGAAAGGATAAAAACAATAAGGCAAGGCAAACGCCCGGTGGCTGAATATACACAAGAATTCCAGGCCATTGCCAGCAAAGTGAACTGGCCACAAGACATCCTCCTTAGCCATTTCAAAGACGGACTAAATTATGACCTATATGATGCTTGCCTGCCCCGAGGAGACCCACACCAACTTGAGGAATGGTACGTCTTGGCAAAGGAAGCAGAGATCGACATATTGAAGAGACACTGCCGAGGAAAACAATGGAGCCGCTCCCTGCCTGAGTTGACACACGAACCAGTGAAACCATTGGCTACAGCCAAGAAGCAAATGGGGTGTTTCAAATGTGGAAGAGAAGGGCATCGAGCTGTAGAATGCCGCTCCAAAGCCCCCAGCACAACCCAGACAGATCCCCAATCAGCAAATCCGGAAAGTCTTCAGCTAAGCCAAAAGAAACTGCCATGAGAATGATGGAAATTGCGGAACCCCCCACCTCTGCTTATCAGGGGGAAAGAACTCCAGCCTACACCGCAGGGCCGGTGGATGCCTCAGATGACAGCTCGGAGGGCGAACCCCTGGTAAGTGGACGCATCACACCCATCCTCAAGACAGTGACTATATTAATTCCCCCCATGCCCGAAGCCGTGAAGGTGAAAGCCTTAATAGACTCTGGCTGCACCCGCTGCCTCATTAGACTGACACTAGTGGGGAATCTGGGCATTCCGTCGAGGAGACTGGAACAACCAATCTCATTTGGCCAGTTAGATGGATCCATAGCAGGGGGGGTGCCAGCTACCCTAGCCACTCTACCAATACACCTCTCCCTGGGCAAACATGAGGAGGACATAACGTTTGTGGTGACCCCAAGCATGGAATGCCCTATGATCCTAGGGATGGAATGGTTAAAAAAATGGAACCCCTGGGTAAATTGGAGGACGACAGAAATCAAATTCCCGAAGGGGGACCCTATGGACTTAAAATCCCAAGGGGGGCTACCAGAATCAAGAATAGAAAAAGCATCCATGGGAGAGGAAAAGGGACTAACAGAAATACCAGAGGAATACAGAGACCTTGCTGAAGTTTTCAGTGAGGAGAGGGCGGATGAGCTCCCCCCCCCCACCGACCCACAGACTGTGCCATTGAATTCAAGCCTGGGGCAAAACTCCCAAAGCCCAGATTATACTCCATGAGCCCAAAGGAGAAGGAGGAAATGGAAAGATTCATTAAAAAAAACCTAGAGCGAGGTTTCATTGAGCCAGCCAAGCCTAAAGTGGCTGCCCCGGTCCTCTTTAGAGAGAAGAAGGATGGCTCTTTACGCTTATGCATGGATTATAGGGCCCTGAATACAATCAGTGAAAGCAACCTATACCCTCTGCCCCTCATGAAAGACATGCTGTCACACCTCTCGAAAGGGAAATTTTTTTCTAAACTAGACCTAAGGGAAGATTACTATCGTGTGAGAATTAAGGAAGGGGACGAATGGAAGACCGCATTTAACTGCCCCATGGGGTGCTATCAATTCAAAGTCTTGCCATTTGGATTACAAGGGGGCCCTGCAGTCTTTATGCAATTAATCAATGATGTTCTAAGGGAGCACCTGTTTAAGGGGGTCCTTGTTTACTTGGACGACATTCTTATCTTCACCAAAACAAAAGAGGAACATGTCAACCTTGTCAGAGCGGTTTTAAAGAAACTGCGAGCCACCCACCTATATGCCAAACTCTCAAAATGCGAATTCCACCAGGAAAGGATA
The DNA here is from genome assembly GCA_039797435.1 of Crotalus adamanteus. Classification (NCBI taxonomy): domain Eukaryota; kingdom Metazoa; phylum Chordata; class Lepidosauria; order Squamata; family Viperidae; genus Crotalus; species Crotalus adamanteus. Next base: position 45,158,080 of record CM077935.1, on the reverse strand, counting down.
GACTACCTAGGTTATCGCATATCCCCCCAGGGCATTGAAATGGACCCAGAGAAGGTCAGAGCAGTATTAGATTGGGCCCCCAACTACAAAATTTCCTGGGCTTTGCAAACTTTTACCGCCAATTCATCCCCTCATTTGGCCAGATAGCCTTGCCCCTCACTAACTTACTAAAAACGAAGGGAGCATCCTCAGTAAAACCTAGCCAGCCACTAACATGGACAATGGAGTGCCAAGCAGCGTTTGAGAGACTAAAGAGACTTTTTTCTGCCGAACCAGTACTAAGGCACCCAGACATGGATAAGCCCTTTGTAATACAGGCAGATGCAAGTGATGTGGCAGTGGGGGCTGTTCTATTACAAGAAAACGATGATGGAGTATTGCAACCCTGTGCATATACATCCAAGAAACTCACGGAAACAGAACAGCGCTGGCCCGTATGGGAGAAGGAGGCATATGGGATACGTTGGGCATTACTCACGTGGCGACAGTTCCTGGAAGGCAACAAAATCCCCTTCCAGGTGTGGACTGATCACAAAAATTTGGAAGCCCTGAAAACGCCCAGGAAACTCAATCCCAAACAAGCCCACTGGTCCCAGCATTTTCACCAGTTCCAATTTAAGCTCAAACATTTACCAGGGAGAAAGAACTTCCTGGCAGATGCACTATCTCGCATGCCCCAATATAACAGCGCACGAGCCACAGACTCTAAACCAATGATGGCAGAGTCACAACTGGCAGCACCAGTAACCACAAGAACCCAAGCTAAATTAAAACCACAACTGGACAGCCAAACTGGAATTGAATTCCGGAAAAGTTTGGAAACAGATGAATGGTTCCAGAAAAACAAAAATGTGTGCACAATGAGAGACGGGTTGCCTTGGGTAGGGGAAAAGTTATATATACCAACAACCCAAAGAGTCACTTTCATGCAGCTTTGCCATGACACAAAATCAGCAGGGCATTTTGGATTTGTAAAAACTTTACACTTAATTAAACGGCAATTTTGGTGGCCATCAATAAAAAAGGACATAGAAAGTTATGTAGCCAGCTGCCCAAAATGTGCTACTGCAAAGAGGTTGCAAGGGAAATCGCCAGGACTATTACAAACAGTGGCAAATCCCTCAGCCCCCTGGAGGGAAATAGCCATGGATTTTATAGTGGAATTGCCAGAAAGCAATGGGAATACTGTTGTCTGGACGGTCACGGACTTGTTTTCCAAACAGGTGCACTTTATCCCTTGCCAAAAGATTCCCACTGCAAAAGCCTTAGCAAAACTTTTCGTCCAGCACATTTACAGATTGCACGGGGCACCCCAATGCATCATCTCTGATAGGGGAGTGCAATTTATGTCTGCATTTTGGAAGGAATTTTTATCCCTTTTAGGAACCACTCAGGGACTGACATCCAGCCACCACCCTCAGGGGAATGGGGGGGCTGAAAAAATGAACTCAGTACTTGAGCAATATTTGAGATGTTTTTTGAATTTCCAGCAAAATGATTGGATGGACTTACTTCCTTTTGTAGAAGTCGCCTACAATAATGCAGTCCACTCCAGCACAGGTTACACTCCTTTTCAAATAGCCAACGGTCAAAGTTTCAACCCCATGCCAGCATTAACCCCAAACGAACCAACGATCCCATCACTGAAAGAATGGATGGAACAATTACAAGACACCTGGCCAATAGTTAGAAAAGCACTAGATGAAGCTAGGCAGGCATACAAAGCACAAGCCGATAAAAAAGGGTTGAGCCTACACCATTCATTATAGGAGAAATGGTGTACTTATCTACAAAATACCTAAAGTCCCTACAGCCCTGTAAAAAACTTGGACCAAAATATATAGGGCCTTTTCCAATTAAAAGAATCATAAACCCAGTTAACAGTAGAATTAGAATTACCCCAAAATCTCAGGCAAATACACCCAATTTTTCATTGCAGTTTGCTGAAAAGAGGAGCATCAGTCACCTTTACGGCCCAAAATCCCCATGACCACCACCTCCAATCATGGTGGAGGGCGAACAACATTTCGAAATAAAGGAAATCCTTGACTCTAGGAGATATCATGGAGCGACTCAGTACCTAGTTGCCTGGAAACACCTCCCTGCCTCACAAAACGAGTGGGTCCATAAACGTCATGTCAGAGCCCCAAAGCTATTAAAGAAGTTTCACACAGAGTACCCTAACAAGCCTGACTAACTTTTATACCTGTTTTGTTTTCTTTCAGGTGGATCTGTCTTTTTTTTAAGGGGGCAGGATGTCAGAATCCAATTATATTTCATCTCTAGTTATCAACTATAGAAAACCCCATTTCTGCCTTCCCTGGATTCTGCCATACGGTGAAGGGAAGGGGGTGAACAAAGGGGCTTTATGGCCCTCACTTCCTTCAGTACACTTCAAAGAGACTGAATGTGGATATCGCCAAAAGGACTAACCATAAGAATGGGGCTATTACCTTTCATGTAGTTCTCTCTGAAGTCTCCATCCAGCCGGCAGTAAGGAAAAGGGGGTGGGAGTATAATGCCTGAGACTGTCGCTGGAAGAAGGGGGTGATTGGGTGGGGCTACTGGGGAACCCCTTAAAACCTTGAATGGGAGAGCTTGGACCCCAAGTCCTGTCTAGAACACCTGCAACCATTTTCTCTTAATAAAGGATGCCTGTTGGAAGAATTATTCCAAGAGTTCTGTCTTCTTAAGATGCAAAGTGGGGTGGGTCTAGTGTAGTGATATCCTGAGTTCTGTGTTGCACCATCCTGGGTGGTAGGCTGTGTTGTAACATCCTGAGGTTTGGCATTGTAACCTCCTGAGTTCTGTGGTGTGATGTCCAGGGCAGAAGGCTGTGAAGTAACATACTGGGCTTTGGATTGGCTCCGAGTTTGCGGTCTACCTCTGTGTTCATGGCGTGTGTCCGTTTGCTTTGTGTGGGGGTTGGAGGGAGGTGCAGCAGCTGGTGGTGTCATTGTGGTTTGGCTTCTGGATGGTGGTTGCATTTCGTCTGAGGGATGGGTTTGGGCTTGGGTTTGGGTCTGGTGAGGGTGAATGGTGGTGGCGTACTGTGTTGTTCTGGGTCTGGTGTCAGTTTTCGTGGCTAGGACTCGTTTGTTGATTAGGGCTAGTTTCCAGATGTCTGGTAGGCAGGAGGTATCATCACATTTATTCATGTTGTGTGGGTGATATATATCATAAAGGTAAAAAAGGATATATGCAGTGTTATCTTCAGTTTAGATGTCAAAAGGGTTTTGCGGCTCCCAGTGTTTTCTTTTCTGTGGGAAACGGGTCCAAGTGGCTCTTTGAGTGTTTAAGGTTGCCGACCCCTGTGCTAGACAATTCATAGAAAGCAACTTCTATGTAGAAGATTGTTTAAAATCAATGCCTTCAAATAAGTCCGCAATCAGTCTCCTCAAAAGAGCACAGAAAATGTTTGCCTGTTCAAATCTCAGGCTTCACAAGATCACTTCTACCACTAAAGAAGTTATGGAAGCTTTTCCTTCTCAAGACTACTCTAACGATTTAAGAGACTTAGATTTAGCGACATATTCTCTACCTGTCCAACGCAGTCTTGGTCTTCTTTGGGACTTGAAAACTGATTTCTTTACTTTCCAAGTAAATACAGAAGAGAAACCTTTCATTTGTAGGGGTGCCTTGTCTGCAATAAATAGCCTGTATCACTAGGGTGTCAATGCTGCTAACATCGACTGTTCTTGCTTTGACAACATTTGGAGACACAGCCATTTTCCTTTACTTTATGTTTTCCTCTTAGAGTTAGAATTAGAGGATACTGGGGGTGAGGGGGAGGAATGCATTTGGGAGTTTAGTTAGACAAAACAATAATGTATCATGGTGGGAACCAAGGTTCTTTGTAATAAGAGATGATAAGAATTGATGGGTTGTAGGATTAGTGGGAAAGCCAGTATTTCAAACTAATTGGAGAATGTGATTTATGACTGTTAGTCAGAGGAGGGAATTGGGTTTTGATACTATGTGGTTAGGGGAGGGGAAAACAGATTTTGGCTTGGACTATGTACATGCCAATGTGTTGCTACTCCAATAAAGATTCTTTAAGGTAAACAATACCTTGAAGTTCTTTGAAGAGTCTCATCTGTCGGAACCATGACATTAAGCCAAAATCTCCATTTTTTCTAACTATTTAGGGGTCCCAAGCCTCCCAGCTGGGGGCGAAACCGAAGCAGCTGGTCGTCAGATTGGGTACTGCCCAGTGGAGACTCCAGATGCTTCAAGCCGGCCTTGCCACCCTTAAAGGCCTCAAAGGCAGACGAGACTGGACTACCACAAAAGGATTCCCACACATCGCACTCCCTAGACCAGCGGAGAGCTACCAGATTGTCTACCACTGAGGACTCGGGTGAGTGGAAATATCTGTCCACAGCTCATAGTCAATCAGTGGAGAAACTGGTAGAGAAGTTTGAAGGACTAGAAATGAGAATTTTGGAACAACCTTCTCATTCCCCTTATGCCAGCGATCACGACATTCAACTCCTACCGAGAGGAGCCACCAGCCCCTCCTTCGCAGAACAGGCAGCTTTCCTGCTCCTGAAGCCCCCTGCCAGAGCCTCCAGTCCCATGGGGAGAGACAGCCCCAGTCACCGCCCCTCCAGAAGCCCCAGCCGCTGCCGAGATGAGGACCCAGGCAGCCACTGGGATAGCAATTTCCCAGACCGATGTGCATATCGATTACCCAGTCTGGGTCCCCTGCAGCAATGGGGGGGGGGTATGGCAGCCCCCGCAGGTGGGAGATCAAAAATCTCTGAGTTTGCAGCAGATAATAGAGGCCCTGCAACAGTTTGGGGTGGCGCAGAGGCCAGAAGGCCAACCACCAGTGGGGGAACGACTGCAAGGGAATTGGTCACCATCCCAAACGTACAGCACTGACAGGGGGCCCTACAAAAATCGAAGATGCCACAGCTCCTGGCAGACCAACAGGGAGAATGGCAACAGCCCCCACCCAGGCAGCAACCTTTGGGAGACCTACGGCAACTTGGGATGCCCCAACCGTAGGCACTGCTACCACAGCAGGGGGGCACAGCCCCCGAATGTATAACCCCTGAGAATGCATCAGCAGCCAGGGTGGGGCAGGCAGCAACTGGGGGTGCAACAGCCACAGTGGGCAGCCCCACAGCCATTGAATCGGCAACCAGGGTGGGGCCAGCAGCAACTGGGGGTGCAACAACCACAGCAGAGGGCTCCGCAGCCATTATACCAGCAACCAAGGTGGGGCCAGCAGCAACCTGGGGCGCAACAACCACAGTGGGGAGCCCAGCAGCCAATGATTGCTCCACCTTTTAGAGCAACCTTCAATGGGGACCCAGAGAAGCTGATTTTTTTCCTCAAACAAGTGCACTCTCACTGTGGCCACTGTGGCCATCTCTACCCAGACCCAGCCACTATGGTCTATGTGATTGCATCCAGCTTAGAGGGAGAGGCATCTGAGTGGCTGAATAATTTATATAATGAGCAAGCCCCCAAATTGGAGGACCCCCACCTCTTCCTTCTAGGACTGAGAGAAAGATTTGAGGACCCATCCATTGCCCTCAAAGCAGAAGAACAAATCCATAAGATAAAACAAGCCGGCAGGCCTGCCCTGGAGTATGTATGAGAGTTTTGCAAGTTAGCCAGTCAGATAGAGAGGTGGCCTGAGCAATCCATAGTCCATCATTTCCGAGAAGGACTAGATGATCCCCTCTATCAGGCCTGCATCTACTGAGCAGTACTTGATCAGCTGCAAGAATGGCACCAGGCAGTGGTAAGACTATACATTCAGCTCACCCGCTATAAGAAGCCTCCCCCACCCGAAGCCTAGCCAAAGCCAGAGCAACCCAAATGGCAACCACCACCCCGAAAACTTTAATATACTACAACTCCTGAAAGACCTCGGCCACCTACAGGCACTCCAATCAAATGCTTCCGATGCGGACAGCAGGGACATCGAGCAGTGAACTGCCCAGTCCCCTACCCCCAACAGTAGAGCAGACCAGGACCAGCAGCGAGAAAGAAACCTGCCCAGCAGCCAATGAAAGAGAAATCCAACCAGATCACACAAGAACTGGTTGCTCAAGTCACATCCTCCAAACAAGAGGATGCTGGAACCCAGGCTGGATCTGCCCCCGCTCTACCCCCTTTCGACAGTGACGACGAAGGAGAGAACAACCCAATGGTGAGTCGACACGTCCCACCTTTCTCACTGCCGGCCAAACTCATAATCCCTAAATCGGGAGCACAGACAGACTTAAAAGTGCTAGTCGATTCTGGATGCTCCCGGTGCATCATTAGCTTGCCATTTGCCAGGGAAATGGGCATACGAGCAAAGCTGCTCTCCAAACCTTTGAGGTTTGAGCAAGCCGATGGCTCCCTGATGGGAGGGACTTTAATCACACAATTAACTGAACCCCTACACTTAGAAATAGGTGAGCACTGGGAGTTCATTCACTTCCTGGTGGCTCCAAAAATGTCTGAGACTGTGATCCTAGGATTAGCCTGGTTGGACAACTCTGGTGGGAGAAAGGAATGAGAACTGTGAGGCTACCTATAGGGCCCAAGACCCCTATTTATTCAACGGATGTTACAGGAAACTTTAGCCCACCCAACGAGTGAACGCACATGGCTGCCTCACCGCCACCAGGTGAGCCACTCATCCCTAGGGAGTACCGGGACCTGGCGGAGGCATTTAGTGAGAAGGAATGTGACACCCTGCCTCCCCACCGACCCAATGACTGTTCTATTGAACTGTTGCCGGGAGCCAAACTCCCACAGCCGAGAATGTACACCATGTCCCCCCTCAAAATGGAGGAGATGCAGTGATACGTGGACAAAAACCTAGAGAGGGGGTTCATTGAATGGGCCAAATCTACTGTGGGAGCCCCTGTATTGTTTAGAGAAAAAAAAGATGGGTCTCTTTGCCTCTGCGTGGACTATAAATCCTTGAACGCAGCGAGTGTGGAAAATAAATACCCCCTCCCCCTCCTAAAAGACTTATTAACCCACTTGGTTAAGGGGTGTGTCTTCACTAAATTGGATCTGAGAGAAGCATATTACTGGGTGAGAATAAGGGAGGGAGATGAGTGGAAAACTGCCTTCAACTGCCCCTTGGGAAGCTATCAGTTCAAAGTCATGCCATTTGGGCTACAGGGAGGCCCAGCTGTATTCATGCAATTGATTAATGAGACCCTACATGAACATTTATACAAAGAGGTTCTGGTGTATCTTGATGACATCCTCATATACAGCACAAAGATGACTGATCATATAAAGTTGGTGAGAGAGGTGTTAAAGAAACTATTGAATGCCAAGCTTTATGTCAAACTGTCAAAATGTCAATTTCGCCAGACCAGATTAGATTATCTTGGCTATAGAATTTCCAATAAGGGCATTGAAAGGGACCCAGCCAAAGTGAAAACTGTAATCAAATGGCAGCCCCCAAGGGCTCACAAACAGCTCCAGAGCTTCCTAGGTTTTGCTAACTTCTACCATCAGTTCATCCCCTCCTTTGCTGAAATTGCCCTACCCCTTACAGAACTACTCAAAACAGGCAAAGGAGCAGGAAGCCACAACCGGGCCAACCACTAACATGGACTATGGGCTGTCAAACCGCTTTTGAGAATCTAAAGAGACTATTTGCTGCTGAACCGGTCCTAAAGCACCCCTGCCCAGGGGAGCCCTTTGTAATTCAAGCTGACGCCAGTGACGTGGCTGTCGGAGCTGTATTGCTGCAAAGAAACCAAATGGGAACTTTGCAACCCTGTGCCTACACCTCAAAAAAAATACTGAAAGCGAAAGGAGATGGGCAATATGGGAAAAAGAGGTGTTCGCAATTAGATGTAGTTTAATAAACTGGCGACACTATCTAGAAGAGAGCAAGGTGCCTTTTGAAGTATGGACAGATCACAAAAATCTGGAAGCATTGAAAACTCCTCGCAAATTGTCCCCAAAGCAGGTGTGCTGGGCACAGTACTTTAATCATTTCAACTTCACTCTAAAGTACATCCCGGGAGGGAAAAACCTCCTAGCTGATGCTCTAGCCAGACTGCCCCAATACAAAAGTGAACACAAAGTGGTTAATGAGGCAATTATCTCCAATCCACAAACTGCCGCTCAACTCATGCCCTGCAGGGCACCTAACCCTGATGACCCTGGGGCAAAGAAAATAAAACAAGAGCTCCTCACCGATCAATGGTTCAAAGACAATCAAACCTCCCTAACATGCAGGGATGGTTTGGCTTACAAGGGAGGGAAATTATACTTGCCAGAAGCCCTCCATCTCAACGCTCTCAAACACAGCCATGACATAAAACAGGCTGGACACTTTGGATATTTAAAAACTCTGCATTTTATTTGCCGGCAGTTTTGGTGGCCGGGGTTAAAAAGGGATGTGCAAATTATGTCAAGAGTTGTACTGTTTGTGCCACCATGAAAAGAATCCCAGGGAAAACCCCTGGACTACTGCAACCAGTGGCAGACCCCTCTGAACCATGGGAAGAAATAGCTATGGACTTTATAGTAGACCTACCTGAAAGTAGAGGAAATACTGTCATCTGGACTGTGATAGACTTGTTTTCAAAGCAGGCTCATTTCATTGCCTGCAAAGGACTCCCATCTGCCCAACGACTGACTAAATTGTTCCTGAAACATATCTACCAGCTGCATGGAGTCCCTAAATGAATAATTTCAGACAGGGGGGTGCAGTTCACAGCTATGTTTTGGAGGAGCTTTCTTAAATTAATTGGATCATCTCAAGTTCTATCATCTGCTTTTCAACTGTCTACTAATGGGGCTGCAGAAGCCGCTAACAAGATGGTGGAGCAATATCTCAGATGTTATATTTCCTACCAACAAACCAACTGGACCGACCACCTCCCTTTTGCAAAGGTGGCTTACAATAACTCTGTTCACAGTAGCACTGGCTTCATGCCTTTCAGGGTGGCTACAGGAAAAGAGTTCAGCCCAATACCTGAATACCCTCAAGCGCCCTCCGCTTCTCAGACACTTGATCAATGGGAAGAGGATTGGAAAGCCACAAAAGTTGCTTTAAAAAAGACTTCTGAGACTTATAAAAAGCAGGCAGATAAAAAGAGAACCCCTCAAAGAACATTCAAATGTTGGGGAAAAGGTTTATCTGTCGAATAAATATTTACGCCTTAAATTACCCAGTAAGAAATTAGGACCGAAATTCTTGGGGCCTTTCCCCATCGTAAGGATCATCAATCCAATCACAGTAGAATTAAAACTCCCTAGGCTTTTAGAGAGAATTCACCCAGTCTTCCATTGCAGCTTGTTGAAACCTTTGCGAGAATCTACATTAAGACCTCCCCCGAAGAAGGCACCCGGACCCCTCATAGTAGCGGGTCAAACTCACTATGAAGTAAAGCGTATTCTTGATGCTAGAATTTTTAAAGGGAAATTGCAGTACCTAGTGCAATGAAAGGGATACTCAGTCTGAAGCCACTTGGGTGAAAGCTAGCAACATGAAAGCCGACAGACTCATCAAAAGGTTCTATAGGAAACACCCTAACAAACCGAGGGGCAGCCCCTAACATGTGCTTTTGTTTACATTACAGGATCTGTCCTTTCTGTAAGGGGGGGGCCGGATGTCAACGCTGCTAACATCGACTGTTCTTGCTTTGACAACATATGGAGACACAGCCATTTTCCTTTACTTTATGTTTTCCTCTTAGAGTTAGAATTAGAGGATACTGGAGGGAGGGGGAAGAATGCGTTTGGGAGTTTAGTTAGACAAAACAATAATGTATCATGGTGGGAACCAAAGTTCTTTGTAATAAGAGATGATAAGAATTGGCGGGTTGTAGAATTAGTGGGAAAGCCAGTATTTCAAACTAATTAGAGAATGTGATTTATGACTGTTAGTCAGAGGAGGGAATTGGGCTTTGATACTATGTGGTTAGGGGAGGGGAAAACAGATTTTGGCTTGGACTATGTACGTGCCAATGTGTTGCTACTCCAATAAAGATTCTTTAAGGTAAACAATGCCTCAAAGTTCTTTGAAGAGTCTCATCTGTCGGAACCATGACATAGGGATTGCTTGGGCCACCTCTCTATTCTGCCAGCTATCTTGTGAAACTCTCATACGTATTCTAGGGCAGGCCTGTCAGCTTGTTTTATTTTGTGGATTTGCTCCTCCGCTTTGAGAGCAATGGATGGGTCCTCGAACCTCACTCTCAGTCCTAAGAGGAAGAGGTGCTGGTCCTCTAACTCGGGTGCTTGCTCGTTATACAGGTTGTTCAACCACTCGGATGCTGCTCCTTCCAAGCTGAATGTAATCACATCAACCATAGTGGCTGGGTTCAGATAGAAGTAGGCACAGCGGTTCAAGTGAGGGCGCACCTGATTGAGGAAAAAGATCAGCTTCTCCGGATCCCCATCGAAGGTGGCTCTAAGAGGTGGTGCCATCAGTGGTTGCTGGCCTCCCCATGGCGGCTGCTGCACCCCCAGTTGCTGTAATCCTCCCAGTAGTTGTTGCACCTCCAGCGGCTATGGCCACCCCCATGGTTGTTGTTGCATTGCCGGCGGCTGCAGCACCCCTAATTGCTGGGCAACCCCCATAGGTCTCCGTGGTTGCTGTAATGGTGGGGGCTGCTGCCATCCCCACTGCTGCTGGACTGCGGGTGTTTGTGGTGCCCCCAGTTGCTGCAGGCCCTCCTGTGACCCCGGAGGTGGTTGTTGTTGGACCCCCATCAGCTGCGGGCCCCTCAGCAGTTGCTGCACATTCAGAGGTGGCAGCCAGCCCCACTGCTGCTGTAGTGCTCCCAGCAATTGCTGACCCCCTGGTGGCTGCATCATCCCCAGTTGTTGCAAGGCCCCCATCAGCTGTTGCACTGTCAGCAACGGCTGGCTTCCCACCTGGGAAGGCTGCGGCATTCCCCATTGTTATACAGGCCCTGGGCTGGGTGACAAGTAAGCATGTTGATCTGGGGTTAGGCTGTCCCGGTGATGGCTCAGGCTCTTATCCCGTTGGCACCGATCTGGGCTTCGGGAGGGGTGGTGACTGGACCCATCTCTCCCCGTGGGGCTGGAGACCATGGTCAATGGTTTTGAGGACAGGGAGGCTGCCTGATCTGCATGGGGGGACTGGGGGTTCCCCTTGGTAGGAGTTGGTGGCTGCCTTGCTGATCATCATGATCACTTGCATAGGGGGAGCAGGAAGGCTGTTCTTCACTCTTCATCTCTAGCTCCTCAAATCTTTCCACCAACTTCTCCACTGACTGACTACGGGCTGCAGACAGGTATTTCCACTCACTCGAGTCCTCAGCAGCAGACTGGGGAATGCAGCGTGCGAGAATCCCCTCTTGGCAGCCCGACCTCATCCACCTTTGAAGCACTTGATGGTGGCAAGGCCGTCTCGAGGTGTCTGGAGTCTCTGCTGGGTTGGGCCCATTCCGATGACCAGATCAGCTGTCCTTGCGGCTTGGGCTTTGCCCCCAGCTGGGAGGCCTGAAAAAGTTCCTTCTCCACCGTCGCGCTGGCTGTCGCTCCACCCTCTGGGGTAGCAGCCACTGCCGGGGTGCTGGTTTCAGGCTTCCTCTCTTTCTCCATGCTGAGATCTTCCCCAAATCTTTGTCAACTTACCCCCCTTGTCTAGGGATAGCAACTGGGGCTCGGGACCCCAAGATAGTTAGGAAAAAGTTTGAGTTTTTGGCTTAATGTCATGGTTCTGACAGATGAAACTCTTCAAAGAACTTTGAGGCATTGTTTACCTTAAAGAATCTTTATTCGAGAAGCATAACATTGGCACTAACATAATCTAAGCCAAAAACTGAATTCCCCCCCCCCCCTTAGCACATAGTATCAAAGCACAATTTTCTCCTCCAATTAACAGTCATAAATCACATTCCCCAATTAGTTTAAAGCGTGGGCTTTCCCTCCAGCTCTCCAGCCCGCCAATTCTTATCATCTCTTATTTCGACAACCTTGATTCTCACGCTAGTTTCAGTATTATTATGTCTAGCTGAACTCTCATGCACATCCCCCCCCTCCCCAGCATCATCTAACTCTAAAAGCGAAAAGAAGAAAATGGCTACATCTCCATCTGTTGTCAAAGCAAAAACATCCGATGTTAGCAGCGTTGACAGTAGTTTTTTCAGTAAAGTTTTATACTCTTGGTAAAATAATGTCCCAGGAGTTTCTTTTTCTGGAAATGCCAACTGGACAGTTGACATTGCGTTTGACCCTTCCCTTGGGTTCAGGCTGGTCATCTCCTACATCACCCATCCCTCCATCTTGCCCCCCCCCTGCTCTTCCATGGGTTCTTCTATGCTGCTCTCCCCTTCCAGCATTGTGTCTTCAAAGTCTGAGTTCTCATGGGAACTTGGCAAGGGTGAAAGGAAGGCAGTCTCAAAGGAATCCTCCTCCCCCTCCTCTGAAGGTTCTAGAGAGCCAGGTAGTGGTTGCTGTAACACACAAACATCATTAGAAGGTCCCTCCCCTCCCCAGGAAGTGAAGGCTACATGTGGAAGGCCCATCATAGGCAAGTGTCCCTCATCCTCCCGGAAGAATACAGAGGGGCCGGTTAACCTTTTCCTTGACAGGTTCCTCAGGCAAAACCGGACGGGGGGCTGGTAGCTTGGTCAGCCTTGGCTTGTCAGGCAAGCAGTGGTGAAACTGATGAACTAAATCAGGGGCATGAACATACCATGCATTTTCCCAGGAGTGATCTGCAACAGAGTAGCCTTTCCAATTAATCAAGTACTGCATTCCTTTGACTCTTTTCCTACAGTCTAGGATTTCTTCCACCTTGTATTTTGGTCCTCCCTCTACTATGACTGTTGGTGGGTGGGTGGTGGTGGTGCTGGGATCATATTGTGCTTGAGGGAACCTCTTTGGAAAGTAATCCTTGGTGAAATACTGGAATGCACCTTCATTGAAGGGGGTAATTGGAGGTGAAAAGCTACAGGGTTGATTTGTCAGAGAGCTTTGAATGGTCCCACAAATTTAGTGTCTAGCTTCTTGTAGTGTCTTCTTCTTGTGTCTTGTAGTGGCTAAAAATGTGGTGGAGAGCCAAACTTTGTCTCCTACTGCTATGGGTAGGCCTTCCTGCTGGTGGGCATCTGCTGCCTTCTTGTAAACCTGTTTCGGTTGGTGGAGTTGCTGTTTAAAAAGGTCGTGGGCTGCAAGTTGTTCCTGTAAGAACTCAATGGCCCCTGAATAGAACAGAACAGAACAGAATAGAATAACTTTATTGTCACTTTGAATGTACACTAATCGTCATACATTAAAATGAAATTTCGTTGCATTCAGCTCTCACCACCTCCTATATACACTACATAAATATGACAAAAATAAATAAAATACAGAATTATGCATATACCCACATATATTATATAACACAGAGAAACAACAGTCTAGTTCGGGTTATGTATACATGTGCATGGCGAGAAAAACGAATCTTGCAAGTTTATCAGACAGATGGCATAGGGAACAAAGCTATTACAGAAATGGGTAGACCTGCAGTATTTCCTGTGAAATACTTCAAAACCTCCTCCAAGAGGGGAGCAACAGAAACAGACTGTAAAGTGGATGTGTGGGATCTCTAACAATGCTTTGAGCTCTGCTCAAAGCCATAGCACTTATAAGCAGCATCCAGAATACCAGAGAGTGAGCTTCCTAAGATCTTCTCGGCTGTCCTTAAAATTCTCTGTATGGACTTTCTATCTGAGGCACTGCTGCCACCAAGCCAGACAGTGATGCAGTTTGTTAAAAATGCTTTCAATCGTGCCTCTGTAAAAAGTGGCCAGGACAGAAGGAGAAAGATGTGCTCTCCTCATCTGACACCGGAAATGCAGACACTGGTTTGCACGCTTCACTAAGGATGACGTGTGGAGAGACCAATTCAGATTGTTAGTTATCTGCACCCCCAAATACTTAATACTGTTGACCACCTCTACAGCTGCATCCTTGATACTGGGACAGTTGAGTCCAGTGCAGGGTGGTCTGGCAACACTTTAGGGTATGTGCCATAAATGGCTTGAAATGGAATCATTGAAGTTAATGAGTGCAGTGAATTGTTATAAGAAAATTATGCGAGTGGCAGTAACAATAGCCAGTTGTCTTGGCTGTAGGTACAGTAGCACTTCAAATACTCTCGGAGGAGCTGGTTAGTCTTTTCACCTTCCCCATTTGTGGCAGGGTGGTGAGATGAGAGGTTGACCTTGACAAAGTGCTTTCCAAATCTAGATTGGAATTGGACACCTGTGTCTGAAATGAGTGCTGAGACCATGCCATGGTAGCAAAAGATGTGGTATAGAAAAAGTTGGGCTGTGTCTTTGGCATTGGGCAATCCCTTGCAGAGTATGTAATGGGCCTTCTTGATGAAAAGATCTACCACCAGAATGGTAATAAAGTCTTGGACAGAGGGTAAATCAGTAATGAAATCCAGAGGACGTATGCCGGGGGGGGGGGGGGGCATAGGTAGTGGTTTCAAAACTCCTGCAGGCTTCTGATGGAGGGGTTTGGACCTCCTGCACATGTGGTAAGATGCCACCTATTCCCTGATGTCTGCTGCCATCCTAGGCCACCGAACATCTCTTAAGGTTCTATGCAGGGTTTTGAACATGCCTCCATGCCCTGCCATTGGATTATCATGGCAAAGTTGCAGTACCTCTTCCCTGCATGAGGGGGAACTACTATTCTGCCTGTGTTTCAGGGCACATCCTTCCATCGTGAACAGGGTTATAGTACCTGTTGGGGTTTCCTTGAGGTCATCTATCCTGGCCCATGAGAAGCAAACTAGTTGTTGCTGATTCTTTATCCTGGTGATTAAGTCCTGTTGCAGTTAGGAAGCTCCCAACCTCTCAGTAATTGGTGGAAATTGGTGTAGCTGGAAATTGGAAGGTTGTAGGATTGTTGTTGGTGCTGTAGTCTGTTGAACAAGGGAATATTCTTTCTTGTGATAGAGCACATCTGGCATTAAGTTCTTGGTGCCTGGGATGTATTTAATGCAAAAAATCAAAATGTGTGAAGAAGTGGCTGCATCTGATTTGTGTGGGTGAAAGTGGTTTGGTTTGTTGCAGGGTGTATAGATTCTTGTGGTCAGTGTTGACCTCTATAAGAAAGCATGTGCCTTCTAGGAAGTGTCTCCAGTGTTGCAATGCTGATTTAAAGGCAAGGAGTTCCTTATTAAAGATGTCATAATTGTGTTCTGGGGCAGTCAGGGTTCTGGAAAAGAAGGCACATGGCAGAATGCCATTTTCTCCCTCCCCTTACTGTAAAAGAACAGCTCCAATGGTTATATCTGAGGCATCTGTATGGTCAATAAATTTCCTTGATGTGTCTGGGTGCTGAAAGAGGGGCTGGCAAGCAAAAAGTTGCTTTAACTCTTCGAATGCTGATTGCTGTTTAGAAGTCCAAGCAAATTTAACTCCTTTCTCAGCCAGTTGGGTCAGTGGCTTGGCTTTATGAACAAAACCTGGTATAAATTTCCTGTAGAAGTTAGTAAAGCCTAGGAAGTGTTGGATGTCATTGGCTGTGCAAGGGGCTTGCAAGTCTAGGACAGATTGGATATTCTGAGGATCCATGCCTTTTGTGGAAATACAGTAATCCAGGGGTGTCAAACTCAATTTCATTGAGGGCCACATCAGCATCGTGGTTGCCATTGGGGGGGCTGGGTGGGTGTGGCTGGCATGGGTGTGGCCTACTGGGTGGGCGTGGCCAGCTCCATGTCACTCACGTCGGGCACCTGTGCGGGCCTGGGCAGGAATGAGGCGCATCCGAGGGTGGGGAAGGGTGGGTGGGACAGGGGGCGAGCGCCAGGGCATGGTCCACTGGAGGAGCCTCAGAGCCTCAGGCTGTGCATGGGGCCCCTGGACAGTGGCATGGACTGCCCAGAGCCCTGGGCAGCAGAGGTCAAGTGCCCAGTCCAGCCCTTGAGCTCCCACGGCACCAGGACCCCACAGCCCTGCCTAGCCTAGCCGCACTTCCTTGAGGGGGTGCCCAGCTGCACTTATCTCCTCCTCAATGCTGCTGCTGCTGTGCTCACTCTCCTTGGCCAGGTTGCTCATGGTGGGTGCAGGAGGACAAAGTGCATGGGTCAGAGGGAGGCCCACTCCCTCTCCATGTGAGGAAACCTGGCTTTGTAACCAAAGCATCCTCAGCAATAGGATGGGAGACCACCAGGGGAAGGCGAAAGGGCAACAGGGCTGCTGGTGGCCAAGTGCTAAAGCAGGACTTCCCTCAGACCCTCCCTCCCTCCCTCTTATTCCAATCTCCTTCCTTCCTTCCTTTCTTGCTCCCTCCCTCCCTCCCTCCCTCCCTCCCTCCCTTCTCTCCCTTTCTTTCTTTCTTTCTTTCTTTCTTTCTTTCTTTCTTTCTTTCTTTCTTTCTTCCTTTCCTTCCTTCCTTCCCTTTTCTTCTTTCCTTCCTTCCTCCCTCCCCTTCTTCCCTGCCTCCCTCCTTTTCATTCCCATCTCCTTCTTTCCTTCCCTTACTTTTTTCCTGTTTCCCTCTCCTCCTTCCTTCCCTCCTTCTCTCTGTGCCCAGGAAGGGACGAGGAGAGGGGAGAGGTTGGCAGCACTTCTCTCAAAGAATAAGAGTTGGAAGAGACCTTTGAGGTCTTTAGTCCAAGCTCCTGCTCAAGCAGGGGACATATACCATTCCAGACAATGGAATATCCAATCTCTACTAAAAGCCTCCAGTGATGGAGCATCCACAACTTCTGAAGGCAAGCCTTTTCACTGATTAGTTGTTTTCACAAGTCCTTAGTTCTAGGTTGGTTTTCTTCTTGATTAGTTTCCATCTATTATTTGCCTTCTGATGCTTTGGAAAATAGGTTGACCCCTTCTTCTCTGTGGCAGCCCATCAAATATTGGAACACTGCTATCATGTCACCACCCCTAGTCCTTTTCACTAAGCTAGACATACCCAATTCCCACAAACATTTGTCATATGTTTTAGCCTCCAGCCCCCTAATCATCTATGTTTACCATCCATTTAGACCAGATGGTCCCCCTGGTTTGGTTTATAGAACACTGGCCACAAGCAGAGCCTTCTCAGAGACAGCACCCCAATTATAGAACTTTCTCCCAAGGAAAATATGAACAGTGCAACCCTCACCCATTTAGAGGCAACTCCAAACACACTGTTCAGCTAGGCATATGTAAAACAACAACACATTTTATGGCCAAACAGCTCTAGTAAATTACTACTATTATTTTTCTTTCTTAAAATACATACTTTTAATATTGTTTTAAGCAGTGCTAGTGATGCTTTACAATAGCTGCCTTTGAGAGTTTTCTTGTAAACCACCCTGGATTTCTCAGAAACTTTTAATTTAAAATTAGATGTTGATTTAATAAATTAGGCAGAAGAAACAAATGTTTAAATACATCTAAATCCCACAGACCTACTGCCTCCTAGGCGTATACTGCAGAGAAAATAAGGCATTGCATTTCTAGCCAGCATAGCCACAGGATGATGGGAACTGTGGTTCATGACACCCAAAATATATTAGTTTGAGTAAGGCTGGATTAAATTATAAAAGAGCAGATGAAGGGAAGTATTTTTGTCTCCGACAAAATAATTTGGGGGGTGGGGGGTGGAGTTGACTCGGCCTTTTAATTTCAACTCACACCAATTCCTAACTTCCCATTCAATCCAAAGAGTTTTATTATTGCCTGGATTTTAGGGAGGGGAGGAGGCAAGAATAGACCACAAAGCTAATCTGCAAGTTTGCTCTCTAGCTGCCTGCACACCACCTTCCCGTGTATGTGTATGAGAGACAGAGAGAGAGATCCCCTTTTTGTAAGTTTGCTTACTCTGCAACTCCCTGCTGGCTCAATCTCTCTCTCTCTCTCTCTCTTTCTCACACACACACACACACACACAAACACCACACACACAGAGGTTAATAAAAAAGAGGAGGGGGGGAGAAAGGTGAAAGCTCTCCTTTTTTGTAAAACCTCGGCTTCCTCCTCCCCTCCTGGCTCTCTCTCTGTGTCTCTGTGTCTCTGTCTCTCTTACACACACACACACACACACACACACACACACACACACACTTCCTGTTTTCTCCTCCTCGTCCTTTTCCTCAGCTGCACCTGAATGGAGTGGGAGGAAGTTAAAAAAAAAAGGGGGTGAAAGAATGGGGAAAGCTCTCCTTTTTTGTAATACCTCGGCTTCCTCCACGTCCTCCTCTTCCACTCCTGACCAGGCCTGATGGGGTTAAGCTGGGAGGGGAGGGGCGGGCTAAAGCAAATGAGCTGCTGCTGCTGCACGCCACCAGCCCGGAGCGCTCTCGCTGTTTCGGCTCGCTGTTTCCTGCACGTGCTCCAAGGCACCCTGCTGGGCTGCGGTGGGCCAGGGCTGGGGCAGCAGGGGCCGGTCCCTTGCCATTTCTGGGACAGCCCCGGGGGGGCAAATCTGGGCCCTCCCCGGGCCGCATCCGGCCTGCGGGCCTTGTGTTTGACATGTCTGCTCTAATCAATAATATAGCATCCCCTCTAATAGGTCAAAGCTTCTGTTTCCTTCAGTCTTACTCTAGCTTTCTTTCTTTGCCAACTAATTTTCCAAGTTAGTGCATTTAGGTCATCAAAAAATTCTTCCTCTATTTTTATATATATTATTTGGAACAAGAAAAACAATTTGCTTAAAATGCTTTTAGAAGAGCTAGCCCGTTGATATTCATTAAGCCGCCTCACTCCTTCTCTGGTTCCCCACGGTTCTGTTAACAACTTTGTCTTCCATTCCATCAGCTCTCCTTTCTTGTCATCCAGTATGTTCTGAAACCTTGGTTTATAAAATGTCTTTTCCGTTTCCAATATTATCATTATATCTTCTGAGTTTTCATTTATCTGAATCTGGTAATTTATTTCCTCCTTAAAATCATCAATGTTTGCATCAGCATTCTCTAATTTTCCTTCTATTTTCTGGGTTGCTGGTTCCTTCTCTGTAGTTGTCTTCTGAGTTTGTACATTTGAGTTAGTTGTTCTTTTATCTCTTTTGTGTTATTAGTAACCTGTTCACAAGCTAGAATAATTGTTTTTTGTATTAATTTCAGCACGGAGAGTATTTCTTTTTGTGTTTCATCAGTATTTTCTTGGTGATATGACCAGTTAAGGCTGCTGGGAACAGATGTTAAAGATGATGTTTTACTATGTAACGCTGAGCCTGAAATATCCATTTTATTTGTTGTATTTTATTTTAGCTTTATAAGTAGCCTTTATAGATTTATCCAACCGACTGTCCGTTCCTGAATCTCCCCTAAGCAGATATAAGTAAAGTTCACATTTTTCTGTCCAATAAGAAATATATCCTTTCTGTCCAGGGAGAAAAAAGAATCATTGAGGGTTGTTTAACAGCCAAAATGTATAATCCAAAGTGTTTCATATATTTCTTCTACAAAAAAAAAAAAAAAAAAAATCCACAGTACAGTTCTGGAAGTCAGTATTTATGTTCAAAATTGAGACAGGCCAAGCTTAAAATGTTTATCATCTCTGCCACATAGGTAAGCAGCCCCCAAGCCTGTTCCTTTTTTTTCCTCAACTGTAATTTTCAATAATAAAATAATTCCAAGGGCAGTCAAAACCTTATCTAATTCTGGGCTTCAAGCCAGATTCCTTTTAGGCCAGGGGTCGGCAACCTTAAACACTCAAAGAGCCATTTGGACCCTTTTCCCACAGAAAACACCGGGAGCCACAAAACCCTGCTGCTTCCCTCCCCAGCACTCCACCGCTGCTGCTGCTTACCCTCTCTCCCGTGGAGAGCACCCTGCCACTGCTGCTTTCTTCCTGTACCTCCCCCGCATGGAGCATGCCCTGCTGCCGCTTTTCCCTCCTACTTCCCCCACGCAGAGCGCCCTGCCGCTGTACCTTTCCCCAGCAGCAAAGGTGGAGTTTGGGAGGCAGTGGCAGGGCATAGCCCAAGCATGGCCCAGCAGCAAAGCTCGTCCTTCCCACTCAAGAGGCCCCCAGAGGCTCCTCGGCTCCATCTGAGTTGAAGAAAGCAGAGGCGCAGCAGTGGGCTTGCTCTCAAACAATAAGAGCTGGGTGCGCTGCTTGCTCGTGTACGCCCACCTTATTGAGAGCAATCCCACTGCTGCGCCTCTGCTTTCTTCAACTCGGATGGAGCAGAGTGGGGAGGAGAATAAGGAGGAGAAGAGCGGTGAGGCTTTGTGCCAGCTGGCCAGCCAGGTGAGGGATAGGTCGGGCAATGGTGGCTGGTTGGCTGGGGGGGATCATGGCCACTGGGGGGATCTGACAAGCTTCATGGCAGCGGAATTGGCAGCTCCCCCCACCCAGCCCATTTCCCTGACTCCATACAAGATGCTTGGCAGAAGCCCCCCATGCCCCTGATCGGACCCATGCAGCACCTTCTTTCCAGCTCCAACGCGGTCCTCCGTCACTTCCTCTGCCGCTGTGTGCAGTCTTACAAACAAAAGAAGCTTGTGGGCAGTCCAACAAACTTCTTTTGTTTGTTGGACTGCCCACAAACTTCTTTTGTTTGTGAGATTAAAAAAAAGTTCAATCAATCAATTCCAATCTTTTTTTTTCCATGAGAAGTTGGAATTGATTGATTGAACTTTTTTTTTTAGGTGGCAGAGGACTGGGAGCCACAGTGGAGGGATGAAAGAGCCACATGCAGCTCCGAAGCCAAGTCTTTTTCTTTAGAAGAAATAAAAATAAAAAGGTCTTAAAAACACTTTTAGTCCCCAAATTTTCAAGCTGTAAGTATATTTTAGTTCCAGTTGAGTCTTACAGGTTCGCCAGTATCCCCAAGTATTAATTCGCTGCTTTTCTTTTCTGAGGGAGTGGGGCAAAAATTCCCTTTCCCTCTTTCATCAGAGGAAGTGCTTTGGGCAGCTTTTCAGGAAGAGGTCTCAAGATCATAAAGGAAGGATCAGGTCTCACCCAGTTTCATCCACGTTCGTGTAAAAATGCTTGGTAGTGCTTGTTGACTTCTGTAGTCTGCAGCTTAGGGCTGGATACAAGAATGCAGCCAGACTTTCCCCCACCAGATTGCAGGGCTTCCTCGGATCAAACGGGGGCCTACCCCCCCCCCCCACGATCAACAAGCATCCCCTCCTCGCTTGCTGCCTCTACGGGGCAACTTTTGACCCTTTCCAGGGTCCTCCAGCAGGGGGAAACCAGACGCAAGAGACGGAGC
The DNA here is from genome assembly GCA_039797435.1 of Crotalus adamanteus. Lineage (NCBI taxonomy): Eukaryota > Metazoa > Chordata > Lepidosauria > Squamata > Viperidae > Crotalus > Crotalus adamanteus. Next base: position 45,136,963 of record CM077935.1, on the reverse strand, counting down.
CCCATCCTCAAGCATCTATATCGCCGGGGATTCTTGATTCTATGCCTCTGCTGGCTCATAGTCAAGTGATCGTCCACTAGGACAGGGCTTTTCAACCCGTGGTACGTGTACCACTTGTGGTACATTAACGAGTGGCAGGTGGTACGCAGCCCTGCTAGCCAAGTGTAGTGGGGGAGGGAAAGAGCCAGCACAGGAAAGGACTTACTGTGAGAGAGTCCTCTGGAGCTGCAGAGTGGCTGAGGCTGAGCCTCACTCCAGGCTCACTTCTGGCTCACCCTCCCCCATGAGAAAGGAGGAGGAGGAGAGGGTGGAGACAGGAGAGGCTATAAAAGGAGGCAGTTTGGGCAGGAGAGGGGGAGAGAGAGAAAAAGAAGCAGCCTTGGGAGGAGGGGGAGTCAGCTCTAACTGCACTGAAGGGAAAAAAGGAGGAGGGGGGGAGAGGAGAGGACATCAAGGAGTCCAAGCAGGCCGGCCATGAGCCGATCTACAACTTCTGTGGCAGCCACCTGTGCTGGCAGCAACAAACAGGCAAGAAATGCAGCAGGGGAGGGGTTGCCCTCCAGGAGGAATGAAGAAAGGTAGCATCAGCTGGAGATAAGACACGAAGGGAGGGAGATGGAGAGTGGAAGGATTCTTATGTGCTTTTGTGACTTTGAAGTTCTGGGATTTGTGCAATGTGGGCTTTGTGTTCTTAAGGAGTGTTTGGCAATTTCTATTTGGCTGATGGCTGATGTCTCCTGTTAGCTTCTATTGTTCTATTGTTAGCTGTAAGTTTTGCTGCAAGGGATTTTGAAGTATTTTTCTCCTGAATGGATTTTGCCTGTAGCATTCCTTTACTTATGAATGGAGCCATTTGGGGAGGCTGCCTTAGCCAGCAGCCAATACTTACTACATTTTTTTCCTTCCTTAAGTGCTGGCTGCACTCATTAACTTTCCTTTCTAGCCAGTAGCTAATTCTTAAAGGGGAATGTGCCTTTTTAAGCTAGTTCCCTCAGCAGCTTCACTTTTCTGTCTCTGGAGGCTTTTCCTTGTTTGATGAATATATGGAAGAGGGAAAATGGGGGGGGGGGGGTTCAAATTCTTCCTTCAGAAGGAGGTGGGCATGAGAAAAGGGGAGGCAGGAAAGGAGGGAGGGAGGGAAGGAAGGAAGTCCCGCCTTAGCACTTGGCCACTAGCAGCCCTGCCATTGACTTTGCTTGTCAAAAGGTTGCAAAAAGGGATCATATGACCCTGGAACACTGTAATCATCATAAATACGAATCAGTTGCCAAGCATCCAAATATAAATCACATGACCCTGGGCATGCTGCAATGGTCATAAGTGTGAAAAATGGTCATAAGTCATTTCAGTACAATTGCAACTTTGAACAGGTTTTTGGTTTTTTTTGGTCATCAAGTTTTTGACACCTTGCTAGGTGGTACTCGAATATTGCCATAGCCTAACAGTGGTACAGTCAGTGAAAAGGTTGAAAAGCCCTGCACTAGGACTCCCAAGGTGCCTCTCACAATTACTGTTTTTGAGCCAGGTCTCGCCCAGTCTGTACTTGTACCTTTAATTTTTCCTGCCTAAATGTAAAACTTTGCTTTTCTCCACATTGAAACTCATTTTGTTGGATAGGGCCCATTGTTCAAGTTTGTCAAGATCTTTTTGGATCCTGAGTTTGTCTTCTGGGGTGTTGGCTACCCCTGTCAGTTTGGTGTCATCTGCAAATTTGATGAGTTCCCCTTCAGTTCCCTTATCTAAGTCATTTATGAAGATATTAAAGAGTACTGGGCCTAAGACAGAGCCTTGTGGTACCCCACTGCTTACTTGTCTCCATGTGGATGTGGTACCACTGAGGAATACTTGTTGAGTACGGTTTGCCGGCCAGCTACAGATCTATCTGGTGGTGATGTTGTCTATTCCACCTTTTTCTAGCTTACTAAGGAGTAGGTTGTGGTCTACTTTATCAAATGCCTCACTGAAATCTAAGTATACTACGTCCACAGCATTTTGCTGGTCTACTAGTTTAGTCACTTCATCGAAGAATGAAATAAGATTGGTTTGGCATGATCTGTTTTTAACAAACCTGTGCTGGCTACTAGTTATAACTTTCTTTGCTTCTAGTTGTTCGCAGATCTGTTTTTTGATTATATTTTCTAGGATCTTCCCAGGTATTGATGTTAAACTGATTGGTCTGTAGTCTCCTGGGTCTGTTTTTTTCCCCTTAATGTAATGGGCTGCGAACTGTCTAGCTCCTACTGGCAGTGGAGGGAGGGAGGGAGGGAGGGAGGAAGGAAGGAAGGAAGGAAGGAAGGCATTTCTGATGCTTCCTGCCAACTTCCCAGAAGAAAACTCAATGGGGAAGCTGGCAGGAAGTCAGAAGTTGCTCCCACTCCCACTGCTTTTTTCCCAGCCCATGGTCATTCTGTTTTTCTGTTTAGGTGTCAGCTGTCCTCTGCTAGCTGCCGACAAACTCCAGACACAGAAGGAACAGGTGACCAGCAAACTTTAATGCAAAGAAAAAGTCAGCACTGGGAGTGAATTGCTCCCAGTGCTTTACATAAATGTGCCCCGCCCTCCAGCCCCACCCCAATCAGCAAGCCAGCATCCGGTCTGTATGGATAAAATCCATAGCTCAAGTTCCACCTTCCCCCCCTTCAGACGCATCAGTGCAGCCTCCGCAGCCCCAGCTGTCCTGCCTGGCATCCATCCAATACCCAGTTCCTGCGTGGCTCCATAACAGGTAGCTCTGCTCTCGTCCATGAGGCCATGGCCTCCCCCAGAAACCAGCGCCTTCCCCAGGCCACCGGCCCTACAGGAGGAGCGGCAACAATGAGAGATGGCTCCGCTGCCCAGTTGCTTTCTGGGGATTCCCCTGCGTCTGGTGCAAGGAGCAGCTGCAGCGAGCAGCGAATCCCCTGGCGTCCGGCAGGCCTGCCTCTGACGCCCAGCTGGCGGTAGGGACGTCCCCAGCGTCTGCAGCAATGGAGGGAGGCCGCGGTGCACAGCGGCCTCACCGGCTCCCAGCTGACACTCGGGAGCCAGGTGGTGTCCAGCTGGCTTGCCGACTCCCAGCTGGTCTTCGGCAGTCGGGCGGCACCCTGGAGTGGCATCCGGACCTCGGCTGGCTGCTGCCTGCTGCTTCCCTGCCCCCCACTGGTTCATGTTCAAGCCCAGGGGCTTGACCGGCGGCCCCTTCTACCAAGGCCCCACCTGGAAAGCAAGCAGACATAGGTGAGCGTATGACAACTCTGTTGGCCCCCTCCGCTGACCCACCCCTCGGCCTCCCAGGGTGCTGGTGATGGAAAGCCCGCACTAGCTGCGGGGCATGGGCATGCCTCTGAGAGGGGGTACCCCTTCCACCTCACCAGGTATTGGACTCGTCCATGGCGGATCCGGGAGTCTAGGATCTCCTGTATTTCGAACTGGTCACCAGAAACCAGGCCTGGTGGCTTAGTTACAGGCCCCCTTGGGGAACCTGTCACTGGCTTTAGCAGGCTCCCATGGAACATAGGGTGCACCTTCCCAAAGGCCCAAGGCAGCCGCAACCACACGGTTACCGGGTTTATGACCTGAATCACCTTGAAGGGACCTACGTACTTGGGGCCCAGTTTCTTACAGGGCACCCCCGAATGTAGGTACTGTTGTGGTTCCGGCTAATGAAACATTCCAAAGAACTTCCAGGCATTTATTTTCCTAAAAGTCTTTTATTGCTACAAAATGTCGGCACAGGCACAACGGAGGGATGCTAGGATCTAAGTTCTCTTCCTCTTTTTTTTTTATATTAAAAATTTTTATTTTTTCCATTTAAACATTATAAAAAATACAATACAATTTTAAAATAAGATAAATTCATAACCATTGGTGCGACCCGCCCATTCCCCCCAGGCTGCATCCACCCTTTCTTAAAACATTCCCTACTTCCCTCCTCTTTCTCTCCTCCCCTCCTACTCTTTTCCCCTCCCCCTCTCCTCTCAATACCCTACTTCCTCTCTACACCTTCTCTCCTCTCATCCCTATCAAAACCATGAACGCAGCATAAGGGGAGTGCCCGGGCCGCACTCCTATAAACAACCATTATCTATACTACACTTACCCCCCCTCTTGCCCTCCCTCCCACCCCCAACCCCCCTCCCTTCACTTCCCAGAGCAGAATACAGGGTTAATAATAACAAAATTTATAATAATAAAAAAGAAAAAAAAGAAAAGAAAAAAGAAAATATCATAATTAACCTTTAACTCCATAACCTATAAGACAATTCTCTATAATATTTGTTATAATATTCATTCATAAAATAAATGAAACTTTTTAATTCCATACTTTTTCTGAATATAATCTATCCATCTTCTCCATACAATGATATATCTTTCTTGTGTATGATCCTTTAAATAAGCAGAAATTTTTGCCATTTCTGCAAAACTAGATACTTTAAATATCCATTCTTCTAAAGTAGGCAAAGAATCTTTCTTCCAGTATAAACCTACTAATAACCTTGCTGCAGTTACTAAATTCAACATCAAGATAGTTTCTTTTTCATTTAAATCAACGAAAATACCCAGTAAAAATAGTTGAGGAGTAAACTTTATCTTCCTTCTAAAAATCTTTTGAATGTTCCACCAAATCATAATCCAAAAAGCCTTAACTTTTTTACAATTCCACCAAATATGAAAATATGTCGCATCATTATTACCACATCTCCAACATTTGGGCTGTATATTAGGATACATACAAGATAATTTTTTAGGATCTAAATACCATCTATAAAACATTTTATAAAAATTTTCTCTCAAATTTTGAGCTTGTGTAAATTTAACATTTCTAGTCCAAATTGTCTCCCATAAGTCCAATGAGATCGGTTCCTGTATATTCCGAGCCCATTTAATCATACAATCTTTAACAAGTTCTCTTCCTCTGAGCAGTTAAATTATCAGCATGTTCCCTCCCTAAATTAGCGGTCACATCTCACATTATCCAATTAGTGTGAAGGTCAAATGTTTTCTTCCTCTTTCTTGCCCGGGCTTTACCCCCAACCCCCCTTCTGCTCTGTATTAACCCCATAATTACCAGACAATTCTACATATTGTCAAAAGCAAGAACATACAATATTTGCAGCGTTGACAGGTACTTGGTGGACAGGTACACCCACTCACCCACCTGAAAGGGCTTCTGCTCAGCCCTTTTTTTATCAGCCTGTGCTTTCGTTTCTGCCTCCGCTTTTACCAATGCTTCCTTAACCCTGCCCCACAGGCCTTCCACTCGTGCCATCCACTCCTGGGGTGTACACGGCAAGGGGGTCCCTTGGGGCCACTCAGGGATCGGGATGAAATCCACCCCATATACCAGGAGTGAACCCTGTGCTGCTATGCACAGTGTTGTTGTAGGCCACTTTGGCGAATGGGAGCAGGTCTACCCAGTCTGTTTGCTGGTATGAGATGTAACATCGTAGGTAGCGCTCCACCATGGCATTCGCTCGCTCAGCTGCTCTGTTGGTGCTGGGGTGGTATGCCAAGCTGAGACCCTGGGATGACCCTATGTATCTAATGAAGTCCCGCCAGAATCGTGCGGTAAACTGCACCCCCGATCCAATAGGCCGGGGGACTCCATGGGGACAGTAAATATGGTCAATGAACAACCTGACCAATCGCTGGGCTGATGGTAGCCCCTTGCATGGAATAAAATGGGCCTGTTCGGAAAACAGGTCAATCACAGTCCAGATAACGGTGTACCCTCGGTTCTCTGGTAATTCTACGATAAAGTCCATGGCGATATCCTCCCATGGCCGGGTTGGATCTGCTACTGTCTGTAATAAGCCCAAAGGCTTTCCAGTATGGGGCTTGGCAGTGGCACAGACGTGGCATCCTTTCACATAGGCCTCTACATCCACTTTAACCTGAGGCCACCAGAATTGACGCCGCACAAGGTGTAATGTTTTTAGGAAGCCGAAATGGCCCGCCTGCTTGGCATCGTGACACCGCTTGAGAACCACATGCCTCAGGAGCTCTGGGATGTACAATTTGTTGCCTTTCCAAGCCAACCTGTCCCTCCGTGTCAGGAGGCCTGGGTGGTCCCTCAACCAGGGATCGCTCTGGATGGCCATTTGTAGCTCTTGGTTCAGATCACCCGCCAACTGGTGAGGAATCGCTCGGGCCACGGCCTGTTGGTAGGGAGGAATGATCTCTTGTACAACCTCCTCCCACCTGCTATGGTACTGGGGCATGCGAGATAACGCATCGGCCAGGAAGTTCCTCCCTCCCGGCACATACTTCAGAGTGAACTGAAACCTGCGGAAGTATTGGGCCCACTGGACGTGCTTAGGTGATAGGCGTCTCGGCGTTTGCAAAACCTCAAGGTTCTTGTGGTCAGTCCACACCTCAAATGGCTTGGTCGCCCCCTCCAGCAGATGCCTCCATGTTGAAAGAGCCCATCGTACCACAAAGGCCTCCTTCTCCCAAATCTCCCATGCCCTCTCAGCAGCTGAAAATTTCCGTGACGTGTATGCACATGGCTGCAGCATGCCTTGGCTGTTCTTTTGCAACAACACAGCCCTCACAGCTATGTCACTGGCATCAGCCTGGACTACGAAGGGGCTTTCAGGATCTGGGTGGAGTAGGACCGGTTCCTTGGCAAACAGGGCTTTCAGGTCCTCGAACGCTTTCTGACAGGCCATAGACCACTCCAGCGGCTGTCTGGGACGTGGCTTACTCTCGGTGTGCTTTGTGCGCAGCAAGTCAGTCAGGGGAAGGGCTACCATGGCAAAAGAGGGGATAAATTGCCTGTAAAAATTGGCGAAGCCCAGAAAACTTTGTAGCTGGCGATGAGTGCGGGGTGCCTGCCACTCCAACACTGCTCTCACCTTGTGTGGGTCCATCTCCACGCCGTCCCCTGATATCCTGTAGCCCAAGTAGTCCAGCTGGGCCCGGTGAAACTCGCATTTGGAGAGTCTCACAAAGAGGCGGGAGTCCAACAGTTTCTTCAGTACCTGCCTGACCAGGTGGACGTGTTCCTCCAAGGTGGTCGTATATATGAGGATATCGTCCAAATACACAAGGACCCCACGGTATAAGTGTTCATGCAACATCTGGTTGATAAGTTGCATAAATACTGCGGGGGCCCCCTGCAGGCCAAAAGGCATTACACGGAACTGATAGCTGCCGATCGGGTAGTTAAAGGCCGTCTTCCACTCATCACCGCTCTTTATACGGACTCTGTAGTAGGCCTCCCGCAAGTCCAACTTTGTGAACACACGCCCTGTACCCAGGTGGGCCAGGAGGTCTTTCATCAACGGGAGTGGGTATAGGTGCTCCACACAAACCGCGTTAATCCCGTGGAAGTCCACACAGAGCCGAAGGGAACCGTCCTTTTTCTCCTTAAACAGGACTGGGGCGGCTATCCGTGACCGAGCTGGTTGGATGAACCCCTGGGCCAGGTTCTGGTTGATATAACGTCGTAGCTCCTCCAACTCCCTGGGCGTCATGGCGTACATCCAGGGCTTGGGCAATTTGGCCCCCAGTATGATATCAATCGCGCAATCAGTGGCATGGTGGGGTGGCAGAACATTGCATTCCTGCTCACTGAAGACCTCAGTAAGATCACTGTACACTGCCGGGAAGGGGGCTTCCTCCCTGGATTCTGTCAACTCCACCTCCTTTTCCTTGCACTCCACTTCCTTTTCCCCGGAGTCCTGGTTAGGGGCCTGGGGACCCACCCCGATACGTAGCCTCCGATAACCCCCTTCCCACCATATCGTAGGGCCCCACTTGTCCAGCCAGGCCAAGCCCAAAATCACCGCCTCAGTCATGGACGGGACGACTATGAACCAGAGGACGTCCCAATGAGTACCCATGTCCAGCTGGACAGGTTCCGTTATGAGAGTAGCTGGTGCCCCTTCCAACAGAGACCCGTCCACTTGCTTGAACCGGATAGGGTGGGCTAGCCACTGTACTCTGATCCCACTCTCCGCTGCCACCCCCTTGCTTATCAAGCACCGGGTGCACCCTGAATCAATGAGGGCTTGGTAGCCTCTCCGTTGCCCTGTCTGCGGGTTAGTCAGTGTAACAGGCAGAACGAAGGGCATTATGGGCTCACTTACCATAGGATCATTGGCTATGTCGTCCTTGCTGTCGTCAGCTGCCAGACAGTATCTCGTTGCTGCTGTTACCTCCTCCTGCTCCACCAGGAACAACTGTCGGGGTGTGACCGCCTCCGGCTGCTGCGCCGCCCTTGACCTGTTGGGCATTCTGTTGGTGCTAGAAGTGGGCTTTTCAGGGGTCGAGGAAGGAACCTGTGGGCTCGGGGCTGGACAGTCCGCTGCTGTGGCCCGGCTGGTTACATCGGAAACAGTGAAAGGGCACCCTGGCAGAAGGGGCAGAGAAGCCCAGACTTGCAGCTGGGCCCCTTCTCCCCTCCTCCTGTAACTTCTCCACCGACCTTCTTGGTATGACCGGATCCTCTCCCTTCCCCCGGAACTCCTGTAGACCGGTGTCCAGGTCTATGACCACCCGGAACCACTCCTGGAGATGGCTGGGAACCCCCCAGAACACACAAGACTGGTGCAACTCTCGGTCCAGATCCGCCCATAAATGGTGGACAAGTAGGCATTCAAGCCAGGAGCGCAGCCGCCCCGTGACCCTACGAAAGTCATGGACATAATCGGTTGCACGCCGGCCACACTGCCTCAGCGCCAGCAACTCCGCCTCAGCGTGCTGAACCCAGGAAGTGTCTTCAAAGCGGGAGCACAATGCGTCCAGGAACAACCCAGCGTCAGCCAGCTCCCGGGCATGGTTGCTATACAGATCCGCTGCCCATGCCGCTGCCTTACCCTGCAGTCCTGCCGAAATCGCCACCACCATGGCCCATTGGGATGGGTAGAGCCGAGCATACCGATCCAGGTGGCTGATTACATGGCTTAGGAACATTGCCAAGCGATCCAGATGCCCATCGAACATGACAGGTATGGGTAGTGGGCCCCACATCATCCCGACTCCAGGGTCCTATAGGTTGGCCCGGTCCTTGTATGGCATCGGCCGTAGGTGGTGGGCCCTGGGTGCCGGAACGTACGCCCTGCCGGTCGGAGCCCCTCCCAGCAGACAACCCCCATGGACTAGGTGCTGGCCGGCCTGTCCACGCAGGCTGGGACTGGGCCTGCGGTGCACCCAGATTAGACCCTCCTACTGTGGAGATGTCTGGAGCAGGAGGACTTCACAGTCACGGGCTGGCCAGACGGAACCGGCCCGAGTCAGGATGTCTGGCTGGTGCCTCCATCCGACGCCACAAGGCGTCCTCTCCTGTAGCCGTCCATCATGGCCATGAGGAGGTGTCTTGGTACCCTACCTCCCCAAACCGGTCCCTCAAAATGTCCATTGTATATTGTCCGGGGGTGGTGGAATAGCTCCACTCATCCTCATCCTCTCCTGTCAGCCATCTCTCCCGCCAGTCCATCAAAGAGGCCCTGAGCCCCGGTTTAGTCACCCGTACAGGCTCCACATTGGCCAATGCAGGGCTGTGCCACCATTCCCCCAATGCTGCAGGAGCCCCAGCCCCCTGGGTCTCACCTGCAGGGGCTGCAGGCCATGGTTCTACCACCTTGGGACTGACTACTGGCTGCACATCCCAAGCTTCAGGTTCAGGCCCCATTGCTCCAGCCGGGTCAGCCTCGTCTGCCACTGGAGGAGCCATCCTCTTTACCCTCTGCCATCTCAGTAGAAGTCCAAAACAACAGGCAATATGAGGGGAACAGAAAAATAATGAGTGCTGACTTACTGTCAGCTGTCCTCTGCTAGCTGCCGACAAACTCCAGACACAGAAGGAACAGGTGACCAGCAAACTTTAATGCAAAGAAAAAGTCAGCACCGGGAGTGAATTGCTCCCACTGCCTTACATAAATGTGCCCCGCCCTCCAGCCCCACCCCAATCAGCAAGCCAGCATCCGGTCTGTATGGATAATATCCGTAGCTCAAGTTCCACCTTCCCCCCCTTCAGACGCATCAGTGCAGCCTCCGCAGCCCCAGCTGTCCTGCCTGGCATCCATCCAACGCCCAGTTCCTGCATGGCTCCACAACAGGTAGCTCTGCTCTCGTCCACGAGGCCATGGCCTCCCCCCGCAACCAGCGCCTTCCCCAGGCCACTGGCCCTACAGGAGGAGCAGCAACGACGAGAGATGGCCCCCTGACATCCAGCTGGCTGGCTCCGCCGCCCAGTTGCTTTCCGGGGATTCCCCTGCATCTGGTGCAAGCGAGGAGTGGCTGCAGCGAGCAGCGAATCCCCTGGCATCCGGCAGGCCTGCCTCCAATGCCCAGCTGGTGGTAGGGATGTCCCCGGTGTCTGCAGCAATGGAGGGAGGCGGCCGTGGTGCACAGTGGCCTCACCAGCTCCCAGCTGACCCTCGGGAGCCGGGTGGTGTCCGGCCGACTTGCCGACTCCCAGCTGGTCTTCGGGAGTCGGGCGGCACCCCGGAGTGGCATCCGGACCTTGGCTGGCTGCTGGCTGCTGCTTCCCTGCCCCCCACCGGTTCGTGTCAAGCCCAGGGGCTTGACATTAGGTAAGGAAATATTTCTGAAATGATGACCCAACAGGTCATGGGTTGTCTAGGAGATGGCTAAACCTGCCAGTTTGGCCATGTAACAAAACTTGCCTCCTTTTCTAACTCCAGCTCGCATTAGTGGGAAAGGTTGATAGATTTTTTTGCCAGCTGGGAAAGGCACCAGTTGTTGCACCTTAACTTGTCCAAGAGTAAACTGTTAGGAAATTACCATTTGCTGGCCTAGTTACCAAGGCAGAGTAGAGACCACCTATGTTAATAGAGCAAATTAAAGATGGCATATGTTATCTCAAAGCCTGAAGCAATTGCATTAAGCTGACTGTCTGGATGTCTCTTTAGCTGAGGTAGTGAAAACAGCAGTTACACTGAAGAAAGTGACCATAAAGACCTTGATTTTATGAGAAACTAAAATGAAGTCTAGTTCAACACATACCTTGGCTTTGAAAAAAAAGGATTTTAATCAACCCAGTGTCAACCTCCACCTGAAAGCCCCAAGAAACACACCAGAGTCAAAATGTCCTCTAATGTTGTCTTTAATGGGTTGAATCATAGCGGCAAGTTAGAAAGCGAAAGCTGGCTCTAACAAAAAGGCAGGAAGCGGTTAATTAAATGAATCATTATCCTCCTCTCTCCTTGGTCACAATGTCCAATTGAATCACAACTGTTGTGAGAAGCATTCTCTGTTCGCCAAAACAGATCTTTCACTACTTTGCTTTCTCACGATGATAAGCCACCTGTGGATTCCACTCTGTTTCTCCATCCCCCCTCCCTGCTCTGTAGGCAAGCTAAAGGCATGCAGCGGTCTTAAAGGCAGCTGGGTTCATAGCTTGACAGTTCACCCTCCTTACGGAGGAAAGGTAACATGGAAAATAAAACACATTCATCAAAGTCCGTTATTTGTTCCTTCATTCAGGCCTGGTCTCTGGGGATATATAGCATGGAACTGTTTTACTAAACGATCTGCATGTACATGTTGTGTCAAGGTAATGATTTAGAAGCTAACCAGCTTGTATAATGTGAGATGAATGATGCAATGTTAGGAATGACTCAGCAGGAGTCTGTATCCCTTTAAGAGACTGAGTATAAAAGGGAAGGCCTTGCTGGAGTCTTTCTCGTCCATTTCCTGCTGTAATTGCTGTGTATTGGAGTTTGCTGAATGACCACATGTATGTATCTTGTTTCTAGTGTATATTTGTAGATAGTGTAATATAAACCACCATTTAATACAAACCACTGTTTACTGTATTTACTCCTGGGTTACCTCAGCACAATAAGACTGTGCATGTTCTGACATGTTGTGCCATCACCCATCAGGATTCTGACATGGGATACCCCTTCCATTGAATTAAATACTGCAGTTTCCCTCTATGCATTCTAGAATCAAGAATCTGCTTAACCTCATAATGTGTTCCCCCCCCCTTTCACTATTGGGGTGGGAGCTGCCATCCCAACTGGCCACAATGTGGATCCTTTATAGGGTTTTAACAAACTACAATGAAATACAGGATGTACTTTCCCCAACCACTTAGTTTCAGTTCCACCATTACTGGGTTTATCACTTTCACTATGGGAAACGGACCTATGTACTTCGGTCTTAATTTCTTGCAACTTTGTCTAAGGTTTAGATACTTTGTAAATAGATATACTTTGTCTCCCACCCTGAATGTCTCCTGCATGGCTCGTTTCTTATCTACTTGTTTTTTCTGACTTTCAGCTGCTTTGGTTAGGGCATCATTCCAAGCTTGCTGGAATGAGTTCACTCAGTTGCTCAGAGTCCTCGAAGAAGGGGCTTTGTGTTGGCAGTCAGGCATTGGCATGAACTCCACTCCAGTAGCCAACTTGAATGGAGTAAATCCGGTACTACTGTGTACAGCGTTGTTGTACGCTACTTCTGCAAACATCAGTAACTGTGCCCAAGTCATTTGGTGATAATTAATATAGCAATGCAGGTATTGTTCTACTATTGCATTGGATTGTTCTGCCAATCCATTAGTACTTGGACGAAAAGCCAAGGAGAGGCCCTGAGAAGACCCTATTAGCCTTACAAACTCCGTCCAGAACTTAGCAGTGAACTAAACCCCCCGGTTTGAATATGCTTAAGCGCCCCATGCAATCAGTAGATGTGTTCTAAGAATACCTTCACCAGTTTCTAAGTTGAAGGAAGTCCAATACAAATGATGAAATGAGCTTCCTTGGAGAACAGGTCGACCACTGTCCAAATTACGGTATTCCCTCCACTCTCTGGCAGTTCCACAATAAAATCCATGACTATCTCCTCCCACGGTCTGGATGGGTCAGCCACCTTCTGTAATAGTCCTAGACTTTTCCCTGGCAACCTTTTACTGGCTGCACACATCGCACAACTCCCTACATAGTCTTCAATGTTTTTCTTTATTTTTGGCCACCAGAATTGACGATTTACAAAGTGCAGGGTCTTCAGGAAACCAAAGTGGTTTGCTTGCTTGGCGTCATGAGCCCCATTGCAGGACCTGCAACCGAAGGCTGTCTGGGACATACAGTTTGCTCCCCTTCCATGCCAATTCATCTCTCATAGTCAACTCTGCCTGGTGGGCTTTGAACCATGCATCAGTTTGTAGCTCCTGCTTCAGCTGCTGGGTAAATTCATCAGTGGGGCTTAAGCTCCCTCTTTTCTTCTGCTGCCTGGTTGTCGCTTGCTAGCTATCAGTCAGGGATGACAGAGCTCACCACCTCTTACCTCAAGCTCTTGTACTGAGGCATGCGTGATAGGACATCAGCTAGAAAGTCCCTCCCCCCTGGAATACATTTCAGTTCAAAGCTAAATCTTTTGAAGTATTGCACCCACCTGACTTGCTTAATCCTCACTCGGTAATATGCCTCTCTTAAATCCAGCATGGCTAGGTGACCCAGCATGTCCTTCATCAGGGGCAGGGGGTACATATTTTCCATGCACACCCCGTTAATCCTGTGAAAATCAATGCACAATCTCAGAGACCCATCTTTCTTTTCTTTAAATAGTACCAGGGCGCCTTGGATGAAACCCCTTGCCAAATTTTTATCAATATAGGCTCTTAGCTCCTTCAACTCCTTTGGAGTCATGGAGTACATTTTTGGTTTCGGCAGTTTTGCCCCAGGCAAGATTTCAATGGCGCAGTCTGTGGGGCGATGTGTGTGTGTGGGGGGGAAGGATGGCACATTCCTCCTCACTAAACACCTCCATGAGATCTTTGTAGTCTCTGGAAACAGTATGCTCCTCCTCCCCTCTCTCCGATGCTCCCTTGCTACACTCAGCTGATTTTACTTCCTCGAGTTGCTTACCTTCCCTGCTGGGCTTCCCCTGGATTTGCTTTCTCATGACCATTCGTTCTATGGATCTCTCCCAATACATTCTGGGGCCCTATTTTGCTAACCAGACTAAGCCTAGGATAATCTCTTCAGCCATCTTCAGGGGGACCACAAAGTGGATGTCTCCCCATCTCTAGCTGTACTGGTTCAGTTAGGAGAGAGGCAGCCTCTCCCCCGATTAGTGAGTCATCTACCTGCTTGAACCTAAAGGGTTTCTTTAACTTCCTTACACTTAACCCAATTTTTGAACTACAGTCTTGTTTATCAGGCAACGAGAATAGCCTGAGTCTATAAGGGCTCTCACTACTCCTTCCACCCCCGGCCGGGGAGCTTTGATGCTTACTTTGACCTCAAGGTGATTTACAGGTCCACTCACCATTGGATCGTCTTCTCCCTCGCTCTCACTGTCATACAGGACCATTCAAGGCACCTCTTCAGTCAGAGTTCGATCCCCTCCACTACCTGGAGGGGAGTCCTCAACGACCCTGATCATTCCGTGTGATTTCTCCTTCCCCTTTTGGGTGGCTTTTTCAGTTTCGCATGTGCTGGTGTGGCTGGAGTCATGTGGGGGGCTGGCGCCAGGCACATTGCAGCATGATGGCCTTCCTGACCACAACGGAAGCACAGGATAGGTGCGCGCTCTGGTTGCCTTGCAGATGCACCAACAGCGGCCATTGGCGGCTTCTTCCCCAGGGGTAGTCTCTCTTGGGTCTTCTTGGGATGGGATCTGAAGCCCTCTCCATACTTGCACAGCGTCAAATCCACCTCTACCGCAGTGACCAACTGGTACCAGTCAAGCCAATTTGGGATGCCCCTGGCCAGGCACAGCTGGAATAGATCACGACTCAGCTCTTCCCAAAAGTTTTAAATGTTCAAAGTTTTCTTTATCTCCACTCATAACTATATCTAGTATTCAAGATACACATCTTATCTATTTGAATATGTTCTATTTTAATTCTCTTTACATTTACTTCTACATTTGGACTCACAGGTCCACAGCACTCCACTTTTCTTCAGTCTTATTCTAGCTTTCCTTCTTTGCCAAATCATCTTCCATGTCTGTGCTTTTGAATCATCAAATAAAGCAAATGCTTCCATTGTTGAAAGCCATCCAGGTATCTTGATATAAATTTTTGCTTTTATTTTTTCCCATTCTAAAAGAATTGCATTTCTTATAAAGTGGTTTTGAAAGTATCTATGTATTTTATTTTTCCCATACCACAGAAAGGCATGCCAACCAATTTGTCGGTCATGCCCCTCTAGGTATAATAGTCTTTTGTCTCTAAGCATTATCCATTCTTTAAGCCATGTTAAAATAGTTGCTTGGTAGTATAAGATCCAGTCCGGCAGTCCAAATCCTCCACTTTCTTTCGCTTCTTGTAGCATTTTCAGTCTAATTCTCGCTTTTTTTCCTTGCCAGATAAATTTCAGTATTGTTGTATTCAGTTCATCAAAAAAAGGCTTTTCCCAGTCTTACAGGAATTGTTTGAAATAGAAAAAGTATTTTTGTAAGATATTTATTTTCACTGTTGCTATTCTCCCCAGCATTGAAAGTTGTAAGTTTTTCCATTTTTCCAGATCCAATTTTATTTGTTTTAGTAATCTTACATAATTATCTTCTTTTATTGTTACACATCTTGCTGTTAAATAAATTCCCAAGTATTTAACTTTTTTAACTATTTGAAGATTTGTTATTTTTGCTAGTTGGTTTTTTTGTTTTTCTGTTAAACTTTTTGTTAGCACTTTAGTCTTTTCTCTGTTTATTTTCAACCCTGCCACTTCTCCAAATTTTTCTATTTTCTCCATAAGTTTAGTGCTTGTTTCAAGCGGATCTTCCAATATAAAAACCAAGTCATCTGCAAATGCTTGTAGTTTATATTTTTCATCTTTTATCTCCAGTCCTTTAATTTCTATATCTTGTCTGATGTTTGTATTCAATACTTCCAGTGTTAGTATAAATAATAATGGAGATAGTGGGCATCCCTGTCTTGTGCCTTTTTTAATGTTAAAGTTTTCTGTAAAATCTCCATTTACAATTATTTTAGCTGTTTGTTTACAATAAATTGTTTTAATTACATTTATAAAGTTTTCTCCAAAATCTATTTCCGCTAGTTGCTGAAACATAAATTGCAAGTTTACATTGTCAAACGCTTTCTGTGCATCAAGAAATATTAAAGCCATCTGTTTCCCTGGATGAATTTCATAACACTCTAACACGTCAAGAATCATTCTTAAATTATTTTTTATGTCTTTTAGGGTAGAAAGCCATTTTGGTCTATATGTATATATTTGATCAATTTCTTTAGTCTTTCTGCTATTATTGAGACGAAAATTTTATAATCTACATTTAATAACAATATTGGTCTATAGTTTTTTATTTGCGTTAGATCGGAGTCTTCTTTGGGTATTAAGGTAATATTGGCTTCAGTCCATGTATGGTATTTGGTATTTTAGCCTCCAAAAGTATTTCATTGCACAGTTCTTTCAATATAGGACTTAGTATATCTTGTAATGATTTATAAAGCTCTGCAGGTAATCCATCTGGACCTGGAGTCTTATCATTTTTTTGCCTTTTTATGGCCTCTGTAATCTCAATCATTGTTATTTTTCCATTTAATATATTTTGAATATTCTCTGAAATTTTTGGTAAGTCTGCTTTTTTTAAATACTGCTGTATTTTTTCTTTTGAAATTTCCTCTGCATTGTAAAGTATCTTGTAATAGTCTTTGAAATTTTTTTTAATTGTATCATTTTGAAACTGTAATTCACCTTTTGAATCTTGCAGCTTATTTATCAGTTTTTTCTTTTTCTTTTTTCAATCTATATGCTAACCATCTCTCCGGTTTGTTGGCATTTTCAAAAAAGTTCTGTTTAGCCCTTTTAATCTGTTGAGCCATTATTTCCATCTCAGCTAGATTTAATTTGTGTTTCATTATATCCATTTGTTTCTTAAGTATTTTCTTTTGTGGGTCTATTTGTAATTCTTTTTTTAAAAATATATTTTATTGTTTTTTTTTAATTTTAACAAAGAGTACTTTAGACACACCGTGATGTTTGGGTAAACAAACAATTCAAGGTAAAAAACATACATAAACAGCTCAACTTAATACATTCACTATGATCTCTCTATTTCTCACAAATAACATAATAGATTTAATATATTGCATTCTAGCTTAAATTTCTGTTACTACTCCACCTGTTTTAAAGCTTTATCAATTTAAAATTACCATAATCAAATATTGTTTTACATCAACAAATTATCACTTCAAGTATCTCTACCATGTATATTGAAGTTTTTAATCTCTCTCAGCCCTCTTCTTATCACCAATCTCATTCATTTCTTCTTCCAGTGATAACTAACTTAATTAAAAAAAACAATGTTAAACCTTAATTCCTTTCATTACTCAAACTTCAGATATCCAATTAGTTATCATACCTTATCAGATCATATTATTAGAGACAAAAATCACCTAATCAATTTAAGCACTTCAAAATTACATTCTCATGACTGAACATTTTTTTTCAACTCCAGAACATACACACACACACACACACACACACACACACATATGTGTATATATATATATATATATATATATATATATATATATATATATATATATATATATATATATATATATATATATATATATATATATATATATATATATCTGTGTATATGTTTTCTGAGGTTTTCGCGGGTATTTGTATGTAGGTCTTTGGTTGTTCGGGTTTTCTCCCACGTAAAATTGGAAGTGTCTTGGCGACGTTTCGACGAAGTCCCATTCGTCATCTTCAGGCTGGTGCTTTCAGCTTCGTGCCTCGAGCAGCAGTGTGTGGTCTTGGCTGTTTCTTCCTTTTAACTGCCAGTGGAGGTATGAACTGATTGGGTGGGAGCTTGGCTGTGTTCTGATTGGGTGGAGGTGTGTTCTGATTGGTTAGGGGCTTGGCTGTGCTCTGATTGGCTGGGGGGTTGGCTGTGCTCTGATTGGCTGGGGGGTTGGCTGTGCTCTGATTGGCTGGGGGAGTGTTCTGTTTGGTTGTGCTCAGGTTAGTCTGAGTTGCAGAGGGATTCAAGATTTTGGGCTGCCCTGCCATTCCTTGGCTTCGCGTTCGTGGTCGTGCTTCCTCTTCATGGAGGGTGTCAGTTTGCTTCATGTATGGATTGGGGGGGTTTAAAGTGGCTAATGATGCAGCTGTGGTCTGGCTTCTGGTTTGTGGTCGTGCCTCATAGTCAGTGTGGCTTTGGGTTTGTTTTTTGCGTGGATGTTTGGTGGTGACCTCCTGTGTGGTTTTTGTGAGTGTGGGTCTGGTATCATTTTTTGTGTTAGGGAGTCGTTTGTCAATGAGGGCGGGTTTCCAAATGGCTGGTAGGCGGGAGGTATCATCTCGCTTGTTCATGCTGTGTGGGTGTTTTTCTATCTCGATGGCTTCTCTGATTATTCTGTTATTAAAATGTTCACTTTTAGCAATGGTTCTGGTATTTTTAAAGTCAATTTCATGTCCTGTAGCTTTAAGGTGTTGGACCAGGGAAGATGTTGGTTCCTCTTTTTTGACTGAGTTCTTATGTTCTTCAATGCGTGCACTTATTCTTCTGTTGGTTTGTCCGATGTATGTGGTGGGACAAGTGGTGCATGGGATTTCGTATACTCCTTGATTTTCTAATTCAATTTTATCTTTGGGGTTTCTAAGGATGGTGGATATTTTTCTGTTTGTGCAGAATGCTGTTTTGATGTTGTGTTTATGGAGGATCTTACTGATTCTGTCTGTGATGCCTTTTATGTATGGGAGGATGGCTTTGCCGTTTTCTTGTTCTTTGTCTTGGATTTTAGTGGGGGTTTCTTTTTGGATTAGGTTTGTAATCTTATTTCTATGGAATCCATTGGATGTTAGTACATTGGTGAGAGTGTGTAGTTCGGGTTTTAGGTGTTGTTCGTCAGCTAAGCGTTGTGTTCTGGAGATGAGTGTCTTGGCTACAGAGTTGATCTGTGCTGGGTGGTGGTGTGAGAGAGCATGCAGATAGCGGTTTGTGTGTGTTTTCTTCTGGTAGATGGTGTGTCCTAGGGAGCCATTGGATTTCTTGTAGACTAAGACATCCAGGAAGGGAAGTTGGTTGTTAGTTTCTGTTTCCTACCAGCAGACAAGGGCAACGCCACGGTGGTTATGAACACATCTGACTACCAAACCAAATTAACCAACCTACTCCAAGACTCCACATACAAACCCCTAAATACAGATCCCACCACCTACCTGGAAAAAACCACCAGATCCAAAATAAAAGCCTCCCCCATTAGCGAAGAGATCCAGCAAAGAATCATTCCCAGAGAGAAATCATCCAGATGCCCCAAACTCTATGGTCTCCCCAAGATACACAAGGAAGGAACCCCACTCAGACCTATAGTCAGCTCCATAGGCTCACCTCTACAAAACCTAGCCAAATTTCTCGCCAAACAACTACAGCCCTATGCAGAATCCATCACCTCACACGTAAAAAACTCATTCCAGTTTATAGAGATCATAAAGAAACAAAACTTACAGCCCAGCGACCTACTAGTGAGCTTCGATGTCATATCCCTCTTCACCCAAGTGCCTATCAAAGAAGCCTTGACAGCTATCCAAAACAAATATAACCCCCCCAAACACATCTTAGATCTGACCAACCACTGCCTATCCAACACATACTTCATCTATAATGGACAAAAATACAAACAAACAGAAGGAGCACCCATGGGATCACCCCTCTCACCTGTCATTGCCAACCTCTACATGGAACACTTTGAAACCCAAGCTCTAGAAAAATCTGATCACAAACCCAAACTCTGGCTCAGATACGTAGACGACACCTTCATAATCTGGCCACATGGGAAAGAAAAACTGGACAACTTCCTCACACACCTCAACAGCCTACACCCCAAAATACAGTTCACCATGGAAACAGAAACTAACAACCAACTTCCCTTCCTGGATGTCTTAGTCTACAAGAAATCCAATGGCTCCCTAGGACACACCATCTACCAGAAGAAAACACACACAAACCGCTATCTGCATGCTCTCTCACACCACCACCCAGCACAGATCAACTCTGTAGCCAAGACACTCATCTCCAGAACACAACGCTTAGCTGACGAACAACACCTAAAACCCGAACTACACACTCTCACCAATGTACTAACATCCAATGGATTCCATAGAAATAAGATTACAAACCTAATCCAAAAAGAAACCCCCACTAAAATCCAAGACAAAGAACAAGAAAACGGCAAAGCCATCCTCCCATACATAAAAGGCATCACAGACAGAATCAGTAAGATCCTCCATAAACACAACATCAAAACAGCATTCTGCACAAACAGAAAAATATCCACCATCCTTAGAAACCCCAAAGATAAAATTGAATTAGAAAATCAAGGAGTATACGAAATCCCATGCACCACTTGTCCCACCACATACATCGGACAAACCAACAGAAGAATAAGTGCACGCATTGAAGAACATAAGAACTCAGTCAAAAAAGAGGAACCAACATCTTCCCTGGTCCAACACCTTAAAGCTACAGGACATGAAATTGACTTTAAAAATACCAGAACCATTGCTAAAAGTGAACATTTTAATAACAGAATAATCAGAGAAGCCATCGAGATAGAAAAACGCCCACACAGCATGAACAAGCGAGATGATACCTCCCGCCTACCAGCCATTTGGAAACCCGCCCTCATTGACAAACGACTCCCTAACACAAAAAATGATACCAGACCCACACTCACAAAAACCACACAGGAGGTCACCACCAAACATCCACGCAAAAAACAAACCCAAAGCCACACTGACTATGAGGCACGACCACAAACCAGAAGCCAGACCACAGCTGCATCATTAGCCACTTTAAACCCCCCCAATCCATACATGAAGCAAACTGACACCCTCCATGAAGAGGAAGCACGACCACGAACGCGAAGCCAAGGAATGGCAGGGCAGCCCAAAATCTTGAATCCCTCTGCAACTCAGACTAACCTGAGCACAACCAAACAGAACACTCCCCCAGCCAATCAGAGCACAGCCAACCCCCCAGCCAATCAGAGCACAGCCAACCCCCCAGCCAATCAGAGCACAGCCAAGCCCCTAACCAATCAGAACACACCTCCACCCAATCAGAACACAGCCAAGCTCCCACCCAATCAGTTCATACCTCCACTGGCAGTTAAAAGGAAGAAACAGCCAAGACCACACACTGCTGCTCGAGGCACGAAGCTGAAAGCACCAGCCTGAAGATGACGAATGGGACTTCGTTGAAACGTCGCCAAGACACTTCCAATTTTACGTGGGAGAAAACCCGAACAACCAAAGACCTACATATATATATATATATATATATATATATATATATGTGATACAAATAAAATACGAACACCAGGAGAGTATAAATATAAAAATATACTTTACTAAAAGCTGCCAAGCTTTCGTTTGGAAACTCCAAACATCATCAGGGCTAAGGAGCCAGTAAACAATGATGACTTAAATGGGTTTTGCCGGCATCTGCAGCCGGCTCATGGACTGCGTCACCGGTCCCGGCCGGTTAATTAGTGTTCCAGATGTTTCTTTATTACTCTCCTTACGCTTCCTTCTATGGTTCTTCCGGATCGTTCCTTCCACTATCTCATTACTGGCATTCATCTCCTCCACCACCCCTTTATCCTTATTTCCTTCCATAATACTGACCCTCCTCCCCTTTTTGTTTTCATTTTCCACCCTGGGGGCATCTGTTTCTCCTCTATCAGTGTTACAAGCTTCCCTGGGCTCACAGACGCTCCCCCACACACACGCTTTTCTCAATCCCTGCTCGACACCCTTTCTTCTCACTCCTCCACTGTCATGAGTAACTTTCATACGGGTGTTGCATATTTGGGGGTTTATGCCCTCCTCCTCCGTCCTGGCAATCTTCGTGTCGACAGTTCTCCACCGTTCCATTTGTTTGCTGTGTGATCGGGTGCTAACTCCGTCTCTCAATTCATCACCCCCCCTCCTCCCTATTGCATGCTCTTCCCCACTGCTGATAGGAACGGTATTCAGGCGGACACCAGGTCTCCAGATCTCTGCATTCTGATTCCCCGTGTTCTCACTCTCCTCTCCTGTGCTCGTCTTTGGGGGGACTTCAAAGTGTTCATCCCGGGGGGGGCTGTATTGTTGGTGGGGGTATTCCTTGTCTGCAGAGGGTCCAGGCAGAACACCGTGTCTCTCCCTTTCACCGTATGCCTAGGCAATCGAGCCGTGCTTTCGTTCTTCTCCCCCCTGCCCACAGCGTCAGGCTGCAGACTCCTCATGCTGGATCTTCCACACTCTCCACAGTTGTTGTTAAGTTCCGGGGGTGGGGGTCTATCGTGGTGATATTGGGGAAGGGGGAGGTCTTCCATCGGTGGATGATTACGTGTGTTTGACAGTGGTGGCCTCCTCAGACATTCATTAGAGCGGTATTGGTGTTGATCGGGCGAAACGGGGGTGCCCCTGGAGCGTCGAGGGTTAGCCAAAGTTCCATCTATCTGTTCAGGATGGAGGCCAGGTATTTCGTCACATTTACAGCTGTACAAGCATTGTTCAGACCGCTTATAATGATTGGCATGGTGTTTAAAATCCCATTTCCTCAATGCTTGTTGCGCTGGATGTAAGTCAATGTGACGATTAACCGCATCTTTGTTGGAATACCACGCCTCTTTCAATAGCTGGCCTCCCTTAGTGGCATCCTCAGACATAACGCGAACATTCACAAAGTCAAACTGGTGGCCATGTTGTGCCATATGCATCCACAATTGAGAATGCTGCTCGCCCCTTCTTATAGCTAACTGATGTTCATGCAAGCGAGATCTTAAACGCTTAGCTGTTTCACCCACATAATTGCCATCGCAGTTCTTGCAATTGATTTTGTAGATTACTGCTGATCTATCCATGGCAGGGAGTGGGTCCTTGGGGCGAACGACTTTGGACCGTAATGTCTGATTGGGTCTGTGGGCCACTTCTATTCCATGGGGGGCCAGCAGTCTGGCTGTTGCTTCCGAGACGTTATTAATATATAGCAAAGAGACACGCATTCTTTGTAATAATGGTTCCTCTCTCTTTTGGTTGTTCCAGGACTGGGGTGTAAGACCGTACTGTCTGATAAACCTCAAAGGATACCCATTACGTTGACAAATCCGGAAAAGGTATTGCCTTTCTTTCTTCTTAAACTCCTCAGTGCTGCAGTGGGAGTCCACGCGCTTAAACAATGCTTTAATGCAGCTAGCTTTATGAGATACGGGGTGGTTGCTCCTATAGTGGAGTATTCTGTCTGTGTGGGTGGGTTTACGAAACACCCCTGTAAGTAACGTCCCATCCAACTGGCGGTATATTGACACGTCCAGGAAGGCTAGGTGACCTTGTTTTTCTTCCTCCACTGTAAACTGGATGTCGGAGCAGATCGAATTTAGTATTCTCATAAAGGTAGCTACATGTTGTTTTTTAACAACCGCAAACGTGTCATCCACGTACCGAACCCAAAATTTGGGTTGGTATAAGGCCATAGCCCTGTGTTCTAGCTGTTGGAGTACTATTTCCGCTATAGTGCTAGAAATGGGGGAGCCCATAGGTGTCCCTTTAACTTGTTCGAAGATGGTACCCTGGAAGGTGAAATAGGTGGTGAGACATATTTCCACTAATCGCAGGAGGTCATCTGTCTGAAGGGAGTCCTGGTGGTGGCTCCCTTCTGTATTCCTCAAGCGCTCTCCCAGGGCTGAAATAGCTAAGTCCTGGGGGATGGAGGTGAAGAGGGAGGTAACGTCGAACGATACCATCCTCTCATCATCCTCCACCCTAAGGGTCTTAATTCTGTTGAGGAATTCTTCTGCAGAATTGACTGTTGTGGGGCTACCTTCCACAAGGTGGCCCAGACGAGTGCTAAGCCACTTCGCTAATCCCGATGTAGGGGTACCTATAAATGACACGATAGGGCGAAGTGGGGTGCCTTCCTTGTGGATTTTTGGGAGCCCGTAAAATCTAGCGAGCGCCATGTCACGGGGGCGTATCTTCTTTAGGGTATCATCTCCGATTTTCTTACTGCGTTTAAGATTATTAAGCAGTTTGTTGATTTTATTCCTGAGGGTAACTGAGGGATCCTTCTCAACTATTCTATAGGCTGTTCTATCATTGAGGAGTTCGAGCGCCTTGGTGGTATACAGCGTCTTGTCCATGACAATGGTCATCCTCCCTTTATCTGCTGGGAGTATAACAATGCTATCATCTCTTTTAAGTTGCCGAAGGGCTTGGGTGTGGGCAGGGGGGAGAAGAACGAAAGCACGGCTCGATTGCCTAGGCATACGGTGAAAGGGAGAGACACGGTGTTCTGCCTGGACCCTCTGCAGACAAGGAATACCCCCACCAACAATACAGCCCCCCCCCCAGGACGAACACTTTGAAGTCCCCCCAAAGACGAGCACAGGAGAGGAGAGTGAGAACGTGGGGAATCAGAATGCAGAGATCTGGAGACCTGGTGTCCGCCTGAATACCGTTCCTATCAGCAATGGGGAAGAGCATGCAATAGGGAGGAGGGGGGATGATGAATTGAGAGACGGAGTTAGCACCCGATCACGCAGCAAACAAATGGAAAGGTGGAGAACTGTCGACACGAAGATTGCCAGGGCGGAGGAGGAGGGCATAGACCCCCAAATATGCAACACCCGTATGAAAGTTACTCATGACAGTGGAGGAGTGAGAAGAAAGGGTGTCGAGCAGGGATTGAGAAAAGCGTGTGTGTGGGGGAGCGTCTGTGAGCCCAGGGAAGCTTGTAACACTGATAGAGGAGAAACAGATGCCCCCAGGGTGGAAAATGAAAACAAAAAGGGGAGGAGGGTCAGTATTATGGAAGGAAATAAGGATAAAGGGGTGGTGGAGGAGATGAATGCCAGTAATGAGATAGTGGAAGGAACGATCCGGAAGAACCATAGAAGGAAGCGTAAGGAGAGTAATAAAGAAACATCTGGAACACTAATTAACCGGCCGGGACCGGTGACGCGGTCCATGAGCCGGCTGCAGATGCCGGCAAAACCCATTTAAGTCATCATTGTTTACTGGCTCCTTAGCCCTGATGATGTTTGGAGTTTCCAAACGAAAGCTTGGCAGCTTTTAGTAAAGTATATTTTTATATTTATACTCTCCTGGTGTTCGTATTTTATTTGTATCATAGACATGCCCAGGAGTTGTATTTTTATGCAAATTTTCCAGCATATTATATATTTTTTATCCTTAATACAATCCATAGAGCCAAGGTTCTTTTATCCAAACCATTCCATACAACAAAAAAGCATCTAACTAGTTTAAACACATATGTATATAGTTATAACTGACTTAATTAAGAAAAAAGAAAAAAATAATAATGTTAAACCTTAATTCCTTTCAATTCATTACACAAACTTCAAATTCCATCCAATTAATTATCATACCTTATCAGATCATATTATTATACACAAAAATCACCTAATCAATTTAAGCACTTACTAATTTAAACACGCATGTATATAATTGCATTTTTCTTAGTTCTAGCTGTAGATCATTATCCTTAAAATAATCCATAAAATCAACATTGCCTTTTACTCCATTAAACATTTTTAAATTTCTTTTTCAATCTAATTCTGGGTTTCTTTCTATGCCACACAGGCTTCCATAAAAGCGCTTCCCTTTTAAGCAGTAAATCCATTCTTGATGCTTGTAGTAATCTTTGAGAAAATGTACGTCCCTTTCTCTGCAGTAAACATCTTTTTTCCCTTACAACCAATAGATCAATTCTTGTTGCTTGTAGTAATCTTTGAGAAAATATAAATCCCTTCCTCTGCAGTAAACGTCTTTTTCTGTTCTCCTTGCGATGTAGTTGCTCTTGTATTTTGAGGTCTTAGTCTTTGCTTCTTCTGGTTCTCTAAGTTGCTGAAGAAAGAATTGTCAGATGGAATAAATTCCACTTCTATCTCTGTAAATTCCTCTTCTGGTACATTTTGATTTATGCCATGGTCAGTTGTAACCTGGACATCAGTTTGAGCAAATGTAGTAGAATCTCTGGATCTTAATTCTAAAGTACAGTTTTTAAATGTAGCACAAATTTCTGCAGTGGCCTCATAAATCTTTTCCAATATAAGTGCACAGTTCAGTTGTATCTGAGGTTTCTCCATTTTAATACTAATGCTTAAAAGGAAATCTCTTTTTCTTTTTTGTAGAGGCTTTGTTTAATGTAAAAACATCCACCCCCACAGCTTCACAGGTGTACAGCTTATCTTTGGTGTTTTGAAATTCAATAGAATAAGCAAAGTTGCAATATTAAATTTTCGCCAACAGATGCCCTCAGTGAGTTAAGAAAGTCTTTTCCAAAAATCAATTATTTTTTTTCTGTCTTTTAAAGTATAATATATATATATATATATATATATATGTAGGTTTTCTCCCACTCACTGCTGCTCGAGGCACGAAGCTGAAAGCACCAGCCTGAAGATGACGAATGGGACTTCGTCGAAACGTCGCCAAGACACTTCCAATTTTACGTGGGAGAAAACCCGAACAACCAAAGACCTACATACAAATACCCGCGAAAACCTCAGAAAACATATATATATATATATATATATATATATATATATATATATATATATATATATATATATATATATATATATATATATATATATATATATGTCTGTCTTTGGTTGTTCGGGTTTTCTCCCGCGTAAAATTGGAAGTGTCTTGGCGATGTTTCGACGAAGTCCCATATTCGTCATCTTCAGGCTGGTGTTTTCAACTTCGTGCTTCGAGCAGCAATGTGTGGTCTTAGCTGTTTCTTCCTTTTAACTGCCAGTGGGGGTATGAACTGATTGGGTCGGAGCTTGGCTGTGTTCTGATTGGGTGGAGGTGTGTTCTGATTGGCTGGGGGGTTGGCTGTGCTCTGATTGGCTGGGGGGTTGGCTGTGCTCTGATTGGCTGGGGAAGTGTTCTGTTTGGTTGTGCTCAGGTTAGTCTGAGTTGCAGGGGGGGGGTTAAGATTTTGGGCTGCCTTGTTATTTTTTGGCTTCGCGTTTGTGGTCGTGCCTCATCTTCATGGAGGGTGTCAGTTTGCTTCATGTATGGATTGGAGGGGTTTAAAGTGGCTAAGGATGCAGCTCTGGTCTGGATTCTGGTTTGTGGTCGTGCCTCATCATCGGTGTGGCTTTGGGTTTGCTTTTTGCGTGGATGTGTGGTGGTGACATCCTGTGTGGTTTTTGTGAGTGTGGGTCTGGTATCATTTTTTGTGTTAGGGAGTCGTTTGTCAATAAGGGCAGGTTTCCAAATGGCTGGTAGGCGGGAGGTATCATTTCGCTTGTTCATGCTGTGTGGGCGTTTTTCTATCTCGATGGCTTCTCTGATTATTCTGTTATTAAAATGTTCACTTTTGGCAATGGTTCTGGTATTTTTAAAGTCAATTTCATGTCCTGTGGCTTTAAGGTGTTGGACCAGGGAAGATGTTGGTTCCTCTTTTTTGACTGAGTTCTTATGTTCTTCAATGCGTGCACTTATTCTTCTGTTGGTTTGTCCGATGTATGTGGTGGGACAAGTGGTGCATGGGATTTCGTATACTCCTTGATTTTCTAATTCAATTTTATCTTTGGGGTTTCTAAGGATGGTGGATATTTTTCTGTTTGTGCAGAATGCTGTTTTGATGTTGTGTTTATGGAGGATCTTACTGATTCTGTCTGTGGTGCCTTTTATGTATGGGAGGAGGGCTTTGCCGTTTTCTTGTTCTTTGTCTTGGATTTTAGTGGGGGTTTCTTTTTGGATTAGGTTTGCAAAAAGCAAACCCAAAGCCACACCGATGATGAGGCACGACCACAAACCAGAAGCCAGACCAGAGCTGCATCATTAGCCACTTTAAACCCCTCCAATCCATACATGAAGCAAACTGACACCCTCCATGAAGATGAGGCACGACCATAACCTCTAAGCCACAGGTTCTCTCCCACTCTGTTAGCTATCAGGAGAGAGATAGGGGGAGGAGATTTTTACCTTGAATGTGCACCCTGTCAACCCAAATATGGGAGAAAGAAATCTTCTTTCTTTTTCTTTTCTTTTGCCTGTATCAGCTCAATCTAGAGCCATCCACAAGCAGCAGTCGCCAACATTACATCATGTAATGTAACACTAAATGTAACAATTCCCTCCCCTCTGCTATGCGATTGATCACTCAACCTAATAAAAGCAATTGGCGGGCTCAGCGGTTTCCGGTGATGTCACAGCGACATGGGCGCAGGGGAATGAAGCTCTGTTCCCCAAGCCCAATTTCTACCAGCTGGGGGGGGGTCCAATAGGACCGAAAGTCACCCCATAGAGGCGACTGGCCAAAGGGTGAAACTTTGTAGATCGCGGGCCAGTGGTAGATGACCCACTTGATCCAAAGTAGCCCTCGGGAACGGCAGGATGAAAGGCTGACCGCACCCATGCAGTCAGCCAGAAGCCGCTGATCGTCGGAGACAACTATTACTAACAAGCTGAAAGCAAAACAGCTGATCCGGGTGAGACTACTTTCCTTACCTCTCTACAAGTGAAAAATACCGGTTCTGGAAAAAAGCACCCAAAAGCAAGAAATCCCCAAGCTTTAGGGAGGGGGGATTTTTTTCCCTCTACCCCTCCCTCCTGAACTATAAGCAGCGGTTTAAGCTTTGGGGAAATTAAAACTGACTTATAACAATATTGTGAAGACAATTGAGGGATAAAAGAAGGATAATTTGGGAAACCTTTGCATTTATAAATCTTTTTTTTTATTCCTTGTTTGGAAATGATCGGATTTTAACTTTTTAAAGTTTGGTGGGAATGGACATCTAATGATCCTTTATGGATTACTGCCTTGTCGTGGCGAAGGGGCTTGCGTAACTCAATGAAGCTATAAGCTATGCTGTGCAGGGCCACCCAAGACGGACAGGTTATAGCAGAGAGTTCTGACAAAATGTGATCCACTGGAGAAGGAAATGGCAAACCACTCCAGTATCTTTGCCATGAAAACCCCATGGACAGTACTAAAAGGCAAAAAGATATGATGCTGGAAGATGAGCCCCTCAGGTCGGAAGGTGTCCAATATGCTACTGGGGAAGAGCAGAGGGCTAGCACTAGTCGCGCCAGAAAGAATGAAGCGACTGGGCCAAAGCCGAAAGGACGCTCAGCTGTGGATATATCTGGTGGTGAAAGGAAAGTCCGATGCTGTAAAGATTTTTTTCTCTATAGGAACCTGGAATGTAAGATCCATGAATCAAGGCAAGCTAGACGTAGTCAAAAAAGAGATGACAAGACTGAACATCGACATCTTAGGAATCAGCGAACTAAAATGGACAGGAATGGGTGAATTTAACTCAGATGACCATCAGGTATACTACTGTGGGCAAGAATCCCTCAGAAGAAATGGAGTAGCCTTCATAGTCAATAAAAGAATAGGAAAAGCAATACTGGGATACAATCCCCAAAATGACAGAATGATCTCAATTCGAATCCAAGGCAAACCATTCAATATCACAATAGTCCAAATCTATGCCCCAACCACTGGTGCTGAAGAGGATGAAATTGACCGGTTTTATGAAGCCCTACAGCACCTTATAGAATTAACACCAAAAAATGATGTCCTTATCATCATGGGGGATTGGAATGCTAAGGTAGGAAGCCAAAAGATAACCGGAATAACAGGCAAGTTTGGCCTTGGAGTACAAAATGAAGCAGGGCACAGGCTAACAGAATTTTGTCAAGAGAATACGATGGTCATAACAAACACTCTTTTCCAACAACCCAAGAGACGGCTCTACACATGGACATCACCTGATGGTCAACATAGAAATCAGATTGACTATGTGCTCTGCAGCCAAAGATGGAGAAGTTGTATACAGTCAGTAAAAACAAGACCAGGAGCTGACTGTGGCTCAGATCATGAGCTTCTCGTTGCAAAATTTAGGCTTAAATTGAAAAAAGTAGGGAAAAGCACTAGGCCACTCAGGTATGAACTAAATCATATTCCTGATGAATATACAGTAGAGGTGACAAATAGATTTAAGGAATTAGATCTGATAGACAGAGTGCCTGAAGAACTATGGATGGAAGTTCGCAACATTGTACAAGAGGTAGCAACTAAAACCATCCCAAAGAAAAAGAAATGCAAGAAAGAAAAATGGCTGTCTGAGGAAGCTTTGCAAATAGCTGAGGAAAGAAGGGAAGCGAAAGGCAAGGGAGAAAGAGAAAGATACACCCAATTGAATGCAGAATTCCAGAGAGTAGCTAGAAGAGATAAGAATGCCTTCTTAAATGAACAGTGCAAAGAAATAGAAGAAAACAACAGAATAGGGAGGACCAGAGATCTCTTCAAGAAAATTGGAGATATGAAGGGAACGTTTCATGCAAAGATGGGCATGATAAAGGACCAAAATGGCAGAGACCTAACAGAGGCAGAAGAGATTAAGAAGAGATGGCAAAACTACACAGAAGAACTATACAAGAATGAGCTTAACGTCCCAGATAACCACAATGAGATTGTCACTGACCTCGAACCAGACATCCTAGAATGTGAAGTGAAATGGGCCTTAGAAAATCTGAGCAACAACAAAGCTAGTGGAGGTGACAGTATTCCAGCTGAGCTATTCAAAATCTTAAAAGACGATGCAGTAAAAGTGCTACACTCAATTTGCCAGCAAATTTGGAAAACTCAACAGTGGCCACAGGATTGGAAAAGGTCAGTTTACATTCCAATTCCAAAGAAAGGCAATGCCAAAGAATGTTCAAACTATCGCACCATTGCACTCATTTCACATGCTAGTAAAGTTATGCTTAAAATCCTACAAGCTAGACTCCAGCAGTATGTAGATCGAGAACTACCAGAAGTACAGGCAGGATTTCGAAGAGGCAGAGGAACTAGAGATCAAATTGCCAACATACGCTGGATCATGGAGAAAGCTAGGGAGTTCCAGAAAAACATCTACTTCTGCTTCATTGACTATGCAAAAGCCTTTGATTGTGTGGATCAAAACAAATTGTGGCAAGTTCTTAAAGAGATGGGAGTACCAGACCATCTCATTTGTCTCTTGAGAATCCTATATGCGGGTCAAGAAGAAACAGTGAGAACTGGACACGGAACCACTGATTGGTTCAAAATTGGAAAAGGAGTCCAGCAAGGCTGTATACTGTCGCCCTGCCTATTTAACTTATATGCAGAGCACATCATGAGAAAGGCAGGGCTAGATGAATCAAAAGTTGGAATTAAGATTGCCGGGAGAAATATCAACAACCTAAGATATGCAGATGATACCACTCTAATGGCAGAAAGTGAAGAGGAACTAAAGAGCCTCTTGATGCGGGTGAAGAAGGAGAGTGCAAAAGTAGGCTTGAAACTCAACATTAAGAAAACCAACATCATGGCATCCGGCCCTCTCAATTCCTGGCAAATAGATGGGGAAGAAATGGAGGTAGTGACAGATTTTATTTTTCTGGGCTCAAAGATCACCTCAGATGGGGACTGCAGCCAAGAAATTAAAAGACGCTTGCTCCTGGGGAGGAAAGCTATGGCAAATCTAGACAGCATACTAAAAAGCAGAGACATCACCCTGCCAACAAAAGTACGTATAGTCCAGGCCATGGTTTTCCCAGTTGCAATGTATGGCTGTGAAAGTTGGACCATAAGAAAGGCTGAGCGCAAAATAATTGAGGCCTTTGAACTATGGTGCTGGAGAAGACTCCTGCGAGTCCCTTGGACTGCAAGGCGTTCAAACCTGTCAGTCCTAGAAGAGATCAACCCTGACTGCTCTTTAGAAGGCCAGATCCTGAAGTTGAAACTCAAATACTTTGGCCACCTAATGAGAAGGAAGGACTCACTGGAGAAGGGCCTAATGCTGGGAAAGATTGAGGGCAATAGAAGAAGGGAACGACAGAGAATGAGATGGCTGGATGGAGTCACTGAAGCAGTAGGTGTGAACTTAAATGGACTCCAGAAGATGGTAGAGGACAGGAAGACCTGGAGGAACGTTGTCCATGGGGTCGCGATGGGTCGGACACGACTTCGCAATTAACAACAACAACAATATATATATAGTAAAGTTCTTAAAAAGAAAGGAGAGAGAAAACCTTTTCCTTCTTTTTTTCCTTTTTAGTGTCCAAATAAAAATAAAACATAGTCTTTCAGTGTTTGTAAAATGCCTTTCTTCCCCAAAAAAGCAGAAGCCGCCTTTCCAAGCCAGGGAAATAATTTCAAAAGCTCTTACAGGTACAGAAACGAAAAAAGGCAGAAAAGAGAGAAAAATAAGAAAAAATTCTCACCTGGATTCACCACGGGGGCACTCAAAGCTTAGATGTTGTCTGACTTACGGTCTGAAGCGGCAGAGCAATCAGCCATTTTACTGGCTGATCTTCTTCTCCGTCGGTGCTCGGAGTTTTGTCGGGACAGCTGGAGGAGCCGCCGCTCCTCCGTAGCCAGACAGCAGCCTCCTCGACGGAAGTCTCACCTTGGAGACTTTGGACCCGTATAAGGGTCCACTGATGGAGGGAAACCTAGTCGACGAGAAGTCTCATCGTACGACTAGTAACGTCGCGAACCGGAACCAGTAATTCTGATTCTAACTTTCTGAATTCTTTAACTTTAACTGTTATTGTTTCTTTTCTTTATTCTTTTTAGCGGTATAGGTTATAGCCAACCCTCTGAAATATGCTTTAGCCGTATCCCACACATTTTGAAGCGATGTCTCTTCTTTCTTATTTATTTTGAA
Source organism: Crotalus adamanteus (assembly GCA_039797435.1). Lineage (NCBI taxonomy): Eukaryota > Metazoa > Chordata > Lepidosauria > Squamata > Viperidae > Crotalus > Crotalus adamanteus. The sequence continues at coordinate 45,104,358 of CM077935.1, read as the reverse complement.
AAAAAAATCCATTTCCTTTGTCACTAGTTGTATACATTCTTTTTCTTTCAATATAGATTTGTTCAAGGACCATCTTAATTTTTTCTTGGTTCCTCTCCAAGTCATCTTTATTGGGTTATGATCTGCCCAAACATTAGTTTCTATCTCAATTTCTTGTATCATCGTATTAAGTTCCAAGGATGTCCATATCATATCAATTCTAGACAATGATTTATGTCTATTTGAGTAAAATGTATATTGTAATTTCTTTGGATTTTTTTCTCTCCATATATCTTGGATACAGAGTTCTTCTGTCATTTAAAAAAACGCTTTAGGTAATATATTTCCTCCTTTCCTCCCTTGTTTAGCACTTTTATAGTCCAAAGTTCCATCTGTTATTGCATTGAAGTCTCTCATTATACAGAGATTTTGATAGTTCAATTCTAATATTTTTTAATGTAATTTTTGGTAAAATTGTTCTTGTTTATCATTTGGTGCATATATTGCTACCATCAATATCTGTTTTTGATCCATCATTATTTCCACCATTAATATTCTCTCCTCTTCATCTGCATAAATTTGTTTAGGGTTCATCGTTTCTTTAATGCAGTGTTTCCCAAACTTGACAATTTTAAGGCATGTGGACTTCAACTCTCAGAATTCCACAGCCAGAGTTGCTGGCTGTGGAATTCTGGGAGTTGAAGTCCTCATGCCTTAAAATTGTCAAGTTTGGGAAACACTGCTTTAATGTATAAAACTATTCCTCTTTTCTTTTGAAGTGCTAATGTAAAGTGAAGTTTACCAATTTTCGGTTGTTCTAACAACTTATAATGTCTCTTAATACGTGTTTCTTGGAGGCAAATTATATCCATTTTTTAATTTTTGTAGTTGTGTAAAGAATTTTTTCCTTTTTGAGGGAGAATTTAGTCCATTTATATTCATTGACAAAATCCCACTTTCCTTCTCCATCTCTTTAAATTATATCTAAGTCTTAATCTTCTAGTCGATCTTATGTGATTCTGATCTCTTGGTCTTGCTCCTTCTTCTGTGTATGTGTTTTTAACTTCTTCCTCCTCTCTTGGTTTGACTGCTCCTTCTACTGCCATTTCTTCTTGTTTCTTTGTTCCTCTCTTTGTACCAGATTCAAAATCACCTCCTTCCAGAAATGCTCTATGATTGTCAAACAATTCCATTGCTTTAGGTGGCGTATCCAATCTATATCTTTTCGTATCCCAATAAATTAAAATCCCTTCTGGAATCAGCCATCTGAAATTCACTCCTTTTTTAATTAATTTCCTAGTTAGAAACTGGTATTCTCGTCAGGATTCTCTTATTCTCCTAGGGATTTGTTTGAGAACTACAATTTCTTTTTCTTTGTATTTCAAAGGTTCATCTCTTACTCTTCTCAGAATCTCATCTCTTATAGATCTTTTGAGAAATCTAACATGTACTTCCCTGGGGACTTTATTTCTTCTAGCATAGTTTGAGTTGACTCGATAGATCTGATCTAATTGTCCTTCCATTTCCTGTTTCCCAATTCCTAATGCTTCTGCCAATAATTCCGTTATCAAGTTTAGGAGATCCTCTTCCTTATCTTCCATTATATTTTGAAATCTTAAAAAGTATGAGGCTCTTTCCATCTCCATCCCAGCTATCGAGTCTTCTAGTTCTCCATTTATTTGCATCAATTTCTGATTTTCATCTTTTAAAACTTCTAATTTCTGGTCAACCTCAGTTGATTTATCTTCTATTTTTTGGATTCTTTGTTGGTTATCTGTAATCATCTGTTTAAAATTTTCAAATTGAGAGTCCATGTTATTAATTTTTTTATTCATTTTATCAAGATCACTTTTCATTTCCTTGTAGTTTCTCATTGTAGCCGCCATGTGAGTAGCAATTGCCTCTTGAATTGCTTGTAACATTGCTTGAGTTTCCTTTTGGAAGTTATTAGCCTTTTCTTGTTGGAGTATTGTATCAATTGATCTCTGATAAACTGGACTTGCAGAAGCAGAAGAGGGAGCAGAGGTTACTTTTTTCCAACTTTAGATAGATTAGGGACGCTCATCTTTATCTTTTAACCATACTTTATAATCCACCAAGTAAATCAGAATTTGTAATCCAATAGGCTCCTAACAAATAGGAGAGGTAAATAATAAAAAAATAATAAGTAATAAAAAAGAACAAAAGGGAAAAAAGGAAAAAATATACAAAAATTTGTAATCCAAAGTGTTCTGTTAGTAGAAATTTCTTGTTATTCACTCTATCAAAACAACTTGTAAAAATTTCAGGTCAAGCTGTATTTGTAATCCAGGGAAGTCAGATGACTTCAAAAACAATTTTTATTTATAATTGTAATCCATCCTGTAGAAAAGGGCAATCCAAAAAGAGTCTTCTCTTTTCCAGCCACAATCTTCAGGACTATAGATTCCAAGGAGACCAAAAATTTTAAACTATAAGCTGTGTCTCGGCATCTAGCCAAGTTTTAGAGCTCCAGTCAAAACAACTTAGTAAGATTTTTAAAAAAAGCACGGTTAAATGTAGTTCTCAGTTTTGCCACTTTGTTGTTGTTAATTGCGAAGTCGTGTCCGACCCATCGCGACCCCATTGACAACACTCCTCCAGGTCTTCCTGTCCTCCACCATCTTCTGGAGTCCATTTAAGTTCACACCTACTGCTTCAGTGACTCCATCCAGCCATCTCATTCTCTGTCGTCCCCTTCTTCTATTGCCCTCAATCTTTCCCAGCATTAGGCCCTTCTCCAGTGAGTCCTTCCTTCTCATTAGGTGGCCAAAGTATTTGAGTTTCAACTTCAGGATCTGGCCTTCTAAAGAGCAGTCGGGGTTGATCTCTTCTAGGACTGACAGGTTTGAACGCCTTGCAGTCCAAGGAACTCGCAGGAGTCTTCTCCAGCACCATAGTTCAAAGGCCTCAATTCTTTTGCGCTCAGCCTTTCTTATGGTCCAACTTTCACAGCCATACATTGCAACTGGGAAAACCATGGCCTGGACTATACGTACTTTTGTTGGCAGGGTGATGTCTCTGCTTTTTAGTATGCTGTCTAGATTTGCCATAGCTTTCCTCCCCAGGAGCAAGCGTCTTTTAATTTCTTGGCTGCAGTCCCCATCTGAGGTGATCTTTGAGCCCAGAAAAATAAAATCTGTCACTACCTCCATTTCTTCCCCATCTATTTGCCAGGAATTGAGAGGGCCGGATGCCATGATGTTGGTTTTCTTAATGTTGAGTTTCAAGCCAACTTTTGCACTCTCCTTCTTCACCCGCATCAAGAGGCTCTTTAGTTCCTCTTCACTTTCTGCCATTAGAGTGGTATCATCTGCATATCTTAGGTTGTTGATGTTTCTCCTGGCAATCTTAATTCCAACTTTTGATTCATCTAGCCCTGCCTTTCTCATGATGTGCTCTGCATATAAGTTAAATAGGCAGGGCGACACTATACAGCCTTGCCGAACTCCTTTTCCAATTTTGAACCAATCAGTGGTTCCGTGTCCAGTTCTCACTGTTTCTTCTTGACCCGCATATAGGTTTCTCAAGAGACAAATGATATGGTCTGGTACTCCCATTGCCTTTCTTTGGAATTGGAATGTAAACTGACCTTTTCCAATCCTGTGGCCACTGTTGAGTTTTCCAAATTTGCTGGCAAATTGAGTGTAGCACTATTACTGCATCGTCTTTTAAGATTTTGAATAGCTCAGCTGGAATACTGTCACCTCCACTAGCTTTGTTGTTGCTCAGATTTTCTAAGGCCCATTTCACTTCACATTCTAGGATGTCTGGTTCGAGGTCAGTGACCATCTCATTGTGGTTATCTGGGATGTTAAGCTCATTCTTGTATAGTTCTTCTGTGTAGTTTTGCCATCTCTTCTTAATCTCTTCTGCCTCTGTTAGGTCTCTGCCATTTTGGTCCTTTATCATGCCCATCTTTGCATGAAACGTTCCCTTCATATCTCCAATTTTCTTGAAGAGATCTCTGGTCCTCCCTATTCTGTTGTTTTCTTCTATTTCTTTGCACTGTTCATTTAAGAAGGCATTCTTATCTCTTCTAGCTACTCTCTGGAATTCTGCATTCAATTGGGTGTATCTTTCTCTTTCTCCTTTGCCTTTCGCTTCCCTTCTTTCCTCAGCTATTTGCAAAGCTTCCTCAGACAGCCATTTTGCTTTCTTGCATTTCTTTTTCTTTGGGATGGTTTTAGTTGCTACCTCTTGTACAATGTTGCGAACTTCCATCCATAGTTCTTCAGGCACTCTGTTTATCAGATCTAATTCCTTAAATCTATTTGTCACCTCTACTGTATATTCATCAGGAATAAGATTTAGTTCATACCTGAGTGGCGTAGTGCTTTTCCCTACTTTTTTCCAATTTAAGCCTAAATTTTGCAACGAGAAGCTCATGATCTGAGCCACAGTCAGCTCCTGGTCTTGTTTTTACTGACTGTATAGAGCTTCTCCATCTTTGGCTGCAGAGCACATAGTCAATCTGATTTCTATGTTGACCATCAGGTGATGTCCATGTGTGGAGCCATCTCTTGGGTTGTTGGAAAAGAGTGTTTGTTATGACCATCGTATTCTCTTGACAAAATTCTATTAGCCTGTGCCCTGCTTCATTTTGTACTCCAAGGCCAAACTTGCTTGTTATTCCGGTTATCTTTTGGCTTCCTACCTTAGCATTCCAATCCCCCATGATGATAAGGACATCATTTTTTGGTGTTAATTCTATAAGGTGCTGTAGGGCTTCATAGAACTGGTCAATTTCATCCTCTTCAGCACCAGTGGTTGGGGCATAGATTTGGACTATTGTGATATTGAATGGTTTGCCTTGGATTCGAATTGAGATCATTCTGTCATTTTGGGGATTGTATCCTAGTATTGCTTTTCCTATTCTTTTATTGACTATGAAGGCTACTCCATTTCTTCTGAGGGATTCTTGCCCACAGTAGTATACCTGATGGTCATCTGAGTTAAATTCACCCATTCCTGTCCATTTTAGTTCGCTGATTCCTAAGATGTCGATGTTCAGTCTTGTCATCTCTTTTTTGACTACGTCTAGCTTGCCTTGATTCATGGATCTTACATTCCAGGTTCCTATAGAGAAAAAATCTTTACAGCATCGGACTTTCCTTTCACCACCAGATATATCCACAGCTGAGCGTCCTTTCGGCTTTGGCCCAGTCGCTTCATTCTTTCTGGCGCTACTAGTGCTAGCCCTCTGCTCTTCCCCAGTAGCATATTGGACACCTTCCGACTTGAGGGGCTCATCTTCCAGCGTCATATCTTTTTGCCTTTTAGTACTGTCCATGGGGTTTTCATGGCAAAGATACTGGAGTGGTTTGCCATTTCCTTCTCCAGTGGATCACATTTTGTCAGAACTCTCTGCTATAACCTGTCCATCTTGGGTGGCCCTGCACAGCATAGCTTATAGCTTCATTGAGTTACGCAAGCCCCTTCGCCACGACAAGACAGTAATCCATAAAGGTTCATTAGATGTCCATTCCCACCAAACTTTAAAAAGTTAAAATCCGATCATTTCCAAACAAGGAATAAAAAAAAAGATTTATAAATGCAAAGGTTTCCCAAATTATCCTTCTTTTATCCCTCAATTGTCTTCACAATATTGTTATAAGTCAGTTTTAATTTCCCCAAAGCTTAAACCGCTGCTTATAGTTCAGGAGGGAGGGGTAGAGGGAAAAAAATCCCCCCTCCCTAAAGCTTGGGGATTTCTTGCTTTTGGGTGCTTTTTTCCAGAACCGGTATTTTTCACTTGTAGAGAGGTAAGGAAAGTAGTCTCACCCGGATCAGCTGTTTTGCTTTCAGCTTGTTAGTAATAGTTGTCTCCGACGATCAGCGGCTTCTGGCTGACTGCATGGGTGCGGTCAGCCTTTCATCCTGCCGTTCCCGAGGGCTACTTTGGATCAAGTGGGTCATCTACCACTGGCCCGCGATCTACAAAGTTTCACCCTTTGGCCAGTCGCCTCTATGGGGTGACTTTCGGTCCTATTGGACCCCCCCCCAGCTGGTAGAAATCGGGCTTGGGGAACAGAGCTTCATTCCCCTGCGCCCATGTCGCTGTGACATCACCGGAAACCGCTGAGCCCGCCAATTGCTTTTATTGGGTTGAGTGATCAATCGCATAGCAGAGGGGAGGGAATTGTTACATTTAGTTACATTGAATCCCTAAGGGGAGTTTTAGAGTTGGTTTCACTTTTGACTGTGCTGATATTATGTATCCAATAAACATGTTATTTGAGGAAACTTCAAGCCTCAGAGTTCTGATTTATTTGGTTTCATTAGTTGGAACCATGACATTAAACCAACTCTCCCACAACCTTTTACTGCTCTAAGATAGAAGGCTATCAAACAGTAATCTGTGGGGTCCTGAGCCCCGACCGCCTACCCGATTCTTTTGGGAGGACGGTAAAGACTCAGGGAAGATTCCAGGATGAAGAAGAAAGGGGAAGCAACTACTAAACCTAACACAACCCCTGCAGATGGAACACGGACGGCTGCCCAGACTGGGGATGGAGTTCCACCAACTGGGGCTCGACCGAAAATCAGTGTGGACAAGTCTGACAGGCCAGCAGTGCGAGAGGAAGTTCTAGCCATCAGGGATCGTTACTGAGAAGAGGAAGACTTCCAACGCAAAAGTACCCCCAAGGCTGCTGAGGCTAATTTCCCCTTGGTCTTTTCCGATAGCACTCTATCTCTCACAACAAAGTGGAAAGTAAAGAGAGTAGCAGGATGGGATGAGTTGGGGGAATGGAAGTACCTGATGCAGTCCATGGGCACTCAGTCAAGAAGCTGAAGGAGAAATTCAACCAGTTGAAATTAGAGAAGTGACCCCGATTGCACAATACGAGGTCTCAGCTGGAGCCGAAGCCAGGGCAATGCAACCGCTTCCCGCCCGTCAGAGCCTGAGTCCAGTCATCGTGTCCTGTGCAGCTTCCCCACTTCCCAGACCAGCAGCAGTGTCAAGCCCAGGACCCAGGCGAACTCCCCCACGCCAGCAGCGAGCTGCAAGCCTACTGGGGCAACCAAGAGGGTTCCAGAGATGGGCTCAACCTCAACCACAGCCTCAGTACCAGCGACCTGATTGGCACCTGGCATACTGGGCACCTCCACCCCCTGCAGACCCACCACCAATCAGAGCCACATTTGATGGGGACCCAGATAAGCTGTCATTCTTCATGAACCAGGTGTGGGCTCACCTAGACTGCTATGCTCCTGCCTACCCTGATGAGAGGGTGATGGTGAATGCAGTGGCAGCCAACCTAGAGAGGGAAGCTGCAGAGTGGATGACCAGCCTTCATGATGAGGACACACCAGAACTTGGAAGCATAGACCTTTTCCTAAAAGAGCTGAGAGCCAGGTTTGAAGATGAATCCCAGGCCCTGCAAGCCGAAGTGGAAATACGCAACCTAAAGCAGAGAGGCTGGCCAGCAAAGGAGTTTGTTCGAGAGTTCCAAAGGGTCACAGGAAGAATAAGACAGTGGCCGGAGCAGTTGCTAATCCACTGCTTTAAGGAGGGCTTGGATCGCGACCTGTTACAGGCATTCACCTACCAGGGAATTCCTGAGTAGATCTGCGAGTGGTACCGGATGGCAGTAACCCTAGACATTGAACTTAAACGCTACAAGAAACCCAGTGCACCTGAATCAAAGCCAAGGCAAAGCCAGGAACAGCGCCAGTTTGGACGATAGCCAGAAGTGGCTTCAGTAGCTGTTGCTCTCAGAGCTCCTGCTGGGCCCCCTATCAAGTGCTTCAGGTATGGCCAGCAAGGACATCTGGTGGCTGACTGCCTAGTGCCAGCTCTGCAAGTGAGGAGCACCCCAACCACCACGACTAAGCCAAAAGGGCCACAGCAGAGAGGTCAAGAGAAGTCGAGCTGGGAACATCAGAACCAAACTGTCGAGGTCTCCTCCCCCCCACGGGCAAAAGAGGGAACTCCAGTTGAACACCTTCAGCTACCAGCCCCCTATGACAGTGACGACAAAGGCGAAAATGATCTGATGGCAAGTCAAGCCATCCTTCCTTTTGCCATCCTCACTAAACTTATAGTGCCTAAAACAGGGGTCCAAACAGAATTAGACATCCTGATAGATTCAGGCTGCAACCAATGCCTAATAAACCTCCAAACAGTGCTTAAACTGGGAATCAGAGCCAAACGATTGCCCCTGGCCGTGAAATTTGGGTCATTAATTGGAGGGTCACCTGCAACACACATAACTGAACCAGTACAAGTGGAAATCGGACAGCATTGGGAAATTATCCAATTTGTAGTAATCCCCCAAATGAGCAAAACTGTAATCCTGGAGTTGGCTTGGCTTGATAAGTGGCAACCTACCATATGGTGGAAAAACAGGGTGAAAACAATGAGATTAGGAAAAGGGCCCTCTCCTCCTACTCATAATGGTCAGGAAAGGAAAATCACCTCCTCTGAAGCCAGACCTGGACCGACTGAGCCGTTGAAAATTGCAACTGAGCGGTTGCCTGGGGTCCAACTCATTCCTAAGGAATACTGAGACCTAGACAAAGTGTTCAGTGAGAAGGAATGTGATATGCTTCCTCCCCCTCCCCCCCAATAGAGCCACTGACTGTGCAATAGAGATCCTGCCGGGAGCAAAACTCCCTAAGCCAAAAATGTATTGCATGACCCACAGAGAGATGAACAAACTAAGAGAATACATTGACAAAAACCCTGGCTAGGGGTTTCATTCAGCCAGCTAAAGTGATGGAAAAAATTATTTGATCCCCTGCTGATTTTGTACGTTTGCCCACTGACTAAGAAATGATCAGTCTATAATTTTAATGGTAGGTTTATTTTAACAATGAGAGACAGAATAATGAAAGCTATGTAAAGAGCTGTGCAATTTATGCTGCCATGAAGAAAAGACCAGGAAAGCCCCCTGGACTGTTACAGCAGGTTGCAGAACCATCCCAGCCCTGGGAGGAAATCACAATGGACTTCATCGTAGAGCTCCCTGAAAATAGTGGAAATACTGTAATATGGACTGTTATTGACCTTTTCTCAAAGCAGGCTCACTTTATAGCCTGCCCTGGTCTTTCTTCCACACAGAAACTGGTGAAACTGTTTTTACAACATATCTACCAACTCCACGGAGCACCAAGAAGAATCATATCAGACCAAGGACTCCAGTTTACAGCAAAATTCTGGAGGGAGTTTGTGAAGATGATCAGATCCACCCAGGGGCTCAGCTCAGCTTTTCATCTGAGTACAGAGCTGCTGAACAAGCGAACACAATGGTAGAACAATACCTGAGATGCTATGTTAACTATCAGCAAACTAACTGGGCAGATCTCCTGCCTTTTGCTGAAGTGGCATACAACAATACTGTGCACAGCAGTACACAGTAGATAGCTACAGGCAGGGAGTTCCTTCCCATGCCTGAATACCCTCAAGAACCCCCCTCCTCACAAATACTGAGTGGGTAAACTCGCTACAGAGCACTTGGGTAAACATCAAACGTGCCTTAGCCAAAGCCACAAAGATTCAAAAAGAGCAAGCAGACAAGAAGTGATCCCCCCAGAAACCATTTCATATAGGAGAGAAAGTCTATCTCTCAACAAAATACCTAAGATTAAAACTACCATGTAAAAAGCTGGGACCTAAATTTATTGATCCTTTCCCTATCGTAAAAATCATAAACCCTGTCACAGTGTAGCTAAAGGTCCCACGACTCTTGGGGAAAATACATCCAGTTTTTTATTGCAGTTTGTTGAAACCAGTTATAGAATCAACACTGAGACCAGTACCTCGAACCGTCCCAGGTCCCATTATGGTGGAGGGTGACCCATTATAAAATCAAATGGATTCTTGATTCTAGATTGTATAAAGGGAAATTACAGTACCTAGTTCAATGGAAGGGGTATCCTTTGTCCGAAGCTACATGGGTGAAGAGTAGAGATGTAAAGGTGGATAGACTAATACAGAAGTTTCATTATAGATATCCCCCAAAACCTAGGGAACCTCCAGACGATAGAATAGAGGATTAGTGAAACACTAATGTGTATCTATGCTTGTTATTTTCCAGGAACTGCTTCCTCTTTAGGGGAGTCCGACTGTCAACTTCTGAAACGAACCTGGCTGAAGCCATCTTTGTCGTTATAAGTTGCCACAGGTTGGGGGGAAGGGGGGAAGGAAGATGACAGCATTGCTAGACTAGACACTGAGTGTACCCATGGGAACCAAGGTCATTCCCACAGGAGCTGGAAGGTGGAGAGAAGTTTCACAGAGCCCGCCAATTGCTTTTATTGGGTAGCGTGATCAATCGTATAGCAGAGGGGAGGGAATTGTTACATTTAGTTACATTGAATCCCTAAGGGGAGTTTTAGAGTTGGTTTCACTTTTGACCGTGTTGATATTATGCATCCAATAAACATGTTCTTTGAGGAAACTTCAAGCCTCGGAGTTCTGATTTATTTGGTTTCATTAGTCAGAACCATGACACGAGGCATTGTTCCAAGTAGCTATTTTCAAAGTACCTTAAGAAAAAAAATGTGGTAGTTCAATTAGCCTGCTGTTTCTTGCTATCTCTTTGAGTCTAGAACAAATGGAAAGTCACAAAATATGACAGTCCTAATGGGAAGAACAATGGTAGTAAATCCAACAGCCCCATCCTCTAACAATATACAGTAGTAGGCAGATTTTTGCAGTTGAGGAATACTGTTGGATTCAGATGGTTCCAAGATGTTCTATACCTACAAGCAAAATTCCAATGGCCTAATCTATTTTTCCAGGCTCCAGAGGGGCCAAAGCTTGGTTAGAACGAACAGCCTTTACACATGGGGAAGAAAGAAGACAAGACACTATATGCAGAGGTAGTTAGAAAAGAAGCAGCACCCAAGAGCTGAATGCCACATGCAAACACTTCAGCAGCTGCTACCATAAAATCGCTGTCATGAAAGTTGAAAAGCTGGCATTTACTACTTATTAGGTCTATCATATTCTATGGTTGGAGGAGCTGACTTTTCTGTAAGGCTAAGATGTTCTGTACTAGTGGCTGCCTATAAAAATTGGGATCCCTTCCTCCAGGAAATAGAAGTCCCATCATGCAATATTCTTCCCAATCAGGCCAGAATCTCTGCCACAGGAAGTCCTGCCATACTTATTGGATGAAATTTTTATGGGAGCCAGGAAGTGTGCCTTCCCTGTCAATATGCCTGCCCTTTAGACGTTACCTCAAAATTTGCATGGTCCTGACCTTGCTGCCATTTAGGAGGGCCTTGACAACCTGGGTTTTCCCATGGTCACAGGGCCAAGATGTTGTGCTATCCCACTACATGAAGTGTATTTGGAGTCTCTCTAATACACCAATGGTTGTCAAGCGCAGGAAATCAAGAGTCCAGGCAGTTCAAAAGAATATAGGTTTATTGTATGCTAATACAGTCTATAAGAATCTGAACTACTAATGGTCAAAGCAAATTGGTGGTAGGTAAGAGTCAATGGAATTCAAGGTGGGCTGGACTTACATCACTTGTGGGCACAAAGGGACTTGAGGTTGATGACATATTTGACCACCCCCACCCCCTCAGGCTCAGCCTGGTCACCTCCTACATCACTCACCACTCCACCTTGGCCTCCCTACTCTTCTATGGGTTCTTCAATGCCACTTTCCCCCTCCTGCATCAATTCTTTGAAGTCCAAGTTTTCTTGGGAATTTGGCAAGGGCAGAAGGGAAGCAGTTTCAAAAGAACCCACCTCCCCCTTATCTGAAGGACCTGGTAAGCCAGGTGGTGGTTGCTGTAACACACAAACATGGTTAGATGATCTCTCCCCTCCCCGGGAAGGGAAGGCCACATGTGGAAGGCAAATTGTAAGCAGGTGCCCCGCCTCCCCCGGAGCAATCCAGAGGGTCTGGTTAACCTCTTCAACAGGTTCCTCAGGTGAACCTGGAGGGGGATTGGGAGCTTGGTTGGCCGTGGCTTGTCAGGGAAGTGCTGGTGAAACTGGTAAACCAAATCAGGGGCATAAACATACTGTGTGTTTTCCCAGGAGCGATCCACAACAGGGTAGCCTTTCCAATGAATCAAATGCTAAATGCCTTTGCCTCATTTCCTAGGGTCTAGTATCTCTTCCACTTCATATTCTGTTTCTCCCTCCACTATGACTGGTGGTGGAGTGGGGCACTGGGATCTTAGTGTGCTTGGGGGGCATCTTTGGAGAATAAGGATCAGTGAAAGACTGGACGCACCTTCATTGATGGAGGTAATTGGAGGTGGAAGGCTACAGGGTTGATTTGTCAGACAACCTTGAATGGTCCCACAAATTTAGCGTCTAGCTTCTTGGAAGGTCTTGAAGATGCTAAAGAAACTACTATTCTGCCTTTGTGTTTTAGGGCTCCTCCCTCCATCGCTAACAGGGTTACAGTACCTGCTGTAGCTTCCTTGAGGTCATTCATCTGGGCCTATGAGAAGTGGTCTAGTCGTTGCTGAGTCTTTATCCTGGTGATTAAGTCCTAGTACAGTTGGGTAGCTCCCAACATCTCAGTGGATGGTGGCTGCTGTCGAGGCTGGAAATGCGAAGGCTGTAGAATTGTTGCTGGTACTGGAGTCTGTTGAACCTGAGAATATTGTGGTTTGCGAGAGAGAGCATCTGGCATCAAGTGAAAGCAGCTTAGTCTGTTGCAGGGTGTGTAGATTCTTGTGGTCTGTGTTGACTTCTATGGGAAAGTGCATGCCTTCCAGAAAGTGTCTCCAGTGCTGGAATGCAGATTTAATGGCAAGGAGCTCCCTATTCAAAATGTCATAGTTCCATTCTGGGGCAGTCAAGAAGAAAGCACAAGGCAAGAAGTTGTTTTCTCCCTCCCTCTCTTGTAGACAAATAGCTCTAATGGCAACACCTTCAGTGTCCATTTGAACCACAAAACTCTTTGATGTGGCTGAATGCTGAAGGAGGGGCTGGAGGGCAAAAAGCTGCTTTAACTCTTGGAATGCTGTTTGGCATGTAGTAATTCAAGCAAATTTAACTTCTTTGTCAGTTGGGTCAGGGTCTTGCTTTGTAAGCAAAACTGTGTATAAACTTTCTGTAGAAGTTAGCAAAGCCCAGGAAGCATTGGACATCTTTGGAAGTGTAGGGGGCTTGCCAGTCTAGTAGAGCTTGGACTTTCTGGGGGTACATCTGTATGCCTTTTGTGGAAATACAGTAACCCAAAAAGTCTACCTGTTGCAGATCAAAGGGACATTTTTCTGGCTTGTGTGCTGAGCTTCATTCTCAGAGTAGACCAAAATGTTGTCCAGATAGAGAACCACAAATTTGTCTACAAGGTCTGAAAAGACTTCATTCCTAAATCTGGAAAACATGCCCCCTGCGTTTATGAGACTGAACAGGACCACTGTGTATTCAAATTTGACATACCTGGTGTTGTGTCCTGAACCTGCAAAGGCAGGCTCGGGACGTTGCAATGATCCCGGGCAGTTTCAAGCTGCCGGGACCAGACTGAGTGGCACCAGCTTTGCGCGCATGCGCGAGGCGTGGAAGCGCGCCAGAATGTTACCTTTTTGCCCGGGGATTCTATTAAAGGAGACAGAGAGGCCTGCGAGCCTCAGAGCTGTGACGGAGAGAGAACTACTGAAATAAAAGGCTGTTGGAATTACAGAATGTGCTCTATTCATTTGCTGTTGACTCGAGGACTCAACACTGGCGATGAAAGTGGGATCGCTTACAAAAACAAAAAAGAAGAATTGTAAGCTTACCCCAAGAGTCCTGGAGAGAGGAAGACGGCGTTAAACTTAGCACCTGGCCTGCCAGTACAGTGTCGCTGGAGGTAAGCTGGCTGATAGACCCCTTCCTAGTGTAAGAAGCAAGAATGGCAAAGATATGGATACTGTCTGAATTTGATGTCACTCACCCAGAAAGATGGGAGTCTTATGTTGCTAGAGTAGAAAATTACTTTAGAGTAAATCAAGTAAGAGAAGATGGCTTGAAGGCCGCTACTTTGCTCTGTGTCTGTGGTCAAGATGCATTTGAAATTGCAGAAAATTTGGCAGCCCCTGCTCCTCTTGAATCTGTCACTTACACAGATTTAAAGAAGTTATTGAAGGAACATTTTCAGCCCAAGTTGTCTGTTATTGCGTGGAGACACACTTTTGAACAGAGGGATCAAAGAGCTGGTGAATCAGCTAAAGAATACATTGCAGCCTTGAGAAGAGCAGCTAAGCCTTGTGATTTTAAAGATTTAGAAGAAAGGTTGAGAGACCAATTTGTATGTGGGGTTAGGAACAGAGACTTGCAACAGAGACTCTTTGCAAAAGAGGACATTTCATTCCAAGATGCCTTGAGAGAGGTCACTGCAGAAGAGGCAGCAGGTGGGGCAGTCAAGAATATGAGGCCTATCAGGAACAACCCAGAAGCCATCTCCGTGCACCATGAGGGAGTCCAGGAGAGCTCGGAAGAAGATCCTGAAGATGAGGTGGATCATCTCTACCCAGCCAGAGAAAGGAAGCAGAAGGAAGGCAAAGAAAAGTCTTCAGCTGTACCCAAGTGCTTCGGGTGTGGAGGTCGCCACAAGAGGACCGACTGCAGGTTCCGTTCTGCAATCTGTAGAGCATGTGGAAAGCAAGGCCACATAGCAGCTGTGTGTCTGGGCCGTCAGAAGGTACAACCCCGAGAAGAATTCCGCCTGAAAGGTACCAGGGTCCCCAGCCAAAACAGGGTGGGTTTCTGTGCATCACATAGAAGCATTTATAGGACAGGCACACACAGGCCACTTAAAAAGAAACTGTCACTTAAGGTGAAGTTGCAAGGAGTTCCATTGGTTATGGAACTGGACACTGGGTCTGCCCTTTCAATCATTTCTATTCACACTTTCAGAAAGATTTGCTCTAGCAGTGGGTTCCAGGCCAAGCTTAGGCCATCCAATATAGTCTTGACAGACTTCCAAAATTCCAAGGTGTGTGTTAAGGGGGAGGCCACCCTTAAAGTACAATACAAGGATTTTGAAGGTCCATTAGATGTATTGGTAGTTGGGGGTGAACGAACGAGTCTCATTGGACTCGATTGGTTTGAGGCCTTGGAAATACAAGTTACAGGGCTACACAATTTGCAAACATTAGGTCTACAAGAAGTCTGCAAAGAATTTGCAGATGTCTTCAGCCCCCAGCTGGGAGCCTACAAAGGCCCCCCAGTTTCCTTGAAACTGGACCCCACTGTCACTCCCATTAGGGTGAAAGCAAGGAGAGTACCCTTTGCTTTGAAAGGAAAAATTGATGCTGAATTGGACAAATTGATTCAGCAAGGTGTTTTAGAACCTGTTGACTCAAGTCCATGGGAAACTCCCATAGTCACGCCTCTCAAGGCTAATGGGGACATTCGCATCTGTGCAGACTACAAATGCACACTAAATAAGGCATTGCAACAGCATGCATATCCTGTACCTGTAGTCAGCCATATTTTGGCCTCCCTCAAAGGGGGGCGTGTTTTTGCAAAGCTAGATTTAGCACAGGCTTATCAACAGTTACCTGTTGATGAAGCTGCTGCTGAAGCACTGACTATTGTAACTCATAGGGGGGCATTCAAAGTCAAAAGACTACAATTTGGAGTAAATGTAGCTCCTGGAATTTTCCAAAGTGTAATGGAAAACACCCTGAGAGGTATACTAGGGGTTTGCCCCTATTTTGATGATGTCCTTATAGCAGGAGAATCCACTCAAAATTTAGCTGAGAGATTGAGGGCTGTTCTGCTGCATTTCAGGAAAACAGGTCTCAAACTTAAAAAAGACAAATGCAAAATTGGAGTGTCTTCTACAGATTTCCTGGGATTCAGAATAGATGCCAGGGGTATTCACCCTGCTGAGTCTAAATTAAAGGCTATACTGCAAGCTCCTAGGCCTAAGTCTAAAGCTGAGTTACAAGCTTTTCTGGGCCTCTTGAATTTTTACAATGCATTCATACCTAACAAAGCTAATGTAGCAGAGCCACTTCATAGACTCTTAGACAAACAGGCAGTGTGGCAGTAGTCACAAGCACATGAAGAAAGCTTCAATGAGGTCAAGGCCTTACTTACATCAAATGATGTGCTTGCACATTTTAATGAAACTCTTCCTGTGTGCATCGCTTGTGATGCTTCCCCTTATGGGGTGGGAACTGTACTTAGCCATTTAAGAACTGATGGAACTCAGGTTCCTGTTGCATATTACTCCAGAACCTTGTCCTCTGCTGAGCGGAACTATGCTCAGATAGACAGAGAAGCCTTGGCCATTGTTGCTGGAATTAAAAAATTCCATGATTTTCTATATGGCAGACACTTCACGGTCTATACTGACCATAAGCCTCTGTTGGGGTTGTTTACTACAAACAAACAAACTCCCCATATCATTTCCCCTAGAATGCTGAGATGGTCCATCTTTCTGTCAGCCTATGACTTTTCATTGGTTCACAAACCTGGCAAGGAAATGGGCCACGCTGATGGCCTTAGTAGATTACCTTTACAAATGGTAGAGGCTGCCCCTGCCCCTGCCATCAACATTCTTTCCATTCAGGCGTTGCCTGAGTCTCCCTTAAATGCCAGGGATGTGGCTGCTGAATCAGCCACGGATCTCACACTCACTCGTGTATTGTCCTGGGTTTTGTCTGGATGGCCTGAGAGTTGTCCAGGTACTGAGTTTCAGAGTTTCTGGCTCAAGAAGCATGAGTTATCCACTTTTCAGGGTTGTCTGTTGTGGGGCAGCAGAGTTGTTATTCCTACCTCAATGAGACCTAGGGTCTTGGCTTCCCTTCATGAGGGTCATCCTGGCATTGTCAGGATGAAGGCGCTTGCGCGTAGCCATTTATGGTGGCCAGGGTTAGACAGGGAAATAGAGGCTCAAGTGCATGGATGCCACTTGTGTCAGCGCTCACGCCCTGAAATGCCTCAGGCCCCTGTGCATAGATGAGAGGAGACACAGTCACCTTGGTCTAGGGTGCATGTAGATTACGCTGGGCCCTTTCAGGGTCAATTCTTCTTGGTCCTTGTTGACAGCCATTCAAAGTGGCTTGAGGTTGTACCTGTCTCTTCCACCACTGCTGCCAAGACCATTCAAGTACTGAGAGGGATTTTTGCTGCACACGGGCTCCCAGATGTTCTGGTTTCTGACAATGGTCCTCAATTCACTTCTTTCGAGTTTCAGGCTTTCTTGCAGGCCAACATGATTCGTCATGCCACCTCTGCACCATTCCACCCTTCCACCAACGGTATGGCTGAGCGGATGGTCCACATCACCATGGATGCTTTAAAGAAACTGACCTACGGGGACTGGCACCACAGGTTGGCAGACTTTCTTCTTGCTTACCGCACCACACCTTCAACTTCCACTGGGAAGAGCCCAGCTGAACTCCGTTGGGGGCGCAAACTGATCACCAAACTTGACAGGTTGCACCCGGACAGACTGCCTCCTAGGGTCACCCAACCCAGGGCACCGCGGTGTCTGCAAGCGGGTGCCCCAGTATGGACCCGGAACTATGGGCCCAGTCACTTGTGGGTTCCTGCTGTAGTATGCAAGGTCACTGGTCCATTGTCCTACGAGGTCTCCTTGGACGACGGTCGTGTCCTTCGGCGGCATATCGATCAGCTGCGTACGAGACTGGACTTACCCTCTGCAACTCCTGGGCTTTCTCCAGGGGGGAGGGGGACCACTATGGGCAAAGGGAAGGGTGTTGGCAGCAGCCGGGGCCAAATGGAGAGGCCGAAGGCCTGTTCCAGGGTTCCGCAAGTGTTCCTAACAGGAATTCAGGGGAACAAGAAATAATACAGGCACCAGTGCCTACTCCAGCCAGGGAGTCACCCAGGGGGCATACTCATCATTCACAACTACCATTCAGCACTCCATTCAGGGAGAATAACCAGGAGCATCCAAACAACCCAAACAATGCAAGAGAACTGGCACACAAACAGTCAAGCTGGCCCAGTACTGCTACTGCTTCCAAAAGGAAGTCTTCACACAGGGAAGTAGTCAGAGAGGCAAATCCTGATTCTGGCACCTCCGGCATAGAATGGGGGGCAACAGAGTATTGGGGCACTGCAGAAACCCCAGACAATCCCGTTACGGGGCTTGGGAGTGAAGGGATGCGTTCCCTTGATAGGTCCATTGTGGATGTGGAGAGTTCTACAGAAATGCCAAATACTGGTGGGCACATAGAGGGGTCCAAGAGCCTACAGTTAGGCAGGTCAACCAGGTTCAGTGGGGAGCAAAGTCCTGGTCTGACGAGCCCAGTGGGCAAGCAAGCAGACCAGACAACAGGACACAGTTCACAGGGACCACCAGGGTTTAAAAGAGGAGGCAACTCCACTCCATCCTCTGCACAAGAGGAAGTAAGGGGTTCTCAGAACCTGAGGAGGTCACAGAGAGTGAAAAGATCTCCCAAGTACCTTGAGGACTTTGTAACCCTGGTGTCAAAGCAAGGAAAGTGAGAGGGTGCCTGCTGTTGTTGGAAAACTGGGAGTGTGAGTATTGGGCAATTAATTCCGAAACAATAGCTTGGTACCATTCTGTGGTGTGGCTAGTGAGTAACTGCAACAAATGTGCAGGTCCTTGGGTTGGCACACCACGCTTGTGTTGAGGTCGCGTATAACTACCTATATAGTTAATAAGTCTCATCCGGGGGGGAAGGGGTGTTGTGTCCTGTGTGGAGGAATTTGCACGTGCAGCAAACTGCCATGCATTGCCCCCCACAAACCTCATAACCTTTTGATACCCTTTGTCCCAAGGAAGCAGCCAAAAGATCACCCCCTTTTGACTTAATATCTTACCCACCTAAATAAATAATATGCTTTAAGTTCCCCCTTATCTCTTCCTGTTTTTATCTCTTCTTGTCTTTATCAGTTCTTTCTCCTTTTCTAATTTACCTGTATTTGTTTTTACCTGCTCTCAACAGGTAATGTGTTACTAGAAAATAATTGCTTATATGAAGGAATTTTTCAATTACTTTATGTCAACAGCTAAAGATTAAACTTCTAAATGTAAAATGTCAGCAGTTAATGGTAAAGCCTATGTATGTAAAAAGTATATAAGAAACAATAAACTCAGAGTTTGTCAAGCTGTGTGAAGATGTGTCATGCAGCTTCAAACCTCTGCCCAAGACATGCCTGAGTCTTTTTCTTAGCATCGTTACAGTCCTGAGCCTGCAAAGGCAGGCTCAGGACGTTGCAATGGTCCCGGGCAGTTGCAAGCTGCCCGGGACCAGACTGAGTGGCGCCGGCTTTGCGCACATGCTCGAGGCACGGAAGCGCGCCAGAATGTTACTTTTTTGCCCGGGGATTCTATTAAAGGAGACAGAGAGACCTGCGAGCCTCAGAGCTATGACGGAGAGAGAACTACTGAAATAAAAGGCTGTTGGAATTACAGAATGTGCTCTATTCATTCGCTGTTGACTCGAGGACTCAACACCTGGTATTAAAGGTAGTTATTTGTGGCCCTCTTTGATTCTAATGAGGTTGTAAGTGTTGCAGAGGTCCAGTCTTGTAAAAATTTGTCCTTTCTGTGCTCTAGCTAAGAGATCTGGAATTAACGGCAGTGAATAATGGTCCCTCACTGTTATTGAGTTCAGAGATTGGTAATCGTGGGCCAGTCTCAGAAGGGGGTCCCCACTATTGCCAGGTCTGCTGGGATCCTGCTTCTTGGGTACGAAAAAGGTGGGAGCCAAGGCAGGTGATTGGGATGATCTTATGAATTCCTTTTGCAAAACAGAATCCAAATATTGTTTCACAGTTTCTAATTCTTTAGCAAACATTTGGTATTGTCTCTTGGTGGGAATATTGGCACCAGGGACCAAGTTTATGGTGCAATTGCAGTCTCTATGGTGGTGGGGGGGTAGGACTCTCTCTATTAGCATTCAGGGGTGGCTGGTAGGGGGTTTTGAATGGCCGATTGCAATGAGAGAGGCAGTGAGGGCTATCAGCATGGTCAGCCACTAAAAGGGTTAACTTTTCAGGATGTTGATTTATTGTCAATTGTAAAGGCACTGTGATGTGAGTTACCTTGAGGTAAGATGAGTGGTCTATAAATGTTATAGATAAATAAATACAAATAAATAAAAAATGTGAGTGATGGGGCCTGCTTTTAAGATTCGGCCATCAATAGTTTTTATTGGCTATGGAGACATCAAAGTGATAGTGGGGATCTTGAGCTTCTGGAGCATGGCTAGGCTTATGAAGTTGGCTGTTGCCTCAGAAGCTATCAAAACAGGGATGGTCATTTCCTGACTGCTGGGGAGAGTTAGGGTAGAATCATATTTTACTAATGTACCTTGATGTGAAAGCAAGTGAACTCCATTCAGTGCTTGGGAGCCCCCCCCATGAGCTTGTGGAGGGGGGGCATTTCTTGTTTCTCTGGTCTTGTGGCTTGCCGTCCAGCCGGTGAATAGTGGAGACATTGCTGGGTTGTCTGTTTCCTCTTCTGGGAGGCCTAGTAGGGCAATCCTTGACCATGTGTACAGATTTTCCACAGTAGAAACAGAGGGCTAGTTCCTCGTGTCATTGCTGTTCCCCTGCAGCGGAGGCTTGTCTCGCTGCCCCAATCTGTATCAGTTCTTCACTGTCCAAATTCAGGGCAGTCAGGAGACTTGGAGTGGTAATAGGAGGAGGTACAGTAGCTGTGGAGGCAGCTGGTAGGAACTGCTGAAGTGTGCCTGAATTTCTGTGAGTCAAGATTCAACTGTTATAGGCTTCCGGTTTGCAATCACGGCTCCAGCGGATGTGTGAAAGGAGCACTCTCTCCACCGTCCAGTTTTCCTTTGTCGGACGACCCTGAAAAGGGTTGAAAGTCACCCTGGAGGGGTGACCACCGTGAGAAGGACCCTCAACAGATCGCAGAAGGGCAGCAGCCCTTCCGTTTGATACGAGGTGGCTCCTTTGGACCAACGAAGAAATGATCGGCCATTAACATGGCCTATCACTAAGCTGTACCAGCCAAAAGCCAAAAGCACTACCAAGCACAACGAAAGCACCACGGAGGAATTGGGTGAGACCTTACCTTACCTTTCTTGTAACCCAACTATCTTCCTGTAAAAGCCTTTGGAAATTTCTTCCCCCCTCTTAACTTGGCGGCTTCTGCCTACCCTGGGAATATAAAGCTTTGGGAAAAAAACTAAACTAAACAACTAAATAATTGGACTTGCACCTTTTGGATATTTGGGGTCCCAAAAAGTTCCTATTTCTACGGGGACCTATTACCTTATCTATCTGCTAAGTTGAAAAAAAAAAGAACATTTTTTTTAAACTGGATAAAAGCCTAACTTGAGTTTGGAAAAAGACTTTACATGCTACCAGGGACATCTTGTGGCAAAACTGGGTATAGCAAGTGAATTTCTTTTTGACTGGGAGACCTGTGAGACTAAGATTTGTCCTTGGCACTATCAAAAAAGATAAGAATTTGAAACAGCTGGGTGGTGAAAACAGTTCTTTATAGTGGAGGTGGACGTTTACTGACTTTTATCAAAAATAGCCTCCACTAAAGGACTATCTGTAAACACCATAGAAATGGAGGAATACTACCCACAACTTAACTACAAACTTATACTTGAAAAACCCCTTGAGGCTACTGAGCTAATGAATTCCAGACTGAAAGATAAAGGTGTCACCTTAAAGTTACAAAATGCAGACCAGATTTCAACTGATGAGCTTACAATCCAAAATGCAACAGAAGAGGAAGAAATTAACATCAAAGTAGACTTTAAAGAATACCAGGTACTGAGAACCCTGATAGCCAAACCTTGATCTTAACTAAAAAATCTGCAATTCAAAAAGCAACAGAAACTGAAGAAAGCAATACTAAGATGGAAGGTGCTGAAGACCAACATGTACAGCACATTGAGAACCTAGACAATCCAGACAACCAAACAACAATTACAACATTGAACATGACTTTTTACTTAAACCAGCTGAAACCAGAAGAAGAAGAAGACCAGACTGAACTGACGACAAATATACTAAGCCAAACATGGAGATTTGAATTATTAGGCC
The DNA here is from genome assembly GCA_039797435.1 of Crotalus adamanteus. Classification (NCBI taxonomy): domain Eukaryota; kingdom Metazoa; phylum Chordata; class Lepidosauria; order Squamata; family Viperidae; genus Crotalus; species Crotalus adamanteus. The sequence goes on along the minus strand of CM077935.1, from coordinate 45,082,418 downwards.
AACAATCCAATGATTATGAAGGGGCCAGCTCCCTTGAAAAATTGATAACTGGATGGTCTCCCTTGATTCAAATAACGTGGAGGAATGGAGATCCACTTGAGGATTTAAAGGCACTGCTATGGAAGCCTGCTTGGCATAAAAAGAAAGCTAGAGTTAGACTTAAAAAATGGGTTTTTTTTTATGTGACCTATAATGGAAGAGCCTAAAATCTCATTTAATGGGCTAAGGAGATTTTAAAAGATATTAACTGATTTAATATTTAGGATTTAGACCTATAAGGGAAATAAAAAATAGTCACTAGAATAATAGTTTTGAATTATAATAGAGAAGTTGGATTGAGATGATAAAGGTTATTTTATTAGTAAGTGATGAGGTACTAGGATGAGAAATAGAATGTGTTTACGAAATAAAGTAAGAATTTATTTGAGTAAATAATAAGTGTATTTTAGATATAACTATTTTGTAATGAACTAAGGCAGGGCTTTTCAACCTTTTCACCGATAGTACCACTTTTAGGATATGGCAATATTCGAGTACCACCTAGCAAGGTGTCAAAAACCTGATGACCCCCCCCCCAAAAAAAACCCTGTTCAAAGTTGCAATTGCACTTTGAATACTTCAAAATCCCTTCAAATACTTCAAAATCCCTTGCAGCAAAACTTACAGCTAACAGCAGAGCAATAGAAGCTAACACGAGACATCAGCCAAATAGAAATTGCCAAACACTCCTTAAGAATACAAAGCCCACATTGCACAAATCCCAGAACTTCAAAGTCACAAAAGCACATAAGAATACTTCCACTCTCCATCTCCTTCCCTCCTCCGTGCCTCACCTCCAGCCATTGCTGCCTTTTTTCATTCCTCTTGGAGGGCGACCCCTCCCCCGCTGAATTTGTTGCCTGTTTGCTGCTGCCAGCACAGGTGGCTGCCACAGCAGTTGTAGATCTGCTCATGGCCAGCCTGCTTGATCTCCTCTCCCCCCTCGCTCCTCCCTCCTTCTTCCCCTTCGATGCAGCTGGCTCCACCTCCTCCCAAGGCTGCTGCTTTTTTTTCTCTCTCCCTCTCCTGCCCAAACTGCCTCCTTTTATAGGCTCTCCTGTCTCCGCCCCCCTCCTCCTTTCTCATGGGGGAGGGTGCGCCAGAAGTGAGCCTGGGGCCTTTGTAGCTCCAAAGGACTCTCTCACTGTAAGTCCTTGCCTGTGCTGGCTCTTTCCCTCCCCCACTACACTTGGCTAGGCAGGGCTGCGTACCACCTGCCACTCATTAGTGTACCACAAGTGGTACGAGTACCACTGGTTGAAAAGCCCTGTACTAGAGAGATTGTAATGTTTCAACTAATGGGCTAAAGGGAGACTTTGAGATGAAGAGAAATATGATTATTAGATTTAAATATTGTTGGAAAATGATAAAAAATAAGGGATCAATTGATGTAATAATTAGGATTTAGATTTATAAGGGAAATGGAAATTAAATAGACATAAATGCTACTCTATTAGTAAGTGGTGATGTACTAGGATGAGAAATAGAAAATGTTTATGAAATAAAATAAGAATATAGTTAAGTAAGTAATATGTGTATTTTAGATATTATAACTTTTGTGTAACGAAATAAAGGAAATTTGGGTTACCAGAAATTTAAATACTATGGATCTTAAAGGTTAAATTGGAATGTTGTAATTAAAAATTAAGAATTAGGTAAAACTTAAAAACATGATATGGATATGTATAAGCAAAAAATGGATTGATAAATGCTTTAACTGAATTTGTTATGGTTAGAAATTTACTAGTTTTAGTATGATATACCAAATGCTAAGGGAAATAGAGAAGGAATTTTTGATAATGTAACCTGAGATATGTACAAAATTTTTTGTTATTGAATCATTGATCACCCAGTCACCACATTGCTTTCTAAATACTGGGATGTTAAACTGGAAAACTAATAAAATTTGTTATAAAAAAAAGCACCAGCACCTGATCCACAGCTTGGGGGAGTGGGTTGGCAACCCCCGCCGAGGCACAGGTATGGAACGCAGCCAGGGATGTACCCAGACTGCCGGGCGTGGGTGCAGTGGCCTTAGCCGGCTCCGGCACCCAGGCCATCCCCACCCCCACTGCTGGCTCTTTCCCTCCTCTACTACACTTGGCTAGGCAGGGCTGCATACCACCTGCCACTCGTTAATGTACCACAAGTGGTACGCGTACCACCAGTTGAAAAGCCCTGGAGTCTATCCCACATTGTTCTATCTTGCCATGAAGTAGGCTATGGTCTACTTTATCAAATGCCTTACCAAATCTAAGTATACTATATCCACAGCATTACCATGATCCACTAAGTTAGTCACTTTATCAAAGAAGACAGTAAGGTTTGTTTTGCATGACGTGCTTTTAACAAACCCATGCTGGCTTCTAGTAATCACCTTGTTCATTTCTAGGTGCTCACAAATGCTCTGCTTGATTACTTTTTCCAGGATTTTCCCAGGTATTGATGTCAAGCTGATTGGTCTGTAGTTTCCTGGATCCACTATTTCCCTCTTTTTGAAAACTGGAACCACATCAGCTCTTTTTCAGTCCTCTGGTAGTTCCTCCATGCTCCAGGACCTCTGAAAGCTTTCATTCAGTGGTTCCGAGATTACATCAGTACCCTGGGATTTAAACCATCTGGTCTGGATTGAGGACTAATAGTTACGTATAAGTTGAAGGTGAAGGTTTGTTCTCTGAGCTTGTGGGTTGGTTTCCAAATTTTTCGTTACCAGGCTAGGTAACATCTTCAGCAGAGTTTAGGGGATGTCTATGTCAGTGTTCTTCTGTTTATAAGGACTTCAAGTGTGGGTGTGTCAAGCGGGTGTGTTATCTTAGCCAGCATGGGTTTACTAAAAGCCAGGGACTTTCATTGCTACCATTTCCCATCAGCACAAGAGGATGCTTTGCTTTGCAGTGCTATTCCATAAATGACCATAGACCAGGGGTGGGCAATTCATTTTCCCAAGGGTCCACATGAGAAACTGGGACTGCTGTGGAGGGCCAAACCAATAAGGCTGTGAAGGTGCATAGGCACGCACGCATGCACATATGTAAATTGAAAAAAATAATAGCAGTCGCCTTCAAAATAAAAGCAATGCAGTTGTATTGTGCGCATGGCACCTATTTACATTTAATTTTTAATTTCCAGTTGATCTCACACAGGCCGGACAGGGACAGCCAAAGGGCCAGATGTGGCTCCCCTGCCTGTTGTACATGGTGCCAAGAAAGAAGAAAGGGGCTGGGACCCAGAATTAAGTTATTATGCCACTTGGGAAAATATAACTGTGGCTATCAAATAGGGATAGAGGAAACAAAACTAAATGGGAGATAGAATGATTGGACATGGAAAGATAGAATGTTAGATAAATAGCTAAGATTAAATTAAACTGACAGCTTCAGCATACATATGTGTTTGAATACCAGAAATCGGACATGTCATATTTATTTCAGATAATAAAAGCTCAATGAAAAAGCTCACACATTTAGTGACAATTCAGACAAGTATGTGTGTAGATCTATAAAAACTACTTTAGATAAACAAAGAGAATTCTAGAGCGTCAACAGGTACACCAACAGAGGTCAGAAAGGATATATAGAGAAAGAATGGGTGTGGACCAAGTAGGAATCTGGGTGAAAGAAGGCTGATCTGTGTGGATGGTTCAGAGGCAGGATGAGACAACGGACATATCTATTAGAGGAAAGGACAGAAGGGCAGACAAAGCCCTGGAGAGGGAAATAGGAGGAAAAGACCTTGGATGAGGCAATCAAGATTACCATGTAAGGAGATGGCCGGGCAAAGTGGGGGAGGAGAAAAGGAGGATATAAGGGATCAGGGAAGAGATGGGCGGGGGGGGGGGGTGCTACCCTGGCTGACACATAAGATCGGGCAGAGGAAGAGATAAAGATTTACCCTAATCTTAAACAGACAGTCCTCCTCTTCCCCCCCCCCCCCCGCTTCCACGCCTGGGAGGTGCAGGTTGCAGTGGCGCGAGGATACCCGGGAGGGGCGCCCTCCAAGAGAAGAAGACAATGCGGCTTCCAATATTAAGAATATCAAGAAGATAAGGGGGGCGTGGAAAAAAACCGCGTGGACCTATCCATTTTACTTCCTTTCTCCTCTCGTGTGTCCCATCTCCTTCGTTCTGCTAGAACCGCCTCCAACCTCCCCTATCTGACTTACAGAGAAAGTCGGAACCCCCAAAGAACGACGGGAGTAAAAGCTCCCGGCATGTAAAACCCGCCCGCCCGGCACGCCTCACCTTGACCGAGAGCGCGATGGGACGAAGAGGCGACAATCTCAGCCTCCCGCCTCCCTCCATCCAAAGCATTTTAAGGCACTGCGACCATTCTTCCGAGCTGCCCCACCCACCCCAGCCGCGGAGAACCAGCTGAGCCTCGAAAGCTAGTTTTTTGCCCGGCGGGGGCGGAGCCCCGTTCGCCAGTCTCGCAGCCACTCACCCTGCGGGCTGGGAAGCTCCCCCAGCTGCGCCTCGTCCAGAGCTGACCAGCCGGGGCCAACGAGCAGCGGTAAGAGGATGGCGAAGCGCATCGCCACAGCCGGCGCCCGCAGCATTCTGGCAGCACCCACCAGCTCCTGCTACCCGGCCATGGCGCGTCCAGAGAATCCTCGGCGGCAACTGGGCTGGCTCTGTAGGATCCGATTATGCGCCGGCGACAGCAAAGATAGTACTGCAACGCTGCCCGATTCCGGCAGCCCTTCCTGTCCAGCGAGACTGGGGGGGGGGGGGGGGGGGGGGCTCGAACGGCTCCGCCTACTGGGCGAAGGAGTACCGCGACCGCCTAGCTCAGTGTTTCTCAACCTTGACAATTTTAAGGCATGTGGACTTCAACTTCAGCATTGCTGGCTGTGGAATTCTGGGAGTTGAAGTCCACATGCCTTAAAATTGTCAAGGTTGAGAAACACTGGCCTAGCTCTTGCAGCAGCCGCAGCCGCAGCCTAATTCTTCTCCAGCGCTCCGCCCTTGCCTAGAAATTGTAATCAATACCAACCTAGGGTCTTGAAGCACTTAAGGAGGAGCATTTCTTATCCGCAACCCTCCGAAAATGTGTCTCCGAGCATGTGCAAAATAGGCTACCGTTCAGATTAAGTATTCTGAATAATGGTAAACGAATGGGAACAAGAAAGCCACAGAAGCGAATAAGCATCCTACTGAAACAATGAGCAATGAGCAATCCTTTGCTCATGTAGAAGAAATGTAGAACACAGTAGAGTAGATGATAATACTTCCTGACTCTGGAGTTCTTCACAAGCAAATGCATCCAAAATACTACCTAGTCCAGTGGTTCTCAACCTGTGGGTCGGGACCCCATTTGGGGTCGAACGACCATTTCACGGGGGTCGCCAAACAACACAGTCTGCCATTTTTTTCCCCTTTTCCTTAGCTGTGCTACTCCCTTTTATTCTATTGGCTTTTGAAAGCCAATAGAATAGACTCTCTTGAATAGAGTCTAATTCTATTGGCTTTCAAATGCCAATAGGAATTGTCCAGGCTGTCTCTGCCCTGCTGAGCCCGCCAAAAGTCCCATTCTGCAAATGGTGCTGCACCAGTTGAGTAGTCCTTGACTTACGACCGGTTGGGGGGTCACGGCATTAAAAAGGGTGAGAACCACTGACCTAGTCTGATGTGGTCTGTTCCTGGCCCTTCCTGGCCTTCCTGCATGGTTAGGTGGAGAGGCAGTCACCCACAGTCAATACCACCCAGTCCCACAAACTGGGTCCATGGCTGACCCACAAGGCAAGGAGAAAGTCCAGAAACAAGGTTTGGAGTCCACAAAGCAAAGTCTGAGGATCAGGCAACCCAAGGCAAAGTCCAAGTTCCACAAGCAAGGTTCATAGTCCACAAAGCAGAAACATGATCTAGAGTCCACAAAGTAGGGTTCACAAATAACAGGAAGTGCACACTGAAGCAAACAATTGTTCCCGGCAAACGCCCCTTCCCCCTGCATCTGGCTAAATCACCCCACACCAGGTGTTCCTTGTGAGGAGGGACAGGACTGCTTCTGCACAAGCAGCCTTGCAGGCCACCTCTGTGATTTCCTCTGCTCCACTCTCTGTGCCCATGGACTGGGTGGGGGAGGCAGCTGTTCCTCGTTGCAGGTGATCTGTTGCTTTTCCTCACCACTGGCTTTCAGCAACCAATCCTCTCGTACTTTCGTTAGGGCAGGCAGCTCTCCATCTGGTCGACCACTACCCCTAGTGCCGGATAGGCCCAAGACTGCACCATCCATAGCCCCTGGGCTCTGCGGGCATTCATGGGAAGAATGTGTCACCCCCGTTGGATGGTCCTGGTTCCAGTTCCTCCTCCTCCGAACTGGCTTCTGATGGGGCCACCATACAGGATAGGATGTTTGTAACTTTGCCACCACCCTTAACATTACTTGCATCCCATGCTTTATAGTGTTGAAGGAAAAATCTTCATCAGGATCCAGTCCAAGCCAGGAATAATCAAAATGGAGACTGCTTTAGAAAGAAGGTTGTAGTTTATTGAAGAGGAGAGCCAGACAGAAAGATGGCTCTGGAAAAACAACTGACCACATGGAGCAGAGTGGTGGGCTTTTATACCTTCTGGGGCTCTTCAGGTTGTTTCCTGTTCCTGTTTGAGGCTTTGTATTTCCTGTGTCATGTACTTTGACCTGAGTCTGATTGTGCCCTTTTGGTATTGGTGGGTTAATCCTATTATGTCTCCTGTCCTTAGAATTTGAGTGGGGGTATGTAGATTTAAGGTGTTTTTGTCTTCCTAATTTCTAGCTTCCTGGCTCCAACCTTCCTGAATGGATTATTGAATTTGCGTTTCTAAAAGCTGGCCTCTGCCTAGGGGCTGGGGCGGATTTCTGGGGGCTGGTTTCTGTCTTTTTTTTTTAAAGATCTTCTCCATTATTCTTTTGGTTAAATATATTCTGCCTTTTTAACTGTTAAGTCCGCGGGTTAAAAGCATTGCGAGGAAATGAATGGTGTAACAGCAAGTCTTCTTTATTGATTACTCCAACACAACAGTAACAGAAAAATGGCGCTCAGGCCTTTTATAGTGTCCTTGCAAAAGCCACTGTCAGCCAATGAATGCAAGGCTGTTTTCGCGCCTTGCGCATGTGCGCAAGACTGGAGACAGCCAGTCTGGTCCCAGGCAGACTTGTGGTTTGCCCGGGACCCTTTGCAACATTTCTGAACCTGCTGAATGATTCAGCAGGCCCAGGACATAACACCCCTCCCCCCTAGATAAAAAAATAAGTACCCTTATTGTTATAGCAGCACACATACATGTGTTCAATTGGCAGGGTGATGTTGCTGTTATACATTATGCCTGCACACAGGCAGACCACTCCTACATTTTTTAATATGTACAAGAATACAATCACACTGCTTAATACCTTGAGGTGTAGCACCCCTGCATTTGAGTGTTTGTTCTGCAATTTGAAGAACTAGTAAGATTCCCTTATGCTTGAGAGAAACCTCACATAGTCTTTAAGATGTTTAGGTGGACCCTTGGCCTGCTGTGACCTTCTTATGGCCGGTGTGTGTGCCTGGCCTGCCAGCTCGCCTGCCAAGCTAGGCAGACCAGGATTTTGGTGCCCCAAAGACCCAGGTGACCGGCCCAGCTGCTGACTGGCTGGATCCTCTAAATCCAAGCCAGGGTTCCTTGGGGAGGTGGAATTCCCCAAGTCCAGTGGTGGGGTGGAATTCCCAAAGTCCACAATGGACTCCTCTTGGGAGCACTGTCCCTCGAGCCCAAGACCAGCAGCTGGAGTGGCCTGAGTGGCGGATGTGCCCCAATAACCCATGGCCCCTGTGTATGTGCCGGAGGTGCCAGAGTCAGGAGCTGCCTCCATGGCAAATCCCCTTTCTGGAGACTCCCTGTCTGGAGCAATAGCTGAAGTGTGTGAATGCCCCCTTGCTGCCCCTGGAACATGTGTGGCAGTGTGTGAAGAACGGCTAGAGCGGGGAGACTGTGGTCCAGAATTATGATTATGGTCCTCCTCCCCCCCGAGAGCAGAGCCAGGAGCGGAAGTGTTGCTGGGAAGTCTCCAGCGCAGTTGGTCTATGTGACATCGGATGACGCACCCATCGTCCAAGGCCACTTCGTATGACAGCGACCCAGAGACCTTGCATACCACTGCTGTGACCCAGAGATATCCAGGTCCATAGTTCCTTGCCCAGACCAGATTGCCCACCTGTAGTCTCCTAGGTGCCCGCGGCTGTGATACCTGTGAAGCCACCTGGTCTGGGTGCAACCTGTCCAGTTTTGTAATGAGGCGGCGACCCCAGCAGAGTTCTGCTGGGCTCTTTCCTGTGGCTGTGCAAGGTGTGGTGCATTGTGAAAGAAGGAAATCAGCTAACCTGTGATGCCAGCTGCCATAAGTGAGTCTCTTGAGGGCATCTTTGGTAGTGCGCACCATCCTCTCTGCCTGGCCGTTGGAAGATGGATGAAATGGAGCTGAAGTTGCATGCCGGATCAAGTTGGCCTGTAGAAAAGCCTGAAACTCAGAAGAAGTGAATTGGGGGCCATTGTCTGATACCAGGACATCTGGAAGTCCATGGAAGGCGAAGATTCCTCTCAACACCTGGATGGTCCTAGCAGTAGTAGTGGAGGAAACAGGCACAACCTCTAGCCACTTGGAATGGCTGTCAATGAGGAGAAGGAAGAATTGCCCCTGAAAGGGCCCAGCGTAATCTATATGTACCCTTGACCAAGGGGCTTGTGTTTCCTCCTACCTGTGAACAGGGGCCTGAGGCACTTCAGGCCTGGACTGTTGGCACACTTGGCACCCGTGAACCTGGACCTCGATGGCTTTATCGAGCCCAGGACACCAGAGATGGCTGCGCGCAAGTGCTTTCATCCAGAGTATACCCAGATGTCCCTCATGCAGAGAGATCAAGACTCTAGTCCTCAATGAGGCTGGGATGACTACCCTGCTACCCCATAACAGGCACCCTTTGAATGTGGAAAGCTCGTGCTTCCTTTGCCAGAAGCTTTGAAACTCAGTAACTGGACACGTGTCAGGCCATCCTGACAACACCCATGTCAGCACGCGTGTAAGCGTGTGATCAGTGGTAGTTTCTGCAGCCACATCCCTAGCATTGAGGGGAGATTCAGACAACTCCTGAATAGAAAGAATGTTAATAGCAGGAGCAGGGTCTGCCTCTATCTGTTTTAGAGGTAATCTGCTGAGGCCATCTGCATGGCCCATTTCATTCCCAGGTTTGTGAATCAAAGTGTAATCATATGCTGACAGGAAAATTTACCATCTCAGCATTCTAGGAGATATTATGTGAGGGGTCTGCTTGTTTGTGGTAAACAAACCCAGCAGAGGCTTATGGTCTGTGTAGACCGTGAAGTGGTGGCCATATAAGAAATCATGAAATTTCTTTATGCCAGCCACTATGGCCAAGGCTTCTCTGTCAATCTGAGCGTAATTGCACTCTGCAGATGACAGAGTCCTTGAATAGTAGGCCACAGGGACTTGTGTCCCATCAGCCTTCAGGTGGCTAAGTACTGCTCCCACCCCATAAGGGGATACATCACATGCGATGCACACTGGCAATTGCTCATTGAAATGCACTAAGACCGCATTTGAAGAGAGCAAGGCCTTGACCTCATTGAAACTCCTTTCATGGACCTTTGTCCACTGCCATGGAGCCTGTTTATCCAAGAGCTGGTGTAACAGCTCAGCCACTGCAACCTTATGTGGAAGGAATGCATGATAAAAATTTAGGAGTCCCAGAAAAGCCTGAAGTTTGCTTTTGGACTGGGGACTTGGGGCCTGCTGAATTGCTTGGAGCTTGGATTCAGCAGGGTGGATGCCTTGAGCATCAATTCTGAAGCCTAAGAATTCAGTGGAAGTGACTCCAATTTTACATTTATCTTGCTTCAGTTTCAGACCCGCTTGGCGGAAACAAAGCAAGACAGCCCTTAATCTTTCAGCTAAGTTTAGAGATGACTCTCCAGCAATGAGGACATCATCAAAGTAGGGACAGACCCCAGGAATACCACGGAGCGTGTGCTCCATTACACTTTGGAAGATGCCAGGGGCTACATTAACCCCAAACTGCAGTCTTTTGACCTTAAAGGCTCCCCGGTGCGTTACAATTGTTTCAGCCTCAGCTGTTGCCTCATCAACAGGTAACTGTTGGTAGGCCTGTGCCAAATCAAGTTTTGCAAATATTTGCCCCCCCTTGAGGGAGGCCAGAATGTGGCTAACCACAGGCACTGGATATGCATGCTGTTGCAGCGCTTTATTCAGTGTACATTTATAGTCCGCACAAATTCGGACTTCTCCATTAGCCTTTAGAGGCGTTACAATGGGGTTTTCCCATGGACTAGAGTCCACAGGTTCTAATATGCCCTGCTGGAGCAGCTTGTCCAGCTCTGCATCTATCTTGCTTTTGAGAGCAAAAGGCACCCTTCTAGTCTTGATCCTAATGGGTGTGATAGTTGGGTCTAAGTGTAAGGCAATGGGAGGCCCCTTGTATGAACCAAGCTCTGTGCTAAACACATCAGCAAACTCCTTGCAGACTTCTGCAAGGCCTAACGTTTGCAGGCTGTGAAGCCCAGTCACTTGGATCCCAAGGGCCTCAAACCAATCGAGTCCAATGAGACTCGTGCGTTCACCCCCAACTACCACCACATCTAGTAGGCCTTCCAAAGCCCTACGCTGCACCTTGAGCGTAGCCTCCCCCTTCACGCTGACTCTGGAATTCTGGAAGTCAGTGAGAATTAAGTTTGATGGCCTGAGTTTTACTCGAAGGCCACTACTGCTGCAAATCCTTTTGAAGGTGTCATGAGAAATAATTGATAGAGCGGACCCTGTGTCCAACTCCATCAACAAAGGAACCCCCTGAAACTTCACGTCAATGTGAAGCTTTTTTTTAAGTGGCTTATGTGTTCCTGTCCTTAAAATGCTCCTGTGCGACGCACAGAAACCCACCCTGTGTTGGCTGGGGACCCTGGTACCTTTCTGAAGCAATTCTTCCCTAGGCTGGACCTTCTGGCGACCCAAACAGATGGAGGCAATGTGGCCTTGCCTGCCACATGCCCGGCAAATGGCGGAGCGGAATCTGCAGTCAGTGCGTTTCTGGCGTCCTCCACACCTGAAACACTGAGGAGATGCTGGGGCCTTGTTTGGATGCTCCTTCGGCCTTTTCTCCACTGACTGGTGCAGCCTATCCACCTCCTCTTCAGGATCCTGGTGTGGATCTTCTCGAACGACCTCTTGATGGACGGTAACGGTGGCTGGAGGATTTCTGGCGAGCCGCAAGGCCTTCACAGCACCGCCCGCTGCTTATTCAGCTGCAACCTCTCTCAAGGCATCTTGGAATGAAACATCTTCCTTGGCAAAGATCTTCTGCTGCAGCTCACGACTTCTTAGGCCACAGACGAAACGGTCCTGCAGCCTCTCTTCCAGATCCTTGAATTCACAAGGCCTCGCTGCTTGCCTTAAGGCAGCAATAAAGTCCGCAGCACACTCACCAGGCCTCTGGTCCCTCTGCTCGAATGCGTGTCACCAAGCAATCACTGAAAGTTTAGGTTGGAAATGTTCTTTCAGCATCTTCTTTAAATCTGCATAGGACACTGACTGCAAAAGCGCCGGGCCCACCAGATTTTCTGCTATGTCAAATGTTTCTTGTCCACACACACAGAGCAGGGTAGCCGCTTTAAGGCCGTCTTCTCTTATCTGATTAACCCTGAAGTAATTCTCCACCTGCGCCACATACGGGTTCCAGCGTTCTGGGTGGGAAATATCAAAGTCTGACAACCGACCTATCTTAGACATCTTAGCCTTCTGCAACCCTTGTCAACGCCTTCGCTGCAAACCTCTTTTTTTTGCTGGGAAGGGGTCCTTCTGCCGAGGTCACCTCCAGCGATGCTGTACTGGCAGGTAGAGTCGTGATGCTGGACGCCAAACTTTCCCAGGGCTTCAGGACTTCCTTGGTGAGTCCTATCTTCTTCTGTTGGTAATCTTGTTTGCAGCGATCCCACCTTCGTCGCCACTGTTAAGTCCGCGGGTTAAAAGCATTGCGAGGAAATGAATGGTGTAACAGCAAGTCTTCTTTATTGATTACTCCAACACAACAGCAACAGAAAAATGGTGCGCAGGCCTTTTATAGTGTCCTTGCAAAAGCCAGCGTCAGCCAATGAATGCAAGGCTGTTTTCCGCGCCTTGCGCGTGGGCGCAAGGCTGGGGACAGCCAGTCTGGTCCCAGGCAGCCTTGTGGTTTGCCCGGGACCCTTTGCAACATTTCTGAGCCTGCTGAATGATTCAGCAGGCCCAGGACATAGCATTAACATTTCCCAAAATATTTCTTTTTCTGGATTCTTCCCACAATAGTCAGACTTCCCTGACCAGGGTTTCATCTACCTTCCAAAGAACAATAATGAAGACTGCAAGAAGTAAAAGTCCCACCAACATAACTGTTATGATCCACTATACAGTATAGGAATGTTTCTCTCAGCATCAGGGTTCACCCATTCCACCAGTGTTTTAGCTTGTGAGCAGCAGGAGAGAGATGGGAGAAAGAAAGCCAGATGAATTAACTGGTTGATATATTAGTCCAAAGTGACTGAACTTTTTGTTTTTACAGCCAAGAAGGGATAATAAAATAGTGATTGTCTTTCCCAACTGTCTGTCATACTTGCAGGGCTGCTAAAGGATGGAATTGCAGTTATGTTTTGGAGGGGAAGATTTTGCTAAATTGTTATTAGTGACTCTGTCAATCATATCTTGGTTTAGGAAAATGAAATGTGAATTATCTTTTTGCCTCTACAAATAATCCATTTGCTTCCCCGTTGTAAGTCCAGGAAGTCTCCAACAAGGTGACTGAAACTTCAGAATAAAGGTGTTTCTGATATAGAAAATCCTATCAAATCCTGAAGTTTTAGAAAACTTAGTTGGACAGTTCAGATTAAATGGGAAACAATGGCTAATTAGACCCTTTCTGGTTTGATAACATTAAGAGAACGACAAAGGGCTGCATACAGTATGTGGGGAAAAGGCCCACTGATAATCTCAGGTTATTAACCAAAATCCACAGGAGCAGAATAGTATTTAATTCTTCAGAGCTCAGCAACTTTCCAAGACTATCCAGGAATGAATAAGGCAATACAGTGTAGATTTCTAAAATGGAAACAAATTGTTGGGGGAAATATTCTATTAACTTTCAGTCTACCTCTCACCCCCATGCTACCAAGGTTTATAGAGGCGAAAAAAAGAAAAGTCTCAAACCAGGCAAGTTCATACTTAGTACTGCATTTATGAAATTATGAAACTATTCAAGAATTACTTTGATTTGATTTTCAAAGCCAAAATTCAAAGCCTGTTGAACAAATGCTGATATTGATAGAAAACTTCACATTTGCCAATAATGCTGATAATCCTGAAAGACTTAGTTCTGCACTTACCAGGTTAGTTCCACTGGATAGAATGTCTAGCACAGGGGTGTCAAACTCGATTTCATTGGGGGCCACATCAAGTTTCTGGTTGACCTTGGGGGGGTTGGGGGGCGTGGCCTGGGGGGCATAGTGGGGGTGGGGGTAGGCGTGGCCAGCTCAACGTTGCTTGTGTTGCGCCTGTGGTGGCCCAGGCAGGCCTGGGGGAATCCATTGTCTCCAGCCAAGGAAGGTGAGACCAGGGCAAGCACCATACCCTTGTCTACCAGAGGAGCCTTGCTGTCCCTCCCAGGCCATGCAGAGGACCGCCAGTGATGCAGGCTGCCTGGAGCTCTGGGTAGTGGAGGAGAAGCACCCAGTCCAGCCTTTTCCAAGGGGGCACCCGGCTGCACTTACCTGCTCAAGGCTGCTGCTGATTGGCTCGCTCTCCTTGGCCAAGTTGCTCATGGTGTGTGCGGGAGGGCAAAATGTGTGGGTCAGAGGGAGGCCCACTCCCTCTCCCTGCGAGGAGACCCAGCTTTGTAACCAAAGCATCCTCAGCGATAGGATAGGAGACCACAAGGAGAGGTCAGGAGGAGGGGACAAGGGGATGGCGAAAGGGCAGCAGGGCTGCTCGTGGCCAAGTGCTAAGGCAGGACTTCCCTCAGACCCTTCCTCCCTCTCATTATAATCTTCCCTCCTTCCTTCCCCCCTTTTCTTCTTTTTCCTTCCCTCTTCCTTCTCCTTTCCTTCTTCTTCCTTCCCCTCTTTCCTTCTTTTTGTTTGTCTTTCCTTTTTCCCTTTCTCCTTTCCTGTCCCTTCTTGGATGCTCAAATGCAAAAGGGGAAACATTTCTCCATGCCTCCTTGCCTTGTGATCAAATGCCACTTTTGCTAGTAGTCTGTGGCCACTTAAAAGACTGAGAACAAACCCGGCTCAGTTTATCCCATGCTTGCATTTAGTGGGGGCATCCACAGACAACAGTACAGCAGAACTGTCAAAATGGTGGCTGTGATAATTGATCAGAGCTCCTCTGTTTTTTATGTGCAACAGCTTTAGCACTTAGGAACAGAGGTAAGTTAGCTGCTTTTCCATTAATACATAATCCTTAAAAGAGCTCTCCTGTAGGGACACTGCCATGGTCTAATTCAAACTGGAAATCTAGCAAAAGACAATATTTTCCCCCCACTCTGCTTTGTCCTGTTTTCCCCACTGGAAATGGCTGTTTGCAACACACAAGGAGGGGATAATTTCCTAAGAGTTCACACTTCAAGAATACCAATGTTAACTTGGATTGCCAATAAAGTCCTGTCTGTGACAAAAGAGAACACAAAATTGCTTTCTCCTTTGAGCCCAAGTCTCAATGGATCCAGGATTGAAGCAGAACTGTGTGAACTGGGGCATCTCCAACCAAGTTGCCTCCAAGAAGGGACAGGAAAGGAGAAAGGGAAAGAGGAAAGACAAACAAAAAGAAGGAAAGAGGGGAAGGAAGAAGAAGGAAAGGAGAAGGAAGAGGGAAGGAAAAAGAAGAAAGGGGGGAAAGGAAGGAAGGAAGATTATAATGAGAGAAAGGAAAGGTCTGAGGGAAGTCCTGCCTTAGCACTAGGCCACGAGCAGCCCTGCTGCCCTTGTCCCCTCCTCCTGACCTCTCCTTGTGGTCTCCCATCCTATCTCTGAGGATGCTTTGGTTACAAAGCTGGGTCTCCTCGTGGGGAGAGGGAGTGGGCTTCCCTCTGACCCACACATTTTGCCCTCCCGCACACACCATGAGCAACTTGGCCAAGGAGAGCGAGCCAATCAGCAGCAGCCTTGAGGAGGAGGTAAGCACAGCTGGACGTCCCCTTGGGAAAGGCTGGACTGGGCGCTTGCCCTACACTGCCCAGGGCTCTGGGCAGCCTGCATCACTGGGGGTCCTCTGCATGGCCTGAGAGGGACAGTAAGGCTCCTCTGGTAGACAAGGGTATGGTGCTTGCCCTGGTCTTGCCTTCCTCGGCTGGAGACAATGGATCCCCCCAGACCTGCCTGGGCCACCACAGGCACCCCCTGACATGAGTGACATTGAGCTGGCCATGCCCATGCCCACCCTGGCCACACCCACTCCGGCCCCCCAAGGTCAACCAGAACCCTGATGCGGCCCTCAATGAAATCAAGTTTGACACCCCTGATCTAGGGTACCGGATTTCCAATGAGGGGATAGAGATGGACCCCACAAAAGTTAAAGCCGTATTGGAGTGGCAACCCCCATGCAACCGAAAACAGCTCCAAAGCTTTCTTGGGTTTGCAAACTTTTACCGCCAATTCATTCCCTCTTTCACAAAAATAGTGATGCCGATCACTGACCTACTGAAAAGTGGCAAAGTGGGGGGAACCCCAGCCCTGTCAGCCTTTACAGTGGACTTTAGAATGCCAAGCGGCATTTGAAAACCTAAAAAGACTGTTTGCAGCTGAACCTATTCTCAAGCACTCTGATCCTGAAAAGCAGTTCATCATTCAGGCCGACGCAAGTGATGTGCCCTTGGGTGCCATCCTTTTACAAAAAAGTCACAGAGGGGACTTGCAACCCTGTGCCTACACCTCCAGGAAGCTGACAGAAACAGAGAGGAGATGGGCTGTTTGGGAGAAGGAGGCTTTTGCCATCAGATGGGCATTACTGACATGGCGCCATTTCTTAGAAGGGGGGAAAGTACCTTTTGAGGTGTGGACTGATCACAAAAACTTAGAGGCATTGAAAAAAACCCATAAATTGTCCCTGAAACAAATCTGGTAGGCTCAGTATTTCAACTGTTTTAATTTCACCTTAAAGTATTTCTCAGGTGGGAAGAACTTTTTGGCTGATACTTTGTCTAGAATTTGTTCAAAAGTCACTGAGAGGAAGTTATCAATTCCATCATTCCTCTACCACAATCAGTTTCTAAAATAACCACCAGAGCTCAGGCACAAAGACAGTCTACCAGCACTGATGGATGTTTAATGCGAATGCTAAAAGAGCAATTAGAAACTGACACCTGGTTCAAAGATAATAAATCTCTATTAACACTTTGGGATGGGCTAGCCTGGAAGGGCTCTAAGCTGTACCTCCCGAGTACCCTTAGGATCCAAGCCCTTCAGCGCAGCCATGATGCAAAGCAGGCTGGTCACTTTGGGTTTCTAAAAACATTACATTTGATGTGAAGAAAGTTTTGGTGGCCGGGGATGAAAAAAGACATTGAGAGCTATGTGAAAAGCTGCACTACTTGTGCAACCATGAAAAGATGTCCTGGTAAAACCCCAGGTTTGCTGCAACAAGTAGCTGACCCCTCCCAGCCTTGGGAGGAAATAGCTATGGATTTTATAGTAGAGTTGCCTGAAAGCAAAGGAAATACTGTAATATGGACTGTGATTGATCTTTTCTCCAAACAAGCTCATTTCATTGCTTGTTCGGGACTCCCTTCTGCCCAGAAACTAAGTTGTTTTTGAAGCACATATATCAGCTCCACGGAGCTCCTAAGCAGATTATCTCAGACCGGGGGGGGGGGGGGGGGGGTTCAATTCACTGCAAGGTCCTGGAGGGAATTTGTCAAGCTCATTGGGTCTATTCAGGGGCTTTCATCGGCTTTTCATTCAAATACTAATGGGGCGGCTGAATGAGCAAACTCGATGGTGGAGCACACCTCCGGTGTTATGTCAACTATCAGCAGTCTAATTGGGCAGACCTTTTGCCTTTTGCTGAAGTTGCGTGTAATAATACTGTGCACAGTAGCACAGGTGTCACACCATTCCAAATTGCTACTGGATTACTTAGGTGAGATTTTGTTCCTATGCCTGAATACCCCCAGGAACCACCAGCATCCAAAACTTTAGATCAGTGGGTGACTTCCTTCCAAAGTGTCTGGGCAAATGTGAAAAAAGCCTTAGCTACAAAAGTTTATAAGGAACAAGCTGATAAGAGACACTTTCCCCAGATACAGTTTTACATTGGGGAAAAAGTCTACCTTTCTACTAAGCATTTAAGGTTGAAGTTACCCAGCAAGAAATTGGGTCCAAAATCCCTTGGTCCTTTTCCCATCACCAAAATCATAAATCCTGTAACTGTTGAGTTGAAGCTTCCTCGCTTACTAGGGAAAGTCCACCTGGTATTCCATTGTAGTTTATTAAAGCTGGTGTCTGAGTCCACCTTAAGGTCAATGCCAAAAAAGGCTCTGGGTCCAATACTGGTGGAGGGGGAGACTCATTATGAATTAAAGCAAATCCTTGATTCTAGAATACACAAGGGGAAATTACAATACCTAGTTCAGTGGAAAGGTTATCCTCTGTCAGAAGCTACATGGGTGAAAAGTACAGATGTGAAAACAGACAGGTTAATAAAAAAATTTTACAACGAGTATCCTAACAAGCCCTGAGGAACTGCCTAATTTGCTTTTTTGTTTCCCCTGCAGAAGATTCTTTCCCTTTAAGGGGGAGGGTGACTGTCAACTCTACAATGAGCCTAGCTGCAGCCATCTTTCTCTGTCTCATTCTAGGTTGCCACATGCACAGGAGGGAGGGGGGTTTCACAGACTCTTTGCTAGTCTAAACAATATTCTGTCCTGTGGGAGCCAAGGTCATCTCTTACTCCTCAGACTAGGGACAGGGCACTGTATTAGAAAGCCCGCCAAACATTTCTATTGGGAAACATAGTAAAATGCATATTCTTGAGGGTGGGCCATTATACTTTGTAAATGGGCAATTTTTAGTGGGAAATTCAGACTTGGTTTCACTTTTGACCATGCCGATACTTTGTAACCAATAAACATGTTCTTTGAGGAATTCACAAGCCTTGGAGTTCTGCTTTATTTGTCTCTGTCTATCAGAACCATGACAACAGCACTACAACTTCCATAAAAATGTGTTGGATCATAATGGCTTGGAATTCTGGCATTTGTAGTCTCAGTTCATCTGGGAGGCTCCAGAATAGGAAAGAGAAATTGGTTTCAGAGATTAAGCCAGAGGGACATGGCTGTTACCTGTTGAGTTGCTGCACAAAGACAATGCTAGTATTGGTATTGTCTAGTAGGCTGATACTTAGTTCCAAATCCAACTTGATCTGTAAGTAATAAGGGCAAGAAGAAAAGTGGGAACAACCACATTAAAATCAGGGAGTAGAGGAGCACCTAAGAGGAGAAGAGGACAGACAGGATAAGAAAGAATTTTACAAATACAGAATAACAGAGTGTCAGCACTGCGACAATTGAGAAACTGTAGCCATTTTAACCTTTTGCTTTCCTTGTGCTTTTTTCTGTTGTTTGGGATTCTCAGATGTAGAAGGGGGGAAGGGGGGAATGCTTGAGTGTTTTCTGTTAGCCATAACAATTGCAGCTGGGTGAGAATCAAGGTCAATGTTAGATAAAGTTTTGGCGGGTTGAAAAGTTGGAAGGAGAGCCCACATTTTAGAATAATTGGTGAATGTGATTTATGACAACCTCTCTGGGGTGGGAATTGCAACTTGTTACTTTGTATCAGGGGAGGGAACTTTAGTCTTGGGTTCAACTATGTAAGTGCTGATACATTGTTTCCTAAATAAAATGTTCTTTAAGGAAGAAATCTTTGCCTTGAAGTTCTTTTAATTGGTTTCATCTATTGGAACCATAACATTAACCCAAGACTGACTTTTATTTTAAATTTGTGAGGTCCTGAGCTCCAGTCACCTACCCAAAGCAGAAGGGAGGCTGACAAAGGCTCAGGGAAGATCCCAAAATGGAGAAGAAGGAGGAACCCGTTACCAGCACTGTAACCACACCTACTACATCAGCGGATGGAGCGCAGGCCATTGCACTGATAGAAAGTGTGGTTTTGGAGACTCCAGCGGCAGGGGTGAGACCCAAGACATGAGAGCACATCTGATCATCAGAATGGACCCTGCCTATTGGAGACTTGTGGCATTCAGATGCAGCCCAGCAGAAAAAGAATTCTTCAAAGGCTGCTGAAGCTGAATTTCCACTGACTTACCTCCCATGAGTCGTGCTCTCCTGACCGAAGAGGAGCTAAGCGTGTAGCACCATCAGATGAATCGGGTGAGTGGAAATACCTGACAGCAATCCGAAGCCAGTCAGTTGAGCGTTTAAGAGAGAAATTTGAAGGGCTAGACATGGGAAGGAAGGAGCAGGTCACCCGTCAGTTACTGGCCGGCGAGTGGGATGACAAGCATCTCTGAGATTGTTCCCAGACTAGAAGAAGTCCCAGTCCCATAGTCGGGGCCAGGGCAGCCTCCCCGCATCTGAAGCCACCAGCTTTAACCTCAAGTCCAGTGCAGAGGAGAAGTCCAGAACGTCACCAGCGGCATGCTAGCCCCAACCGTCATTGGCAACAGCTGAGCCCTGACCGCCATCGATGTAGTGACAGCCCTGGGTGATGAGAATGGTATGTCAGCCCCAAGCAGCGGCACCCCTATGTGAGCCCTGACCGGCACCCATGTTGCCTTAGCACAGAGCTTCACCAACAGTGACACAGCCCTGAATACCGCAACCGACGCTACACCAGCCCAGGGCCCATGCCAAGGCTTGATCGGGCAGGGGGTATCCAACGTGACCTGATGCAACAGTATGGATGGCTGCACACTTTATTGGACAGGCAGCAACCCATAGCAGCTCCTCCTTTCAAACCCATGTTTGATGGGGACCCTGAGAAGTTAACCTTCTTTCTAAACCAAGTGTGTTCCTACATGAACCGAAATGCCAACGCCTACCCAGACCCTGCCACAATGGTCGATGTCATAGCGGCAAACCTAGAGGGTGAGGCATCAGAATGGCTGAATAGCTTGCACAACGAGCAAGCGCCTGAGCTATGGGACTACGACCTACTCATCCAAGGGCTGAGAGCCAGGTTCGAGGATGAATCCATAGCTCTATAGGCAGAGAAGGACATTCACGAAGTAAAAGAGGCAGGCAGACAACAAAGGAATATGTGCGCGAATTCCGGAGAGTGGCGGGCCAAATTGAGTGATGGCCAGAAAGATCCCTGGTGCACCATTTCAAGGATGGCCTGGACCCTAATCTGTTCCAAGCCTGTGTTTACCGTGGAATTCCTGACCAACTACAGGAGTGGTACCAGGTGGCAGTGAAGATGGACATCGAGCTGACCCGTTATAAGAAGCTGATGACCCCTAGACCTGGACTGAGGCCAGAACAGGCTAGATGACCATCTGCCTGACGAACCCCAGTGACAGGAGTGGCAGAACCTCCAAAACCATCCTCGGGCCCACTGATCAAATGCTTCAGATGTGGCCAGCCGGGTCTCCAGGCAGCGGTTTGCCCTGTCCCGTTCCTGCAGCAGAAAAGTGGCTCAGCCCCACCAGAGAAAAGAAAAGTAAACCAGCCGTCTGCCAGAGAAAAATCAAATTGGATCGCTCAGGAACCAGTTGCCCAAGTCACCTCACCTACTCAAGAGAAGGTTAAGACCCCCACCGACCCGTCTACCGCACTGGCTCCTTATGACAGCGATGACAAGGGGGAGACCAACCCAATGGTGAGTCAACCTATTCCACCTTTTTCCCTCTCTGCCAAACTTATAGTTCCTAAGACAGGAGCTCAAATGGACTTACAGGTACTGGTAGACTCACGGTGCTCACGATGCATTATCAGCCTGCCGATTGCTCTCAAACTGGGCATTTGGATGAGGTTACTCTCCAAACCCATGAAATTTGAACATGCAGATGGATCTTTAATGGGAGGAACTTTAATCACCCACCTAACATAGCCGATGCAGCTAGAAATAGGTGAACATTGGGAATTCATCCGATTTGTGGTGGCTCCAAAAATGACTGAAGCAGTGATTCTAGGTCTAGCTTGGTTAGACAAGTGGAGAACCTTTATCTGGTGGGAAAAGCAGATGAGGACCCTGAGATTGCCCATAGGGCCATCTCCCCCCAGTTCCTCCTTTGACGTTAGCGGTGAGACAGAGCCACCAGCCGATACAATAAAAATTGCCACCATCCCCCTGCCAGGAGAGCCACTGATTCCCAGCAAATATCGAGACTTGGCAGAAGTGTTCAGTGAAAAGGAATGTGATGTTCTGCCACCCCACAGGCCAAATGACTGCGCCATTGAAATTCTACCAGGAGCTATACTGGTAAAACTGAAAATGTATGCCATGACCCCCCCCCCCTCGAGGTGGAGGAAATGCGGCAATACATCAACAAGAATTTGGCCAGAGGATTCATAGAGCCAGCCAAATCCAAAGTAGCAGCCCCAGTATTGTTCAGGGAAAAGAAAGATGGGTCTCTCAGGCTCTGCGTGGATATTAAGGGGCTCAACTGTGTGAGTGTGGAGAATATGTACCCCCTTCCTCTAATGAAGGACTTATTAACCCACCTGGCGAAGGGGCAGATTTTTACCAAACTAGATCTAAGAGAGGCGTACTACCACATGAGAATAAAAGAAGGCGATGAATGGAAAACTGCTTTTAACAGCCCTTTGGGTAGCTATCAGTTCAAGGTTATGCCATTCGGGCTACAAGGTGCTCCTGCTGTGTTCATGCAGCTGATTAACCAGGTGTTACACAATCACCTGTACAAAGGTGTTTTGGTGTATCTTGATGACATCTTAATCTATACAGAGACTATGACAGAGCATATAAGCTTAGTGTGAGACATGCTGAAAAAACTGATAAACGCTAAGCTCTACATCAAACTGTCAAAATGTGAATTTCATCAGACGCGCTTGGATTACTTAGGCTATAGAATTTGCAGCGAAGGCATCAAGATGGATCCAACAAAAGTGAAGGCTGTTATTGAATGGCAACCTCCAAAAACTCGAAAGCAGTTACAGAGCTTTCTGGGATTTGCAAACTTCTACCGTCAATTCATTCCTTCATTTGCTGAGATCGCTTTACCCCTGACAGAACTGTTAAAAACTGGCAAAGAAGGGGGGAAGCCGTGACCTGGACTATGGAATGTCCAACCGCTTTTGAGAACTTAAAAAGATTTTTTTGCTGCTGAGCCAGACTTAAAGCACCCCTACCCAGAGGAATCATTCGTGATTCAAGCCGATGCCGGTGATGTAGCTGTAGGGGCAGTACTCTTACAAAAAAATCATAGCAGGATTTTACAGCCCTGTGCTTACACTTCAAAAAAACTCACTGACACAGAGAAGAGATGGGCCATTTGGGAGAAAGAAGCCTTTGCGATTAGATGGGCTTTACTGACGTGGTGTCATTTCCTAGAGGGGAACATGGTGCCTTTTGAAGTATGGACTGATCACAAAAACCTAGAGACATTGAAAACTCCCCGTAAACTATCCCCCAAACAAGTACGCTGGGCACAGTACTTTAATCATTTTAATTTCACCCTTAAGTATATACTGGGGGGGGGGGGGAGAATTTCTTAGCTGATGCCCTATCTAGATTACCCCACTATTAAAGCCAGTGCAAGCAGGTCATTGATTCCATTATGTTGCCACCACAGGTTATTTCTCAGATAACCCCCCAGAGACCCCAATCTGTAAAACCTCCTAACCCTGATGATCCATTAACAAAGAAGTTAAAACAAGAACTGATCAATGGTTTAAGGACAATCAAACCCTTCTTACCCATAGGGATGGGTTGGCTTACAAGGGGGGGGGGATTATATTTGCCTGAATCACTCAGACTCCAAGCACTCCAGCACAGCCATGATGTAAAACAGGCTGGCCACTTTGGTTACTTGAAAACGCTGCATTTAATTCGGAGACAATTTTGGTGGCCAGGATTAAAGAAAGATGTAGAGAACTAAGTAAAAAGCTGCGCGGTCTGTGCTACCATGAAAAGAATTCCAGGGAAGCCCCCTGGACTTTTACAGCCTGTTGCCGATCCTTCCCAACCATGGGAAGAGATCACTATGGACTTCATCATTGAGTTACCTGAAAGCAGAGGAAATACGGTAATATGGACTGTGATTGATCTTTTTTCAAAACAGGCTCATTTCATTGCCTGCTCCGGCCTCCTGTCAGCCCAGAAACTGGCCGAGATGTTCCTTAAACACATTTACAGACTACACAGCGCACCAAAGTGAGTGATCTCTGACAGGGGGGTGCAATTTATGGCTAAATTCTGGAGAATTTTTCTAAAAATAATTGACTCAACGCAAGGCCTCTCATCGGTTTTTCACCCATCTACGAATGGGGCAGCTGAAAAAGCGGACACAATGGCGAAGCAATATCTTAGGTGCTATGTGGATTACCAACAAACCAACTGGACTGACCTCCTCCCTTTCGCTGAAGTGGCTTACAACAACACTGTCCACAGTAGCACTGGATTCACGCCTTTTAAAATCACCACTGGAAGGAACTTCATCCCAATGCCTGAATACCCACAAGAACCACCTGCCTCTCAGACTTTAGATCAATGGGTGTCAGCTTGGAAGGAAGTGTGGGACAATGCCAAGAAAGCTTTGAAAAAAGCCTCAGAAACATATAAAAAACAAGCGGATAGGAAAAGAGCACCCCAGAGGTCATTTCGGGTGGGGGAAAAGGTTTATCTATCCACAAAATATTTAAGACTCAAATTGCCTAGCAAAAAATTGGGACCAAAATACCTGGGTCCTTTCCCCATAGTGCGAATTTTGAACCAAGTTACTGTAGAATTAAAGCTCCCTAAGCTTTTAGGGAAGATTCATCCTGTATTTCATTGCAGCTTGTTAAAGCCTTTCAAAGAATCAACTTGAAGACCCCCTCCCAAGAAAGCTCCTGGTCCCCTTGTGGTGGCTGGGGAGACTCATTACGAAGTGAAACGCATTCTCGATGCTAGATTGTACAAGGGGAAATTGCAATACTTGGTGCAGTGGAAGAGCTACCCCTTATCAGAGGCTATATGGGTAAGGTGTACTGATATAAAAGCTGATAGACTTATTCGTTAATTTTATGATAAATATCCAAACAAACCAAGGGGAAATCCTTAACTTATGCTTTTGTTTGATTTGCAGGACTTATCCTTTCTGTTAAGGGGGGCCAGATGTCAGCGCTGGAACAATTGAGAAACTGTAGCCATTTTACCTTTTGCTTTCCTTGTGCTTTTTTCTGTTGTTTGGGATTCTCAGATGTAGGAGGGGGGAAGGGGGGAATGCTTGAGTGTTTTCTGTTAGCCATAACAATTGCAGCTGGGTGAGAATCAAGGTCAATGTTAGATAAAGTTTTGGCGGGTTGAAAAGTTGGGAGGAGAACTTGTGTTTTAGAATAATTGGTGAATGTGATTTATGACAGCCTCTCTGGGGTGGGAATTGCAACTTGTTACTTTGTATCAGGGGGGAGGAAACTTTAGTCTTGGGTTCAACTATGTAAGTGTCAATACTTTGTTTCCTAAATAAAATGTTATTTAAGGAAGAAATCTTTGCCTTGAAGTTCTTTTAATTGGTTTCATCTATCGGAACCATGACACAGAGTTGGAAAGGACTTTGGAGGTCTTCTAGTCCAACATCCTGTTTAAGATGTATAGGAGACCCTATACCACAGGTCTGCAACCTTAAACACTTAAAGAGGCACTTGGACCCATTTCCCAGAGAAAAGAAAACACTGGGAGCTGCAAAACCTGCACATGCACACGTGGGGGGAGGGGAGCTTGATTGAAGAGTTTAATTAAAAAGAAATAGAGGCTGCTGTGCATGAGTTCTCTCTCTCTCTCTCTCTCTCTCTTTCCTCTCCCCCTCTCGTTCTCTCTCTTCCTCTCCCTCTCTCCCTCTCTTTCTCTCTCTCCCTCTTTTCTCTCTCCCCCTCTCTATCTTTCTCTCTCCCTCTCTCTTTGTCTCTCGTTCCTCTCTCTCTCTTTCTCTCTCCCCCCCTCTCCCCCCTCTCTCTCCCTCTCTCCAATCTTCTGCTCACCAGGCAAGCTGGCTTCAAGCTGTTCAACAAGCTGACACACATTCTTATTGGGCTAGCTCTCTCCTACCCTTCCTGCTTCCTGCTTCCTGCTTCCTGCTTCCTGCAGAGATGCAGCCAAGGCAGGAGCCCCACCCAATAAGCTTGTCAGCTCATCAGAGAACAGCATGAGGCCACTCTCTTTTTTACACACAAACACACACACACAAACAGAGAGAGAGAGAGAGAGAGAGAAGGGAAGCACAAGTGACTCTCTCTGTCTCTGTCTCTCTCTCTCTGCAAATGGCAGAGGAGGCTGGGAGCCACAGGAGAAGGCTCAAAGAGCCACAAGCGGCTCCGGAGCCGCAGGTTGCCGACCCGTGCCCTATACCATTCCAGACAGATGGCTGTCCAAGCTCTTATTAAAAACCTTCTGTGATGGAGCATCCACAACTTCTGAAGGCAAGCCATTCCACTGGTTAATTGTTCTCACTGACAGGAAATTTCTCCTTAATTCTAAGTTGGATCTCTCTTTGATAAGTTTCCATCCATTTTTTTCTTGTCTTGCCCTCAGGTGCTATGGAGAATAGGTTGACCCCCCTCTTCTTTGTGACAGCCTCTCAAAGTGTCATGGCCATGTTGGATCCCAGTTCAGAGGAGGAGGAGGAGCAGTTGGAACCGGGACCATCTGACAGGGATAGTATGTCTCCATTGGAATGTCTGGAGAGTCCAGGAGCTGAGGACAATGCTGTCTCAGGTCCTTCTGGCATTAGGGGAAGTGGCTGACTGGGCAGGGAGCCACCTGCCTTCAAGAATGCAGGGGAGGATGGGTTGCAGACAAGCAGTGGTGATGAGAAACAGCAGATCTACTCTAATAAGGAACAGCTGCCTCCCCCAACTGATCTGAGGGCATGGAGAGTGGAATAGAGGGAAGGTCAGAGGAGGTCTGCAAGGCTGCTCCATTTTTTATACTTGTCCTTTTTGTCTTTCAGCTTATCAGAGAGTTCTTTATGCAACCATGCTGGTTTCTTCTTGGAGCTCTTATTTTTCTTTTTAAATGGTATTGTGCTAGACTGGGCTTTTATAATCTTGTTTTTTATTATAAATTTTTATTGATTTTCTAATATTACATTTAAATATTTGAAAAGCAATGTGGTGGCTGAGTACAATAATTCTATTACACATAGATATCATTAGTACAAATTGCAAATTATTACAATCACCATTCCCTCTCTTTCTCCCTAACATCTACTGTCTCTTTAAACTAATACAATTCTTGTTCTATCAATCAAATGAAAAATAACTTTCTAACATTTATCAATAATTTTTAGTTTATATATATCTTAGTTGCTTTAACTTTCTATCTTTTAGACAATCAATGACCTAATCAATTTTTCTCACTTTTAATTTTCCATTAATATTTAAATATTTAAATTTAACGTTTAATAATTATCATTTCCAAGTTTTAAATAACTCCAGGTCCTTTATCACAATTCCTCCCAAAGTTTAATGTTCAGGATACACCTCTTATCTATATAAATTCTTACCATCTACATCAACACGTTAGTAATGCAAAATAATATTCTTATTTTCTAGTAATTCTCAAGTATCTTAAAATCTTAAATTTGATAACCAATTTTTTTTTATTTCCACATTTAATACTTCCTCTCTCTTCCTCTTTACATCTACTATCTCATATTTATAACTAATAATTTTTCCCCTTACTACTACAAAAAGACATATTTATTACTTTCATCAATAAAGTTTTAGCTCATCTTTACATAATCCTTATGCACAAATCAATATTTATATTCAAAGTACACATCTTATCCATTTAAGTATATTCTATTTTAAGACATAAAAACATATTTATTACTTTCGTCAATAAGGTTTTAGCTTATATATGTCTTAATCACCTTTACAGGACCTTTATACACAAATCCATATTCAAATTTAATTGTTAGTATTTATACTTCTAAGTTTTTCTTAATCAAAATTTTCTTTATCTCAACCCATAACAATATCTTGTATTCAAAGTACACATCTCATCCATTTAAGTATCTTTTATTTTAAGACATAAAGACGTATTTATTACTTTCATCAATAAAATTTTAGCTTATATGTGTCTTAATCACCTTTACGAACTAATAATTTTTTCCCTTACTGTTACATAAAGACATATTACTTTCATCAATAAAATGTTAACTTATATATATCTTGATCATCTTTACATAACCCTTATGCACAAATCAATGTTCCAATTTAACCTGTTAATATTTTATCTTCTAAATTTTACATAACCAAAATTTTCTGTCTCAACTCATAACAACATCTTGTATTCAAAGTACACATCTTATCCATTTAAGTATATTCTATTTTAAGACATAAAGACATATTTATTACTTTCCTCAATAAAATTTTAGCTTATATGTGTCTTAATCACCTTTACGACCTTTATACAGAAATCAATATTCAAATTTAACTATTAGTGTTTATACTTCTAAGTTTTACTTAGTCAAAATTTTCTTTATCTCAACTTATAACAATATCTTGTATTCAAAGTACACATCTTGTCTTCTTAAGTATATTCTATTTTAAGTTCTCATAATACCCATCTTATCTATTTAAGTATATTCCATTTTAAATCTCATCTGTAAATTAAAACCCCATTCTTTTTCAGTCTTATTCTGGCTTTCTTTCTTTGCCAAATCATCTTCCATGTCCTTGCTTTTGGGTCATTGAGCAGATCTCCTTGGATTGTTGTATTTATTATTTGACGTTAGGAAAACCATCCAGTCGCCATTTTGTTAAGAGGACTAGCAGATCCAACAGGTCTTCTCCTTGGTTTTCCATTTTGACCTATTTGTCTTGACCTGTTCATTTCTCTTCCAACTGTTTTCCTTTTATATCCTCAGGCTCCTTCTGTTTTATATAAGAGATTTTTACCTCTTTCCCTTTTGTCAATCATCCTGCATAGATGATTCTATAATTATAGTCAGAGTTTGCTTTTGCATGTATGGGCTGTCTTCTGGTTTTTTTCTGTAGCTTCTTATTTCATCACCAGCTTTGAGTAAGGTTTGAATAATCTCTTTCAACAAACAAGAGTTTGCTCCTGCTCTTCTTCCATAAGGAAAATCCATTCCTGATCTTCTTCAATAATAGTATATTTAAACTAAAAGGCTTTACATTAAAAAAAAAACCACTAAATAAAAAGTGCAGCTGAGTTTCTGAAGGTTGCTTGTATCTTATCTTTTTTCTGGGCTGATCTTTTCAGGTTTTTTTTCTATTTTAAAAGAAAGAACCCAGATCTTCAATAAAAATAGAGAATAAAAATTGAAGAAAATTGAAGAAAAATATGAAATAGAGAATAAAGAGTCTTTTAATCCACCAATTTTAGGAAATAGATTCCCAATTAGGATCCAATTATTTTTTCAATGTTTTAAACACCCCTGGGGAGTTGGTCGCCGCTGTGTCTGGAGGGAGGGCTGAAACCCCCCTTCCCTCTCCACAGGGAGGAACGTACTTTAGCAGCTTGAATAGGTACAAAAAAGCAATTAGGATTTAAGAGAGGTAGATCTCAGCCAGTCCTTTCCATGCTGCTTTGAAGTTGCCAGATGGTGAGTGTGACTTCAGCTGTCTGCAGCCTAGTGACGAGCCATATTTCTATGGCCGGTCTTTTGTCCGCCGGTTTGGAGGGATTGCTGGCTCTAGCAGGAGAGCTACCGCTCTCCTGCGATCCAGCAAGAGCCCCTCCTTGCTGGTCGCCTCTACGGGGCGACTTTCGACCCTTTTCAGCCCCCCCAGCGATGCAAAACTGGACGGGGGAGACGAAACTCATCTCCCAGATGTCCATGGTGGCCGTGGAAAACCGGAAGTCGACTTTTATAATCTTATTTTTCAGAGTTTCCCAAGCTTTTGGAGTTGTCTTCCCTTTTAAGAACTTCATGCATGGAATCCTTCCCAAGCTCTCTCTAGGTTTGTTGCAATCAGCTCTGGTAAAGCCTAAGAAAGTAGTTTGATTTTGTTGTGTTGCTTGTATCTGCATTATATTGAATTCCAGTATGACATGGTTACTGTCTCCCAAAGTTCCAACTTCAACTCCCTTTATCACGCCTTTTCTATTAGTAAGAATTAGGCCCTGTATAGCTTTTCCTCTAGTTCCTTCTTCTACCTTTTGGATGACAAAGTTGTCAGCTACGTTGGTTAGGAATCTCCCACTAGCTGCAGAGTTTGTCTCCCAGTTGATAGCAGGGTAGTTAAATTCTCCCATTACTACTGTGGTATGTTTCCTACATACATTTGTTAATTGATTAGCAAACAGTTCATCTATTTTTTCTGTTTGGTTGGGTGGCCTGTAGTATATGCCAATAGCAATGTCATTCTTTTTTCCTTTTATATTGAGTCATATGCATTCTAGGAGGTTTTCATCCTTGGTTTTATGCATTTCTGTAGAGGTGTAGTGATCTTTTATATATAATGCAACTCCACCTCCTCTTTTGTTAGGTCTGTTTCTTTTGAACAGTTTGTATCCTTCCATCAGTATATTACAGTCATGAGTTTCATCCCACCAAGTTTCAGTTATGGTCACTATATCATACTTGACCTTGTGTACTAGTATTTCAAGTTCACACTGTTTGTTCCCCAAACTTTGAGCATTAGTGTATAGCAGGGGTCCCCAACCTTTCTGGGTTGGCAGCCCAGTGGGAGAGGGATTGGCAGGTGCCTTATGTGCGCATGTGCAAACGTGACTGTGGCCACATGTGCATGTGCACAAACAGGCCATGAGCATGTGCACATACAGGCCACGAGCATGTGGACCATGCAAACGGGGCTGTGAGCATGTGTACAAGGTTCTCAGCGATGCTGGCGCCTGTGTGAGGCTTGTGGCACCACTGCCAGGCTTGCAGTGATGCTACTACTGGCGTGAGGAGCTTGCTGCTGCTGCCCACACAAAGTTTGTGGCAATGCTGCCGCTTGTGTGTGGCACGTCACCGCCCACCTGCCGCTCACGGTGCTTCCACCGCCCGCACAAAGTTCACGGCAACGCAATACTAGCTGCAACGGTGGCACGGGGGTGTGAGCATGCCCAGCTACTCACGCAGCCCAGTGGCCAAGAGACCACAGCCTGGTGTGGGCCGCAGCCCATAGGTTGGGGACCTCTGGTGTATAGGCATCTGTGTCTGAACCAACACCACAGCAGAAGTCAGCATGCCCCAATGGTTGTTATGGATGGCTCATCTGAGTTTTTGTAACTCACACCGGTGTGGTGTTGGTTCATGATAATGCTCGCCCGCACACTGCTAGATGCACCCAAGAACTTTTGAAGCAGTTCTGTTGGGATGTTTTTGATCACCCCCCCATAGCCCAGATTTGGCGCCGAGCAACTACTACTAAGGAATTTCAAACCTAGTAAGACATTATGACAAGTGCCTCAATTTGAATGGCGATAATGTTGAAAAGTAATGTAATGTTGTAGTTTTCTAATGTGTATAATAAAAGTTCTATATCTGCGAGTGTCTGTCATTGATAATCAAATGGAGGTTTATTTCTGAATTGCCCTCGTATATCTGGCATACCATGACAGCCTTTACTGATAAGGCTCAAAAGTCTAGGCTGGAGCTTCCGGTACGGGGCGACGGCGATGGCGGCTAATTCTTAGCCGTCCAGCTGGGAAGGTGTCAGAATCGCGGAGCCCAGCGCGTATCAGCTGGCCCGCGGTTCGCAATTCCCTTCCCGGGCAAAGGGAAGGGATAGAGAACGCAGGAGTAGAGGTAGAACCCCTGAACCCCCTCTGGATTTATTCCTAGAGGGGGTGAAAGGAGTGTTCCCTCGGAGCTCCTGCTGATCTCCGCCTCCCAGCTGTTTTTGCTTCCTTTGAAGCAAAAGAAACCGCCGCCTCTATCTCCGTGAATATAGCGTTTTGGTGAGTAACTTTTAAAACGGACAGAGCGGATTAAAGGATTTTTTTTTTAATAGTTTAGGGTTTTATTTCTTTTTTTTTTAGTTAGTTTTGGTTAGTTTTGGTTATTTCTCCTTTGTTCTTTTTTTTTTTGTATGGAGAGAGGAATTAAGATGGCGTTTTGAAAGTGTCGGAGTTTTTTTTTCCTTCTTTAGTTTTTCTTTACCTTTAAAGGACTGGATTTTAATAATTTTGCTTTTGATATTTTTGCTCTTGGTACTGGATTTTTCCTTTGACTTTTTTCCTTTTTTCTTTTTTGGATTTCTTAAGGACTATGTTGGTGCTGTTTTTTTGAAAAAAAATCTTTTCCTCCTCCCCCCTTCTTGGGGAGAAGGGAAGTGAGAACGGTGTTATATAAAATGGCTTCAAAGAGACAGCTGCCTTCGACAACACCTAAGGTGGTTTCTTCCCCTATAACTCTTACTGCATAACCACAACAACAACTTAAACATGTATCACCGGCTCAGCCACCACCCTCCCCTCCTTTGCCAGGCCTGTCAGCACAAGAGGTTAAAGGTATAATGGGGGATGTTATGTCTCAAATGAGAGATGAAATGAAGCAATTTGTTATACAGATTAAATCTGATATTAAATCTGATATTAAAGAAGAGATAAGTGGGATAAAGGGCTTATTAGAAGCTAATAATACCATCTTGCGACAAGATATAGTTGCAGCAGTATCAGGCTTGGCTACGGTGGTGGTGAAGCTGGATGCAAGATTGGAGGAAGTGGAAGATAAAGTTGACTCTTTTGATGATAAAATTCAAGATGTGGAAAGGAAGGCGGAGACTTCACAAGAAGATATTCTTATGTTTCAGTACAGACAGATGGAGTATGCCTTGAGGATTAGAGGCCTCAAGGAAGATATGAATCAAGATTTGATGGAGATGGTGCTTACTGACTTAGCTGTTGCTCTGAATATGGATAAAGGAGAATGACGCAGAGAAGTGGAAAAAATTTATAGAGTCAATTCTTGGATTGCGAAGCAGAAGAATTTGCCTAGAGATGTGGTGATTTATTTTACAAAGAAGTCTCTGCGTAATGAAATTGTACAAACTTTTTATAATAAGAGATTCCAGATTGCTACTCAAGATATTATTATTTTAAAGGAAATCCCATCAAAGATTTTAAGAAACAGGAAGGATTTTTCTTTTCTAGCTAATGAGCTTAAAACCAGATTGATGCCATTTAGATGGGAAATCCCGATGGGTATTGTTCTGAGCCATGCGGGGACACGTTACAGATTGAATACGGTTGATAAAGCTAGAGAGTTTTACAACACGGTCCTGGGTGCAGGCTCAGCTCCACCTGTTCAGAAATCTTTGAGTGGCAAAGAGTCGGAGCAGCAACCTGAGGCATTAGGTTTGGTCTCCGCTGGGATGCTGCAAGCTGAATGGCAACATCAAACAGAGGTTAAAGAGCAGAGAATGACCCGTGCAGCTTATAGACGTAAAGAGAAGGAGCAACGTAAGAAAGAGGCCAAAGAAGCTTCTTCTGAAAGTGCATCACTGCCGGTGGGAGGAGCAAGACCCAAGAGTTATGCAACACATGCAGCAATGGCAGATCTCGAAGGTGTCTTCTCCGGGCTCCTGGCCAAGGGAGATGGCAAAGTTTCTGACCTGGAATGTTAACGGATTGAATTCTCCTCAGAAAAGGAAAAAAATTTTCTACTATTTGAAGCAACATAACAATGATGTTATTTGTTTACAGGAAACTCATATTTTACTTAAGGATCAGAAATATTTAGTTAATGCTCGCTTGGGATCCCATTTTGTATCTTCTGCTCCTGGGAAAAAGGGGGGAGTTGTTATCTATGTGAAGCAAAATCTACCAGCTTGTCTGGTAGAATCAGATCCCCAAGGAAGATATGTGATGATTGAACTTGGCTTATATGGTAAGAAAGTACTTATAGTGGGACTTTATGCACCAAATCAGCAACAGGAACAATTTTATAGGTTGTTACATCAAAAAATAACTTTGCTGGACTATAGATCCGTGGTATTAATGGGTGATTGGAACGGTGTCTTAGATATACAAAGGGATAAGAAAGGTTCTTCTCCTTTTTTTAAACAAGCAAAATTACCTAAAGCCTTTTTTGACATGAAAGAGGACTAGGAACTAAGGGATTATTGGCGGGAATGTAATCAAGAGGAGAGAGATTTCACCTTTTTCTCAGATAGACACCAATCCTTCTCAAGAATTGACTTTTTTTTTATTACAACGGACTTATATAATAGAGTAAAGAATGTAAAGATTTTTCCTAGGTCGCTGACGGATCATAGCCCAGTTTGGATGGAGCTGACTCAAGAAAAAGAGGAGAGAAGATCTTGGAGAGTGAATGAAAATCTATTTAGACAAGAAAAGAATGTTCAAAAGTTAAAGGAGTGTTTAAAGGATTATTTTGCTTTAAATATGTATAAGGGGACTTCAATGTCAATGGTATGGGATGCAGGCAAAGCATTTATGCGTGGCATTTTGATAAAAATGAATAATTGTCATAAGCGAAAGCAGATTCAGAAACGTAAAGAATTGGAAGATGAAATTAAATTAAAAGAAAAGTCTTTGATCTTAAATCCTTCTGATGAAAGTATTAAAGAATCTGTAAAGTTATTAAGGACACAATTTAATATGTTGTTAGCAGATCAAGCTGCAACCAACTTATTGTTTATGAAACAAAATACATTTTGTAATGCTAATAAGCCAGGGAGATGGTTGGCTTATCAGCTAAGAAAGAAACAGAGACAGAGAATAATAGATAAAATAAATTATCAGGGTAAATTAGTTTCTCAGAAGGAATTGATTAAGAAATCTTTTTTGGACTATTACCAAAAATTATATAAATCTACCAATGTTCAAATTTTAGATATAAATAAATACTTAAACGAGGCTAGTTTTCCCAAATTGACAGAGGATCAGAAACAGGAAATTAATGGCTTAATTACTAAGGAGGAAATTGCGTTAGCAATTCAACAATTGAAACCAGGGAAAGCACCGGGTACGGATGGGTTAACAGCTGTTTATTATAAAGCTTTAATGGAGGAGATGATTCAGCCATTAGGTGATCTTTTTAATGATATTTTACAGGGTCTAGAGATTCCTCCTTCATGGCGTAGTGCTTTTATATCATTGATTCCAAAAGAGGATCAAGATCTTACTTTACCAAAGAATTATAGGCCTATATCTCTTTTAAATGTGGATTATAAGATATTTGTAAAAATTTTAGTAAATAGGCTCATGAGGGTTGTGCATCATCTTGTGCATAAAGATCAATCTGGGTTTATAACTGGAAGGTATATGAAAAATAATGTTAGACAAATTATCAATTTATTAGAATATTTAGATAAGAACAACCAAGTTTCTGCAGGGCTGATATTTTTAGATGCTGAAAAAGCTTTTGATCAACTGAATTGGCATTTTATGTTAAGAGTAATGGAAGAGATGAATTTTGGTGAAAAGATAGTACAAGCTCTTACGGTAATATATCAAAAACAAACGGCACAACTTATTGTTAATGGAGGGTTGTCAGAGGTTTTTACAATAGAGAAAGGTACCAGGCAGGGATGTCCATTATCACCGTTGTTGTTTGTTTTAACATTGGAAATATTGTTAATCAAAATTCGAGAGTCGCAGGAAATTAAAGGAATAGAAGTTAATAAAAAAGAATACAAGTTAAGAGCTTTTGCGGATGACTTGGTGGTTACTTTGTCGCAACCTACTCATTCTGTAGTAAAGTTATTACAATTGATTCATTATTATGGTTTGGTCTCGGGTTTTAAGATTAATGTTAATAAGACTAAAATTTTATCTAAAAATATGACTAGCCAGGAGAAGCAAATCTTGGTTAATTTGACGGGTTTTGAAATTGTCAATAAGGTAAAATATTTGGGGGTGATGTTATCTGTTTCTAATGCAAAACTATTTAAAAATAACTATGAAAGGTTGTGGGTTAGGGTACAGAAAGACTTGAAGAATTGGGAGAAGTTGCAATTATCCCTCATGGGAAGAATTGCAGTGATAAAAATGAATATTCTACCCAAGTTTCTTTTTTTGTTTCAAATGTTACCGATTTTGAAGAATGAGATTAATCTAAGCGAATGGCAGAAAGGCCTTAATAAATTTATTTGGGCAGGGAAAAAGCCAAGGGTTAAGTTTAAAATTATGCAAGACTTCCGTGAGAGGGGTGGACTCAAGGCACCGAATTTGAAATTATATTATGATGCGGTGGTTTTAACACTAATTAGTGACTGGGTAAATTTGACAAATCCTGAGATACTCCATCTAGAGGGATGGGATTTACTTTTTGGGTGGCATGCCTATTTAATATTTAACAAAAAAATGGATTGGGTCTTTAAAGCTCATATTTTAAGAATTTCTTTACTTAGGACTTGGAGAAAATATTATAAAAGTGATTTTAAAGTACCATTATGGGCTATACCTTGGCATGCGATAGAAGGAATAAAAAGAGGTGCTAAAATGGATATGGTGTCTTATAGACAGTTACTTAGATGGGATGGACAAAACTGGCAGTTAAAATCACGGGAAGAGTTAGCACAAGAAAATATTATTTATTCTTGGTTTCAATATAGACAATTAGTAGATAGATGGAAGCTGGATTGTAAGGTGGGTTTTCTTAGAGAAGATGAAAATCTTATTAAGCAAGTGAAGGATCAAAGACAAACCCACATTAAGAGGATTTACGGGGTTTTAGTTGAATTGGATTCAGAAACGGAACTAATTAAAGATTGTATGATCAGATGGGCGCAGAACTTTGGTGAGCCAGTTTCATTGGACACCTGGGAAACCATCTGGGTCAGAAATGTCAAATTTACACAAGCACAGAACTTAAGGGAGAATTTTTATAAAATGTTTTATAGATGGCACCTTGATCCACAAAAAATGTCTTTTATGTACCCTGACTTACAACCTAAATGTTGGAGATGTGGTTGTATGGATGCTACTTATTATCACATTTGGTGGTCGTGCAGAGAGATAAAAGCATTTTGGATTAAGATATGGTGGAATATCCAGAGAATTTTTAGAAGGAGGGTAAAATTTACTCCGCAATTATTTTTGTTGGGTATAGTTATTGATTGTGATACAAAGGAGGTTATATTGATGCTAAATTTGATTACAGCTGCGAGGCTGTTAGTAGGACAATATTGGAAGAAGGAATCTTTGCCTACATTGCAGGAATGGTTTCTTAAAGTGTCTTATTTGGCGGAAATGGCAAAGATTTCGGCTTTTTTAAAGGAACAAACGCAAGAGAAATTTCTTGCTGTTTGGGATAAGTGGATAAAATTTATACAATTTAAACTGGATATAAAAAAATATCATATAGCCTTTTCATAATCTTTATTTTTATATATATATATATATGTTTTAATGTTATATTTTCTTTTTTTATATAAACATAATTTTTAATTGTTTTTTAATTAAGCCTATATTCTGCTCTGGGAAGCTCTGGAGGGGGGGAAGGGGGGGGGTGTTTGGGTGGGGGTTGGGGAAGGGGGGTTTTGTTGTGTAATGTTTAGTTTTTTCTTTGTATATGTTGTTTTTTGTTTTTGTATTGTTTTGTTCTTTTTGTAAAACTTATAAAACTTTTTAATAAAAAAAAAAAAGTCTAGGCTGTGTAGTTTTCAAGCATACTGTAAGGCAGGGGCATCAAACTCGCAACGTCACATGACGTGTCATGACATATCACAACTTTTTTTTCCATTGATGGCAATGGGGTGGGCATGGTTTCGGCATGACTCATCCAGCCCGTGGGCCAGCAGTTTGAAACCCCTGCTGTAAGGCCTTTGCTGTATAATATGTGACATAAGGTTATCAAGAGCTCTGAGATAGGACTTTAATTTGAAAATCAGTTTTCAAAGTCTGTCAGCTGACAGTTCCTCTAAACATACAAAATGACCCCTCTCCTATCAGGAACTATGGCTCAATTAGGTTTGTAGGACAACAAAAATTATTAAATGGTCTACGTAGCCATCTATTGGGTGGAGAGCAGTAAGAGGTTTCCTGCTTTGCATACATGAATGGGGCCTTATCAACTTAGTGCAGTTGCTCCATGTGTGCAGGAGAAACCATATCAAAAAGTCAGTATACAGACTAAAGTCTTCCTTTAAAAAAGTGTCATTAAATGTGAAATTTCTCTGCACCAGTGCTATCAATCTTGAAAACCTCCAATTTGTTTTCCTTTACATAAACATTAAACAAGGTATCAGTACTATAGATTTTATTTTATTCTTAAGGCTGGTATCCAGTCTGACCTGGATGGGCCTGAAATTCTTTAATGGGCCCAGGTTGACTGCTTGTTGATACTCATTGATCCAGGTTTGATGGTGTAGGCCTATAGCTATTCTACTTACATGGAGTGCTTTCTTCAAATGAGTGTACAATCACAACATCTTCTGGATATTTATAATTATTTATGAGTTCATTGTAATATCACCTGGGGACACTCACATGTCTATACATATTTTCTGAGTAGCTGCTGAGTCCCACCTGCTTTTTAACATTAAAAAATACCAAAAAATGGGAGGCTGGTATACTTCAAAGCAACATGAAAGCACTTTTATTTCAAGAATAACAAAACACTCAGATGGAAGCCATAAGTTCTTGAAAAGTAAAAATGGCTGGTTACAACCCAGTACTTTGTCTAGAAATATGTCCTCATAACAAAAAGTAAGAAGAGTTGTTAAGTGGATTAGGAGGGGGCGACATATAGCAATTTGTTTAATCAATTTATAACTAGCATATCCCCAATAGCATCCACTTAGTAAATGTAGAAGCCTTCTACCAGCCATTTTTAAAAAGATATCTCGGGGCCTAATTTTCAAAATCCAGAGTGTGTGTATTACTCCAAAAGAATCAGGGACCCATGCTGTAATGAAAACAGTGCACTGTATATGGGATTGTACCTGAATAATGTTGATACAAATTATGTCAGGTCTGCCTGGTTGGGCTTGGTGCCTCACAGGCATCCTGCCATCAAAAGAAGGTGTGGGAAGGATGAAAGGGGGAAGAAGGGGCAAAGGATGAAAGGGGGAAGGATGAAAGGGCAATAAAGCTTTGTGTATACATGATAGGAAATCAGGAGGGGGGAATGACAGGTGATAAGGACCAGGGCAGCTGGATCCTGTTTGTACCAGCATCCCACAGCCAGGCACCGAGAAATACCCCCAAACATCTCAGAGATCTCAAAACATCCTAGTGAGCTCCAGTTGGCTGGAAACGGACTGGTCACAGGGGGAGGGGAGGAATGGGCTGGTGGCAAGCCTACTGTCAACCCCCGGCTGAAAAGCTCAACCAAGCAAAACATCAGAGCCATTGCAAACTTCTAATGATTACTTTTATTGAGCAGAATCAAACCAGTAGGGTCAAAGGGAAGCTAGCTCTCTTGACAGTACAGGTCACATTGTCCAATACATCTTCTAGTAATTATTATGAGAACAGACTTTAGTTTCGCCAACACAATTCTTCAGCAGCTTTGGGTCTCACACTGATAAAGGACACCTGTAGATTCAAAGCTCTCTTCCCTTCCTCCCCCCTCTGTTGGCAAGTTAGAAGCACGCTGCGGTCCTAAAGGCAGTAGTGTTCGGAGCTTGACAGGTCCCCCCCCCCCCCCAGGAAAGAAAGGGAACATAGAAAACAAAAGAATACACATCAACACTTGCTAACTTTTCCCTTGTACTGGACCCGGCTTCTGGGGATACTTTGTGTGGAATTGTTTTACCAAATGATCTGCTTTTATGTTCTGTGCCTTTACCCATCTAGATTCTGACATTGGGTAACCCTCCCACTGAATTAAGTACTGCAACTTCCCTTTGTGGATTCTGGAGTCAAGGATTTGCTTAACTACATAATGTGTTTCCCCTTCCACCACTATGGGGCCAGGAGCCACTGTCCCTACTGGTCTCAGCATGGATTCCTTGTATGGCTTTAATAAGCTGCAATGGAATACTGGATGCACTTTACCCAATAACCTTGGTAGTTTTAACTCTACAGTTAACTCTACAGATGATTACTTTCACTATGGTGAAAACACCTATGTATTTCGGCCTTAACTTCTTGCAACTTTGTTTCAGCTTAAGGTACTTAGTAAACAGATACACTTTCTCCCCTACATGGAACGCTTCCTGGGGAGCCCGTTTCTTATCTGCCTGCTTTTTCTGACTCTCGGCTGCCTTAACTAGAGCCTTCTTCGTGTCGCTCCAAACTCGTTGGAACGAACTCACCCAATTGCTCAGGGTGCTCAAAGATGGGGGCTCTTGGGGGCATTCTGGCATTGGCACAAACTCCAACCCTGTGGCCAACTTAAATGGAGTGAAACCAGTGCTACTGTGCACTGTGTTGTTGTATGCCACCTCTGCAAATGGCAACAACTATGCCCAGTTTGTTTGCTGGTAGTTGACATAGCAAGGCAGGTACTGCTCCACTATGGCATTGGTCCATTCTGCAGATCCATTCATACTGGGATGGAAAGCAGAAGAGAGCCCCTGGAATATCATCTTCACAAACTCCCTCCAGAACTTAGCAGTGAACTGGACCCCACAATCTGAGATGATGCACTTAGGTGCTCCATGCAGTTGATAGATGTGCTGCAAAAACATCTTCACTAGCTTCTGGGCTGAGGGGAGACCAGCACAGGCGATGAAGTGGGCCTGCTTGGAAAACAAGTCTATTACGATCACAGTGTTTCCCCCACCCTCAGGCAGCTCCACTATAAAGTCCATGGCTATCTCCTCCCAGAGTCTGGTCGGGTCAGCTACCTGTTGTAACAGTCCTGGACTCTTTCCTGGTACTCGTTTACTGGCCACACAGAGAGCACAGGTCCCCACATAGCTTTCAATGTCCTTTTTCATCTTTGGCCACCAAAACTGACTACTAGCTAGATGCAGCATTTTCAGGAACCCAAAGCGGCCTGCTTGCTTAGCATCATGACTGCATTGTAGGACCTGCAGTCACAGGCGGTCTGGGACATACAATTTGTCCCCCTTCCACACCAACCCCTCCCACATGGTCAACTCCTTCTGATGAGCCACAAACCAGGCATCAGTTTGCAGCTCCTGCTTCAACTGCTGTGCAAACTCATTGGTGGGGGGGGGGCAAGCTTCTCTTTTTCTCCTGTCATCTGGTCATTGCTTGCGCCGCTTGCTGTTTATTGGGAATGACCGAACTCACCACCTCCTGCCAAGTGCTTTTGTATGGGGCATGCGGGACAGGGCGTCATCCAGGAAGTTCTTCCCCCCAGGATGTATTTTAGCTCAAAGTCAAATCTTTTGAAATACTGTGCCTATCTGACTTGTTCGGGAGAAAGTTTGTGGGGAGTCTTTAAGGCTTCTACGTTTTTATGGTCAGTCTACACTTCGAAGGGGATTTTGCTCCCCTCCAGGAATTGCCTCCAGGTTAGTAACACCCACTTCATGGCAAAAGCCTCTTTCTCTCACACCATCCATCTCCACTCCATTTCGTTCAGCTTTCGAGAGGTGTATGCGCACAGCTGCAGGTTCCCCCCCCCCCTTGTTGTGCTGGAGGAGGACGGCTCCTACAGCCACATTGCTGGCATCTGCCTGAATCACGAAAGGTTCCTCTGGGTTAGGTTGCCTTAGCACTGGCTCAGCGGTGAATATCCCCTTCAACTTTTCAAATGCCACTTGGCATTCCATTGTCCAGTTCAAGGGCTGATTCGGCCAAGGCTTCTCTCCCCCCTTCCCAGTCTTTAACAGCTAAGTGATTGGCAGGGCAATCTTGGCAAAAGAGGGGAGAAACTGCCTGTAGAAGTTTGCAAACCCCAGAAAACTTTGCAGCTGCTTGCGGGTGCGAGGAGCTTGCCACTCCAAGATGGATTTCACCTTCCCTGGGTCCATCTCTATTCCATTGCATGACACGCAGGAGCCCAAGTAGTCCAGTTTAGATTTGTGAAATTTGCATTTGGACAGCTTGGAGTACAGCTTAGTGCCCAACAGCTTTTTTAGCACTTGCCGTACAAACTTCACATGTTTGTCCATGGTCTCAGTGTAAATGAGGATGTCATCAAGGTACACTAAGACCCCCTTGTAAAGATGCTCATGCAGCACCACATTTATGAGTTACATGAACACTGCAGGGGCCCCCTGTATTCCAAATGGCATTATTTTAATCTGATAACTTGTCAGAGCATGGACAGTCTTATTGCGCTGAGATAACCCAGCAGTAAGCACAGTAAACAGTGGTCTCTATTAAATGGTGGTTTATCTTACACTATCTACAATATCATACATCAGGAATAATATACATACATGTGTTAATACAGCAAACTCCAACATACAGCAATTACAGCAGAAAACGGATGAGAGACACTCCAGCAAAAGCCTTCCCTTTTATACTCAGGCTCTTAAAGGGATACAGACACAGACACAGACCCTGCTGAGTCATTCCTATCATTGCATCATCCACCTTACATTACATCAGCTGGTTAGCCTTTAAATCATTACCCTGACATAACTCCCCAGGGGGCAAAGGAAGGCCGTCTTCCACTCATTGCCTTCTTTAATTCTCACTCAGTAGTATGCCTCCCTCAGGTCTAGTTTTGTGAATATCTTCCCCTTGGCTAAGTGGCCTAGCATGTCCTTCATGAGGGGGAGGGGGTACATGTTTTCCATGCACACTCCGTTAATTCCATTAAAATCCACGGACAATCTAAGCAGCCCATCTTTCTTTTCTTTAAAGAGTACTGGGGCCGTGACTTGAGATTTCGCGGCTTGAATAAACCCCCTTGTTAAGTTCTTGTCAATGTACTCCCTCAACTCCTTCATCTCCTTTGGAGTCATGGAATACATCTATCATGGTTCTGATAGATGAGACCAACTAAAACAGAACTCTGAGGCTTGAAGTTTCCTTTAAGAACATGTTTATTGGCTACAAAGTATTGGCACTGTCAAAAGTGAAACCAAGACTAAAGGTCCCTCCAAAAAGTTACAGTATACAAAGTTAAACTTCCCACCCCATTACTATGCAATCAACTATGTTTCCAAATAGAATAGTTTGGCGGGCTTTCTAACAGAAAGCTCAGCCTCCCAGTCT
This sequence comes from Crotalus adamanteus, assembly GCA_039797435.1. Classification (NCBI taxonomy): domain Eukaryota; kingdom Metazoa; phylum Chordata; class Lepidosauria; order Squamata; family Viperidae; genus Crotalus; species Crotalus adamanteus. The sequence goes on along the minus strand of CM077935.1, from coordinate 45,040,222 downwards.
AACAAACAGAAATGACCTTGGTTCCCATGGGACAGAGAATTGTTTAAGCTAGCAGAAAAATTCCACACACCCCTCCCATTTTGGTGGCAACCGAAAATGAGCCAAATGGCTTCATTTAGGTTTGTTGCAGAGTTGACATTCGGACCCCCCCCCCCAAAGAGAAAACAGATCCTGTAGAGAAATAAATGGAGAAGTTAGGAATCTCCCTGAGGTTTCTGAGGATGCTTCTTAGGATCTCCATTAAATGTGGGTTTGATAGGAGGTGGGTCTCCAGGCCATTGTCCCCAGTAGGCTTGTTGCATACCCAGTTGCTGGTGCTGGAGTTGGGGGAAAGCTACATTGTGAAACACTCTTGGCTGGGCTCCAGGGCTTGTAGGACGTTGACCTCTCTCAGGGCTACGCCGGCACACTGGACTCTGTGACAAGACTGGCCAGGGCAGCAGTGAAGCAGCCCGAACCATCACAACTAAGCGTGGGCTTCCTGGGGGAGGTAGTAGCATTGGGGAGCTCCTGCAGTCTCATCCACTGGAGATCAGATGGCGAGCAATCAGCTCCACTTCTTCCACTTCGAGTCGGTCAGACTCCTCTCTCAGCCTCTTGATGGAGTGGCTGTGGAAGGCGGTCAGGTACTTCCACTCCCCTGATTCATCCCAGCCAGCTGGCCACTTCACCTTTCTCAGTACAGGTGAACGAAGGCCATGGGATGAAATCAGTGGAAGCTCTGCCTCACCAGCTCCAGCAGCAGGAGCCCCACTCTTTGCCTGGGCGGTAGCCTGTGTCCCGGTCGATGTTGTTGCGCTGAGGCCAGACGACAACTCTCCTCTCCTCTTCATTTCTTCCCTGAGTCTTTGTCATCCTCCTACAGAGTTAGGTAGGCGGCTGGGGCTCAGAACCCCAAGTATAAAATTTCAAGGAGTCTTGATTTAATGTCATGGTTCTGATAGATGAGACCAACTAAAACAGAACTCTGAGGCTTGAGGTTTCCTTTAAGAACATGTTTATTGGCTACAAAGTATCGGCACTGTCAAAAGTGAAACCAAGACTAAAGGTCCCTCCAAAAAGTTACAGTATACAAAGTTAAACTTCCCACCCCATTACTATGGAATCAACTACATTTCCCAATAGAATAGTTTGGCGGGTTTTCTAACAGGGGGCTTTTGTGGGGGCTCAGGGCCCTCTTCCCCATGATCATCCACCTCATGGCTCTCTCCCAATAGATACAGGGTCCCCACTTGGCTAGCCAAGCCAGACCCAGGGTCATGTCCTCTGCCATCTTTGGGGTGACCATGAAGCAAATGGTCTCCTGGTGCTCCCCTAATTCCAGTTGCACTGGCTCAGTCAGATGGGAAGCAGCCCTGCCCCCTATCAGATAGCCATCAACCTGTTCGAACTTCACGGGTTTTTTAAGCTTCCTCACGTGCAACCCCAACTTCTGCACCATCGCCTGACTAATTAGGGAACGAGAACAACCTGAGTCCACAAGGGCCTTAACCACTCCCCTCGCCCGACTGTGATGTCTTGATGCCCATGCTAACCTTAAGGTAGTTAACCGGACCACTCACCATTGGGTCATCTTCTCCCTCACTCTCGCTGTCATAAAAGACCATCGGAGGTTCTTCAGTCGGAGTTCCATCCCCTCCTCAATGACCTGAGTTGCAGCCTGTGACTTCTCCTTTCCCTTCTTGGGTGGCTTCTTTGGCTTCAAAGGAGTTGGGTTCACAGGAGCCATCTGGGGCATTGGCCCCAGGCACACTATAAGTGCACGCTTGGCCAGCCTTGCAGGTGTTGGGGTTGCTGCCGCCGATTGCTTTCTCCCCAAGGCATGCTTCTCCTAGACCTTTGGGGGTGGGCCGACACCCCCACCGCCCTTGTACACCGCCAGGTCCAGCTCCACAATGGTGACTAGCTGGTACCAGTCCCCAAGCTGATTTGGGATCCCTTGGGCTAGACACAGATGGAATAGGTCATGGCTCGGCCCCTCTTGAAAGTACTGGGTCAGGAGGTGTTCCAGCCAGTGTCTCAGCCTCCCTGTGTTCCGTCTGAAGTCTTGAATGTACTCAAACATGGGTCTGGTCCCTTGCTTGACCATCCGGGCTTCCAGCTCCGCCCGCTGGGTCTCTGCGGGGTCCCCAAACCTGGGCTCTGAGGCCACAGAGAAAAGTGTCTGGATTCGCCAGCTCAGGGGCACCTTCGTTGTGGAGAATGGGCATCCATTCTGCTGCCTCCCCTTCAAGGTTAGCCACGATAACATCCACCCGGGCCACATCTTCAGGGTAATCATCTCTGTGCCAATCAAGGTGGGTCCAGACTTGATTTAGGAAAAACGCCAGCTTTTCTGGGCTCCCATCAAACGTCACCCTCAGTGGTGGGGGTGGGGGTGGCCTGGGTGCTGGAGCCGGCTAAGGCCACTGCACCCACGCCCGGCAGTCTGGGTACATCCCTGGCTGCGTTCCATACCTGTGCCTCGGCGGGGGTTGCCAACCCACTCCCCCAAGCTGTGGATCAGGTGCTGGTGGTGGGCTGTAGGCTCTCCACCCCAGACTGGGCCCTGGGGGGGAAGGTAATCCAGGCAGCGGGCTAACTGTCCCCGTCATTGCAGCTGCTCCCGAATGCTGGGGTGAAGGGATCAGCATCAGGCTCAGGGTCGGGGCTGCACCTCCTTGGGGTCTGGTATCCAGCTGTGGGACCGACCTTCCTCCACAGACCTCCAGGCTGCTGAACTGCTGCCTCAGGTGCTCCACTGACTGGCTGCTGCACCTTGGCAGGTAGCGCTCCCTGTGTGCCATTTCCTCCAAGCTTTCACATCTCTACCACTCCATGCCCTTGGCTCCTTCGGGCTGGAGGCAGTATGATCGGAACTTAGCTTCAACAGCTCTCCACAACTCCTCTCTCCACCTCTTCAACTCAGGCCAGTTGAATGCTGTGTCTCCCCCCATCCACTCTGGGGTTGGCTCCCTCTGTTCAACTCGCTGCTTGGGTTGGGTCGAGGCTGGTGGGGTTACGAAGCTGCCCTCGGCCACAGCTGGAATTCCACTGATTGATCCCGAGCTGGCTCCAGCTGGCTTCTCCATTTCAGGCATCTACCCCTGAGACTTCACCAGCCCCCTGGAGGCTTCCAGTGGGGCATAGGGGCTCAGGACCCCTCAATGTAATTTAATTTGTTTAGAGAGCTAGCTTAGTGTCAACCCACAACTGAAAAGCCCAACCAAGCAAAACATCAGAGCCATTACAAACTTCTAATGATTACTTTTATTGAGCAGAATCAAACTAGTAGGGTCAAAGGGAAGCTAGCTCTAAGGCAGGCATGTCAAACTGCCGGCCCGCAGGCCGGATGTGTCACGCTGAAACCGCAACCACCCCATTGCTGGCAATGGGGAAAAAGTCACGATACGTGCACGACATCACATGACGTCGCAAGTTTGACATGCCTGCTCTAAGGAAATGTCAGGAAGCAGTTAATTAAAAGAACTAAACTTTTCCCACGCCTCTCTGACAGTACAGGTCACATTGTCCAATACATCTTCTAGTAATTATTATGAGAACAGACTTTAGTTTTGCCAACACAATTCTTTTTTTTATAACAAATTTTATTAGTTTTCCAGTTTAACATCCCAGTATTTAGAAAGCAATGTGGTGACTGGGTGATGTCAAGCCCATGGGCTTGCCATGGGCCGGGAGATGGGGAGCATGCAGCCAGACGCCGCAGGTGCTGTCCTCAGAGGAGACAGAAGCCAGGAACACTCCTCCTACCAGCTGGACAAGGGACTAGATAAGCAGGACGAGGGAGGGATTGTGCTTTACCTTGGCTGCGTCTCCCTTCCTCCAGCTGCCTCGTTATCAGAACAAATGGCTGGGATGGCAGAGGCTCCATGGGTGTGTATGGAGGGGGGGGAAAGGGTGGTGCACTACGCCTATTATTCATACGGACTGGATGCTGGCTTGCTAAGTGGGGTGGGGTTGGTGGGTGGAGCACAACTATGTAAAGCACTGGGAGCAATTCACTCCCAGTGCTGAGTTTCTTTTGCATTAAAGTTTGCTGGTCACCTGTTCCTTCTGTGTTTGGAGTTTATCAGCAGCTGGCAGAGGACAGCTGACAGTAAGTCAGCACTCTCTTTATTTTCCTGTTCCCTTCTTCTTGCCTGTTGCTGTGGACTGTGACTACGATGGCAGAGGGTAAACAGGAGGTTCCTACTGGGACAGTTGAGGCCGATCCGGCTAGAGTAACAGGCCCTGAGTCTGAGGTCCGGGAGGTGCAGCCAGTAGTCAGGCCTAAGGCAATGGAACCACGACCTGCAGCCCCTACAGGTGAGACCCAGGGCCCTGGGGTTGCTGCAGTGTCTGGGGAATGGTGGCACAGCTCTGCATTGGCCAATGTAGAGCTTGGATGGGTGACAACGCCAGGACCTAGGGCGTCTTTGATGGACTGGCGGGAGAGACAGCTGACGGGGGAAGATGAGGATGAATGGAGCTATTCCACCGCTCCTGGCCAAGACACCATGGATGTATTGAGGGACCGGTTCAGGGAGGTAGGATATCAGGACACCTCCTCCTGGCCACGACGGACGGCTATGGGAGAAGAAGCCCTATGGCATTGGCCGGAGGCGTCGTCCAGACATCCTGACTCAGGCCGGTTCTGGTTGGCCAGTCCGCAGCTGCGACGGCCTCCTGCTCCAGAGGTATCCATGGTAGGAGGGTCTTCTTTGGCTGCACCGCAGGTCCAGGCTCAGCCTGCGTGGATGGATTGGCCAGCCCCTGGGTCATCGGGGTTGCCTGCTGAAAGGGGTTCCGGCCAGCGAGATGTGGGTTCCAGTGTCCAGGTCCAGCCGCCTACAGCTGACACCTTGCATGGCCCGGCCCAACCTATAGGACCCTGGGGTCAGGGCCTGATGTGGGGTCCACCACCCATACCGGTCACATTTGACGGGCATCCGGATCACCTGGCAATGTTCTTAAGCCATGTGATCAGCCACCTGGATCGATATGCTCGACTCTATCCATCCCAATGGGCCATGGTGATGGTGGTGTCTGCGGGACTGCAGGGTGAGGCAGTGGCATGGGCAGCGGACCTGTACAGCGATCATGCTCAGGAGCTGGCTAACGCTGGGTTGTTCCTGGATGCACTGCGTGCCCGCTTTGAAGACACCACCCGGGCTCAGCGTGCTGAGGCGGAATTGCTGGCACTGAGGCAACGTGGTCGTCGTGCAACTGACTACATCCGTGAGTTTTGCAGGGTTGCAGGGAGGCTGCGGTCTTGGCCTGAACGCTTGCTTGTCCATCAATTCCGGGCAGGTCTGGACCGAGAGCTGTGTCAGGCTTGCGTGTTCCGAGGGGTACCCAGTCATCTCCAGGACTGGTTCCGGGTTGTTATAGATCTGGACACAGGTCTCCAGGAGTTCCGGGGCAAGGGAGAGGAACCGCCCATACCAGGAAGACCGCTGGCAAAGCTACGGGAGGAGGGGAGATGGGGTCCGCATGCAGATATGAGCTCTTCTGCCCCTTCCGCCAGGGTGCCATTCCGCTGTTTCCGGTGTAACCAGCCAGGTCACAGAGCAGCGGACTGTCCAGCCCCGAGTCCACAGGCTCCTTCCTCGGCTCCTGGAAAACCCACTCCGAGGGCTAACAGAACACCTGACAGTTCGAGGGCGGCACAACAGCCAGAGGCAGGTACATCCCGGCAGTAGGTCCCAAAGGAGGAGGAGGAGGCCACAGCAGCCACGAGATATCGGCTGGTAGCTGATGACAGTGACGATGACGTAGCCAATGATCCTATGGTAAGTGAGCCCATAGTGCCCTTCGTTCTCCCTGTGACACTGGCAAACCCGCAAACGGGCCAACAGAGGGCCTACCAGGCCCTTATCGATTCAGGGTGCACCCAGTGTTTGATAAGCAAAAGGGTGGTAGCAGAGAGTGGGATCAGAGTCCAGCGACTAGCCCACCCCATTCGGTTTGAGCAAGTGGACGGGTCTCTCTTGGGAGGGGCGCCAGCTAACCTCGTAACAGAACCCGTCCGACTGGACATGGGATCCCATTGGGAGGTTCTCCGTTTCATAGTCATCCCGTCTACGACTGAGGAGGTGATTTTAGGTTTGGCATGGCTGGACAAGTGGGGTCCTACGATATGGTGGGAAGGGGGTTACCGACGGCTACGCATCGGGGTGGGTCCCCAGGCCCCTAATCAGGATTTCGGGGAAAAGGGGGCAGGGTGTGAGGAAAACAAGGTCGGGTTGATGGAATCCAGGGAAGAAGCCCCCTTTCCAGAGGTCTACAGTGATCTAGCTGAGGTCTTCAGCGAGCAAGAGTGCAACGTTCTGCCACCCCACCGCGCTACTGACTGCGCAATTGATATCCTGCCGGGGGCTAAATTGCCCAAACCCCAGATGTACGCCATGACGCCCAGGGAGCTAGAGGAGCTACAACATTACATTGACCAGAACCTGGCCCGGGGGTTCATCCAACCAGCTCGGTCACGAGTGGCCGCCCCAGTCTTATTCAAGGAGAAAAAGGATGGTTCCTTACGGCTCTGTGTGGACTTCCGCGGGATTAATGTGGTGTGTGTGGAGCATCTATACCCACTCCCGTTGATGAAGGACCTCCTGGCCCATCTGGGTACGGGGCATGTGTTCACGAAGCTGGACCTGCGTGAGGCTTACTACAGAGTTCGGATAAAGAGTGGGGATGAGTGGAAGACGGCGTTTAACTGTCTGCTCAGCAGCTACCAATTCCGTGTGATGTCTTTTGGCCTGCAGGGGGGCCCCACGGTGTTTATGCAACTCATCAACCAGGTGTTTCATGAGCACTTGTACCACGAGGTCCTTGTGTATTTGGACGATATCCTAATATATGCAACCACTTTGGAGGAACACGTCCACCTAGTTAGGCAGGTACTGAGGAAACTGTTGGATGCTCGCCTCTTTGTGAAACTCTCTAAGTGCGAGTTTCACTGGGCTCGGCTGGACTACTTGGGTTACAGGATCTCAGGGGACGGCGTAGAGATGGACCCACACAAAGTGAGAGCAGTGTTGGAGTGGCAGGCACCCCGCACTTGTCGCCAGCTACAAAGCTTCCTGGGCTTCGCCAATTTTTACCTGAAATTTATTCCATCGTTTGCCATGGTAGCCCTTCCCCTAACTAACTTGTTATGTACGAAGCACACTGCGAGTAAGCCATGGCCCGGACAACCGCTGGAGTGGACGATGGCCTGTCAGAAAGCATTCAAGGACCTGAAAGCCCTGTTTGCCAAGGAACCAGTCCTACTCCACCCTGATCCTGAAAGTTCTTTCGTAGTCCAGGCTGATGCCAGTGACGTAGCTGTGAGGGCTGTGTTGTTGCAAAAGAACAGCCAAGGCATGCTGCAGTCATCTGCATACACGTCGCGGAAATTTTCAGCTGCTGAGACGGCATGGGCGATTTGGGAGAAGGAGGCCTTTGCGGTACGATGGGCTCTTTCAACATGGAGGCATCTGCTGGAGGGGGCGACCAAGCCATTTGAGGTGTGGACTGACCACAAGAACCTTGAGGTTTTGCAAATGCCGAGACGCCTATCGCCTAAGCACGTCCGGTGGGCCCAATACTTCCGCAGGTTTCAGTTCACTCTGAAGTATGTGCCGGGAGGGAGGAACTTTCTGGCCGATGTGTTATCTCGCATGCCCCAATACCACAGCAGGCGGGAGGAGGTTGTACAGGCAATTATGCCGCCTTACCAACAGGGGGTCGCTTGAGCAGTTCCACACCAGTTGGCGGGTGACTTGACCCAACAGCTACTAATGGCCGTTAAGAATGATCCCTGGTTGAAGGACCATCCCAGCATCTTGACACAAAGGGATGGTTTAGCATGGAAAGGCAATAAACTGTACGTACCAGAGTTACTGAGGCACTTGGTTCTCAAGCGGTGCCATGACGCCAAACAGGCAGGCCATTTCGGCTTCCTAAAAACATTACATCTCATACGGCGTCAATTCTGGTGGCCCCGGATTAAAGTGGACGTAGAGGCCTATGTGAGAAGTTGCCATGTCTATGCTATGGCCAAGCCCCATACTAGAAAGCCTTTGGGTTTATTACAGACAGTAGCAGATCCAACCTGACCCTGGGAGGATATAGCCATGGATTTCATTGTAGATTTACCAGAGAACCGAGGGTACACGGTTATTTGGACCGTAATCAACCTGTTTTCCAAACAGGCCCATTTTGTTCCTTGTAAGGGGCTACCATCTGCTCGGTGATTGGTCAGGTTATTTATTGACCATATCTACCAGGCCCATGGTTTTCCTCGGCATATTATATCAGATCGGGGGGTGCAGTTTACCACACAGTTCTGGAGGGATTTTATTAAATACATAGGATCATCCCAGGGCCTCAGCTCAGCATACCACCCCAGCACCAACGGACCAGCTGAGTGAGCGAATGCCATGGTAGAGCACTACCTACGCTGTTACGTGTCATACCAACAAACAGACTGGGTAGACCTACTCCCATTCACCGAAGTGGCCTACAACAACACTGTGCATAACAGCACAGGATTCACTCCTTTTCGGGTGGTGCATGGGGTGGATTTTGTTCCGATCCCTGAGTGACCCCAGGGGGTCCCCTTGCCATGTACACCCCAGGATTGGATGGCACGAGTGGAAGGTCTGTGGGCTAAGGTTAAGGAAGCATTGGCCAAAGCAGGGGCGGCCACAAAGGCACAAGCCGATAAAAAAAGGGCTGAGCACAGGCCCTTTCAGGTGGGTGATTGGGTATACCTCTCCACCAAGTACCTACGTTCGAGGGTGCCCTGTAAGAAGCTGGGTCCCAAGTACGTAGGTCCCTTCAAGGTGCTTCAGGTCATAAACCCTTAGCATTTGCTATATCATACTAAAACTAGTAAATTTCTAAACATTACAAATTCAGTTAACGCATTTATCAATCCATTTTTTGCTTATACATATCCGTATCATGTTTTTAAGTTTTACCTAATTCTTAATTTTTAATTATAACATTCCAATTTAACCTTTAAGATCCATAGTATTTAAATTTCTGGTAACCCAAATTTCCTTTATTTCGTTACACAAAAGTTATAATATCTAAAATACACATATTACTTACTTAACTATATTCTTATTTTATTTCATAAATATTTTCTATTTCTCATCCTAGTACATCACCACTTACTAATAGAGTAGCCTTTATGTCTATTTAATTTCCATTTCCCTTATAAATCTAAATCCTAATTATTACGTCAATTGATCCCTTATTTTTTATCATTTTCCAACAATATTTAAATCTAATAATCATATTTCTCTTCATCTCAAAGTCTCCCTACCCCACTTGTGGTACATTAATGGGTGGCAGGTGGTACACAGCCCTGCCTAGCCAAGTGTAGTGGGGGAGGGAAAGAGCCAGCACAGGCAAGGACTTACTATGAGAGAGTCCTCTGGAGCTACAAAGGCCCCAGGCTCACTTCTGGCTCACCCTCCCCCATGAGAAAGGAGGGGGGGCAGAGACAGGAGAGCCTATAAAAGGAGGCAGTTTGGGCAGGAGAGGGAGAGAGAAAAAAAGCAGCAGCCTTGGGAGGAGGTGGAGCCAGCTACACCAAAGGGGAAGAAGGAGGGAGGGGGAGGGGGGAGGAGATCAAGCAGGCTGGCCATGAGCAGATCTACAACTGCTGTGGCAGCCACCTGTGCTGGCAGCAGCAAACAGGCAACAAATTCAGTGGGGGAGGGGTCACCCTCCAAGAGGAATGAAAAAAGGCAGCAATGGCTGGAGGTGAGGCACAGAGGGAGGGAGATGGAGAGTGGAAGGATTCTTATGTGCTTTTGTGACTTTGAAGTTCTGGGATTTGTGCAATGTGGGCTTTGTGTTCTTAAGGAGTGTTTGGCAATTTCTATTTGGCTGATGGCTGGTGTTAGCTTCTATTGCTCTGCTGTTGTTAGCTATAAGTTTTGCTGCAAGGGATTTTGAAGTATTTTTCTCCTGAATGGATTTTGCCTGTAGCATTCCTTTACTTATGAATGGAGCCATTTGGGGAGGTTGCCTTAGCTGGCAGCCAGTACTTACATTTTTTTTTCTTCCTTAAGAGCCAGCTGCGCTCCTTACTTTCCTTTCTAGCCAGTAGCTAATTCTTAAAAGGGAATGTGCCTTTTTAAGCTAGTTCACTCAGCAGCTTGTCTTTTCTGTCTCTGGAGGCCTTTCCTTGTTTGATCAATATATGGAAGACGGAAAATATGGGGGGGGTTCAAATTCTTCCTTCAGAAGGAGATGGGAATGAGAAAAAGGGAGGCAGGGAAGGGAGGGAGGAAAGGAAGTCCCGCCTTAGCACTTGGCCACCAGCAGCTCTGCCATTGACTTTGCTTGTCAAAAGGTTGCAGAAGGGGATCACATGACCCTGGAACACTGTGACCATTATAAATATGAATCAGTTGCCAAGCATCCAAATATAAATCACATGACCCTGGGCATGCTGCAATGGTCACAAGTGTAAAAAATGGACATAAGTCATTTCAGTGCAATTACAACTTTGAATAAGTTTTTTTTTTTTTTGGTCATCAAGTTTTTGACACCTTGCTAGGTGGTACTCGAATATTGCCATGTCCTAAAAGTGGTACAATCGGTAAAAAGGTTGAAAAGCCCTGCTCTAGTAAATCAAAAGGCCTCATTTTTAAACCTAACTCTGGCTTTCTTTAAATGCCAGCCAGGTTTCCATACCAATGCCTTTAGATTATCAGATGGATCTCCCTTCATTCTGGCAAATGTTACTTGAATCAAAGGAGACCATCTGATCATCAATTTTCCACAAGAACTGGTCCATTTATGATTATTAAGTTGCCCTGGTGGTTCAGATCTCCATATTTGCTCTAGTGTCCTTATCTTCAATTTGGTCTGGTCTTCTTCTCCCTCGGATTTCTTCTGATTTAAGTAAAGGGTCATGTCCAGTTTTATGGTTATTGTTTGGTTATCTAGGTTTTCAATATGCTGTCTTTGTTGATCTTTAGCATCATTTGTTTTGGTGCTAGCTTCTTCCGCTTCTGTTATTTTTGTTATAGGTTCTTTAATTGCAGTCAGGATTTGGTTATCAGAGTTGTCAATATATTGTTGTTGTTGTTTAAAGTCCTCTGTCTTGGTGTTGATTTCTTCCACTTCTGTTGTTTTCTGAGTTGTGAGATCTTTAGTTGGAAACTGGGTTTCAGTTTGCAGATTCAGGCTAGCGCCTCCATCTTTCAGTCTGGATTTAATTATCTCAGTAGCTTCAAGAATTTTTTCAAGTATAAGTTTATAATCAGTCGAGGTTTGTTGCTGGTCCCCCTCCATTTCTGGGGTAATTGTAGATAGTCCTTTAGAGAAGGCTAGTTTTTTAAACAAGAGTCAGTAAATATTCAGCTCCACAGTTCTTAAAAGCCAATTTCACCTCCCAGCTGTTTCAGCTTTTTATCTTTAGAAAATACCAAGGACAGCTCTAGGTTGTAAACAGGTCTCTTTGTCAAAGATATTCACTTGCTGTACCAAGTTTCACCACAAGATGTCCCCGATAGCATTTAAAATCCTTTTCAAAAAGGCTAGTGTTTTATCCAATTTAAGTTCTTTTTCATCTCTTTTTTTCCAAGTAGGTAAGATAGCAAGTCCCCGTAAAGATAGGAATTTTTTGGGTCGCCAAATATGAAAAAAAATGCAGATCCAATTATTTAATTATAATTTCAGGGCTTTATTTCCCTATGTAGTCAGATGCCACCATTTTAGAGGGTGGGGAAAAAACCCGTTCCCTTCCCTCTCTCCTCGCAGGGGGAAGCAGTTTCAAAAAGCTTTTTACAGGAAAAAAACTTATGTTAGAAAGAAGGTAAGGTCTCACCCAGTTCCTCTGCGGTGCTTTCAAGTGCTTAGTTGTAAATTTGGCTTCGACTGGAAATGGCATAAGTGATGGGCCACGTGAATGGCCGATCTTTTCCCCGTCAGTTAGAAGAGCTGTTCCGAATCAAATGGAAGGGCTGCTGCCCTTCCGCGATCAGTCGGAGGTCCTCTTCATGCTCGTCGCCCCTCCAGGGCGACCTTTGACCCTTTGCAGGGTCCCCCAGCGGGAGAAAACTGGACGGTGGGGAGAGCAATCGCCTCGCACGTCCGCCGGCGCCGCAATCGCAAACCGGAAGCCCGCCAACACAATTCTTCAGCAGCTTCTGGTCTCACGTTGATAAAGGACACCTGTAGATTCAAAACTCTCTTCCCTTCCTCCCCCTTCCATTGCCAAGTTAGGAGCACACTGCAGTCCTAAAGGCAGTGGGGTTCGTAGCTTGACAGCTACACCTTATTTTTGTAACCAGTGAGCGCGGTAAATTTCATAGCTGGCTTGCCTTTACTGCAACCAACATCCTTAGTGAAAGAACCCTTTGCTTTAACCAAATGGAGTCAAAGGCTTTTCTTTCCTAAGGGATCCGATTGGGGCAGGTCTCACAAATTAGTTAATTGCTAACTTGAACAAGAACCAGATGATCATCTCACCTGTCCTCAAACAGCTGCAAAGGGCTTCTGGACTTTTTACAAGTATGGATCTTTTAAACCCTTTTACAGCTTAAAATTGGGTCCCTGAAATCCCCCTCCTCCATGTCAGTTTCTATCCTCCAGGGACTGACTTTCATGGTAATAGAGGGAGCTGTCTTTGGTAACAGATGTTGTAGGTTGAGTGGCAATTGTAGCAGCTTCTCCACACTAATTCCCTCTGTCCTAAGCTAATATCTGTGATTAGTTCAGTCCTGAGCTAATTAATATCTGCAAATTTTTCTGTAAGGCAGGGGTCTTGAAACTTGGCCCTTTTATGACTCATGGACTTCAACTCCCAGAATTCCTCAGCCAGCATGCCTGGCTGAGGAATTCTGGGAGTTGAAGTCCATGAGTCATAAAAGGGCCAAGTTTCAAGACCCCTGCTGTAAGGGAATGGAGACACTCATTTTATTCTTTGCCTCAAGCTAATTCATTGGGAAAACCTGATTTTTTTCTCTAGACTGAAAGTGCAAGGGATGATAAACAAGAACAAGGACTGTAATCTCCTTTTCCAAATTTCTTCATGCTTTTTTTAAAAAGTTGTTTATATAGCCAGTATATTGGAACATCAATGTGAATATTTTATACCCAAGTATTTTTGTAAGCTGTATTTCACATGCTTCAAAATATCAGAATGAACTTTATTGGACAAACAATATGCAATGTTTGCCCTGGCTTAGAATAACAATATGTTATATACTGAGTCAGGTTTATAGGATTTTATTTGGAAAGACTTATTTAAAAAGTGTGTGTTGGAAAGCAACCAACCCGGTTGGGAGGAGGGCTCAAGCTAGGAATCAGCCTGGACTCACTCTGTAAACACAAGAGTGCTTGGTCTGACGACCACCATCCCCCCCCCCCCCCCCAATGCCTTAAGAGTCTTATCTGGTTGTTTCCTGGTGAAAGCTGCCAATCTGGAGAGCTTCCTGTGTAAAGGGCAGGAACTCTACACATGTGGGTCTAGTTGTTCACACCTAATAGTGTGACAACATGAGAACTAGCAACTTGATTCTGCTTCTTTGGGAAACAAGAACACACACACACACTTTCCCCCAAGCTACTAGTTTATTAGAAAGTTTATTTTCCTCATTTTACAGCACATATATTTTTATTTTTATTTTTATTTATATTTATATTTATAAATATAAATATACATACATACATACATACATACATACATACATACATACACAGGCACACACACACAATTTTATGTGACAAAATTTAATATAGCCTGCTGACACTGAAATAGTGTGTTCTTTGTTGGAACAGTTCTTGCAGAAGTTCAGTCTCCTCTTGTGCCACACTGGAATGCTGGATCTTGGGTCTTAATGTCATGGAAATGAAGCACTCAGTAATTGCAGTAATACTGTTTTACTACTTCAGTTATCTAAGCAACTAGAAACCGAGTCTTTTGGTCAGAGCAGCATTTTCCAGTGCTAATTTTTTTCTGGCAAGTGTAAGGAAGCCTAGAGCCTGAAAGATTCAGAGAAGTAACAATGGTTATATTTGAAGTTTTGGAGTGGAGGCCATTTTCCATGAACACTAGCAGTACTGTAGTTGGACAGTTGGGTGATAAATAGCCATGGCTTCACAGAAAGCTCACTTTCTTTTGTAGCATTCTTTCCCACCAGAGATGATGAAATTAAATGAAAGGTGTGGGAATGGTAACCAAATAATTCTGTCTCTCCTAAGGCAGACATTCCCTCCATTAAAAGGGACAGCTATGAAATCAGGTAACCCATCACTCTGGAAAGAATCCAAATAAAAATAAACTACTCAGAATCTTTCCAAAGCACATACAGTAAAGGCACACATTTAAACAACAGCTTTAACATAAACACAACTGTGTGTGCATACACACAAACACACACCTCTATATAGAAGCTATGTTGCTGCAAAGACTTCAGTCCCAAGAAAAATTATTAGACTTTGAGAGTTTTCTGTGGGACAGACCTTTTCTTCTGACTGGAAAGTCATTTGGATTTTCTGCTCTGCCCATCCAATGGGCTGCTTCTCTCCAACTAGCAGCCTCACTCCTGACAAGAGGATGCAGTGAAGACCAAAGTATCACAGTGGCTTTTTTTTCCCACAGATGTTCCAAGATATAGCAATAGCAATAACACTTAGACTTATATACCGCTCCAGAGTGCTTCACAGAACTCTCTGGTCGCTTTACAATGTCAGCATATTGCCCCCAACAATCTGGGTCCTCATTTGACTGACGTCAAAAGGATGGAAGGCTGAGTCAACCTTGAGCTGGTCAAGATGGAACTCCTGGCTGCATTCTAACCACTGTGCCACCAGCTGCTGGAATTTATTAGCTATGGTACAAAAAGGTATAATGGTCACTACTTTATTCCAAACCTTGTCACATTTTTGCCAGTAAAATGAAGCACCTGTTATTTTTTTTCCCATTGCATGGTACACAAGAAAACAAAACTGAGCTTGAATAGACATGCTTGAAGTCTTCTTGTGCCTTTGCCACAATGAGAAGCTCTGAACATTTGATGAAAGCTTTATTTCCAACTACATTTAAATGTATATATAACCCGATCAACCTGAAAAACTACCACTCAAAGAGCGAGGTATAAATATGTTATTGCAGTATACTATCATTATGGAACATTTGTCAGAAGAGATACAAAAAGCAGCATTGACATGTAGAACTCTGCAATTTTTAGAATACTTTTCTCTTCTGGGAAAAAAACCATAAGTTAATAAGGAATCATCAAATATTACAGAGGACAGAGTACAAGTCGTGTTCTGGATATTCCCAGGATTCTAGTACAACATATTGCTTTGAAGACTGATAAAGGAATTACTTTCTGTTCTCTCCCCTTGTAGCAGTGGCATAGGGAGGATAGCAGGGCCAGGCTTGCTTGAGAAGGAAGCTTGCTGTTTGTGATAATCAGTGGGTTGCTGAGAATGGTTCTTGGTTGGGTAGGGGGAGGAACAGAGGAATGGGCCAGATGTTGATCATCTTGTGGCTCTTTTGCTTAAAGTTTTAAGCTTTAAAGTGGACTCAAATAAATAGCAAATAAGGAAGGCAAATAATTTATACTCATTCAGGGTTTCAAAGTGGAGAGGAAATGATTTAAAATCACAAGCATCAGCAATTAAGAGGGGCATAAGGGCTGAAGAACTTCACATTCATATAGATGTGAATCACCTCTCTGGGTGTAGAGGACCCTGAAAATACTGACAAGCAGAACTCCAGCAACATTTCCCCTTTCCATGGATATGTTGCATTCACTTCCCTTTTCCATTCCCAGTTCTCCCATTTCACTATACTCAGGTGGTGTCAGTCATGGCCTTCAGACAGTCTGTACAAAACACCAATGCACAATATATGCCCATCTTCTCCCCAAAAGAGGCCACATCTTTCTCACTTCATGTGCCATGATTGGGTGGGTGCTGTAAATCCTGCCTTGAGAAAATGGGGTGCAGAAGGGGATGGAGGTGTAATGCTGTAGCAGCAGTGATTGCTGGTCGGGGGGCTAAGAGAGTTGGGTAGAGGGCAGCATGGGGGACAGGATGAAAAGTGAAAGGACCTGGGTGGATGGCTGAAGTGGGGATGATATGGATTGGGTGGCTGGCCAGGAATGTAGCAGGGTGCCCAGGGATGATTGAGTGAGTTAAGTGGGACAATGAGATTGGGGTGAAATGGGGTTGGGGAATGTGATGCACTTGAGCAAGAGGCTGGGGATGTGGATGAGGGTGGATTCCAATGGCTGCAGCTGCTGCTGCAGCATGATGCTGCAGGATGGCATGCTGCACTGTGGTAATGGAGGTGGCTGCAGCTGCTGTAGGCTGTTGGATGTGGATGGGCTGCAAGGCAGAGGCTGTGGCAGGAGCCAAGGCAGCTGAGGCTGGAAAGGCCTTGACCTGCTTGGCAAGGAGCTGTTGCTGAATATGCTGCTGAGCTGCTTGCTGGAGCTTGCTATATTTCTCCATCTCTTCTGGGGTGAAGATGATGGGCTGGCTCTCCAGAGGTGCCAGGGAAGAATCCTCAGTGCCCTCAGGCTCCCCACTGATGCTGGACTCCCCACTTTGTGCTACATAGCTAGGGAAATGCTCTACATCTGGGACTAAAGGTACCATTCTTCCTTCTATAGAGACAGGTTGGTTCCTGTTGTCAAGAGGCTCTAAAGCTTCATTTTTATTGGGATCATGGAGGAAGTTGTGTGGCACAACCAGGTCACCAGATTCATACTGCTCTGGGAGTACTGGGGATTCAAGAAGAAGAGGAGCAAGCTTTGTGGCTACTTCTTCTGAGTTCTGATCACCTGAAACATTGTCCTGTATTCCAGTCACCATGGTTTCCTCCACTTGAGGCTGGCTTCCTGAAACAGTGTCATGAGTTGCTTGAGCCAGCTTGGATAGTTCCAATTCTTCTCCTCTTTCTAAACCAGATTCCTCATACTGCTTGTCACTTGGTTTTCTAACTGTAGGAAGTTTTCCAATTAATGGAAGAACAGGCTTATTGTCTAATGAGGGAGGAAGCTTTGGGCCAAAGTAGCCCTGTGGTGGATCTTTCAGCTTAATTCCAACCTTGTGAGATCCTGCAATGGATTCATCATTGCTGCTAGATTTCTTCTCTACTTTTCTACACTGGATCTTTTCCAGAAGTTTAGCTATGGCAGAATTTTTCTCCTCAGAGTTATATCTGTCCCCAAAGTTAGAGCTGCTGGTATTTTGAGAGAGACTGGAGGCTCTTGTAGCTTCATCGCCTCTGGCTTCTTCCTTTCTTGCACACCTGTCACCTTGTCTGGCTTTGAAGTAATGAGGAGACTGTGAGCGGTAGATCTTGGACCAGATGAAATCACGTCGGCCAGATCTTCTCTCCCTAGGGGTTTCATGACCATGGGACCCCTTCCATGAGAGAGATCTCTGTGAAAGGCTTCTTGTACTCCGACTGCGGTCTCGGCTGTAGCTTCTGCTCTGTTTCCAGCTATGTTCTGTTCGGTTCTTGCTCCACCGCTTACTTTGACCATGACTACAGCTACTGCTGCGCATCCTTCCTTGACTTCTAGTCCTTAACCTCCCTCTGGTGTGAGTTCGACTGCTGCTCCTGCTCTGGGACCTGCTTCTGCTCAGACTGTAGTCATCTTCTGAAGAGGCGTACTTGTGCCTCTTTGACTTGTGCTTGGAACTGGAATAATCTGAATAATCCTCTGAGTCATGGGAGTGCTTAGTACGACTTCGTGACCAGTCACTGTAATCACTATAGCTGTCTTCTGAGTAGCTACATTGCCGGCTGTGCTGACTATTGTCAGAGAAAGCATATGAAGTTGATGAGTAGGATCTCTGAGATGATCTTCTTGAGGAGTGTCTATGTCCTGCCCGGGAGTGGCTTCGTGAACAGTCACTAGCAGAGTCATAATCATCAGTATATTGTGATACTGACTTCTGTCTCAAGTGTTTGTTGTAGGAGGAGTCTCTGTCACTCTCATAGCTACCACTGCTCTGTTGGCCTCGATGACTGGGGTGAACTGAAGTGGAGGTGGATGGTCGCCTTTTGCTTGCAGACAAAGTGTCCTGCAAGTCCCCCTTGGTTTTCTTGTTGCCATGATCTTGGAAAGAGATACCACTGTCCTCTTTCTTACTGCTTTCTTCAGTAGAAAGAGACTTCCTCTGACAGTCTTGCACACACCACTTTCTTTTTTTAGAATAGCCAGTAACCTCAGTCCTTTGCATCCATTCAGCCTCAGTGGGAAAAGAAAATTTGTTCTTTTTGTCCTTGTGTTTCTTCTGCTTCTTGGATTTATCTTCTGCTAAGTCCCCTTCTCTGCTTTTTTCCTCTGCCTCACATTTGCACCTGTGTTTACATTTGGTGGATTTTTTGTGCTTCTTTTTTTTGTGTTTGTGAGACTTCCCCATTTTGTCATTGTGACTAGTAAGATTGCCTCTGTTGCTGTTTTCTACATTTTCACTTTTGCAAATTCTTACAGGACTGACTTCCTGCTTGTCACAGTACTTGCTTTCTGGCACTGCAGTTGAACCACCAGCTAGAAGATCCATCTCTTTGCTCTTGCTTGCATCACTATCTTCAGTAGCCTGCATTTTCTCCTTCAAAAGGTTTATTGTACCTTTCTGTTTTTCTGTTCCTTTCATTTTAGTGTCTGTATTACGAGACAGCTTAAACTCAAAATATAAGGGATTGCAGCTATATGACACAGAGGGTTTTGCTCTGGTGAAGATTAGCAGTTCAGAAGGCCACTGGAGGGTGGTGTTCTCATCCTTACTCAGAACAGGGAAGAACGACCCTGTTAAATGTTTAGGCCCTTCTGTGGTTTCTCTACTAGGTCCTGCAGCCTGGGAAATCTCATTAATGACATCTGAGTCTACAAAAACATTTCCCTTAAGTTGTTTTCCTTCTTGCTTGCCTATTTCCTCCAAAATGTCCATTTTGTTGCTTTGGTTGGCAGCACTCTGCTCCTTCTGAAGAATCACACATTCTGCTACTGTCTCTTTCTCATCACTTTTTGCCACATTGAGTTTGGGGGAATTGCTTTGTTTCCTTTCATGGGTTATTTTTTTGCTTGCAGCTTCTGCTTCTACTTGGTCTGTTGCCTTCATAAACAGCAAAAACTGGAAGTTGGGCTCCACCTTACAATGTGCAGGGGGAATATAGTGATAATATTCTGGTTCTACTGCCACTGGCCCATCATCACTTTCCATCTTTTTTAGCTTTGATAAGGTGGCATCTTTCTCTTGTGATTGCTCATCATCATCCCCCTTGCTGTCAGGGCTATTTGTCCCCTCAATTTCCCCAATTATTCCCAAAGTTCCATAAGATGTATGGGCTCTTTCATCAGTTTTGGCTTCATCATCAGGAGAACAGGATTCATCCACGTGGTCTTTGAATACCAAGGCAAGTGATTCTAGCTTTACAGGGGCCTTTTTGGCAAATGAGAAAGACACACCTGTCTTGTTAATTCCTAGACTGACAGCTTGTGATATCTGGACAGGAACCTGAGCAAGTCCAGGACTGCTACTGATTTGTCCACTGCCATAAATTATACCCTTATCCATGGTAATGTTGGTAGCTTGCCCATAAGCTGGTGAGGAGGAGGAGCAACTACCAGGAAATGTTGAATCCACATCATCCCCTCCTCCTTCATCTACTGCTACAGTAGCGGTTCTAAACATTGGCCCACTTCCTGGAGCACTGGAAGACAGGGAAGGGGGAAAAGCAGACAAAGAAAGGTTAGAACATATGGTTACTAACATTTCCACCTTAATGTTACACTCAAAACCTTACTCCATGCATCTGCAATCTTTTGTTACTTTTTATGCAATTGCTCTGCAAATTATGAATATATTCAGTAACCATTGCTTTGAAATCTCTTTCCCTGTGCAATATGTTTAACAAGTTGCTCTTATAAGCACTAGGGAATTGTTACTGTGCTCTAAAGCAGGGCTTTTCAACCGGTGGTACACGTACCACTTGTGGTACATTAACGAGTGGCAGGTGGTATGCAGCCCTGCTAGCCAAGTGTAGTGGGGGAGGGAAAGAGCCAGCACAGGCAAGGACTTACTGTGAGAGAGTCCTCTGGAGCTGCAGAGTGGCTGAGGCTGAGCCTCACCCCAGGCTCACTTCTGGCTCACCCTCCCCCATGAGAAAGGAGGAGGAGGGGGGCGGAGACAGGAGAAGCTATAAAAGGAGGCAGTTTGGGCAGGAGAGGGGGAAAAAAGAAGCAGCTTCGGGAGGATGTGGAGTCAGCTCTAGCAGCACCGAAGGAGGAGGGGGGGGGGAAGAGGAGAGGAGATCAAGGAGTCCAAGCAGGCCGGCCATGAGCCATCTACAACTTCTGTGGCAGCCACCTGTGCTGGCAGCAACAAACAGGCAAGAAATGCAGCAGGGGAGGGGTTGCCCTCCAGGAGGAATGAAGAAAGGTAGCATCAGCTGGAGGTAAGACAGGGAGGGAGGGAGATGGAGAGTGGAAGGATTCTTATGTGCTTTTGTGACTTTGAAGTTCTGGGATTTGTGCAATGTGGGCTTTGTGTTCTTAAGGAGTGTTTGGCAATTTCTATTTGGCTGATGGCTGATGTCTCCTGTTAGCTTCTATTGTTCTGCTATTGTTAGCTGTAAGTTTTGCTGCAAGGGATTTTGAAGTATTTTTCTCCTGAATGGATTTTGCCTGTAGCATTCCTTTACTTATGAATGGAGCCATTTGGGAAGGCTGCCTTAGCCAGCAGCCAATACTTACTACATTTTTTTTCTTCCTTAAGTGCCTGCTGCACTCATTAACTTTCCTTTCTAGCTAGTAGCTAATTCTTAAAGGGGAATGTGCCTTTTTAAGCTAGTTCCCTCAGCAGCTTCACTTTTCTGTCTCTGGAGGCTTTTCCTTGTTTGATGAATATATGGAAGAGGGAAAATGGGGTGGTGGTGGTTCAAATTCTTCCTTCAGAAGGAGGTGGGCATGAGAAAGAGGGAGGCAGGGTAGGAGGGAGAGAGGGAAGGAAGGAAGTCCCGCCTTAGCACTTGGCCACTAGCAGCCCTGCCATTGACTTTGCTTGTCAAAAGGTTGCAAAAAGGGATCATATGACCCTGGAACACTGTAATCATCATAAATATGAATCAGTTGCCAAGCCTCCAAATATAAATCACATGACCCTTGGCATGCTGCAATGGTCATAAGTGTGAAAAATGGTCATAAGTCATTTCAGTACAATTGCAACTTTGAACAGGTTTTTTGTTTTTTTTTTGGTCAAGTTTTTGACACCTTGCTAGGTGGTACTTGAATATTGCCATAGCCTAACAGTGGTACAGTCAGTGAAAAGGTTGAAAAGCCCTGCTCTAAAGCATATATTTATGAGAAAGTGAATTAACTCAGTATAAAGTTTAAAATTAGATGTATACAATTCTAGCCTTCAAAATCAAGGATAAAAAAAAACCCTCAAGAAAATGACTGGGAACAAAGTACACAGTTCTGATGCATACATGGAAGTTTGTATGAATAGATGCCCCACTTGTTTCAGGCTTAGGTCCTTTTCCATATAAAATACCTGAACTGCTGGCTTTAACAGTTCCAGTTCCTTCCTGTACTCATATCATACCCTGTATTTTTTTAAAAAATCATCCCAAATAGGTCAGAGAGAGGAGGTGGGCATTCCTGTTTTGAGGAGATGGCAGATTAAAGTTTTGGTCTACAAAGATCTAAATGTCATGGCTCCAATAGATGAAACCAGTTAAAAGAACTTCAAGGCAAGAATTCTTCCTTAAAGAACATTTTATTTAGGAAACAAAGTATTGGCACTTACATAGTTGAACCCCTCCTCCCAGATACAAAGTAACAAATTGCAATTCCCACCCCACAAGACCTGTCATAAATCACATTCCCCAATTAGCACAAAATGAGGGCTTTACTCTCCAGCCTCTCAGCCCTACAAAAGCTTATCAGAACACATCCTTGAGTTCCCACACTTCTACATTGTTATGGCTAGCTAAACCTTCAGGCATTTACCCCATCCCCCCTTCTACATCTGAACTCTAAAAGAATAGAAAGGCACTGTCATGGTTCTGACAGATGAAACTCTTCAAAAGAACTTTGAGGCATTGTTTTCCTTAAAAAATCTTTTATTCGAGTAGCATAATATCAGCACTACATAATCAAAGCCAAAAACTGAATTCCCCTCCCCAGGGCACATAGTATCAAAGCACAATTCCCTCCTCCAATTAACAGTCATAAATCACATTCCCCAATTAGCTTGAAGCGTGGGCTTCCTCTCCAGTTCTCCAGCCCACCAATTCTTTATCAGCTCTGGGCTCAATAACCTTGATTCTCACGCTAAGTTTAGTGTTGTTATGTCTAGCTAGACTTTCATTCACATCCCCCCCTTCCCAGCATCATCTAACTCTAAAAGCGAAAGGGAAAAAGATGGCTACATTTCCTTCTGTTGTCAATGCAAAACTTCCGATGTTAGCAGTGTTGCCAGGCACATTAAAAGCAAGAGAAAAAATGGCTGCTGGTGTTTTAGTTGTCAGAGTAACGACATCCATTGTCACAGCATTGACATCTGGCCCCCCTTAACAAAAGGTGTAATCCTGCAATTTAAACAGAAGCATAGGTTAAGGGTTGCCTCTTGGCTTATTGGGGTGCTGGTCATAGAATTTACGGATGAGCCTATAAGTTTTCACATCATCAGATTTCACCCAAGTGGCATCCGATAATGGGTATCCCTTCCACTGTACTAAATACTGTTGTTGTTGTTGTTAATTGCGAAGTCGTGTCCGACCC
Organism: Crotalus adamanteus; assembly: GCA_039797435.1. NCBI lineage: Eukaryota > Metazoa > Chordata > Lepidosauria > Squamata > Viperidae > Crotalus > Crotalus adamanteus. The sequence goes on along the minus strand of CM077935.1, from coordinate 45,017,474 downwards.
ATCGCGACCCCATGGACAACATTCCTCCAGGTCTTCCTGTCCTCTACCATCTTCTGGAGTCCATTTAAATTCACACCTACTGCTTCAGTGACTCCATCCAGCCATCTCATTCTCTGTCGTCCCCTTCTTCTATTGCCCTCAATCTTTCCCAGCATTAGGCTCTTCTCCAGTGAATCCTTCCTTCTCATTAGGTGGCCAAAGTACTTGAGTTTCAACTTCAGGATCTGGCCTTCTAAAGAACAGTCGGGGTTGATCTCTTCTAGGACCGACCGGTTTGAACGCCTTGCAGTCCAAGGGACTCGCAGGAGTCTTCTCCAGCACCACAGTTCAAAGGCCTCAATTCTTTTGTGCTCAGCCTTTCTTATGGTCCAACTTTCACAGCCATGCATTGCAACTGGGAAAACCATGGCCTGGACTATGCGTACTTTTGTTGGCAGGGTGATGTCTCTGCTTTTTAGAATGCTGTCTAGATTTGCCATAGCTTTCCTCCCCAGGAGCAAGCGTCTTTTAATTTCTTGGCTGCAGTCCCCATCTGAGGTGATCTTGGAGCCCAGAAAAATAAAATCTGTCACTACCTCCATTTCTTCCCCATCTATTTGCCAGGAATTGAGAGGGCCGGATGCCATGATTTTGGTTTTCTTAATGTTGAGTTTCAAGCCAACTATTGCACTCTCCTTCTTCACCCGCATCAAGAGGCTCTTTAGTTCCTCTTCACTTTCTGCCATTAGAGTGGTATCATCTGCATATCTTAGGTTGTTGATATTTCTCCCAGCAATCTTAATTCCAACTTTTGATTCATCTAGCCCTGCCTTTCTCATGATGTGCTCTGCATATAAGTTAAATAGGCAGGGCGACAGTATACAGCCTTGCCAGACTCCTTTTCCAATTTTGAACCAATCAGTGGTTCCGTGTTCAGTTCTCACTGTTGCTTCTTGACCCGCATATAGGTTTCTCAAGAGACAAATGAGATGGTCTGGTACTCCCATCTCTTTAAGAACTTGCCACAATTTGTTGTGATCCACACAATCAAAGGCTTTTGCATAGTCAATGAAGCAGAAGTAGATGTTTTTCTGGAACTCCCTAGCTTTCTCCATGATCCAGCGTATGTTGGCAATTTGATCTCTAGTTCCTCTGCCTCTTCGAAATCCTGCCTGTACTTCTGGTAGTTCTCGATCCACATACTGCTGGAGTCTAGCTTGTAGGATTTTAAGCATAACTTTACTAGCATGTGAAATGAGTGCAATGGTGCGATAGTTTGAACATTCTTTGGCATTGCCTTTCTTTGGAATTGGAATGTAAAGTGACCTTTTCCAATCTTGTGGCCACTGTTGAGTTTTCCAAATTTGCTGGCAAATTGAGTGTAGCACTTTTACTGCATCTTCTTTTAAGATTTTGAATAGTTCAGCTGGAATACTGTCACCTCCACTAGCTTTGTTGTTGCTCAGATTTTCTAAGGCCCATTTCACTTCACATTCTAGGATGTCTGGTTCGAGGTCAATGACCATCTCATTGTGGTTATCTGGGATGTTAAGCTCATTCTTGTATAGTTCTTCTGTGTAGTTTTGCCATCTCTTCTTAATCTCTTCTGCCTCTGTTAGGTCTCTGCCATTTTGGTCCTTTATCATGCCCATCTTTGCATGAAACGTTCCCTTCATATCTCCAATTTTCTTGAAGAGATCTCTGGTCCTCCCTGTTCTGTTGTTTTCTTCTATTTCTTTGCACTGTTCATTTAAGAAGGCATTCTTATCTCTTCTAGCTACTCTCTGGAATTCTGCATTCAATTGGGTGTATCTTTCTCTTTCTCCTTTGCCTTTCGCTTCCCTTCTTTCCTCAGCTATTTGCAAAGCTTCCTGAGACAGCCATTTTGCTTTCTTGCATTTCTTTTTCTTTGGGATGGTTTTAGTTGCTACCTCTTGTACAATGTTGCGAACTTCCATCCATAGTTCTTCAGGCATTCTGTCTATCAGATCCAGTTCCTTAAATCTATTTGTCACCTCTACTGTATATTCATCAGGAATATGATTTAGTTCATACCTGAGTGGCCTAGTGCTTTTCCCTACTTTTTTCAATTTAAGCCTAAATTTTGCAACGAGAAGCTCATGATCTGAGCCACAGTCAGCTCCTGGTCTTGTTTTTACTGACTGTATACAGCTTCTCCATCTTTGGCTGCAGAGTACATAGTCAATCTGATTTCTATGTTGACCGTCTGGTGATGTCCATGTGTAGAGCCGTCTCTTGGGTTGTTGGAAAAGAGTGTTTGTTATGACCATCGTATTCTCTTGACAAAATTCTATTAGCCTGTGCCCTGCTTCATTTTGTTCTCCAAGGCCAAACTTGCCTGTTATTCCGGTTATCTTTTGGCTTCCTACCTTAGCATTCCAATCCCCCATGATGATAAGGACATCATTTTTTGGTGTTAATTCTATAAGGTGCTGTAGGGCTTCATAGAACCGGTCAATTTCATCCTCTTCAGCACCAGTGGTTGGGGCATAGATTTGGACTACTGTGATATTGAATGGTTTGCCTTGGATTCGAATTGAGATCATTCTGTCATTTTGGGGATTGTATCCCAGTATTGCTTTTCCTATTCTTTTATTGACTATGAAGGCTACTCCATTTCTTCTGAGGGATTCTTGCCCACAGTAGTATACCTGATGGTCATCTGAGTTAAATTCACCCATTCCTGTCCATTTTAGTTCGCTGATTCCTAAGATGTCGATGTTCATTCTTGTCATCTCTTTTTTGACTATGTCTAGCTTGCCTTGATTCATGGATCTTACATTCCAGGTTCCTATGGAGAAAAGATCTTTACAGCATCGGACTTTCCTTTCACCACCAGATATATCCACAGCTGAGCGTCCTTTCGGCTTTGGCCCAGTCGCTTCATTCTTTCTGGCGCTACTAGTACTAGCCCTCTGCTCTTCCCCAGTAGCATATTGGACACCTTCCGACCTGAGGGGCTCATCTTCCAGCGTCATATCTTTTTTCCTTTTAGTACTGTCCATGGGGTTTTCATGGCAAAGATACTGGAGTGGTTTGCCATTTCCTTCTCCAGTGGATCACATTTTGTCAGAACTCTCTGCTATAACCTGTCCGTCTTGGGTGGCCCTGCACGGCATAGCTTATAGCTTCATTGAGTTACACAAGCCCCTTCGCCACGACAAGGCAGTAATCCATAAAGGGGTTAAATACTGTAACTTTCCCTTAAAAATTCTAGAATCAAGTATACGTTTTACTTCGTAATGTGTTTGTCCAGCTACCACTAGGGGACCAGGTGCTTTCTTGGGAGGAGGTCATAAAGTGGATCTCCGGAAAGGTTTTAATAAGCTGCAATGAAAAACAGGGTGAATTCCAAGGTTCATTCAGTTGGGGAAAGTAATAACCTATAAAAACATATTAGACGAGAAAGGAGAATTAAAATCGAGGAAAAATCTTCAAGATGCAGGGATAGAATTAGAATGGTGGGCATATTTCCAACTACAAGCAAGATATAGGAAAGACAAAAAAGAGTGGGGTATAAAAATAGAACCGACAGAACTAGATAAAATATTATTAGGTCCCGAGGATAAAATGATTAAAAAAATATATCACTTTCTCTTAAACCAGGCAATGTATGAAGAACAGGTCAAGGAGACTATGCTAATTTGGAGTAGAGATTTTGGTTTCAGTATCAACCTGCATATTTGGCAAGAACTGTGGGAAAGAAATAGGAAACTCACTCTAGCTACCTCGTACAAGGAAAATCTTTACAAGATGTTCTATAGATGGCACTTCCCACCCGCAAGGTTAGCTAAAATGGGTTCAAATATCTCACCTTTATGCTGGAAATGTAAAACAGCAATAGGATCATATTACCATATGTGGTGGCAATGCCCAAAGGCCCGTGAGTATTGGAATAGGATATGAAGTTGGCTGAAGGATACATTAATATTGGACTTAGAGTTAAAACCTGAACTCTTCTTGTTGGGAATAACTACAGAGAAATACAATAAGGGAATAATCTACTTGCTGTTACACATCTTGACTGCAGCTAGGCTTGTGTTTGCGCAAAAATGGAAGAGCAAAGAAATTCCCACAGAGGAAGAGTCACTATATAAAATATTACCATGTGAAGAAATGGACAGGCTCACAATGGTATTGAAAGACAAATGTGGATCAGTTTATTTCAAAACCTGGGATAAATTTTACCGCTGCAGGGATTTGAGGAGGACGGTTGGGATTAAAGGTTAGCATTAAGATAGAAATATGTTATCTTAGAATAAGTACTGTATATAAAACTTAGATGTATAATTAGAGATGAAGAATCGATTGTAAAATGTGGAACAACTTGATAAGAATGTATATACTGGAATGTCACGTTACATCCAATGTTTTTTTTAATTGTATTATAAATAAAAAAAATTTAAAGAAAAGAAAAGAAAAGAAAAACAGGGTGAATTTTTCCTAGGAGTTGAGGGAGTTTCAACTCCACTGTAACTGGGTTTATGATTCTGACAATGGGGAAAGAACCTAGGCATTTTGGTCCTAATTTCTTACTAGGCAATTTGAGTCGTAGGTATTTTGTGGATAGGTAAACTTTTTCCCCAACATGGAATGATCTCTGGGGAGCCCTTTTCTTATCAGCTTGTTTTTATAGGCTTTTTTCAGTGTGATTTTTGTTTTGTCCCATACTTCCCCCCCACCCCACCAGCCATTGGTCAAAAGTCTGGGAGGTAGAGGGTCCTTGAGGGTACTCAGATATTGGGTTGAATTCCTTCCCCATAGTGACCTTAAAAGGTGTAAAACCAGTGCTGCTATGAACAGTGTTGTTGTAAGCCACCTCAGCGAAAGGCATCTAAGGTATTGCTCCACCATTGAGTTCGCTTTTTCAGCTGCCCCATTCGTAGATGGATGAAAAGCTGACGACAGCCCATGCAATGAACCAATTATTGCCAAAAACCCTCTCCAAAACCTGGCCGTAAACTGCACCCCCGTCAGAGATTATGCATTTTGGTGCACCATGCAATCTATAAATGTGTTTTAGAAACATTTTGACCAGTTTCTGGGCCGACGGGAGTCCCTTGCAGGCGATAAAATGAGCCTGCTTTGAAAAAAGATCAATCACAGTCCATATTACCATATGTCCTCTGCTTTCAGGTTACTCAACTATAAAATCCATGGCAATCTCTTCCCACGGCTGGGAAGGGTCCGCGATGGGCTGCAACAGCCAAGGAGTTTTCCCTGGAATTCTTTTCATGGTGGCACATACTGCACAGCTTTTGACATAGTTTTCTACATCCTTTTTCAAACCTGGCCACCAAAACTGTCAGCGAATCAAGTGTAGCGTTTTCAAATAGCCAAAATATCTGGCTGCTACATCACTAGCATTGGCTTGAATTACAAATGGCTCCCCCGGGCAGGGGTGCTTTAAGACCGGTTTGACCGCAAACAGTCTCTTTAAGTTCTCAAAAGCGGTTTGACAGTTCATAGTCCATGCTAGCGGTTGGCCTGGTCGTGGCTTTCCCCCCTTTTTTCCCGTTTTCAATAAGTCCGTGAGAGGTAAAGCGGAAAGTTTGTGCGGAGTTTTTAGTGCCTCTAAGTTTTTGTGATCAGTCCATAGTTCGAAAGGCACTTTGTTCCCTTCTAGGTAGCGCCGCCAGGTTAACAGAGCCCAACGAATAGCGAAGGATTCCTTCTCCCACACTGCCCATCTCCTCATGCACTCGGTAAATTTCTTTGAGGTGTAGGCGCAGGGTTGTAGGACCCCCCTCATGATTCTTTTGCAAAAGCACTGCTCCAACTGCTACATCACTAGCATCGGTTTGAATTACAAATGGCTCCCCCAGGCAGGGGTGCTTTAAGACTGGTTCGACCGCAAACAGTCTCTTTAAGTTCTCAAAAGCGGTTTGACAGTTCATAGTCCATGCTAGCGGTTGGCCTGGTCGTGGCTTTCCCCCCTTTTTTCCCATTTTCAATAAGTCAGTGAGAGGTAAAGCAATTTCAGCAAAGGAAGGAATGAATTGCCAATAAAAGTTTGCAAACCCCAGAAAGCTTTGAAGTTGTTTTCAAATCTTTGGGGGTTGCCATTCAATCACAGCTTGCACTTTACCTGGATCCATCTCAACACCCTCACTGGAGATTTGGTAACCCAGATAATCCAGTCATGTTTGGTGGAACTCACACTTCGATAATTTGACATATAGTTTAGCACTTAGTAGTTTCTTTAACACCTCCCGCACTAAACTCACATGGTCAGTCATATTTTCGCTATAAATTAGGATGTCATCTAGATACACCAAAACCCCTTTGTATAGATGATCGTGTAGCACCTGGTTAATCAGTTGCATGAAGACAGCTGGAGCCACCTGTAGTCCCAATGGCATAACTGCCGATAGGACAGTTAAATGCAGTTTCCCATTCATTCCTTCTTTTATTCTCACTTGGTAGTATGCTTCTCTTAGATCTAGTTTGGTGAAGATATGCCCCTTTGCCAGATGGGTTAGTAGGTCCTTCAGGAGGGGGTACTTATTCTCCGCACTTACACAGTTTAACCCTTTATAATCAACACAGAGCCTCAGCGACCTGCCTTTTTTTTCCCTTAAACAAAACCGGAGCCCTCACTTGGGATTTAGCTGGCTCAATGAAGCCTCTGGCTAGGTTTTTAATCACATACTGCTGTAGTTCTTCCATTTTGATGGGGGACATAGCATACATTTTTGTTTTAGGGAGCTTGGCCCCCAGTAATGTTTCAATGGTGCAGTCATTTGGCCGATGTGGTGGTAGTACATCACATTCTTTTTCACTAAACACCTACGCTAAATCCCGGTACTCACTGGGGATGAGTGGCTCGCTGGGTAGGGGAATGGTGGCCACTTTTACTGTTTCTGCTGATGGATCTGGTTCTCCGGTAATGCCAAAAGAATTAAGAGGGGGGTTGGGTCCTATTGGCAATCTCACAGTCCTCATCCCCTTTTCCCACCAAATAAAAGGCTTCCACTTGTCTAACCAAGCTAGACCTAAAATCACAGCTTCAGTCATTTTTGGAGCCACTACAAAACGGATGAGCTCCCAATGTTCACCTATTTCTAAACGCATGGGTTCAGTTAGGTGGGTGACTAAAGCTCCTCCCATTAAAGATCCATCCATTTGCTCAAATCTCATGGGTTTGGAGAGCAATCTTGCTCGTATGCCCATCTTAAGGGCAATCGGCAAACTGATAATGCATCGGGAGCATCCTGAGCCCACTAGCACCTTTAAGTCCATTTGTACTCCTGTCTTAGGGACTAGGACTTGGCAGTGAGTGAGAAAGGTGGGACAGGCCGACACCATCAGGTCGTTTTCTCCCTCAACGTCACTGTTGTAGGAGGGCACAGTGGTGGTGGATCTGGCTGGAGTCTCAGCTCTCTCCTGTGTAGGCGATGTGATCTGGGTGACAGATTCCTGTATGGCCCGGCTTGACTTTTCTTTTGTCGGCTGCTGGACAGGCTTCTTCCTCTCCAGCGGTTCCGATCTACCTCTCTGCTGGGGGTACGGGACCGGACAATTCGCCGCTCGATGCCCTGGTTGGCCACATCTGAAGCACTTGATCGGCAGGCCCATAGATGGCTTAGGGGATTCCGCGGCCGTGATTGCTGAGGTTCTCTGCGGTGGTGGCCGTCTGGCTTGTTCTGGCTTCAGCCCGCTTCTTATAGTGAGCAAGCTCGATGTCTAGCTTCACTGCCACTCGGTACCACTCCTGTAGTTGTTCAGGAACCCCCTGAGTGATACAGGCCTGGGATAGATGATCATCTAGCCCCTCTTTGAAGTGATGCACCAGGGAGTGTTCTGGCCACCTCTCCATCCGACCTGTCACTCTCTGAAATTCTCGTACATATTGCAATGCGGGCCTGCCAGCTTGCTTCACCTTGTGAATGTATTTCTCAGCCTTGAGAGCTATGGATTCATCCTCGAATCTGGTTCTGAAACCTCGAATGAAGAGATGGAGGTTCCCTAATTCAGGTGCTTGTTCGTTGTATAAGTCAGGGCTTTTCAACTGATGGTATGCATACCACTTGTGGTACATTAACAAGTGGCAGGTGGTACGCAGCCCTGCTAGCCAAGTGTAGTGGGGGAGGGAAAGAGCCAGCACAGGAAAGGACGTACTGTGAGAGAGTCCTCTGGAGCTGCAGAGTGGCTGAGGCTGAGCCTCACTCCAGGCTCACTTCTGGCTCACCCTCCCCCATGATAAAGGAGGAGGAGGGGGGTGGAGACAGGAGAAGCTATAAAAGGAGGCAGTTTGGGCAGGAGAGGGGGAAAAAAGAAGCAGCTTCGGGAGGATGTGGAGTCAGCTCTAGCTGCACCGAAGGGGAAGGAGGAGGGTGGGGGGAGAGAGGAGGGGAGATCAAGGAGTCCAAGCAGGCCGGCCATGAGCCATCTACAACTTCTGTGGCAGCCACCTGTGCTGGCAGCAACAAACAGGCAAGAAATGCAGCAGGGGAGGGGTTGCCCTCCAGGAGGAATGAAGAAAGGTAGCATCAGCTGGAGGTAAGACAGGGAGGGAGGGAGATGGAGAGTGGAAGGATTCTTATGTGCTTTTGTGACTTTGAAGTTCTGGGATTTGTGCAATGTGGGTTTTGTGTTCTTAAGGAGTGTTTGGCAATTTCTATTTGGCTGATGGCTGATGTCTCCTGTTAGCTTCTATTGTTCTGCTATTGTTAGCTGTAAGTTTTGCTGCAAGGGATTTTGAAGTATTTTTCTCCTGAATGGATTTTGCCTGTAGCATTCCTTTACTTATGAATGGAGCCATTTGGGAAGGCTGCCTTAGCCAGCAGCCAATACTTACTACATTTTTTTTCTTCCTTAAGTGCCTGCTGCACTCATTAACTTTCCTTTCCAGCCAGTAGCTAATTCTTAAAGGGGAATGTGCCCTTTTAAGCTAGTTCCCTCAGCAGCTTCACTTTTCTGTCTCTGGAGGCTTTTCCTTGTTTGATGAATATATGGAAGAGGGAAAATGGGGGGGTGGTGGTTCAAATTCTTCCTTCAGAAGGAGGTGGGCATAAGAGGGAGGCAGGGAAGGAGGGAGAGAGGGAAGGAAGGAAGTCCCGCCTTAGCACTTGGCCACTAGCAGCCCTGCCATTGACTTTGCTTGTCAAAAGGTTGCAAAAAGGGATCATATGACCCTGGAACACTGTAATCATCATAAATATGAATCAGTTGCCAAGCATCCAAATATAAATCACATGACCCTTGGCATGCTGCAATGGTCATAAGTGTGAAAAATGGTCATAAGTCATTTCAGTACAATTGCAACTTTGAACAGGTTTTTTGTGTTTTTTTTGGTCATCAAGTTTTTGACACCTTGCTAGGTGGTACTCGAATATTGCCATAGCCTAACAGTGGTACAGTCAGTGAAAAGGTTGAAAAGCCCTGGTATAAGTTATTCAGCCACTCAGATGCTGGTGGCTCTGAGCATGGAGTTGCTGCCCAAGCTCTGTCACTAGGGCTAAGGCTTCTTCTGGGCATAGATTGGTGCTGACCTCACCGGTCATCACACTCACTGTTGGGCAAAGAGTGGGTGACCTGTCCCTCGCTTCTCACCTCTAGTCCCTCAAACCTCTCCACCAACTTCTCCACTGATTGGCTATGGACTGCAGACAGGTACCTCCACTCATTTGAATCTTCTGCCGCCGCCAACCTTTTTCTTCTCCGTTCGGGGGAGCGTGATTCCTCTGAGGCACCCGCTTGCAACTCTGACTCAGCCACTCTCGAAGAACTCTTCTTTGATTGGGCTGCCTCGGGATGCTTAGGGTCTTCACTGGGCAGGGTCCACTCCGAGGACCACAATAGCTCCCGCATTTTGGGTCTCGCTCCCACTGCCAGAAATTCCGAACTCACTTTCTCCAACGATGCAAGGGCTTGCGCTCCCTCTGCTGAGGCAGTTGCCATGGTCGGGGTGCTGGCTGTGGGTGCATCCTTTTTCTCCATGCTGAGATCTTCCCTGAATCTTTGTCAACCTCCCCTCTGATTTGGGATGGTGACTGGAGCTCAGGACCCCAAAGATGTTAAAGTAGAATAGATTCTTGTGTTAATTTCATGGTTCCGATAGATGAAACCAGTTAAAAGAACTTCAAGGCAAGAATTCTTCCTTAAAGAACATTTTATTTAGGAAACAAAGTATCGGCACTTACATAGTTGAACCCAAGAATGAGATTCCCTCCTCCCAGATACAAAGTAACAAATTGCAATTCCAACCCCACAAGAGCTGTCATAAATCACATTCCCCAATTAGCACAAAATGTGGGCTTTTCTCTCCAGCCTCTCAGCCTGCCAAAAGTTTATCAGAACACGTCCTTGAGTTCCCACACTTCTACATTGTTATGGCTAGCTAAACCTTCGGGCATTTACCCCATCCCCCCTTCTACATCTGTAGTCTAAAAGAATAGAAAGGCACATTAAAAGCAAGAGAAAAAATGGCTGCTGGTTTTTCAGTTGTCAGAGCGACATCCATTGTCACAGCATTGACACTAAGCAGCAGTAGCAGCACTTCATTCTGTCTCTAGTGTATGACTTAAAGTAACTGCATATTTAGTTACAAGTCAGTCTAACTTGCATGTTGAAACAAAACTGCCTTTGGTTTTACCAACAGCCAGCAATGTGTACATTCTGTCAGTTTGAAGGCCACATCAGGCTTTCCAAGGAATATTGAGGAGTACAGTAAAAAACTGGAAGGGCCTAGCAGCCATGGTAGGCAACTTGAAGGTTTTTAAGGAACAAAATGGGTACCTGATGCAAAAAGTTCTTAAAAAAAAAAAGCCCCCTGGACAGATGCTAGCTTTAAGTATTTTGCATCCTTGTAGTAGGTCATAATTCACCATTCAGGTTGCTTCCTTTGCTCAGCCACCTCATGGAGACGTTGAAGGGCTTTCTCCTGCTTCCTCTCATCTTTCCGGGATCTTGAGGAAACATTGCGAGCAAATTCTCTTTGTTTGAGATCTTTTAATCTCTGTGCAAAATAAGAGAAGAAAATAATGATATAATTTATGGAGGGAAAAACTGACAATTCTTTAAGATACATCCAATAAGTGGTTATGGTTTCGATGAGCTCAGGAGAAAAACAGACTATAAAGCAATATTCATACACTTATTAAAAAGACTGATATTAGTAGGAATCACCCTAACACCCAAACACTCTAATGATTCGGCCTTCACAATCTCCTTTTCATTGTCATGAGATAATATATATGCAAATGTATCACATATCAGTGCAGAGAGGAAACAGCAAAAACACACAAGAAAAAAGCATTTGTAAACATAAATGCTCAGCATGCCTATAGACTTGTTTCTATGCAGCCTGCTGCAATATGTTACTATAGATACAGTATATCTGCCCATAATTCACAACATCTCCAGCAAATATGGTCATGTTGGCCAGGGAAGGATGGAAATGGAGTCTAATACATTAGGATTGTAATCAAATGTCAGAGGCTGGATTCAATATGGAAGAGCAAAAGCAAAAGCAAGAAAGAACAATATTCAGTTGTAATAGCAATGCTGCTTTATTATGTAAGCAGTAATTTTATATTCTGACTATGTAAAGTTGGAAAAAAGAGGCTATTATTCTTGTAATATAGTTAATAATAACATATTTCTTAGCAATGTTGTAAGAGTCACTTTTGGAAGGGTAATTGTTATCTTGCTAAGGTATCTTGTTCCTATGGAGCCCTAGTGGCACAGTGGTTAGATTGCAGTACTGCAGGCAAACTCTGCCCACAGCCTGGAGCCCTGATGGGGCTCAAGGTTGACTCAGCCTTCCATCCTTCCGAGGTCGGTAAAACGAGGACCCATATTGTTGGGGGCAATATGCTGACATTGTAAACCGCTCTGAGAGTGCTATAAAGCACTATGGGGCGATATATAAGTCTAATAGCAATAGCACTTAGACTTGTATACTGCCACCAGGGCTCTTATAAGTCTAAAAGCTATTACTATTGTATACAGGTACAGATTAGGTGAAACTTCGGTCAACAGCAGTAACTGCGAGAGGGATCTTAGAGGCCTAGTGGACAATCACTTAAATATGAGGCAGCAGTGTGCTGCAGCCACCAAAAAAGCCAACACTGTTCTGGGCTGCATTAACAGAGGGATAGAATCAAGATCACGTGAAGTGTTAGTACCTCTTTATAATGCCTTGGTAAGACAACACTTGGAATACTGCATCCAATTTTGGTCACAATATAAAAAAAGATATTGAAACTCTGGAAAGAGTGCAGAGAAGAGCGACAAAGATGACTGGGGGGCTGAAGGTTAAAACACATGAAGAATGGTTGCAGGAATTGGGTATGTTGAATCTAGTGAAGAGAAAGCGTGGAGACATGATAGCAGTCTTCCAATATTTGAGGGGCTGCCACAAAGAAGAGGGGGTCAACCTATTTTCCAAAGCACCAGAAGGCAAGACAAACAATGGATGGAAACTGAACAAGAAGCAACCTAGAACTAAGGAAAAATTTCCTGACAGTAAGAACAATCAACCAGCGGAACAGGTTGCCTTCAGAAGTTGTGAGTGCTCCAACACTGGAGGCTTTTAAGAACACACTGGACAGCCATTTGTCTAAAATGGTATATGGTTTCCTGCTTGAGCAGGGGGTTGGACTAGAACAGGCATGTCAAACTGCCGGCCCACGGGCCGGATGCGTCATGCTGAAACCGCACCCACCCCATTGCCGGCAATGGGGAAAAAGTCGTGATACATCGTGTGATGTCATATGACATCGCAAGTTTGACATGCCTGGAGTAGTAGATCTCCAAGTTCCCTTCTGACTCTGTTATTGTTATGGCACACTCCAGTCTCCCAGACTCAACTGCAAGCCCTGGATGGCAGGCTTTCAAGGCCCCGGGCTGTCGGCTGCTGCTGGTGAATGTTAGATCAGTTTATAATAAAGCCCCCTTGATCACAACTTAATTGTTGAGGAAAAGGATGATCTAGCATGTGTTACTAAGACCTGGCTGGGACAAGAGGGCAGGGTTCCACTCACTGAGATATGCCCAACCAGTTTCCAGGTTTGGCACCAGCTGAGACCCGAGGATAGGGGAGGTGGGGAGGTCTCTAGGGACCTTGCTCCACAGATTGTCAGATGAGAGATGCTGTGTCAAGCATAAGAAATCAGGAGCTGTTGACCTGGAATTAGAGGACAGCATAGGAAGTATGAATTGTGAGTATGTGCAGATGGCCCTGCTGTCTTTGGGCACTTGCAGAGTCATGGATGCAGGGTCATGAAAGGACAGCAAGGAAAACACCCCATGTCCCAGCCCACCCGGGAACATATGGTGTCTTTAGGGAAACACCCAAAAGGGAACATTTTTAGCTACTTCTGCTTTCTCCCTTCTTATCTACAGTGTGGCAGCCTTTCTGGGTGAAGACTTTATCTTATGCATGTCACCTTTGCTGGGTGGATTGCTTATGCAATAAAAAAAAAAAAATAGGGATTTTCTGTCATTCGGGGCTTCTCCCTTTTAGAGGAGCCTGTCTTTGTTCAGCTGAATAAAAACATAAAGCTTAAAGGCAACTTCTGGTTTCCTGTATTTCTTTATCAAGCAACACCTCAGATCCTGCACAACAGAGCCAGAGCCGTTGAAATGAAATACAGGTTTACTGCATGCTAACACTCTCTGCAAGAATCTGAACTACTAACGGTCAAAGCAAATTGGTGGTAGATAAGAGTCAACAGAATTCAAGGCTGGCAGTGTTCCCTGGACTTATGTTGCTAGAGGATTTCAACTTGCCATCCCTAGGTGCAGGGTCAGAAATAGCTTGGGAATTTATGGCCACCATAAATTGGGGTGCCTCAGGGTTTGGGTCTCTCTCTCCTTCTATTTAACATTTATATGAGGTTGCTGGGTGAGGTGATCTGTTAGTTTGGGTTGAGATATCATCAATATGAGGTTGACACCCAGCTTTGTATCCCTACCCCAGGCCCCTTGAGTGATGCTGTGGTTGTCCTATCCCAATGTTTGGAGGCTGTTGAGGGCTGGATGGGGCAAAACGGGCTCCGACTCAACCCTAGCAAGATAGAGTGGCTGTGGGTATTTGGACCATCTGGAGACAAGGTTCTTCCATTTTTGGTTCTGGATCGGGTTGTACTACCCAAGACAGACCCAGGACACAATCTGGGGGTCCTCCTAGACTCACGGCTCCTGCTCAAAGAGCAGGTGGCAGCTGTGACTAGGAGACCCTTTGCATACCTTCAGGTGGCACACCAAGTTGTGCCCATTTCTGGACTGGGAGGCCCTGCTCACAGTGACTCATGCCCTTGTAACCTCTCATTTAGGCTACTGCAATGTGCTCTACATGGGGCTGTCCCTGAAGAACATTCAGAAACTTCAACTTCTGCAGAATGTGGCTGCCTAGGTAGTAAATGGTGCCAGATATATGGCACACGTAACACCACTACTGTGTGAGCTGCATTGGTTACTGGTATGTGCAGGGCTTTTTTTCTCATAGAACGCCCAGAACGGAGTTCCAGCACCTTTTTTGGATGGAACCTTGTAGGGTAGGCAAGGCGGGTTGTATGACGTGTGTGAGTTCCGGCACCTTTTTTTTATATAGAAAAAAAAGCACTGGGTATGTATATTCATGGTGCTGGTTGTCACCTTTAAAATCTTACATGCCTTGTGACTGGGTTACCTGAGGGACTGCCTTTTTCCAAGTCTCTACCCATCCAATTTGATCTAGCAGATTGGGCATGCTGCAGATCCCAACAGCCAAAGAGTGTTGATTGGCAGGTACTAGAAGACAGGCCTTTGTGCTGTAGCCCCTGCCTTATGGAATATTCTCCCTTCAGGGATTAGAATTGACCCAACCCTGTTGGCCTTTCACAAGGCTTTAAAAGCTTGGCTGTGTTCCCAAGCCTGGGGTATTGAATGCATTAATGGTCTGGTTTCCTCGCTTTATTGCTAACTGGCCAAGTATCTCAGCTGCTGTGTATATTTATTTTGGATGTTTTTTATGGTTTTAAAATGTTTTAATTGTTTTTATTGTATTTTTTTGAATTGTAAGCTGCCCGGAGTCATTGACTGAGATGAGCAGTTATAGAAATTGAATAAACAAATAATAATTAATTTACAGGTCACTTGAAAAGACAAAGCTAGGTGAATACTTACACAATTCTAACATTGTGTGAATTGTTTTCCTCCTAAATTACTATCCCTAAATTATTTTGGTGATATCTAGAAACCTAAATTTTATTTTTAATAGGAAATCTGAAGGACACCTGGGCTCTTTCACTCTAAGAGCTACCAGACATACATGGACATTTTTATTTGAAGAACAGCATACAAATATATGAAATACATGTATAAAATTTAATTAGAAAAATCTGCAGATCTTGCTCATCTTGATGCTGTGATGTGTAAAAGCCGTAAGTGGGTTATTTACTTAGCTTATTTTAACACAGACATACATATTGCTATAGGAAAGTCAAATTTCATGTAAAGGAGCAAGACAACAATACCAAAACTGAAAACTTCTGCAGCAATAAAGCTCCCAAGGAGCCCCAAATGCACAGCAGAGATCTACTATTAAAGAAAATTATACCCAGTGTTAATGATGGCCCACAAGAATGCCCTTTGCTTAGTATTTTAACAAGCTGTGAGGAATGAAGAGCACTGTAAGTTGTACACATGTGTGAAGGTTTGGCATGATATACTTCAATGTGAGAACAGCTTCATAGTGTAAGTTACATTTAAATTGCATTCATTTATTTATTGGACTTACATGGTCATCTATCTCATACAATGACTCTAGGCAGCTGACAACAATCCATAAAACATAAGTTAAAAACATACCCTTCTCCCCAGCCACCAAACCAAACAGATCAACCCCACCCCTCTCCTAGTACAATGCTTGGAGGAAGAATCAGGTCTTCACAGCCCTCCAGAAGGCTAAAAGGGTAGTACATGCACAAATATGGTGTGATCCCATAATACATTAGAACTGTGACTTAGAACTTTCTAAGTTTTGCTGTCTTTCATTTACTTCTCTATATGAGTTTCTTTTATATGATATATTTCAGTGGATTCTAATTATATTCCTGAAAGGTATATTGGTAAAACTAAAGGAATCTTCTGGCTTGTGGAACTCCTGTATAAACAACTGAAAACAGAACATACTGGAAATGTCAGTGTTTCAACCCTTCTGACAAGCATAATTTTCAATGAATATTCCTGGTCTTTAAAGCACAAGAATAAAGAATAACTGCCCTGCAAAATCTAAGAAAGAATATCTACTGCCACAATGAGATCAGGGAAGTGACTTTATGTTGCTCAACTGCTCAGCTCTCAAAAAGAAAAACCAGGGTTTCCATCTTGATTTTTGCAGACTTGGAACTTAATGGTAGTACAGCTGAATGTTTCTCACACAAGACAAGCTTTTAGAGCAGGGGTGTCAAACTGCCGGCCCGCGGGCCACATGCGTCATGCCAAAACCGTGCCCACCCCATTGCTGGCAATGGAAAAAAAGTCACAATACGTCACAACACGTCACGTGATGTTGTGAGTCTGACACCCCTGTTTTAGAAGTAATTGCATTATGTCATCCTCAACTGGAAAACCTTATCAGTAAACTATTATTAAGCTTTGATGACACAGCACAAATTTGGATTATACACCTGTGAGGTACACAAGAAACGTACATGTTATAATTTTCATTTCTGCTAAAGGAATAGGCATATAGAGGCACTTAGCTAAGGTATTTTTTTAGGAAAGGAGATGTAGTAAGCTGGAGGAATAGAGAGAAACTATATACCAGTGGTGGCGAACCTATGGCATGGGTGCCAGTGGCGGCACTCAGAGCCCTCTGTGGGCACGCGCGCCATCGCCCCAGTCCTAGGCCTTCAGCTGGGTTTTATAAAACCTTTTCGCTTTAGGCCTCCGCCACCGTGTACAAAAAAACAGGTTCAATCAATCAGCCAATTTCAACTTCTTGCGGGGAAAAAAAAGATCTTGCAAAGTTGGAATTGATTGATTGAACTTTTTAGTCCCACCCAGTCTGCTGTTACCACTGCAGCCATGCCCACCCAATGGGCCACGCCCACCCAATGGGTCATGCCCACCCAATGGGCCACACCCACCCAGCACCCGACTATGCATAAGTGGCTTTTGGGTTGCAGTTTGGACAGTCGGTCTCTAAAAGGTTCGCCATCACTGCTATATACACTGACCTAAAGCATACTTTTAGAATAGTGCACACTATTGTAGAATAGCTGTGATAACCCAGGGCCCCGAATGGAGGCAAAGCAATTAGCTGGTCAGAATAATTGTCTTTGTAAGCACTGCCAACGTTCACCCAACAGCCCCCACATATGCTGGCACAAGTTCAATAAAACAGCCACCGGAATTAAACAGTTCTTTAAAGTAAAACAGATAACAAAGTATGATCTTTTCAACGCCCAGCTTGCCTGTAACCTGAAAACTGCAAAACTGAAGACAGTAAGGAAAACTCAGCAGGAAACAAACTTGATCCAAAATACAAAGAGTCCAGGTAGAAGAATTCACATCACAAGAGTTCACGTTTGTTCCCGCCAAATGCCCCACCCCACAGCGTCTCCTTAAATACCTATTCCCCAGGTGTGCTTTGTGAAGTGGGGCGTGACGCTCTCCTTCCGAGCAAGTGAGCCTGTCTCCATTGTTTCCTCCTCTCTGCTCTCCTTGCTCTGGGATCTGGTGGGGAGGGGCCTTGCTCCTCGCCTGAGCTCTGCCTTCCCTGTTCCAAACTTGAAGTGCCCTGGCCTGCTTCAGCCTGTTCCTCCCCACAGTCCTCTGAAGCCACAGACACCCCCTCCTGGGCCTCAACAGGGAGCTCCATGTCATCCTCAGAGTCAGGCTCGGACGGAGGCATGACAATAGCATATAGCTTATGAATAACATATTATTCAACTTATATAAGGTTTATCTTTTATAAAAACTGCCTAGAGTTAGTATTTTAAAGTATAACTATGAACCAAAGTGCAGCCATGTTTAACCGAAGCATGAACTCTGTTACACACATAGCTTTTAGATGAAAAGCAGGCACTCTTATAGATAAACAAGGGAAGACATAAATCCTTTATAATTATAATTGCAATTATCCAGTTTGGGTAACAGTTCACCTTGTAGATAAAGCTACACCAGATCAGGCAGCTTCAGCCATACAAAGACCTTTCGCTCTTCGTTGGCTGCTTTTCTCTCTACCGGTAGACCCTTATGCGGGTCTTAAATCGCCCTGGAGGGGCGACCACCGTCGAGGCTTTTGCTCGGCTGTGGTGGAGCGGCGGCTCCCCCTACAGTCCGAGCTAACTCCGTAGGGCCGAAGGAGAAGAAGATTGGTCAGTAAAATGGCCGATCACTTCGCTGTGCCAGCTGAAGTCAGAAAATCATCTAAGTATAAAGAACCACTGTGGTGAATCTGGGTGAGACCTTTCCTCCCTCTCTCCGTCCTGAATTATTTTTCCTTCTACTTTGTTTTCTTTTTTTTTTGCCTGTAAGAGCCCTGTTGGAATTATTTCCCTGGCTTGGAAAAGCAGCTTCTACTTGTTTGGGAAGGAAGGAGTTGAACAAAAGAATAAAACAACATTTTAAAGACTACATCTTTTTTATACATGTTTTGGGGTACTGAAATTTTTTTTTTCTTAAGAGTTATATTATCAGTTTATGCTGTTTTTTTTTTCTTGCTGAGCGCTATTACTATCTTATATTGGAAGAGTATTTCTTTCTCCACTTTTTCCTTAAAAAATAGAAAGAAAGGAAAAAAAATGACTCTTGAAAAAGATTTTTTAGCTTACTGAGGACATCTACTGGCCAAAAGCTAATATTGTAATTGCTGACTATTTGGAGATGAGATGTTTGGCTTTCAAACTGTTTTTTTTTTTTTTTTGAGAGAGAGAAAGATAACCTGATCCAGCTGAATAACTTTTAAAATGGAGTTGCATTCACACTTAAATTGTAAACTTATTCTGGAAAAGATTTATGAGGCTAAAGAAGAAATATGTGCTACAATGAAAGAGTTTACTACAGAATTAAGAGCCAGAATCTCTCCTTTAAACTTCAAAATTGACTCTCCAACTACTTCTGATTATTCTATAAAACAGACTACACAAGAAGAGGACTTAACTGAGAATAAAGAGAAATTGACTTTGCCTGATAAGCAGTTCACCTATGGTTTTGAGGACCAGGAAAAGCAAAGACTGAGATTTGAAATGTCAAAGCAATGAAATTTTATGGTTAAGAGAAACAGAGGGCCAATGCAAAGGCCAAGATGGTTTACATGGATTCAAATGATACTGCAAGCAATAAAGAGAGACTTATCAGTTGGAAGGGAAGCTCTGTTATGGAAACCTACCTGGCAGAAGAAGAAGCCCAGAATAAGACCGAAAAGAAGTGAAATTTAAAATTTTATGTAATGAATTAAAGGCAATTTAGAATTATGGACTGATTTAAGGACTAAGATTATGAGCGAGATGTAAGAGAAATGGGAGATTAATGGAAGATATGTATTAAATTGACTAAGAATGTACTTTTTGAATTGATGGGTTTATCGATATGAAAATTATTATTTTTAATAAGATGATTTGTTTGTTTGATGTCCAATGGATTGAAATGATTTAAGGTTTGATATTATCTTTTCAGCTTAAAAAGTAAGAGAAAAAGGGGTGATTAATGGAATATATATATTAAATTGATTAAGAATGTGGGGTTTTTTATTTTTTTTAGAATGATAGGTTTATTTGTAAGAAAATTATTATGTAATGTTGAGTTAACCTAATAAGATGATCTGTTTGTTTGATAACATGGGTGCGATTAGTTATGAAAATTAACTGGATGAAATTTGAATTCTGTCAAATGGATTGAAATGATTTAAGGTTGGACTTTATTTTGTCAGTTTAAAGAGATTGATTGATGGATGGATTAGATACGTATAGGATAGATTAATATTTTATTTTAAATAAGGGATATTAACGGAAGAAGAAATAAATAAGATCTATGATAAAATTAAGGAATTAGAATATATTTGGAAGGGATACTCGAACTGATAATGTTTGTACTTAAAGTTATTTTGATTATGGTAGTGTAAATTTATAAAGCTCTAAAAGCAGGTTTAGGTTGAATAATTTAAGCTAGAATTGGATTATTTTAAATAAAATACGTTACTTAAGGGAAAAAGAGGGAATATTTGATGTATTGATTGAACTATATATATATGATTTGTTTGCGGATGTTTGACCACCCTAACACCACGGTGTGTCTTGAGTACTTTGTTTTAAAAATCAAAAAACCAATAAAACTTGTCTTAAAAAAAAAAGCTACACCCTTAGCAGGATGTTATAAATCATGCCACAGACAAGGAAGGGGAGATAAGACCGGAACAAAAGGGGCTTTTGATCTAATAATTGGAGGGTTTGGTAATTGGAATGGTTGCTAGGCAGTCGGAAAGCATGTGAGTGGGTGGGCCTATCAACTGGGCTCACTTTGGAAGGATATGGTATGATGCACGGGACAGGGTATAAAAATCTATGCAGAAATTCATTCAGTGTGTGGCCTTTTATTTGCATATAGAAGGGTACATTAGCTTTTGCAAAAGCTTTAATAAAACTTGTTTTGTTTTCCAACACCCTTGGAGTTGAAATTTTTATTCCTCACAATTTGGTGGCCTGTACGGGGAAAGGTGTAACTCTCAGGAATTCCCTGGCTGGCTCCGGTAAGAATTCAGGAGGCATGCCCTGCTGATTTCAGCAGCCTGGAGATCTGAGCTACCTGGGGGCGCCTGAGGTCTACCCAAACTAACCCGTTGGGACAAAACAAATTCAAAGGAACTGCCAACTGGATTAAGCGAGGAGATATTTCGACTGGGAGAACTCTGTGCACAGACCCAGGTAAGCAACCGTACTGTGTGGGAGGACTTACCTGGGCAGTCAAGGACCCTGAGTGTGGGTAATTCATACTGTGTGGGCGGACACACCTGGGCATGTAGGACTGATATGTTTGTGAGACCTGGGAAGGCGGGAGCATAGAACGTAAAAGTATTAGGAATCAATCTGAGATCCTGTACATACAAAGAAAGTTTTAGGCCCAGTACTCTTCAATATCTTCATCAATGATTTGGATGAGAGGATATATGGGGAACTCATCAAATTTGCAGATGACACCATGGTGGCAGGAATAGCCAACACTCCAGAAGATAGGCTTAAGATACAGAAGGATCTGGACAGACTTGAACAATGGACACTATCTAACAAAATGAAATTCAATGGTGAAAAAAGTAAGGTTCTACATTTAGGCACGAAAAACCAAATACACAGGTACAATATAGGTGGTACCTCGCTCAATAGTAGTAACTGTGAGAGGGATCTTGGAGTCCTAGTTGACAATCACTTAAATATGAGCCAGTAGTGTGCTGCAGCTGCCAAAAAAGCCAACACAGTTCTAGACTGCATTAACAGAGGGATAGAATCAAGATCACGTGAAATATTAATACTACTTTGTAATGCCTTGGTAAGGCCACACGTGGAATACTGCAACCAGTTTTGGTCACCACAATGTAAAAAAGATGTTGAGACTCTTGAAAGAGTGCAGAGAAGAGCAACAAAGATGATCAGGGGACTGGAGGCTAAAACATATAAAGAATGGTTGCTGGAATTGGGTATGTCTAGTTTAATGAAAAGAAGGACTAGGAGTGACATGATAACAGTGTTCCAGTATCTCAGGGATTGCCACAAAGAAGAGGGAGTCAAACTATTCTCCAAAGCGCCTGAAGGCAGGACAAGAAGCAACAGATGGAAACTCATCAAGGAGAGAAGCAACCTAGAACTAAGGAGAAACTTCCTGACAGTTAGAACAATTAACCAGTGGAACAACCAGCCTCCAGAAGCGGTGAATGCTCCAACACTGGAAGTTTTTAAGAAGAGACTGGACAGCCATTTGTCTGAAATGGTATAGGGCAGCAGTTCTCAACCTGTGGGTCGTGACCCCTTTTGGGGTCGAACAACCATTTCACAGGGGTCGCCAAAGTCCTGGAGTTTTTCCTCATAGAATCGTTATGAAACGCAGTCCGGCATTTTTTTTTGTTTGTTTGTTTTCCCCTTTTTCATGAGCTGTGCTACTCCCTCTTATTCTATTGGCTTTTGAAAGCCAATAGAATAGACTCTATTGAATAGACTCTATTCTGTTGGCTTTCGAAAGCCAATAGGAATTGTCCAGACCTGGTCGTTAATGGCTGTCTCTGCACTGCTGAGCGCGCCAAAAGACCCAGCCCGAAAACGTTGCACATGCAAGTTGTCTGCAGCAAAGGCAAGTTTGCAGGAACTTTTCACCCCTCCCTGCTGAGCAACTACGCCATCTCCTACTTGTAAGTAAAAGAGGACCAGGGGTGGGAGGTGGGGAGCAGCACTTAATTCGGCCCTGCCGAAAAAGCGGAGTCCATGTACACTCCTGCCTCATGCTCACCTGTGTCAGCCAGGCTCTCCATGTCGCGCTGCTACATGGAGAGACTGCTACTGAAGCACGGAAAACATGTGCTCGCCTGCCTCGTGCTCACCTCGTGTGCCATCGGTGTGCATTGCGGCTGCTGCTGTGGGAGCCGCAGGGCCCGCTTGACACAGCGTGGTTGTGCGGGAAAGGTGGTGGCAGAGGTGGTGCTGTCGGGGCGGGTGGCTGACCTTCCTTGGGCTGGGCCAGCTGGTGGACTAGCCAGTGCTGAACCTGTGCCGCCACTGCCTCACCCTGTGTGCCTACATGGCCGCCCTGGAGCGCCTGGCCCACGATGCTTGCCGCCGCCTCAGCCTGCCCGCAGCCCGCGCCCTCCCGCCGCCCTGCATTGGTGTCTGGCTCGGCAACCACAAGCTCTGCACCATCAGTGTGGTGTGCAGCTGGTGCTGTGGGAGCTGCGGGGCCCGCTCTACACGGCGGGGCTGCGCAGGGTGGGCGGCGGGGCTGGCGGGGTGGCTGCAGGCTGGGGTATGTGGGCGGGGGTGGCTGCACCAGCCGCTCCAGCTCTGGGGGGGGCAGCCCGCCACCGATGCCCCCCATACCTCACACATCATACTCTTAGGAACCTGTCTCGCTTTAAACTCCCCCTAAAATTCTTCATTCAGGCAGGCTTCCAGAGTTCGGCCAGCAGGATGCAGGTAACCCCTCCCCCCTGTCCTGCTGCCTCCCACGGCACCACGCTGCTCTGCGTCCTGCACCTTAAGCCTCCATGGCATCGAACCGCTAGTGTCCCCAATGGCCACTGACGTGCTCCCCGCCGCCGGCGACCATGCAAGCCCTGGCAATTGCTCCAGCCGAAGAAGCGGGTGGCTGCGCCCGTCAGCTGGCTACCCCCTGAATGTGAGCTTGTCAGCTGGGAAGTCTGGCAACGGAGCCGGCCAGCATGGAGGGCGATGGGGAGATGGCGGCTCGGGGGGTGGGTTCCCGCCTGCCCACGAATGTCGGGCCCACGGGGCTCAACACAGAGTCAACGGTCCAACATAACTTCCCTCCTCGGATGAGAAAGAAGGAATCTCTCCCGCCCGTGTCCCTTTCACCCCCTCAAGCGTCAACAGGAGGTTGCAGACAACTAAGTCAGACGGTGCAGGAAGCCCTGGAATGGCCAGTCCAGGGCGCCTGGTTGCAGTGCTGGATGTCTTTTGTTCCTCCTAGAAGCCGGTGGCAAGAGAAAGAAGTCGTTCAAACTTCAAGCTAGCTACTGAATACCTATTCACACTTTTTTCCTTTTTTTTTTTTGAGTACTTGTCTGCCAACCCACCCCATCTGTAAAAGAAAGTCTCCCACCCAAGCATAACTTTTAAGGATTTTAAGGATCTTTGAGCGGAAGAGAGGGAGAGAGAAATAGATAGAGGGAGAGAAAGAGGGAAAGAGAAATAGAGAGAGGGAGAGAGAGAAAGAGAGTGACGGAGAGAGAGAAGGAGAAAGAGGGAGAAAGGGAGAGACAAAGAAAGGAAGAGAGGAAGGGAGAGAAATAGAGGGGGGAGAGAGGGAGAGAGAGAGGGGGAGAGAGAAAAAAAGGGAGAGAGAAAGGGAGAGAAAGACAGGAAGAGGGAGGGAGAGAGAAAGAGGGAGAGAAAGAAAGGGAGAGAGGGAGAGAGAAAGAAAGGGAGAGGGAGAGAGAAATAGGGGGGAGAGAGGGAGAGAGAAAGAGGGAGACAGAGAGAGAGGGAGAGGGAAAGAAAGAGGGAGAGAGAGATTAAATTAGTAACATGGTTGTTAAGTGAATCTGGTTTCCCCCATTAACGTTGCTTGTCAGAAGGTTGCAAAAGGGGATCACGTGACCCTGGAACAATGTGACCATCATAAATATGAATCAGTTGCCAAGCATCAAAAAGTAAATCACATGACCCTGGGGGTGCTGCAACGGTCATAAGTGTGAAAAATGGTCATAAGTCACTTTTTCAGTGCCGTTGTAACTTTGAACAGTCACTAAGCTTGGCTCTCCACCAGGCTCTCTGCCAGAGCCTCCTCCCCTCCCTGGACAATGGTGTGGAGCTGCTTGTGCGTCCTTGGCAGCGCCTCCCCCCTTCAATCTCCTTCCTTCTCCATCTCCTTCCTTTCCCCTTCAATCTTCCTTCCTTCCTTCCTTCCATCTCCATCCCTTCCCCTTCAATCTCTCTGTTTCCTTCCTTCCTTCCTTCCTTCCCCCTTCAATCTCCTTCCTTCTCCATCTCCTTCCTTTCCCCTTCAATCTTCCTTCCTTCCTTCCCCTTTCCTCCCTCCCAACATTTTTGAGCAAGGAAGAATAAGCTTCTCCATTGAGCATTGCTATATTGTTTTTGTGATTAATCACTATGCTTTAATTATGTTCAATTTGTAACAATGAAAATACACCCTGCATATCAGATATTTACATTACGATTCATAACAGTAGCAAAATTACAGTTATGAAATAGCAACGAAAATAATTTTATGGTTGGGGGTCACCACAACATGAGGAACTGTATTAAGGGGTCACGGCATTAGAAAGGTTGAGAACCACTGGTATAGGGTTTCCTGCCTGAGCAGGGGGTTGGACTAGAACAGGGCTTTTCAACGGGTGGTACGCGTACCACTTGTGGTACATTAACGAGTGGCAGGTGGTACGCAGCCCTGCTAGCCAAGTGTAGTGGGGGAGGGAAAGAGCCAGCACAGGCAAGGAGAGGGAAAAAAAGAAGCAGCCTCAGGAGGATGTGGAGTCAGCTCTAGCTGCACCGAAGGGGAAGGAGGGGGGGGGGAGAGATCAAGGAGTCCCAGCAGGCCGGCCATGAGCCGATCTTCAACTTCTGTGGCAGCCACCTGTGCTGGCAGCAACAAACAGGCAAGAAATGCAGCAGGGGAGGGGTTGCCCTCCAGGAGGAATGAAGAAAGGTAGCATCAGCTGGAGGTAAGACAGGGAGGGAGGGAGATGGAGAGTGGAAGGATTCTTATGTGCTTTTGTGACTTTGAAGTTCTGGGATTTGTGCAATGTGGGTTTTGTGTTCTTAAGGAGTGTTTGGCAATTTCTATTTGGCTGATGGCTGATGTCTCCTGTTAGCTTCTATTGTTCTGCTATTGTTAGCTGTAAGTTTTGCTGCAAGGGATTTTGAAGTATTTTTCTCCTGAATGGATTTTGCCTGTAGCATTCCTTTACTTATGAATGGAGCCATTTGGGGAGGCTGCCTTAGCCAGCAGCCAATACTTACTACATTTTTTTCCTTCCTTAAGTGCTGGCTGCACTCATTAACTTTCCTTTCTAGCCAGTAGCTAATTCTTAAAGGGGGGTGTGCCTTTTTAAGCTAGTTCCCTCAGCAGCTTCACTTTTCTGTCTCTGGAGGCTTTTCCTTGTTTGATGAATATATGGAAGAGGGAAAATGGGGGGGGGGGTTTCAAATTCTTCCTTCAGAAGGAGGTGGGCATGAGAAAGAGGGAGGCAGGGAAGGAGGGAGAGAGGGAAGGAAGGAAGTCCCGCCTTAGCACTTGGCCACTGGCAGCTCTGCCATTGACTTTGCTTGTCAAAAGGTTGCAAAAAGGGACCATATGACCCTGGAACACTGTAATCATCATAAATGTGAATCAGTTGCCAAGCATCCAAATATAAATCACATGACCCTTGGCATGCTGCAATGGTCATAAGTGTGAAAAATGGTCATAAGTCATTTCAGTACAATTGCAACTTTGAACAGTTTTTTTGGTCATCAAGTTTTTGACACCTTGCTAGGTGGTACTTGAATATTGCCATAGCCTAAAAGTGGTACAGTCGGTGAAAATGTTGAAAAGCCCTGGACTAGAAGACCTCCAAGGTCCCTTCCATCATCATCATCATCATCATCATCATCATTATTATTATTATTATAGAATGGAACGATTTATATTCCTTCCAGACAGCTAGCCATTTGCATTCTTTTGGAGAGTTGTTGAGGCCACTTGGAGGTTTATCTGTGTCCTCAGGGTCACCTGAGTAGTGCAAATGGGTGTGGAGCCTTCCTTCCCTTCCTCACCATCCAGTCAGAACTGAAGAAACTTCTTGGATGAGAAGTGAAATGTCTTCAAAGAAAAACAAAGTCCAGTTGCCTCTTGAAAAAGCACCCTTGGGACAATCATGACCTGGATGACTGAGAATCTCCATAGACAATTGAGATGAACTCTACTATATAGAAAAAAGCATAGTTAACAGATAAAACCAACAGCAAACTTAAACTTCAAAGTCCTCTGTTAACAGTCTATTATTGTATTTCACTTGCAGAAAGTCCCCAACGGCTTCTAATCTACCATAAACCACCTCAATTGTTGCCTCTGGTCTGTCCAGGATCAAATATCCTCAATTGATTCTTAATAATAAGGCTTTTCCTTAAAATTTTAACTGGGATCTTTCCCAACAATTGGATCCCATTCCCCAAAATCATAAATCTCTGTTGTGGATATCTCCATAGCATTTGTTGTTCAAAAAAACCACCTATAGGTTGAAACACAACTTCTCTTAACATTTGTTTTCCAGTTAGATATAATAAGTCCATTCCCCAATCTCTATCAATCATCTTAAAAAAATTCAGTTCATCCCTCATCAGTTCTATCAACTTTGAGTCTTTCAAATCCATGCCCCTTTCAGCCTACTTCAACCATGTAGGGTCCTTGGTGCTCTCTGAGCTTGGTTGTTTTCTTGCAGATGTTTTATTACCCAAACTAGGTGACATCATCAGTGCTAGTAAGGAGTGCTGTTTGCTGTCGGTTTATATTCTGGTGGCTTGCCTGTCAGTGTTGGTGGGGGTGGTCTTAGAGATTCTTTGATTGGGCTGTTTGCTGTTGGCTTCTCTGGCAGTTTCTTTTTCTTTTTTCTCATTTTACAATTAAGTATTTAAAAGGCAATGTGGCGACTGGGTTAATCAATAGTTCAATAACATGCATAAGTCTTTAGTATAAATCTCAAGTTATGACATCAGATATTTCCTCTCTTTTTCCCTTAATATCTACTATCTCATATTAGGCTAATACAGTTATTATTATTATCAACTAAGTAAAAACATCTTTGTTACATTTATCAATAATTTTTAGCTTATACATATCTTAATTGTGTTTGCATTCAATCCTTATATACAATCAATGTCCTGTTATTGCTTTTTTCCAAGCTTTAATTTCCCATCAATATTCAAATTAACATTTGTTATTTATGATTTCCAAGCATTTTATATTTAGGTGACCAAAGTTTCCCTTATCTCAATTTCTTCCTTTTTCCCTTTTCATAACAAAGTCTAATATTCTAAATACACATCTATTTGAATATAGGCTTGTTCTGTTTTTTAAAAGTTATCTA
The DNA here is from genome assembly GCA_039797435.1 of Crotalus adamanteus. Taxonomy (NCBI): domain Eukaryota; kingdom Metazoa; phylum Chordata; class Lepidosauria; order Squamata; family Viperidae; genus Crotalus; species Crotalus adamanteus. The sequence goes on along the minus strand of CM077935.1, from coordinate 44,989,735 downwards.
TTTTCCACCATGTTAAACCATCTAATTAATAATACAGTATCCCCTCTAATAAGTCAAAACCATTATGTGTGTTGTCTGGGTTAACCAATAAATCAGTAATATACATAATTTTTTTAGTTTAGGTCTAATTTTTGGAAGCTCAAATACTCCCTCTCTTTTTCTAGTAATATCTGTTATCTCATATTGGGCAAACAGAATTCTTATTTTTAACTAAGTAAAAAAGTTCTTGTTACATTTATCAATACTTTTTAGCCTATACATAAACTTTAATTTCCCATCAATATTAAAAAAGGGGGAAAAAAGGAAAAACACTGTTGTTTATGATTTCCAAATATTTTATGTTAGGTGACCAAAGTTTCCCTTATCTCAACTTCTCCCTTTTTCCCTTTCATAGCAAAGTCTAATAGTCTTGTTACACATCTTACCTATTCAATTATAATGTTACTTTATTTTCTAAAAATTATCTATTTTCCACCATATTCAACCCTCTAGTTCAGTGGTGACGAACCTGTGGCACGCATGCCAGAGGTGGCACTCAGAGCCCTCTCTGTGGGCACCCATGCCGTCACCCCAGCCCCACCTCCCCTGTGGCCCCATCCTCACCAGCAGCACCCCTGGAAGAGAGTCGCCCCCGAGCGCGGCCCGCTTGGAGCAGAGCAGCCAAGGATATGGCAGCCGGGCAGCGGGGACAAGACTCCACCCTCGCACCCCATTGCATGCAGATGATGCTGTGGGGCGGAGGCAGAGGGCATGGCCGCCATGGCGCTGCTGGGCTGCTGGGTGATCTGCTGTGGCGGGCCATGGAGGCGGTGGGTGGCCCTGCGAGCAGGCAGGGGGTGGGGCGGGGGCAGGCTGGGGGTAGGGCGGGTGGTGGGCAGAGTGGGGGGCGGGGGCGGGTTTTGGACTGGGTCTATTGAGCAATTGGGTCCTCTGTCTTGGTGTTTAGTTGTTCCAATTTTCCTGTTATTTTCTGCATTGTTAGTTCTTTAGTTGTAGTAAATATCTGGGTTTGTATATTTAACCTGGCATCTTGTTCCTTTATGTTGCATCTTATTTTGTCACAAGCTGAAAGGATGGTTTCGTGTATGGATTTCAACATGGAAAGGATTTTTTCCTGATTTTCATCCATATTCTCTTAATAGTATGTTAAGTTGAAGACTTTAGAATCAAACATTAAAAATAGTATTTTGTCTTTTATAGCTGGGAACGGGACATCTATTTCACATGTTATAGGTCAGTGGTTCTCGACCTTTCTAATGCCGTGACCCCATAATACAGTTCCCCATGTTGTGGTGACCCCCAAGTGGGTGTGGCCACCAATAAGAGGGAGTAGGTCAGCTAGGGAAAAGGGAAAAAAATGGAGGACAACGTGGTTTGGCAACCCCCATGAAATGGTCGTTCGACCCCAAATGGGGTCCCGACCCACAGGTTGAGAACCACTGTTATAGGTGGTCTTTAATGGTAGAAATTGTTTGTCAAGTAAGACAAGGACCCCTCATTTCAACCCTGAGCTACAAATATTCTCTTTTATTATTACTCCAACCAACCTGCAGTTTTCAGACCATACTCCTCCTTCTTCAAGTCTTCCAGCAGCAAATTAAATTCCAATCATCGGGTTGTAAATCTGGTTTAACTGCTGTCACTGTATTTGCATCTGAATATCATCTTTGGGTTGATTTGTACCATTGTTATTTTATCAAACTTTTTATCTAAATTTTCAATTTGAACTTGTAGGTTGAAAAGCATTTTTTCCCAAAGGGCTTTGTCCTTAAGTTGTTGCATTGTTTGCATTTATAATATAGCTGAAGACTCTTCTTTTTTTAAAGTTATAAATTTTTTATTGATTTTTTAATACAATTCAACTAATCCCTAGTTCGTTTCTCCAGCCATTGATAAAATAAGTCCCAAGTTCGAAAATATTCTGTTTCTTCTTTTTCTTTCAACCTCAGAGTAAGTCTGTCCATTTCCACACAGTCTAGTATTTTTTGAATTATTTCTTCCTCTGATGGTATTTCTTCATTTTTCCAATATTGTGCAAATATAATTCTTGCTGCTGTTGTCACATGCAAAATCAAATATACACTTTGTTTATCAAGCTTTTCTGGCATTATACCTAATAAAAAAAGTTCAGGTTTAAAATTTACATGTTTTCCCAACATCTTTTCTAGCCAAGTATGTATTTTTCTCCAGTATCTCTTTGCTTTTACACATGTCCACCACACATGATAATAAGTACCTGATTTATAATTACATTTCCAACATTTATCTGACATATTTTTAAACGTTTTTGCTGATCTTACTGGTGGCAAGTGCCATCTATAAAACATTTTGTACAGATTTTCTTTATAAGAGGTTGACGTCAATTTATAATTTCTTTCCCACAGGCTTTGCCATTTCTCTAAATCTATATTGTATTCAAAGTTCTTTACCCATGTTACCATTGTTTCTTTTACTTGTTCATCTTCCATTTTCAAATTTAATAAAAAGTTATACGTTTTCTTAATTAGTTTTTCATCAGAGGTTAGTAATATCTGATCAAACAGAATCTGCTCTTTATAAAATCCATACACTTTAACATCTTTATCATATCTCACTTCCATTTGTAAATGTGACTTTCCATCTCTTGTGTAGATTTTAAGTTCCCTTCAGAATCAAGAATATCTTTATATGTCCATATTTTCTCAAGACTGACTAGATTTGGATGTACGAATGCTTCCATTGTTGAGAGCCATCCTGGAATTTTCAAATATATTTTACATTTTATTTTTCCCCATGTTAATAATAATGCATTTCTAATATAGTGGTTTTGAAAATATTTATGAATTTTATTTTTCTCATACCATAAGAAAGCATGCCAACCGAGTTGTAAGTCATGTCCCTCCAAATACAACAATCTTTTATTTCTGAGGGCTATCCATTCTTTTACTCATGTTAGTACTGATGCTTGATAATATAAAACCCACTCTGGCAAACCAAAACCTCCATTTCCCTTAGCTTTTTGTAACATTTTCAATTTAATTCTAGCTTTGTTTCCTTGCCAAATAAATTTTTGAATTAGAGAATTTAAGTCTTCAAAGAATTTTTTCTCTAGTTTTATAGGTATCGTTTGGAATAAAAACAGTATTTTTGGTAATATATTCATTTTCACCATAGTGATTCTTCCTAACATCAACAGTTGCAGATTTTTCCATTTTTCCAAGTCACATTTTATTTGGTTTAGTAGTTTTATATAGTTATCTTCTTTTATCGTTGAACATCTTGCTGTCAGGTTTATTCTCAAGTATTTAACCTTTTTAACTATTTGTAATTCTATTTTTTTCTGACAATTGTTTTTTTTTTTTGTTTATCTGTAAGATTTTTAACTATCACTTTAGTTTTTTCTCTATTTATCTTCAGTCCTGCTATCTCTCCAAACTGTTCTATCTTTTCCAATAATTTAGGAATCATCTCTAAAGGTTCCACTAGGATAAATACCAAGTCATCTGCAAATGTTTGCAATTTATAAGTTTCACCTTTTATTTCCAGTCCTTTAATTTCTGAATCCTGTCTAACAGTGGGGATAGTGGACATCCTTGTCTTGTGCCTTTTCTTATATTGAAACTCTCTGTATAATCTCCATTTACAGTCACTTTTGCTGTTTGTTTATGATATATTGTCTTAGTCATATTTATAAAATTTTGTCCAAAATCCATTGTTTTTAGTTGTTGAATTGCCAAGAAACATTACCAAATGCCTTTTGGGCATCTAGAAATACTAATGCCAGTTGTTTCCCTGGATGCATTTCATAATATTCCAATATGTCCATTATAACTCTTAAATTATTTTTTATTTGTCTCTTTGGTAGAAATCCGTTTTGGTCTGAATGTATAAATTCAGTCAGAAATCTTTTCAGTCTCTCAGCTATTATTGAAGTAAAGATTTTATAGTCCACATTTAATAATGATATCGGTCTGTAGTTTTTTATCTGTGTCAAATCTGAATCCTCTTTTGGTATCAGAGTAATATTTGCTTCTGTCCATGTGTTTGGGAGTTTGACCTCCAATAAGAGTTCATTACAGACATCTTTGAACGGTAAACTTAGAGTATCTTGTAGGCATTTGTAAAACTCTGCTGGGAGCCCATCTGGTCCTGGTGTTTTTTTCATTTTTTTGTCTTTTTATAGCCTCTATCAATTCCATCATTGTTATTTTCTCATTTAACATAAACTTAAAGTTTTCTGGAATTTTTGGTAGGTTATTTCATAATATTCTTTAATTATCTTTTTTATTGCCTCATTTTTAAATTGTAGACAGCCTTTTTCATCTACTAAGTTGCTTATCAATTTTTTCTCCTGTTTTTTAAGTTTGTAAGCTAGCCATCTTCCTGGTTTATTTGCATTTTCAAAAAAAATTGCTTTGCTCTTTTAATTTGTTGTGCCAATTTTTCTGATTCTATTAAATTTAATTCATGTTTTATTGTTTCCATTTGTCTTTTCAGTACTTTCTTTTGTGGATTTATTTGTAGTTCTAATTCTAATTTTTTAATTTCTTCCCTTAACAGCACACATTGTTGTCTTTTTTCTTTATTCTTTTTCACCATGTATGTTATAGCTATACCTCGAAAATATGCTTTGGCCGTGTCCCATACGTTTTGTAGTGTTATATCTTCTTTTTTATTTTCTTTGAAAAAAAAATCCATTTCTTTTGTTGCTAATTCTGTAAATTCTTTCTCTTTTAATATGGATTGGTTCAAAGTCCATCTTAATTTTTCTGTATTCCTTTCCACATCATTTTTAAAGGATTATGGTCTGCCCAACTGCCTAATTCTATCTCAATTTCCTGCATATTGATTCTTAGTTCAGGCGTCATCCAAATTATGTCAATTCTGGACCAAGATTTATGACTATTTGAGTAAAATGTATGTTGTAGTTTTTCTAAGTTTGTTTCTCTCCAAGTGTCTTGTACACCAATTTTCTCTATCATGTTGAAAAAAGTCTTAGGTAGTCTCTTTCTTCCTTGTTTTCCTGTTTTGCTACTTTTATAGTCTAGTGTCCCATCTACTATTGCGTTAAAATCCCCTACTAGGCAAATATTTTGATATTCCATTTCTACTATTTTTCTATGAAGTTTTTGATAAAATTCTTCTTGCTTATTGTTTGGTGCATATGTTGTTGTTAGTTACGAAGCCGTGTCCGACCCATCGCAACCCCATGGACAACGTTCCTCCAGGCCTTCCTGTCCTCTACCAACTTCTGGAGTCCATTTAAGTTCACGCCTACTGTGACTCCATCCAGCCACCTCATTCTCTGTCTTTCCCTTCTTCTATTGCCCTCAATCTTTCCCAGCATTAGGCTCTTCTCCAGTGAGTCCTTCCTTTTCATTAGGTGGCCAAAGTACTTGAGTTTCAGCTTCAGGATCTGGCCTTCTAAAGAGCAGTCAGGGATGATCTCCTCTAGGACTGAGCGGTTTGATCGCTTTGCAGTCCAGGGGATATATTACTACCAAAAGTATCTGGTTTTGATTTAAAAATATTTCCACCATTACAATTCTTCCTTCTTCATCTGAATAAATAATTTTAGAATCTATTGTTTCTTTAACATATACAGCTACTCCTCTTTTTTTTTTTTTTTTTTTTTGTTGTGCTGATGCATAGTAGAGTTTCCCAATTTTTGGACATTCCAAAAGTTTATAATATTGTTTTTTTATATGTGTCTCTTGCAGACAAATTATATCAATATTTAATTTCTGCAATTTTTTGAAGGACCTCAGTGTTGGATTCTGACTGGGCAGATCTAAGTAAGTTGCCCAGAGTACAGATTCATGAGATCTTCTTGAGTGAGTTAGATTCTGTGAATCTCAAGGATGTGGACACAATCCTCCAATCTATCAGTCTGGCCATCAGTCTATTACATCCCAGCCCCTTTGGGATTACTAAGGTGACCCAGCAGTGACCAGGGGCTGAGTCCATGCAGTGGTATCAGAGGACCTTGGAGGAAATGGATTATCTAGATCTGTTTCAGGTCGGGGTATAGTACTGTTGTACTTGTTGATGTTCTCTGGCAAAGCGGGGATTGGAATGGTGCATCCATCCTTATGCTCCTTGATCTCTCAGTGACTTGCAGTACCATATACCATGGTATCCTTCTGGACCAGCAACATGGGTTGAGATTGGGAAGGCACTGTGTTGCAGTGGATCACTCCTTCCTCAGTGGTTGGTTTCAGTTGGTGTTGGTGGGAGAGATCATGCCCAGGACCCCTCACTTGTTGGGTGCCTCAGGGCTTGACACACTCTCCCTCTTTAACATGTGCATGAAACCGCTGGGTGAGGTCATCCATAAGTTTGAGGTTCAGTATCATCAGTATATTGATGATACCCAGCTATATATTTCAACCCTGGGTTATGTAGGTGAAGCTACTGGTGTACTGGCCCAGTGTCTGGAAGCTCTCTGGGTTTAGATGGGGAGGAATAGATTTTGGCTCAATCCTGACAAGGCTGAGTGGTTGTGGTTGTTTAACCCCCTGGAGAAGTGATGTTTCCATAATTGATCTCATGTTCCAGACCTTGAGAACAGGACAGGAGAAGGTCTTCTGTTGCATGCCAGAAGCATGGGTCTTTGATAGCAGGCCAGTCTTCAAAAGGGTCTCCAGAGAATTGATCAGCTGGACAAGTTTGTAATGGAAAATAAGCTGTAACTCAGTAAGATCCATGGAGGGATGTAAAATCAATGTCAACATCATAAACAGTGCAACCAGCACATATCCTTCAGAACAGGCTTTATATAATTCCTATACTTTGCTGGCACCAGCTGCAACTTTTGGATACTTTTTATGGGTAGCCCCAGTACACATTTCAACAGTCAATTCAGAATGTGACCAAAAACATCAGGCTACAAGCAATCAGCATTTGAGTTTCCAGCACCTTATCTTCTCCCGGTAACCCAGAAAAACATCCAAAAACAAAAACAACATCAAAGAGACATCAAGATGTAGTTGCTAGAAGTGGGGGTGGGTGTTGGATGAAGAAGTCAAACATAAAGCAGATTGAAGGAATTTATCACTGTACTCAGAAACTGACACACATCACAAACAATGTAAGAAAAAAACCCTGTTTTTTACCTGTTTGTGAGCATGGTCATAGGAATTTATATGGTTGTCAAACTCCTGGTGTTTCTGATACTGCTTGTCACAGAGCTCACAGTAAAAATTGGCTCTAAGGTCTTCAAGTGCCTTGGCAATTGCCTTTTCTTTGTCCACATAATCCTGCAATAGCAAAAGGAGATAAAAAATGACCAGGGAAGGCTTTCATTAAAACATTTAGCTTCCTGGAGCAGGGTCTCAGGTTGCACACAGCTCCTGCACTCATTTTTGTACCTCTAGAATAATTTTTAGCATGCTTTCAAATTTCAGTGGTGCAACTGCAGAAAATTGACGAAGCAGTTTCCCATTGTTTCAAGAAAGAATCCACACAAAAAAAAGTTTTGTAGGCCTTAAGAAGTATGGTGTGACTTCTTACTTTACTTCATTAACCCCACCCACTAAAGATTACTACTCATACAAAAATATTAAATGTAAATCCCAGTTACCAGTCTACTTAGCTCACTGCTGAAATAACAAACATTAAACTTTGTTAAAATGTATTTGATAGTAGTTCAGAGTACTTACAACCTATATTAGATCATTAACAAAGTAAGCATTTTGGAGGGGAAACTATAGTAGATTGATGTTAGCAGTGAGACTTGTACAGATGGTGACGGAGAAGAAAGTAACTGGATAAAATGCTCCTTACAGGATTCAAAGGAATGTCATCTGGGTTTGGCTAGAGAGTACAAAAAAAGGGTTTAAGACAACGCACTGCAGCCAGGTTGACGTGGATGGGTGGGCACGACAGAGTAGGCACAGACAAGTGGGTATGGCTGGGCCAGCACAGATGACCATAGGGAAGGCATGGATGACTGGGTGCAGACAGGTGGTGTGGATGGGTGGGCGCGGATGGGTTGGCACAGAACAAGTTGCCCCAGCAAACTGGACGTGGGGAGAACTCAATGCCTCACCAGCTCCTCACCTCCCCAAACTGCTGGCAGTCAAGCATGGAGCTGGGCAGCACTCCCTCAAAGGGAGAGAAATCTGCGAACCCTCCTGGAGCCCAGCAGTGGTTGATCCACCACCCCTGAGAACAATTTCCCTGTCACCCTCTTCCTCCAGCTGGACTGGAGGCTGTGAAGATCTGGATGGGTAGGAACCAGCTCCACCTCAACCCTGACTAAAGGGAGGTTTCAGCCCACCTGGATCTCGAGAGCTGTCATGTTTTATATCTTTCCCCAAGGGAGACAAAACCTCACCTTCTCCAGATCTTGCTGTCTATAGTTGTGGGAATGAAGAACTGAGCTTTCTCCATCATCCCCCTGCAACTTCCAAATAAACAGAAGATCCGGGTGGGGGGTGGGGGGATACGTGAGCTACTTGGCCTCAGCCCAACAGCCGTTGCGAAATGCAGTGGCAGAAAGTGAGTTTTTCTGGCCTTGGAGGGCAGTGCCCCTCACCTGCCCCTTCATTGGCTTGTCAGCAAGTGGCTGCCAGGCAGAAGGACCACAGCCCTAGGCCTGCTGGGTTGGACAAAGACCGTAGGAGTGACTTATGGGGTGCAAAGAAAGTCGGGGGTCCTTTCAGGTCATTTGGGGGGGGGGAGAGTTTGAAAGTGCTCAAATCCCCAGCTGCATTAAAAGCTCCACGACCTTATATGGATGCAGGCAAAAAGAGGGGGGGGGGATTTTGACATCTTCCCCCCCAGGGCCGAGAGAAGATTTGCTTCCCTCCTGCCATCCTCCCCCCTTCTGAGAATTGCAACTTTGCACTGCTGCTGTGAGTTGTCCCATTCCAGTGATAGAAACCCCCTTAAGAATAGTTTTCCAATATGGGGAGGGAGACCCCGCCCCTTTTCTTCCCCCCCAACTCTCAAATCCACTGTGACTCATTGATTTCTGTGGAATTTCATCCCACTTGGAAATGTCCTGCCCCCACCTCCATCCCTTTGATCTCAACTTTGGGGTATCCTTGGTGCCCCCCATCCCTGGTGACACAGATTCACCTCCTTAAGGCTTCACCTGTGTGTGTGTGTGTGTATGTGTGTGTGTGTGTATGCGCGTGCATTGCCCAATATATATATATTCACAATGGGTTTCTATTCTATGGAGTGATTTCTACTTGCAATGGTATGCCTGCTGAATCCCCAGATTGGTGCAAAAACATTCTCAACTTGTGTGTACCTCTCTTCTCCTTGGGAGGGGAGGCCCTGCCCCAACCCCACATGCTCCTGAAAAGAGGAGCCTTTGATAAGATGAGATGAGATGAGGTGAGGTGGGATGAGGTGAGGTGAGGTGAGGAGATGAGATGAGATAAGATACCCTTTATTGTCACTTTTTACTGTGGGCACAACAACACACATCAAAAATGAAATTTAGTTGCCCGCTCTGAAAGTGAACACATACCCAGCTGCACGCACCCAGTTGCAAAGTCAATGGCAGGGCTGCTGGTGGCCAAGTGCTAAGGTGGGACTTCCCTCCCTCCCTCCCTCCTTCCCTGCCTCCCTCTTTCTCATGCCCACCTCCTTCTGAAGGAAGAATTTGAAACCCCACCCCCTGTTTTCTCTCTTCCATATATTCATCAAACAAGGAAAAGCCTCCAGAGACAGAAAAGACAAACTGCTGAGTGAACTAGCTTAAAAAGGCACTTTCCCCTTTAAGAATTAGCTACTGGCTAGAAAGGAAAGTAAGGAGCGCATCTGGCACTTATGGAAGAAAAAAAAATGTAGTAAGTATTGGCTGCTGGCTAAGGCAGCCTCCCCAAATGGCTCCATTCATAAGTAAAGGGATGCTACAGGCAAAATCCATTCAGGAGAAAAATACTTCAAAATCCCTTGCAGCAAAACTTACAGCTAACAATAGCAGAACAATAGAAGCTAACAGGAGACATCAGCCATCAGCCAATTAGAAATTGCCAAACACTCCTTAAGAACACAAAGCCCACATTGCACAAATCCCAGAACTTCAAAGTCACAAAAGCACATAAGAATCCTTCCACTCTCCATCTCTCTCCCTCCCTCCCGCCCATGCCTCACCTCCAGCCATTGCTGCCTTTTTTCATTCCTCTTGGAGGGTGACCCCTCCCCCACTGCATTTCTTGCCTGTTTGCTGCTGCCAGCACAGGTGGCTGCCACAGAAGTTGTAGATCTGCTCATGGCCAGCCTGCTTGATCTCCTCTCCACCCACCCACCCTCCTCCTCCTCCTCCTCCTCCTTTCCCTTCGGTGCAGCTAGAGCTGACTCCGCCTCCTCCCAAGGCTGCTTCTTTTTCTCTCTCTCCCCCTCTCCTGCCCAAACTGCCTCCTTTTATAGCCTCTCCTGTCTCTGCCCCCCTCCTCCTCCTCCTTTCTCATGGGGGAGGGTGAGCCAGAAGTGAGCCTGGGGCCTTTGCCTCGCCTCAGCCACTCTGCAGCTCCAGAGGACTCTCTCACAGTAAGTCCTTGCCTGTGCTGGCTCTTTCCCTTGAAGTATTTTTCTCCTGAATGGATTTTGCCTGTTGCATTTCTTTACTTATGAATGGAGCCATTTGGGGAGGCTGCCTTAGCTGGCAGCCAATACTTACTACATTTTTTTTTCTTCCTTAAGTGCTGGCTCCTTAACTTTCCTTTCTAGCCAGTAGCTAATTCTTAAAGGGGAATGTGCCTTTTAAAGCTAGTTCCCTCAGCGGCTTGTCTTTTCTGTCTCTGGAGGCTTTTCCTTGTTTGATGAATATATGGAAGAGAGAAAATATGGGTTTTTTTTTTTCAAATTCTTCCTTCAGAAGGAGATGGGAATGAGAAAGAGGGAGGCAGGGAAGGAGGGAGGGAGGGAAGTCCCACCTTAGCACTTGGCCACCAGCAGTCCTGCCATTGACTTTGCTTGTCAAAAGGTTGCAGAAGGGGATCACATGACCCTGGGACACTGTGACCATCATAAATATGAATCAGTTGCCAAGCATCCAAATATAAATCACATGGCCCTGGGCATGCTGGAATGGTCATAAGTGTGAAAAATGGTCGTAAGTCATTTCAGTGCAATTTCAACTTTGAACAGGTTTTGTTTTTTTGGTAATCAAGTTTTTGACACCTTGCTAGGTGGTACTCAAATATTGCCATATCCTAAAAGTGGTACAATCGGTGAAAAGGTTGAAAAGCCCTGGTTTAGATGAGGATAGACTATCATGCAATGGAAAATTCTCCACAATTCTTTAACTAGCCCAGCAGAAAGTACCTTGTACTTTTGTCTTAGTTCTTCAGTATCTTTTTTCTCCACTTCCAAGACCCGCCTCCTTTCTGTGGCATCTTCAGCATAATCAAGCTATCAGCCAAAGCAAAGACAAATCAGGTAGTGATACACATTGGACATTAACATTTAGTGAGCAAGAAATATTCATAAATAGTAACACATCTTATTCTCTCAAACATTGTCCAACTTGTCTGTAAACAGAAAACAAAATGTGCAATAATGTACTAATCTACTCATGCTAAAAACCTCTAGAGCAGTGGTTCTCAATCTTTTTAATGCTGCGACCCCCCCCAACCGGTCGTAAGTCGAGGGCTACTCAACTGGTCGTAAGTCGAGGACTACTCAACTGGTGCAGCACCATTTGCAGAATGGGACTTTTGGCGGGCTCAGCAGGGCAGAGACAGCCTGGACAATTCCTATTGGCTTTTGAAAGCCAATAAAATTAGACTCTATTCAAGAAAGTCTATTCTATTGGCTTTCAAAAGCCAAGAGAATAAAACGGAGTAGCACAGCTAAGGAAAAGGGGGGAAAAATGGCGGACTGCGTTGTTTGACGATCCCCGTGAAATGGTTGTTCGACCCCAAATGGGGTCCCGACCCACAGGTTGAGAACCACTACTCTAGAGGAAACATTTTATTTCAAGAAAAATTGATCTATTTTGGAGCCCAAAAAGAAGAGGGATTTTTTGCAGTGAAAAATCGAACTTTCCCCAAAAGAAAAAATATGTATAGTACATGCCATTGAAACATATTTTCAAGGTCTGTGTAACAGAGAGGAAAGTGCCATGGGCAGAATCCAAAACCAGCACTGGATTCTGCTCACCCTTTTTTTTCTTTAGTTTACCAGCAATTTCAACAAGTTTTGTTTTGAGAAAACAACCCTGCTCTTTGTAAACAAGTTGTGATTTAATAAACTTCTCATATCCTCCTTAATCATTTCTCTGTATTTTAAAAAATAGGGCTGTGCAAATTATTCAGAGAGGTGTTGAAGTGTGAAAGCTCCATGTCCCCTCAAAGACTTTCTGTAGGCATTTCAACAACATACCCATACCATCTAGTTCAGCATGGGGTTTTCGGAGTGCTTCAGGCACATGTAAACATGCTGAGATAACATGAAGAAGTCTTTGCACAGGTGACATCAACCCTTAGAGCAGGGGTGTCAAACTGCCGGCCCGTGGGCCGGTTTCATCATACCGAAGTCGCGCCCACCCCATTGCTGGCAATGAAAAAAGAGTCGTGACATGTCACGTGACAAGTTTGACACCCATGCCTTAGAAGGAACACAATCTTTTGAAGAGTAGTTCAGAGGCCCTTCAGCTGCTTCATGGAATGCTCTTCCAAATGTTTTGCACAGCCCTCTTTAAAAACCCCTACTGTTATCTATGAATACAGTCACTTCGATTTTCAGATAATTAATGTTACACAGTAATTTAGAAGATTCTTTTAAAAGTGCATCTATTACAGACTGTGTCACATTTCTGATGGACAGCTAAAGGCAGGGATTCTTTGTGTGGGAACCAGAAGCACTCTTTTCTGATCTTATGCTAGGATATCTGGTTCCATATCTGAAGAACAGACACTACCATTCCAGTGTGCCTAATAAGTAAAACTTGCTGCATTCTTCAGACATTATGTTACATACAGTGTATTACTTCTGAGTGTGTCTCCATGGCATTGAGCTGAGCAAACCTCTTCATAGCAAAAAACAAACAAAAGACAAGTTGGTATACAGGAGCTGCACAGGGCCCAACCAATTTTTAAAATGTGCTTATATTAATTAAATGAGCTTTAATTGGAAATTAGATTTGTTAATTGAAGCCTATTGTACATGTATATTATATTGAAGCACTATGATTTCTTTGACTACAATATCCTTCCCCACTGATGCCCTGTGTGTGTTGGATTATAGCACTCATAATTTTGGAGGCTGGATGATGAAAACTGTAGTCCAAAAGCACATCAGTTTGAGAAATATTCTGGTAAAATACAGATACTTAATCTTGCCTGGTACAAAGTATATGTTGCGGGGCCACTTACCTCCATTTCCATCCGACCCATGCCCATGACATCATATTTGACAACGATAGGGATGGGATCTGTTCTACCTGCAAGGGAATCAGACCTATCAGGTGAGTGATTAGGACAGAATGATTATCCTCTGGTAAGTTGCTTTGTACACAATGGTTTGGGGTTGGTTAGAGATATTGCCTTTGGAATGCAGAGACTAGAAAGCTACAGAGAACCAAACACAAGCCATTCTCACAGCTCACAATCATAAGCCTACACATCTTGGTTGTCAAACATAGCCTTGTTTTCTTTTTGTTGCCTCCAACTTTTGCCCAAAATATTTGAACAACTTAATGCTAAAATTAATTATCCTTATACTAGTTGATCAAAATATTTGAGGAATGGGAAAGAAGCACTCTCTCAGATCACAGGACACAGAATTAGGAGGCAAATGTAATGCTGGGTGTTTCTGAACAATCTTGAAATTACATTTAATAAAATGCAAGCACGAATGCCCAGCAACACCTATTTAGCATGCAATTATTTCAGAAGTGTGAAATATTAGGTATTAAGACCTTGCTAGAGCCAAAATGGGCTTTTTGGATCCTGCCATATCCTTTCCTTGTAAGCTGTGAAAAGGACTAGTTGTGAAGAAAACTTACTTTGAACTAATCAAAATATGCTAAAGATTCCATATGTATTTTAATTCACTCATAACCAGCCAAACAAAGCAAAATGGGGCAGACAAGCACTTCGACTATCACAGCCTTTGGGAGTGTTTATTTTTACATCACAACATGCAATTTTTATTTACATTTTTACAGAAGTGACATTTGCTCTGTCCAAATGAATACAACGGACTCCTTCATAATATGAACAATATATTAGTCATTTTGCTTCCTAAGGAAGTCATTGATTTCAGTTTTCAATTTCCTATTGAACTGTCCTAGCAACTGCTAACAATCAGTATGTGCAGGAGAAAGGCAGGGGGGAGATCAAGTTTGGACAGTATTAGAGATTTGGCATTTGAAGTAAATCTCCACAAATGTTTGGCAGTTCTAACACAAACATCCTGTCAACTCTACAAATGAGCATGGCTGCAGCCATTTTTCTTCTCATTCTAGGTTGCCACATAGAACGGAGTGAGGGGAGTTGCCCAGGTGTTTTGTTAGTCAAAATAATCTTTTGTCCCGTGCGAACCAAGGTCATCAGCTGCTCCCGAGACTAGGGACTGGGCATTGCATCAAAAGCCCATCAAATAATCATATTGGGGAACATAGATGCTTGCATAGTTTTATGGGTGGGACATTTAACTTTGTATTGGGAAATTGTTACTTGTGTATTCAGACTTGGTTTCACTCTTGACCTTGCCAATACTTTGTAACTAATAAACATGTTTTTTGAGGAATTTGCAAGCCTCGGAGTTCTGCTTTATTCGTCTGTCGGAACCAAGACATTAAACCAAGTCTCATAAAACTTCGTTTTCTCGGGGTGCTGGGCCCTGACCGCCTACCCACTTACTTTTGGGAGAACAGTAAAGACTCAGCGAAGATTTGAAATGGAGGAGAAGAGTGAAACCACTACTAGCTGCAACGGAACTCTAACATTTGGAGTGCAAGCTGGCGCTCCAGCCACTGAGTAGTCATCACTGGTAGGGGCTCGGCCAAAGGCCAGGTTAATCCAACCTGGGAAACTGGTACCGCAGGAAGGAGCTACAATCCTGGCGGACCTCTATGAAGCTGAGGCTGTCCCTCAGCGCAGGAGCACTCCTGTAACCACTAGAGAGGAGCTCCTATTGTTGCCGTCCCAGGGTTCTTTGTCTGCAGATTGAAAGAAAGGAAAGGGGTCGATGGGATGGGACAACTATAGAGAGTGGAGGTTCCAGTCCGTAGTCCACAGCCCCTCGCTCAAACAGCTGAAGGAGAAATTTGGCAGGCTGGAGGTAAAGGATATGATTCCCGTTGCCCAGGAGGTGGGTGCCATGGGGGGGGGGATGCTAACAGCTACCCATCTCTCCCCCCTCACCGGAGTCCCAGCCCGACCGCTGGAGCCCGTGTTGCTTCGCCCATTCCCCAGCCAGCTGTGATGTCGAACCCTGTATCCCAGCCAAGCCCACTGCCACGGCCTCAGGCTGCCAGTCCAAGAGCCCAGCCAAGGAAAGTCTGGAGATTGGTTCGGCCACATCCCCAGGAACAACAAGCAGTCCAACAGCAGGTGCAGGTGGCTCCACCAAGGTTTGAGCTGCCTCCCATCAAGCCCACCTTTGATGGGGACCCTGAGAAGCTAACCTTCTTCCTAAATCAGGTGTGGGCTCATTTAGATCGCTACACTTATGCCTACCTGGATGGTGCTATGATGGTGAATGCTGTGGTGGCAAATTTAGAGGGAGAAGTGGCCGACTGGGTGACCAACCTCCACAATGAAGGGGCTGCTGAATTGCATAATGTTAACTTATTCATGGAGCCACTGAGGGGACATTTTGAAGATGAATCCCAGGCCCTGCTGGCTGAGGAGATCCACCATCTGAAGCAAAGAGGCCGCCCCAAGGAATATGTTCATGAATTCAGAAGAGTTGCTGGTTGGCTGGGGCAGTGGCCAGAACGGTCACTGATCAACTACTTCAAGCAGGGGCTAGACCACGACTTACTTCAAGCCTGCATCATTCAGGGATTTCCTAACCTATTGCGTGAGTGGTACAGCATGGCGGTGATGCTAGACATCGAGTTGGATCATAAAATCTCTTTACCAATCAATCAGCCTTAACATCTGTGCTTTTCACCCAAGTGGCCTCTGACAATGGATATCCCCTCCATTGCACTAGATACTGTAATTTCCCCTTGTATAATCTAGAATCAAAGATTCACTTAATTTCATAATGGGTTTCCCCCTGTACCAAAAGTGGACCAGGGGCGTGCTTTGGAGGACTCCCTAAGAGGTTTTAACAAACTGCAGTGGAAAACAGGGTGAATTTTCCCTAACAAGCGAGGGAGTTTCAGCTCAAAAGTCACAGGGTTTATTACTCTGATTATAGGAAAAGACCCAAGAAACTTTGGTCCCAACTTCTTACTGGGCAACTTAAGTCTTAAGTACTTAGTGGACAAATACACTTTTCCCCCAATGCAAAATGGCCTCTGAGGGGACCGCTTCCTATCGACTTGTTTCTTGTAAGTCTTTGCGCTTTGTGTTAGAGCTTTTTTCACATTAGCCCAAACAGTTTGCCAAGAAGCAACCCACTGATCCAAGATTTGTGAGGCAGGTGGTTCCTGAGGATATTCAGGCATAGGAATGAACTCATGACCAGTTGCTATTTTAAATAGAGTAAGTCCAGTACTACTGTGCACTGTATTGTTGTATGCTACTTCAGAAAAAGGCAGGTCGTCAGCCCAATTAGTCTGTTGATAATTAATGTAACATCTGATGTACTGCTCCACCATTGCATTCGTACATTCAGCCGATCCATTTGTGCTCCGATGAAAAGCTGACAAAAGTCCTTGAGTGGCTCCAATTAGCTTGAGGAAATCTTTCCAAAACGTAGCAGTAAACTGTACCCTCCTGTTGGGACCAAAGTCTCTTGGGCCTTTTCCTATAATCAGAGTTATAAACCCTGTGACTTTTGAGCTGAAACTCCCTCACTTGTTAGGGAAAATTCACCCTGTTTTCCATTGAAGTTTGTTAAAGACCTCTTAGGGAGTCCTAAGGGAAACCCATTATGAAATTAAGTGAATCCCTGATTCTAGATCAGGGCTTTTCAACCGGTGGTACATGTACCACCTGTGGTACATTAGCACATGGCAGGTGGTACGTGGCCCTGCCCAGCCAAGTGTAGTGGGGGAGGGAACGAGCCAGCGCAGGGCAGGACTTACTGTGAGAGAGTCCTCCGGAGCTGCAGAGTGGCTGGGGCAAGGCAAAGGTCCCAGTATTGGCACTTCTGGCTCACCCAGAAGAGAAAGGAGGAGGCGGGGGGGCGGAGACAGGAGAGGCTATAAAAGGAGGCAGTTTGGGTGGGAGAGGGAGAGAGAAAAAAAGAGGCAGCCTTGGGAGGAGGCGGAGTCAGCTCTAGTTGCACTGAAGGGAAAGAAGGAGGAGGAGGGTGGGGGGAGAGGAAAGGAGATCAAGCAGGCCAGCCATGAGCCGATCTACAACTTCTGTGGCAGCCATCCGTGCTGGCAGCAACAAACAGGCAAGAAATGCAGCAGGGGAGGGGTCACCCTCCATGAGGAATGAAGAAAGGCAGCAATGAAGAAATGAAGCATCGGTTGGAGGTGAGGCACGGAGGGAGGGAGGGAAGGAGGGAGATGGAGAGTGGAAGGATTCTTATGTGCTTTTGTGACTTTGAAGTTCTGGGATTTGTGCAATGTGGGCTTTGTGTTCTTAAGGAGTGTTTGGCAATTTCTATTTGGCTGATGGCTGGTGTCTCATGTTAGCTTCTATTGCTCTGCTACTGTTAGCTGTAAGTTTTGCTGCAAGGGATTTTGAAGTATTTTTCTCCTGAATGGATTTTGCCTGTCGCATTCCTTTACTTATGAATGGAGCCATTTGGGGAGGCTGCCTTAGCTGGCAGCCAGTACTTACTACATTTTTTTTTCTTCCTTAAGTGCTGGCTCCTTAACTTTCCTTTCTAGCCAGTAGCTAATTCTTAAAGGGGGATGTGCCTTTTTAAGCTAGTTCCCTCAGTGGCTTGTCTTTTTCTGTCTCTGGAGGCTTTTCCTTGTTTGATGAATATATAGAAGAGAGAAAACAGGGGGGGGGGGTGTCAAATTCTTCCTTCAGAAGGAGGTGGGCATGAGAAAGAGGGAGGCAGGGAAGGAGGGAGGGAGGGAGGGAGGGAAGGAAGTCCCGCCTTAGCACTTGGCCACCAGCAGCCCTGCCATTGACTTTGCTTGTCAAAAGGTTGCAGAAGGGGATCACATGACCCTGGGACACTGTGACCATCATAAATATGAATCAGTTGCCAAGCATCCAAATATAAATCACATGACCCTGGGCATGCTGCAATGGTCATAAGTGTGAAAAATGGTCATAAGTCATTTCAGTGCAACTGCAACTTTGAACAGGTTTGGTTTTTTTTGGTCATCAAGATTTTGACACCTTGCTAGGTGGTACTCAAATATTGCCAAATCCTAAAAGTGGTACAATCGGTGAAAAGGTTGAAAAGCCCTGGTCTATTTTAAAGTAAGTTCTTAGAGGGATTCTGCAGATTGATTTCACCTCTGCCTATTAATCTTTAAATTCTGTACAGTGCTCATTAACCAAGGCACTTGAGTGATTTACAAAATAAATTTTTATCTCTAAGAAACTTAAATAAATACAATGAACCATTAGAAAATCACGAAGTGTATTAACAGAAGAAGCATAAAATGAATTTTAAACCCAGCTTTAAAATAGCATATGGGAAAGTAACTAGTACCAAATATTTAAACTGCTCTGTAAACCAAATAAAAAGGCTAACAAATATGTAAATTATGTGTGTCAATGTACGGGTTAGAAAAACAAAAAACAACAAAGTACTTCCTCTCCATGAAGAAGTCTTGATAAAAATACCTCTCTGGGAATCCTTCACAATGACATGATAGTACAGTAGTAAGCCTCCCAGAGCCACTTTGCAGTGAGATGGGCAGCAAACAAATTTAATAAATAAATAAGTACAGTAAGTAACTGGAGTGGAGGAGAGAAGGAAAACTATCCTCTTGAACATTCATCTTTGCTGCAGGTCACTACATTTGTTTAAAGTAAAGGAATGAATAGAGTGCTTAGTGTATGTGGGATAAAGGAAGGGGAGCAACACTACTGTGTGGGTGATTTAAAAGAAAAAAAAAAGGTCAATCCAGAGACAAACTGCAAGATTTGCAAAGCTCAGCTTTCATTTTATTGGGGACTTTTCAATTTCCATCTTTCCCAGTAAGCTTTAAAGTATCAGGCTATCACGTTAATTGATCTGGTTATCTGAATTCAAATGCAGAATGTACATCATATTTACTACTTTTTCCCCAGTCAAGACCAAGGCAGAAACTTTTTTTTTTAAAAAAAAGTTTTATTAGTTTTTATGGGGTTAAGGGTAGAATGGGGTCAGGGTTGGGATTGGGGTCTAGGTTAGGGTTGGGGTCAGGATTGGGGTTGGGGCTGGGGTTTCCCCAGGTAACATTTTCAATATTTAGCAAGCAGCATACTGTCTGGGTACATATATTTAAACAACAATAATATAGTAATAAGTGATAATAATAAATATGGTTTATTATCTTAGGCAATATTAGTTAATCACTCCATGTCATCCTTCTTGCTGGTATGTATTCAAAATTACATATCACATTCCTTTCTCTCTAAACCGTTTTTCTATCCATTGATAAAAATTATCCCATGTTCTAAATAAACTGAATTTTCTTTCTCTTTAATCTCTAAAGTCAATCTATCAATTTCTGCGCACTCTAGAATTTTTTTAATTAGGTATTAGAGTAATATTAGCTTCAGTCCACGTCTTTGGTATTTTAGCCTCAAATAGAATTTCATTGCACAGTTCTTTCAAAATCGGACTTAATACATCCTGTATGTATAAAATTTTGCAGGCAGTCCATCTGGGCCTGGAGTCTTATCTTTTTTTTGCCTTTTTATGGCTTCTATAATCTCCATCATTGATATTTTTCCATTTAATATATTTCAAATGTTCTCTGGAATTTTTGGTAAGTCTGCTTTTTTTACGTACTGCTGTATTTTTTCTTTGGGGATTTCCTCTGCCTTGTAAAGTATCTCATAATAGTCTTTAATGATTTTTTTCATTGTATCATTTTGGAACTCTAGTTCTCCTTTTAGATCTTGTAGCTTATTTATCATTTTTTTTCTTTTTCTTTTTTCAGTCTATATGCTAGCCATCTCCCCAGCTTATTAGCATTTTCAAAGAAGTTCTGTTTAGCCCATTTAATCTGTTGAGCCATTATTTCCATCTCGGCCAGATTTAATTTATGCTTTATTATCTCCATTTGTTTCTTAAGTATTTTCTTTTGTGGATCTGTTTGTAGTTCTGATTCCAGCTTTCTAAGTTCTTCTCTCAGCTTTAACTGTAGTTGTTTCTTTTCTTTATTCTTTTTAGCAATGTAGGTTATAGCTACCCCTCTGAAATATGCTTTAGCCGTATCCCATACATTTTGAAGCAATGTTTCTTCCTTCTTATTTATTTTAAAGAAAAATTCCATTTCCTTTGTCGCTAGCTGTAGAAATTCTTTTTCTTTCAATATAGATTTATTCAGGGACCATCTTGGTATTTTCTTAATTCCTTTCCAAGTCATTTTTATTGGATTGTGGTCTGCCCAAACATTGGTTTCTATCTCCACTTCTTGGATCATCGTTTTCAATTCCGAAGATATCCATATCATATCAATTCTGGACCAGGATTTATGTCTATTTGAATAAAATGTGTATTGCAATTTCTCTGAGTTTTTCTCTCTCCATATATCTTGGATACAGAATTCTTCTGTCATTTTTGAAAATGCTTTAGGTAGTATTTTTCCTCCCTTTCTCCCTTGTTTAGCACTTTTATAGTCCAGAGTTCCATCTACTATTGCATTAAAATCTCCCATACAAAGATTTTGGTAATTTAAATCTAGTATTTTTATATAGTTTTTGATAGAATTGCTCTTATCATTTGGTGCATATATTGCTACCATCAATATCTGTTTTTGATCCATCATAATTTCCATTAGTATTCTCCCCTCTTCTTCCGCATAAATTTGTTTAGGGTTCATCTTTTCTTTAATGTAAAAAGCTATTCCTCTTTTCTTTTGAGATGCTAATGCAAAGTACAGTTTACCAATTTTTGGTCGTTCTAGCACTTTGAAATGTTGTCTCTTAATATGTGTTTCTTGAAGGCAAATTATACCCATTTTTAATTTTTGTAGTCGTGTGAAAATTTTTCTCCTTTTTGAAGGAGAGTTTAGTCCATTTATGTTTATTGATAAAATCCCAGTCTCCTCCATCTCTTTCAGTTATATCTAGGTCTCAGTCTTCTAGTTGATCTTATCTGTCTCTGGTCTCTTGGTCTTGCTCCTTCTTCTGAATATGTGTTTTTATTTTCTTCCTCCTCTTTTTGTTTGGCCGCTCCTTCAACTGCCGTTTCTTCTTGTTTCTCTGGTTCAGGATTGCCTCTTTCCAGAAAGGCTCTGTGGTTGTTGAAGAACGCCAGTGCTTTGAGTGGTGTATCCAATCTATATCTTTTCATGTCCCAATAGACTAAAATTCCTTCTAGAATCAGCCATCTAAAATTCACTCCTTTTTCAGCTAATTTCTTAGTTAGGAACTGATATTCTCTTCGAGCCTCTCTTATTCTCCTAGAGATTTGTTTAAGACCTACAATTTATTTTTCTTTGTACATCAAGGGTTCGTCTCTTACTTTTCTCAGAATCTCATCTCTTGTAGATCTTTTGAGAAATCTAACATGTACTTCCCTAGGTACTTTATTTCTTCTGGCATAATTTGAATTGACTCGATAGATCTGATCTAATTCTCCTTCCATTTGCAATTTTCTGGTTCCTAGTGTGTCTGCCAGTAACTCAGTTATCAAACCTAGGAGGTCCTCTTCCTTGTCTTCTACTATATTTTGAAATCTTAGAAAGTATGAGGCATTTTCCATTTCTATAACTGCTAAGGAGTCTTCTAATTCTCCATTTATTTGCATCAATTTTTGGTTTTCATCTTTTAAAACTTCCAATTTCTGGTCCACCTCAGTTGACTTATCTTCTATTTTTTGGATTCTTTGTTGGTTGTCTGTGACCATCTGTTTAAAATTTTCAATTTGAGAATCTATATTATTAATTTTTTGACTCATTTTGTCAAAATCACTTTTCAGCTCCTCATGGTTTTTCGTTGTGTTTGCCGTCTGAGCAGTGATAGCCTCTTGAATTGCTTGCAAAGCTGCTTGCGTATCTTTCTGGAAGGTGTCCATCTTGTCTTGCTGGAGCATTGTGGTAATTGATCTCTGATATACTGGACTGGCAGAAGTCAAGGCAGGAGTGGAAGATCCTTTTTCCCCAACTTTAGATAAATTTGGGGCGCTCATCTTTATCTTTAATTCATATATTGTAATCCACCAAATAGCCAAATTTTATAATCCAATAGGCTCCTAATAGTTAGGAGAGGGTAGCCATAACAATAGTAAAAGGTAAAAAAAAAGAGGAAGAAAAAAGCAAGGAAAAACAGAGAAGAGAGAAAAAAAGAAAAAGATGATAATAATAGTCGGGCAAGGAAAAAAAGGGGGGGGGGATGTCCCAAAAAAAGAAAAAAGAAAAATGCCAAAATTTATAATCCACAGAGTTCTATTCAAAGGAGTTTCTTGGTGTTCACTTCTTCAGAGACAGTTTGTAACCATTCCAAATCAGGCTGTGTTTATAATCCAAGGGAGTCAGATGGCTCCAAATACAGTTTTATTTATAATTATAGTCTATCTTGTAAAAGCAGGCAAACTAAAGGAGATCTTTCTTTCTCAGGCAAAGTTTTCAAGGATCTTCAGATAAACAATGTCTGGGCATACAGCCAAGTTTTAATCTGAGTTAACTTCACTCAGGGGAAGCTGGATATAATTCTCAGTTTCACCACTAGATGGCATTAGATGTCCATTCCCACCATATTTAAAGGCAAAGTAAAAATAAAAAGTAATTTAAAAGTTTAAGAAGTAAAAGATGTGATGGCTATCCAACGAAAAAATAGACAAAAAAAAAAATCTAAAAAGCCAGAAGCTTCCCAAGTTATCCTTTTGTGCCTCAGACAGCTTTACAATATGGTAGATTTTAGTTTGCCAAGGGCTTAAACCGCCGCTTGTAATTCAGGAGGGGGGGTAAGAAGGAAAACTCCACCCCCTCCCTAAAACTAAAGGCTTCGCTCTCAAAAGCTGTTGGATGCTGTTCACAACACTGATATCCAATGGCAGAGAGAAAGAAGAAAGTATTCTCACCCGGATCAGCTGTTTGCTTTCGCTTTAGGATTCTTCGTCTCCGACAAACAGCTGGTAATGGTGGACCACATAGGTACGGTCAGCCTTTCTTCCTGACGGTTCTGAGGGCTCCTCTGGATCCAGCGGGCCAGCTACCACTGACCCACGATCTTCAGAGTTTCACCCTTTGGTAAATTGGACCCGGGGAGAGGAAAATCATTTCCCTGAGTCCATCTTGCAGCGATGTCTCCGGAAACTCAAGACCAAGGCAGAAACTTTTAATAGCATACATAACATATAGTGTTAAAGGTTACTAGACTGTTGCTTTAAGAAGCTACACCGCAATCCAAAGGACTAGTTGCATAATCCCCCATACACCGGACTAGGGGCAGAAACGTAAGAAAAAAAACTGCAGAACACTCAAATTCCAACATATTTCTTACTACTAAGATGTAACATGAAACATTCCAGTTCTGCAATTCAACAATCATACTACTGAAATCTCTTAACAGAATACTTGCTAATCTTAACTTTCCATGATAATGTGAAAAATGATTTGGCCAAATTAAAGGCCTCCTAGACACTATAGATCCTCAGGGCTTGTACATATATTATAATGTGTTCTAAAACATTGCATACTTAAAAAGGAAAATTATGCCTTTATCTTAAGAAGGTAAATATAACAGCATCTGGCTAATTTTGAAATATCAAAAGGAGACAAGAGATGAGCACCTGGTATTTCCATTCCTTTTGCTCAACCCTGCTTCTAAGGAGCTCAGAGCTACTGTGTTTCCCCTAAAGTAAGACCTACCCCTAAAATAAGCCCTAGCCTGATTTTTGAGGGTGGGCATAATATAAGCCCTACCCCAAAAATAAGCCCTAGTTTTGAGGTGAGACGCACGCCTAAAAATCAAGCAAGGGTGGGGGTGGGGGTGGAGCTGCACCATGTGCCCCACACTGGCTTACTGTTGCAGCCAGGCCTCCCATGGATCGACACTTGCCTCGCCTCACCAGCCCACTTCTTCTGTGGCATCCCCCAGCCTGCATTTCGCAGTCAGAGGCCTTTCCGGAAGGCCTCTGATGGCAAAATGCAGGCCGGAGCTCCATTCTCAGCTGCAGAATGAAGCTGCTCCTTCGCCTGCAGTAGAAGTGGGCCGGCTGGGCGGGGCTGTCAGTGCTACCGCCGCGAGGTGAGTGGAAAAGACACCCCCCCCCCGAAAATAAGACCTGGTGCCTCTTTTGGAGGCAAAAAAATAATAATAATAAGACCCGGTCTTATTTTCAGGGAAATACAGTATATACATGCAGGCATTAGGCAATCCTTCTTTCTTCAAGGAAGCCTTAGAGATGTTAAATTCAAAATGAGTGAATTTAACCTCCCCAAATATTTAAACAACATTCAAGGGTGACAAATCATTTTGCATTAAGTCACCAACTAATTTTAGAACATAGAATAATAGAGTTGGAAGGGAACTTGGAGGTCTTCTAGTCCAACCCCCTGCTCGAGCAGGAGACCCTATACCAGGGCTTTTCAACCGGTGATACATGTACCACTTGTGGTACATTAATGAGTGGCAGGTGGTACACAGCCATGCCTAGCCAAGTGTAGTGGGGGAGGGAAAGAGCCAGCACAGGCAAGGACTTGCAGTGAGAGAGTCCTCTGGAGCTGCAAAGGCCCCAGGCTCACTTCTGGCTCACCCTCCCCCATGAGAAGGGAGGAGGGGGGGAGACAGGAGAGCCTATAAAAGGAGGCAGTTTGGCCAAGAGTGGGAGAGAGAAAAAAAGCAGCAGCCTTGGGAGGAGGCAGAGTCAGCTGCACCGAAGGAGGGGAGGGGGGATCAAGCAGGCTGGCCATGAGCAGATCCACAACTGCTGTGGCAGCCACCTGTGCTGGCAGCAGCAAACAGGCAAGAAATGCAGCAGGGGAGGGGTTGCCCTCCAAGAAGAATGAAAAAAGGCAGCAATGGCTGGAGGTGAGGCACGGAGGAGGGAAGGAGATGGAGAGTGGAAGTATTCTTATGTGCTTTTGTGACTTTGAAGTTCTGGGATTTGTGCAATGTGGGCCTTGTGTTCTTAAGGAGTGTTTGGCAATTTCTATTTGGCTGATGGCTGATGTCTCCTGTTAGCTTCTATTGCTCTGCTGTTGTTAGTTGTAAGTTTTGCTGCAAGGGATTTTGAAGTATTTTTCTCCTGAATGGATTTTGCCTGTAGCATTCCTTTACTTATGAATGGAGCCATTTGGGGAGGTTGCCTTAGCCGGCAGCCAAAACTTACATTTTTTTTTCTTCCTTAAGTGCACTCCTTACTTTCCTTTCTAGCCAGTAGCTAATTCTTAAAGGGGAATGTGCCTTTTTAAGCTAGTTCCCTCAGCAGCTTGTCTTTTCTGTCTCTGGAGGCCTTTCCTTGTTTGATCAATATACGGAAGAGGGAAAATATGGGGGGGGGGGTTCAAATTCTTCCTTCAGAAGGAGATGGGAATGAGAAAAGGGGAGGCAGGGAAGGAGGGAGAGAGGGAAGGAAGGAAGTCCTGCCTTAGCACTTGGCCACCAGCAGCTCTGCCATTGACTTTGCTTGTCAAAAGGTTACAGAAGGGGATCACATGACCCTGGAACACTGTGACCTTTATAAATATGAATCAGTGCCAAGCATCCAAATATAAATCACATGACCCTGGGCATGCGGCAATGGTCATAAGTGTGAAAAATGGTCATAAGTCAATTCAGTGCAATTGCAACTTTGAACAGGGTTTTTTTTTGGTCATCAAGTTTTTGACACCTTCCTAGGTGGTACTCGAATACTGCCATATCCTAAAAGTGGTACAATCGGTAAAAAGGTTGAAAAGCCCTGCACTATCCCCATTACTATTTATATTAACACTGGAAGTATTGAATAGAAACATCAGGCAAGATATAGAAATTAAAGGACTGGAGATAAAAGATGAAAAATATAAACTACAAGCATTTGCAGATGACTTGGTCTTTATACTAGAAGAACTGCTTGAAACAAGCGTCAAGCTTATGGAGAAAATAGAAGAATTTGGAGAAATGGCAGGGTTGAAAATAAATAGAGAAAAGACTAAAGTGTTAACTAAAAAACTTACAGAAAAACAAAAAAATCAACTAGCAAAAAAACAAACCTCCAAATAGTTAAAAAAGTTAACTATTTGGGAATCCATCTAACAGCAAGATGTGCAACAATTAAAGAAGATAACTACGTAAGATTATTAAAACAAATAAAATCAGGTCTGGAAAAGTGGAAAAATCTACAACTTTTGATGCTGGGGAGTGAAAATGAATATCTTACCAAAAATACTTTTTTATTTCAAACAATACCTATAAGATTGGGAAAAACCTTTTTTGATGAACTAAACATAATAATACTGAAATTTATTTGGCAGGAAAAAAAAGCCAGAATTAGACTGAAAATGTTACAAGAAGCAAAAGAAAATGGAGGACTTGGACTGCCGGACTGGACGTTATATTACCAAGCAACTATATTAACATGGATAAAAGAGTGGATAATGCTTAGAGACAAAAGATTACTATACCTAGAGGGGCATGACCAACAATTGGTATGGCATGCCTTTCTGTGGTATGGGAAGAATAAAATACATAGAAATTTTTAAAATCATTATATAAGAAATGTACTTTTTATAGAATGGGAAAAAATAAAAGCGAAAATTTATATTAAAATACCTGGATGGCTTTCAACAATGGAAGCATTTGCTTGCCCAAACTTGATTAACTACGAGAAAATTGTGACCTATAAAGATATTTTGGACAATGAAGGGAAATTGAAGTATAGACAAGATTTAGAAGAGCAGGGTATTGATTTATCATGGTGGCCATATTTGCAAATTCAAACGAGATATGAAAAAGGTGTTAAAACAACAGGATTTTACAAAGAACAGACAGAATTTGACCAGATACTGCTGAAAACAGATGAAAAACTGATTAAAATTTTTTACAAATATTTGCTAAGCTTAAAGATGGAAGAGGAACAAGTAAAAGAAATAATGATAATATGGGCAAAGAACTTTGGATATAATATAGAATTAGAAAAGTGGCAAAGCTTATGGGAAAGAAACTAAAGCGGCAACATATAAAAAAACTTATACAAAATATTTTATAGATGGCATTTAACACTGGTGAGATTAGCAAAAATGTTTAAAAATATATCTAACAAGTGTTGGAAATGTAAACAAAAACCAGGTACTTACTATCGTATCTGGTGGACATGCCCTAACAAAGCAGCTTTCTGTGTCCTGCCACTGTGGCTGCTCTGCTAGCCACTAAACAGTTGATCAGCATACCAGGTATTCCTTTGCAGACTGCAATGGTTTTTCATTTATCAACATGGCCCCTCTCCCTTTGTGCAGGCCTCAAGATTTTTTTTACAACTAATCATGTAAAACAGTGATGGCGAACCTTTTAGAGACCGAGTGCCCAAACTGCAACCCAAAATCCACTTATGCATCATCGAGTGCCGGGTGGGTGTGGCCCATTGGGTGGGCATGGCCCACTGGCTGGGTGTGGCTGCGGTGATAACAGCAGACTGGGTGGGACTAAAAAGTTCAATCAATCAATTCCAACTTTGCAAGATCTTTTTTTTCCCCACAAAAAGTTGAAATTGACTGATTGAACCTTTTTTTTTTTTTTGCACACAACGGCGGAGGCCTAAAGCGAAAAGGTTTTATAAAACCCAGCTGAAGGCCTAGGACTGGGGCGACAGCGCATGTGCCCACAGAGAGGGCTCTGAGTGCCGCCTCTGGCACCTGTGCCGTAGGTTCGCCACCACTGATGTAAAAGGACAAAATAAATCAGGAGAATCTAAGAAAGCTAATGTACTGATCATACTTTCCTATGTTTCATCTTGCAAGGGGATGATCTAATAGCGTGAAATGCTGCAAATCAGTTTGGAATCCCAATGCTTTCATTACAGTATTTATCCATATGTCTGAGGATAATGTAGGCTGAAAAAGCTAACTGAATGAGGGTAATAAGGACGTTCTTTTGGCCTTTTATGCAACTGGCTATTCATGCACACATACAAGAACAAAAAGATTATTCAAAATCATTCTGGAACTAGTAAGCTCCCAAGATGCTGCAAGACACATTGTTTACTCATGCAATATAATCCTTTTACTCCTTCCACCAGCCATGATCAAGAATCTACTACCATGTGTGGTTATATTACACAAAATCAGACTGCTCGTTTATTCCTTTAATGTACCACAACATGCTCAGTAGATTTTAATATACCAATTCTTATTAGACAGGAATTTTAAAACGAACCTTCTAAATAGAAATTCTATGCAGAAGCTCAGAATGCGGTAACTTTCTGATTCACGTCACATCATATAAATAATGAAAACTAATAGAGAATTGTTTTCAAAAGAGGTTCTTCAAAATATGCCAGGGTGTCTATGAAGCACTTTTTGAATCATTATAGCAACCATACCGTTTTTCAGATTCACATGGCTACTTTAGAAATTACTCCTGCATTCTCCGCATGTGTACGCATACACAACTGCTTTGCTTTTCCACCACTCAGTTAAGCAAAGCAACCACGTATTTATGTATACAAATGCAATGAAAGGAATAAGAAGCCATGCAAACCTGGGAAAAGACACGTTTTAATGATTTTTTTTTTTTTAAAGATGCTTAAAACATGCTTGGACACATTCCAGAGGACCTCCTTTAAAGGATTTCCACAAGATTTTAGCTTTAAACTGGAACACAATAAACGTAGAATATGTTAAAAGTATGTGCTAATGTAGAAACACACACACAGACCCGTGTGTGTGTGTGTGCATATTTAACCTTAAATTAAACCAATTTGCAGTTGCACAACTAAAAACCAGACAACATAACATTTGTAACATATTAAAGACTTAAGGACTTGCAACTTGAAAAAAAAAATGCTGGGCAGCTTGAGAATGCTGAAAGCTCCAAATAATTTTAAAAGCCTAATATTTTAAGGTGTGCAACAATTTTAAAAGCCTAATATTTTAAGGTGTGCAACTTGCCAGAGGCAGGAGGATCTACCCTTAACATTTAATCTAAAATAGACCACATTATTTTAGAGATTGAAAAAATGCTTATATGTTCCAGGTTTAGCTTCATAGTAGTTTCACTAATTAGTGATAGGATAAGAAAAGTAACTTAAGAAGAAGATTATTTCCCCACACAAGCAAACTTGAGCTTCAGGAGGCTCTTGTAGCTAGACACACCTCATGTTTCAGGAAAAGGATAGACAGATAAAACCCATTTATAACACATACAATAAATACAAGAGTGAAACTTTTCCAGCAGATGAACTTAAAACATTCCCTCCTGGTAACTTTGGGCTGTTCTTAAGAGTACAGAGACAGAAAGGGGAAAACAAACAAACAAACAAACAAACACATTTTCCTTCACTTTGTTTGTTGGCCAGACAAACAGAGTGAGGATATTTTACTTTTGGTGGCTTAATTTAAGCAGAATTTTAAAATTCTTTTCTCTTTGGATTAGAAACAATAGTCACATTTACCTCACACACAAAGACTTTGATACACATATATACACAAAGACAAGAGAACAGAAAAGGTAACAGAAGTCTTAGTTTTACACATCCTAGTCATTCCCACCATAAATCTCAGTTAACTCAAATTAGGGAAGGCACAAATCTTAAACATAGCACGAGAGGAGGCGGAGCCAGCTGTCAAACGAAATGGCTGTGCTGAAACGCCGCTCCGAATGAGCGTGCCAATTTCACAGGCATTTCTCTGTTCCCGGTGGGTTTTTTAAAAGCCCCAGATCTCTCGGAGGGAGATCAGAAGCGGAGGCGCCCAGCTGAGCGGCTCAGGACAGCAGTCCGAGCCGCAGAAAGCAGGAAAGCCTAGGAGAAAGCCGGGTGAAGGAGATGGCCCATTATGGCGGCAGTGAAGAAATGACAGCTGTCAGAAACAGCGGTGAATTAGCAGGACAGTGACTCAACTAACCTGGCGGAGTGAACACTCAGCGAACTCTTGTAAGTGTTCCGGATTGTGAAATCTCTCCGGAGAATTTCAAAGAAGAGAAGAAAAGAGGAGAAGCCCCAGAGCGAAAGGGGAAAATCACCTCCCCTGTCAGATAGCGGCGAAAAAGGAGGCAGGGGGAAAAAGAGATCTGACCTTAAAGTAACAGACTCACAGGCTGTAAAGACTGGTGATCAAGGGTGGTTTCTCTTTCTGGCGTTTGCAGCAAAGCCAAGAAGAAGTTTAACAAAAAATAAAATAAACCTGAAAAATGACAGTGTGGACTGAGCAGAGAGAGCAGACATCTTGAATAAGAACTGACGATCAATTAGCATTAAATGAAGGAAGAGTGATATTCACAACTTAAGAAGTGAATTAATTGCTCTAAAAAGTTTCTAAAACAAAAGGGATAAATGGTAATTGATTTGAGAGCTTAGACCAATAAGAATTAATTGAACATAACCTACTGTATGATTGAATTGGAGAAGGCTAACTAGGAACAAAAGGTTGAATGCCCAAGGGGGGTGAGAAAATCAATTTACTTGTCTCCTTGTTGAATACAATAATATTTATAACTGTTAAGGGATTGACTGTAAAACCTGGTCTTTATTGCTAATGAACTGAATATTGGTTATAATATTGAGGTAATTTAATGGTTATATTATTGTTACATGTTATTATATAGATAATTTAGGACTGTAGTGGAATATAAACACTTGAAATTGATTAATATTATTGTGTATTAGAAGTGTTAGTGTAATAGGTTTCATATTGTGTTAGCAACAAAATATATCATTGTTAAGTTATAAGGTACTAGTGATTATAACCTTGGAAGAATAATAAATTCTCCAGGTGTGGTAGAGGGAAAGACAAAGATTGTGTACAAGTTGGAGGGTTGGTTGACATCATTTAGAAAGATGACAAGCATCCCAAATCTAACAAGAGTTGGGACTGGAAGAAGGCAGATAACCCAAGCCTCATCGGCAGAATTAAGCCCAGCAGGGCAAAGATCCATAGAGGA
The DNA here is from genome assembly GCA_039797435.1 of Crotalus adamanteus. NCBI lineage: Eukaryota > Metazoa > Chordata > Lepidosauria > Squamata > Viperidae > Crotalus > Crotalus adamanteus. Next base: position 44,958,518 of record CM077935.1, on the reverse strand, counting down.
GATGCTGCCACAGGAGAGAGCAGGCTCACTTAAAGACCTGCAAGCAATGCTACAATCCATGCAAGAGGTTATATTGAGAAATCATGAATGATTTAAAAAAAGAAATAGGTGAAATAAGGAATGATACTGGAGAACTTGAAGAGAAGATAGGAGCAATGGACAAAAAATTTGAATGTTTCCAACAACAGATATTGAAAAATGAACAGAAATTATTAGAAATGGAGGACAGAATGAATAAGGAGGAAAGAAGAGTAGATGAAATGAATGAAAAACTCTCGCAAGCAAACAAAGAATTAGAAAAAAAACGTCATCCTGCTTGAAACTGAGAAAGCAGACCATTATTTATGTTTTCAAAACGTGAAAGAAGAGAAGGGAGAGGACCTTCCAGAAATGATGACGGACTTGTTAGCAAGGGCCTTAGGGACAGGGAAAGAAGAGATGGCAAATGAGATTGATGAAACATACAGAATCCACACAAACTATGTGAGAAGAAATAACCTACCCAAGGAAGTACATATTAGATTTGTGAAGAAGTCAGTTAGGGATGAGATTTTGCACAGAACAAGGAATGACCCAATAGAATACAGAGGTAAACAACTAACTGTTCTTAAACAAGTCCCTAGGAGGGTAAGAGACCTGAGAAGGCCCTACCAACATATTACATCAAAATTAATAAGACAAAACTTCAATTTTAGGTGGCTGATGCCGGAAGGGACTCTGGTGACTTGGCAAGAAAAAAGATATAAGCTAGATTCAATTGACAAAGCAGAAGAGTTTTTCCAGCAGCACCTAGGCAATGAAGATGAACTAGAAGAGAGTTAAGAGACGAGAACAATTCAGAGAGATATAATAGAAAGACACGAGAATTACAAGGCAAAGAACAGGAAACGGAGAGAAGAAAAAAAATGAGAATGAACTATGACAATGATGATGAAAGTAGAAACAAAGAACTCAAGGAAGATAGACCAAAAAGAGCAACAAGATCAAAACAGAGGCAGTAATGTAGAAATATTAACAGTATTATCACTAAATGTAAATGGACTAAACTCCCCGACTAAGAGAAATATAATTTTGAATAAGCTCAGTAAGAAAAACTTAGACATAACAATTTTAATAAAGACTCAAGATCAGGATCTACTAAACTACTCTAAGTTAGGAACCAAATTTGTATCGCTTTCACAGCAGAAGAAAGGAGGAATTGTGATATATGTTAAAGAAAGAATCCCAGCAAGACAAATCTATCGAGATGAGGAAGGTAGAATACTGATTATTGAAATTTCCCTGAATAAAAAAAAAGGTCGCCCTGGTAGGAATTTATGCCCCCAATGAAAAACAAAGACAATTTTATAAGAAACTGCATAAGGTTATTGCTGATATGGAATATGAGAACATTTGTATAATTGGTGATTTTAATGCAATTATAGACAGAGGATTAGATTATAAGAGTGAGGAAGTAAGGAAACGAAGCAGGAGAATATTACCTGGTACTTTTTTTAAAATGGCGGAAGAATTAAATATTCAAGATAGTTGGAGGGAGAGAAATCTGAACGAAAAGCAATTTACATATTATTCAGGGCGGCATCAATCATGGTCCAGAATTGATATGGCCTGCACAACGAAAGAATTAAATTCAGATATTGATGATGTAGTAATAGATATTAATACTTGGGCAGACCATAATCCCATTATAATTAAATGGAAAGAACAGAAGACAACAACAAGGAGGTGGACTCTAAAAAAGGCAATCTTAAACCAAATAGAATTTAAGCATAAGATGGAGGAACAAATGCGGACATTTTTCCAGACAAATAAGAAAGAGGAGACTAGCACTCAAAATTTATGGGACATGGCCAAGGCTGTTATGAGAGGTACTGCAATTGCGTACATGGCCAATGAATATAAAAAGAAAAGGCAATATCGAAAAAGTTTAGAGGAAGAATACAAAAAATTAGAATCAGAACTACAAAAAACCCCCCACAATGTAGAGACCTAAAACAACAGCTAGATTTAAATAAGCATAAATTGAATATTATAGAAAAGGAAGAAATGGCAAAAAAATTAAAAAGTATTAGACAAAAATTTTTTGAACAGGCAAATAAACCCGGGAGATGGTTGGCTTATAGATTAAAAAAACAAAAAGATAAAAGATGGATTAGTAAATTATGTAATCAAGCAGGGGAGATGGTACATCAAAATGAAGAGAAAAAATGTGTGACGTATGAATTCTATAAAACATTTTTTAAAGAGGATGAAAAGGTTACGGAGGAAAGAATATCACAATATCTTATGAAAGCGGACCTACCAAAGGTTCCGGAAAAATTTCAAAATATATTAAATAAAGATATAACAGTCCAGGAAATTATAGAAGCAATTAAAAAGCAAAAAAGTAATAAAACATCTGGCCCGGACGGATTACCGTCTGAAATATATAAAAACCTCCAAGAATTTTTGGCCCCAACTCTACTGGACTTATTTAATGATGTACTAAATACAACAAAAAACCCGAACTCATGGAAAGAAACAATCATCTCACTAATTCCTAAAGAAAACTCTGATTTGACCTGCATTAAAAACTATAGGCCCATCTCTTTACTGAACACGGATTATAAGATTTTCATGACTATAATGGCAGAAAGATTAAAAAAATATTTAGTTGAATTTATCCATACCAACCAAAACGGCTTCTTGCCTAAAAGACAAATTAGACATAATGTTAGGATCATACTAGACATCTTAGAATATTATGAATTACATAGCGAAAAACAAATGGCATTGATTTTTGTTGATGCTCAGAAAGCGTTTGATAATGTTAAATGGAATTTTATGTCGATTCAACTTAAACAGATGGAATTCGGGGAAAAAGTTATAAACATGTTTAAAGCAATCAATTCCAAACAAGAAGCAAAAGTAATCATAAATGGAGAATTAACAAATAGCGTCCAAATACAAAAAGGCACGAGACAAGGTTGTCCACTATCTCCTCTATTATTTATTCTTTCTTTAGAAGTACTTACAAGAATAATCCAAAAAGATAGGCTGATTAAAGGATTAGAAATCAGAAAAGAGACATTTAAATTACAGGCTTATGCAGACGATTTAGTTTTCATTTTGGAAGACCCCTTAGAATCTGGAACAAGATTATTACAGGTGCTGGAAAATTATGGAGATGTCACAGGGTTGAAAATTAATAAAGAAAAAACTAAAATGTTAGTTAAAAACATGTCCAATTTACAAGAAACTGAGCTAGTAGAAAAAATCAATATCCAGACATCTAAAAGAGTAAGGTACTTGGGGATCCAACTGTCGGCAAGATGTATTACACTCAAAAGAGAAAATTATGATAAATTAATAGATCAAATTATAGCAGACTTAGACAGATGGAAAAACTTGCAGCTCTCCTTTAGGGGGAGAATAGCGACAATCAAGATGAATATACTTCCCAAATTACTCTTTTTATTCCAATGTGTACCAACTAAATTAGGCAAGGATTTTTTTGAAAATTTAAACAGAATTACATCCAAATTTATCTGGCAAGGTAGAAAACCGAGAATTAAATTAAAATTATTACAGGATGCAAAGGAAAGAGGAGGGCTCGGCCTCCCGAATTGGGAAAAATATTATCAAGCAGCAATATCGGTATGGATAAAGGATTGGATACACTTAAGGAACAGAAGACTACTGGCATTAGAAGGCCATGACATGCAAATAGGGTGGCATGCCATAATGTGGGATGGGGAATATAAGGCTCATCACTACTTTCAGAATCACCATATTAGACAGGCACTATTAGACGTGTGGATAAAAATTAAAAAATTTAATTATATAAAAATTCCCAATTGGCTATCCATATTAGAGATATTCATGCACCCCAAATTCATAAATTCAGGAAGAGTAATTACATATAAAGATATCTTAGATGAGAATGGAGACCTGAAAACAAGGAAAAGATTATTAGAAGATGGTATAGAGTTGGAATGGTGGGCATACTTACAAATACAGTTGCGATACAGAAAAGACAAAAAAGAACTGGGGATAAAATTAGAGCATACACAATTAGATAAAATCCTTCTAGGAACAGAAGATCAAATGATAAAAAAGATATATCAATATTTATTAGAACAAGATTTGTTAGAAGAACAGGTAAAAGAAACAATGTTAATCTGGAGCAAAAATTTTGGTTACAGTATTGACCTAGATAATTGGCAATCATTATAGGACAGAAACAGGAGGTTAACACTAGCCACCTCCTACAAAGAAACTTTATACAAGATGTTTTATAGATGGCACCTTCCCCCTACAAGGCTAGCAAAAATAGATAAAAAAACCTCACCAACATGCTGGAAATGTAGAAGGCTTCCAGGGACTTACTATCACATGTGGTGGGAATGTTCAAAAGCGCAACATTTTTGGAATCGGATAAAAAATTGGCTGGAAGAAATACTATTACAAAAATTTGATTTAAAACCAGAAACCTTCTCATTAGGGATTATTAATGATAAACTCAGCAAAGCATCTTTCTACTTACTATTGCATATTTTAACCACAGCAAGATTGGCATACGCCCAAAAATGGAAAGGAAAAGAAACCCACACTGAAGAAGAAATAATAAATAAAATTTTATCGTGCACTGAAATGGACAGGTTAACTCTAGAGATTAAAAATAAAACTGAAACAGAGTATTATGAAATTTGGAAAAATTTGTACGATTGGTTAGAGATAAGGAGGATCGCTGAGATGATTATCGATTGACTACTTGATATTGTAAGGACTTCTTATTAGTACCTATATTAGGACACAACTGAAAGATATGTAAATACAACGTTGACGAGTGAAAGATGGTTTACCCAAAAATTTACAGATGTTATATGCACAGTTTGTTATACTCTTTCCTGTTATAGAATGTATTTTAAGTTTCTGTTTTTCTTTCTGTAACATAAGGTAATACTAATAGCAGTGTTGAAGCCAGGGAAGTTGAGTCATGTCCATTTCTGTTTTTAAAATGTACATTTAATAAAATTTGTAAAAAAAAAAAAAATCTTAAACATACCACATGGTTGCATAGAAGAAGAAGAAGAAGAAGAGAGAGAGAATCACTATTTCTTATATTTTAATTTCCCTTTAAGTACCTTTATTTAGCTAAATTGGTTTCCCAGCAAAACCCTGAGCAAAGCCCATTTCTTACATATTTCTCTTGCTCTTCGTTTCGAGCAAATCTCCTAGGGGAGTCCTAATTGTCACCTCTGAACTGCCGCTTCCCATGTTCCCTCTCAGATGTGGGGCACACTTTGGCTCAGTCAGGTACAAAAGGGGAAAAAACTTCCGGTTTTCGGACAAAAATGTGTCCAGGAGGACTTCGGTTCTCTGACAAAGTACGAGCACCTTCTTTCCTGGGAACTACCTATCACGGTTTTCAGACTCCTCGTGAGTCCGGGAGGACCTGCCGCTTTTTTGAAAAGCAGTGAGTACTGATACCTCCTTTCCTGCCACCAGTTTTCAGACCCCTTGCTGATCTGGAAGGACCTGCTGCCCCCTACGCAGTGTGTATGTGGCACCTTCTGAACTAGGCTTTGCTTCCAGGGTCTTACCAGCTGGTTGCCCAAATCCAATTCTCTCATTCACTCATTCCATTCCATTTTCACACAGCCTCTCCCTTTTCCTTAACAAAAGGTCCTGCGCTCTGGCCAAACCCCCATGCTTTCCAGGGTCTGCCACTTGAACAGATCCTTTCTGTGGTTAGGAAAGACCAGAGGGAGCAAAATCCAACTGTGATTGGGAAAAGGGGTCTTCTCACTCACACACAGAGACACACACACACTTCCTTTGTTCCCCTGGGCTTTAAAGTTAAAATTTAGAGGTACTCACCTTCACCTTCTTTCCAAAGCAGCCCTTGAGCTCAAACTCAAAACTCCCTTTACTACCCTGGCTCCACATGGGAAGGGCCTGGGAAACCCATCCACAGACACAAGAGGTCTGCTGCTGGCAAGATGGGGCTTACCAGTCTCAATCCATTGGAGAGGTTAGCTTGGAGTCCCATTCTGGGGTGCCAAATTGTTGGAAGAAAAGTCTTCATCATGGTTCAGTCCAAGCTGGGAATAAACATGGCAACTGCTTTAGGAAGAAGGTTGTAGTTTGTTGAAGAGGAGAGCCAGACAGGAAGATGGCTCTGGCAGAAAAAAAGGAGTGAACACATGTAGGGAGTGGGTTTTTATACCCTCTAGAGCCTTTTGTTTGGAGTTGTTCCTGTGGCATGAACTTCGACCTGAGTCTGAGTGTGCCTTTCTGGTATTCTGATGGTGATGGGTTAATCCTATTATGTCCAAAGGTCATATTCTGCTTCCCTGGAGCTGGGGCTGATGACTCTTAGAGTTTAGATGGGTATGTAGATTTTAGGTCTTTGTCTTCTTAATCTCCTAGCTCCCTGGATTTACATCTGCATCTCTATAGAGCTGGTTTCTGCTTGGGGAAGGGAGACCTGGGGCTATTAAGAAAACTGGGCATGCTTTCCTGCCTCTTTAAGATCCTTTGAGGAAACATATTTTCCTGCCCTTTTAGGGCTGACTTCCCACAGTACTTTGGGACTTCAGCCTTTCCACATGTCAAAACATTATCCACAATCAAAATTATGTTTATAAGTTTCCCTGTGAAATAATACTCTCCTTTTCAAATCTTAAAGTATAAAATTCATATAAATATTTTAAGCTTTATTTTACACTGACTTATAGCCAAGCGAGTTTGCCCATTATATGTACTGTATATATTAATAATTATTTTATTAATTAATGGTGGTGCAGTGGTTATAATGCAGGCTAACTCTGTCCATAGCCTGGAGTTTGATCCTGACAAGTTCAAGGTTGACTCAGCCTTCCATCCTTCCGAGGTTGATAAAATGAGGACCCAGATTGATTGGGGCAATATGCTGATTCTATAAACTGCTTAGAGAGTGCTGTAAAGCACTATGGGGCAGTATATAAGTCTAAGTGCTATTGCTATAGTGCTAGTGTTATTGCTATTTTCAATGTTCTCAATATAACTTTCTGCAATCAATGTTGTTCCTTGAAAAGAACAGTCTTTTCAATTCTGGAAGCATGTGAAACCACTTCTATACCTTAATCAATTAACCACAGAGCTCCCGTATTCATATATAGCTTAACTTGCTTATTTTAAACAGACTAAATTATTCTGGATTGTTCATGCAGTACAAAACCCCATTTCCAATAGATCAAAGGTCCCCAACCTATGGGCCATGGCCCTCTACCAGGCCGCGGCCTCTTGGCTGCCGGGCCACGTGAGTAGCTGGGTAGGGCACGCGCATATGCGCATGCTCATCCCCCCTTGTGCCACTGTTGCCGCAAGTGTTGCACAGATGGTGGCAGCGCTGCAAGCGTCAGGTGGGCCGTGGCATTACCCTCACATGGGGCGGTGGTGCAATCCTCGCGCCAGGGGTGGCATCACTGCAGGCCAGGGCACGAGCCTCGCACCGGGGGCAGCAGCGCTGCAGGCCATGACGCAACCCTCACACAGGGGCGGCATCACTGTGGGCCATGGCGCAAGCCTTGCGCTGGTGGTAGCATCGCCACGAGCCTGGAGGCGGTGGTGCCACAAGCGTCACACAGGCGCCGCTGTCGCTGAGAGCCTCGCGCGCATGCTCACAGCCCTATTTGAGTGGTGTGCGTGCTCCCAGCCTGTTTGTACGTGCGTGTGCATGTGTGGCCACATTCATGTTAGCGCATGCGCATGTAAGGCGCCTGCCCCTCCCTCTCCCACCGGGCCGCCAAAACAAAAAGGTTGGAGACCCCTGCAATAGATGCTTGGATTCTACTTTCAGAATGACCTTGTTACTTTATGGATACTGCTGTGTAAATTGCTCTGCAGCTGACTCACTGAACTTTGCATTTGGAATTAAAAAAACTGGCTGCCCAACTGAACTGCCCCACAGCTGGAAAAAAAAGTAACAGTCAATATATGTACACAAAATATACCTAGGTTATATGGGGTGTGAGATGGGGTGGGCAATCAAACTAGGAAGAAAAAATCAGAAGCTTATGTTGAGTCAATGTTAATTATAGAAAACATTCTTCTAAGCAAAATGTGTAACCTCTCAGAGGCAAATTTGAGTGAATAAATTACAGCAACAAATAGTTTGCACTAATGAAGTTCCTTAAGTTTTGATACTTAAAATTTGGAGTAACATCACTGTAGTAGTTCCAAGCCTCAAACCCCCAGATTTTATTCAATGCAGAAAATATTCAATTTTAGTCTAAAATCTAGGTATCTGAGCTTGGAAACCACCTCCTAAACTAAAAGTAACTATTTTATGGAGAGGAGACCCATACATTTTTTTCTTGTGTTTTCTTCCACCAAGGGTGTTGATAAAATCATGGTGACACTATGATCAATCAATCTGTGTCAACAGAACAATAAACAGATTTCCCATCCATACCATATTCCTGCTTCAACATCCATCTTTCAACTTGCCTTAAATAAAAGCTGGTATACATACATAATTCAGTATACAAATCACACGCTTGACTGATATATATGAAGAGAAACTGAGTAATAATGATAAATGTAAAACTCAATACAGTAAGTGCAAGGGCAAGGGGGAAGGAAAAGAATCTAAACAAGAAATTGAACTTGAAGGACACTGAATATTTTAATGGTTAGATTTTTTTCAACTTACCTTGAAGAGATTTCCCTAAGCCTTGGCCCAGCTTCCAACCATGCTTCTGTAGCAAGCGGTGTCCAATATTATCCTGATAGAACAGAGAAAGAAACCAAAAATATTTTACAATGACATTTCAGCACATGGCAAACAAGGTAATTTTCTAAATATATGCATGCAAATTAAATAAATACATAATGGCAACAATTGCCCAATAAAAGGGAAAAGGTATTTATATAAAAAACAAAAACCCCAAGAACACCTGCTGGTAAGATTTTTCCAGAGGAACAGGGTTTCAGGAAGGCTCATCATACTTTCTGATGGTGTGCTGAGCAACTTTTGTGCATAAGAGGAAAAAAGCAATGGGGAAAAATAAAGAAATTGACATTTAAAAAGCATTAAATCAATCTAGTTATACGATCATATCCATCACCTAAAAAGCACCACTTGATTTGTGCAAAGAAATGCAATGTGTTTAGTTTATTTTTTACTTGTTTGGATGTCAGACTTTGAAGAGACCATGTTAAGTTGTTAAGTGTCAGACTTGCCCCCACCACTAGAAACCAAAACACAATCAGAGCAAAATCCATGTTAGACTTGTTATAGAAAAAAAATACATAAATATAAAGTACTGTATATATATATGCGCATACAGTAGAGATATATATATGCATATATAAACATATATATACACATATATACAAACACACACACACATATATACATATATGAAAATTAGGACATGCAGCCATTATTAAACTGAAGAAGTACAGCAAAGTTAGTAAAATACAAAAATGCAAAAACCAAAATTAAAAATATTAGCAAATTAAAAATACACTGGATATAAAAAGTCTACACACACCCGTTAAAAATGCCAGATTTCTGAGATGTAAAAAAATCAGACCAAGATAAACCACTTGGTGGGAAACTTGGTGGGATGAAACCCACAAATGGAACACACAGCTAGAGGGATTTAAATTATTTAAAAGAAACAGAGCAAATAAAAGAGGAGGTGGAGTTGCACTATATATAAGAAATAACTACATCTCTACAGAAATAGAGCACAACAATGATGAAAACTGTCTTGAATGCATTTGGGTCAATATAAAAGGGGGGGGGGAATGACAGTGCCATAGGCGTATACTATAGGCCCCCCAACCAAACAGAGGAAATAGATGAACTTTTTGCTAGTCAGTTAACCAAGGTATGTAGGAAGCACATCACAATAGTAATGGGGGACTTTAACTACCTTGACATCAACTGGGAGACAAACTCTGCACCAAGTGGAAGATCAAACAGATTCCTGACAAACCTAGCAGACAACTTTGTCTCCCCAAAAGTAGAGAAGGGAACTAGGGGATCAGCCATATTGGACTTCATTATAACTAACAGAGATGAAATGATAGAAGGCATTGAAGCCACAGGAACCTTGGGATAAGTGATCATGCAATATTGGAATTCAACATTATGCAAGCACAAGCAATAGAACACAGTCAGACTAGAGTCTTGGACTTCAAGAGAGCTAATTTCAACAAACTTAGAGCTTGGGAAGGATTCCATGGATGGGGAAAACAACTCAAGCTTGGGAAATTTTGAAAAGTGAGATTATAAAAGCCCAGTCTAGCACAATACCAGCGAAGAAGAAAAATAACCACTCTCAAAAGAAACCAGCATGGCTGCATAAAGAACTCTCTGATAAATTGAAAGATAAAAAGGACAAGTATAGAAAGTGGAAAGAGGGGCACATAACTAAAGCAGAATATCAGCAAATAGCCCAAGCCTGCAAAGATGAAGTGAGGAAAGCTAAGGCTCAAAATGAACTAAAGCTTGCGACAAAAGTCAAAAATAACAAAAAAGCTTATTTCAACATGAAAAAAACAAGAAAAAAGTCTAGGAAATGATTGGTCCATTAGTGGGAGAAAGCGGCAAGAAGGTGACAGGCAACAGGGAGAAAGCAGAACTACTTAACTCGTTTTTTTCCATCCGTCTTTACACAAAGGGAAAAAACAGTCCAACCTATCAAAAACAGTACCGTAAAAAAACAGATTAGAAACATAAGTTAAAATAGGCAAGAAAATGGTAAGTGAGCACCTGTCCAGCATAGATGAGTTCAATTCACCAGGACCAGATGGATTATACCCCAAGCTTCTCAAGGAACTGGCAGATGTGATCTCAGAACCACTGAACTATATCTTTCAAAGATCCTGGAGCACCGGGGAACTACCAGAGGACTGGAAAAGAGCTGATGTAGTTCCCATCTTCAAAAAAAGGAAAAAAAATAGATCCAGGTAACTATAGACCTATCAGCCTGACCTCAGTACCTGGGAAGATTCTGGAAAAGATAATCAAGCAACGAATCAGTGAACACCTAGAGGCAAACAAAGTCATAACCAAAAGCCAACATGGGTTTGTCAAAAACAGATCATGCCAGACAAATCTTATTGCATTCTTCGACAAGGTGACAAAATTAGTGGACCAGAGGAATACTGTGGATATAATTTACTTGGACTTCAGTAAGGCATTTGATAAAGTAGACCACAACCTACTACCTGATAAAATAGAAAAATGTGGGTTAGACAGCATCACCACCAGATGGATTTGTAACTGGATGACCAACCACACTCAACGTGTAGTCTTCAATGGAACTGCATCTACATTGAGGGAAGTATACAGTGGGGTACTCCAAGGCTCTGTTTTAGGCCCAGTACTCTTCAATATCTTCATCAATGATTTGGATGAGAGGATAGATGGGGAACTCATCAAATTTGCAGATGACACCATGCTGGCAGGAATAGCCAACACTCCAGAAGATAGGCTTAAGATACAGAAAGATCTTGACAGACTTGAACAATGGACACTATCTAACAAAATAAAATTCAATGGTGAAAAAAGTAAGGATCTACATTTAGACACGAAAAACCAAATGCACAGGTACAGTATAGGTGGTACCTCGCTCAATAGTAGTAACTGTGAGAGCGATCTTGGAGTCCTAGTTGAAAATCACTTAAATATGAGCCAGCAGTGTGCTGCAGCTGCCAAAAAAGCCAACACAGTTCTAGGCTGCATTAACAGAGGGATAGAATCAAGATCACGTGAAATATACTACTTTGTAATACCTTGGTAAAGCCACACGTGGAATACCGCATCCAGGTTTGGTCATCACAATGTAAAACGATGTTGAGACTCTTGAAAGAGTGCAGAGAAGAGCAACAAAGATGATCAGGAGACTGGAGGCTAAAACATATAAAGAACGGTTGCTGGAAGTGGGTATGTCTAATTTAATGAAAAGAAGGACTAGGTGTGACATGATAACAGTGTTCCAATATCTCAGGGGTTGCCACAAAGAAGAGGGAGTCAAGCTATTCTCCAAAGCACCTGAGGGCAGGACAAGAAGCAACAGATGGAAACTAATCAAGGAGAGAAGCAACCTAGAACTAAGAAGAAATTTCCTGACAGAACAATTAATCAGTGGAACAACTTGCCTCCAGAAGTTGTGAATATTCCAACACTAGAAGTTTTTAAGAAGAGATTGGACAACCATTTGTCTGAAATGGTATAGGGTTTCCTGCCTGAGCAAGGGGTTGGACTAGAAGACCTCCAAGGTCCCTTCCAACTCTGTTATTCTATTCTATTCTATTCTATTCTATTCTATTCTATTCTATTCTATTCTATTCTATTCTATTCTATTCTATTCCAGAAATTTCCCACCTTTAATATAACATGCAAGCTGTACATTTCAATTGAAAAACAAACAAATCTTTTAGGGGGAAAATAGCAATAAATGTTATATGTTTTTTATTTCTCCCCTTAAAAGATTTCAGTTTGCTTTTAATTAAATTGTACGGCTTATATGTTATATTAAAGGTGGAAAAAATTCTGAAATGATTTATCTTGCTCTGGTTTTTTATATCTCAAAAACCTGGCATTGCAACAGGGGTGTGTAGCCTTTTTATATCCACTGTAATCAAAGTACATATAAAAAGAATGAGCTCAAGCATAGATTGAATGATGCATTATACATGTAAACTAACAGAAACATTAATATATTAGGATGAACAGGCCTACCAACAGGTTAAAACAGCAAGGAACCATTAATGCTTCTAGGGACAAAACACAACAAGCATAATGTCTCATCGTTTAAAAAGAAAATAAAAATGGACTGAAATGAGTAAGAAGTGAATGTAGCAATTCAGTGTTTGCTTTTGACAATAGGGTAAAGAAAGAAACTAGCATATACATAGCTAGGATGGAATTAATTTCAAGGAAAACACTGGATTCCCATCCTCATGTAACATTAGCTGGGGAAGAAGAGAGATTACAGCAGACATGTCAAACTCGTGACATCACGTGACATCGCGCAACGTATCGGGACAATTTTGCCATTGCCAGCAATGGGGTGGACTCGGCTTCCGGATGACGCGTCCGGCCTGTGGGCCGGCAGTTTGACACACCTGGATTACAGGGAATCATACATGGTAATTAATTCTTCCCTGATTAATCTCCCTTACAGGCTCTCCCTAAAATTATTTTGCTCACCTGAAATACAAACTGAAGAAAGTTAAATTAACTCCTTCCTTTTCTTAACACCTTATCATGTGCCCTCTTCCACAACCACTTTTCCTTATTTCAGAATGGACTTCAGCACTAAACCTGGTTTTAGATAATACTAGACAGAAGAGCTTTAAAAACCACAGCTCTAACAATCTACTTCTTCTACCTGAATTCACTCTTTAATATTCTGTTTCATTTATTTCAGGGATGAATTCTAATTTAAATCCAGCACTTCAGGTAGCCTTCTACAAATAGGTGGCCTCTACTGTAAATCTGCTGACCTATAACTTCTATCACTCACTAGAGCAGACATGGGCAGAGTGTGGGTCTTAATATGTTTCTAAACTCCAGCTCCTCTCAGCAAAGGATGACTAATGATGAGGATGAGAGCTGAAGTCCGACGTATCTACAATGTCCCATACTGCCCATGTCAGTTACAATTCAATTTCATTTAAATCAGTGAGACTTCAATATTAAGTTGTCTATTCTGACAATTGTTATCACTTAAACTGTATATAAGAATATATCTGAAATTTGGCCATCATGTAACAATAATGCACCTGTCATGTTGTGCAGGATCTGAGGTGTTGCTTGGTAAAGAAATACAGGAATGCAGAAGTTGCCTTTTTAAACTTTAGATTTTTATTCAGCTGAACAAAGCCAGGCCCCTCTAAAAGAGAGAAGCCCCAAATGACAGGAAATCCCTATATTTATACTTGTTCGTTACATAAGCCAGAGCTTTTCAACCTTTTCACCGACTGTACCACTTTTAGGCTATGGCAATATTCGAGTACCACCTAGCAAGGTGTCAAAAACTTGATGACCAAAAAAAAAAAAAAAAAAAACCTGTTCAAAGTTGCAATTGTACTGAAATGACTTATGACCATTTTTCACACTTATGACCATTGCAGCATGCCCAGGGTCATGTGATTTATATTTGGATGCTTGGCAACTGATTCACATTTATGATGATTACAGTGTTCCAGGGTCATATGATCCCTTTTTGCAACCTTTTGACAAGCAAAGTCAATGGCAGGGCTGCTAGTGGCCAAGTGCTAAGGCGGGACTTCCTTCCTTCCCTCCCTCCCTCCTTCCCTGCCTCCCTCTTTCTCATGCCCACCTCCTTCTGAAGGAAGAATTTGAAACAACTCCCCCCCCCATATTTTCCCTCTTCCATATATTCATCAAATAAGGAAAAGCCTCCAGAGACAGAAAAGTGAAGCTGCTGAGGGAACTAGCTTAAAAAGGCACATCCCCCTTTAAGAATTAGCTACTGGCTAGAAAGGAAAGTTAATGAGTGCAGCCAGCACTTAAGGAAGAAAAAAAATGTAGTTTAAGTATTGGCTGCTGGCTAAGGCAGCCTTCCCAAATGGCTCCATTCATAAGTAAAGGAATGCTACAGGCAAAATCCATTCAGGAGAAAAATACTTCAAAATCCCTTGCAGCAAAACTTACAGCTAACAATAGCAGAACAATAGAAGCTAACAGGAGACATCAGCCATCAGCCAAATAGAAATTGCCAAACACTCCTTAAGAACACAAAGCCCACATTGCACAAATCCCAGAACTTCAAAGTCACAAAAGCACATAAGAATCCTTCCACTCTCCATCTCCCTCCCTCCCTCCCTGGCTCACCTCCAGCTGATGCTACCTTTCTTCATTCCTCCTAGAGGGCAACCCCTCCCCTGCTGCATTTCTTGCCTGTTCGTTGCTGCCAGCACAGGTGGCTGCCACAGCAGTTGTAGATCAGCTCATGGCCGGCCTGCTTGGACTCCTTGATCTCCTCTCCCCCCCCCCTCCTCCTTCCCCTTCGGTGCAGCTAGAGCTGACTCCACATCCTCCTGAGGCTGCTTCTTTTTTTCCCCTCTCCCGCCCAAACTGCCTCCTTTTATAGCTTCTCCTGTCTCAGCCCCCTCCTCCTCCTCCTTTCTCATGGGGGAGGGTGAGCCAGAAGTGAGCCTGGGGTGAGGCTCAGCCTCAGCCACTCTGCAGCTCCAGAGGACTCTCTCACAGTAAGTCCTTCCCTGTGCTGGTTCTTTCCCTTCCCCACTACACTTGGCTAGCAGGGCTGCATACCACCTGCCACTCATTAATGTACCACAAGTGGTACAAGTACCACGGGTTGAAAAGCCCTGACATAAGCAATTCACCCAGCAAAGCTGACACACATAAAGACTTCACCCAGAAAAGCTGGCACACCATAGATAAGAAAGGAGAAAACAGAAATAGCTAAAAATGTTCCTTTTGGGTGTTTTCCTAAAGACACTGCATGTTCTAGGGCAGAGGTCCCCAACCTTTTTGGCGCCAGGGACCGGTTCCATGGAGGGAGGTTTTTCCACGGACCGGAGGATGTGTGATTTTTTGTGCTGCCTGCATCCCGCGGATGGGGCTTTACTTGTTTGTGCGGACCAGCTGCTGGCATGCCATGGCCCGGTATTAGTCCACAGACCGGGGGTTGGGGACCTCTGTTCTAGGGTGACCTGGGACATTGGGTGTTTTCTTTGCTGACCTTCCATGACTCTGCAAGTACCCAAAGATAGAGGGGCCATCTGCACATATTCACAATTTATGCTTTTTATGCTTTCTATGCTTTCCCCTGATTCCGGGTCAACATAATCCCCCCTTTCATACTTTGAGCAGTGCACGGAAGTATGATCATCAAACTGGATAGACACAGGATAAGCATCAGAAGTATGTGGGCCACAACATTTAGGACAGGCAGAGGTGATTAGGGCCAAGCAATGAATGATACAACAGAAAAAGATAACAAGGAACACCGCAAAGAGAAGACCAATGAATAGTTCCTTAAACCATCCCCATCCTGGGAGCCAACTGTTAAGGAATGAGAATATACCACTGAAGACTCCCCATACAGCACCAGTGGAAATCTCCAGATCCTTAGGAAGATTCTTGATTCCTTCTTCCATGAGATGGATGATATGTCTAATATTAACTTGATAATCAGTGATAAAAGTGTAGCAATGCGAGTGGACTAAAGCACACACCCCTCCTTTTGCTGCCAGTACCATATCTATTGCTTGGCAATTCTGTAACACTACTTCCCTTATTTCTCACTGTTCCTTATTGAGTTTTGTAAATGCCTGTATGGTGTGGTTAAATATTTTCTCTGTCCAGTCACCTAATTCTATAATAGATTTATAATTCAAACCAACCCCCATAGTTGGGATTATTGCTCGTGCAATGGCATTTCCTAGGCCATGAGGTACAGGATGGTGTTCAATATGTTCTTCATGCTCAAGGTGGTCCTTGTTCCCGTTGATTGCGGATGCGGAAGTTCCAATCATTATGTTGGATGATACAGACTGAGGGAAAAATAATTCCTACAGTGCATGTGCCAGACCAGTAAGCTGGTAAAGACTTGTAGGCAAACCGGCCACAAAGAAACCACCAGTCCAGGTGATTAGCAAGATAAATGCCTTGTTTGCCTTCTAACCCTTCAGGCATATAAGCTCTGACACCAGACATATAACCCGTAAGTCCCATTGCTGCAAACAGACTACAAAGAGCAGAGGGGTTCTTTTTGTGGTTGAGACCAAAGGTCTGATGACATCTATGCCACCCATACCACATGCTAGCATGATCAACCTTCCATGTGACTGTACAAGGTGCATAGATTCCTAACTTATATCTGGAAGAGGAACTGAAATGACTTAGGCAAGCTGCTGCAGGGTGCTGTATATGCGCCCATAGTTTAGCAATCTGCAGCTTTCCTGCCCCAGACACAGGGAGTGCCCAGCCCCTTGTGACATTGATCATGCTGAACATAGAGG
The DNA here is from genome assembly GCA_039797435.1 of Crotalus adamanteus. Lineage (NCBI taxonomy): Eukaryota > Metazoa > Chordata > Lepidosauria > Squamata > Viperidae > Crotalus > Crotalus adamanteus. The sequence goes on along the minus strand of CM077935.1, from coordinate 44,941,514 downwards.
CTCCCAGAGGTGTAGCTTCCATGACCAACCCATGGGTATCAGTTGGGGTTATGTTGGTGCAAATCCAACAGTCTGTTACATTCAAGAGCTTAACCCAAGCTTGCACATTCTGAATGTGGGTGTTAGAGCCCAAATTCCTAAAGAGGGGCTAGGGAATTGGGAATATTCTGCCCCTCCATTTTACTAGGAAAGATGGGGAAGGATGTCTGTAGCTCCCCAGGCTTTTTCGGCACAAACTTAGGTTCCCCAGAATCAGAGTGACGAGGTGGCTGTTGCGCTTGTATGAAAATGTCATGCACCCCTCTTGTTGTCTGTCTTCACCTGGGGTCACCATGTTGGATGCTGCCTTATCTCTGGCTTTATTGTTCAAAGCACCCTTTTTAGGTCAGGCATCAGTGTTTTGGGGAACACCTGGCTGAAATCCTAGAGCTATCTTTTCAGGTTGAGATACTCGAGAAGGGACCTCCCGACCATGGGTAAGAGGAGACCTTCCTTGCTGAGATATGGGGGGGGGGGGGGCAAAGCAACAGGGGAGTGCTTTCTTGGAAGGTCCCAGCAATGTGTATGATTACATGCCGTCCCCATAGTCATGTTACATACTCTGACCATGGTCAGAAGCTGACCACGAACTTGACCACCCTTCCTATAAGGGCAGATCAAGCACTACAGAAGAAAGAAGGAAGAAAGAGAAACATGGAGTATGAAAAGAAAACAACAGAGTAAAAGAAAAGAAGAAATTAACAAGTCAAATAATGAACAAGATGGCAACCAAGGCAGACAGGAGCGACGGCCGCAACATAAGTAGGCAAGGACCCAGTGAGAGAAAAAAGCCTGAGAAGAAGCCCGGTGGGCACAGGTATAGCAGTGACCAAAACATCCCGGCATACAGGTCCTCCAAGCAAAAGCTTCAGCCCAAAGTCATCCTCAGCACCAGGGGCTACAGTCCAAGCAACTTGGGGGTCCTCAGCTTCAGGTGGTGGGGAAGAAGAGTGAATGTGAGTGTGATGAATCCAAGTACGAATCCCAGCAACTTTGACTGCCATGTGAGTAGTGAGAAGAACAACAAAGGGGCCATTCCAGCGCTCAGCCAAAGGGCCAGAATAAGTCCAGGACTTGACAAGCACCCAATCACCAGGAAGGAAAGGATGGAGTGGATGATCCAATCCCAGATGATGGAGGCCCTGAACAACATGTGAAATGGAATAAATATCATTAGCAAGAGAGTGCATGTATCCCCTGAGGGTCTGGTCTCCAAAAACAGGGAGGGAAGTGTATAAGGAAGAATGGTAAAGAAAGGGTAGACCATACATGATCTCAAAGGGGGACAGGCCAAGAGGTTGCTTAGGGGTGATTCTCATATGCAAAAGAGCGAGGGGTAGTGCCTGAACCCAAGCGAAGTGTATTTCCTGGGCAAGCTTGGCAAGATGATGTCTAAGAACGCCACTGGCCTTCTCCATGCATGCTGAAGATTGGAGCTGGTAGGCCGAATGAAGCTGCCAATCAATACCTAGGGCCTGAGCTACCTGCTGGGTAATGTTAGAGATAAAGTGGGGTCCATTATCAGAGCCAATGCCTTGGTATGGGAAGGAAAAACGTGGAATAATTTCCTTCAGGCAGGCCTTGACCACCTCACATGTCCTGTTAGTACGGCAGGGAAAGGCCTCAATCCATCCAGAAAAAGCATCCACAAAAACTAGCAAGTATCTAAAACCCTGTTTCATTGGCAACTCGGTGAAATCAACTTCCCAAAAACTAGCAGGAGCATGGCCAGCCCTAAGCCTCCCCAAGGGGAACTTAATAGCCTTTATAGGATTATTCCCTTGACAAATCACACATTGCTTGACTGTAGTGAGAGCCTTGTCATAGAATTCAGGACAAATATAGCCTTTCATAAGAAATTCAGCCATGGCCTTGTAACTCCAAGGAGTACTGCATGCAATTCTCTCAAGAGGGCCCATAATTCATGCTCAGGGAGAAGGCGTTTCCCATTCTCATCCAACCAATTCCCTGGTTTAACAGCATCCATCTCATAAGCTCTGTGCCTATCCTGAGAGGTGTATGTCGGAGCTGGCACAGGCAAACACGAAGGTATGAGTGCACAAACATACCAAGGGGACAGGGGACCTGAAGCGGCAGACTTTGCTGTGCGGTCGGCCAAGGCATTTCCCTTTCCATGTTTGCTATCATCCTTGCCGTGGGCCCTCACATGCATGACAGCTACCTTGCGCAGGAGCAAAACAGCACCCAGCAGCCTTAAGATGTCTCATTTATATTTAACAGGGGTGCCTCAAGCGGTGAGCAAACCATGCTCCTTCCACAAGGCCCCATGCACATGTATAACACTAAAAGCGAATTTACTGTCTGTTAAATATATTAACACACCGCACTGTCTGACAATTCCAAGGCTCTCATCAAGGCAATGAGTTCAACTTTTTGAGCTGAAGTACCTGCAGGGAGAGCTGCTGCTTCCACCACCTGATCCAATGTGACTACGGCATATCCAGCTAGCCTTTCTCCCTGACTCATAAAACTGCTGCCGTCTGTATACAGGTCCCTGTCTGCATCCCCTCGTGGCCAGTCAGTTAAATTCTGTCAGCCAGAAAACACTTCTGTAATAGTTTGCACAAAATCATGAATCACCATCCTGTTCCAGTTGGGGAAGAAAGGTTGCTGGACTGAACCTGCCACTGTGCTTGATATGAACTTGTGGGTTGTCAAGGAGTACAATCTGATATTGCTCCAGACTGGAGGCTGTAAGCCAATGCCCCCCCCCCCCCACCTTGGATGCTAGCAAGTCTTGGATGGAATGAAGTGTTTCCACTGTGATAGGAGCCCCAAAGGTTAATTGTTCAGCAGCCTTCAATAAGAAAACAGCAGCCATGGCAGCCCAAAGGCATGTTGGCCATCCTTGAGCAACAGGATCAAGTTGTTTGGAGAAATAGGCTACTGGGCAAGACCAAGTACCAAGGGTCTGAGTAAGACTCCAGCAGCTACCCCTTTGCTTTCTGCAACAAACAAGGTGAACGGTTTAGTGACATCAGGAATGCCAAGGGCTGAAGCATTTACTAAAGCAGTTTTAATGTCATCAAATGCCATCTGGCAATCCTTGGTCCATTCAAAGGGTTCCTTGTCTGAGCCTGTGGTGGCCTGACTCAAGGGCTATTTTTGAATCCTTGGGGTAGAACAGTCCACAAAGTTGCCTATACTGTCACTGGAAAGCGAAGAGTGGCTGGCTAACAGGGGCCCAAGGGACACAGAAAAAAAAGCATCTTTTAGATCAACGGCTGTGTACCAGGTAAGATGCGGACCTAGTTGAGAAAGCAAGGTGTACGGCTTAGGCACCATTTGATGCAATGTCACAGTGATCTGATTAATGGCCCTCAGGATGCTCCAGGCCTGTTCAGGGGGAACTGATAACTCAAACCGGTCTCCTTGAAAGGAGATGGTTACCTGTAACTTAGTAAGCAAATCATGCCCTAAAAGGAGCATAGGGCAGTCTGGAAGGTAAAGGAATTGATACGTAAGGCAAGTAGTACCAATAGAGCATTCCAAAGGGTCGAGTATTGCAGTTGACATAGATTGGCCACTGGCTCCAACGACCTGGAACGCTTGTAAGGAAGGGTTTCCAAGGGGTTTATTTAATGCTGAATGTGATGCCCCTGTATCAATCAAAAACGGTATTGTTTTCCCTCCAACTTTGAACTTTACCAGGGGTGCAGAGGGAGAATCATCTGAGAGGGCAGGGAGACAAAGGCACCCCTTTCTCTCCTGAGAGGGCCCTACTGCTCTTCATCATCCTCTTCTGCGAGTTCCACTTCTTCCCCCTCCCACTAGGTGCATCTGTTGTAGAGCTTGAGCCAGCAAGACAATGCTCCATTTTTCATCCTTTTTAGCCTCCCCCGACTGTCACTTCTGGTCATGTTACATAGGCTTTATAAGCTACTTCCAACAATTTTCCTATTGTGTCAGCTGAAGCCCCCTCCAGCTTCTGTAATTTGCGTCTAATATCTGGGGCACTCTGCTCAATGAAGAGAATGTTCACCAGGCGGGAGTTCTCCGGAGCTGCTGGATCCAAATCACTATACTTCCAGAAGGCTTCGTAGAGGTGCTCAAGGAAGTCACTGGGGTTTTCAGATGGCAACTGTTGAACATCATAAATTTTCCCCAAATTTTTCTGTTTAGGGATGGCAGCCTGCAGTACAGTGACAGTAACGTCTTGGAAACCTTTTAAATATTCATAGTCTCTGCTTTCATAAGTATCAATGACCCATCTAGGGTCAGTTTCAGGACAAAGGACCTTCCTTTCTTCAGCTAACTTTTTAGCAGCATTTCCTACCAGACACCTTTCTTCAGTTGTTAAAAAGACATACAGCATGGCTTGGAGGTCTGCCCAGTTAGGGTTATGAGTTCAAATAATGGACAGAACCAATTCAGAATATTTGTATGGGGCTTCAGTGTAAGAACCTAATCGGTCCTTCCATGCATAAAGGTCAGATGTGAAGAAGGGGGTATGAACCAGAATCTTATTAGTGTCCCCCCCTTCCAATGGCTACCTGCTCTGTGAGGGGGTAAATCCCCTTATAAGGTGGTGGAGCAGAAGCTAAAGCAGGAAAAGGTGGTGCAGCAGGAGGTCGCCACAACCCACAGTCTTTAAGCATCTGTTTATTCTTTTGTAAGGTCCCAAAAAGTGCATACTAAGCTTGCTGATCCTTATCCATGCCTCTTTGAGCATAGTTCCCCATGGTTTCAAAAACTCCTAAATCTATGGATTCCCCTTTGGGCCAAATGGTGGGCATGTCCTGGTGCCAGAGGGCATTGTACTTAACTAGAGTTTCAATTTGCATATCCTGACGGGTTTTAAGCTTATCAAACTTCCTTATAACACACTCAAGGGGGCTGAGGGCACATCCCTTCTTTTTATTCATTCTAACAGGTTTGCCTTGTTCTGAGCCCATGTGTCTAAGTCACTCACACCACTTGCACAGTCTGTTGAGCCACAAGAGATCCACCGACCTTCCTTGTAATGTGAACACCTCTGGTCAACGGGACAATGGTCTAGCAGGGGGTCATGGGCGGCTAAGATTGGTTTCATGTCTAGGCCTGGTCAACAGTTGGAAATATAAATCAAGAGCACTCACAATACTCAGATTTCAACACTCATAACCCGTTGGAGCATGAGAGTACAAGGTTGCCCCCCCCTTATTTTCTAAACACCCCCCCCAAACATGGGGGTGGGTGGGCTAGGTGTGGCTAAGGCCAACCCTTCCACCCAGCTCTGGTCAATGGTGGGATATGATTTAGGGAAGCAAACACACTTTTACACACACACACCCCTAGGGCAAGCCTATACAATAAAATAATGGTGTGTCTTACCTTATCTTCAGCCCTCCTGAGTATGCAGGAACTAAGTAAAAGGCAACCAAAAAGAAAAAAATACTGGTTCCTGTTAAAAAACCGTAGTGAAGTGTCAAGAAGGGGGACATCTCCAGGAAATCCTGAAGTGCGCTTGGTGCCCTCCCTTTTCTTGAGCCTCTCTAGGACCAAGCACGTCTCCTGGAAGCCTGGCTCACCAAAAATGTTGTGCAGGATCTGAGGTGTTGCTTGGTAAAGAAATACAGGAAACCAGAAGTTGCCTTGTTAAGCTTTACGTTTTTATTCAGTGGAACAAAGATGGGCCCCTCTAAAAGAGAGAATCCCCTATATTTATACTTGTTGGTTACATAAGCAACTATTTCTAAGTAAATGCATACAATAGTCCTCAATGGCACTACATCCACATGGAGAGAAGTAAACACTGGGGTACCACAATGTTCCGTCTTAGGCCCAGTACTCTTCAATATCTTCATAAATAACTTAGATGAGGGAATTGAAGGGGAACTCATCAAATTTGCAGATGACACCAAACTGGCAGAAGTAGCCAACACCCCAGAAGACAAATTCAGGATCCAAAAAGTTCTTGACAGACTTGAACAATGGGCCCTATCCAACAAAATGAGTTTCAATGTGAAGAAAAGCAAAGTCTTACATTTAGGCAGGAAAAATCAAAGGTACAAGTACAAATTAGGCGAGACCTGGGTTAAAAACAGTAACTGTGAGAGGAACCTTGGAGTCCTAGTGGACGACCACTTAACTATGAGCCAGCAGTGTGCAGCAGCAATCAAAAAAGCTAATACAATCCTGGGTTGTATAAACAGAGGCATAGAATCAAGATCATGCAAAGTATTAGTACTGCTTTATAAAACCCTAGGAAGACCACATCTGGAATACTGCAGCCAATTTTAGTCACAATATCACAAAAAAGATGTTGAGAGGCTGGAAAAAAAACCAGAGAAGAGCAACTAAGATGATTAAAGGCCTGGAGACTAAAACATACAAAGAACGGCTGCAGGACTTGGGTTTGGCTAGTCTAAAGAAAAGAAGAAATAAGGGAGGCATGATACCAGTATTCCAGTATTTGAGGGGCTGCCACAAAGAAGAGGGGGTCACGTTATTCACCAAAGCATCAGAGGGAAGGACAAGAAACAATGGTTGGAAACTAATCAAAGAGAGAAGCAACCTGGAATTAAGGAGAAACTTCCTGACAGTGAGAACAATTAACCAGTGGAACAGCTTGCCTCCAGAAATCATGGACACTCCATCACTGGAGATTTTCAAGGAGAGGCTAGACAGTCTGTTAGAGAATTTTAATTTCTCTATTGGTGAAAAATAAATCAGAAGCTCTCACAGTTGACTGCATTTAGCTGATTCAAATAACTTTATATTTATATAAAAATATTTACAATACCATTCTTCTTTACAGCAACATATCTTAATGAAGACTTCTTACAGAGACAGACCAGAGACAAAACCAGAGACTGGAAATCCAGCTCCTAACTCAATACTCTTTTGCACAGACTCAGTAGCACTTTCCTCACATTGGCTGACTGAGTTACCACATGACTCTTCCTGTTCATGAATATTCCAACACTCCTCCCTTCATGACAGGAAGAGACATCAGACCTATTGACTTAACACATTTTCCATAGTGAATACCACCCAATGGTTTAGTCATCATGTCTGCCAAATTATCCTCAGAAGAACAATGATGTAAACTAATCAATTTTCCTTTTACAGCTTCCCTGACATTACAATACTTAATGTCTACATGTTTACTTCTGTTCTTCACCCTGTCACCAGTTGCCATTTTTATACAGGCAGCATTGTCTTCAAATACCTTTACAGATTCTTTTACATTAATATTTAAATCTTGCAACAACTGTACATACCATGTAACTTCAGAACACAATTCAGATAAAGCAATAAACTCTGCTTCCGCTGTTGAAATAGCAACAGTTGTTTGTTTTCTGGACTTCCATCTAATCAGAGTCCCTCCAAACAATATTATAATCCCAGAATTTGATTTCCTTGTGTTTATGTCATTTGCATAGTCACTATTGACATAACACTTTAATTTCAATTCCTCAGTAATCTGTATTTGAAGACCCAAATTTATAGTTCCCTTTAAATATCTGAGAACCCTTTTTACACCCATCCAATGTAACTTTGTAGGTGCAGCAGTAAAACGACTCAAAATGCTTACTGCGCAAGCTATGTCTGGTCTGGACCACTGTGATAGATATAACAAACTCCCTATTGCTGAGTGATATATCTCTTGATCACAGGTTTCACCTTTGTCCGCACTTAAACTATTATAAAAATCCGCACTCATGGGTGTGGGAGCAGTATTGCAATCCTTCATATTATATTTCTCCAATAACTGCTCAATTTTTCTCCTTTGACTGAGAATATAACCACCTTTTTCATTTTTCTGTATCTCTACACCGAGATAATTTTTTATTTCTCCCAAATTCTTTAATTCAAATTTCTTTCCTAATTTATCAGCAAATTCTTTGACTTGTGATGCATCCTTTGCGATGAAGCAAAGATCATCCACAAATGATAACAGTAGACAATTCCCTCCTTGTAACTGTCCAGTATATATACAATTATCAGCTTTGCAACTTTTAAATCCAAGATCCTTTAAAGCAGTATCTAAACAGATATTCCAGTTTCTGGCTGACTGCTTCAGCCCATAAATAGTCTTGTTTAATTTATATACCATGTTAGGTTTTGCAATTTCATATCCTGGTGCTTGGATCATATAAATTTCTTCCTCTGACTCAGCATTGAGGAATGCAGTTGTGATATCAAAGTGCCAGATTTTATGCTTATATGCCGCTGCCAATGCCAGTGCTAATCTTATACTCTCACTTTTCACAGTTGGCACAAATACTTCATCATAGTGCACATTCTTTAATTGTGAAAAACCTTGTGCCACTAACCTGGCCTTATACTGTATATCATTATTTGGCAATACCTTTTTCTTATATACCCACTTACAACCCACAGCTTTGGTTCCCTGTGGCAAAGTCACTGATTTAAATACTTCATGATCTCCCATGGATTTCATCTCTTTATCCATGGCCTCCTTCCATCTTTCTTGTTCAGCTTTTGGTAATGCCAACACTTCTTTATAACTTCTTGGGTCATACCACACATTGCAAACCTTTACCTTGCTGGCAGAATACCTGTCAGGCGGAATTCCTTTATTACATCGCTCTGACCTACGTGGTATTAACTGCTCCTGTGTCTCAACTCCTTCTGGCTTCATGTCTTGTTCAGCCTCTCCTCCCTGAACATGGACATCTTCAATCATCACTTTTTTATCATTAGATGAGTTATTGTCATTAAATAGATCACCATCATTAAGTGAGACATACCCAGAATTTACATTAATTCTGTTCCAATTTTGTTCTCCAAAATTAGCAGACCTTGAAATTACAATTCTTTTACTTCCATCACTAAAGCGATATCCTTTTGACCCTGGCTCATAGCCCACAAACCTGAGCTTTCTTGCCTTTTGCTGTCCCTTTCTTCTGATTGCTTTTGGAATATGTACTCATGCAGTACTTCCAAAAATTCTCAAATGTGCCAGTGATGGCTTTCTCCCATATAGAATGGCATATGGAGTATTATTAATGGAGGAACTCCACAGCCTGTTAACTATATAATTGGCAGTCAATATGGCTTCTCCCCAATATGACCTGCTCATACCAGAATCCTCCAACAATGAATCTTTCATTGTTTGCAAAACACCATTCCTTCTTTCAGCTACACCATTCTCTGCTGCTGTGTAAGGATTTGTACGTCTGTGTCTTATCCCCAACTGCCCCAACCATTGTTGGAATTTAGTTGACATAAATTCAGTACCTCTGTCAGTTTGCAACTGACACACTTGTTGTCTGTACCTTCTCTCTACTTGCCCCACTATCTATTAGCCACTTGTCTCTGTTGTTGCTATAGCAAACTTTTGCAACACCAAAATGTTCCTTTTGCAAAACAGTCCTTTTTCCTTGCACAAATGTCTTTTTCTGCAAATTGTTCCTCTGCAAACAGTTCCTTTGCAGATGGTTGTTTGCTCCACAAATGTAGCAAGTCTTTTCCCGCTGAGCAGCTCTCTGCTTGCAAAATCTCTCCTTTGTTGCAATTTTGTCCGGGTCCGATCTGCTTGTTTCTTCTTCTCTGGAGACTTGCAGTCTGGACCCCCTCCTCAGGAATTTCACCTCCTTGTGGCTGCTTCTAAAATGGCGTTTTTCTTCTTCATTAAGCAAACATGCCTTTAAAGCCTCAAAATTTAAGTCTTGCTCTTCTTTGCATTCAAATATTGCAGAAACTGTGTCCCAGGTTTTATCTAAACTGTTCAACACCAATAAAACCTTCTGGGACTCAGGGAATTTAATCCCACGTTGTTCTAAGTCCAAAAATAAACTTTGCATTTTATTTAAATGCTGTTCCACAGATTCACCTGGTTGCAAACAGGCCCTGTAAAGTTTTCTTGATAATTGCACTATATTGCATGCAGAAACATTCACGTGCACAGCTCTCAATTTCAACCAAATCTCCTTTGCAGTCTTTAAATTTGCAACATTTAGAAATTGTTCATCATCTAAATTTAAGATGAGATAAGCCATTGCTCGATCATGATTTTTCTGATCAACTGCTGCAAACACTTGTGGTGGATTTTCAACAATATACCACAACTCTTTAGCTTTCAGCAAACATTCCATTTTAGCAGCCCACACAATGTAATTCTTCTGGCCCAAATGAGGCACACAGCTTTCCTTAAATTCCATTGCAGCCATTCTGCTAATTCTGCCTTGTTCTTATACTTTCTAAACACAGGCAATTTCTTCCAGCTTTAAATTACAATGCAGTCCTTAGTAAGCTCTGGGCCCATAACCTGTTAGAGAATTTTAATTTCTCTATTGGTGAAAAATAAATCAGAAGCTCTCACAGTTGACTGCATTTAGCTGATTCAAATAACTTTATATTTATATAAAAATATTTACAATACCATTCTTCTTTACAGCAACATATCTTAATGAAGACTTCTTACAGAGACAGACCAGAGACAAAACCAGAGACTGGAAATCCAGCTCCTAACTCAATACTCTTTTGCACAGACTCAGTAGCACTTTCCTCACATTGGCTGACTGAGTTACCACATGACTCTTCCTGTTCATGAATATTCCAACACAGTCACTTGTCTGAGATGGTATAGGTTCTCCTGCTTGAGCAGGGGGCTGGACTAGAAGACCTCCAAGGTCCCTTCCAGCTCTGTTCTGTTCTGTTCTATTCTATTCTATTGTCTTCCCCTGGGACTACTAGAAATACTGAAAATAATAGTGGGACCATATGTATGAAAAAAAATTAACAGGCTCATCCAAAAAAGCTCTCTTTTTCCAGTTTATCAGTCTCTACCTCCCACACCCCCACCTTCACTGACATTCATTGTTTTATGCCTCTATTGTCCATGCTTAGTGTTTACTTTACTGGTTTCTAGGGGCTGAATATGACAGAGAGATTGTCCCTTTGGCTGATATTTTCAGTTTAAAACTCTTCTAAAATCATTTTAAATACTGACTTTTCTAAATATTGAAAAATGCAGCCACTTTTGGTAGTTATTAACTGAACAGTTTATCAGACTAATAAGACATTCTGACAAAAAGAACTGTATTTGTACTTCCATTCCTGCAAAATGAAACAATTATTGCTCAGATGAGACATTGTGCTAAACATGTTGTGTTATGAATGCACTAAAAAGTAACAGACAAATGAAGCCATTATGCTATTTCCAAAAAACCTATTTACAAAAGCAGTGCAGGTAGAGTGAAAGTGATGGATTATTAATAAGAAAGAATAAAAAGTAACCTTAAGAAACGGTTTGACGTCGCGGTGTAATGGGCGCAGGAAGACGGGGCTCCGTATTTCATGTTCGATTTCGCCCCACTGGGGACCCTGGAAAGGGTCAAAAGTCGCCCCATAGAGGCGACAAGCAAGGAGGTGACCCTCATTGATTGCGGGAGGGCAGCAGCCCTTCCGTTTGATACAAGGAAGCCCTCCAAACCAGCGGGGGAAAGACTGGCTACATTTGTGTAGCCAGTCAGAAGCTGCTGATAATGGAAGACAATAAGCACTAACAAGAAACCTTTCAGCAACGTGGATGAAATTGGGTGAGACTCTATCCTCTCTTTATGACTTTAAGACTTCTTCCTGAAAAAATTGCCGAAAGCACCCTCCCCGATGAGAAAGGGAAGGGGAATTTCCACCCCATACCATCAGGAAAAGAAAAGCGGTGAACTAATTACTTGGAGGAAACAGAGAAAATTACAAGATTAATTTGAAATTAATACACATACATGGCTTTGAAATTTGGGGACTAAAAGTGCTTTTGAGACTTTTTTTTTAAAAAAAAAGATTTGAAAAGCTTGTAATATAAGTTTGGATTTTAAAAGCTGGAAAATGACGCTAATGACATCAAGTGGCAAGTTATGGCACTACAATTTGTTATGCCTAAAGGAAACTTGGCTTGAAGCCCAGATTTAGATAAGACTCTTGCTGTCCTTGGAAACTTTCACTTTTGAAGACTGCAGCTGGGAAGAGGGGAAAAAAACCTTTGGGGCTCCTTATCAGTGTGGCAGAGATGATGAACTACTTTGAAACCGGCCTGCCTGAACTATGAATATAAATATTAACTGACTTTCAGAACTGTGTTGTGGAACTATTTCCCTGCAGGAGAAACACACACCATTGCATGAGATGATGGAATATTTTGGATTACAAATCTTTGATTGATGAACAGTTTTTATTATAAAGACCACCTAAAAAAATGAAATGGATGTCCCATACTCAGCTTTAAATAGTGAAAAACCATCTTTAACACCTGTCCCCAAAGTCTTCAGTTTGATATACCACCAAGAAAATATGGATGAAGATCAGAAAGAAATTCTCTCCATGTTGAAATCAATACAAGAGACTATTGCTTTAACTCATGATGAGATTAGAAATAACACACAGGAGATAAAAGAACAATTTTCTAATCTAAATTTACAAACCCAGAACATGACTACAAAGAAGGAACTAGCAACTCAGAAAATAGAAGGAAAACTGGAGGAAGCAGATCCAAAGATGGAGGACTTAAAAGAAGGAACTAACTGACAGATTCAGACAACTGAAGAACTAGAAGACGGAGCGATAATATCGGAAATGGAAAAGACATCTTACCAATCAAGAATTCAGAACACATTTGAGGAAAAGGAAGAACTGATTGAATGGAAGATAGAGCTGTTAGGAGAACTGTGGAGAATTGGAGAAGGAGGGAGGCTGTTTAATGAATATCAATGGGTTCGTTCTTCCAAAAATACTTTAATCAAATGGTCTTTCTTAGTCCAAACAATATACACAATTTCCAGACCAAGCTAAGTCCCGGCAACAAAACCAAAAGGACAAAAACCTCTTGCAAATCCCATCAAGACTTCAATAGCACAGGGGGGTATAAGAGTTGGGTCATTTTCCTTGGAAAATTCACTAGCTAGTCCAGAACCCATTGCTGAGTCACTATTTTTTCTGGCTTCTGAATTAAAATCCACTTTCTGGCAGCTTGCTTCGCTTTGTGTCTATTTTCGTGTGTGCTGAAGGCTTGTCCCCAGCTGGAGAAACAGACTGGAAAGTTTTTCTTCCAATAATTCTTGTTGATTTCCAGCCAACCCAGCTACCGGCCTGGGCCCAGAGGTCCACTACCCAGCTGGCAGCAGACCCTTTTGTCTGTGGGGAAGCCCACCGACCCTGCCTGGGTGGCAAAGGGTAGTAAAGGGAAGTTCTTCAGTCTTGTGCTCAACAGCTGCCTGAAAGTGGGTAAGTACCACTAAATTACAGCTTTAAGGAATTTTGGGGAGTGAAAGGGCTTGTGTGTGTGAGCGTGTGTGGGCTTTCTCCTGTGGCTGCAGCTAGGATTCCACCTCCTCCATGTTTGTCCTAGCCACCCCCAGGCCTGCTGCCAGCTTCGCCAAGCCGTGACCGGCAGGAATCTGGAACACAAGGGAGTTGAACCAGAGTACGGAACCTTTTGCAGGAAAGAGAGAGGAGCTGAGTGGGCACTGAGTGAGGGCAAGGTTGGGAGCCAGTAATAAATCCTGGTAAAAGGTCCTCTAGAAGCAAAGCCCGGGTTTGGGAAGGAGGTGCTCACATTCACTGCTTGGAAGAAGCAGTCAGGTCCTCCCAGACCACTCTGAGTCTAAAACAGTAACAGTAAAAGTGTGTAAACAGGAAAAGTTGTTCAGGAAAAGGTTGTGAATAAAAGTGTAGTTGTGAAAAGCCGGTTGAAGGAGGTGCCCATACCTGCTGGTTGGGGACAGCAGGTCCTCTCAGACCCCTTTTTGGTGTGCAAACTGAAAGGCGGTGTTCCTGTTAAAGGAGGAGCCCTTACTCTGCATTGGGAACCAGAGTCCTCCCGGACATCCTTTTTTTTGGTCTGAAAACTGACAGGCGGTGGGGTAGGGATTTTGCCGCAGGGGTAGACCCGGCTAGAGCCCATAGAACCCCCATCTGAAGGGAAATACGGGAAGCTGTAGCTCGAGGGTCATGCCTGGATCCCCTCTAAGTGATTTGTTGGTGGCGTGGGATGAAAGGTGAGTGCCTGTCCTAGCCGGTATGAAAAAAAAATGTGTAAAGGAGTTATGTGAGAAGTGGCTTTGCTTTTAGATGAGACCGGTAGACAAATCTGGCCAAGTTGCGGTACCTTCAATTTTAAGGTAATAAAAGAGCTTAGATCTAAACTAAAACCCAGCCATCTGCCCTATTGGTACTGTTGGGCAGAATGGTCTAAATCTAGAAACCCAGCTCTGAGAAAGGAACGGGAACAGGCTGATTTCCTTTCCCCAGAGGATAGTGTGGAACCAAAAATCATAGCGCCCCTCCTGAGTAAATCAGTGCCAGGGAAAACCAGGGGCCAGCTTGAATATGTGCTGACCCATACAACCTTTTCAGCATCCGACCTAGTTATCTGGAAGAAGGACAGCCCCTTCTTCTGGTTGGACCAGCGGACAGTGATTTTAACAGTGAAGTCTATAATTGATAGCCATAATCCATCCTGGGGAGACATGACACAGCTTTTGCATGTCTTCCTCACTAAAGATGAGTTGCTGAAGCTGTCTGAGAAAATAGAGGAAGTTGCCAGGCGGCCAATTATAGTAATCCTAGGGCAAGTAGGCCCGGTGCGAGTAGCCTGGCCCCTAACCCATCCGGATTGGGACTACAATGATCCCAATCATTGGAACGAATACAGCAGGGCAAAGGATAACTTAATAGAAGCCCTTGAAGAAATAGGAAAAAAGCCCCTAAATTGGTTGGAATTTCAGAAAACCACTCAAACAGAAAAGGAGACCCCTGACACTTTTTGGGTTCGCCTCTTAGAGGCAGTGGTAGCCTACGCTCACCTGGATCTGAATTGCCAGGAAGACCAAAGGATCCTTGCCTTGGCTTTTGTAGACCAGTTGGCCAGCCACATAAGGGAGCATTTCCATCGCATTGTGTCGAACTGGTCTACCTTAGAGATCGCTGAGTTGCACAGGATTGCAAACTTCGTCTTCAATCAGAGGGAGAAATTAAAGGAGGTAGAGAAGAAAAAGAAAGAGGCTGAGAGGGAAAGAAGAGGGAGAATAGAAGGGAAAGAGGACCTGCAGGTGTCTGTAGTCCTGCAGGAGGAGAGGAGATCGGCGCACTGCAGGTCATTTGACGGACGGCCAAGGTGTCGGACATGCGATGAGGAAGGATGGCTCCAGGCCAGATGTCCTCACTGCCATAAATGTGGCAGCAAAGGGCATTTTTGGAAGAATTACAGGCAAAATTTCCCTGGCCACAGATACCCTAATAGCTCACCCAGAGCTCCATTCCCAAAGAAGCTTCCTTTCAGGACAGGGAAAGGAGAACGTCTGGAAGGCCCCAGTGGTAGCCAAATGGGGGAAATGACCTCCAGAACCATTGGCTAGAAGAGGAGAAAGTAAAACTTCAAGCCACTTTTGCTGGTCTGGCCATTCCTTTACGGAACGGCCTGGACGGAGAGCCCCTCGTCACAATCACTATAGGGGGAAGAGAATATGAATGCCTGGTGGATACCGGAGCCACCTCATCCCTTATTACTACCCCTCCCTATGAGGGTTCAGTAGTACCAGGGGCTCAAGATAATATTGTTGGAGTGGTGGGGAAAATTATCCCAGTAAAATTCACTAATGAAATGAGAGTGGAAATTGGCCCTTTCACCATAGATCATGCTTTCACCATCTGCCCACAGTCTCCATTGTCCCTTATGGGCAGTGACCTACTGTGCAAAATGGGGGCCACGATAAAGTCCAACAAAACAGGACTAATGATGGACATTCCCACAAAATGCATGCATTTTTTAGTCATAGGAAGAGAACAGCTGCATGCAGATTTAAGAGACTTGCCAGCCTCCCTT
The DNA here is from genome assembly GCA_039797435.1 of Crotalus adamanteus. Lineage (NCBI taxonomy): Eukaryota > Metazoa > Chordata > Lepidosauria > Squamata > Viperidae > Crotalus > Crotalus adamanteus. The sequence continues at coordinate 44,925,682 of CM077935.1, read as the reverse complement.
TGGGGCTGGGACGCTACCGAGGTGGGGTTACTAAAAGGAGCCACCCTGGTTAAAATTTGGGTGAAAGAAGGACTGCCCCCGTGTGTCTCCCAGTATAAAATTCAGGCGGAAGCAATAGAACCCATTAGGAAACTAATTGAAGCATATTTAAAACAGGGAGTCCTTCGCAAATGCACCTCCCCCTGCAACACTCCCATCTTCCAGGTTAGAAAGCCAAAGGTAGACCAGGAGGGAAACCCCATCTTCAGATTTGTTCACAATTTAAGACTGGTTAATAGCCATGTGATATCTCGTGCCCTGGTTGTGCCTAACCCGGCCACAATCATCACCGAAGTCCCAGTGTATGCAACACACTTCACCATTATAGATCTCTGCTCAGCTTTTTTTTTATCATACTGGTAGACCAGTCCTCCCAATACATTTTCGATTTTACCTGGGAGGACCAGCAATACACGTGGACCTGTCTACCGCAGGGTTACACTGAGTCCCCCACCCTCTTTTCACAGAGCCTAAAGGCAGATCTATCCTCTATTTCTCTGCCGGGGGGTCAACATTAATTCAATATGTGGATGACCTTTTATTAGCATCAGACACTAGGCAAATTTGCAGGGCTGACACACATCATCTGCCTTCTTTCCCTTGCAAAGAGGGGACATAAGGTCTCCCCTTCTAAATTACAATAATTACAGCAAGAGGACACATACCTGGGCTATGTCATTGCTCCTGGAATACGAAAACTAGCCCCAGGGAGGGTCGAGACTATCCTTAACATGAAGCCCCCCCCCCATACAAAAAGGCAGGTGTGAACCCTACTGGGCGTCCTAGGGTTCTGCCACCCATGGATTCCTTCTTTTGGAGAGCTAGCTAAGCTTCTCATTCAATTAACCACTAAAGATATGCCTGACTCTGTTGCTTGGACAAAACCACTAGCCCTTACCTTCTCAAAAATAAAGCAGACGCTAGTATCAGCACCAGCCCTGGGTCTCCCTAACTACCAGAAACCTTTCATGCTGTTTATTCATGAAAACCAGGGTGTGGGGTCAGGTGTCTTAGCTCAGCAATTTGGCCCCTCACTATGTCTAGTGGCATATTATTCAGTACAGCTGGATCCAGTGGTGAGGGTAAGAGTCCCCTGCTTGAGAGCAGTAGCTGCCACTGTGGAAATTGTAAAGAAATCAAGAGATCTAGTACTGGGTCGGCCTCTTATTCTGAAAGTGCCTCACAATGTGTTTGCCATTCTCTTAAAGTCGCAGACACAAGCTTTCACTCAACAGTGCTTAGCACAGTATGAAGCCAAGCTCTTCACCTCAGAAAACATTTCCTTTGAGAGGTGTATGACTTTAAATCCGGCTACACTATTACCAGCAGATCATACAAGAGAAAACTTGTATGACTGCTTACACCTTATTCAAGACACAGAGCTGCCTTGACCCAACCTTACCGATGTCCCCCTGCTGAATCCGGACTTCAAATTGTTTACAGATGGGTCTTCATACATGCACGAAGGGAGCAGGGTGACGGGAGCAGCCGTCATCTCTCTCCATGAGATTGTATGGGCAATGCTGCTCCCTCCCTCTTACAGCGCTCAAGTGGCTGAACTTGCGGCTTTAATTCAAGCCTGTGAGAGAGTGAGGGGCCAGTCTACCAACGTTTATACCAACTTCAGATATGCGTTTGGGATTTGCCATGCTACCGGAGCCCTATGGAAACAACGGGGATTCTTGACTTCATCAGGGCAACCCATAGCAGATGCAGAGTTGGTTTCAAGGTTACTATTGGCCATCCAATTACCCTCAACAATAGCCATCATCAATTGCAGGGCACACCAAAAGGATAATTCAGAGGTGACAAAAGGTAACCAATCTGCAGACTAAGCTGCAAAGTGGGCTGCAATTCAACCTCTCCCGGCAAGCCCAATGGCCCCTGCCTTGAGGGTGGACACTGAAGTTCCATACAAGGATCTGCTGGAGGAAGGGCATGAGGAGTGTTGGAAGGAGAAATTTGAAGCAAAATACAGGGAGGGTTTTTGGAGAGTTCCTGATGGAAGACCCATAGCCCCTCTCTGCCTATTGCAACTTATTTGCCAGAGGTTACATGCCAAAGGCCACTGTGGAACACAGGCAATGGTATACGCAATAAGGGGAGTCTGGTATGCATCAGGGGCATATAAGGAAGCCACACGAGTGGCAGGAACATGCAAAACGTGTCAGGACAACAACACCACCTCCAGGAAGGCTACCCACACTGGGGGAAGGCCATGGGCACAGCACCCGTTTGAAAAATTACAAATGGACTACATACAGCTTCCTAAAGCAGGTGGGTACCAGTATGTTCTTGTATGTAGGGACCAACTCACACACTGGATAGAAGCTTTTCCCTGCCGTCATGCTACAGCATTGGAGACAGCCAGACATTTACTAAAAGATATAGTACCAGACTTTGGGGTGCCCAGCACTGTAGATATGGATAGGGGAAGACATTTTGTGGCACAGGTCCTCACCCATGTATACCAAGCCCTTGGCATCACACAAAACGTACACACCCCATTTTCACCTACTAGTTCTGGGGCTACAGAGAGGGCGAATCACAAGATAAAGACCCGCCTGGGTAAACTCTGCCAAGAGACACGCTTAATCTGGCCCCAAGCCCTACCCATCACCCTGTTTTACATTAGGACCAGACCTAGATGGGACATGGGCATCTCACCTTTTGATCTACTATTTGGCCACCCCCCAGACAACTTAAAAGGGTTAGACCCACATTCTCCAAATCTGGAAAGGGGGGATATGGTTCTCTCTGCTTATCTCATAGGCCTACACCAAAGACTACGCACCTTGTGGCGACAAAGCGCCCTGACACAGACTCTCCCTTTGGAAGAGGCCCTTTACCCATTCGAGCCAGGAGATTGGGTTTGGATAAAGTCTTTTGCCAGAACCACACCCCTGCAGCCCAAGTGGAAGGGACCCTTACAGGTCCTGCTGACTATGCAAACTGCGATTAAGGTTGCAGAAAAAGACGCTTGGATTCATTGGACCCACATGAAACTAGCCATATTGGACCACAGCAAGGACCCAGTAACCAAGCAGAAGGTGCCACCCATAAGAATCCAAAAGAACCCAGAGACCAGTGAATGGGCACTGAGGACTCTTTTTGAAATTGAGGAAGATGGGTGGGAAGACTGTGGGGAAATTTGGGATGGGGATTGTTAAATTTTGTTGTATACTTGTATGTATAACCAGTGTATCGGGACTCTTGGAAATGAGCCTCTTGCCAGAAAAGGGAAACACTGGGAGTACTTAGCGCGAAAAGTGTTGAACACCACCAATTTCTGCCTGGCAGGGGGAAGGTCTGTAAAGGATATTCTCACTACCTGTGTAATAGGAGTGGCTTCAGGACCCCAAGCTATAATCAACCACACCAGACTTAAGAATTTCCACATTGAGGCTTCCTATACCACTGTCTTTGATTGGGGTAACAACTCAAATTACAAGGACCAGTGCATGAACACCTTGCAGGTTGCCACAGTGACCCAAGCTGCTAACTGTTTCAAGGTAGTAGGCTACAAAAATCCCAGAGTCTCCAACTGCCAAGATCTTAATAATAAGGAACTCATTTGCAACCATACAGAAATCTTCCCATTCTCATATAGCTATGTAAAACTCCCCTTAGGCTGGTTCTTCCTGTGTGGGTTGAAAGCCTACTGTTACCTCCCAGCAAACTCAATAGGAGGGCCATGCACCCTAGGGCGACTAACCATGGTGTTGCCCTCACTTCAAAGGCGACAAAAGAGAGACCTCCAGGAACTGACCCCTGACTGTGACCCAAAAACCTGGTTACTAACAAAGGCGGAATATGTATCCCTAGCTGTCTCCCTGATAGGAGTACCAGCCCTGGCAGTCCACAATGCCAGGGCCCCGAACAGCCTAGCCTGTGCACTAGGAAAAAGTTTAAATTCAACCTTCCAGGCGCTGGATGCCTTGAATCAGGAACTGAAGCAGGTGAGAGAAGCTACCCTTGAAAATCGAGCAGCCATTGATTATTTGTTCTTAAGACATACAGTAATCATGGGTGTAAAGAGTTCAAAGGACTGTGCTGTTTCAACTTAAGTGACCATTCCCAGCTGACAGACGGTGACATCCAGTGCCTGAAGGAACTAACACATAAGATTGGATATGAAAAAATCTCCTTTTGATTTTTTATCCGGACTCTTTGATTGGCTACCAAACTTGCATTGGTTAAAAATTCTTATTTTGGGAGCAATCACATCTACAGTGACAGGTATTCTCTTATGTCAGGGGTGTCAGCATTGTGGTTGCCATTGGGGGGCCGGGTGGGCGTGGCCGGCATGGGCACGGCCTACTGGGTGGGGCATGGCCAGCTCAATGTCACTCATGTCGGGGGCACCTGTGTGAGCCTGGGCAGGACTGGGGTGGATCTGAAGGTCTCTGGCAGAAGGTGGGGTGGGACCTGGGCGAGCGCCGGGGCATGGTCCACTGGAGGAGCTCACTGAGCTTCAGGCTGTGCACGGGGCCCCTGGCCGGTGGCACGGACTGCCCGGAGCCCTGGGCAGCAGAGGTCGAGTGCCCAGCCCGGCCCTTGAGCTCCCATGGCACCAGGACCCCACAGCCCTGCCTAGCCTAGCCGCACTTCCCCAAGGGGGCGCCCACTTGCGCTTACCTCCTCCTCAAGGCTGCTGCTGTGCTCCCTCTCCTTGGCCAGGTTGCTCATGGTGGGTGCAGGAGGACAAAGTGCATGGGTCAAAGGGAGGCCCACTCCCTCTCCATGCGAGGAGACCTGGCTTTGTAACCAAAGCATCCTCAGCAATAGGATGGGAGACCACCAGGGGATGGCAAAAGGGCAACAGGGCTGCTGGTGGCCAAGTGCTAAGGCAGGACTTCCCTCAGACCCTCCCTCCCTCTTATTCCAATCTCCTTCCTTCCTTCCTTCCTTCCTTCCTTCCTTCCTTCCTTCCTTCCTTCCTTCCTTCCTTCCTTCCTTCCTTCTCTCTTTCTTTCCTTCATTCTCTTTCCTTCCTTCCTTCCTTCCTTCCTCCCTCCCTTCCTTCCCTGCCTCCCTCCTTTTCATTCCCATCTCCTTCCTTCCCTTTCTTTCTTCCTGTTTCCCTCCCTTCCTTCCTTCCTTCCTTCCTTCCTTCCTTCCTTCCTTCCTTCCTTCCTTCCTTCCTTCCTTCCTTCCTTCCTTCCTTCCTTCCTTCCTTCCCTCCCTCCTTCTCTCTGTGCCCAGGAAGGGACGAGGGGAGGGGGAGAGGTTGGCAGCGCTTCTCTCAAAGAATAAGAGTTGGAAGAGACCTTTGAGGTCTTTAGTCCAAGCCCCTGCTCAAGCAAGGGGACCTATACCATTCCAGACAATGGAATATCCAATATCTACTTAAAAGCCTCCAGTGATGGAGCATCCACAACTTCTGAAGGCAAGCCTTTTCACTGGTTAGTTGTTTTCACAAGTCCTTAGTTCTAGGCTGGTTTTCTTCTTGATTAGTTTCCATCTATTATTGCCTTCTGATGCTTTGGAAAATAGGTTGACCCCTTCTTCTTTGTGGCAGCCCATGAAATATTGGAACACTGCTATCATGTCACCACCCCTAGTCCTTTTCACTAAGCTAGACATACCCACAAACATTTGTCATATGTTTTAGCCTCCAGCCCCCTAATCATCTATGTTTACCATCCATTTAGATCAGATGGTCCCCCTGGTTTGGTTTATAGAACAGTGGCCATGAGCAGAGCCTTCTCAGAGACAGCACCCCGATTATAGAACTTTCTCCCAAGGAAAATATGAACAGTGCATCCCTCACCCTTTTAGAGGCAACTCCAAACACACTGTTCAGCCAGGCATATGTAGAATAACAACACATTTTATGGTCAAACAGCAATAAGTAAATGACTACTAATATTTTTCTTTCTTAAAATACACACTTTTAATATTGTTTTAAGCAGTGCTAGTGATGCTTTACAATAGTTGTCTTTGAGAGTTTTCTTGTAAACCACCCTGGATTTCTCAGAAACTTTTAATTTCAAATTAGATGTTGATTTAATAAATTAGGCAGAAGAAACAAATGTTTACATACATCTAAATCCCACAGACCTACTGCCTCCTAGGCGCATACTACAGAGAAAATAAGGCATTGCATTTCTAGCCAGCATAGCCACAGGATGATGGGAACTGTGGTCCATGACACCCAAAAGATATTAGTTTGGGCAAGGCTGGATTAAATTATAAAAGAGCAGATGAGGGGAAGTAGGAGCAAGAAACACTTTCCATGTCTCCGACAAAATAATTGGCGGGGGGAGTTGACTCGGCCTTTTAATTTCAACTCACACCAATTTGTCTTAACTTCCCATTCAATCCAAAGAGTTCTATTATTCCCTGGATTTTAGGGAGGGGAGGAGGCAAGAATAGACCACAAAGCCAATCTGTGAGTTTGCTCTCTCGCCTGCCTGCACACCACCCTTCCCTGCTGGCTCTCTCTCTCTCTCTCTCTCTCTCTCTCTCTCTCTCTCTCTCTCTCTCTCTCTCTCTCTCTCACAAACACACACACACACTCACACACAGAGAGAGAAACCCTTCCTGCTTTCTCATCCTTTTCCTCCAGCTACACCTGAATGGAGTGGGAGGAGGTAAAAAAAAAAGAGAAGGGGGGAGAAAGGTGGAAGCTCCCCTTTTTTGTAACACGGTTTCCTCCTCCTCCTCTTCCCCTCCTGGCTCTCTCTCTGTCTCTGTCTCTCTCTCTCTCACACACACATACACAGAAACCCTGCTTTCTTGTCCTTTTCCTTCAGCTGCACCTGAACGGAGCGGGAGGAGGTTAAAAAGAAAAAAGAAAAGGGGTGGAATAATGGGGGAAGCTCTCCTTTTTCGTAACACCTCGGCTTCCTCCTCCTCCTCTTCCCCTCCTCTCTCTCTCTCTCTCTCTCTCTCTCTCTCTGTCTCTCATACACACACACACACACAGAGAGAGAGAGAGAGAGAGAGAGAACCCTTCCTGCTTTCTCCTTCTTCTCACCCTTTCTCTCCAGCCACCACAGAGTTTCACATTGCCAGCCGCAGGCAGTTCCAGGCTGCAGCTCTGCATGACTGCTGCGTTCCCCTCTCCGGCCCTACCATGTGGCGGAGAGGGCGACTGGCAGCCGGCCGATGCTCGGCTTGTGCCACCGCGCACTCACATCTCCGCACCTTTCATCCCACAGGCTGGGCATGCCCTGGGGTGCTAGGCTTACAGAACGCCATGGCCCAAATGAGCTGCAGCAGCTGCTGCACACCACCAGCCCCTGAGTGCTCACCGTTTCCTGTGCGTGCGCCAGGGCACCCAGTTGGGTTGGGGTGGGCCAGGGCTGGGGCAGCGGGGGCCGGTCCCTTGCCATTTCTGGGACAGCCCCGGGGGGGCCAAATCTGGGCCCTCCCCAGGCCAGATCTGGCCCACGGGCCTTGTGTTTGATATGTCTGTCTTATGTTGTCTTTGTCAACACATATCGCCATGTCTTAACTACCAAAGAGCATGCTTTTTGATAATCACAAAACAGGACATAAAGGGAAAACAGATTTCCTTGATGATGAGTAAGATTGAATATGATTACCAGGTTTAATTTGATAAAGATGTAAGTTGTGCAGAGGGGGTAGGAATCATATCCAACTCCTTCCCCCTTGCCCAAAATGGGGGATTGATGGATTATTAATAAGAAAGAATAAAAAGTAATTTTTTTTTTATTGAAAATTTTTAAATTTTTACAAAAAAAGTTCCCTTCCCCAAACCCTCCCAACCCATCCCAACCCTCCCCCAACCTTCCCAGAGCTGAATACAGGCTTAATTAAAATTTAAAAGAAAAATTTTTAAACACAAATAAACCATATACAAATTTGGTTACAATAATTAAACAAATCCTAAAATACTTTAACACCAATATTTAAAAAGCAGAAAGAGAAAAAGAAAAGAAACAAGAAGAAGAAGAAAAAAGAAAAGAAAAAAAAAGAAATTAGAAAAAAAATCTAAAAAATATCTTAAACTTTAAATATAAATTATTCAAAAGCTAAATAATATTTTTTATATCATACTTGTGTTGTATAAAATTTATCCATCTTTTCCATACCAAAAGGTACTTCTCTTGCGATTGATCTTTCAAGAAAGCCGAAATCTTTGCCATTTCCGCTAAATAGGAAACTTTAAGAAACCATTCTTGCAAAGTAGGCAAAGATTCCTTCTTCCAGCATTGCCCTAACAACCTAGCCGCTGTAATTAGATTTAACATTAATATAATTTCTTTACTGTCACAATCGGAAACAATACCCAACAAAAACAATTGTGGAGTAAATTTTATCCTTCTTTTAAAAATTCTTTGAATATTCCACCATATCTTAATCCAAAAAGCTTTTATATTTTTGCATAACCACCAAATATGATAATAAGTAGCATCCAAGCAACCACATCTCCAACATTTAGGCTGCAAGTTTGAATACATACAAGACATTTTTTGTGGATCAAGGTGCCATCTGTAAAACATTTTATAAAAGTTTTCCCGTAAGTTTTGGGCTTGTGTAAATTTGACATTCCTCACCCAAATAATCTCCCAAGTATCTAATGGAACCGATTCATTAAAGTTTTGTGCCCATTTAACCATACAATCTTTAACTAGTTCTGCTTCTGAATCCAGTTCCACTAACACCCCATAAATTCTTTTGATATGGGTTCGTCTTTGATCTTTTATTTGTTTTAACAAATTCTCATCCTCTCTAAGCAAACCCACCTTACAATCTATCTTCCACCTTTCCAATAATTGTCTATACTGAAACCATGAATAAATAATATTTTCTTGTATTAAATCTTCCATGGATTTTAATTGCCAATTTTTACCATCCCATCTAAGTAATTGTGTATAAGAAATACTATCCATCTTAACTCCTCTCCTTATCCCTTCTATCGCATGCCATGGAATAGCCCATAATGGAATTCTTGAATCACTTCTATAATATTTCTTCCAAACCCAAAGTAAGGAAGTTCTTAAAATATGAGACTTAAAAACCCTATCAACCTTCTTATTAAAAATTAAATAGGCATGCCATCCAAAAAGTAAATCCCATCCCTCCAGGAGGAGTACATCTACATTTGTTAAGTTAACCCAATCACTAATTAATGTTAACACCACAGCATCATAATACAATTTCAGATTCGGTACCTTGAGTCCACCTCTCTCACGAATATCTTGTATAATTTTAAGTTTTACTCTTGGTTTTTTCCCTGCCCAAATAAATTTATTGATACCTTTCTGCCATTCGTTTAAATTAGCCTCATTCTTTAAAATAGGTATCATTTGAAATAAAAAGAGAAACTTTGGCAAAACATTCATTTTAATCGCTGCAATTCTCCCCAATAGGGACAATTGCAGCTTCTTCCAATTTCCCAAATCCTTTTGTATTTTAACCCACAGCCTTTCATAATTATTTTTATACAGTTTTGCATTAGAAGCAGATAAGATAACCCCCAGATATTTTACCTTATTAACAACCTCAAAATCTGTCAACCTAACTAGGGTCTCCTTATCCAAATTAGTCGTGTTTTTAAGCAATATTTTAGTCTTATTGTTATTAATTTTAAAACCCGAAACTTGTCCATACTGATGTATCAGTTGTAACAGTTCAATTACAGAATAAGTTGGTTGGGATAAAGTAACAACCAAATCATCTGCAAAAGCCCTTAATTTATATTCTTTTTTATTGACTTCTATTCCTTTTATTTTCTGTGATTCCCGAATTTTAATCAGCAAAATTTCCAAAGTTAAAACAAACAGCAATGGTGACAGTGGACAACCCTGTCTGGTCCCCTTCTCAATTGAAAACACCTCTGACAAACCTCCATTAACTATAAGTTGTGCCGTTTGTTTTTGATAAATAACACGAAGAGCTTGTAAAATTTTTTCTCCAAAATTCATTTCCTCAATTAATCTTAACATAAATTGCCAGTTTAATTGATCAAAAGCTTTTTCAGCATCTAAAAACATCAATCCTGCAGAAACTTGGTTGTTTTTATCCAAATATTCTATTAAGTTAATAATTTGTCTAACATTATTCTTCATATACCTTCCAGTTATAAAACCCGTTTGATCCATATGTATTAATTGTTTTAACACCCTCATAAGTCTATTAGCTAGAATTTTCGAAAAAATCTTATAATCTACATTCAAAAGAGATATGGGTCTATAATTCTTTGGTAAAGTGAGATCTTGGTCTTCTTTTGGAATCAAAGATATGAAAGCTCTGCCCCATGACAAGGGGGTCTCTGAACCCTGTAATATATTGTTAAAAAGTTCCCTTAAAGGTTGTTTCAACTCTTCTACCAAGGTTTTATAATAAATAGATGTCAGTCCGTCAGTACCCGGTGCTTTACCTAATTTTAGTTCTTTAATTACTGTCTCAATTTCCTCAGTGGTAATCAAACCGTTAATTTCTTCTTTCTGATCTTCTGTTAATTTAGGGAAGTGAGCATCTTGTATATATTTATCTATATCTGAAGCCTGTACTTTCATTCCCATATATAATTTTTTATAATAGTCTAAAAAGGATTTCTTAATCAGCTCCTTCTGATGTACCACTTTACCATTATAATTTATTTTATCTATAGTTCTCAACCTCTGCTTCTTTCGCAATTGATAAGCCAACCATCTCCCTGGTTTATTAGCATTGCAAAATGTATTATGTTTCATGTACAGTAAGTTGGTTGCAGTTTGATCAGCCATCAACATGTTAAATTGTGATTTAATCAATTTTATAGATTCTTTACTCTTCTCATCTGTAGGATTCAAAATTAAGGCTTTTTCTTTTAATTTAATCTCATCTTCCAACTCCTTACGTTTCTGCACCTGCTTCTGTCTATAAACCTTGTTCATTTGTATCAAGACCCCCCGCATGTAAGCTTTACCTGCATCCCAAACCATTGGCATTGAAGTTCCCTTATACATATTTAAAGCAAAATATTCCTTTAATTGCTCCTTTAATTTCTGAACATTCTTTTCTTGTCTAAATAAATTTTCATTCATCCTCCAGGATCTCCTCTCCTCTTTTTCATTAACCAATCCCATCCAAACTGGACTATGATCCGTCAGTGTTCTAGGAAAAATCTTAGCATTCTTTACCCTAAAATATAAATCCGTTGTAATAAAAAAAAATCAATTCTTGAAAAAGATTGATGTCTATCCGAGAAGAAGGTGAAGTCTCTCCCCTCCAAATTGTGTTCACGCCAATAGTCTCTCAACTCCCAGTCCTCTTTCAAATCAAAAAAAAGCCTTAGGTAATTTAGCCTGTTTAAAAGAAGTAGAAGATCCTTTTTTATCTCTTTGTGTATCTAAAACACCATTCCAGTCTCCCATTAATATAATGGATCTATAGTCCAGCAAAGTCAATTTTTGATGTAACAGTCTGTAAAATTGTTCCTGTTGTTGGTTTGGTGCATACAAACCTACTATAAGTACTTTCTTACCATACAGTCCCACTTCAATCATAACATATCTCCCTTGAGGATCAGAATCTACTAAACAAGCTGATAAATTTTGCTTAACATAAATAACTACACCCCCTTTTTTCCCAAGAGCAAAAGATGCAAAATGAGATCCCAGTCGGGTGTTAACTAAATATTTTTGATCCTTAGAAATAATATGTGTTTCCTGCAAACAAATAATATCATTGTTATGTTGCTTTAAATAGTGAAATATTTTCTTTCTCTTCTGAGGGGAATTGAGGCCATTAGCATTCCATGTCAGGAGCTTTACCATCTCCCTTGACCAAAAGCCTAGAGAAGACTGCTTGAAGATCTGCCATTGAAGAATGTACCGCAGAACTCTTGGGTCTTGCTCCTCCCACAGGCTCAGAAACAGATTCTTGTAAAACTTCTTTAACATCTTTCTTCTGTTGTTCCTTTTCTTTACGTCTGTGGGCTGCCCGGGTCATCCTTTGCTCTTTCATCCCTGCTTGTTGCAACCACTCAGCCTGTAATTTTCCAGCTTCCATCAATACTACTTCTTCAGACTGCTGTTCTGCCTCCTTGCCATCCAAAACTTTCATCATCATAGGTGGTGATGAGCGTGCTCCCAGGACCGACATATAAAACTCCTTTGCTTTAGCAACAGTATTAAGTCTGTAACGCGTCCCCGCATGACTCACCACTATGCCAATCGGAATCTCCCATCTGAATGGCATCAACCTTTTTTTAAGTTCATCAGCTAAGAAGGCAAACTCTTTTCTTCTTCTTAAAATTTTAGATGGAATCTCCTTTAAAATAATAACATCTTGAGCAGCAATCTGAAACCTCTTATTATAAAAAGCTTGTATAATTTCATTACGCAGAGATCTTTTCCCAAAATAAATTACCACATCTCTTGGCAGATTTCTTTGCTTTGCAACCCAGGAGTTGACTCTAAATATTTTTTCAATTTCCCTAGATATTGCCTCTTTTTCTCTGTCCAGAATCACAGCAAAATCATTTGCTACAATCTCTCTCAGATCTTGTTGCATGTCTTCTCTCAGCCCCCTGATTCTTAAAGCGAACTCCATTTCTCTATATTGAGACATAACAATATCATCTTGTGAAATTTCCATCTTTTTTTCCATGCCTTCAAATTTATCCTCCAGAACCTCCACCTTATCTGCCACTTCTTCCACTCGAGAATCCAGCTTCTCAACCACAGAAGCAAGTCCTTTTAGAGCCACAACTATATCTTGCCTCAAAATAATATTATTCTCCACTAAAAGCTCTTTCACTTCCCCTCTAATTTGAGATATAGCATTTCCCATTATATCTTGCATGTCTTTTACCATTACTGATGGCAGAGGAGGGGAAGGAGGTGGTGTAGCTTTAGGTTGTTGTGCTGGTAAAATCGCAGGAGAAGAAGCCACCTTAGGTACTGTAGATGTTACTTGCCGCCTTGAAGCCATTTTCAAAAAGAAAAGTTTTGTTTCTTCTTTCCTCCTTCTTAAAAGGAAAAATAGAAAAAATACAAAAAAAAACCCTTAAAGAAATAACAAAAAAGAGTTTGACAGAGAGGGAAAATAATCTTCCTGAAACACAAATCCAACTTTAAAAAACCTTTAAAAACAATCTAATCCGTTCCGTTCCGCTCCCTTCAAGTAAAAAAAAAGAAAAAAAACTTTCCAATCGCCATTTTACTTTCCCTCTTGATAAAAGAAAAAAGAAAAAAAAGGGAAGTAAAAATCAATCTTTAAACTTAAAGTCCAAATAAGATCAAAAAAAATAAAATCCTTTATCCAGCTCTGTCCGCTTTTAGAATAACTCACCAGATTCCTTTAAGTGCAGAGGTGGGAGCGGTGTCTTGCTTTGTCCCCAAGGGACAAAGACAGCTGAGAAGCGGAGACAACCTGAACTCCGTGGGAGCACTCTTTTCACCCCCAAAAGAAAACTTCCTTGGGGGTCTCAGAGGCTCTACCTCTATTCAGGTGATACTCCCCTCCCTCCCTTTGCCCGGGAAGGAGCTTTTGAGCCGCGGAACAGCTGATGCCTGCTGTTCTCTGCGGTTCTAACGCTTTCTCAGGAGGACGGCTACAAAGTAGCCGCCATCACCAGCGCTAATCCACCGGAAGTCAATAAAAAGTAATCTTAAGAAGCAGAAACCTAGCCCTGGAAACCAGCTATTACAAATACAGATCAATTCCCCTGCCTAAGAAAAGCCAAGCCAAAAATAAAAGGCACCTGAGGTTTTTTATCTGAGCAGACTGCCAGGAAACACTTAGCAAAGAAAACAAATATAACAAGTAGCTTCTGAAGTATCCACCTTGTGTAAACAATAAAGAACTGACAGGATTAACCCCCCCCCCCCCCCGGCACACATGGAAACCCATCAACAGACTATCTCCTTCCCCTGGAGATAGGATTAACCTTTTCCGGACCAAGCTAAGTCCCGGCAAGAAAATTAAAAGGACAAAAGCCTCCTGCAAATCCCATCAAGACTTCAATAGCACAGGGGGGGTATAAGAGTTGGGTCATTTTCCTTGGAAAATTCACTAGCTAGTCCAGAACCCATTGCCGAGTCACTATTCTTTCTGGCTTCTGAATGAACATCCACTTTCTGGCAGCTTGCTTTGCTTTGTGCTTTGCTCATGTGTGCTGAAGACTTGTCCCCAGCTGGAGAAACGGACCAGAAAGTTTTTCTTCCAATAAAAGCATTTCCATACAAACCTGGCTTTAAAAACTGTGCTGTCAAAAGAATAGTTAAATGTAACACAAAGTAAGAAACGGGGCGTTGTCTTACCTGAACGCCTTTTCTCAGCACGGAGATGGAGAATCCACCAATGGGTTTAGACAGTATTCCTGCCCAATCAGATCAAGTCAGCCAAAGTTGCCACGCCTGTCCTGGACCATAGAGATCCCAGTCTTGACACGAGCATAGCCATTGACTGACAGCAAGACTTGGTGGCTCACAAAACTAAGACTAACCATAGGCCTAGATGACCTACAAGGGTGGGAGTGGATTCTCCATCTCCGTGCTGAGAAAAGGCGTTCAGGTAAGACAACACCCCTTCTCCAGCACTGGAGATGGAGAATCCACCAATGGGACATACCAAAGCCTACTGTCCCTGAGGGTGGCAAGTAGACCGGTCTGGTGTGGCACTTTGATGTATAACCTGTTGGAGAACCCTCCTACCAAAGGAAACCTCCGCCGAGGCAAAGGAGATGGTGAAGCCCATGTGGCCGCCCTGCAGACCTCCTCAATGGATGCCTGGGTAGCCCATGCCGCAGAAGTAGCTGCACTCCGTGTAGAGTGGACTGTAACCCGTCGTGGCACCGGCAATGACTCAGCTTGATACGCCCCGGCAATACACGACCTAATCCACCTGCTAATTGTGGAAGAGGAAACCTTCCGACCCCTGGAGGAAGAATGGAAGGATATAAAGAGGGCTTCTGATTTGCGGAACGTCGCTGTCCGTGAAATATAGTACCGAAGTGCCCTGCGGACATCCAGACTATGCCATTGCTGTGCCAGAGCATGCGATGGGTTAGGGCAAAAATCCGGCAGCACTATTTCCTCGGATCTATGGAATAGAGAATTGACCTTCGGGATGAAAGTAGGGTTGAGTCGAAGGACCACTCAATCCTGGTGGAAAATGCATAGGTCATCCCGGGTTGAGAGCGCTGCCAATTCAGAAATACGTCATGCCGACGTGATTGCCACCAGGAATGCCACCTTGTGGGACAGGTAGCGAACGTCGCACGTCTTTAGGGGCTCAAAGGGGGACTTGGTAAGAGCCCGAAGGACCTGTGGTAACTCCCATGAAGGGTACCTGTGCACAGTAGGGGGTCTGGTGTTAGCAGCCCCCTTAAGGAATGAGCGGAGTAAGGGGTGATGTCCCAATGACCCTATGGAGTCACAGGTGAGGACTGTGGAAAGAGCAGTTATCTGTCTGCGCAATGTGTTTGGGCCCAAGCCCCTCTCCAGACCATCTAACAGGTAGTCCAGGATATGGGGAACCGTGAGTTCTGAGAGTGACAAATGTCGACCGGAGCACCATAAGCTAAAGTTCTTCCACGTGGCCTCGTAAATACGGTTTGTGGAAGGGCAGCGGGAGGCCTGGATTACTGTAATGACCCCAGGTGAGCAAAGCTTCCGTGTCAATATTGAACGCTCAAGTGCCAGACGGCTAACTGCAGCCATTGAGGGTCCGGATGGAGAATGGTCCCTTGGCTGAGGGAGACCCGGTCCAGAGAAATCCACCATGGATCTGCAAGGGAGAGGCTCATCAGATTGGTGAACCAAGGCCTCCTTGGCCAATAAGGGGCCACCAGGAGTATCTCTGCTCGCTCCCAAAGAAGCTTGCGTATTACCACTGGGAGAAGAGGGAGAGGGGGAAAAGTATAAAGCAGTCCCTGCGGCCATGGGTTCCGAAGAGCATCCGTTTGTTCCGCCCCTGGAGATAGGAACTGGGAGAAGAACCGAGGCAGCTGAACGTTGGTCGGGGATGCAAAGAGGTCCAAAAGTGGAAGGCCGAAACGGTGACAGACTTCTCTGAAGACCCTCGGGTGGAGGCGCCATTCCAAGTGGTCTACTGTTGTCCTGCTCAGAAGGTCGGCCTGAGTGTTCGCCTCCCCTGAAATATGATCGGCCTTGATGGAGGCCAGATTGTGCTCTGCCCAGGAGCCCAGTAAGAGCGACTTGGTCAATAGAATCCGAGATCGGGTGCCCCCCTGTCGGTTTACATGAGCTTTGGCAGCCACGTTGTCCATGAGGACCAGTACGTGGCACCTTGTCACCAGGCTGTGAAAATGGTGGAGGGCTAGATGTATGGCCCGTAGCTCCAGCCAATTTATGTTGTGCCAAAGGTCTGAGTGGGACCAACGGCCCTGTGCCCACTGTGAGCGAAGGTGCACTCCCCAGCCGAACAGGCTGGCGTCGGTTGTTAACACTATCCAATCTGGCTCCTTGAAGTATGACCTTTTGAGCATGGCGGGTGATACCCACCACATGGGGGAGCGCGATACCTGAGGTGGGAGTCTCACCCTTCGTTGGGAGGCACTGAGGTTCTGCCTCTGGAAGGGGAGCAAGAACCACTGCAGTTCTCTGGAGTGGAGTCTGGACCATGGGACGATCGCTATGGCCGAGATCATCTTCCCTAACAATTGGGAGAGACTGGCCAACGTTACTGTCCACGCCCTGCGTAACTGGAGGACTGACTCCCTTATGCTGTCCCGGCGTTCTTGAGATAGGTATACCCGGCACTCCACCGTGTCTATGATGGCCCCAAGGTGTAGCAGCCTTGTTGTGGGAACCATGTGGCTCTTGGGGAAGTTTACCAAGAACCCGTGATCCTGGAGCAGCTTTACTACCAGATCGAGGTCCGCCATGGCAGACTGGGTGGACAACGACTGGATTAGTATGTCGTCCAGGTAACATTGGACCCGGACTGGTACCATCCTTAAGTGAGCTGTTAGAACTGCCAGGATCTTGGTAAAAACCATGAGAGCCGATGATAGGCCAAATGGTAGTGCCCTGTACTGAAAATGGCGTCCCTTGTGAGCGAATCTTAGAAACCGGCGGTGGGCGAGAGAGATGGGGATATGAAGGTATGCTTCCGTGAGGTCGATAGACGTCAGAAAGTCCCCTTTTCTTACGCTTCCCAAGATGGAACTGAGCGTTTGCATCTTGAATTTGCGGTATGCAAGATGATAATTCAAGCCCTTGAGATCTAAAATGGCTCTCCATCCCCCTGACGCCTTGGGTATGACAAAGAGGATGGAATAAAATCCCCAACCTCTCTGGTCCGCTGGCACTGGTTCTATGGCCCGTATGTTCAGTAGATGTTGGACGGCTTCATTCATTAGTCTTTTCTTTATTAGATTCCGGGGGTATGGGCAAGAGAGAAACCGATTTGGGGAATTGGAGATAAACTCCAAGGAAAGGCCGTGATGTACGGTGTTGAGTACCCATGCATCCGTGGTGGTGACCTCCCACTGGTGAGCAAAAAGAGAAAGTCTGCCCCCTATGGGAGGTGCTGTTGGAGAGTCACCTGGAGTGGCGGAATGGTTGGCCGTTCCCCCGAAAGGGCCGCTTGCCCTGAGATTGTTGTCTGGGTCTGGCCGTCTGTCTGTCAGACTGTTTCTCCTGCCTGTCCTGCCTGGCCGGAAAGGGACGGGAGGGCTGGTTGTAGTTGTACCTAGCCCCTGCACGAAAGGACTGTCTACGCGGGATATAAGTGGAACGTTTGTCCGATTTCTTGAGGAGGTGATTAAGGACCTTGCGCTTATCCTTATTTTTGGTGAGATAAGGATTCAAAGCGTCTCCAAACAGTTTACCTCCCTGATATGGAGCTGCCGACAGATGCCACTTAGACTTGGCATCGGCATGCCAGTGCTTTAACCAAAGCATACGGCGACCAGTGACGCTGGACGCCATAGCCCTGGAGGAAAATCTGGTGGCTTGGAGAGTGGCATCTGACGCATATTCAGTGGCTGCCACCATTTTGCTAAGATCCTGGTGGGTGCGGATATCCTCCACTGGAATACGGGCCTGGAGCTGCCTGAGCCAGCGAAGGGCGGATCTGTTAAAGAAGGATGTGGCGGTGGCAGCCCTAATTGCCCATGCAGCCGCTTGGTGCGTTCTGCGATAGGAGAGTTCGCACTTACGGTCCTCAGATTTAAGAACCTCAGAGACATCTCCGGCAATGGCGGTGAGAGAAACTAGGGGGCCTAATGGCTCGTCCACCGTAGGCACTTCCAGGGCCTCCTCCAGATCCTTGGCTATGTTGTATAGCTTTTTATCAGTATTACCTGGAAGGGGAAGGGAAACCGGAGATGTCCACTGTTTTCGGACCGCATTCAGGAACATTGGGGGGGGGGGGACACAAGGGATGCGGCGTTGAGCTGCCACCGGTTCGGTGAAATTTGGGTCCACCTCTGAGTCTGGGGAAATGGTGGTTGTTGTTGAGGAAGGATCTAAGTCATTTATGAAGATATTGAAGAGTACTGGGCCCAAGACGGAACCTTGTGGTACCCCAATGCTTACTTACTTCCATGCAGATGTAGTACCATTAAGGACTACTTGTTGAGTAAGGTTTGTCAGCCAGTTACAAATCCATCTGGTGGTGATGCTGTTTATCCCACATTTTTCTAGCTTACCAAGAAGTAGGCTGTGGTCTACTTTGTCAAATGCCTTGCTGAAGTGTAAGTATGCTATGTCCACAGTATTTTGCTGGTCTACTAATTTAGTCACTCTGTCAAAGCATGAAAAAAAAAAATAGCTTGGCATGATCTTTTTTAACAAATTTGTGCTGGCTACTAGTTATAACTTTGTTTGTAGATGATGATAGATCTGTTCTTTGATTATTTTTTCCAGTATCTTCCCAGGTATTGATGTTAGACTGATTGGTCTGTAGTTTCCTGGGTCTGTTTTGTTTTTTCCTTTTTTGAAAATGGGAAGCACATCATCTCTTTTCCAATCCTTTCGTAGTTCCCCAGTGCTCCACGATTTTTGAAAGATATGGTACAATGGTTCTGAGATAACATCTGCCAGCTCCTTTAGAGCTCTGGCTTGTAATCCATCAGGTCTTGGTGATTTATATTCATCAAGATCAGACAGTGGAGATGTGTTCTCTTACCATTTTCTTGCTTATTTTAAGTTTTATTTCTAGTCTGTCTTTTACAGTTATGTTTTTGGTAAGTTGGGCTATAGTTTCTTTTTGCATGAAGACTCATGCAAAGAATGAGTTAAGCAGCTCTGCTTTCTCTCTACTGCTTGTTACTTCCTTGCCATCTTCTGTCTTTAGTGGACCGACTGTTTCCTTAATTTTTTTCTTGTTATTTATATGTTGAAAGAAACATTTTTTTAATTATCTTTGTCTTTTGTTGCAAGTCTTTGCTTTCCTGACTTCATTTGCAGATTTGGGCTATCTGCTGATAATGTGCCTTACTTATGTGACCCTTTTTACATTTTTTGTCTGTATCCTTTTTTTTCTTTCAGTTTATCAGAGAGATCTTTGTGCAGCCATGCTGGTTTCTTCTTGGATTTCTTGTTTTTCTTTTTCAGTGGTATTGTGTTGGACTGGGCTTTTATGATCCCATTTTTCAGAGTTTCCCACACTTCTTGAGTTGTTTTCCCCTTTAGGATTTTTATCTATGGAATTTTTCTTAGGCTCTCTCTGAGTTTGTTCAAATCAGCTCTTTTAAAGTTTAAGACATTTGTTGGATTATATTCTATTGCTTGTGTTTGCATTATGTTGAACTCCAGTATGACGTGGTCACTCTAGAGTCAACTCTAGCCACTCTGAAACTCAACCAACAAAGTGAGATACCCCAACCTAAGCAAGAAGACTACACCCAAACTGAACACAATAGGGAACAAACAGCTACCATTAAAAAAATGACCCTATATATGAACCTACAGAGGAAGGCCGTTGGAAATATGTCACTGTTAGAAGAAAACAACAACCAAGAGTAAAGCCCCTACTGTCTACCCTAGCCCACTCCAGTGAAGCCCCTCTGGAACTGAACAATTGTTTTCATAGCCTCCCCCTTGAAGGAAATACGCAGACACCTATAAAAGAAGCGCCATCAATCGTTTCTAAAAAAGAGGCACAACCCAGCATTCCTGTGATAGGAAGAAAAGTATCCCAGACTTCCCTAGGGGAAAAAAAGGCAAATATTGGTGATAGGAGATTCAATTCTTAGGGGAACAGAAACGACGTTCAATCTAGACAGGTATGTTGTCTCCCTGGAGTAATAATAATGATGATGATGATGATGATGATGATGATGATGATGATGATGATGGAAGGGACCTTGGAGGTCATCTAGTCCAACCCCCTGCTCAGGCAGGAAACCCTATACCATTTCAGACAAATGGCTGTCCAATCTCTTCTTAAAGACTTCCAGTGTTGGAGCATTCACAGCTTCTGGAGGCAGGTTGTTCCACTGATTAATTGTTCTGACTATCAGGAAATTTCTCCTTAGTTCTAGGTTGCTTCTCTCTTTGGTTTGTTTCCATCCATTGCTTCTTGTCTTGCTTTCAGGTGCTTTGGAGAATAGCTTGACTTCCTCTTTTTTGTGGCAACCCCTGAGATATTGGAACACTGCTATCATGTCCCCCCTCGTCCTTCTCTTCATTAAACTAGACATACCCAAATCCAGCAACCGTTCCTTGTAGGTTTTACCCTCCAGTCCCCTAATCAACTTTGTTGCTCTTCTCTGTATTCTTTCTAGAGTCGCAACATCTTTTTTACACCGTGGTGACCAAAACTGGATGCAGTATTCCAAGTGTGGCCTTACCAAGGCATTGTAAAGTGGTATTAATACTTCACATGATCTTGATTCTATCCCTCTGTTAATGCAGCCTAGCACTGTGTTGGCTTTTTTGGCAGCTGCAGCACAATGTTGGCTCATATTTAAGTGATTGTCCACTAGGACTCCGAGATCCCTCTCACAGTTACTACTATTGAGCAAGGTACCTCCTAAACCACGGGTCGGCAACCCGCGGCTCCGGAGCCGTATGCAGCTCTTTGAGCCTTCTCCTGCGGCTCCCAGCCTCCTCTGCCATTTGCAGAGACAGAGACAGAGAGAGGCACTTGTGCTTCCCTTCTCTCTCTCTCTCTCTCTCTCTCTCTCTCTCTCTGTAAAAAAGAGAGTGGCCTCACCCTATTATCCGACGAGCTGACAAGCTTATTGGGCGGGGCTCCTCCCTTTGCTGCATCTCTGCAGGAAGCAGAAAGGGGAGGAGAGAGCGAGCCCAATAAGAATGCGTGTCAGCTTGTTGGAGAACAGCTTGAAGCCAGCTTGCCAGGTGAGCAGAAGATCAGAGAGAGGGAGAGGGGGAGAGGGGGGAAGAGAGAGAGAGAGAAAGAGAGGGAGAGAAAGAGAGAGGGAGAAAGAAAAGGAGAGAGAGAAAAAAAGAGAGGGGGGAGAGAGAGGGAGAGGAGAGAGAGGGAGAGGAGAGAAAGAAAGAAAGAGAGAGAGAGAGAGAGAGAGAGAAGGGGGAGAGGAAAGAGAGAAAGAGAGGGAGAGAGAGGGAGAGGAAAGAGAGCGGGAGAGAAAGAGAAAGAGAGGGAAAGAGAGAGAGGGAGAGAGAAAAAGAGAGTGAGGGAGAGGAGAGGGACAGAGAGGGAAAGAGAGAGAGAGAAAGGGAGAGAGAGAGAGAAAGAGAGAGGGGGAGAGAGAGAGAGAGGGAGAGGAAAGAGAAAGAGAGGGACAGTAAGAGAGAGAGGGAGAGAGAAAAAGAGAGAGGGAGAGAGGGGGGGAGAGAGAGAGGAAGAGAAAGAGAGAGGGGGGGAGAGGGTGCAAGGTTCCGACTAATGAAACACTTCAAAGAACTTCCAGGCATTGTTTATCCTAAAATGTCTTTAATCATGTAACAAAATGTCGGCACGGCAAGAATAAGGGTGCCAAGATCTGAAATCTCCACCCCTGAGCAGTTATTTTGCTAGCATTTTCCCTCCCTTATTTTGCTGTCATAAATCACATTCTCCAATCAGCCTGGGGGGGGGCAAAGGTTCACTTCTGCTCTGAAGCCCGCGCAATTACTCTCTACACATTCTTTCTCCTCCCCTCCCAGCCTCATCTAAATTAACTCTAAAAATACCAGACAGTTCCGCATATTTTGTCAAAGCAAGAATATCCAATATTAGCAGTGTTGACATCCGGCCCCCCTTACAAAAAGGATAGGTCCTGTATATAGAAAAAAGCATATGTAAGTGATTATATCTTGGTTTGTTGGGGTTTTTCTCATGAAACTTTTTGATGAGTCGGTCAGCCTTCACATCGCTATATTTCACCCAAGTAGCTTTGGACAGCGAGTACCCCTTCCATTGTACTAGGTACTGCAATTTCCCTTTAAAAATTCTAGAGTCAAGAATACGTTTCACTTCATAGTTGAGTCTGACCCGCTACTACGAGGGGCCCGGGTGCCTTCTTAGGGGGAGGTTTAACATGGAGCCCCGACAAGGTTTTAACAAGCTGCAATGGAAGACAGGGTGAATCCTCCCTAAAAGCCTAGGGAGTTTCAATTCTACTGTGACAGGGTTGATGATCCTTATGATGGGGAAAGGCCCCAAGAATTTTGGTCCCAATTTCTTGCTGGGCAATTTGAGGCGTAAATATTTAGTTGACAGATAAACCTTTTCCCCAACTTGGAATGTTCTTTGGGGAGCCCTCTTTTTATCAGCCTGCTTTTTGTATGTCTCGGAAGTCTTTTTTAAAGCAGTTTTTGTGTTTCTCCAAACTTCTTCCCACCCCTTCACCCATTGGTCAAGTGTCTGGGAAGCGGAGGGCACCTGAGGGTATTCAGGTATTGGGCTGAACTCTTTTCCTGTGGCCACTCTGAAAGGCGTGTAGCCGGTGCTGCTGTGCACAGAATTATTGTACACTACCTCCATGAAAGGGAGGTCAGTCCAGTTTGTCTGTTGGTAGGAAACGTAGCATCTGAGATATTGCTCCACCATTTTGTTAGCGGATTCTGCAGCCCCATTGGTGGCCGGATGAAAAGCAGATAATAACCCTTGAGATGACCCAATTAATTTAAGAAAACTCCTCCCAAACGTCACTGTGAACTGCACCCCCCTGTCCAAGATTATTCGCTTAGGGGTGCCATGCAGCCGGTAGATATGTTTCAGGAACAATTTGGTCAGTCGTTGGGCAGATGGGAATCCTTTGCAGGCAATGAAATGAGCCTGCTTTGAGAACAGGTCTGTCAACGCTCTTAATATAGGATATTATTGCTTTGACAAAATATACAGAACTGTCTGGTATTTTTAGAGTTAATTCAGATGACAGAGAAAGGGAGAAGATTTATAAGGAAAGCCTGGGAAAAGGAACGGAAGTGAATCTTTGCCCTCCGGGCTAATTGGAAGATGTGACTTATGACTGCAAAATAAGGGAGCGGTTTAGCAAGAAAAGTTAGATGGAAGCAAGAGAAATTCAGATTCTGGCATCCATCCATCTGAAGTGCCGTCAATCTGTTACACTGTTATTAAAGGCTTTTGGGGTAAACAATGCCTGGAAGTTCTTTGAAGTGTTTCATTAGTCGGAACCGTGACATCATGCCAGAATCTAAAACCTTTTCAAACAACTGGAGATGCATTACCCCCACCTCTTTCTCCTAGGCTGGAGTGAGAGTAACAGAGTTCAGGAGGAGGACAATCTATCATGATAAATGGGAGTTTGTTGAATACAGCCTGGCAGCTGCCGATATCCCAGAGGGGCAAGTAACAGACAGCATGCTGTGGGAAGATGAATTTTGGCACACAAATGCAGCTCGGTGGACGGAGAATGGACAAACTGCCACTCAAAGCCTGGGTGAGTTACTGGAAATATTTCAAACCCCAGATGAGAGAGACAGAAATCCACTCCTGCAGAGGGAAGCTTGCAGCCCCTCTATTGTAAATCAGAAAGTCTTTCAGACCCTGTCTTCCCCTGCTAGGGACTCCAGCCCTGAAGAGAGACGGAATCCTAGTCTGAGGCCTCTGCAGCAATGGGGAGACTGGCAAATCCAGCAGGCAGATATTCCACTACCTCTGAACTTGCCACAGCTAATAGAGGCCTTGCAACAGCTTGGGGTGGTACAGAAGCCAGGAGATCAGCAGCTGGTGGGAGAACGGCCACAGCAAGGAGATTGGCCACAGCCTCCAAATGTGCAACCCCTGGGCATAAATCTGCAGCCAGGATGGGGCCAGCAGCAACAGCCACCATGGGGGTCCCAACAGCCTATAATTGCACCACTTTTCAGAGCAACCTTCGATGGGGACCCAGAAAAGCTGGGTTTTTTTCCTCAACCAAGTGCGTTCTCATTTGAATTGCTGGGCCTATCTCTACCCAGACCCAGGGGGCATGGTGGATGTGATTGCGTCCAGTCTAGAGGGAGAAGCGTCCGAATGGCTGAACAATTTGTACAATGAGCAAGCCCCCAAATTGGAGGACCCCCACTTTTTCCTCCTAGGGCTGAGAGAAAGATTTGAGGACCCATCTATTGCTCTTAAAGCAGGATAACAAATCCACAAAATAAAACAAGCCGGCAGGCCTGCCCTGGAGTACATGTGAGAGTTTCGCAAGATAGCAGGTCAAATAGAGGGGTGGCCAGAGCAGTCCCTAATCCATCACTTCATTGAGGGATTAGACGATTACCTCTTTCAGGCCTGCATCTATCGAGCAGTACCTGATCAGCTGCGAGAATGGTACCAGGCAGCCGTGAAGCTAGACGTTCAGCTTGCCCAATATAAGAAGCCTCCCCCACCTGAATCTGAGCAGCAGCCAGAGCAACCCGAACAACAATCACCCCCACGAAACTCTCCAACTACTGCAATGGCTGAGAGGCCCAGGCAACCTGCAGGCCCGTCAATTAAGTGTTTCCGGTGTGGACAGAAGGGACATCGAGCGGCAACCTGTCCAGTCCCCTACCCCTGACTGCAGAGCAGACTGGAACCAGCAATGAGAAAGAAACCCACTCAGCGGCTAATGAGAGAAAAATCCAACCAGGTCACGCAAGAACCTGTTACCCAGATTACACCCCCCCACACAGGAGGACGCCGGGACTCCGGGTGGACCCGCCCCTGCTCTACCCTCCTTTGACAGCGACGATGGAGAGAACGATCCGATGGTGAGTCGACAATTCCCGCCTTTTTCACTGGCCGCAAAACTTATAATCCCTAGGTCTGGAGCACAAATGGACTTAAACGTGCTAATTGATTCTGGATGCACACGCTGCATTATTAGTCTGCCGTTTGCCATGAAAATGGGCATACGGGCAAAACAGCTTTCCAAACCTGTGAGGTTTGAGCAAGCCGATGGCTCCCTGATGGGAGGGACTCTTGTCACACAATTAACTGAGCTTTACGCCTAGAAATAGATGCTCACTGGGAGTTTATTCACATCCTACTGGCTCCAAAAATGACTGAGACTGTGATCATAGGGCTAGCCTGGTTGGATAAATGGAAGCTGTTTATCTGGTGGGAGAAAGGAATGAGAACTGTGAGACTACCTATAGGACCTAAACCTCCCGCTGATTCAACCGATGTTGCGGGACACCTTAGGCCACCCAATGAGCGAGCGCACATGGCTGCCTCACTGCCGCCAGGCGAACCAGTCATCCTCAATGAATACTGAGACCTGGCGGAGGCATTCAGTGAAAAAGAATGAGATGCCCTACCTCCCCCCCCCCCACAGACCCAATAGCTGCTCCATCGAACTGGTGCCAGGAGCCAAGCTCCCACGGCCGAGAATGTATGCTATGTCCCCCCTCAAAATGGAGGAGATGCAGCAATATGTGAACAAAACCTAGCAAGGGGGTTCATCAAATGGGCCAAATCTACCATGGGAGCCCATGTTGTTCAAAGAGAAAAAAGATGGGTCTCTTCGTCTCTGCATAGACTATAAGGGTCTCAACACTGTGAGTGTGGAAAATAAATACCCCCTCCCCCTCCTAAAGGACTTATTAACTCATCTGGCTAAGGGGAGTGTCTTCACTAAATTAGACCTGAGAGAGGCATATTACCAGGTGAGAATAAAAGAGGGAGACGAGTGGAAAATTGCCTTCAACTGCCCCATGGGGAGCTATCAGTTCAAAGTCATGCCATTTGGACTACAGGGGGCCCCAGCCGTATTTATGCAGTTGATTAATGAGGTCCTACATGATCACTTGTACAAAGGGGTTTTGGTGTATCTTGATGATATCCTGATATACAGCACGAATATGACTGATCACATAAAGCTGGGGAGAGAAGTGTTAAAGAAACTATTGAATGCCAAGCTTTATGCCAAATTGTCGACATGTGAATTTCACCAGACCCGACTAGATTATCTTGGCTACAGAATTTCCAACGAGGGCATTGAAATGGATCCAGCCAAGGTGAAAGCTATAATCGAATGGCAGCCCCCAAAGACTCGCAAACAGCTCCAGAGCTTTCTGGGTTTTGCCAACTTTTATCGTCAATTCATCCCCTCTTTTGCCGAGATAGCCCTACCCCTTACAGAACTACTCAAAACAGGCAAAGGAGAAGGGAAGCCACGACCGGGCCAACCACTAGCATGGACGATGGGCTGTCAAACAGCTTTTGAGAAGTTAAAGAGACTACTTGCTGCTGAACCGGTCCTAAAGCACACCTGCCCAGGGGAGCCCTTTGTGATTCAAGCCGATGCCAGCGATGTGGCAGTTGGAGCTGTGTTACTGCGAAAGAACAAAAGTGGGGTCTTGCAACCCTGCGCCTACACCTCTTAAGAAATTTACTGAAAGCGAGCGGAGATGGGCAATCTGGGAGAAAGAGGCCTTCACGATTAGGTGGGCGCTATTAAACTGGCGACACTATCTAGAAGGGAGCAAGGTGCCATTTGAAGTATGGACATATCACAAAAATCTAGAAGCACTGAAAACTCCCTGCAAATTGTCCCCAAAGCAAGTGCGGTGGGCACAGTACTTTAACTGCTTCAACTTCACTCTAAAGTACATACCAGGAGGAAAGAACTTTTTAGCTGATGCACTATCCCGGTTACCCCAGTACAAAAGCGAACGAGAGCAGGTTAACGAGGCAATTATCCCCAATCCACAAACTGCCACTCAACTTACGCCTTGCAGGGTCCCCAATCCTGATGACCCTGGGGTAAAGAAAATAAAACAAGAGCTCCTCACTGATCAATGGTTCAAAAATAATCAAACCTCCCTAACGTGCAGGGATGGCTTGGCTTACAAAGGGGGAAAACTGTATTTGCCAGAAGCCCTCTGTCTTAATGCTCTCAACCACAGCCATGATGTAAAACAGGGTGGACACTTTGGGTATTTGAAAACCCTACACCTCACCTGCCAGCAATTTTGGTGGCCGGGGATGAAACAGGATGTGGAAAACTATGTAAAATGTTGTACTGTATGTGCCACAATGAAAAGAATCCCAGGGAAAACCTCCAGGTTACTGTGGCCGGTGGCAGACCCTTCTCAATCCTGGGAAGAAATAGCTATGGACTTTATAGTAGACCTACCTGAAAGTAGAGGAAATACTGTCATCTGGACTGTGATAGACCTGTTCTCGAAGCAGGCTCATTTCATCGCCTTCAAAGGATTCCCATCTGCCCAACGACTGACCAAATTGTTCCTGAAACATATCTACCGGCTGCATGGCGCCCCTAAGCGAATAATCTCGGACAGCGGGGTGCAGTTCACAGTGAAGTTTTGGAGGAGTTTTCTTAAATTAATTGGATCATCTCAAGGTTTATCATCTGCTTTTCATCCTGCCACCAATGGGGCTGCAGAATCCGCTTACAAAATGGTCCAGCAATATCTTAGATGCTACGTTTCTTACCAGCAGACGAACTGGACTGACCTCCTCCTTTTTGCGGAGGTGGCATACAATAATTCTGTGCACAGCAGCACCGGCTACACGCCTTTCAGAGTGGCCACAGGAAAAGAGTTCAGCCCAATAACTGAATACCCTCAGGTGCCCTCCGCTTCCCAGACACTTGATCAATGGGTGAGGGGGTGGGAAATAGTTTGGAGAAACACAAAAGCTGCTTTAAAAAAGACTTTTGAAACCTATAAAAAGCAGGCTGATAGAAAGAGGGCTCCCCAAAGAACATTCCAAGTTGGGGAAAAGGTTTATTTGTCAACTAAATATTTATGCCTCAAATTGTCCAGCAAGAAATTGGGACCAAAATTCTTGGGGCCTTTCCCCGTAGTAAAGAACATCAATCCGGTCACTGTAGAACTAAAACTCCCTAGACTTTTAGGGAGAATTCACCCAGTCTTCCATTGCAGCTTGTTGAAACCTTATCAGGGCTCCACTTTAAGACCTCCCCCGAAGAAGGCACCTGGACCCCTCGTAGTTGCAGGACAGACGCACTATTAAGTGAAACATACTCTTGACTGTAGAATTTTTAAAGGGAAATTGCAGTACCTAGTACAATGGAAGGGATACCCGTTGTCTGAAGCCACCTGGGTGAAATCCAGTGAGGTAAAAGCTGACAGGCTCGTCAAAAGGTTTCATGCGAAATACTCCAGCAAACTGAAAACTAGTCATTAACATATGCTTTTGTTTACATTACAGGATCTGTCCTTTTTTTAAGGGGTGCCGGATGTCAATGCTGTTAATATAGGATATTATTGCTTTGACAAAATATACAGAACTGTCTGGTATTTTTAGAGTTAAGTGAGAGTAACAGAGAACGGGAGGAGACTTATAAGGAAAGCCTGGGAAAAGGAACGGAAGTGAATCTTTGCCCTCCGGGCTAATTGGAAGATGTGACTTATGACTGCAAAATAAGGGAGGGGTTTAATAAGAAAAGTTAGACACAAGCAAGGGGAATTCAGATTCTGGCATAAAACATCCATGATGTGCCGTCGATTTGTTACACTGTTAATAAAGACTTTAGGATAAACATGACTGGAAGTTCTTTGAAGTGTTTCATTAGTCGGAACCATGACAGC
Source organism: Crotalus adamanteus (assembly GCA_039797435.1). Classification (NCBI taxonomy): domain Eukaryota; kingdom Metazoa; phylum Chordata; class Lepidosauria; order Squamata; family Viperidae; genus Crotalus; species Crotalus adamanteus. The sequence goes on along the minus strand of CM077935.1, from coordinate 44,896,790 downwards.
TATTTTGCAACCTGAAAGCTGCCAGCTGGAAATAAAGCCACAGACGACAAATCAACAGGTTGCTGTTCAGGGCCAGGGGCGCCATTAAAATAGGCAGTGTTCACTATTAACTAAAGGGAGGACACAACTACAAAAACACAAAGAATGCATAAAAGAATGTGCACGTACAGTAAAGAAAAAGAAAAAACCATTAAGCAACAGTGGGTTTCGCTACGCCCAAAGACATAGAGAAATCAGGAAGCAAACAAAGTTAATACAGGACAAATTCAATGACAGGTTCAAGATAAGGAAAGTAACCACAAACCACCGGAATATAATTCTAAAGAGCAATTTCATAACTTCCAAAAATACCCATAGTAATGCACCAAACCAAAACTTTTATTCAAGTGTCCACAACAACACTGATGTCATTTCTAATCTTGAATAAAACAGCACTTGCCAAATGTAACAATTAAAGCACTATCCTTTTCATACACCCAAGGAAACTCCAATGCACAATATCAGTTAGGGGTGAAAATAAGAGGAACATACCTTCATTCCTTCACATGAGGTGCAGCTGAAATAAAACCCAAAATTCAAACATCAAAATGGCAATTTCAGAGCTTAGTCTGCAAATCACCAGCAACCAGGAAAATGACATAACCTTATTTCCTGCCGAGCATCATTGATGAGGGGAAAAAAAACCCTTATAAATGAGGCTGCAAGAGATAACACATGAGAGCACGACTCTCTTCCCAAGGCACTACTTCGAATCACTACAAGGGAATGATCAGTTCCCAGGAAGGTCAACTCCCTTTTGGGTCCCAGCCACGGTAGTTTCCACTGCCACTGGACTTATCAGACTGTTTTGCCTAAGGGTACGACAAGCTTACTCAATTAGCTCATCCCAAAGCAAGTCCAGGCATGACCCTTCCCTTGCTGCCAAATCAGGGACAAGCTATAAACTAACTAGCTAAACCATAACTTCCCTAACTAACCTACTAACAGGTTTCTCTGAAGGTGAGACCCCTTGCCTTACCTCTGATCCAAAGTGGAGTGTGGGTACACGGAGAGGGAGCACAAGCTGATTGCCTATGGTCCAAACCTGGAGTTGGTCAGATGCTCCTGTGGAACTCAAGGCCTCTTTCAGCTTCGTCCCTTCCTGGCCAATGCACCAAAACCGTCAGAGGAAAAACTTGTTAAAGAGAAACAAGAGACAACACACAACAAAATTTTCACTTTAGGATCCAGAGGTTTATTTCAATTTAACACACAAATTCAGTACTTACATTTCAACAGCTTATTGCAATAAGGACCAAATGGACTAGCAGTCATGAAGTCTGACAGCTGGGCCAAGAGGCGACACCCAGATCTTTGAAGCAGGCTTTATACCTTAACATTGTGCCTACCTCTAGCATTCTGGTGCCACTCAGTAGCCATCCCACTTCCCTTTCTCGGGACTGACCTCCGGGTCAGCTCCCTATTTCTGGAACTGACCACTGCGTTAGTTCCTTATTCTTATTCCATTGTCCTAGTTACCGAGCCAGTTTCCTGTTCTTCCTTGGCCTTGCTCTGACCACTACTTTCCTCACTACCATTTCTACTTGTGTCATTGTACCCGTGAACAGGGCTCAGTTCCTCAATTCCTATGCTATCTGTTTCTGCACTCTGTGGCTGTGGAAAATGTGTGCCGACCACAATCTTTCACCATCTACTGCAAAGGTCACAGTTCTTCCTTCTACTAAGTATTTCTCAGCAGACATCGTCTTCATTTTAATTGGCTATCAAAGAAGTATGTTTGATTTATACAGAAAGAATTATTAAGATATTTTTTCCTTTCACAGTATGTCTAGTCTAGAGAAAAGAAGGACTAGGAGAGACATGATACCTGTAGCAGTGTTCCAATATTTGAGGGGCTCCTACAAAGATGAGGGGGTCAAACTATTTTCCAAAGGACCAAAAGGCAAGACAATAAACAATGGATGGAAACTAACCAAGGAGAGAAGCAACCTAGAACTCAGGAGATATTTCCTTACAGTGAGACCAATCAACCAATGGAATAGCTTCCCTTCAGAAGTTGCAGGTGCTCCATCACTGGAGGCTTTCAAAAAGAGACTGGACAGCCATTTGTCTGAAACAGTATAGGGTCTCCTGCTCGAGCAGGGGGTTGGACTAGAAGACCTCCAAGGTCCCTTCCAACTCTATTATTCTATACAGTAAGGTTGCTTCATTAGATGTCTTCAGCAATTAACTGTCTCCCACTAAATTCTGTTATACATTTGAGAAAAGAGAGATATAAAGGGTTATGGATACACAGCTCAATTAAATTAGCTCTAAGACTAAAAGATCTTTGTCCCACACAATAAAATACAACCACTATCATCTCCTGACTGGCTCCAAAAGGGATACTGACTGTGCACCAAAGAATTTATAAGCAGGAACAGCTAGGTGCTATAATAAAGGGTGCTGCCATGCAAAATAGGAGGCCAAAAAAGACCAAAGCCCCAAACAAAAACCTAGAGCTTACTGCATGACACAATGAAGGCAAGAGAGAAAAGCCCAAGACTAGTGCTACATCATTCAGCATCCACAGAAAGCACAATATTTAGAGTGCTTGGCAACATATGGACTGCTGCTAAATATCAAATTGGCAGCCCTATCTAGATACCATTTTGGATCCAGGGGAGTCTATAGATTCGTATAAATGTGCAATGTGACAAAAACTAAGCCCCAAAAATTACTATAGCATTCTTCTTTTTGCATTCCACAAGTGGGCTTGGGTAATAATTTTTTTATAAATATTTTATTAATTTTCTATTTTTACAAACAAGTGCTTAATAGACAATGTGTTGACTGGGTCCATTAGGAATTCCGTGGTACATATAAGCTTCTTCAAACTAAATCCAATATTACACCATCCAATACATCCTCTCTTCTTCCGGTAATAAAACATTTTTCCACATTAAGGAAATACAATTCTTATTGTTGTTAATAAATATACAGTTGAATATCAGCATTTATTACAGTTTTCTAATAGTATCAATGATATCAGTTTAAAATATCTTTTCTAACCAAAACATATCTTAATTGCATTTGCACTCAATATCCATTTATTCAGTCAGTATCCTATTTTTTTTTCAGTTTTAATTTCCCATCCATGTTCAAAATATCCCAATCATTTATAATTTCAAAACAAGTTATATTTGGGTAACCAAAAGCTTCCCTTATTCAAACTTCTTAGCATTTTCTTATTTCCCTTTTCATGCCAAAATATGCTATTCTGATTACCAATCTTATCTGTCTAGTTATAATAATACTTCTATTTCTAGCAATCTATTCTTAACCATATTCAAATATCTAATTAATAATATAATACCCCCTCTAATAGGTCAAACTTCTGTTTTCTTCAGTCTTACTCTAGCTTTCTTCCTTTGCCAACTAACTTTCCAAGTCAGCGCATTTGGATCATCAAATAATTCTTCTTCTATTTTTGTATATATTATTTGGAGCAAAAGAAACAATTTAGTTAAAGTATTTTTGGAAGAGCTAGCCCACTGATATTCATTAAACAGCCTCCCTCCTTCTCCAATTCCCCACAGTTCTGTAACGGCTCTATCTTCCATCTCATCGGCTTTCCTTCCTTATCCTCCAGTATGCTCTGAAATCTTGGTTGATAAAATGTCTTTTCCATTTCCAATGTTATCGTTACGTCTTCTAATTCTTCATTTGTCTGAGTCTGGCCGTTAGTTTTTTCCTTTAGGTCCTCCATATTTGGGTCAGCTTTCTCTAGTTTTCCTTCTATTTTCTGGGTTGCTAGTTCCTTCTCTGTGGTTATTTTCTGAATTTGTAGATTTAAATTAGAAAATTGTTCTTTTATCTCCTTTGTGTTATTTTTAATCTCATCATGAGCTAAGGCAATTGTTTCTTGTATTAATTACAACATGGAGAGAATTTCTTTCTGTGATTCATCAGTATTTTCTTGGTGGTATGTCAAACTGAGGCTTCTGGAGACAGATGTTAAGGATGTTTTTTTACCATTTAGAGCTAAATATGCAACATCCATTTTATTTTTTGTAAATGGCCTTTATAGAAATCTGTTTGAGAATTTAGAATGTTTCAGTTAATTGTCATTGGAGCTCCAGATTGTCCAACCAACTTATCAATCCGTTCTTAAACCACCCCTAAGCAAATATAAGTGAAATTCAATTTTTTCTGTCCAATGAGAAATATATCCTTTCTGTCCAGGGAGAAAAAAGAACCATTAAAAGTTATTTATCAATCAATATTTATAATCCAAAATGTTCCATCGTATCAGGCAATAGTGAATATTTCTTCTACAGGAAAATAGTTCCACAATACAGTTCTGAAAGTCAGTATTTGTGTTCGTAGTTCAGATAGGCCAATTTTAGAATAGTTTATCATTTCTGCCACACAGATAAGCAGCCCCCAAGCCTTTTCCCTTTTCTCAGCTGCAATCTTCAAAAGTAAAAACTTCCAAGGCCAGCCAGAGTCTAATCTAAGTCTGGGCTTGGAGCCAGGTTTATTTTAGGCATAATAAGTTGTAGTGCCATAATTCACCACTAGATGTCATTGACGCTGTTTTCAAGTTTTTTTAAATCCAAAACTTATATTGCGAACTTTTCAAGTCTCTTTAAAAAAAGGGTCTTAAAAGCACTTTTAGTCCCCAAATTTCCAAGCCATATATATATGTGTGTGTGTGTGTGTGTGTGTGTGTTTTCTGAGGTTTTC